>OY987319.1:7451676-8720881 GCA_963920655.1 Geranium rotundifolium | reverse complement strand
CTGGGTTACGCGACAGAGGTTCGCGACGTCCTCGACTTCGACCGGCGAGAAGCCTCCATCGACGGCGAGGAGCCTCCGTCGCGGGCTCCTTCTCTGCGAGAAGCCTCCATCGTGGGCACCACCAGAACCTTTCCAAATCTGGTTGAGCGCGGTGGGGATTTGGGCGTCGGGCCTCGGCGGAGGAGCGTCCTCGACTTCGACCGGCGAGGAGACTCCGTCGCGGGCACCACCAGAACCACCACGCCTCTCCGATCCAGATCTGCTCTGCGGCGGAGACGGCGAGTCTGGATTCTTCAGGCCGCGATGGAGAAGGCTGCGAGGAGCACTGGTCGGAGTCGCAGGAAGGTCGCGAAGTCGTAGGGAGGTCGCGGAGTCGCCGGTCGGAGTCGTCGGCTGTAGCCGCGGCTGAGCGCTGCGGCGAGGAGTGTACTGGCTGCTTAGGTTAATTAGGTTTAGACTTTGATTAGGTTTAATTAATGATTAATAATAATATAATTAATTAATAATTAATGATTAGTAATCAATTAATGATAATATATATATATATATATATATATATATATATATATTTAAATATTAAATAATTATAATTGTTATTTGTGTAAGTGAAAGATTTGCCCTCAATTTATTAGTTAAATTGTGAATTCAATGAGGGGTAAAATAGTCATTTCATAATCATATCAATTGAACTAATCAGACCAATTTAACAGACGCTGGGCTAAGTATCGCTTATATAAAAATTTGGAAGTTGGGTTATTAGATTTGAATAGTGACATAGTTGAGTATAGTCAACTGTCATTACCCCTATTAATTATCCATCACCTAATTTTGTACGCAAACGCATACAAAAAAAATATCGGGTTTGGATTTTCAATTGTAATAAAACATTGATAGAAATCTTATTACACAATCCAGTGGATTTGGACAGAATTTTTATCCATTTTGTAACACAATATTTCTGTCTAATTAGTATCATTTTAGAGTAGACAATTTGAACTCAACTTCGTAATCATCCACTCAATGAAATTACAAACTTAAGATTAATTAGAGCACATCAGATTATGTTTAAGTAGGGTAGAAATTGATATGCCCCTAGTGGACTTGCGGGCTACGCATATAGTTTTTAGAGGTACCAAAAATATTTAAGATCGATAAAATTTTCTCAACTTAATAAAAACCACTCCTTACCGTCCCTAAAATATAAAATATTACTTTGATAATAAGTTAATGTTTCATTTCAACAACCAAATTACGTATACATAAAAACAAAACAATAGTTTTATATCAATTAGTATCATCGTTAACACAGCATCAACTCTACTAGTATGTTTCTATTGATATTCGGAAAGATAAGTGGAGCAAGAATGTCTTATTTTCCGATGCAAAACTTGCCAAATATATTGGTCAACACCTCCTCGGAAATGTCTTCTCCGCTTATCTGTCCGAGAGCCAATGCCGCATCTCTCAAATCTATTGTCCAGAAGTCGAGAGGCATTTCCTCCTCTATCGATGATTTCAGCCTCCCGAGTGCGTCTCTGGTTCTTACGAGCTGCTCACATTGCCTCTGATTATTCGTCAACGATATTACACATGACATCAGTAAAATTAAACATAGTAGGCTGATATTAGGTGCTGAGAACAACTAAGATTTGAAGAACAACTGTAACCTGATTTACTGTCCACTTGCGCCCCCCAACAGGAACCTTGTCCAGACCGACAATTTCTGATATAGCTGTTTCCAATTCTTCTATGCCTTGACCGGTAACAGCACAAGTAAGAATGTGCTTACTGATATAATCGCCATATCTATCAAGCCACTCAGTGCTGGCCGAAGGGACACAATCGATCTTGTTAGTCACAAGGATCACGGGAGTTGAAGAACCAGTTGAGTTCTGTGATGACAGAAATAAACCGAGTAAGCATATTAGACTTTGACAGCTCTTTTGAAGAAAAAACATTCTTATAATGTGTATAGACAAGACAACAAACCGTCGCTCGAAATAACTTATGAGGATGTTTGGTAGGTTTATGACTTAATTTAATACCAGATTCAATGGATTAGTTTCAAGACAGTGTTCTTGTGGGGATAAGTCCACCCCCATTAATTATAGTCCTCAAACTGTTAGTCAGAATAATGTTTTATATTGATCCTCAGCTTCACTGTTACTGACACAAATCAATCTGGCAAATGCCTTAACAAGAGACCAGGACATTGATGACATGATGATTATTGATTTATCTGAATTCTATAATTTAGTTAAGGAATTGCCAACTTAGCCCAACTATATAAGGATAAACATGTAAAATTGTGTGCTTGTTCATGTGCATGTGCATGTGTGAGAGAGAAAGAGAGGTGGACCGGAAGACCTTATTGGACTGAATCCTATTAAGAAGTACTGCATCTTCCGAGGTCCATCCATCTAATGCACTCACTGTCATGATTATGACATCAGCACCCATGGCAACTGTTTCAGATCTCTCGACACCTGTAAATGAGATATAAGTTCTAATTAAAACAAACCAAAACAATTAGAAGCAGAAATGATTATATCATCAATAGAAGAAAAATAACATGTACACATCGCACACATACACTAGTAACTAAAAGGGTCAAGATTTTTTTTACATGAGAAATTAGTGGAAGAGTCTGTTCCTGACCTACTTGAATATGCCACAAATTTGCAACGTAAGAAATGGATGTAAACAGAAAAGACATGATAACTTCAGTTCACACACAATCAACTGGTCTCTCTTATCGCACCATATGAAAACATCATCTTGAACACCCTCGTATTTATATATCATTTGAAACACTTGCACACCCTAAATTGAAGATGGGTAGACTTACCAATCTTCTCCACTATGTCATCAGTGTCCCTGATCCCTGCTGTATCAAGAAGGGTTACAGGAATACCACGAACTGTAATACTAGCTTCAACAACATCTCGTGTGGTCCCAGCAATTTCTGTAACTATTGCTCTCTCACTCTGCACGCTAAAAGGAAACACAAAATATGATAAGAATTTCTAACTATATAACAATCAAATAACAAACAGAACCATATAAATCATAGATACGTCTTGTCTTTTTTTCTTTTTGGCTACAACTCCGTGTGATCTCCACAAGTGTGTGCCCAACTGAATTGTCCACTTTCCATTTTCTTTTATTAACTAAGCAGGGATCACCAACAATATACCTGAGTTGTAGCAACTTGAGTTAAGTTAAAGCACTAAAATTGGGGATTCTCAAATTTTACATATAGTCAAATGGGATGATTATGTTGGGACAAACGGGGCAAAAAAATGCTCCAACATAAGTCAAAGCATTTCCATTGCTTCATTAAAGAACCCATCTACAAAATAATTTTGTTCTCATTAATATAAAATAAAATTCTAATATTTCCATATACAAGGGTTAACTGGACCTAGACATGCAAAAGAATGTAAAACACTTTATCAGTTTGGCCAGTTACTAGAAAGAGGCCAACAAAACAACATGCTAGCAAAGGAGCCTTATCTTCACAAATATGGAGAGCATACTAAAACACAAATATGGAGAGCATCTTTATTAAGAGTTCAAAGCAACATGCTAGCAAAGGAGCCTTATCTTCCCTCATAGGGTGCCAACAAAACAGAATGTAGAGCAAGTACGAGGAGAGAAATAATGACGGTTGAAAAGAAAATAGCAGATATGCTTTCACAATAATTATAAGAAGATGCCATGGGAATTTATTGCAACATACTTTGCTCCATGCATTAAGGAGGCTTGACTTTCCAACATTGGGACGACCAACAATTGCAATCTGCAAGATTTCAAAAATCAACATTGCCCCACCCAAATGTTAACATTTCCAATTAAGGCATGTAAGAAGCATATACATCACATAGCATTTATATCAAACAAAATAAACTATAAAAGCCAAAACAATAGTTCAAACCTGACACATACAGTAGAAAATTTATTCATAAGTGAGCAGAAGTTCAATATGAGAAAGTATAATAGCTGCATTTAGCTACAGAAGATATTGCTTTAGTCTAAAATTGATATCTGAGGATGAAATGAAATGCTTATAGGCCAAACACAAACTTATAGAGAAATTTACTGCTCATGACATAACTTATGCAAGGAAAAGAACAATCAGAATTTTGCAGTACATTGAGAAATTGCTATTTATCAAGAAAATGCAAAGGTGAATATGTTGGAAACCATTTCTTTTATACCTGCAGTCCAGATTGCAAAAGTTTGTCGTAGTTAGCAGTCTCCAATGCATTCTCAACATCTCGTGACATAGCATGTATTGTGTTCATAACGAGGTCCAAATCTATTGGTGGCATCTCATCATCAAAATCTAAACGAGCCTCAATCTCAGTAAGCAGGTCGATGCATTGTATCCTCAATGATTTAACCAAAGAAGAAAAGCCTCCCTGTTGAAGAGACCGCGTTAGTTAAGAAAACTGTCAATAAGAGGCCACACATCAAAGTGCGATAAACATTAAGATGTTCTAAGCACAAAAGCATAACCAAACATTATTAAATCTAGATCCTTGAGAAAGAAGACATGCCTGAATTCCTGCCAGTGCCGCATCAGCAGCAGCCAGAGAGTTGGCTGAAATTAGTTTTCCAACATTTTCAGCTTGGGAGAGGTCCAATCGGCCATTTAGAAAGGCACGGAGAGTAAACTCACCTGGAAAAAATAAGCATGTGTGCCACTTAGCATGCATATCTGCTGGCACGTTTCTGTTCATTCAAATCTCTAAAGATGTATGTCAATTGAATCCCATGCAACCATAATGACATAACCAAAAATAAGACCCAAATTTTGGGTACACGAGTTAGAAATACTTAGAATTTGAAAGATGCATAAACTAATATATACATCAAGTGTTGTAATAAATACTTGATAAACCATAGAGTTCTTCAGAAACTAATTAAGTAATAGTGGAATTCACACATCTAATAGGGCCTGAGCCAATGCATTAAAATTCGTCTGGATGAAAACCTTGTTTGATGTAACCTCATATCTCAATCAATGTTATTGCTTTATGCAGCTTAGCATGAACTTTGCCCATATTTAACATCATATAAGCCAACTATCACATATTCAATTTGGTCCTCATCATATAACAGTGTCGAAAGCCGGAATTCATAGCATAAATACAGAATATCACATGCATAAGCAGAAGATAAAAACTAGAACTCCTACCTGGTTCTGCAAGCCTTGCTCCGGCTTCTAAACAAGCTCTTAAAACACGGTTCAGACACACCTGGCTGCCATGGCACTGCAGCTCAACCACATCCTCACGAGTGTATGATCTAGGGGCCAACATGGGTACCACCAAAACCTAGTGAAACAAGGCAACAAAAGATAAGCACCTAGAAACACCTGCTCCAGCACATTGTAACAAAATTTCACAAAAGCAACCACATTCAGAGCCTAAGTAACAGTAGCAGGAAAACCCAATATCCCCACTCCATACCTAAACATAAGATACTAAAAAAATCACATTTTTACACTAGCACTAAAGAGAAACTTGGGATTTCCAATAATGGGTTGTGAAAAAAATGGGGCATACCTCGTCAATTACATCACCGGTGGGATCCAGAGCTGCCCCATATTCAACAACATGGCTAGTGGGACGCCATGAAAACGAACCAGAGCCCATCCTCTTCCCCGGACGAAACACACGCCCAACAATATCCACGGCACAAGGACCCGACAAGCGGACGATCCCGACGGCGGCGGGAGGACCTCCCAAAGAAGTAACAATGGCGGCAATTGTGCTGGAGCTGTGAGCGTGCAGGTCAAGACCCAGCAAGCGCTCGTCTCTCTTCGGGACCAGCGTCTTATCTGAACCATATTTGGGGGAGGGACAGAGAGGGGTTTTTAGGGATTTGGGTTTGGAGGTAGTGAAGAGTGATGATGAGATGTGGGGAAGAAGAAGAAGTGAAGCTATGGGTGGTTTGGATCTGCAGAAATTGATTATCAAGCAACGGATTGATGGAAGCAGACCAGCCATTTTTTTCTCTGTTGTTGCTGTTTCGGAGACTATATAAAAACCGGCAGTAAATAAATAACCTGTCAATATGGAGTGGGCCTTAAATTACTGTCCAATTTCATTTCAATTATTTCACAAATCTAAGGCCCAATTGATTTTTGAGTTATTAGATGATTTAAGGCCCAATTATCTTAAATTTTAGGGATGCACCTCGCTGGAAACCACTATTCAAATAAGAAAATAGAAACAAATGTCAACCGTTAGATGATATATGATCAGTAACTCTCATTAATAACTTATTTATGCTGAAACTTAATTCAATAATCATCATGAAGGGCAAATCAGTCATTTTATATGCCTAATCTTTTATGCGTTGAATCTCTTCCCAATTGTCAAATTCTACAACAAATTTCCGAAGATCTATGGATCGATCTTCATCAACCGATCTTTGGAATTTTGATTTTTTGTGTCGACAATCATGATCGTGTGATTCTTCTGAGATGATTTTTGTAATGATCGAGCAATCAATCGATCAATCGCATAATTGCTATTGTTGTTGTCGACATTCGCAATTTGGTGATTGTTGTCGAACAATTTCTCAGTGATAATCGACAAATCGATAGATCGATAGTCTATGTCAGGCGATTGTATTAACTGAATTTGTTAAAATGTAGATATTCTGGAACAAATCTCGAATTCCTAAAACAAATCTTGAATTCTAGGAACAAATCGAGTGATCGATCGTCCAACATTTGACTTTTGTAAACATGTTTCGTGTCTCTGAAGTTTCTGTGTCAACTTTCTTGATTTTCTGTGTTGATCGAGCAGTCAATCAGTCATTATTGACTATTCTTCGTGATTTCTCAGTAATACTGTGTCGGGTTTGAAACATGCTTCTAGTTTTTTTAAATTTTCTCTAACTGTGGCAACATCTTAAAATTTCATTTGTTCTACATTGACTATATGAAACATGTTTCTGGTTTACACCAAATTTTGTCAAATTTAGTTTCTGCAACAGAATAAATGTGTGAAATATGTTCTAACAGAGAGTTTTCCAAACATTAATGCACAATTTCACCAAATTATGTCAAATTTTAGCTTCTGCAACAGAATAATATGTTTGAAACATGTTCCTAATATAGAGTTTTTGCAAATATCAATGCATGATTCAAATTGCAATTTGAATTCATAACATCAATCCATGATTTAACTTGCAGCACCTGTTTTTCAAAAATGAGCATATATCAAGAGAAAAACAAATGACATCATTTTACGTTGCAAATTAGAGAGTTTGAGGAGTCTGAAACATGTTCCTAACAGTAATTGAGAAACTATAAATCCATGAAAAAATAACACTAAAACAAGTTTTGGAAAGATCATTCCACCAAAATGTGCACATATCAAGGGAAAAAACAATTGACATCAGTCTATGTTATAGAAATTTCACATGATTCAGAGAGTTTTAGTAGTGTAAAACATGTTCCTAACAATAACTGAGAATTTATGAATCCATGAGTTAAGATCACTAAAACAGGTTTTGGAAATACCATTTCACCAAAATGAGCACATATCAAGAGAAAAATAATTGTGATCAGTCTATTTTACAGAAATTTCACACAAATCAAAGAGTTAGGGGAGTCTGAAACATGTTCTTTCTAGTAACTGGGAAGTTATGAATCCATGAGAAATGGACACTAAAACAGGTTTTGGAGACACCATTTCACAAAAATGTGCACATATCAAGAGAAAACCAATTAACATCAGTCTATGTTACAGAAATTTCATACAAATCGGAGTGTTTGAGAAGTCTGAAACATGTTTCTAACGGTAACTGAGATACCATGAATCCATGAGAAATGGATACTGAAAAAGGTTTTGGAGACACTATTTCACAAGAATATGCACACATCAAGAGAAAAATAATTCACATCAGTTTATGTTACAAAAACTCCAAATAAATCAGAGACTTTGAGCAGTCTGAAACATGTTCCTAACAGTATTTGAGAACATATTTAACCATGAGAAAAGATTCTAAAACAGTAACTAAGTATGTTTCAGTAAGTCTAGAACGTGTTCTAACATCAACTGAGAACGTATAACAATCAAAATGGCCACTTGTGTACAAAAACGGCACTGATCATCCACCCACAAAAAATTGACATGTTTGAAATGTGTTCCTAACATAGAATTTGAGAAGTCTGAAACATGTCCCCTGTTGTAACGAGAGTTCTCCGGGTGTAACGAGTGGACTGGGTTACGTATTATACCCTAGGGGGAAAGTGAATCATGTCGGAAAAAAGGTGTAAGGAAGGTTCCCCAGGTGTAACGAGGGTTCTCTGGGTGTAACGAGTGGACTGGGTTTCATACTATAATCTAGAGGGAAATAAATCATGTCGGGGAAAAGGTGTAATGAGGATTCCCCAGGTGTAACGAGGGGACTAGGTTTCATACTATATTCTAGGGGGAAAGTGAACCATGTCGGGGAAAATGTGTAACGAGGGTTCCCTGAGTGTAACGAGTGGACTGGATTCTATACTATACCCTAAAGGGAAAGTGAACCCTATCAGGGGAAAGGTGGAACGAGGTGACTAGGTTCCACACTATACCCTAGGGGGGAAAGTGAACCATGGAACAAGGTGACTAGGTTCCACACTATACCCTATCGGGGAAATGTGTGACGAGGGGTCCCCAGGTGTAACGAGTGGACCGGGTTCCATACTATAACCTAGGGAAAAAGTGAACCATGTCGGGGAAAAGGTGTAACGAGGTTTCCCCGCGTGTGACGAGAGAATAGGGTTCCATACTATAACATAGGGAGGAAAAGTGAACCATGTCGGGGAAAAGGTGTAATGAGGTGACAGTGTTTCATACTATACCCTAGGGAGAAAAGTGAACACTGTTGGGGAAAAGGTGTAACGAGGGTTCCCCAAAAAAAAATTCCACACAAATCAAAGAGTTTGAGTAGTATGAAACATGTTTCTAACAGTAAGTGAGAAACTATGAATTCATGAGATAAAGTCACTGAAACAGGTTTTGGAGAGACCATTTCAACAAATTAAGCACATATCAGCATAGAGAAGTAATTGACAACAGTCCATGTTACTGAAACTCTACACAAATCAAAGAGATTGAGTATTCTCAAACATTATCTGAACAGTAGTTGAGAACCTATAAGAAAAGAACAATGAAACAGATTTTGGACAAACCATTTCAACAATTGAGCACATATAAGTAGAGAGAAGCAATTGACATCAGTTTATGTTACAAATATTCCACACAAATCAGAGTTTGAGTAGTCTGAAACATGTTTCCAACAGTAACTGTGAACATATAAATCCATTAGAAAAGAACACTGGATTTGGTTTTGCAGATACCATTTAATCAAAATGAGCACATATCAACAGAGAGAAGCAACTGACATCAGCTTATGTTATAAAAATTCCACACAAATAAAAGAGATTGAGTAGTCTGAAACATCTTCCTAACAGTAATTGACAAACTTTGAATTCATGAGAAAAGAACACTGAAACATGGTTTGTAGAGACCATTACACCAAAATGAGAACATGCCAGCAGAGAGAAGTAATTGTCATCATTTTATGTTATAAAAATTCCGCACAGATAAGAGTTTTAGTAATATGAAACATATTCCTTACAATAATTGAGAACGTATAAATTCATGAGAAAAAAACATTGAAACAGGTTTTGCAGAGATCATTTCACAAAAATAAGCACATATCAACAGAGAGAAGCAACTAACATCAGTCTATTTACAAAAACTCAATACAAATCAGAGAGTTTGAGTGGTCTGAAATACATTCCTAACAGTAATTGAGAACTATAAATCCATGAGAAAATAACACTGAAACATGTTTCTATTTACACACATCAAGAGAAAAACAATTGACATCAGTTTATTTACAGAAATTCCACACAAATATGAGATTTTGAGAAATCTGAAACATGTTCCTAACAGTAATTGAGAAACTATGAATTCGTGACAAAAGAACACTGAAACAGGTTTTAGAGAGATAATTTCACTAAAATGAGCACATATCAAAAAAAAATTGACATCAGTCCATTTACAAAAATTCCACACAAATTCGAGAGTTTGATAAGTCTGAAACATGTTCCTAACAGTAATTGGGAACTTATGAATCCATAAGAAATGGATATTGAAACAGGTTTTGAGGAAACCTTTCATCAAATTGAACACATATCAACAGAAAAACAAAACTGATCCCCTCTTCATGTATGTTCCTTCGCCCTTTTGGGCATTGTTTGTATTATGTTTTATGTTAATTTAATCTTCATTGCTGAAAAAATAATTACAATAACTGTATTCAACATCCAAAAAGCAAAACTGATAAATTAAACAAAATGGTGATGAACCAACAACAAGTCCAAGAACTATGAAAATTCTTGCTCGCTCGAACTCCCCACTTACAATCTCCAATCTCTGATCCTTCAACCTTGATCCTTTCACATTAGTTCATCTATAAATGCCTCGGCTTCTTGAGGCTATTCAAGAATTGAACAACGCTTTGCTTTGTAGGTGCTGGTGATAATGATCTATCGCTTGAAAGACATTGCAAGATGTAAATTTAAGTTTAATTACACCACGTACTAAAGCATGAGCACAATACAAACAATGCTTATGCATGTTAAGGCTTCTTTTTACCTTGTGTGTATGTTCATTATAATACACAATAACTAGACATGATGAATTTTTGTTACATAACACATGTTGTATGACAAAGAAACATTCAAATTAGATTCACATTAAGAAACAAAGATCCAATTATTCCAGCGTCATTTGATATGTGGTTTTAAATTGATCAAACACCCTTAATCGTAAACAATATTATAGTGAGAGAATAAATGAGCTTTTCTTTTTTCATATAATATCACAATATCAAGAGGTCAAAATTCTATATAGTCTAAGAAACCCCGAAACACGCAGAAGTAGAAAATCAAATAATAAAGAGACATACATATACGAACATAATTGGTAAGATATGAGGACATCAAGGTGATTTAACACCGGCCCTATAAAATAACTTTAGCACGTTAACGATTGCGCAAGTAAAACAACAAAGTTACTTCAAATCGGTAGCAAATTTGTGCACAAAATACATATAAGAAGCTCAAATTTCTTATAACCACATTTACTGATCTAATGCATATAAATAACATGATTATGAGATCATTTAAACAAACTAACTGTCTGGTGAAGATCAATTTTAATACGCGTGGATATATGCGGTCAGTGAAGATGATTTTATGATGGGATAATTACATATCAGTACACCCTTCGAAACCTCATTTCAAGATTGGTACCCCAAGTTTAATTATTTTTTTCTCAGTCTCTCAAGTTTCGTTACGTGCCACTTAAGTTCAATTATGTTAGATTTAATTGATGTGGTTTGTAAAAAGTCAAAAATACTCTTGATGTGTAAGTTATGAATTTATAACTATCATTGAAGGTGAAAATACTATTTTACCCTCACTTCAACAATAACCTAAGTTCGTAGTAGAGGGTTATGTTAGTCAATTTAAATAACAAATTAAATATGCATATAGAATCTCATGAAAAATGACCAAATTGTCCTTTTCTTTATATTCCTCTCTCTCCACTGTCACTAACTCTTTCTCTCTCCTTCGTTCTCTGTCTATCACACTCAAGAAAGAAACCCAACATAACTTAAGAAAGAAACCTAACATATTTCCACACTCAAGAAAGAAACCCAACATAACTCCCTCCCCTCTCACTGTAACTCCCTCCATACCCAACATAACTCCCTCCACTCTTATTGTAACTCCCTCCATATCCACATGGATTGTGCACTTAAACACCTCCTTCCATCATTCAGTAACCAAATCAACACCAAAACTCTCTGATAAAATGGCTTGAAATCAACAAAATTTTGCACTAACATTTAACAAATCATATCCACAAATAAGTCAAAATACAGAACCAACTATAAAAATAGAAAAAATCAATTCAAATCAGATCAATCAATAGAGAGACCAAAACCCACATCCGAACCACTCATACTCTCGTCATCGTCTTCGGAACCCAAATTTAGGTTCAATTCAAGATTTGAAAATAGAGACTCCACCGCACTGCTCGATCGCAACCTCGAAGTTGTACCAGAACAGCCCACAGGGCGACCGCTGGGCCACCCAAAGGTAAGCCTCGGGAAGCCATCTCCGTCGTCGATCTCCTAGAACCATAATCAGCGGCTCCTCCTCCGCCTTAGCCCCAACAACGACGAGTTTGAGGCAGATCTGGAGATTCTCCAAGTCCACGAATCGATTCATGATAGAGAAGGGACTGAACCATAAACGTCGGTCCCGATCCCGAGTGAATGCCGGCGCCAGAGAACAAGCCGGAGGAGGCTTCGTGCTTCCCTACGATTTCATGTTTTGAGTTTCTTGGACAAGGACAAGCAGAGTTTGAGATGAGAGAGAGTTGAGAGATCGTGTTCATGACGTCGTCGTCCATATCGGCGAAGAAAGGAACGGTGGTTTCGGCGGCAAACGGAGGAGGGCTAGGCGACGATGGAGCTAGTTGTCTGTTCTCTGGTTTTGGTGTAGAAGTTGAGAGGATAGGCAGAGTGTTAGAGGAAGGAGATGAGTGGATGAGTGAGGGAAAATTGGTCATTATATAGGATATTTTAGTTCTTTTATTTGTTAAATTGAAAAGACAACTTTGCCCTCAATCTTTTGGTTTAATTGGTTATTTAATTAGGGGTAAACTGGTCATTTCATAATTTATCAAATAATCATACAATTTGAAATTTATATATCAAGGGACATTTTGGTCATTAAAAAAATATGGATGTTAAATCTAACAGAATTGAACTTAAGTGTTACCGTTTTAAACTTAGGGGACTGAGAAAAAAAAAATCAAACTTGGGGTACCAATCCTCGAATGAGGTTTCGACGGGTGTACAGATCTGTAATTACCCCTTTTATGATTTATAGGTCCATGCTAAAACAAACAAAACCAACATTTTTGAGCCTTTCATTTTTCTAATATATATTTTAGCACTACCCGTAACATTAAGTACAGAACGAAGAAATTGCAAAGCTACTCAACTCTCTCAAAAGCTTCATTAGCATTAAACTTTAAACAAAAATTAACAGTCATTTGAAGTCTACGATTCCAAAGATTAGGGTTTATAGATTCCAGACCACACTAACACAAATTTACAATCCCAACCACTCAATAATCCACCATCTCAGCAATTTTTCATAAAATCATCACCATGAAAGAAATTTACTAACCCAAATCACTTACTAATCAATTATAATCGAAGGAACAGCCCAAAATCTTTGAATCCAACGAAACTACGATTAAAATTGAAAAACCACCCAATAAAACCCAAAAATAGAAATCAGTGAGATTGTGTCGAAGATGTTATCTATCGAGACAAAGCAAATCACAGTCGCTCGCTCCGAAGAAAAATTCAGTGTAGCTTCTATTTGTTTCTCGAGAATCGCTAAGAGAAAATAAAATGTGAGGCGAGGGGAAATTGGGAATCGAGAGCAAATCGACTCAGATCTCAAGAGCAATGAACACATGAAAGGACTATACTACCCCTCACCAAATTAGTGAAATAGCGAAATGATCAAAATAAATTCAAAATTTGACTTATTTACACTTATATGTCACTGCGTCAATCTCAACCATTGCTCATCTCATCTTGTAGTTGATGTTGTTCTTGTTTTCCTATTTGAATTTATGGTTGCCAGAGGAACATCTCCCTAAATTTTAATTATAACTATAATTTAATTTATCCAAATAATTAGACACTTACAAATTCAACTTCAATCGGTATGAGATGTTGATATTTTTCCTATTTTTTATTAGTTACAGATTCTTCAAAAATAAAATAATCTATAATGAAAAAAAAAATATTTATATGTTTATCTAATAATGCATTTAGAATATTATTATTATCATGAGACCAATAATTGCTGACTCCTTTAGAATATAAAAAGGACTGATGAATTTGGGCTCCTTTGCGTCTATGTTCCAGCTCAACCCTAATCAGCTCAAACCAAAACCAAAATATTTTATTCCAACACTATCTGATAAATATTTCAAATTAAAAACCAAATAAAACTTTAAGACTGGCACATAATAATTTTAGAACAACAGACAACCCAAATTAGTTTGAAATATATGTATATATAATTGCAGATTAAATGAAAATAAAACCATAACAGTATCCTCAAATCTTTTTCTTGTTTTTCCATAATTCACCTCAAAATTGAATTTACATCACAACTTACAATCACACCTTTATAAAATAAAACCTCGCCCATTTCACCAAAGAACAATAACAAATAGAGACCAAGAAAATAACACATGTTTTATTACAAGAACTCAACTAGGTATGGACACATCCGTACTTTAAAACATACAACCTTATCATCAACAATTCAGATCTTGGTGAGTGCGCCTTTTTCATGTTGCTTCATTCCTCGTTCCAACACACACAAGTCACAACAGCATTTTGTCACTACGGTTCTTCCACCAGTTTTGGGGAGCACGACGAGACGGCGTCTGCTACTGAGAGGAAGATCTTGTCGTCGCCTATCAGCACATTGAACTTTGACGCGTGCAGCTTGTCCATCACCACCGGCCCCGGGTTTGCAAGAATTAGCTGTGCACAAAATCAAGCCAAATCTTCCTCAGGTCTATTTCTTTTTATATAATCGTTTTAGTCGCTGATAAGAAAACAATGAGTTTTACCTGAATGTCTCTCTTTTGGAGACCACGGAGCAACTCTTCCAAGGCGTGGATACCACTGGTGTCTATGTCAGTTACAGCTGCGCCAAACAAACACAATAAAATCATTATTCATGATCACAAGTGAAAATTTGGGTTTAAGGCTTTTAATTCTTACGTGACATTTCAAGTATCAGCATCTGGATTTTTGGTTGATACGAATCTTTCCCTTGCTCTTCTTGATCCATCACCCACCGCAATATCCTGCAACAAAGCCAATATTTGAAACTGAACTTGCTCTCTAAATCTTCAACTTAAGAAAAAACTTGTCCATATTGAATACCTGTCCTTGATGTAATTGGAATTGGAAAAGTAGATTGCCGAGTCAACCCGGACAATCAGAACCCCTGGAACGCTAGTCGCATCCGGGTACTGCTGGATGTTCCTGTACACGCTAGTCCTCGGGAGCTTCCCCAGGATCGCAGTCCTCGGCCTTGTAACTTGCAACAGTATTTTTGCAAACGATATGGACACCTACCATAAAGAGAGAAAAAACAATTTAGAGTAGGTGAAACCAATTACAGTTTTTAGGAACTTGTGATCTTTCTAATTCACAATCCTTACCGCAATTAGGAGACCTATTTCGACTGAGATGAAGACTACACCAAAGAAGGCTCCCATGCAGGCGACGAAATCAAACTTGTCAATCTTCCATATCAAAAGCGCCGCCTCATAGTCAATGAGGCCGATAACTGCAGATATGATGATGGCAGCGAGAATGGCGTTTGGCGTGTACTTGAAAAGAGGCGTGATGAACATCAAGGTCAAGAACACGACAATTGACATTACGATATTGGAAACTGCAGTGTGGCATCCGGACATGTAATTAACAGCCGAGCGCGAGAACGAGCCTGCAAAGACAAGCAAACACAATTAACGACTATTACTACACAATGAACAACGATCCAAGCTCAACAACATCCCTTGAATAGATAGTGTCCTTCTAAGTTCTAACCTGTCGCAACATAACAAGAAGTCATAGAACCAACAACGTTCATAGCTCCCAGCGCCACCATTTCCTTATTTCCATCGAGTTGGTAATCTTTCATGGCAGCAAATGTTCTTCCAATTGCCACCGCTTCCTGGTATCCATGAAAATACAAGTTAATGTTTAGATAAAACTAATGCTCTTGTGAAAACGGGTTATGAAGTGCAAAACTGGCTTACCGTGAGAGCTACCAAGCCAGACACGACCCCTATCTTAACACCTTTCAGCATATAATCGCCACTGAAATATATTTTGTTGACTGACGAGGGATTGATTCCTTTCTCTATATGTTTCACCTGCACGCACGCAACAAGAAAATTATTTTATCATAATCATGTCATGTCATTTGGGTAGAGAATGGAAATGATGAATGTTGAGAAGAACTCACAATTGAAACGCCATCCTTGTCTGCACGTGTTATATACACGAAAAAGGTTGACAGAATGACAGAGATCAAAGGAGCAATTGCCGGAACCCAGAAAAGCTTCTTGTTCCTTTTTCCCTGTGCCGAAACAAAAATCATATGAGACGAGGAATACATTCACAAACCAACTTAACACCACCATATTTGTAAGTATACGAACTACAGGCTCTTACGATGTATTTAGCAAACAAAAGAAATGACAAAAAACTTGCTCCGATGACTATAGTCTGCCAATTCCACTGCACAAGATAATAGTCAGTGTGAGATTGAATAACTTGAAGTTCACTTGAAAGAAGAGGAAGAAAGCAAAAACACAAAAGAGCTTACTCCATGATGAACTGATCCAAACACAGAATGCATCACAGAAATAACATCAGTTTTCTTTGTAAACTTCTTTATGCCAAGAAAACCCTTGAGCTGTTGGAGGGAGATCGTGATGGCAGCTCCACCCATGAAGCCAACAATAGCAGCGTGTGATAGGAAGTCTATCAAGAAACCCAATCTGAGAACCGAGTGCAAAATACTAATAAGCCAGTGCAATCAAGAAGCTCTGAAACTATTATGCAAGGAACCCGAAGGAGTCAACATTCAAGACGGTTTCTGTATAATAATATTCCTGATTACCTGAAAAACCCGAGTGTGGCCTGAGTGATCCCAGCAAAGAAAGTGGCTGTAAATGCAAGCCGCAGATATTCCTCTGGATGGGTGACGTGATCAACCTCGCTTTGGAGCAAAGTTCCCAACAACAGAGATACAACGGCAACCGGTCCTATGGCAATATCTCTTGAACTACCCATGAAGGCGTAAATTAACGGTGGAACAAAGCTGGAGTCTGTAAACGTTCAGAAAAATATAGCATGAGCCTCAACGTAACTAAGAAGTGTTAATGAGGTTATTTTGTAACCCAAAAACTTACAAAGTCCATATTGGGGTTCCAAGTTTGCGAGCTTTGCATACCCGATATCCTGATTGTACGGTTAACAAAGAGTTAAACTCATGGATACAAAAAGGTAAAGGTGTAATTGTGTCACCTAGTAACTAATATACCTGAGGAATGCAGAGACTTGCAATAGTTAGTCCGGCAATGACATCTCCTCTAAATTTTTTCAGATTATATTCTCTTGCCCATTCGAAAATGGGGAAGACTGCCTGCACCCCTAGAATGAGCTTTCGTGATTTTGTTTGATCCTTGAAGTGGCGTAAGGGATCATCTGCAAAAAATGTCTCCTTCACGGTGGCTGAGATTTCTTTCAAGAGTTTTTGCTTGGGGGGCACTCCCACCTTGTGCCCATGCTGTACAGGCTCTTCGTCGGTTGAATGAGCCACCGAAGTTGCAGGCATGGCGTCTTAGTTTACCTGTGATCCCGCATTAAACACGAGGAACAAATGTTAATGCAAGTCTTGCTAAATTCAAGTCTTATAATGTTTTTCCCCGGTGATATTCATCATCAAAAGATAAGCAGAAATATTTAAAGGAATCAATGACCAAAAGAAAACTACTCTGAAGCACGGAATATGATTCTAATATTGATGGTCCAGTCCAGTGCACATATTTCACAGAAACGGGAAACATAAAACAACTAAAGCTATCAAGGCATTATGCTAATATTGACAGGCTGATAGTTAGAAGGAATGGTATCTAACCAAAACAAAGTGCACAAAGCTGGTCGGGAGGAGTATGCAGTTTACTCTACTAGTACACTTCCAAAAGCCTGAAGAAACAAGGAGCCGAGGAAGCTCTAATATAGGTCTAGGGAAGTTTCAGGTCAAACTTCTCCAGTTGAGGAAATTGCCATCAACACCTAAGCGGTATGAACCTGGATCCCTTACATGTACTATACATTAAATGTGTCAAACCAATATAAAAATTGAGTTCCAGACCGACACCCCATATTATTCAATAATACCCAGAACTGATGTGTGTCATGTGATCATCATCTCTTGCATAAACATGTTGCTATGGATAAAAATTGGGCTAGTATGATAGACGTTGACCAGGAGCTGGAGGTGCAAGATGCATCAATTCGATGTAGAGCACCGCAAAACAAAAATGAGTAGAATTACCCTTTCCTTTTCTCTTCCTACACGTTTCTTTATCCCAATGATAAACATTTCTTCCCAATCATGATAGAAAATGCTTTCAAGTTCAATTAACAAAATGTTGACTTCAATTCCATAGATATCACAATCAAACATCACACAGACCATTTTTTCCTCTTTAATTGGTATCAGGACAATAAGCTAGAGTCCAAGCAGTACCCTCCATGTTGATTGTTTTAGTTTCATCTGAAGTTGTATAGTCTTAGCATAAGAACCATAAAGGGTGGCATAAACAAAGTACTAATCAGGTTTCAAATAATCAAGAACATAGCATTCAACAGTTCAAAAAGGGAAGCAAAGGATATGTTTTTGGGAACCATAGAAAAAAGGGTAAAAGCAATGATCCCCTTTTCAAAACCCTAAAAGCCAAGCTTGACAAAATCAACATCTAATAAAAAAACCCCACATAAGCAAATCAACTATTATAGTATTAAACACTTCACCACTCCATCAATCCCAGATTCCCCCCACCTCCCCCCACACATTAAACAAAATAAAAATCATCAAAAGTAGTGGAAAAGTTAGTACAACTCAAACTCACATAAATCATTGGTGTGTAAGCAAGAGAATCACAACCCACATACCACATCAGCTTCACTGAAAATGGGTCTTTTGGAATTTTGCTGATTGTGAAGTTTCAAATCAAAACTAGAAAGAGAATAGATGCAAGGTCTGTGTGGTGTGGCCTACCTCAGAACCACCTCTGTACACTGTATATCTTAAGCTTGTATTCAAATCCGTTGATTGTGGGGATGGAGCATTTCTCAAGGATCTTCCTCCACCTCACAAACCCACTTCCCTTTTCTGGAGAAAGAGTTAAACTGAAAAAAAAACCCAATAATTATAATCAAGAAAAGCTAAAAAGGGAAGATTTTTAAGGGTTTTGAGTGCTAAAAGTGAAAAGATCAGATTGAACCTGTCCTTCCCGTTCGCCACACTATGGCTCCAAATGTTTTCACCAACGTTATTGCTTTCTATCCTCAAAAATAACAATTCATGAGTTAAAACTGGAAAAATATACACAATGGGGATTGAGCCGGAATTGAGTCCAGGTTCGGTGAATCGGAGCAACTCCTTATTGCTCTGTTTCTTTACAGCTCCCAAAATATTTGTGTGCTCTGTTTTTGATTGCTCAAGATTTAGGCAAAAATGAAGGTTTTAAGACAGATTTTCCTCTTTGGAAATTCAAATGAAACCAACAAAAATGTATCCTTCTCTATTTGGAATTTAATGAATTAAAAGGTCCGATTGGATTTTGGAATTTTCTGCCTTATAAATATTGTCTTTGTCTAAAAAAACAACATAATCATTATTTTTGGTGATGATTTGACAAATAAAATAATAATTATGGACAGTTAAATTGCATTGACAACTCAATTGAATGTGCATTTATTTAGATTTTTTGGGTTTCCATTGATATCATCGCAAATTAATAGCTCAATTTATATCATTAATGAAGTTTACGTATGCAAAATAATCTTCAACCTTTTTGAGGCATTAGTCTCGGATACCTAAATAAGCACTAATTATTTCGTATGATAATCAATAATATGTGATGGCTGATGTTAATTATTTGGTAATGATAATGTTCATGAAATGTTCAAAAAATATTAAAACGATTTCCTCTATGAAAATTGGAAAGTTGACTAGATTTTAATATAATTAAATAAACAGTTGATAGTACAGAAATGAAATGAGTGAAGGAAATTAATGTACAAGAAGACTTTAAGTTTTAAAGCGGAAATGTTGTCTCGTGGAGAAGTTTCGGTGATGGGACCCATGAGACGTCGTTGTTATTGACTTGGAACCTGTTCTGTTTTCCGGTAATGTTCATCGCCTTGACTTTTGATAAGTTCTAGGTGGGTCCTCACTCTTCCTGCTTCCAACTGGACCATATACAATGGTTGACTCGACCTCGTTACGCAAACAAGGTTAATTTAACATAAGAACGACATGACTCGATTAAATAATGTCCCTACTTGAATCTCTGAAATTGCATCCAAACACGATTCAGTAGGATATATGTTAATAATAAAATGTTGAACCAATAAGATCACGTATCGGAGACAAGTCGACTCGATCCAATTAGCCTTATGCATAATCACGGCCTAAAACTCGATTGGCCAGAGAAACCCCGCAATCTCGATGTAGAACGCGTTAAATAGGGTTCCTCGATGCCATGTTAGCGGCAGCTGCAAAAGAGGGCGTGTCCGTTGGCGATAGTGAATCACTACCATCGCCGGTCACGCCCTTGCCTTCGTCGATGTGATCGACGGATGTTCCTTGTTGCTTAAGATCTTGCCATTGGCTAGATGACGGGGGCTGACGTAGCTGATGGAGAGGGTTACCGATGATTCGGTAAGGTCAGCGAGGAGTCACCAGAGAGAAGTCGTCGGTGGATTATCGTTTCATGATTTGACGATCTGCGGCGCCGACGAAATTTTCATGGCAGTGGTAAAGGCCACACGCGTCTCCGCAACATAGAAAGTGGAAAAAAGACGCATGTGTTATGTGAAATGGGAGGGTTATTATTAGGGTTCAATTTCATAATTTCGTCTGGAAAAATATACTCTTTTAGGTATTAATAGAAGGGAAAAGAACATTTTTGACACTTTCATACCATATCTTTTTTTCTTTTTTTTTAGTATTCTGAAATACATTTTAGGACACTTTAGTCCTAAAATACTAAAAATATCCAAAACACCCTTGAGTTGAATCAAAATTAAATCTGATCTAATTTCAATTGTGTAAAAAGACGAAATTACCCTCAACTATTCATCGAATTTTTAAGTGAATGCCACCCTTTCAACTATTCCTCTCCTCCTCCTCTGGTGCCCGCTCCTCGACGACGTTTCTCCGGCATCTATTGTCGGCATTTCTCCGGCATGGTGTCCGAGTCCTCGTCGATCCATCGCTACCATCCCGTCCCCTTCTCTCCTCCTCCTCTAATACCCATCGCATGGTGGCGCCGCCGTGGGGCTCGTCGTGGGTCATGGAGCTCCGCCACGGCGGCACGCCGTCATTGGCCCGGAGGACGCCACTTTCGTAGAGCTTTGGGTACCTCTCGAGACACTCGTCCTTGACCTCCGAGAAGGTTCTCGGCATTGAAGACGATGTCGTCATCATCAAGAACGAACCAGCGGACCTCCGGCAAGCTGAGGCGGAAGCTCTCGCCCACGATTCGCGAGATTTGGATTTCGGAGGGGTGGCCCGTCTGGTTGGGTATGTGAAAACAGAGCACTCTTGTAGTAAGTAAAAGTGCTCTGTTTTCACATACCCAAAACAGAGCACTCCATGCCACACATAACAAAACAAGATAGAGCTCCCTTTATGCTTTGTTTCTCTCTTCTCGACCCACCAACAGTTTGCAACTCTCTCCGACGATTCCAATTTTGCGTCATGAGAGCTTCCTGAGACTCCATATTTGTTATTGTACCCGTTTCACCCTAGGTTTCGATTTGGGTCTCGACGGAGTCGAAGTTGTTGTTGGCGGTCGCGAAGTAGAGGACGGAGGCGAGGGTGAGGAAGAGGAGGGGGAGGAAAAGAGGTAGGTAGAGAGAGTGACATTTACTTGAAAATTTGATGAATAGTTTAGGGTAATTTCGTCTTTTTACACAATTGAAATTAGACCAGGTTTAATTTTAGTTCAACTCAAGTGTATTTTGGGTATTTTTAGCATTTTAGGACTAAAATGTCCCAAAATAAATTTCAGGGTACTAAAAAAATAAAGAAAAATGTAAGGTATGAAAGTGTCAAAATTGTATATTCAGGTGCACAAAAGTGTCATTTTCCTCAAGTAATGATTTTTATCAGAGCACATCCCTAGTTAAATTTAGTTTTTAGTTGGGCAAAATTTTAACTATTTTTCTCTATTTTAGTACATTATGTATATGTTAAAATTTTAACATATTTTGATAGCATAATTTTAAAATGATGATAAAAATAACTCTTATAAAAATTCATACAAAAATCAAATAATGATTTAATGTGAAATGACAATTATATCTCAATCGAAAACTAAAACTAAAACCAAAGGGGGTATAATTTCTTTTAGTATAGGGTCGAAATGTAAATATACCAGTGAGGGCACTCTGAGAGTCTGAGATGGGTTTGAACGGGTTTTCTCCGTCCCGTCCCCAACTTTGTATGAATTTTCCCGATCATGTCCATTCTCTGAGGGGATATATCGAATCCCTATTTCCCGCTATCGCCCCGAAACAATATTCTTAGTATTAGTTTTTAAAATTTTAATTTTAGAAGCGTTTTATCATTTTCTTAAAAATACAAGTATTTTCAAAACAATTGATAAATTAAGGCTATCATTTTTAATGGACAAAATTCACATCTATAAATTGTAAGAAGATGGGATAATACACTTTTACTTGTAGCAATTAACCCTTGAAAATACTTGTTATTGATTGAGATTGAGTTTGAATGTGGACTGTTTTGCGGTAAAGTTCACAGGGTGCGAAAAGAGCCACTAAGCCACGATTTAATTATAAATAAGTTAATAGGAAACACGTCCAATTCAAGCTACATCTAAACTATTAATTGGGAGATTATACGAATACCGATCAGTTATATTTAAACTTTAGAAATTCAACATGCAAATACAATTTATAATTCTTCAAATATAGTTAATGATATATGTGATAGTAGTTACTAGTTGATACAGACATTAATTACCGATTAAATAGCAACAGGAAGTAAGCGATCTTAGAGTGAGACGTTTTGCCTATAGGTTGTGATAACTTATATATAAGTAGAATATCCAAAATAAAAGTTAATTAACTTATATTGAAAGGTATAAGAGGATGACTTTGATCTCTGTTAGAAATAATACTATCAAATTCACGTAACATTACAATAATTAAAAATTTAGCAACATCTTTCCACTTTTATTTTGCAGATATTAGGTTGACATTTCCGATACTTTTTACAGCGGCCTCCATGCTTAAATTCATAGGCGCGGAGAGAATGAAAAGTGTTATAAAATAAATCAAATTAAAATAAGAAAGCTTATTAAGAACCTCTTCCTTAACAATATAAGTTTGTATAATAAAAATAAAAAACCAATAATAATAGAAAAAATATTGTAATTCCATGACACATCCTAATTAAGATTAAACAGTGGAAATAATTGAGGGTTGCACAGAAAAGTCAACATTACTGTTAAGAAAATAAACTTAAGGAGACACATCTTCTCTAGTTTTATCATTTCTCAGAGCATATATTTCTGAGAAGTTGACTAATTGTTTATTTTGGTTAAATAAAAGTTGACTTCAAAAAATATGACAAATGTGCTGAAGAAATTAATCTACATGAAATTTCGATGGCATATAAATAAGTTCATCCCTAGGTTTTGCCGTTTGGTGATATGCTAAAGGCAATATCCCAAGAATTTTTTTTTAAAAAATGATTATAAATGTTTTCGTGGTTGATGATGAGTTTTATATTTATAATTAATTTATTCAAATAATTTAACACCAATTACTTATAAAGAATAAAATGAATATTTATTTAAAAATTAGAATGGATAAAAGATTTTAAGATTGACAGACACAATTATTGATCCGGCTGAGATTGCTTTTCGGGTATAGGTTTTGGTTCGGACGATCACCATGTTAGAATAATGAGTTAGTCCATAAACGATAACGCAATTACAAAATATTATGTGGCAAGTAACTGAAATTCTAAATTGTAGCCGAGTCAAGAAGTCGAACACAAAGTCGTAACTTGTGTATCGACTACTTGCCTAAATTGCAGACTGTGGTAAATAACAACCAAGCAATAATTACGACACCAGAGATGATTACCCAGTTCGGTGACTCCGCACCGACGTTTGGGGGCACTTTGCCAGTGGAAAGGTTTTCACTATAAGGTAGTCAATAGTACAACTTCAAGCACCAACTAGCTATCACACAAGCTATTGTCCTAAGCTACTATAGATCTCACCGCGAACAACCTCGACCCAGGTCCTCTCCCCCTGTCTTTGAGATCCTCTCAATTCCACCCTTCGAGCAAGCGCCTATGCTTGGTGTCGTAGTCTTCTTTGACGGATTTGTGAATCTTCAATTACGAACACAAGAACCCTAACCGATCAAGCACTCAATCTTCGCGACTTGATGTTTGATCGGAGCAAAGCCGTTCTAACAAACTTAATCAGCCTCTCAACACGCCAATAGTGCACGGTTAAGAGCTCTGAGAAATTTAGCTAATTTAGAACAAGAACGGATGACTGCTAATGGGGAAGCTTCACGCTTTTTATAGCAGCCCCAAATTCCTAATCTTTCCCGGATTAGGAATAGGAAGTCTCTGACTTCCTAAATAAATCAGGCAAGCAGAGTTGCCGCCTTTGCTGACGTGTTAGTGACAGCTGGAAGTCGCCTAGCTTTGTTGACGTCATTCTCTTGCGCTCCAAGTCTTTGTGACGTCATTCTTCTTTCGCTCAAAGCAGCGTCTAAATAGGAAAGCTTCAGGCCTTTCCTAATCTGGAACGTAATACGTCGCTCCACATGTCGTGTAACATGTTGCACTGACTTCTTACTTTTGGGCTAAAAAATTATGCCAACACTTAATCGTAGCAACAACTTCTGGTGCGACTTGCGCAACTTCTGGCGTAACTTTTCGTCTTCTTTGCCTTGCCCGTTAGCCTATCTATCTCCCCCTGTTTGTCTAACAATATTGCCAAAGGCAATCATACAATGATTTTCGAATAATAGCAGGGTATAAACCAGCTCAAACCATGAGCAAATATCCCAAAAACAAGTGTCACAATGTGCAGGAAATTAACTCGAACAGTCCCTGAGGATTTAAGTAGTGTGTTTGAAACAAGTTATCATACGAGATCAGAGAAATGTTTAAAACGAGGTGGAGTCATCGACATCATCTTCATCTTCAGCAGGAGCAGTGCGGAGGTCATTGAGAAGAGCTTCACAGGCAGTTTTGCGGGTCGTCAGAACAACAATCGTCTTCTCCAAATCATTGATCATGTCCACAAATTCTTCCTCCATCCTGTTGCCAACAGGTCCTGAAGGTCGTGAGCTGGAACCAGCTTCTGATGCTTTGGCCATGGGAGGAGCGAGATCCCTCATATGCTTGCCCTCAAAGTTTTTGAGGCTTATAGTGAGGGGCAGTGGCTTCTTTTCAGGAACATCCGTCTCTCGAACAATGTGAGGACATTGTTGGAGGAGGAGTCCGGTGATCAACGATTGAAACCCAATAGGTAGCTTGATAGCACATGACTTGACATGTTTGATAAGGTGCTCAATGACATATGAACCAAAGTCAAGAGGAGATTGCGTACCTATTTGGTAGATGAGTTTTGCCAATTCAGTTTTGATACTCGACCCGTGAGTGGAGGGTGCCCAGTTTGCCAAGCCAATGCGGTATAGAATTGAATATTTGGCAGTGAGCTCTGCAGCCGCAATGGTGTCCTTGAAGGGCCAGATCTTTTTCCGTCTTCCAGTGATCTCGAAAGCCACTTTTTTCAAGTGCGGGACTTCTGGAGTGACTTATGGGTCCTCTCTGCCAAGATAAGTATTGATTGTGGTGGCAGATATCTCGAAGCACTCTCCTCAAACAAAGACCTTCCTATACTCCGCGTCTTCCGGGTCATTAAACTCACTTGAGAGGTTGACAATGAACTCCTTGACCAACGCTGGGTAGAACGGCCCGATGTTGATGACCGTGTTGGTCAGGCCTGAGCCACGGAGGAGTTCCACAATTGTGTTCATTCCCTGAGCTTATGTAGAGAGCTCTTTCTCCGGGTAGATGTTGCGATGGTACACATATTTCCATTTGACAGCGTTGTCTACAGAGTGGAATGAGACATTGTCTGTTGGAGCCTTTGGAACATTTTTGGGGAGTTTCAGACCTCCCATTAACTTCTTGACCCGTGGAAGTATGACACGAGTTTCTTCTTCTTCTGACTCCTCTTCTTCTGGGACAGAGGTCGTTACCGAAGTCAACGACTTCCTTCTTGACTTCTTCAGTGGTTTAGACGCAGATGCTCCTCCCTTCTCTATGGTTTTTCTTTTTGGGGTTAGTCTTCTTGGCACTGGTGGTTCTTTTTCTTCATCAATCAACCTTCTCTTCGGTTGTTTCCTTCTCTCAAGCCTTTTAGGCACAGCTTCTTCTTCAATGGTTTCTGCCGTATCTATATCTTCTATATTGACAAGATCGTCTACAGGTTGAGGAACTTCTGGGATAACTTCCATATCTTCATTCAGCCTTGGATCACTGTCCTGGGCGACAAGTGGACTGTTGGCTTTGTTAAGTGGTGACTTCTCTGGTGCGGGTGATGATCTTGTGGGGCTGGATTGATCCTCACATCTAGCACCATGAATCTCAGGAACGGGAGTTCCTAGAGCTTCTTCAGACATATTAGGGTCTATTTCAGAAGGGGCAGTAGGATTACCTTGTAGGGGCGTAGAAGAGTGAGAGCCTTCCTCCTCTAGGTTAGCAGATTTGGGTGGACTGTTGTCCTTTTCTTCAGTGGGGATTGCCTCCATTGGTGCATCCTGAGGTCTCGCCGAACCTTCCCCCGAAATATTTCTTCCACGAATCTTCACTCCATATCCGTTCGTAGTTGATTTTGAGGCCGACAACTTCTTGGCAATCACCTTCGCCCTCATCTTTGCTCGTAGTTTCCTGGAGGTGGATGGTACGCGTCCACTTCGAGTACAGACCATTTGACAGAGGGCTTGAAAGGAATTAATTTGGAGGAAAGGAACAACTGCTATAGTTTGCAGATTTGTTTTTGGTTTTCGTGGTGCCCTAGCGGTTTTGGGAAGGTGGAGGGGATCTGCAGCCTTTTTCTGCGCGGAAGTCGAAAGGGGTGATTGCGGATTGGTTGTTCGTCAGATTGCAATCATTCCTTTTCTCTCTTTTGAATTTCAAACAAATTTCATCTGGGCTTTAATAATGAAATTTGGGCCCGGCTTGATTTTGTGGACCCTCGTTGGTCCTGATAGAGAGAGAGAGAGAGAGAGAGAGAGAGAGAGAGAGAGAGAGAGAGAGAGTAAAATCACTTAAAAGCTCTCCCTCTTCTTTCTTGACTTCTGGTTACTCTAGACAGCAAAGTCCAAGGGATGACCTCAGACTTTCAAACCTTTTAGCATCTAACGCCTTTGTGAAGATGTCAGCGACTTGTTTCTCAGTGGATAGGTACTCGAGTTTTATCTTCTTGTCTTCTACAAGCTCTCGAATAAAGTGGTGCCTGATATCAATGTGCTTTGTTTTGCTGTGTTGAACTGGATTCTTCGAGATATTGATTGCACTTCGAGATAATACTCTGCCAGCATCTGTTTCATCCAAAGAAGCTGAGTACAACTACTTCCAGCTGCAATATATTCGGACTCAGCAGTAGATAAAGCAATACAATTTTGCTTTTTGCTGAACCAAGACACAAGATTGTTCCCAAGATAGAACCATCCTCCAGAGGTACTTCTTCGATCTGGTGTGCTCCCCGCCCAGTCCGCATCACAGTATCCAACAAGAGTGGGAGAAGTATCAAAAGAGTATAGCAAGCCTAATTCAAAGGTTCCTGAGATGTACCTTATGATCCTCTTGGCATGAGCTAAGTGACTGACTTTTGGATTGACTTAATATCGAGCACAGACTCCGACAGAGAAAGCGATGTCGGGTCGACTTGTTGTTAGATAGAGAAGACTTCCTATTATGCTTCGATAGAGGCTTTGATCAACTGGTTCTCCCAGATCGTCCTTTATGCATTTGACATGAGTGGCAATGGGGGTTCTTTTGTGTGAAGCCTTTTCTAACCCGAT
Source organism: Geranium rotundifolium (assembly GCA_963920655.1). NCBI lineage: Eukaryota > Viridiplantae > Streptophyta > Magnoliopsida > Geraniales > Geraniaceae > Geranium > Geranium rotundifolium. The sequence continues at coordinate 8,692,783 of OY987319.1, read as the reverse complement.
CTTCTTCACAATGTTCTTTGCATATTTGCTTTGGGAGATAAATATTCCATCTGTCATTTGTTTGATCTGGAAGCCTAGGAAGTATGTGAGCTCACCCACCATACTCATCTCAAATTCAGACTGCATATGTTGTACGAAACGTTCCACCATCTTGTCTGACTTTCCTCCAAATACAATATCATCGACATATATTTGAGCAATCATGATGTCCCTTCCTTCTTTTTTCACAAAGAGAGTTTTGTCTACTCCCCCTCGAATATAGCCATTATGTACTAGGAATTGGGTAAGACGTTCATACCATGCTCGTAGAGCTTGTTTGAGGCCGTAGAGGGCTTTCTTGAGTTTGTAGACATGATAAGGAGAGTCATGATCTTCGAATCCCTTTGGTTGAGCAACATATACTTCTTCGTTGAGATTTCCATTAAGGAAGGCACTTTTTACATCCATCTGATAGAGTTTGAAACGCAGATGGCATGCTATGCCGAGAAGAAGTCGGATGGCTTCTAGTCTGGCTATCGGAGCAAAAGTTTCTTCAAAGTCAACTCCTTCTACTTGTGTGTACCCCTGAGCCACCAGTCTTGCTTTGTTTCGAGTGATGTTTCCTTGCTCGTCAGTCTTGTTTTTGAATATCCACTTTGTCCCGATGACATTTACATTATTCGGCTTGGGTACTAGTTCCCAGACTTCATTCCTTGCGAATTGAACCAATTCTTCTTGCGTGGCGCAGACCCAGTACTCATCATTGATGGCTTCTTGTATATTCTTTGGCTCAATTTTAGAAATAAAGCAAATGTTACCTATCATCTCTTTGTAGTCTATAGGTGCCTTTTGTCGAGTCCGCACTCCTTCATTTATGTCTCCTATCACATCCTGGGATGGGTGATTCTTCTGAATTCTTTTTGATGGAGCTCTCTGTTCTATGTGAGATGCCTTTTTATCCGAGATGATTGGGCTTTCGTCTTCAGATTCTTTGTTGCACTCTTCGCCTCTGACTTCTGGTCTAACTTCTCCTCTGACTTCTGGTCTGACTTCTCCTGAGAGATTTAGGAATTCTTCGTCCTCGTCACTGGGTTGCTCGTTACTGTCATCGATCACGGCATTGATGGATTCCATGATGGTCCGGGTGCGTTTGTTGAATACACGAAAAGCCCGACTATTTCTGGAGTATCCAAGGAAGATGCCTTCATCGCTTTTAGGATCAAGTTTGCGTCGAGGTTCCCTATCTACAAGTATGTAGCAGATTGATCCAAAGACATGTAAATACTTGACATGGAAATACTTGACATTAGGCTTCCTCCCCCTCCATATTTCATAAAGAGTGAGCGAAGTTCCAGGGCGGAGGGTCACTCTATTATGAATATGACAAGCCGTATTCAGAGCTTCAGCCCAGAAGTGATGCGGGATGTCTTTGGCTAGCATCATAACTCTTGCCATTTCTTGAAGAGTACGATTTTTCCTTTCTACGATCTCGTTCTGCTGAGGAGTGATGGGAGTAGAAAATTCGTGTGCAATTCCTTCAGCATCACAAAAATTTGCGAAGCTGATGTTTTCAAACTCCTTTCCATGATCACTTCGAAGTCGGACGACTTTACCAATGGCTTCTCCTTTTTCTCGTTGAACTCTCCGACATAGGGCTTCAAAGACTGAGAAGGTGTCTGACTTTTCTCTAATAAAGTCTACCCAGGTGTACCTTGAGAAGTCGTCAACATAGACAAATATGTACTTCTTGCCTCCTAGACTTTCCACTTGCATAGGTCCCATAAGGTCAACATGTAGAAGTTCTAGAACACGTGAAGTAGTAAGATGTTGTACCTTCTTGTGTGACGTCTTAACTTGTTTCCCAATCTGGAATTCTCCACAAATTTTTCCTTCAACAATCTTGAGATTGGGAACTCCAATGATCGCCTTTTTCAGAGAGAATCTTCTGCATGCTTCTCAAGTTGATGTGACCGAGTTTTTGATGCCATAGCTTCGTCTCTTGAGCTTTGGATAAAAGGCACTTGGTTGGCAAGGTTGTGACTGTTGGAGACCATAGATAACAGTTATCAAGAGACCTGGCATGACTTCCTTATGGTGTTTGTCCTTGACAGTGCACTTGTCACGAGTGAAGTTGACATCTAGATTCAGATCGCATATTTGACTGATGCTGATGAGGTTGGCTGTAAGACCTTCTACCAGTAGAGCCTCTTTCAGGCATGGTGAGTTGGGAAGGTTGAGTTTTCCTTTCCCGAGTACTCTAGCTTTTACTCCATCACCAAAAGTGACAAGGGTATGAGGCTTGTTCTACCCAGTTATGTCTTTTGTTCTGTGTCTTTGAAGCGACCAGGGTATGAGGCTTTTTGGTCGCTCTGTCATGTATGAAGTTAGTAGACTTCTAACGGAGCTTGTGGGTGACGACCTTCTGAGGAACGAAGACGGTGTGTGATGATGAAGCTTCTTTCGTATATCCAAGACCTTCCATATTTCTAGCTGGTTTTCCAATCGAGAGGATTTTGTCTAGAGTGTCGGTGCTTGGATTCATCATCTTTACAGACTTGGTAACTTGTTCTAACTCGCTTCTTAATCGAGCCACTTCCCCTTTTAGATCAACGGTAGTTTCGAGAAGTCGTGACTTGTCTTCATTAAGAGAAAGAATGAGAGCATTCTGTTTTTCGATTACCTGAGAGTCTTCAAGTCATTTGACATACCATTCGTTGTAAGCGTTGTTGAGGGTCTCATCGAATAGCTCGTCATTAGAGTCATACTTCTTTGAACTCTCGGATGGTTGATCTATTGTGAAGGCAGTAAAAGCAACATAGTTACTTGTATGCTCAACGTCACTGTCCTCCTCATCTTCATCGTCAGTTAGAGAGGCATTGAATCCCTTCTTCTGTTTCTTTACGAAGTTAGGACATTCTTTCTGCATGTGTCCATACCCTTCACATTCAAAGCACTGAACTCCTCTTTCTTTTCCTGATCGCTCTCCTCTTCTAACATCGCTATTTGTGCTTTCGAACTTCTGGAACTTGTGTTGCGGCTTGTCTCTAACTTCTCGGGTGACATTCCTTCCTGTCATTTGGTTAAATATTTTCATGACTTTATTGTAGTTTTTAGCCAGCATAGCGATAGTCTCCTCAATGTCACTATCTGAATCAGAGCACGTCAAGTTTTTCTGCTTTTGGGTAGAACTCTTAAAAGCTACACCTTTATGTTTCTTTTCGATAAGAGGTAGGGAGAGCTCGAAGGTCATTAGGGATCCCATGAGTTCATCAAACTTCAGCGTCTTCAAGTTATGAACTTCTTCTATGGCTGTAATCTTCATCTTGAATCTGGGACTTAGGGCTCTCAACGTTTTTCTGACCAAATCTTCATCAGTCATAGGTTTGCCAAGTGAATATGATTCATTGGCTAGATCCTTGATGCGCACATTAAACTCAGCTATAGTTTCGTCTTCATTCATGGTATGGGCCTCAAAGTTGGTCGTGAGGTACTGTAACTTTTGCTCTCTGACTTTGGATGTACCCTCATAAGCAACAGCAAGAGTGTCCCAAGCAATTTTGGCACTTGTGCACGTGTTGATGAGTCGAAACACATTCTTGTCTACTTCATTAAAAATAGCATTGAGTGCACGAGAATTACTTAGGGCGGCTTCATCTTCTTCCGCGCTCCACTCTTTTTCTGGTTTAATGCTAGTTTGATTTCCTTGAGCATTAGCATAGTGAGGTTCCTCCCATCCATTGATGACAGCCTTCCAGGTTTTGCTGTCGAGAGACTTTAAAAAGGCACACATCCGTGCTTTCCAGTACCCATAGTTTGTTCCGTCGAGCACTGGTGGTCGATTGACAGATCCTCCTTCCTTTGAATCCATATTTGCTACTCAGAATTTTGCAGGAAAATCACCTAAAAGATAAGGTGCCTCCTCTGATACCAATTGAAATTCTGAATTGTAGCCAAGTCAAGAAGTCGAACACAAAGTCGTAACTTGTGTATCAACTACTTGCCTAAATTGCAGATTGTGGTAAATAACAACCAAGCAATAATTACGACACCAGAGATGATTACCTAGTTCGGTGACTCCGCACCTACGTCTGGGGGCTAGCCATCTACCAACCAAAGCCGCAACAATCAAATCACCAGAATTTTTCTACCCTACCTCCGATGAGCCCCTCCCGGATCCGTCTTCCCTCGATCTTGCACCGAGCTAATCGCCGAATTTTCTCTGCCCAACCACCGCTGACCCCCTCCCGAACCCGTCTTCCCTCGCAGATGATATCAAAATAATACCCCCAACCGTACCATCACAAAACTCCGTCTTTGATCCCAACATCCGACCTCGGAAACTCTACCTCTCCCACAAAGCTACCACCTCCCAAATCTCAGCACCCTCCGAGTCCCAAACACGTAGAATCGGGATAGCAGTGCCCTTTAAAATCGTAGAATCGCAGACGATGGTCAGAAGCCGTACCGTGTACCTCGCCAATTTAGCGAGACAAATCCTAATCCTAATGGTAGGAGACAGACCATGTTTATTTCTTAATATGTTTTAGTTTTATGTTATTGTTTTGTTTAGTTATATATTTAATTTTTATTATTGAACTAATATATTTTTTAGGCTGTTAATTAGTGTCTTGGTGATTAATGACAAGTTTTGAAAAAAATGATTAATTATTTTTTTTAATACATGTATAATTATTCATTTAATATAAAACGAGTTTTGCCGAAATCTTTACAAGTTCTCAAAACTCGCCATACGCTAGTTGGTCGAGATTTTCTCAAGTTCCGAATTTCAAAATCTTGGTCTCTTAGGATACAATAATAACGTTAGCGAAATATGAACGTTGTCGAAAGCATTACTAAATGACAAGACCTTATTTAACAATAGGAGAATTCTTTTCACATGTTGCTTTATGTTCTCTTTCACGAACATATGTTTTCTCTGTTCCTCGTAACTTCCTTGTTATAGAAGAAGCCCACAAGCACTAGATGAAGAATTGAAATAGATGAATTTGTTATTTATTTAAGGTCAATTGTGTCATTTGTGATAAATGTACAAATATTAAAAAATGCTAAATTCGCAGTCATTTTTACAAAATTGAAAGTTTGTGACAATTTTAGGAATTTACCCTAAAATGTGTACTTTTATTAGTTAACCGATTATTAGTGATTTTGGCAACTTAATTGAAATTTGCAATTAATGATTTTTTTCAGTCTACTAGCGTAATAGAACCATCAACTATTTCTAAAATGCAGTCAGTACCCTTTCGTTAGGTTTTGTAGTCTCGACGAGCTGTCGAGCTATGCGGCCGTGTGGGTCTACAATTGGGAGGAAAGTCAGAAATTGCAGCTGTTAGACTGCGACGAGATCGAGTGGCCAGCGTGGGTAAGATTTTGGGGTAAGATTTGTAGCCGGTGTTCCGGCGACTGAAGAGGCGGAGTCAAGGGTCGTAGAAGGTTATTGAATTTGGTGGGAGAGTGGACTCGCAGCGGCAAGGGGGGCCATGAGGCGGAGGTGTGCGTTAAGTCGGTGACTGGAGTTCGAGTTTAGGGCTTGTGATTTGAAGGGACAGTGATTTTGCGATAGTAAAGTTGAGTGGATATTATCTTGATATCATCTGCGAAGAGAGACGGATTCGGGAGGGGGTTAACGGTGGTTGGGCAGAGAAGTTCGGTGGAGATCAGTGCAACAACAACAGACGGACCCAGACATAACTTATCGGAGGTATGACAGAAATTTTTTTGGCGATCTGTACTAGGTACATTACTTTTTTTTCGTTTTCTATTAAAAAAATTGTTTTGTCCTTTATAATTTAGTTAAATTATTTACTAGTCATTGAAAATTTGTGAATTTTCTAAACAAAGTTATAATAATATTAAGGGTAAATTTTACATGACCCCCCTTAACTATACGCGTGTCTCACATGCCCCCCTTAACTACAAAATCAATCTGTGAGATGCCTTAACTATCCAAAAATCCCACTTTGCCTTTTTTTGTTGACTTTTTTCAAAATTCTGTTAAGTTTTTGTGAAATAACGAAAATACCTCTCTATCTGAAAAATTAAAATAAATAAATAAAAATAATTTTGAACTTTTTTTTCTAATTTTCTCGTTGTACAAAATTAAGAATAAAATTTTGTTAATAGTAAAAATAATTTTTTAAAAGTTTTTTTTTACAAAAAAAATTTTAAAATAAAAAATTACTTTTAAACATCGTTTTTTATTTTTATAAATAATTTTTTTTAATAAAAAATTAATACTAAAATATTATTTTTATTCTTTATTTTGTACAACGAGAAAATAGAAAAAAAAGTTCAAAATCATTTTTATTTATTTATTTTCATTTTTCAGATATAAGGGTATTTTCGTCATTTCACAAAAAACATAACAGAATTTTGAAAAAAGTCAACAAAAAAAGGTAAAGTGGGATTTTTGGATAGTTAAGGCACCTCACAGATTGATTTTGTAGTTAAGGGGGGTCATGTGAGACATGCGTATAGTTAAGGGGGGTCATGTGGAATTACCCTAATATTAAATCTAATATGAGTCGTTTGATAAACGAATCAAACTCGAACCCAACCTATTTGAATTTGTAAGTCGCAAACCGACTCACTTCGTATTTATATATACATGAAAGTTAAATTTAAAATCAACTAAAATTAATCAAGCTCGAATTAGTTTTGTTACATGCATTTAGTTATTTTTTTATCATATTTTTTAATTAATTATATTAGTAATTAAATTACTTTTTAGTATAAAGTTTTGCCTCTCCCATTTGAAAATTTTTCTGGATCCGCCACTGGTTGTGGTTATGCATGATGCTAACTGGTTCAAGTCGATTGGTCTCCAAGGTTATCATAGAGACAAGTTTAAAGCATTCTGCAATAGGGTCACAAGGTTTCTCTCTCCGTATGAGACGGAGGCCGTGACTCTATATGATGCTAAATGGGTCGAGTTGAACATCTTTGAAGGTATCATTAGCGATAAGTGTTGCGTACTGTTCACTTCTGAGACATGTGTTTTTATTCATTTTTCTTGTCACTCTATTAATTTCGTGGCTCATAAACTAGCCAGATACGCTTCAACTAATAGTTGTGATCAAGGTGCGGGGTCCGTCCCACCGTATGTTGTTTCGATTGTCCAGCGTGATGTCGGGTTAGTTGATTAATAAAATTCGTGTTTTTTCTCAAAAAAACATATTAGAACCAATCAAAATTATTTCTATTCTATTTAATTATTTATCCAACTCATTCAAAGTACTTACTATGATACTTTGTATATTTCCATTAATATAATAAATATTCATATTTATATGATATATTAGGGTTACAATTTGTTCATATATAATCTTAACTGTAAATTGATATTCGTTTGAGTACTATATATAATATATATGCGAGAAACATTTGTATATTTAACGTGAGATTGAATGTGTTAACAATGATAGTTATAGTTATTTAGAAGGGATAAAAATACTATAGAAAATGATATTATTAATATTAATGTTGTATAAAAAAAATAAGTGAGAACCTTTTATACGATAGACTGTAGATCAAACTAAATAGTAAATAACAATGATTGTAGGAAAATCAACTAAATAGGTAATAAACATTAAATCAAATTAGGAAACTTTAATTTTATTTTAATAGCCTTCTCAAACTCAAATAAGTTGTAAATTGTTGACTTGAGGTCGAAAAAAAAATGGTGTTTATTGCTTGATCAGAGTAATTGATTGTAATAATCAAACTTGAATCGACATATAGAGTAGCCGACGGGAGTAGGGATGACACTGGGGTGGGTCTAGTAATCCCAGACCTAACCCAAAAATTAGGTCCATGTCCCGAACCCGTCCCATTCCCCAATATTTTGCTTTCAAACCTGTTTCGGAACCCGCCCCAACGGGTACGGGTAATTTGAAAGTCCCAGACCCGTCCGAAATCAAAATTAGTTCCAATTTTCTCTTACAATTCGTTTTGCATTATATGATCATCTCTCAATTAATTTTACATACAAATAGCAAAATTTATACATAAAACATGATGTAGTAAAACATATTTTTGCCAGAAAATAAGTAGGTGGTTTCTCATGATATTAATGTGTGAAATATAAAGCAAGCATTAAATCAATTCAAGGCACGTTCTCTGATTTTAAAAAAATAACCATTACAATATAACAAATTAATTCAGGGTTCATTCTAATTTTAAAGAAAATTTCTACTGTAACATCGTGTTTGAAGTCTTCAAATCATAGTGTGTGATGTTTTCTCACTGTGCAACCAAAACCAATTATGAGAGCTCAGTAGATCGTGTTTGCGCAAAATATCAAAATTAATAGAAAAATATATATAGAGAAACAAATGAATAAAATTTGTAATTTGGGTATAATTTGTTTTTGAAAAACCTAATTAGGATTAATTAGTTGGTAATGTTTTTTTAAAAATATAAATATAATATCGTTACTTTTTTTAACATACAACGGGGCAGGCGAGGTGGGTAGTGGTAACCCCGATCTCGACCTTGACCCGACTAGATACCCGTCCCGTTAGCCGAAATTACTGACCCGTCCGCTTCTAATTGGGTTGGGTCTATGTGTTACTCGTCGGGTTTGAGTCTTTTTGCCATCCTTAGACGGGAGCTTGATTGATAGATGTAATAGTCAAACTAGAGTCGACATGAAATGACTGATTGAAGCTTGATTGAAGTAGGTATTTAGTCAAACTTGAGTCGACGTAGAACAACCACATGGAGCTTGATTTATATATATATATATATGTGTGTGAGAGAGAGAGAGAGAGATGTGAGACATTTGTAGATAGTGTAAATTGAATTCTTAATTTCACAAATAAACTATAATGAATTCTAAACATAAAATTTAAGTATTTTTAGAATAAATAATTTTCACATATTTATAAAAGAATCCTACTAAACATTTATTGAAAATCTTGAAAATACATGCAATTCACTATAAAATATAAATACAATTACTCGAATCCATAGACTTAAATGTGTAGAGAATAATTTCTCTTCAACCTCTACCCTTATTCTTAATCTATACTTCTTTAAATGAAATTGAATATAGTGATTTTGTATGGGAGGAGGAGAGAGAACCTATTCTCTGAAAAGAAGTTCTTTAATTTCATTAATATATAAAGTGACTTTTCATTACTTCATACATTTTCACAATATATTATTATATTAAGTGTACAATGAGCCAAATAAATGACTTAATGCAACATTCTCCCACTTGGCTCATTATACTTAATTTAATAATAAAACTCTAATATGCACAATATAAGTCAATTATGTCATTGTATTGGTCAAACATAAATCATTAGTAAGTAGGGAATTAATAAGGATCATGATGGTTATACGTAACTAATTAACATAGTCCCTTCCGTGTATCACAAGATTAACCACGAACTTACAAGATGATCCATAATGATACATATTATGATGGTCCAACGGTAAAGTTATGTTATGAACAAATCTTATTTATACTTACATAAAACATTAGTGTATACATTTTATAAATTAAACAAGATACTTAAGAGTGGAAATAAAAATTGAGTTCGAAATATCAAACATCATGAACATACAACTTTAATCAATTAACAGTAATGCGCATTCTTTCGACATACTCATTAAATGTCGTTGATGACAATCATTTAGTTAATCTCATTAATATGGTGCTAATGTGTTCAATTGATACTCATCAAACCTGTAAATCTTCTTTAATAGCAATATAATTCAAATCAATAAATTTAGCACACTTATATGCTTGTTATTGTATGCGACATCAGTTTTCAACGACTTGAATATTGTGTCGATGGTTTCAAGTCCTGAAATAAAGTTCCGCATACAAATTCATAATTGTAGCCTCGAATCATGCTACGAATACAAACTTTCATAGTGGGTGCAGTAATGACAAATTGCTCTCAACTACTCAATCACATAGACATAATAAACTCTATTATAAGTGAGCATATGAACATTGCTTACACGTAAGAAATAATTTTCATTCAGTTTCGCTCCAATTCATAATTCATACAATGCATAAGAATGAACTTATCTCACTTCTGAATTGGAGTAATGAATATAAATTACTATTTGTTTATGAACTTACTTCCACTAACCTTCAATTATATATATTAATAAACAATGTTGCGTAATGTGGGCATGATGTTTATAAATGTCATATGCATAACATATCCACATAGTACACTCATATACAATCAAATACATTGAATTTCTTTTTTGAGAATCCAGCAATGTACAACATTAAACTTAAATTGATGCTTAAATTTTATTCATGAATTGGTTACTAAGTATATTCCGACTACATGTCGATATCTTTGGATGTGCTAAACGATTTAATTGAATATAATAATCGATCACAATAATGTTTATAACTATGAAATGACTGATCAATTTTTGGGTCGACTCTTAAATATTTCATAATTAAAAAACAACAATGTATCAAATCAAATAATATAAAACATAATCATGGGTAATTAAATTATTCTGATATTGATATCTATCTTTATAACTTGGTCACTTTGTCGACTAACAAATTAACTTAATTAGATACCAACATCGAATAATTAATAATTAAGTTTCAATTTGATATCCCGGTAGTAGCTGATTTGACCACTTTTGTGACTAACAAATTAGTTTATTTGACTATAAAAATGATAAAAACTATAATTACAATAATTTAATATCCATGCAACTTTATAATTTGATTACTTTGGTGATTAATAAATTAATCTTAATTAAATATTAAATTAAAATAAATTATAATCATGATAGATCCACTATAAACACATATGTGACATTAATGCACACGTCAATACATTCATGGATTAAAACACCTCATACATGACAATCATTTCTAAATGACATAACACATATCATATATTTGATATGTGTATTAAAATATGTTTTTAATAAAACAAATTATATTTAAATATGATTAAATAAGTATGTTGTAAGTTCAAAACACATTATATAATATTCTAATTAATGTAGACATGTAATAATAAATGCTACAAAACATTTACACATGGTCAATATTACATGACATGTATACAATATCAATTATGCATATATAATTATCTATACATGCATAAAACATACTCATAGTTGTAAGTGATTCTCAAAACATACTCATGCTGGAAATAAACATTAAATGTGTTAAAATATGATCATAAAACATACTCATAGTTGTAAATGATTCTCAAAACATATTCATGCTGGAAATAAACATTAAATGTGTAAAAAATGATCATCATTTTAAGAGAGAAAAAACATAATTGAATATATTTAATTATATCCAAAAATATATATAATAATTTTATGTATTATATATTTTTAATTAAAAATAACAATAATAAAGATTTATGCTATACCATAAACAAATTTTTTTTAAAAAAATAATTATTTTGACAAAATAATTTTAAATGAGTTTCTTTAACATTTAGACTTTCATTCAAAATAGGCTTTTGTCAAATCAAAAGCCAAACTTAAATTTAAAGAACTTTTAAGTAAAACAAAAATCAATAAGAGTTCCTTATAATTTAAACCAAAACAATTATATCCATAAAATAAATTAAAATAGTTTCTTTTGAAACCAAAACCTTGATCATTTAAAACTTGAGCATGATTGTTGTGATCTTAATTTTTATTTCCCAATTTTGTTTTGTTCAAACCCATGATGATTGAGTCAAGAAATGAATCATTCAAAAATATGCTAATGAAATTTTCATAAATGTAACCACCAAAAACACAATTCTCGTGGTTTGACCAATTCAAATATGAGAATTCTTGTCAGATCAAAACAATTATTTAAATTCAAAACTTGTACATAAAACAAATCAAAATAGTTTATGTGAATTCAAAACTCTTATTCAACCAAACACTCTGATATCAAATGTAAATACCTCTACCCTTATTCTTGGTTTTGTGTGGAATGAGGAGAGATGATCTATTCTCTAAAAATAAGCTATTGAATTTATACATTATATTAATGTATAAAGTGACTTTTCAACTAATATTTCATTACTTCATATCTTTTCACTAACCAATAAAAAATTAACATCATAATATATTATTATATTAAATGTAAAATGAGCCAAATAAATGAATTAATTCAACAGATAAGTATTGTGAGCTACTATTAGATACGTCATGTGAGAGACTTGTAGATAGGTATAGATAAGTGATGTGAGACACTTGAAGATAGACAATGGGATGACGATGATAAGGAGACACTATTATGCATAAGCTAATTGATCGAATTACCTTGCCCACCCATCATAACCACAAATCTATGATTGGACAAAGCTAAACTATTTAAAATCTAGCGAAGGACAAACTTTAATCAAACCGAATAGGAAATAATAATTAGAGAATTTACTAGATTGATAATAAATTTAGAATAACATTAAGAAACTCTAATTTTATTCTAACAAGAAATGAGAGAAAAAAAATAGAGTAAAAATCAGATGCAGAGTAAATTTTGATAATAAGTGTGTCAGAAAACTAGCACATAATAATAAGGGATAATGATACTTTGTTACAATTAACTATAACGAAATGACACTTTCATGTCCTAACTATTTTTTTTAGTAACTTAACAAATTTTTTGTGACAATTTATGCTAAAATAACTAAAACACCCCTAATTTAAAAAATTAAAATAAAACTAGTTCAATATGATTTATCAAATCATATTTAAAATGGTTCAAATTTAATTTTATATTTTTTGGCATTATTGTATTTGTCTAAACTAATCAAACTATCTTAATCATATTAACCAGATAATCAAAGTAATCAAATAAATTGTTTTTTCGATTCGAATTTGACTAAATTCTCGTTTATAATCGAATACTCAAATGTAATTAGATTTCGCGTGCGTGTGATCCATAGTAAATTCTACATTATTGAGTACACACACCTCTAAATATATATACAAGGATCATGATCACTTATTCTTTAATTAAATAAATATATACGGAGCTTTCACTCGTATACGTCATGATCATGATCAGTTACTCTTCAAAATATATATGGATATTTCACTCATATACATGTTAAATAAATCTTCAAATAATTGCATACTTTATTATATGATGAAAGAAACTACATATTTTTAAAAGATAATGACATTTTATTACACTTAACTATATTACACTTAACTATAACGAAATGACACTTTCATACCCTAACTATTTTTGTCTCTTTTTTAGTACCCTAACAAATTTTTTGTGACAATCTATGCTAAAATGACTAAAATACTCTTGATTTAAGAAATCAAAATAAAACTAGTCCAATATGATTTATCAAATCATATTTGAAATGGGTCAAATTTAATTTTATATTTTTCGGCATAATTGTATTTGCATCTTAAGTACAAATCAAATTAAACTAGAGATAAAAAAAAAATTGAACCAATTCAATTTATAGTTTTTTACACCAAGGGTAGTTTAGGTATTTTAGAGGTAGGTTGTCACAAAAAAATTGTTAGGGTACTAAAAAAGAGAGAAAAACAGTTAGGGTATGGAAGTGTCATTTCGTTATAATTATGTGTATCAAAATGTGATTATCCCTATTTTTAAATCTTGCCTTGTGTCAACATTTTAAATAATCTATTTGCATTAATAAACAAACTAAGATTGTTGTCGTGGCAGAGGTTGGTGTTTTGGGGTTAAGGGTCTGGTGGATTCCACGATGAAAGTTAGTTTTAGAATGGATGATTCTCGCGAGTTGTGGTAGATTTTCACTGAAATTAGGGAGGGGAAGGTAGGGTTCATCCTAAACGACTATGCGGAAGGCGTTCTGCCAACAGTCGACGAACGTGGTGACTCGGAGGATAAATTTTTGGCAGCGAAAGCATATCTCTGTCTGGCTGATTTTTTCATCCCGTTCGATTTTGTTATTTTTCTGGTGTTCAATCTCTGTTTTGGACTCGATTCTCTTGTTCGGTTCTTCGTATTTGCCAGTTAAACCCGATCGATTCTCAACTTTCTTTAATTATACGTTTTATGGTTCGAAATTACACTTTTTTGGTCCCAAACTTTAGAAAAGAACTTTAAAATTTTAATTATTAAAAGTTATAACGATAATCAAACGTTTAAATTTAATTATTACAACTCCATTGAATTGTAAAATTTGTGAATAAAATAATGATAAAAAGTATTAACATATCCTCCTCTCATCGAGCCTTCATCCTTCGTTTCACGAGCTCCACCTCCATGCTTCATATAAATTGAGGCACTAATTTCAAGAATTAATTGTAACAAATGATCGGTTCGATTCTAGGCGGGGGTATCCAACGGTTCTATATTTTAAGAAATGAAACCAAACCAAAAATTTGTAATTTTAAATCCAAATCCGTTATCCGCGATTCTTGATTCTCCAGTCATGGTTCAGTTTGATCGGTGTCCGGTTCCATAATGCCCGCCTCTAATAACAAATACAATTGAAGTGTTTTATTCTATTTTGGCATTAAAATTTTAATTTTCTGTCTTCTCGACATAATTAGTTAGTACAAAATAACATATTTGCACTATTTGTAATGGTTATCTCCTCCATATAATTAGTACAAAAAACTTATGTTTACACATCATTCGTGTTTCAAGATTATTTAACACAAAAAGAAAATAAACCATTTATGTCAAAACATCAATTTTAAGATTGTGAACATTTATTTGAGGACAAAATAATGAATTTTGACCTAATTTTAAATGGTGACGCCCCACAGCTCCCACATATGAGTGGACGGCTTCAAAAGTCTTGCAAGAAAATATTTGGTATTTATCAAAATCATAATTCCAAACTAATAGTGTGCGGATAACATACACGTCCGAGACCTTAATAAATCATGGAGGCGCTGCCCCGAGGTATAAATTGGGAGCGATAATCAAAGTCTCATCCTTGCTATTCAGGGGATCGAGAGGCTCTCTAGCCAGTGCCAGATTGTTACCATCTCATCTCGATTATTATCTTGCATGCTGCCTCTTTTTTCAGGCGCAGTGTCAATAGAGCGGCACATGTTTTGGCCAGATACTCACTTGTTTATGATAACAGAAGCATGGGTGAGACGTCTGTTCCATCCGGGTTTTTTGGAGGCCGTTATTGCAGACCGTCCATAATGAATTTAAGAGTTGAAGGTGGACCTTTGACGTACATCGTTATTACAAGGCGACATGATTGACTTGAGGGTTGACTCATTTGTGAAATTTGACATGCATTATTTTGGAACAAAACATATTATACATTTTTATAACTGGAAACATATCATTTTCTCCATTTTACATGATGGGCCGCGTCGGTGGCAGACAAGGCCCAAGGCCCAATAGGCTGGCCCAATTTTCCATTTCACCCCTACAAAACACAAAACCCTAATCGTACACACATTGCCATCGCCCTCGACCTGGTGCTCATCGCCGCCGCCGCAGCAGCAGCAAGCTTTGGCTCATTTCTCCGTCAGCAGCAAAAATGGTGGCAGCGAAGAAGACCGTACTGCTCCAATCGATCTCTATCTCTCTCTCTTGTTTCTGTAGCTATAGATCTTCATGCATGTGGTGATTGTTTTGGTTTGAATCTTGCAGAAGAAGACTCATGAGAGCATCAACAGCAGGCTCGCTCTCGTCATGAAGAGCGGCAAGTACCATCTTGGCTACAAGACCGTCCTTCGTACCCTTCGCAGCTCCAAAGGTTCGTCTCCCTCCGAATCATCGTTAAAAATGTGATTTTTAGATGCTATGTAAATGTGTATGAGATTTAGGAGTTTTTGTTTGTTGTTGTGCAAGTGCAGCTAAGTTGATTATCATATCAAACAATTGCCCACCTCTTCGCAAGTCTGAGATTGAGTATTATGCTATGCTTGCCAAGGTTGGAGTCCACCATTACAGTGGAAGTGAGTCACCAATCCTACTTTCACATTTTCTAATTTTGATCCATTGGAACAATTTTTGATGATCCCATGATAGCTGTTGTGTTAGTATTTTTTTGGTTAATTTATGTACAATTAGGGTGTGATGAGATTGGAGTTGAGTATACACTTGGCATTACTCTCTGGATATTTGATCTTTATTACAGACAATGGTTAATGTAGAATATACTTTTTGTTAGGAATATATTGGGTTTATATTGTGTAGAATTCCCAATCCAAGTATCAATTGCTGAATTTGGTTACTTTTAACCATGGGAATGAGAAAAGTAAGTGTTCTAAAAATCCCCGACTTGTCCGATTAACCCTCTATAATTCCTAATTAATCCTTCAATCTGATTTATTTTCCGATTAGTACTTGAAATCTTCAATTAGTCCCCATAAGGCCCTCCCCACCTGACTAACGCCAGCGTTTTTTTAAACATATGAAAATGGTTTTATACAAATTTTTGAATATGGTATTACATGTTTATTTGAATGTGGAGAAAATACAGATAATTGAAGTATTATCTCTGCCTGGGAAGACTATTACTCGTACAAAGTAACATATTTGGTGCTTTTTTATTAATGTATTTTGGACCTGAGAGGTTTTTTTGTGTGATAGGTGCTACTCTATAATGTAATTTTGTTGTAGAAGGATTATGAGTTCTAGTGAAAATCTGTCGGTTTAAATTGACATGACAAGATTGTTTGTCCTCTGATTCATATAATGGTCTAATTTGGATTAGGATTCTAACTCCCGTTGCATTCGAATTATGTTTCATTCTCTTGTTTCAGATAATGTCGATCTCGGTACAGCGTGCGGGAAATACTTCCGAGTGTCCTGCCTCAGCATTGTGGATCCAGGTATATATACAACTTTTGCTTCCCGTGATTGGCTTGCTTTATATTAGTGCAAGTAAATTACACGGCTTACACTTTGCTTCTCATGACGTGCAGGTGATTCCGATATCATCAAGTCATTGCCTGGTGATCACTGAGTATTCAGAGTTTGTTTTCAATGCTCAAGTCACAGAAAAACTGCATTTTGACAGGTCTTCCAAATGTAGTGTAATTTGCTCTCTGGATTTTGGTAGTTTTGATATTTCTGCACTGCCCCTGAATTTCATGGTTTCTGTAATGATCTTACAACCTCTTTTGGTTATCCAGATTTTATTTCTATTAAATTTCTTGCTGCCATTAATTCATAGTTCGATGATGATAATATACTTTATATAACTGCCTAATGTTTTAATTTTTTATTTTTAACCCGGCTTATGAACATTTAAATCCATAAGTTGTGTATAGAAGCTAAATATATTTTTTCTTTGTGTCTGTCTTACAAGTTAGAAGTCATAAAGAAAAGTTAAATTGACAAAGAATTAATATATCCTTCGTGCCCCAAGCAGTTGACCATCAGAGTCTTTTTCATGTAGAGGTAGAATAATTTCTTACAAATATAAATCTATCAATCCAAAACATTCACAATCAAACATTAAATTGGGTCAGAAATCATATTTTAAACAAATACTGTTCTCAAATGGCTTTAATATCTATAATCTTAGTAGTTAATGACCGTGTATATTAGAATATGGTAAAATGATAATCTAATCAATCAAGATTGTAATTAGTTACAAAATGATATATAAGCTAGTAACTACCTCGATAAACATGCGTTAATTTGGATAAGAGTGCATTAATTAATCATTTTATTTTTCCAATTTACCTGTCATTCTTTAATTTAGGAAGCAAACCGGGTTGAGTAACAAATCCTTATGATGATAATGCCACGTATACTTTGTCCCGGCTTTAATATATATAGGTGATTGACCTTGTAAAGACTTTTTCCTATAGGCATGTTAGGATTGTTAATTTCGTTTTTCCTTCATATATATATTCTGTATTTAGGATTGAGATTAAGGAAATAAAATCATTAATGATCAAATTGTGGGCAATGGCAAAACCCTATTCTCTCTCTCTCTTGACTCTTGGTTTCGGGCACCATGCAAAAGACCTAAAGACGAGTCTCTTCCAATAACCCAACAAAATCAACAACTTGTTGGTATGGCATCAACTAATTGTAAGGAGCCCTCATCGATTACTGATATCATCGGGACAGAGAGTGGTGCGTTCTTTAGCTCCAACTTTGATTTTGATGAGTATGAATTTGAAACAACAAGAAGAAGATCACTTGATGAATCAAAGATTAACCGACGATTAACTAGGAAGAAAAAGGAGCAGTACCCACCGCCGACGACAATGATGGCTCGGAGATTGACGAGACGGTGCGTGGATGGGAGGTTGATCCTCACACTAGAGATAGAGGACGTCCACTACTTACAATCCCGTCGAGAGAATGGTCGTTTGACACTAAACCTTTTTTCTTCGGACATCCAATGTTGTCGTGATCAGCATGAACACAAGGAAGAGAATCGTGACGATATTGAACACGAAGAGGAGTAGACAATGTTGAGCAATAGATCCCGTCCACTCCTCTTGTTACAATGACATAGGAACAACGACGAGAGCTGATGGAACATGCGCATTATGAAGCGTACGGGCGTCACCTACAGGACATGTATTATGACGTGGGGCTTCAGGAGGCATGATCTGAGGACAACAAAGCCTCGACAGCTTAATCAGAGCTCGCAGATATCGAAGGAGTCGCATCACTACTTAGCTCAAATAATAGAGCTCTGGACAGAAAAAGAATGAGAAAAAACGAAGTTCTAGAAGACTACAAAGTTTATGAAAGCAATCATGCATAAACTCAATAGTTCCTCTATACCCCGACACTAATCTTTAGAGATGACTCCAAACCTGAGAGCTCGGACTCGGATTAGATTGTATTCACAACAATAATAGTGTAATTTTCATACGGAGATTTGATATGGTGCAAATCGAGAAATTGTCAGATTATGATAAAATACTAGTGTTTTGTGGTGCAAATCGGCCATCCGAGGTCATATTGGGAGTCAAAATCACACGTTTTAAAGTTTAGGCACTTTTTTGCAATTTTAATAATTTGTTTAATTTTTCAGTAAGTTTAGGATTTACTTTTTTGCAATTAGATTTTAGGTATTTAAGCACTCTTATACGTTTTTGTTAATTATTTTTTGAAGTTAAATAAAAAAATCGAGGTTTCCCTCAAGATCTATCAACGAATCTTGATAAAGAGTTATGTCTAGCCACGTATGCTGCATCAAGATTAATACTAGAATTTTATATTTGAGATAATTCCACACATGTCACCGAAAAAGATTTTATTCTCACATAGGTCACCAAGTTTTCACTTTAGTTTTTGAGGTCACCAAAACATTTTTTTCTCACTCTGTTAGTTTTTTTAAATACTTATAAAATGACCAAAATACCCTCTCAGTTTATAGTTTAGCTCAATTTTCGGTTTGATTCAATTTCTGGTTTGGTTCAAATTTTTGGTTTTGTTCGAATTCTAGTTTGGGCTTCGCGTTCTTCTTCTCCGATGTGTCTCGTCGGAGTTGTGCGTCAATATCCATCACCCGCGAAGAGCCGAACATGGCAGCACATGTTGGCGCCGCGAGCTCGGCCACAACGCGAAGACGGAGAGGAAAGAGAGGCTTGAGTTCAACCAGATCTGATTTTTGCTCCTCCGCTTCTCCTCCACTAACGACCTCGACCGTGGCTATGGAAAGGTGCATCAACGACGTCTGGAGGAGATGCTTAATGGTTTGAAAACTCTAGCGCCGTCGCTGGAGCCAGACCGAGTTCCTGTGCCTTTGTCAAGCACATTGGGTTCAGATCAGAGCATCTTTTTCGCCGCCAAGCTTGCTTAGCCCAGAGAATTGACCACCGGAATTGAACTTTTTAAGGAGGAATTGTTACAAGTCTTTGACTGGGCCGGAGGCTCCAGGCGGTGGCAGGCAAAGAGTTGGGGGAGTTTTGTCAAGAGTCGTTGACTTCGGTGATGGATTCGACGCACAACTCCGACGAGACACACCGGAGATAAAGAACACGAAGCTCAAACCAGAAATTAACCAAACTAGAAATTGAACAAAACCAAAAGTTTAGCCAAACAAAAAATTTCAAAGGTATTTTTGTCATTTCATGTATTTAAAAAAACTAAAAGTGAGACAAAAAACTGTTTTGGTGACCATGTGAGAATGAAAACTTTAGCGTGACTTATGTAGAAGTATGGAGTATATAATTATATATTTAAAACCCGTAATTTTTTAAAATACACATTATTATAGCGATAACGCATATAACTCGTGTACACTGCCATTATCATGACATCGTACTAGCTATGCGCATGCCATAATAATGGCAGTGTACACAGGTTAAAAACATCGAGTTTATGACATCGTTCGCCGCACTGTCATTGCTAAAGGCAACATTTTTTTATTCTAAATGACATCGTTCCATGTGGGTTGCCATTTTACAAAAACAATCAGTAGCGGCCATAAATCGACCCATCCACACTATTTTCAACCCGCCCGCACATGTACATGTTCAGGAATAGAAGACCATCTACCCATCCACGGGTTGAAATTAGTTGACAAATCTCACCCGTGCAGGTTTGGGAACGAGTCGGTTGAAATCAGCAGAACCCGCAGATTTTTTTTATTGAAAGGTCAATTATATGTGTAAAATTAAACCAAACACATTAAAAGTTCAGTTTTTATTCAAGGTTCAATTTTTTCTCGAATTTATATTTGAAAGTCCCATGTCATGTAGGTGACTATATTTCGATCAAATTAATTGATTTACAATATAAAAAATACTATATTATCAGTATAATAATCTGATAAACTCTAAACATGATCTTGTGAAGCATAAACTATAATGATATTCATCATTTATTGGAGCCTCGTGAGCTGTGTTATTGCGTTATGGGGTCTTTTATATGATCATAAATAAACGTTAGATTTTCCTGTTATAGATTCGGGCAAAAATGTCTTTTTTGCAAAAATCAAATAAAAAGTCTTCAATTTCCAATTGCTACTTTTCTTCGTTAAGCAATCCAGAGGGGCACTCTCCAATTCATCAATCCTTCTCAGATTCCCCGTTTCCGATCGGTCATCGCTTGAATTCGAAACGGATTCGATCTGGGTATTTCTCAAAATCCATTTATTCGGTCAAATTTCGAGCTTTTTCAATCCAAATCCCGTTGAATTTGTTCGTTCTTGGAGAATTTTGAATTCGTTGCTAATTTCCACGAATATTCAACTGGGTTTTGGATGTTTTCTTCTCTGCTGTTGATTTCCGAGCTCCAGAGAAGAGAAAGTCGTGAAATTGAACCGAGTTCTCTCGAATCCGCGTCGAATTTCAGCTGATTGTTTGGAGGGGTTTACGAGAATTTGAGGAGGATTTAGAGGGTGAGAGGAGAGTCAATGGAAGATGGAGATTTGATTGAGCTCAAATTCAGGCTCGCCGATGGAAAGGACATCGGGCCGAGCATGTATAGTCCAGCCATAACTGTGGCTTCTCTCAAAGAAAAGATTTTAGCTCAATGGCCTAAAGGTTACATTTCCTTTTCATTGATTTTTTTTTGCTGATTTAGATGTTTTTTTGTTCATGTGTATTGATACATTGATGTGTATTTTGATTTTTGAGAGTCCTGAAATTTAACAGAAGTTATCTTGTTCTGCTTCTATCATATTGAGGTGGATCCAAAGCATGTTTCAAATTTTGTGCTAATTTGGCATGTTTAATTGCCTATAACTCTGCTTGTAATTTCACACATTTCTTTGTGGCTTCATTGTTTAATTTTTTCTGAGTAATGGAAGCATAAGGAATGCATTTTAGCTAGCATATGGCCAGTTTTGCTAAAAGGATGATACCACTTTGCTTCTGCGATCAAAATAAAGTCTTGAAATATTTTTAGTATGTATTTATTTCTATAGTGCCAACTAAACGGACAACTGACTCTAGTGGTTATGTTTGTTTGTTAGTTTCAAATTGTAGCAGATGATTATTAGCCTTGAGAAAATATTGACTTCTAACATTAGTTATGCCATATTGAGTAATTGTATTGTATGTCGTGTTATCTCCATTTTGTAGACAAAGAAAATAGCCCAAAGACAATAAATGAAGTGAAGCTTATTAATGCTGGAAGGATCCTTGATAATGACAGGACACTCGCTCAGTGTAGAGTCAAGGTTGGTGAATTGCCTGGAGTTGTCACAACTATGCACGTTCTTGTTCGTCCTCCTCTGCCGGAGAAAAAGATTGGTAATCATTTAAGCATTCATTTATCCAGTTCCAGATAATAAGTTTTGATGCAGTGTGTGTGATTCCAGTGTCGTTTCTTATTTCCTGTGACATTGTGGTTATGTGTGCATTTTCAAGCAAAATCAGTGACAGTTTCAGTTGGACGAATCACTATTACCACATAGTTGTATTGCATGCATAGATTGAAGATATGCAAACGTGGGTCGTTGCGGTTTTAGCTAAATGGATATGCATATATACTTGCATAGAAACTTCTATATGTTATTTGTTGAAATGTGCTCTTTCATCTCAATCCTTGTTCCAGCTTTTTACCACCAAATCAGCAATGTATTATATAATTCTCACATTTATAGTATTTTGAGAATAAATAGTTGTGTAAAAGTGGGAGGCTTATCATTTAACTTTTGAATGTAATTGCTAGGAACCTTGTTAATTGGTTTTACCAATCTAAAATATCCAATAGTTCTAATCTTTTTCAATGTCCTTAACTATGGGACCCTTTCAAAAATTCTCGTTCATGGAAACTTCACAAAAACAGGAAAAATAACATTCCCGTTATGAGCAGTTCATGGATATGCACATTGTATACTTCTATTGGAGAACACGCAGCCTAACCCCACTATTGTCTATTTTTTGGATTTGTTTTGTAGAGAAACAGCCTATTGATTCTTCGAAGACACCCAGGTGTGGATGTTCAATCTTATAGCAGGTTAGACAAAGTGAAACGCAATATCTGTTCGTGTATTCCCATAAGATGTCTGCGTGAGTGCATTCAAGCCTGAATTGGGCCGTGTATGCAAAGCTGGAAGATATATCCTCAGGACTTCTGTGGCACTTGCTGCCATTTTGCATAGGACACTACCTCGCGGATCTTTCATTTCTTGAGTCTGGGAAAGGAATTGGAACTGTTTGGATTGAAAGTTCATGGAGAGAGCTTTTGGATTAGGATTTAGTTGATTAAAGGAGGTTCCAAGGTTGCAATGACAGGGAAGAAGAAGAAGAAACAGAAATGGATGTAGGAAAGTAATGGGTCATCTGGATTGGTTTTGATTTGATTTGGAATTGGGGAAATGTTGTAAGAAACTTCTTTCTTGTTTGATAAATTCATCATTTTTTACATAACGTGTATTTTTCCAGTCAGCTAAATGGCCACAAGTAAATCATATTTCAGCATGCCTTCAAATGTTACTGACAAGGTTATTTTCTGAAAACATACCAACCCATGTTTGAAATCTTACAGGCCTCTTGAAATAATGGTTGTAGACTTCATTAATTTGGCAACTGTACCAAAACTAGAAGGAGCAATGTCATGGAAATTTCCACCAACACCATTTTTTCAACTGTGAATGAGATGACATATACATCTCTGAAAATGTATAGTTGATCTCTTAGCCTGTAATGCTTCAGGAAGCTCAAGTTGTAAGCAAGCATCCTTCATGAACTGCACCAAGAATTGATTGAGATGGTAAGGGATGTATGTTAGTTCACTTTCTATAATTGAGTAAACTAATATTTGTTTTTGATCTACTCCATGTTAACAAAGTTCAAACCGCGGACCACATGTTGTACTTAAATTTTGGGTGACCTACAATTGTTCCACTTTTCCCGCTTTTTAGTTCGTCTTATCCCTTATTTTTCATATAACTCTCTCTATGTGTAAGGTTGTGTCCTGTTTTTATGGTGCTGTTTAGTAGGTGTCAGACAAAAAATGAAAAAATTGAAAAAATAAATTATGAAGCATGTACAAATCTTTCAGAAAACATAACTTTCTCATACGATTTCTGTTTTTGGCCCATATGTATCGAAACGAATTGAACGAGTCCGTGTACTTGACCACATCGACCCATGTGGGATTCATTATGAGCAATCTTTCAAGAGATTCATTATATAATAACTTACTATTAATGGAGTTTGAATGGAGTTCTCATCATCAAAAGTGGTGTCTTCTTCTCCTATTTCTCTTTTTAATTTGGATCGATGGTTATGCTTATTATTTCGAATATGTTCTTCATTTCCATGAGCATTTAACCACTTTGATTTGTGGAATGGATTAATGGAGTATTGTAATGGTAATTTGATCAGCTTTACATGCATAGAACGTCGAATAAGGGGTTTTCAACCAATTGAACCTAATGCTTTATCTTCTTTATTACTTGATAATTGATATATTCTATGAATTGAAGCGGTGAAACAAAACTTGTGGATGGAATTGAATTGGTTGGATTTTGGGTTTAAAACTATAGTTAGAGATAGTGTCTGAAAGTTATTGAAATTCTATGATCTTAATGTTGTCTAATGGATTAAATCTAAACTAAGGATAATTATGTTGTCTTTCTAGATTAGATCATTTATTGTCTAAGAAGGAGTTTTGGAATTCCCTTGCCTCCCTTAGTCCCTGTACACTGAAACACCTCCTTATGCATGATTGTCTATCTTTTCACCATGTAACTATTCTATGATCTCGCTGTCCTAAGTCTCTTCTCTTATTTGGAACTACGTTTAGTATATATTTACGTGACAAAATATTCATCTTACGTACTTGATTGTTGTGATTAATTGGTAAACTGAATTTGAGTGCATCGTCTATGTTTCCCTTGGGTTCGATAAACCTTGAATTTTAAATACAATTACCATGTACTACTTGATACCGTACGTGTCGGTGAATGAAAAGGCACGACATATTTTTTACTATTGACATTTTACTCATCAAATTAAAATATGCCCCTCATTGAATGTTAATAATTATAAATATGCAGTGTAAGATAAACAACAGAACTCTATAATTCAGTAGTAAGGACGTATCGTTGTTTGGGTTTTGGAACCTCTTTTCCTTTCACCTTATTTGTTGATTTTTATTTTTTTTCTATAATTTTTCATTTTATGTATATTGTTTTTATTGATTAAATTATGGTATAATTCGTTAATTTAAAATTATGACATCATTTACTTGTGTTGACAGTGAAGTAATTTTGAATCGTTTTCAAAAAAATCACATGTATTGTAGAATTTAATCAACGCATCCCCACATCACATTGGATTTAGTGTTTGAAAATAGAAAATCATGTATTGATAAATTTTCTTGGTTTAAAACCAACTTATACTTTTTTTCTAGTATGAAATATTGCCTGCTCCATTAAAATAATTTATGAATACTCTCAGTTTATCGAAAATGATAACATATTTTGAATTATTTAAAAGTGACAATCAGAAAACAATCGTCAACCCACTACTCTTAGAGTATGAAGAGTATAAATCCTCCAACCTCTATTCAAAGATTAAAATTCGTGGATACTTATCATAAATCTTGGTCACCCAGCCTCCTTATGCTCCTTTTTCCTAAGAATCCAGCTTTTCTATGCCTGTGCAGCTACTCCAGGCTTAGCCTAACTTAGTCTACTCGTTCGAATAGCTCAACCCGAAACTAAACCGATCTCTTCTATTTATTTTAAAATTATTAAATCAAACTGCAACACATAATTGAAAAACTTAAATTACGAAATGTCTTGTGACGCAGGGGCTGCTCTGCCTGGCCAGAGGCCAGGTTTCGAGCCACAACAAGTTCATGGAGTACGTATTTGGGTTGGGCTGATCTTCGGGCTTGTATTTGATTTGAACGAGCAAATCAATCTACGGTTCAACTTTACCCAAACAAGGGAAAATAATTAGATCATGACTAATTAATTAATCCATGAGCAAACGTGCTTTCAAATCCTAATTTGGATCATGGACTAATTAAATAGAAGTTTGTATCACTCTTAAAATATTTAAGAAGCGTACATCACATCCAAATTAATGTAGAAAAAACGCATCACATACATAGATATAGAGACAGAGAATACAAATATGAATAGACTCCAAGATTGAGCCAAGAGTCAGTGCAGCAGTTAATTACAGCGTCATATTTATGAGGATCGGAGCCGCGTATATAATAAATATATACACATTTGGACAGACCAAGATAATTAATCGTACCCTAACAATAGCTCCATGAATAAAATGAAATAAACTTCATTGCAATGAAGCAACCATATCAGAGTCCGATTGGTGAATTCCTAGCTATATAGATATTGTCATTATGGCCATCAACGACGGTGACGACCAACAAACTCCATGAGCACCGTTACCACCAATAAAATGTTCATGACGATCAGCAAAACTGCAAACGCTATCATGATTATTACACCAAACAATCGATAATTCGAGTGACAATTAGGGTTAATTGTTATTTTTGTTTGAAGAGATCGATTTTATGTTTATATATATGTATTATAGATGGCAAGGAGACAATTTTGGGGTGTAAATAAAGGGTTGTAGCTAGAAGGAGAAACTCGAACCAAATTGCTTGGTGAGAATGCAACTATGCTATTTTTAGGGACTAATTAACAGTGATCAATGAGAAAAAAAGGAGAGACATTGTCTTTTTTAATTTAATCTATAATGTTTGGTAATTATTTAAATGAGGACGGTTGTAGGTAATCAATGAAACTTTTTCCATGGAGTCTACCACAATTAATTGAGAAGAATCAAAAAAGTAAGTTGAAAAATAGGTGAAAATGCAAAAACCTTTAAAAATGAGAAAACTGTCTTCATAAATTTTAAAAAAGAATAATTATAATTTACAGCATTAACTACACCTAATTTAAAACGATTTATTTCACCTCACCTAAATATCACATAATTTGTTGCACTTTTCTCTCACTCCCGTAAAACATGGATGAAAAATTTAAATTTTGCCACAATTGGCGAAGTCTCGCGGCGTCGATCTCCTATGGGTGTCGACGTCTGCGTGGTATTGACGGCGACGTCAGCGTGGTGCGGCGGTAGGAGTAGAGCTCTTGTAGAAGTAGATCTGGGTATGATGGAGGTGTGGTCGGGTGGTAGATCGGGTTTTGATGGAGGCGAGGTCGGGTGGTTTGGGGATGGGTTGAGATGGGTGAGGCTGGAGTTGCAGATGGCTCGTGCTTGGGTTGTGAAGGCGGAGCATGGAGGGTTGAGGGGTTTTGCTTTTGGTTGGTTGGTAGGCCGGTACTGGGAGGGAACCGGAGTTATCTGGCGTCGGTGGGTAGACTTATACAAGCATACCGAACTAGGGGGCTCAGCTTGCTTAAGATTCAATACATGTCTTATTGGGATCGGTACTGGAAGGAAACGGGGGGTCCCTGGTGTCGATGGGTTGATCCGGTTAAACCCAATGAGCTGGGAGGATTTGAATTTCGCGATAGGCAGATTGATCGCATGGTTAATCGAGAAGGCTGGTTTAAGTTGGCCTGCAACAAGATCACGGGGTTTCTCCATCCGTATGAACTGGAGGCCGTGGTTATGCATGATGCTAACTGGTTCGAGTCGATTGGTCTCTGGGGCTATCAGAGATGCCTATGTATAACATTCCGCAGCAAGATCACGTGATTTCTCCATTCGTATGAGTTGGAGGCCGTGGCTCTACATGATGCTAAACGGATCGAGCTGAACAATTTTGAAGAAGGAATCATTAGCGAACTGTGTTGCGTACTATCCATTATCGGAAATTCTTTGTTTTGTTTTGCTCAGTAATCAAATGGCTCATGAATTGGTCATATTTGTTTTAACTAACGGTAGCTGAGTTTATGGTGAGGGGTCTGTCCCACCATCTGTAGCTTCAACTGTCCGACTTGATGCCGGGTTAGTTGATATTTAATTAATAAAATTCGCGTTTTCTTAAAAAAAAAATCTAAAATACTTTCATCAAATTTTTGAGTGAATGTCATTTATTTCATTCCCTCAGTCTATAATTTTAAAACACTAAATCTTCAATTTCAATTGTTAAACCAGAGTCTATATCGTGAGCGAGAGCGAAAGAGAAAAGAAACAGAGCTCTGAAAAAGAATTAGCCCTATTCGGCGTTTTATTTTTCAAAAATATGAAATGAAACGTATAAGAAGAACCAGGGAAAATTTCACTAATACGTTTCAGAAAGTTTCACTTTCTTACTGCAAGGCATGTAATTTCATAGTTATGTAGCAAATCTTTCTTTTGAACTCCAACAACTTACCCTTATTAGTTAGGTTTTTCTCAATTTTTTTGTTAAATGACGAAAATACACTCGTATTTAAAATTTGAATTAAATAAAAAATTTATTTTGATAATCTTTTTTTATAAAATTAAAGTTTAAAAATATTTTAGTATTGTTTATTTAAAAAATTATAAAGAAAAAATGACGTTTAAAAATCAAGTTTTTAAAACTTATAATACTAAAAAGAAATTTCTTTATATTTTACAAAAATGATTTTAAAAAAGTTATAAAAGTTTATTTATTTAATTATTTTAATATAAAATATTTTTATCATTTCACACGAAGTTAACAGAGTTATAAAACAAAGTTAACAGAAAGGAATAAACCGAAACATTTTGAAATATAAGAAAACGTTTAGAACTATTAAATTATACTCTCATCATGCAAACGTATAATCATTACAAGATAATACTAAATATATTAAAACAAGTTGCTTCTATTGGGCTAATTTTTATATAGCGAAAATTGCATGCATTCACGGAAACATGTTAATATTGATCTGGCTATCCAATTTTTATGCTATTAGCTAAAAGTGTCAAAAACATAATTAGTTTAGATGACATGATAAATGTGAGTGTGTTATTTTTGAAAATGACAAAATCACCCTTATTCTTAAAATGAACGAAACTTCCTTTCAGAAACAGTCAAATTTACATTACATATTATCATTGCAATCTCCGATCAATCCATGAAAATACAAATAAAGAGCTTTAACAGATCAAAGAGTGCCCATCAAAATCGAAGAAAGGAACATAAAGAATTATGAAATTCATAACTCACCGTCGAAACTGGTATATTGACCCTGCAAAACGACACGTTCACATTTTTGTTTGGTATTTGATATGTATTCATGAGTAGGTCAAAAGTGTTGCTACGTTTAAGTGTTGACATAATTTTTTAGCGCAAGAGTAAGAAGTCAGTGCAACATGTTACACGACATGTGGAGCGACTCATTACGCTCCAGATTAGGAAAGGTATGAAACTTTCCTATTTAGAGTCGCTTGGAGCGAAAGAAGAATGACGTCACAACAACTGAAAGACTTGGAGCACAAGAGAATGACGTCAACAGGCCAGGCGACTTCCAGCTGTCATTAACACGTCAGCAAAGGCGGCAACTCTGCTTGCCTAATTCGTTTAGGAAGTCTGAGACTTCCTATTCCTAATCCGAGAAAGATTAGGAATGTGGAGCTGCTATAAAAAGCTTGGGCTTCCCCATTACCAGCTCGACCGTTCTTGTTCTTTATTTGCTAAATTTCTCAGAGCTCTTAACCGAGCACCATTGACATGTTGAGAGGCTGACTAGTTTGCTAGAACGGCTTTGCTTCGATTAAACATCAATTCGCGAAGATTGAGTGTTTGATCGATTAGGGTTCTTGTGTTCGTGATTGAAGATTCACAAATACGTCAAAGAAGACTACGACACCGAGCATAGGCGCTTGCTCGAAGGGTGGAATTGAGAGGATCTCAAAGACAGGGGGAGAGGACCTTGGTCGAGGTTGTTCACGGTGAGATCTATAGTAGCTTAGGACAATAGCTTGTGTGATAGCTAGTTGGTGCTTGAAGTTGTACTATTGACTACCATATAGTGAAAACCTTTCCACTGGCAAAGTGCCCCCAGACGTAGGTGACGTTGCACCGAAATGGGTAATCATCTCTGGTGTCGTTCTTATTGCTTGGTTATTATTTCAACTACGATCTGCAATTTAGGCAAGTAGTCGATACAAAAGTTACGACTTTGTGTTCGACTTCTTGACTCGGCTACGAATCAGAATTTGAATTGGTATCAGAGGAGGCACCTTATCTCTTAGGTGACTTTCCTGCAAAAATTCTGAGTAGCTAATATGGACTCAAAGGAAGGAGGATCTGTAAATCGACCACCGGTGCTCGACCGAACAAACTATGGGTACTGGAAAGCACGGATGTGTGCCTTTTTGAAGTCTCTCGACAGTAAAACCTGGAAGGCTGTCATCAATGGACGGGAGGAACCGCACTATGCTGATGCTCAAGGAAATCAAACTAGCATCAAACCAGAAAAAGAGTGGAGCGCGGAAGAAGATGAAGCCGCCCTAGGTAATTCTCGAGCACTCAATGCTATATTTAATGGAGTAGACAAGAATGTGTTTCGACTTATCAACACATGCACAAGTGCCAAAATTGCTTGGGACACTCTTGCTATTGCTTATGAGGGTATGTCCAAATTCAGAGAGCAAAAGTTACAGTACCTTACGACCAACTTTGAAGTCCTTACCATGAATGAAGACGAAACTATAGCTGAGTTTAATGTGCGTATCAAGGATCTAGCCAATGAATCATATTCACTTGGCAAGCCTATGACCGATGAAGATTTAGTCAGAAAAACGCTGAGAGCCCTAAGTCCCAGATTTAAGATGAAGATCACGACCATAGAAGAAGTTCATGACTTAAAGACGCTGAAGTTCGATGAGCTTATGGGATCCCTTATGACCTTCGAGCTCTCCCTACCTCTTATCGAGAAGAAACATAAAAATGTAGCTTTCAAAAGTTCTACCCAAAAGCAGAAAAACTTGGCGTGCTCTGATTCGGATAGTGAAATTGATGAGACTATCGCTATGCTGGCAAAAAACTACAATAAAGTCATGAAAAGATTTAACCATGTGACAGGAAGGAATGTCACCCGAGAAGTCAGAGACAAGCCTCAGCTCAAGTTCCAGATGAACGAGAGCACAAATAACGATTTTAGACGAGGTGAGCGATCAGGAAAAGAAAAAGGAGTTCAGTGTTTTGAATGTGAGGGGTATGGGCACATGCAGAAAGAATGTCCCAACTTCTTGAAAAAACAGAAGAAGGGATTCAATGCCTCTCTAACTGACGATGAAGATGAAGAAGACAGTGACTTTGAGCATACAAGTAACTATGTTGCTTTTACTGCCTCCACAATAGATCAACCATCCGAGATTTCAAAGAAGTCCGACTCTGATGATGAGCTATCCGATGAGACTCTCAACAACGCATACAACGAACGGTATGTCAAGTGGCTTGAAGACTCTCAAGTAATCGAAAAACAAAATGCTCTCATTCTTTCTCTTAACGAAGACAAGTCATGACTTCTCGAAACAACTGTTGATCTCAAAAAGGAAGTGGCTCGATTAAAAAGCAAGTTAGACCAAGTCACCAAGTTTATAAAGATGATGAATCCAAGCACCAACACTCTAGATCAAATTCTCTCGATCGGAAAACCAGCTAGAAATATGGAAGGCCTTGGATATTCGAAAGAAGCTTCATCATCACACACCGTCTTCGTTCCTCAGAAGGTTGTCACCCACAAGCCCCGTCAGATGTCTACTAACTTCACACCTGATCAAACGACCATAAAGCCTCATACACTGGTCGCTCCTAGGACAAAGAACAAAAGACATAACTGGGTATGTCACCACTGTGGACGAAGAGGTCACATTCGACCTTTCTGCTATCGTCTATATGGAAGGAGCTTCATCCAACAAAGGACCACCATCAAGAAAGCCCAACCACGTAAGGAATGACGAGTCAAGGAGGTAAACTATCGAGCAAATATTGCGTACACCGCTCTAAAAGCTTCAACTAGCAATGATTGATACTTTGATAGTGGATCCTCTCGACATATGACTCGTAATAGCTCATTCTTGGTCACATTAATACTTTGCACTAATAGCTTTGTTACTTTTGGTGACGGGGTAAAAGCTAGAGTACTTGGAAAGGGAAAACTCAACCTTCCTAACTCACCATGCCTGAAAAAGGCTCTACTGGTAGAAGGTCTTACAGCCAACCTCATCAACATCAGTCAAATATACGATCTGAATCTGGATGTCAACTTCACTCGTGACAAGTGCACTGTCAAAGACGAACACTAAAAAGAAGTCATGACAGGTCACATGTATCTTGATAACTGTTATCTGTGGTCTCCAACAGTCACAACCTTGCCAACCAAGTGCCTTTTATCCAAAGCACAAGAGACGAAGCTATGGCATCAAAAACTCGGCCACATCAATTTGAGGAGCATGCAGAAGATTCTCTCTGAAAAGGCGATCATTGGAGTTCCCAACCTCAAGATTGTTGAAGGAAAAATTTGTGGAGAATGCCAGATTGGCAAACAAGTTAAGACGTCATACAAGAAGGTACAACATCTTACTACTTCACGCGTTCTAGAACTTCTACATGTTAACCTAATGGGACCTATGCAAGTAGAAAGTCTAGGAGGTAAGAAGTACATATTTGTCTGTGTCGACGACTTCTCAAGGTACACCTGGGTTGACTTTATTAGAGAAAAGTCATACACTTTCTCAGTCTTTGAAGCCCTATGTCGGAGAGTTCAACGAGAAAAAGGAGAAGCCATTGGCAAAGTCGTCCGACTCAGAAGTGATCATGGAAAGGAGTTTGAAAACATCAGTTTCGCAAACTTCTGTGATGCTGAAGGAATAGCTCATGAATTCTCTGCCCCCATCACTCCTCTGCAGAACAGGATTGTGGAAAGAAAAAATCGCACTCTTCAGGAAATGGCAAGAGTCATGATGCTAGCCAAAGACATCCCACAACACTTCTGGGCTGAAGCTCTGAATACGGCTTGTCATATTCATAATAGAGTGACCCTCCGTCCTGGAACATCGCTCACTCTTTATGAAATATGGAGGGGGAGGAAGCTTAATGTCAAATATTTTCATGTCTTCGCAACAAAGAATCTGAAGCTGAAAACCAAAACATCTCTGACAAAGAGGCACCCCTCGTCATAGAACAAAGAGCTCCGTCAAGAAGAATTCAGAAGGATCACCCATCTCAGGATGTGATAGGAGACATCAATGAAGGAGTGCGGACTCGATAGAAGGCACCTATAAACTACAAAGAGATGATAGGTAACATTTGCTTTATTTCTAAAATTGAGCCAAAGAATATACAAGAAGCCATCAATGATGAATACTGGGTCTGCGCCATGCAAGAAGAATTGGTTCAATTTGCAAGGAATGAAGTCTAGGAACTAGTACCCAAGCAGACAATGTCAATATTATTGGAACAAAGTGGATATTCAAAAACAAGACTGATAAGCAAGGAAATATCTCTCGAAACAAAGCAAGACTGGTGGCACAGGGATACACACAAGTAGAAGGAGTTGACTTCGAAGAAACGTTTGCTCCAGTAGCTAGACTGGAAGCCATCCGACTTCTTCTAGGCATAGCATGCCATCTACGGTTCAAACTCTATCAGATGGATGTAAAGAGAGCCTTCCTAAATGGAAACCTCAACGAAGAAGTCTATGTTGCTCAACCAAAAGGATTTGAAGATAATGACTCTCCTCATCATGTTTACAAACTAAAGAAAGCTCTCTACGGCCTCAAACAAGCTCCACGAGCATGGTATGAACGTCTTACCCAATTCCTAGTATAGAATGGCTATATTCGAGGGTGAGTAGACAAAACTCTCTTTGTGAAGAAGGAAGGAAGGGACATCATGATTGCCCAAATATATGTCGATGATATCGTATTTGGAGGAAAGTCAGACAAGATGGTGGAACGTTTCATACAACATATGCAGTCTGAATTTTAGATGAGTATGGTTGGAGAGCTCACATACTTCCTAGGCTTTCAGATCAAACAGATGAAAGATTGAATATTTATCTCCCAAAGCAAATATGCAAAGAATATTGTGAAGAAATTCGGGTTAGAAAAAGCTTCACACAAAAGAACCCTCATTGCCACTTATGTGAAATGCACAAAGGACGATCTTGGAGAACTAGTTGATCAAAGCCTCTATCGAAGTATAATAGGAAGTCTTCTTTATTTAACAGCAAGTCGACCCGACATCGCTTTCTCTATGGGAGTCTGTGCTCGATATCAAGCCAATACAAAAGTCAGTCACTTAACTTATGCTAAGAGGATAATAAGGTACATCTCGGGAACCTCTGAATTGGGTTTGCTGTACTCTTTTGATACCTCTTCTACTCTTGTTGGATACTGTGATGCTGACTGGGCGGGAAGCACACCAGATCGAAGAAGTACCTCTGGAGGTTGTTTCTATCTGGGGAGCAATCTTGTGTCTTGGTTCAGCAAAAAGCAAAATTGCATTGCTTTGTCTACAGCTGAGTCCGAATATATTGCAGCTAGAAGTACCTGTACTCAACTTCTTTGGATGAAACAGATGTTGGCAGAGTATGGGGTCAAGAAAGAAGTCATGACTTTGTTCTGTGACAACATTAGTGCAATGAATATCTCGAAGAATGCAGTTCAACACAGCAAGACAAAGCATATTGATATCATGCATCATTTTATTCGTGAGCTTGTAGAGGACAAGAAGATAGGACTCGAATACCTACCTACTGAGAAACAAGTCGCTGACATCTTCAAAAAGGCGTTAGATGCTAACAGGCTTGAAAGTCTAAGGTCATCCCTTGGACTTTGCTGTCTTGAGTAACCAGAAGACAAGAAAGAAGAGAGGGAGCTTTTAGTTGATTTTACTCTCTCTCTATTAGGACCAACAAGGGTTCACACAATCAAGCCGGGCCCAATTCTTTTGTCGATAGTCCAGTTGAAATTTGTTTAAAATTCAAAAAAGGGAAAAGGAATGATTGCAATCTGACGACGAACCAATCAGCACTCGACCTTTTCGACTTCCGCGCAGAAAAGTTCTGCACACTTCTTCCACCTTCCCAAAAATGCTAGGGCACCACAAACCACAATTAATCTGCACCTGTAACAGTTTGCTCTTCTCTTCTGAAACAAGTCCAATCAAATCCTCCTCTCAAATGGTTGGAACTAGAAGCGGACGCGTTCCCTCTGCCTCCAAGAAACTGCGAGCCAAGATGAGGGTGAAGATGATCGCCAGCAAGTTGTCTGCCTCGAAATCTTCAACAAACAAACATGGAGTGAAGATTCGAGGAGGAAATACCTCAGGGGAGGGTTCGGCAATGCCTCAGGGAGCAACGACCTCGTCTCAAAATATCACACCAGTAGAGGCAACTCCCACCATTGAGAAGGACAACATTTTGTTCAAATCTACTAACCTAGAAGAGGAAGGCTCTCACTCTACTCAAATCCCCCTACAAGGTAACCCTACTGTCCCTTCTGAAGTAGACTCTGTAGATAAAAATCTGTCTGAAGAAGCTCTAGGAACCTCCGTTCCTGAGATTCATGGTGCTAGCTGTGAGGATCGATCCAGCCCCCCTAAATCAACGCCTGCACCAGAGAAGTCCCCACTAAACGAAGCCATGCGGAAAGCCGACAGTCCTCTTGTCGCTCCTGACAGTGGTTCAGGGCTGAATGAAGATACGGAAGCTATACAAGAAGTCCCTCAACCTTTAGCTTATCTTGTCAACACAGAAGAAATAGATACGGCCGAGACTATGGAAGAAGAAGCTACACAAGAGGACAAAACGCCTCTAAAAGAATCTGTGCCCTAAGGGCTTAAGAAAAGGAAACAACCAAAGAAAAAGTTGATTGATGAAGAAGAAGAACCACCCGTGCCGAGAAGACTAACCCCTAAAAGAAAAGCTACAGAGAAAAGAGGAGCATCTGCTCCTAAACCAGTGAAGAAGTCAAGAAAGAAGTCATCCACCTCATCAACAACCTCTGCCCCAGAAGAAGAGGAGTTAGAAGAAGAAGAAACTCATGTCTTACTTCCACGGGTCAAGAAGTCTATGGGAGGTCTGAAACTCCCCAAAAACGTTCCAAAAGCCCCAACAGACAATGTCTCATTTCACTCAGTAGACAACACTGTCAAGTGGAAATACATGTACCAGCGCAACATCTACCCGGAGAGAGAGCTCTCTACTTAAGCTCAAGGAATGAACGCAGTTGTGGAACTCCTCCGTGGCTCAGGCCTGACCAGCACGGTCATCAACATCGAGCCGTTCTACCCAGCGCTGGTCAAGGAGTTCATCGTCAATCTCTCAAGTGATTTTAATGACCCAAAAGACGCGGAATATAGGAAGGTCTTTGTTCGAGGAGAGTGCTTTGAGATATCTGCCACCACAATCAATGCTTATCTAGGCAGAGAGGCTCCAGAAGTCACTCCAGAAGTCCCTCACTTGAACAAAGTGGCTTTTGAGATCACTGGAGGAAGGAAAAAGGTTTGGCCTTTCAAGGATACCATTGCGGTTGCAGAGATCACTGCCAAATATTCCATTCTATACCGCATTGGCTTGGCAAACTAGGCCCCCTCCACTCACGGGTCGAGCATCAAAACGGAGCTAGCAAAGCTTATCTACCAAATAGGTACTCAATCCCCTCTTGACTTTGGTTCGTATGTTATTGAGCATCTTGTCAAACATGCCAAGTCATGTGCTGTCAAATTACCTATTGGTTTTCCATCATTGATCACCGGACTTCTCCTCCAACAATGTCCTCACATTGTCCGAGATACTGATATACCTGGGAAGAAGCCTCTGCCTCTCACAATAAGTCTCAAAAACTTTGAGGGCAAGCATATGAGAGATCTCGCTCCTCCCGTGGCCAAAACCTCTAAAGCTGGTTCCAGCTCACGGCCTTCCGGACCTCTCGGCACCAGGATGGAGGAAGAACTGGTGGACATGATTAATGACTTGGAAAAGACAATTGATGCGCTATCTACCCGTAAGAATGCCTGCGAAGCCCTCCTACATGACCTCCGCACCGCTCTTGCTGAAGATGACGACGATGTCGATGAATCCACCTCTTTTTAAATATTTCTCTGCTCTAGAACTGATAACCTGTTTCAAACAAACTTCTTAAATCCTCGGGGACTGTCCGAGTTAAATTCCTGTACTTTGTGACATTTGTTTTTGGGATATTTGCTCATGGTTTGAGCTGGTTTATACCCTGCTATTACTCGAATATCGTTGTATGATTGCCTTTGGAAATATTTTTAGACAAACAGGGGGAGATATAGGCTAAAGATGGCAAAGAAGACGAAAAGTTATGCCAGAAGTCGCACCAGAAGTTGCGCACAGAAGTCGCCGCTCCAAAAGACAAACCAGAAGCCGCACCAGAAGTCGCATCGCTTGCTGTGCGTAACTACCACAAGATGACGATGTGCTTAAAATATGGTTTAAGTCGCATCGCTTGCTGTGCATAACTGCCACAAGATGACGATCTGCTTAAATATATGTTTGCCTAAAAAATTGCTAAAGGGGGAGATTGTTGCTACATTTAAGTGTTGGCATAATTTTTTAGCGCAAGAGTAAGAAGTCAGTGCAACATGTTATACGACATGTGGAGCAACTCATTATGCTCCAGATTAGGAAAGGTCTGAAGCTTTCCTATTTAGAGTCGCTTGGAGCGAAAGAAGATTGACGTCACAACAACTTAAAGACTTGGATCGCAAGAGAATGACGTCAACAGGCCAGGCGAATTCCAGCTATCATTAACACGTCAGCAAAGGCAGCAACTCTACTTGCCTAATTCGTTTAGGAAGTCTGAGACTTCCTATTCCTAATCCGAGAAGGATTAGGAATGTGGAGCTGCTATAAAAAGCTTGGGCATCCCCATTACCAGCTCGACCGTTCTTGTTCTTTATTTGCTAAATTTCTCAGAGCTCTTAACCGAGCACCATTGTCGTGTTGAGAGGCTGACTAGTTTGCTAGAGCGGCTTTGCTTCGATTAAACATCAATTCGCGAAGATTGAGTGTTTGATCGATTAGGGTTCTTGTGTTCGTGATTGAAGATTCACAAATACGTCAAAGAAGACTACGACACCGAGCATAGACGCTTGCTCGAAGGGTGGAATTGAGAGG
The DNA here is from genome assembly GCA_963920655.1 of Geranium rotundifolium. NCBI lineage: Eukaryota > Viridiplantae > Streptophyta > Magnoliopsida > Geraniales > Geraniaceae > Geranium > Geranium rotundifolium. Next base: position 8,654,912 of record OY987319.1, on the reverse strand, counting down.
ATCTCAAAGACAGGGGGAGAGGACCTTGGTCGAGGTTGTTCACGGTGAGATCTATAGTAGCTTAGGACAATAGCTTGTGTGATAGCTAGTTGGTGCTTGAAGTTGTACTATTGACTACCATATAGTGAAAACCTTTCCACTGGCAAAGTGCCCCCAAACGTAGGTGACGTTGCACCGAACTGGGTAATCATCTCTGGTGTCGTTCTTATTTCTTGGTTATTATTTCAACTACGATCTGCAATTTAGGCAAGTAGTCGATACAAAAGTTACGATTTTGTGTTCGACTTCTTGAATCGGCTACGAATCAGAATTTCAAAAAGTCCATGTAATTTTTTTTCACTCACCTATAAAGATGCGGGTTAAGAAAGTAAAATTCGTTAACTACTTAAGGGTGCGGGTCACGAAGATACAATCTGCACGAATCTGCGGTTGGTTACAATTAGACGTGCACAACTTGAATGATTTAAGTCTCTTTTAAAAATCATTTTTGAATCACAATAGTTTGTGTTAATATTATATCATTACTCATTTAAAGAGCCTAATTTTATTATTATTATTATTATTATTATTATTATTATTATTATTATTATTATTATTATTATTATTATTATTATTATCATCATCATCATCATCGTATTGTATCAGTTTTTGATCAATTTTTATGCTCACATATTGCAATCACAATTATCTTCTCCTTAATCACTAGTCAAACACAAATAACTCAAGATTCAAAATAAAATCAATACCCAAAATAAAAAAAACCTTAACAACGAAGAGATTGAAATATAATGGATGAAAGATGAAAAATATTAAAACCACTAAATCTTATAAAATAGTCAATTTGTTAAAAAAAATTGAAGAGATATTCTTACTAATAATGGGTTGGAGTAAGGTGCGGGTGTGTTTGGTTAACCGCGTGTTGCTTGTCCTAAATGCACAAACCACCCAACATTTTGTGGGTCTAAATTTTATTATCCGCAGCCCGACCGCAACCTGCAAGTGAAGCCAATAGGTAGTGGGCTAATACGGTTAGGCGGGTGGGTCAGTTAGTGGTTGATATTTGAACACCTCTATTTAGCCCGCATTTTAACTCTTTCTAACACTTATTTTTGTATATATTCTATGATTTTTTCACTCGATGCCTTCACGAGTAGTTTGTTGTTAATGTGGCAGAGTACAAGGTTTAATGACACATTTCAGGAGTTGTGTAAGAGATTCACAAGCATGAGCGGAAAAGTCATGATCCCGCCATAGCACGGTGACAAAATGTTGTCTCACCGTGCTTCATGGTATGACCCGTGGGGTACCTTGTGCCCCACTTGGTCAACATGCATGATCTTTTAGTCCGTGCCCTATGACATGGCCCGTACTCAGTGGCGGAACCATAGGGGGGCAGCTGCCCCCCTGAGGTTCCAGTTATATACTAAATATCAAGAAACTCTCGTAATCATTTGTGGTGCAGTGATTTTGCCCTTGCTTGGTTGCCTCTATCTGTGATGACGCATGTTCAATCCCCACTTACGTTACTTTTGTTAATGCTTTTATGAAATTATTTATTTAACATATACACTATTTTAATCGATTTTATAATTTGGTCCATCATTTACTATTGAATATTATTATATCTTAATATACATATATACTATTTTAATTTATTTATAATTTGATCCATAATTTATTATTGAATATTATTATATCTTAATACATCATAGTAATTGTATAGTCGAATTGTGTCGTTCTCACGACACGAATTAACTAAAATAATATAGGGAAAGCAATCAAACCTCAGTCATTCTCCCCGAATACTAACAAAGGGCACGATAATTATTCTAATGTGAATTAGTGCTTGGAAAGTGATTGAAAGCAAATGTAGAAACGATCTCTTTTTGTATGTTTTTTTATTACTTCAAGTGCAAACTATTTAACAATTGTTGATATTTTGATTTACAAACATGCTTAGGAGACTAACTCATGTAATGCACTAGTGTAACCAACAATCGAGACATACATTCCAAGCAATTCAACTTGCAATAAGCACGACAGTATTATGGTGAAAGTACAATTCTAGAATCAGTCTAGTGTAACCAACAATCGAGACATACATTCCAAGCAATTCTACTTGCAATAAGCACGACAATATTATGGTGAAAGTACAATTCTAGAATCGGTGGTGGTTAGTCTATGCCTTAAGCTACTAAACTCTTCTCTCGACATTGAATTTAGCCTAGTGATACATTGCTCTTTAATCTCTCGATATCAAGAACAATTATCACCACACTTAGACCGACAATCTTAGCTAAACATTACAAGCCTAGTAAAACCCTACACTAGAGATTTGCTCATGGCGCTAGTCAAGTGATCATTGGGATCAAGTTTAATCGCTAGCATATGAATACCAAGGCATTAGGGGAAAGGGACCCTAAGTGATGCAACTGTTGAAATCCACACTTGAGCCGAAATCCCACATTGGAAGTGTATGAGGTGAATAGAAAGCTTATATACACATTAGACTCAAGACCCACTAGACTAGTCTTTTGGGTCTAGAGTGGGCTCTAATGTGTATATAGGTCTCCTCATGAGTTGCTCCTACTTGGTAAAGGCCCAGGTTCTCTCCAACAACAACATATGTTAAGGCAAGTTTTGAAAGTCATTTATGTGGCGTGATAATGATACTCTTCGTACACCTTGGTGTTTACATGTTATTCCGACTCTATATGCCTATCCATGTGTATTTGAATGATCATATTGAATTCTCTGAGATTAGTCTCCTATTGTATATGCTCATTAATTATTAAGAGTGAAACATATCATCTCAAGTATTTCATGTGCGTGTTATGTATAGTTGAGTCTATTTTTTGAGTTGTGGGTGTCGGATTCAAAACCCTCGGGAGAAGCTGAGCTCCCCCTACGTGGGATGGCCATGGGATACTTAACTCAACAAATGTTTTGTGCGCTTACTTGACTTATCGTGACGATAAATATTTAAGTGTGTTGTGTTGTTGTGGGGTCGAGCGATATCATTTTGACCTCGATCAACCCCCCAATTAGGTGCTTATTTGCCTCGTAGCGGCTTTAGAGAGCCAGGTAGGAAAAATTTATGCTCTTCGGTGTTTTCAAGAGCATATGCAGGAAATGAGGGAAATAGAGCAAGATTCGAGGGCTGGGAAAGCTAAGCTTGGAGCGCAAGGAACGAGAAATGGTTGGAGAGAAGCATTAGGCACGATCGTGACTCATTTGGGCAAGATCGTGACTTCCAATAAAGCACGAGGCACGATCGTGCCCAAATGAATATTTCGGTGCTGATTTTTGCCCAATTTACAGAGAGTTACTACGATCGCAGACACGATCGTCACCTGGAGAGAGTCACGATCGTGACTCAACAGTCACGATTGTGACCAACATTCAAACCGAAGTGACGATCGTGCCTATGTAGAGAAGACCGTAGCGTTGACATGATCAAATTGGTCCCCCTCTGCAGAAGTCACGATCGTGACCACCCCGGGCACGATCGTGACCCTAACTAAGTCACGATCGTGTCCGTCACTCCCACGACTGTGACCAGGCTTATTTCAGCAACTATAAAAGGGCAGGTGCCCTAAAGGGAAGAGGAGTTTTTGGAGAGCCCACATCCTTACCACCAGATTGTGCTGTCATTTCAGCAAGGAGAGACATTCTCTTTGCCTAGTTCTTCATCATTTGAAGACTTGGAGGCGGATTTCTCCACAAGAGTACATTTGTGAAGGTAAGGAGAGGGATTGAGAATCATTTCAACCATTAGCTCACCAGGATACAAGAATAATCAACTCATTTCATCAAGGTTGAAGAGACATCTCTCTCAAGAACACCAAGAGCATCTCTAAACTCTATTTTATGTTTATTTTGATTTTCATGTCTACTTTTGCACTTTGTACGATGATAATAGATTTGAACTCCATGGTTGAAGGATAAAACCCTTAGTCATGGGTGCTAAACATTGTATAACTTGATTAATATGTCTTAATAGGAGGTATAAGCTATAGGCCTACTATGGTGTTGTGTGATTTCCTTGTTTTATTGTTTGCATCGTGATTTGATTATGTAGAATGCATGTTTAGGAGACTAAGCCGATCCAAGAGGGATGGATAGACTCGGTCCTAGAAAACACAAAGGGTTAGAGGCTCGAAACCGGGTTTTGACACCTCGGATTAAACCTTAGCCGATAATTGTCGGGCCAATGCATTTCCGAGTTAGCACCTAACCCGAAAGGGAAGAAGGGGCAGTTTGAGATTAGGCCAATCTCTAGGCCGAGAGGCAAGATTGGTATTCAAGGCATAGGTTTATCACCGCAAGACAAATAGAACGAATACCCCTCTTAAGCAATTTTGAGTTATGCATGTTTAGCACCCTAGGCATTTTAATTATATAGTTATTCAAACCGTCGTTTTCTTTGCTTTGACCTAAAGAAACTTAAAAAATAATTAGCTTTTATTCGAGAATCTCAATCACAAACACAAATTCGACCAACGACCCTCATTAGTTCTTGTGGACCGACCCGGTAGCTTACCGGCTCTTATAAATTGTATTATTTGTCGTCCGTGTATACTTGCACGGGGAACCGGGAGGTGACGTTTCGCACGACACTTTTCGGCCCAACAACAAGTTCATCCTTGTGACAAATGCTAGTTCAAGCAAGTCCTATCCTTTCGAAATCGGTCATTTGCCCATGTAATCATTCATGAGTAGCTAATTCATGGCAATCTCTCATCAAACACAAGCATTTATGCAATCACACCAAATTACCTAGCATAAGTACCTTAACTAACATTCAAGGAAGCAAAAGGTTCCAAACCTCCGCCCCGGGATTACCTCTATCCATCAACTCAACGACTCTTTTCAGACTCTATGAATTGACTAAGGTCAAACTATCCTAGGTCTTCAACATATAATATCTCCATCCTACACATTCAACCATGGATAATCATAAACAATTTAAGCAATCCACATCAACACATCTAATCACCTCGAACTAATACCTCACATTATGGAATCAGTTTTACACAAATTAGCCTCCATAGCCAAGGAACTACTCCCTAGCCATGGATTCTAAAGCAAATATCATAAAATCAAACACAAAACTACAATCCATATCCAACAATCAAATAGAAAAAGTGATAAAAGTATAAGAAAGTTTAGGACATGGTGAAGCTCTTATTCTCCAAGCTTGCTTCCTTGAATTGATACTCCTAGCTCTTGGATTCTCCACCTTGAAACTCCTTCCAATGGCTCAAAACCTCCAAGAATCGAGCTCCAAGAGTGTCCCACAAGTTCCCAAGTGTTTTGAGTCTCAAACCTTCAAGTTCTCTAAGTCATATTTCAAGTCGCCCCTCCAAAATGGCCCTTAAAATTCTTAAATGGAGACCAGAAAAATGACCCTCCAATTTTCCCTCTGGTCAAGAGGCTCCAAAGGAGGCTCTCAACTAAATCTAGAGATAGCTTCCAACTTGGCCTCCGGTCCGGAGGCTCCAAAAGAGGCTCTCAACTAAATCCAGAGATAGCTTCCGATTTGGCCTCCGGTCTGGAGGCTCCAAAGGAGGCTCTCAACTAAATCCAGAGATAGCTTCCAATTTGGCCTCCGGTCCGGAGGCTCCAAAGGAGGTTCTCAACTAAATCCAGAGATAGCTTCTGATTTGGCCTCCGGTCTGGAGGCTCCAAAGGAGGGGCTCTCAGGTGTGCCCTCCGATTTTCCCTCCGCCCCGGAGGCTCTAAAGGAGGCCCTTGCTCAAATCTTTCCTTCACTTTTCCACTTCCCGAAATAAGCTTTAAACCAGTGCTCCTGCAACAACAATGCCCAAAACACTCGCATCATCAAAAGTTCTCAACAACATCGAAGTTAAGCACAATGATGAATAATAAACCAATAAGTTATGGGCGAAATGTGTCGGTACGACGACCTTTCAGGCCTATAACAATAGTGTTATTTTTTTCTTCTCAAAATTAATGATATAAATGAGATGAAACAAATTTAAATTCGTCACAATTTAAATGAACTGAAAATTTCTAGGTTCGGACTCAATATACTTTATACAATTAAATTTATAAAACAATCAAGTTGGAGTTTGACTCGATTTGATCAACTCATCTACTTTTGCTAAATATTAAATAAATATAAAATTATATATAAATGTATTCAATAGAAAGTATATATGAGTATTCAAAATCTAAACAATAAGATCACAAATCTATCTAATATTGAAAGATTAGAATATATTTCATCTCTTTTATTAAATAAGTTAAAATTTGAGATCGAACTAAATAATAACAAACTTGCTTACTAAATAAGGTCTGGGCACCTTGTTAAAAGTTCAATCTACAAACATGTCAAGTCTCGAAATGTTAGGTTATAATTCAACTCGTTTATTAAATAAACAAATGTTTGTGCTCAAGTTTGACATGAGCTTAATTATAACAAACTCGAACCAAATGTTTAACAATAGAACTGATATTAACATTAAATTATATATATAGTTAATTATTTTGTCCTCCCTTTTGAAAATTTTTGGTTCCGCCCCTGCCCGTGCTACATGCCCCGTCCACATAAGTGAAAATGTTCATGTCCTAGTCCGTGCTCCATGGCACGATCCGTGCCCTTACCCTCTATGGCAGTCAACGCATGTGAACGACATGGCACGGCCCGTGTGGTCTAGGGCACGGGGCCGTGTATCAAAATTTTGGGCATGCCCCTAACTTTTGAAACCCTAGTATCCTAATTTTCTCTAACTTTTCATTTCACCACCATTTTCTCCATTCACTTTTTCCTTGGAGCTTTCCTCCCAACTTTAAGGCCACATCCTTGAAGATTTGAATTTGAAGACTTGTTCGAAAATATACCATAATTTCATCAAGGAAAGGAACTCTAGCAACAAGGTTGATAAAGGGGTATATTTTCTCTTCCAAGACCATTTGAGTCTGTTAGGTTTAAAATTTCCTACCTACTCTCTTGTATTTTTATTTTTCTTGCTGTGCATTTGACTTTGTATTGCTCCATAGTCGTGGGGCTAAACTTTCATAATCATGAGTGCTAGTGAAGAGCCCATTTTTATTATTAATTTAGCTACTGTTCTTGAAATTATGTTGAGTTGCAAGGACTTCAAATTTTTTTTAGGGGAAATATTTTAGGAATGATTCTTGCTTGTAGCTTAGAGAATCCCTAGAAATTTAGGGCTTGGCTAATAATACCCTTACCCTTATTTTCCAGGTCTAGCAGTAAGCCAATAGTTAGGCAATCAATTCCAATATCAAGAGGTGAGATTGACAAGTTAAAAATGAGGATAGCAATTTAGCATAATTTGATGAGTTTATCTAATTAAAATGAAATTGAGTTCAAAACTAGCACCCTTGTTTCTTTGACATTTTTTCTTTTTGATTAGTTTTAAATTCTCGGTTAATTTAGTTACAATTGCAAGTTAATTTGTACTTGGGCATCGTTGCCTAACACACACATAAATTAGATTGAGTCTTTCATATTTCCAACAAAACAAATTAACTAGATATACTTAACCCATTTTTGGTCATTTTGAAAATTGTTTAGACTTACCAATTCTATTATTTGTGAAATTCTGATGTGTAGCCAAGTTAAGAAGTCGAACACAAAGTCGTAACTTTTGTGTCGACTACTTTCCTAAAACACAAACCGTAGTTTAAACAGTAAACAAGTAATAATAACAACACCAGAGATGACTACCCAGTTCGGTGCAACGTCACCTACGTCTGGGGGCACTTTGCCAGTGGAAAGCTTTTCACTATATGTTAGTCAATAGTACAACTTCAAGCACCAACTAGCTATCACACAAGCTATTGTCCTAAGCTACTATAGATCTCACCGTGAACAACCTCGACCAGGGTTCTCTCCCCCTATCTTTGAGATCCTCTCAATTCCACCCTTCGAGCAAGCGCCTATGCTCGGTGTCGTAGTCTTCTTTGACAGATTTGTGAATCTTCAATCATGAACACAAGAACCCTAATCGATCAAACACTCAATCTTCGCGACTTGATGTTTAATCGAAGCAAAGCCGTTCTAGCAAACTAATCAACCTCTCAATACGCCAATGGTGCACGTTTAAGAGTTCTGAGAAATTTAGCAAATATAGAACAAGAACGGACGAGCTGCTAATGGGGAAGCTCAAGCTTTTTATAGCAGCTCTACATTCCTAATCTTTCTCGGATTAGGAATAGGAAGTCTCAGACTTCATAAACAAATTAGGCAAGCAGAGTTGCCGCCTTTGCTGACGTGTTAATGACAGCTGGAAGTCGCCTGGCCTGTTGATGTCATTCTCTTGCGCTCCAAGTCTTTCAGTTGTTGTGACGTCAGTCTTCAAGCGACTCTAAATAGGAAAGCTTCAGACCTTTCCTAATCAGGAACATATTGAGTCGCTCCACATGTCTTGTAACATGTTGCACTGACTTCTTACTTTTGCGCTAAAAAATTATGCCAACACTAAACGTAGCAACAGTCTCCCCCTTTGGCAATTTTTTAGGCAAACACATTTTTAAGCACATCGTCATCTTGTGGCAGTTACGCACAGCAAGCGATGCGACTAAACACCATCTTTATCTTGTGGCAGTTACGCACAGAAAGCGATGCGACTTCTGGTTCGTCTTCTGGAGCGTGCAACTTCTGTTTTCGACCTTTGGCGCAACTTTTCGTCGTCTGTGCGCAACTGACCTTTGGCGCAATTTTGGCTTATATCTCCCACTGTTTGTCTAACAATATTGCCAAAGGCAATCATACAAAAAAATACGTATAATAGCAGGGCAAAAAACCAGCTCAAAACTTGAGCAAATATCCAAAAATGTCACATAGTGCATAAATTGAACTCGGACAGTCCCCGAGGATTTAAGAAGTTTGTTTGAAACACGTTATCAGTCTAAATCAGAGAAATATTTAAAAAGAGGTGGAGTCATCGACATTATCGTCATCTTCAGTAGGGGCGGTGCGTAGGTCATGTAAGAGGGCTTCACAGGCAGTCTTACGGGTAGATAGCGCATCAATTGTCTTTTCCAAGTCATTAATCATGTCCACCAGTTCTTCCTCCATCCTGGTGCCGAGAGGTCCGGAAGGCCGTGAGCTGGAACCAACTTCAGATGTTTTGGCCACGTGACTTATGGTGAGAGGCAGAGACTTCTTCCCAGGTATATCAGTATCTCGAACAATGTGAGGACATTGTTGGAGGAGAAGTCCAGTGATCAATGATGGAAAACCAATAGGTAGTTTGACAACACATGACTTGGCATGTTTGACAAGATGCTCAATGACATACGAACCAAAGTCAAGAGGGTATTGAGTACCTATTTGGTAGATGAGCTTTGCTAGTTCTATTTTGATGCTAGACCCGTGAGTGGAGGGCGCCCAGTTTGTCAGACCAATTCGATATAGAATGGAATACTTGGCCGTTAGTTCTGCAGCCGCAATGGTATCCTTGAAGGGCCAAAACTTTTTCCTTCCTCCCATGATCTCAAAAGCCACTTTGTTCAAGTGAGGGGTGTCTGGAGTGACTTCTGGGGCTGCTGTGCCTAAATAAGCATTGATCGTGGAGGCAGACATCTCAAAGCATTCTCCCTGAACAAAGACCTTCCTATACTCAGCGTCTTCTGGATCATTAAACTCACTTGAGAGATTGACGATAAACTCTTTGACCAAAGAGGGGTAGAATGGTACGATACTGATGACCGTGTTGGTTTTTAAATCCGGTTTGATAAATCCAATTGGACCAATTTTATTCTAATTTTTTAAACCAGATGTATTTTAGTCATTTTAGCGTAGGTTGTCACAAAAATTATGCCAGGGTACCAAAAAAGAGAAAAAAATAGTTATGGTATGAAAGTGTCATTTCGCTATAGTTAGGTGTAATAAAGTGTCATTATCCCTTAAATTTATTTAAAATGACAAAAATAACCCTCTATTCAAATTGCCCAAATGTCCTACATATCTCTTTACCCTGCGATCCTTTCCTCTTCTTTACAAGTTCACTCTTTTTCTTGATCATTAACTAATATAACATACAAAGAATTTTTTTTGAATAATCTCATCACTAAATAGCATTAATTAAGAGAAGTTGAGATTAGTCTTAGTATTTATATCATTCATTTTATTTGAATAATCTCTCAGGCAGACCAAAATCAAAAGCATGAACTTTGGCCAAAAAAAACCAATCCCCTCTCCCCTCTGTTATGACCGGAACTCGCTAATATGTGGTCTCCGACTCCAAACCCCTTGTCGGAGAAGATGGTTGAAGTAGCCACGCGAGTCGCCGGAAAATGAGAGAACCTATGGATTTCTGCTTCGATTTCTCCTTCAGATCCAGAACCACCGGTGCAAGAGACTTCGACTTCTGCTACAGTTTCGCCTTCGCCACTGCAGAGGAGCCTTCATTGTCGGGCGATTCAGCTTCTAACATTTTGCTCAAATTTTCCTAATTACATTGTAGATTACTGGGAATAGTTGGGATATGTTAATAAAAAATGATAGTGGAAGATAAAATCAAAATCAAAGAAATTGTGCAAAATGATACGGATGGCATAACTTGAAAATTTGATGAGTAGTCAGGGTATTTCAGACATTTCACGTTTTAATAAAATTTACCGTCCACAATTTAATGGTGTTAGATCAAATTGTAAAAGACAATATAATTAAGTATAGCAAGTTGTAATTTTTGAAAATAAGTATAATAACTTGAAAAATGCCTCCAACTAGATACACTAAAGTATAATTAATCCTATTAACAATGTTTGGAGGAAACAATCTAATGATTCAAGTTTCGTACTTTATCTACACGGTGGGCTGGGAAAGAGTTAGGAAATATTATGAAAACATTGCAAGATATTATTTTAGGGATGAACTAGAATACAAATTATTGTTAGAATACAAATGTTAGAACACCTAATATCCATTAGATGAGTTCCAATCAATGGTCTAGATTAATGATATTATTTAGTAAATGAAACAAATAAAAACAAATAAAAAGGGTATTGTGGTCAATCTATCTATATATTATATAATTCATATTATATATAATATATTACACCCCGTTCCACTATCAAAAACCCAACCCCATTTTTGCGCCGCCTTCCCAAATGGATACCGATTCAACGATTGACTGTGGCGACGATTTATGGCGATTCGGAGGCTCGAGCCGTCGTCGTCTCTCCACGCCTCTCCTCAACGTCCCTCTCCATGACTCGTCTCGACATCCCTCATTGCTTCTACGCCGCCGTCCCTCTCCATGACTCGTCTCGACATCCCTCACTGCTTCTACGCCGCCGTCCCTCGCCGTCCCCTATCCAACATCGCTCGTCACACCACACCCAGATCTCGATGACGACGCTTCAATGGTGACGATTTATCGGGCATCACCTCGCGACGTTGCTTGCTCCGATCTGTTAGCTCTCTAGATCGGCGCGACCAGACATTGATGGAGGCGGCCTGACCAGATCTCGATAATTGAGGGAAGTTGTTCGTATTTCACGATCGAAGCTTGATAACTCTAGTGACGACGGCTTCACCACCAGAGCTCGAAGACGGAGCCGTGACTTAAGTCGATCGTGGGCAATTCCGTTGATATAGACGAGCTCGATTCCGTGTCCGAGAGGAAGCAGGGCACGATCCCGTGAAAATGGCGAGTTTGAATCTGCTACTGAATGAATTTGGTCGCGTGAGGTTGGTTCACATTCTATTACATTGTATTTCGTAATCTACTGTAATAGTTATTTCTGATTTGTTTTTGTTTTATTTAGTTGAAATATATTTGTATTCACATTTGTATTTTTGGTTGAATTGATTGATTTCATGATAGATTGAAAGTTTATTCGGGTATGAGCCAATGAGATATAATCGTTTTTTCTCTGGACAATTAATTGTGGGTTCTAAGAAAGTTTCTTCATTTTTCTCACATTTCTAAAATATTTGTTTGATTTAATCTAGAGTAAAAGACACAAAACCACACCCAACAAAATCCAAAAGACACTTAACTACCTCATGTTTCAAAACGGACAGTGAGCTACACCCAAATATCATAAATTGACATATAACACCGACCGTTAGAATTTCTGTTAAAATTTGAGGTAAAAAGACGAAAATGCCTCCGTCTACAGTTCAAATTTTCAAAACCATGCCATTGTGAGGATTTTGGTTGTTTCTCCCATGACCTTGGCTCAAGCTTCGCCGGCCTCGTCTCCGACCTCCGACCGACTTCTCCGGTCGTCCTCAGCTCCTCACCACTGACCGGAGACTCGCCGGAGCCCGTCGGCGGAGCTCTGGTGACTTCGGCCACACTCGTCTCCGACCCTCCGCCTCTCTTCTCGCAGTGGTACTGGTCATAACCTTCAAGGAATCAAAGCCTTGGATGTCGTCGAACGGGTAGACCCGGAAATGGAGAAATCAAGGCTCTGTTTCTTGCAGCAAGCGTTACTTGCGTTGCAAGCAATTATTGTTTGGTTCGTGATGTTCTTCGTGCCAGGAACGTGTTGTGCTGCAGACTTCAATGACTGGCCGGAGACACGAGGCTTGACAGAGAGATGGTGCAGGAAATCGCCAGAGCCGTCGCCGAAAAATTGCAGAAAAACAGGCATCATGTGTTTGACCTTCCACACATGTAGTTTCATTTCATGTATGCCTTTTGTTACATTATTCAAGTTTAGATCTTCCCTATAGTTCTTAGTTTAGATTCTGTTGTTTCTCTCTCTTTAAATTTGTATCAACCTAAATCTAATTACAGTGGTCATTTTACCACACAAGGAGTGCTAACATAATAGTGGAGTGGAGGAGAGTGCAATAACAGGTTCAGGAGGATGCATTATTGTCTTTAAAACATGTTCGGAAAAACTTTTACAAGCCACGAAATTTACAATTTAAAGAGATGCCACAAATTTCTGGGAATGTAAGAACCTAAGCCACAAATTTCATTTTTTCCTCTGTTTTATTCTAAAAAAGTAGAGCCAATTTCATTTTTCATTGATTTAAATTACAATTCACAACATAACACAACACTAACATATTTTGTACCTTTTGATGTTGATTTTGGGCATTTTTTGATGAAAATGTTTGAATTTAAATTGAAAACTGACCGGACCGGGCCGGAAAAGGGCTCTGGCGACGGGCTCCGGCGAGTCTCCGGCCAGTGGCGAGAAGTCGAGGACGACCGGAGAAGTCGATCGGAGGTCGGAGACGAGGGCGGCGAAGCTTGAGCCACGGTTATGGGAGAAAAATCCAAAATGCTCACAATGGCATGGTTTTGAAAATTTGAAGTGTGGCTAGGGACATTTTCGTCTTTTTACCTCAGATTTTAACAGATTCCGTCCAAAATTCTAACGGTCGGTGCTATCTGTCAATTAATGATAGTTTGGGTAGTTAAGTGTCCGTTTTTAAAAATGGGGTAGTCAAGTGTCATTTTGGTATTGTTGGGTGTGGTTTTGTGTCTTTTACTCTTTAATCTACAATTGAAATTTTGGGGCTATAACTAAAAGTTGCCTCTTTCTTTGGTCTGTAATTTTTGGATTGTTGTTCATCAGTAGCTATTGTTAAGTAAATCCATGGCATTATGTATATCATTGTTTTTTTGTTTCAAATTTAATTTGTTCTGTTTCTCAATCATCGGTTTTGTTTGTATTTTTGCAGTGCTTGTGACTCCTGTTATTGCTGCTCTTGGTATGTCCTCGTCATGATCTTTGACTGTTATTGATTTTGCATACTGATATTCAATTAACATAATTGATGCTAAAGTGAATGTAGATCCATTATTTGAGGTTTGGCAATAAAAATGTCAATATTGATTGTTTAGTTCACATTAGCCTAATTCATCAACTTGTTATTGTAGCTCTGTCGCCTGCACCGGCGTCTTCTTCTCCGAAGGGTGATGCTCCTTCCACCGCCCCTACCGTGGCCACAACAGCTCTGGCGCCTACTCTGAGCAGCTCAGGCTCATCTTCCAAGGCTGCTTCAATTGGGTTCTTGGCAATTTGCTTGGAAGGTGTGTCTTTCTACAGTTTCTGAGCTCATATTGTGATTGATAATAGTTGAAAGGAGGGACTTTGTTGGATGATATGTAGTTTTGGAGTTTCATATTCACCATGGGTTATGTTTTTAGGGATATTCTATTTTGTGGATCATTTTTAATATAGTTTCGTGTTTTTAATTTCTTTCTCATTTCGTTCTCTACATTTGAAATTGTGCGTTTGTATACGTGAATTTATCACTATAATCTTTTGCTTGATTGTTAATATCTGTGTGTGTGATGAAAATGGTATGCTATTAAACATAATTAATTATTTCCTGCATTAAAGTGATTTACATGTCAAACATATATGGGAAAATGGAAAAAGAATTTGTGTATTTTTATTTGTGTATGTGATTTTGTCACTGTAGTCTTTTGCTTAATTGTTAATAATATCTTTGTGTCTGATCAAAATGGTATGCTATTTAACATAATTAATTATTATTTATTTTATTTGCTTAGTATATGAGAATATGTTGAATTCGATCCCTGCAACGAATTTGCCAAGAGTTTGACAACGATGTAGGTTGTCGCACGAACGCACTGACAGTAACTTATTCGTATGGGTTTTTGGTTGATGATGAACCCAGGTTAGCAACGAGTGTATATTGGAAATTTCGTCTGGGTTTCATGTTGATGTTGAGCACTAAACTCAATTACAACATTCCCCACATTTTCAATTTCGATTCATGGTTTTTCTTTTTAATTACGTTTTTTGATATTCTTTCGTTTTATGTGCTCAGAGGAAAGAAACCGAAGATTTCCTAAGAAAAAAATGGAAGAAAACGATGCTTGTAAATGATATGTTCAGAGGAAAGAATGCTAAGATTCTCATAGAAAAAAGTTGAAGAAAATTGAAGAGTTTGAACATAAATCTGGGGCATGTGTCTTATATTTGATAATTGAGAGGTTTAAGAGAATTTAATATACTTTATGGATCCATAAGGTATATCAGATGATTAAATTGTAAATAGAAGTTGATATATATTATGTGCTCTTCATTGTCAATATCACCATGCAATAAACGATTCGTCTATCTTTCTTACGTCACGTGTAACTTCATATGTATATATGCTCGATTTAACTTCAATCTCAAATGTACATATATTATTTAATATTTGGGTTCAGCATTTGATATGAGAGTTGTTAAGATTGGGAGATAATTTTGATTGTTTTTTTAGTGTACCCGTAGAAGTTGATCAAAACAAAGTCATATAATTCGAGTAGATAACTCTTACTTTTGAGTGTTTGGGTTTCACTAATGAACTCTAGTTAGAAAACATAGGGCGTAATAGAAAGCTCGACTCACCATCCTATAACGTGGTGTGCAACCAACATACCGGTTATACATGTCTCGTAACCCGATCTCAAGTCAGGGACTTTATCATGTTCATACCTTTACAAATGTGGATTGTAGTTAGAGATATTTTATAAGAAAAGATTTTCTCAATTTTAATTACATATCTGTTCACAATCAATATTATATCACTCTTAATTTCGGACATATCTTTGCTTTCAGAAATGAATTACTTGATAATACATTTTTTGTCATTTTCAAAAGATTTGATACAACAAAACACCAAAATTGAGCATAATTATTTTGTGCATTTAAAAAATTGGGTATAATAAATGATGTAGATAGGAAATTCAATGCAGTAACATAAAATTACCACCTCTTACAATTGGCCATTCGCCATTTTAATTGAGTGTTGCTAATTTCCCCACATTTATTTTAGAAGGAAAGCAACTAATGGTAATCCTAATAATAGGAAAGCAACAGTTGCCCATCCTCCCTAGTGAATGTGGGCAACAATTGCTCCAACTTGCAAACTCACGAATTAATAACACATGTCTACCATTTACCATAATAAATAAGTTTGGCAATTCAAAGTGGACATTTCTTCAATCAAAGAACCATATATCCCATTACTTTAGAGGGTATATGTTTACTTTTGTAATAGTAATTAGAGTTTAATTGAGGGAAATTTCTAATCACTACTCTAAATTATATGAGTTTTGCACGTCAATGCGGAAAATTATTTTTATATTTCACCATTTCTAATAAAGTTAAATATGATGTAAATACGATGTAAGAAAAGTCAAACAAATATATTTTTTTCATTTTTAGTTTTTAAGTGCATGAGTATTTCAGACATTTAATAAAATTTGAAAGTCAAATATTAAATATCCAAATTACTCATTTATTTAAAAAAAATAAATAATGGAAAAAAAATTGGTTAACTTTATTTTTCCAAATATTTTTTAAAATAAAATAATATTATAAGGGAAAAAATTGCTAAAATTGGTTTTTATTTTTAATATTTTTCTGAAATTATTTTTTTTATAAAAATTAATATCGATATCAGTATTTTATTATTTATGTGATAAAAAATAGGTAAAATTGCAAAAACTCTCCATATAGTTATGTTTTTAGCACAAACTCTCTCTCCACTGTATTTTTGCAAAAACTCTCAATCACTCATGTCATTTTCACTAAAACTCTCCCTTACTCATGTATATTTTTGCACTATCTATGCAAATCCGTAAAAATTAATGAAAGTGTCACTTAAGTGTTAATTCAAACATGCTTAGGGATGGGTACTTTGGCAACGAAATCGGAGATCATATCATAACCGAACCGGAACCGGAGAATAGAGAACCGAAGGTGACGATTTTGGTTATGGTTCTTAAAATGGAGGACCGGGGGGTTCAGTCTGGTCTGATTTTTAACCGGTTAGGTCCGGTTCTAGACCCCATGCCCACCCCTAAACGTGCTAAATCAAACGTTCAACAGTTTAGTGACACTTTCGTTAATTTTCATGAATTCACACAGATCGTGCAAATTTGAAAATGAGTGAGAGAGAGTTTTTGCAGAAATACAATGAAGAGAATTTTTGCAAAAACAAACAATTATAGGGAAAATTTTTGTAATTTTCCCTAAAAATATATTTTTTTTAAAAAGCTCAAAACATATTTTTTTTCATTAAAATTTTTTTAATATAAGGAGTATTATAGACATTTTACATTAGATTTTCGGTGGTGACGTGTAACAAGAAATAGTTGAGGGTAATAACTTGTAAAATTCGTATAAGACGAAGATAGTGATTAGAAATTTAGTCCTTATCTAATACCTAATTCGGTATTCAAGGTTTTATTTTAAAACTACTTCATTTCTTATCTACCCATGCATTAGACTTATCACGTCCCTTTGAAAGAGATTCAAATCCATGCCTCTTCTTTAAAGGTTAAGCTAAAGCTATTGGGATGTTTCTTTAAAAAATGATATTCAAGATTTAAATATGTAGTCTTTTCCTATTCACAATTTTATCTTTCTATCGTCAATTTTAAAATATAATAGCTTATTATGGAAAATTTTATTTTTATGTACTATATATATATATATATATATATAACCATTAAAAACTAAGGGATACACTCCAATAAAGATGCTCCTCTGACAAAACTTAAGATTCATTGAAATACTGATTCGTAGCAGGGACAAGATACAAACACAATGTTGTAATGATTAATTCGATAACTTGTCTGATCACAGATAATGGATAGTAAACCAACAAACAGTAAATATAAGACACACGATATGGCTATCCAGTTCAGTAGAAGCACACTTACGTCTGGGGGTACTCTGCAAGTGAAATTTTTTTCATTATTAAGTAGTCAATAGTACAACTTCAAACATCAACTTGTTATCACACAAACTATTGTCCTAAGTTACTATTACTACTTTATGAAATATCTCCACCAGGGACTCCTTCTGTCTCTGAGAACGCCTCAATTCCACCCTTCTAGCAAACACCTACTCTCGGTTATCGTTGTCTTCGATAATCTTCGTGAATCTTCAATCACGTAATTACAAACCCACAAATCACTGACACTCGAACTCCTCGAATGATGTATAGTGATCGATACCGTTCTTATCAAATTAACCAGCATTTCAACACGCCAGTCTTGCACGGTTAATAGCTCTGAATATTTAGAACAAAGAACGTCCAAGTTGCTGTGGGGGGAGCCTATGTTTTTATAGTAACTCCACATGCCTAATCTGAGTTCAACTCCGATTAGGCAATCCATTGCCGCCTTTCAATTATGGAAAGTTAGCGCTGCTTCCCTTCAATCGATCATCCTGTCGTGTGATCTTTACAGCTGGAAGTTGTCTGAACTCGTATAGTCTTTATTCCCTTAGACGTCATGCTTTTGTAGGAAAGCTCAACAACTTTCCTAATCCTGACCGCATCATGTTACACCAAATGTGTTGCAACATGTTGGTCTGACATCTTATCTTGCGCTAAAAAATATGCCAACACTAAACGTAACAACAATCTCCCTCTTTGGCTAATTTTTAGGCAAGCACACATTTCTAGCAACGTCAGGTGAGCAACAAGTCTAGCTTTGGCGAGCAATCGTCGATCCTTCTCGTAGCGTCTCATACAACATGTGAGTACATCTCGATCTCTTTCATAGCATGTCACGTCACATACAGCATGTCAGTACATCTCGATCTCTTTCATAGCATGACGTCACATACAGCATGTCAGTACATCTCGATCTCTTTCATAGCATGACGTCACATACAGCATGTCAGTACATCTCGATCTCTTTCGCAACACGTCATACAGAATGTTACAACATGTTTTGCAACATGTCTCACAATCACCAAAATATGGCTTATCTCCCCCTGATTACCTTAAAATAGCCAAAGGCAACCAGAATATTGAAGAGAATGAGCAAGCAGGAGAAATAACGCAAAGACAGCTCTGAACGCGAGCAAAACAGTCCCAAAATGGAGCAAATATCCAAACATTATACGATAATTAACTCAGACATATCTCGAGAATTCAAGTGTTTTAACAGAATTTAACAGTTTTTATAATGAGAGATAGCATGGTGGTTCATTGGTTAGAGGTGGAGTCATCAGCCTCGTCTTCAGCATTGGGTTCCTCTTCTACGACAACTGTTAGATCATGGAGGAGTTCTTCATTAGCAGTCTTCCTGCTGGTTAGAGTTGCGTTGCTCTTTTCTAGGTAAGTTATCACCTCGGTGAGCTCTTGCACCATTCTGTCGCCAATGGGTCATGTTTGTCTCGAGTTGCTTCCAGCTTCAGATGTCTTGGCAGATGGTGGCACAAGGTCCCGAACATGCTTCCCTTCGAAAAGCTTGGGGCTAATTGATGCAGGGGCATAAAGAAATTAAGCACATGGGCACAACTATTTTTATTTCCCATTTTTATATTCCATAATCTCTGGTTTCTAGAATAAGTGCCTTGTATCCCAAATAATTTATTTTCTAAATTGTTATTTCCTAGTATCCTAGTTTCTAGTTTGTTATTTCCTAATTACATGTATTTAAAGGGGCTTTGGGCTCTTAGAGAAATCAGATTGGAGAGAATAAAAATTATAGCTTTGTGCTTGAGACTTTGTCTTGTTCTACTTATCACCTTAAGCCGAGGATCCTAGGTGTGGCGTAAAAACCTTATCTTAACCTAAATCCAGTTAAGTGACGGTTAAACCTTATCTTAACCTAAACCCGGCTAAGTGGTGGTTAAAGCTTATCTTAGCCTACACCTAGCTAAGTGGCGGTTCTATTCCTCAAAACCCTACCTAATTCTCTTCATCTACCTTATTTTCTCATTCATTCCTACACATTCTACGATCGAAATCTTCAATCTCTAGAAACCACCAAAATAAATTCAAATTCATCATGTTACACTTATTTTCGTAGCCATCCCCGTATCAAGTGGTATCAGAGCAGTGGTTTGATGGCCGGTGGTAAATCTACAAGCATTGCTAATGGCGGGGAGAATGACAGTAAATCATTGTCTAATGAGCAGAAGCGTATTAATAATCATTGTCTAATGAGCCAAGCATTGCGTGGCAAAAGAACTATATGAAGCAAGTACAACTATCAAGCTAAAAGTAGAAAGTGAAGTATATGAGGTAAACCTTGGAAACTCTTCAAATAAACTTAATTATTTTAATTGCCAAGGTTTTAATTATTTTAATTGCCAAGGTTTAGTGGATAATGCATCTGAGTGTTCTAATCAAGGAGTGGTAGAACTCGTGGAAGATGGACATGTGGCAAGTGAAGATGACATGCTCGATGAGAAATATGATGAGAACATTGTTGAATCCAACGCAAACGATGTCGTGTATTCACATGTGGATAAAGAGCATTCTTTAATCATACAAGAAAGTCTCAAATCGAGTTTGAATCCTACGAGTGGGGCTGATGTGTTGAGAAACGACATGTTTCACACTAAAGGAACATGCATAGATCACACTGGAAAATCAAGGCATAATCAAAAGACCGGTGGTGTCGCGAGAAGAAACTGTTATTAAAGCCGATGATAAATTAGTAGTTGAATTCAAATCAACATTGAAAGATGATGCAGGTGACACATGTGTTGTTCAAGAAGAGTTATCAATTGTACCGAGATCTATGAATATTCAAGCAAAAGAAGATCACGAAGAAAATGACTCACATATCTTTCAAACTAACTGTCATGCTCAAAACAAGGTACACAACTTCATTATTCAAAGGGAAATTTTCACTACTGTTAATAATATTTCTCTTGCTGAAAAATTGGAGATGAGGACAAATAAACATCTTGAAACATATTGATTACAAAAGCTCGATTATGGTATTGCGACAAAAATGAGGGAGCATATGTCAGGTTTAGCAAGCAGAAAAAAAATATGAAGACCCCTTTTAATTTGAGATGAGTCCAGTGCAAGATGGACGGTTGTTGTTGGAACAACTATGCCAATTTGATCAAGGAGATAAGAATGAAAACGTATTCTACAAATACCGTTTTGAGGACCATAAAAAAAGTTTTATTCTGTTTCCCGTGACACCGAAGAAATCTTATCAAAATTGTATCTCAATGAGAAAATATGGTGAGAAGTGGAAAGAAAAAAGAGTTAGGAAGCAAGTCAACTTCCATTCTCATAAATTGATTATTTTCAATAGAGCTGATTGGCGTCCGTTCGATGTTGGAGATAATTTGATGACATCGTTTAATATACGATGGCAAAGACTTGAGGTCAAGTCTGTTTTCGCAACTTTGGGGGTTTGATACAGGGGCATAAAGAAATTAAGCACATGTGCTCAACTATTTTAATTTCCTATTTTTATATTCCATAATCTCTAGTTTCTAGAATAAGTGGCTTGTAGCCCAAGTAACTTACTTTTCAAATTGTTATTTTCTAGTATCATAGTTTCTAGTTTGTTATTTCCTAATTACATGTATTTAAAAGGGGTTTGGGCTCTTAGAAAAATCAGATTTGAGAGTAAAAATTATAGCTTTGTGCTTGAGACTTTGTCTTATTCTACTTATCACCTTAGGCCGAGGATCCTAGGTGTGGCGTAAAAATCTTATCTTAGCCTAAACCTGGCTTAGTGGCGGTTAAACCTTATCTTAGCCTAAACCTGGCTAAGTGGCGGTTAAACCTTATCTTAACCTACACCCGGCTAAGTGGCGGTTCTATTCCTCAAAACCCTACCCAATTCTCTACATCTACCTTATTTTCTCATTCATTTCTACACATTTTTCGATCAAAATCTTCAATCCCTAAAAACCATCAAAATAAATTCAAATTCATCATGTTCTACTTATTTTCGTAGTCATCCCCGTATCAGTGATACACAGCACAAGTGGGAGTTTTCTAGCAACATCAGAGCCTCGAATAATGTTGGGATATTGTTGAAGAAGAATACCTGTAATCAGGGACGGGAATCCGACTAGCAGATCCAACTAGCGTGGCAGATATGGTAAGTCAACGTCTACTTCCTTTTTTTTCTCGCTCAGCAAAAAATTATATTGATGAACTAGTAATTAAATTAAGGGAAAATGACACTTTTGTGCACCTAAATATACACTTTTGACACTTACATACCCTAACTTTTTTTTCTTCACTTTTTTCCATACTTTAATTTCATTTTGGGACAATTTTCTTCAGACATTTCAAAATATCGAAAATACCCCTAAATTGAGCTGGTTCAATTTCAACCAGATCCAACCATATTTTAATTAATAATGAAATTACTTTTTTACCCTCCATTGAATAACGAAATTATCACACAATTTAAGGGTATATTGGTCTTTTCAAATAACAAATTAAAAATTGAAAAGTAAATTATTAAATTACATTTTTGCCCCTCTCTCCTCACTGTTCATCATCTTCTCCGGCAGCCCAACCACCCATCTCCGCGTCTACCGTCCTCCTCCAGCAATGAAGATCCTCTCGCCCTCCGTCGCATCGTCTCGACGCATCCCTCTCGATGCCCCCTTCTCGAGGACCTCGCCTCTGAAACCCTAGGCTCCGCCGCCAACTGTGGATTTGTATCATAATCGGCACCACAACAAGAGTAGAGGAGCTGGCGGTTCTCGACGAGGAACATGGTGGTGGCACGCGATGTTGGGCGGAGAGGAGGCAGATCTCGTAAAGGAGCTCGGCGCCGTCGGTGTCGAAGGAGGCGACGACGTCGAGGTCGATGGAGGATTCGCTGAGGGAGTCGCGAACCTTGGAGGCGACGACGAGGTGGTTCTGCTCGTAAAGGAAATGCCAGTGGCTTGGGGCGACGACGAGGCGGTTCTTCCTGGTGGCCGTTGATGGAGGCAGGGACGGGAAGGATTTAGGGTTGAAGGTAGAGAGGGGCATTCAATTGAAAATTTGATGAATATGTGAGGGTAATTTCGTCTTTTTACCCTCTTTAAAAGTTGGACCGGTTCTCTCCATCAGACCAGATTTAATTTTGGTTCAACTCAGGGATAATTTCGGTATTTTTAAAATTTTAGGGGTAAAGTGTCCAAAATAATATTCAGGTATGGAAAAAAGAGAAAAAAAAAGTTAGGGTATGTAAGTGTCAAAAGTGTATATTTAGGTGCACAAAAGTGTCCTTTTCCCTTAAATTAATCCCAAACTGAATAAATGATAGAAATATTACTATCAATTCAGATTATTGAGAGAGTGAGAGTACATGAGGCATAAAAGTAAAGATGTTAAGCAATATATGATTAGCCAATAAAAAGCTCTTGATTATGGTTAGACAGGCAAGTGAGTGGGGAGTGTTAGGTCAAAGCGTGACACGAAAATGTCATGCTATAACTTCTTGTGCAAGTATACATGGTCAATAGTAATAACTAGTATGTCCATGGTCACAAATTGTAACGGTTAATCTTTATAACGGCGCACAAACGGTGTGCGCCGTTACTAATTGTAATGGTGCACACCGTTCGTGCGCCGTTACAAACTCTAACGACACCGTTTATTTGGAATGGTAGCGGCAATATTTGTAATGGTGCACATTTGAAAGTGCGCCGTTACAAAATTTATATATTTAAAAAAAATAAAATATGGAAAAAAAACTAAAATTAATATTTAATTTTCAGTTTTTTTCCATTTATTTTAAATTAAATAATAAAAATTAAAATTGTTTGAGAGGTCATAAATGACTAAATTACCCCTTATTCAATTGAAATTGACTGAATTACCCTTGAGATGTCATAAATGACCAAATTACCCCTTATTCAGTCGAGATTGACCGAATTAACCTTGAAAGATTATAAATGACCAAATTACCATAATTTTATCATGCAGTTAATAATGGAATGGGGTAATTTACCATAATGTTATCATCATACGAAAATACACCTAAGATTTTTAATTATTCTGAAAATACCCCTAAGAGGTATTTTTAATTCCAAAACTAAATTCATAAATTTAATATGCAAATTATTGTAAATCTAAAATATATTAATATTCAACATAACAACCTAACATGCAAACTAACAAATCAAACAAATTCACGTGGAACTAAAAATAACAAATCATGTAAAATCTAATAATTTCATACAATTTCTAAACTAATATCATACAATTTCTTAAAATTACAAAAACAATTTTCCAAAAAGCTCAACAAATATTCAAAAAGTTTGTTTAACATGCATATTAAACAAATATTCATAATATTTAACATGCAAACTACAAATTATTGTAAAATCTAACATGCAATCTAAAAATCAAACACCCAATTAAACCCAAAATTAAAACCCCTAAGTACATACCTTAGCAAAATATGGAAGAATGAGAGGAAGAGGGACGACTTAGGTGGACGGCGGAGGTGGACGGTGGAGGTGGACGGCAGCGGTGGATAGCGGCAAAGAACGGCGGAGGTGGACGGCGGCAGTGGACGATAGAGAGAAAATAGAGGCAGAGAGGCAGGGAGAAGAAGAAGAGGGTTTGGGAAAATTATATAATTGGGTTTTGTAACGGCGCACTTTGCTATGTGCGCTGTTACAAAAAAAAGTTCGCGTGAAGTTTAATTTTCGCGAAATTTACCTGCGAAATTTGATTTTTCACGAAAATTTCGTTTGGCGCCACTTTTGTAGCGGCGCACAAAGCAACGTGCCCCGTTACAAACTATAACCCTAAATTATTATTTTAATATTGTCGATCCGATCGTGAATGATTAGCGGTGTTCCCGTGGTTTGATTTTCCTAAAATTTGTACTGTTGTACATATTATATACAATCAATTGAACGATTTCGATTCAAATATATATATATATATATTAATCTACCGAACGTTTGATGATCAATGTGTTTAGGGTTTATGTTAGGTTTTACTATTCTAAACCCTAAACTCACGCTTTCAACGAAAATAGTTTGTGTTGAAAATCAAGTTTTAATCCAACCGTACAGATTGGAGCGCATTGGATTGCTACTTCATGTGCCAAAATTTTAGTCAATTCCGATAATGTATGAACCTCGATTCAAACCGGTCAAGAGAAAGTCAACTCTATTGTCTATGAACTTTGACAATTTGTAACAGTGCACAATAGCAAAGTGCGCCGTTACAAAACTAACCCTAAATTATTATTTTATTCATGTCGGTCTGATCGTGAATAATTTAATGTGCTCCCGTGGTTTGATTTTTATAAATTTGCAATATACCAAGTATATATTATTTACAACATATTGAACGGTTTTGATTTCTTAAAAATTATATTGATCTATTGAACGTTGGACGCGTTATGTGTTTAGGTTTAGGATAGAGTTTACCTTCATAAACTATAAACTCACGCTTTCAATGATAGTGGTTTATGTTTTAATCCGACCGTACGGATTGGAGTGCAATGTTTTAATACTTGATGTGCAAAAATTATATTTAATTCCGAGAATGTTTGAACCTCGATCCAAACCGGTCAACCTTGATTACCTCCGTAAGTAATGGTCAAACTCTCAGTAGAGAACTTTTTTGGGGACATGGTACATCAATTTTAATTTTTTATTGGCGCACATAAATTTTAAGTCGTTTCAAATGATTATAGTAATTTTGATCTATAATTAGCATGTGAAAAGAGAACAAAAAAATCGAAATCAAGCGAAAGTTAACAATCTTGACTAGGGAGCAGTCAAGATTTTTGACCATTTATGATGGCGCACATACTCAAAATGCGTTGTTACAAATGCAAAAACTGATAGTGGACTAATGTGAGAGTCTTCGATCAATTAAGTGTTAGTGTGGAAAATTAAAACTTATGTCAAATTTGTGAAATAAAAGCAAGTAAGAAATTACAAACAAGTAAATAAGGGGTTGTAGTTAGAAGGAGAAACTTGAACCAAATTGCATTGTGAGAATGCAACTATGCTATTTTTAGAGACTAATTAACAGTGATCAATGAGCAAAAAAAGGAGAGACATTGTCTTTTTTTAATTTAATCTATAATGTTTGGTAATTATTTAAATGAGGAGGGTTGTAGGTAATCAATGAAACTTTTTCAATGGAAGACATGTTCGGGTTGTGTATTACATTGACTGCAAAAACCTTTAAAAATGAGAAAACTGTCTTCATCATTTTAAAAAAAGAATAATTATAGTTTACAGCATTAACTACACCTAATTTACAAAGATTTATTTCACTTCACCTAAATATCACTTAATTTGTTGCACTTTTCTCTGATGAAAAGTTTAAATGAATATAAGAAATCTAAAATGCTTTTCAACTGTTCATCCAATTTTTAAATAAATGTCATTTATTCCAATCCCGCAATCTATAATTTTAAAACAATAAATCTTCAATTTCAATTGTAAAACCAGAGTCTATATGGTAAACGAGAGCGAAAGAGAGAAGAAACAGAGCTCTGAAAAGGAATTAGACTTATTTGGCATTCCATTTCTCAAAAATATGAAATGAAACTCATAGCAAATTCAAGAAAAATTTCACTTATACGCCTCAAAAAGTTTCACTTTCTTACAACAAGATATATAATTTCAGTCATGTAGCAAGTCTTTCTTTTGACCTCTCGCAAAAGAGCCTACCCATATTAGTTAGGTTTTTCTCAACATTTTGTTAAATGACGAAAATACACTCGTATTAAAAATTGTAATTAAATAAAAAAATTATTTTGATAATTATTTTATAAAATGAAAGTATACAAATATTTTAGTATTATTTTTTTAAAAAAATTATAAAGATAAAAAATGACGTTTAAAAAGCAGTTTTTTAATTTTTAATTTCTTAAAACTTATCATACTAACAAAAAAGATATGTTTTACAAAAAAGATTTGAAAAAAAGTTCTAAATGCTTATTTATTTAATTATTTTAATATGTTTACAACCATTAAATTATACTGACATCATGCAAACGTATAATCATTACAAGATAATACTAAATATATTAAAACAAGTTGCTTCTATTGGGCTAATTTTTATACAGCGAAAATTGCATGCATTCACGGAAACATGTTAATATTGATCTGGTTATCCAATTTTTATGCTATTAATTAGCTAAAAGTGTCAGAAAAATAATTAGTTTACATTACATATTATCATTGCAATCTCTAGTGCTCAATCAATCCATGAAAATACAAATAAAGATCTTCAACAGAACAAAGAGTGCCCATCTAAATCGAAGAAAGGGACGTAAAGAATTATGAAATTCATAACTCGCCGTCAAAATTGGAATTGACCCTCCAAACTATGCGTTCACATTTTTGTTTGGTATTAAATGTGCTTTGACCCGCATTTTAATTCGTTTTAACCCTCGTTTTTGTATATAGTCTTTGTTTTTCTTTCGGTCGATGCCTTCACGAGTAGTTTGTTGTTAGTATGGCAGAGTACAAGGTTTAATGACGCATTTAAAGAGTTGTGTAAGAGATTCACAAGCATTGGGAAAGAGCGGAAAAGTCATGACCCCGCTATAGCACGGTGACAAAATGTTGTCCCACTATGCTCCAGTCAACATAGTCGTGGGTTAAATTTTCATAATCATGGGTGCTAGTGAAGAGCCCACTTTTACTATTAATTTAGGTATACGCTCTTGAAATTCTGTTGAGTTGCTTGTGTTTCTTGATTGATCTGCAAGGACTACAAATTTGTTTTAGGGGAAATTATTTAGAAATGATTCTTACTTGTAGCTTAGAGAATCCCTAGAAATTTAGGGCTTGGCTAATACCCTTAAACTCTAATTCTTGAATAGTTGTTTTTAACGTTGTCTCGAATTATTTTTCATACCTAGCAGCAAGCGAATAGTTGGGTAATAAGAAGTCAATTCCATTATCAAGAGGTGAGATTGACAAGTTAAAAATGAGGATAACAATTTAGCATAATTTAATGAATTTATCTAATTAAAATTACTTGGTTTTTGACTTCTTTTCTTTTCTATATATTCGTTTTAAATTCTAGTTTAATTTAAATACAATTGCAAGTCAATTTATACTTGGGCCTCACACACACACATAAGGGAGATTGAGTCTTATATTTCCAAAAGAACAAATTAATTAAATATACTTAACCCGTTTTTGGTCATTGTAAAAATTGTCTAGGTTCATCAATTTTATTACTTGAACAATCGTGTGCGTATGCGCAGTCATAGCTCGAGAGTAGCTCTCGTGACAAAACAACTTCCTCTTGTGGCTCTGTTCAGCTCAGGGACATAGAGTGAGGTCATCACCCATTAATGGCATCATTATTCCTAAATGGGTAGTTTGATGGATAATTAATTAAGCGTAGAGGACATTTTGGTCATCTATGAAAGATGTGATACAAAATAAAAATTGTGTATAGTAATTTAATACTTTTCAAAATTCAATGTAGTAAGTGATATAGATGAAAAATTCAAACTAGTAACATAAAGTTATCCTATTATCGTTTTTATGATAAATTGCAAAAACAGGCCTTAATGGTAGGTTTTCTTACAAAATAATTACAATTAAAGAAAATATTTACAATTTTGTGTTATTTGTGTAACTTAATTTCAAAAATGTGTTTGGGACCCACCGATTTTACACGTGTCAACTCCAGATTAAGAATCTATTTTTTACTTGTACTATGTTGCTACAGCAATTTACAATATTTAAATAAAAAAATCCTATTATGTAACATGGCAAGAGTTTTTATGAAAATATATTTTATTTAAAATTTACATAGTACAAAATTGTAGTTTAATTTTTTCGTTAAGTTGTTTAATTTTTTTTTTAAATATGATTCATATCATGTACAATTTCGTCATTTTTGTATAAATATACACATATTTTACACAAAAAATAAAAATTCACACCCTTTTGTTACTAAAAAATTACACAAATAACAACTTACAAATTAAGTGTGATAGTATAGCGCATATTTTATTCCATTTCCATTTCCTTTTACTTTTATATTTGGCATTTTAGCTTTTTAATTTATTATTGCTAATTTCCCCCATATTTATTTTGGTACTGTAAAATTAGGTTATAAATATCGAGTCGGATTTCACAACTAAAAACTCGAGACTATTAGTTGGGTCCAGACTTCACAACTAAAAGGTTTAACTTAACATGTCACTGTCATGCTCGTGTATGCGTGTGTCTTATTTTCCTTTCACCTTGTGTACACTTAAGCCTTTTTACTTCAACACTCCCCACGTGTTACCTTGTATGCATATGGGTCATAACAAGAATGGAGTTGTGCATATTGACTAGAGTCCACGTGGAGTTGCAGGCACGGGGATCCCACACACACAGACCTAAATCAACTTGTTGTGATACCATATAAACTAAGTTGTATAGATCAAGTCGGTCTCTACAACTAAAAGCTCACACTTATTAATTGAGTTTGACTTTTATAAGTGAGAAGATAGGCAATAACCAGCCGTTGTTTTCCTGTTTAGTTAAGACTAGCAATAGTTATTTTAGTTTTTATTGCAGTAAAAATGTTATGTGTACACGAGTGTGAGAGCGAAATATCTCCACTAAAATGAGTCGGATGCTCCAACTTGTAAACTCACAAATTAATAACACGTCTATAATTTAGCGTAATAATTAAGTTTGACAATTCAAAGTGAACATTTCTTTTATCAAATGACCTTATCCCAAGAATTTAGTGAAGGGTTTACTTTTTGTAATTGTAGTAAACGTTTATCTAATACCAAATTCGATATTCTAGATTTTCTTTAAAAAGAATTACACTTCCTATCTACCATTAAATTTAGGGATAATGATACTTTATTATACCTAATTATGGTGAAATAACATTTTCATACCTTGACTATCTTTATTTCTTTTTTAGTACATTGAATTATTTTTTGTGACAATATAACTCTAAAACGCCTAAAATGCACTTGATTTAAGAAATTAAAATCAAATTAGTTCAATTTAGTTCAAAAACCAAAATTGAACCAGTTCTTAATAATAGTAGTAGTAGTAGTAATAATAATAATAATAATAACAATAACAATAGCAATAATAATTGGTACTGTTCATTCTTCTTCTTCTTAAGCGTTGCCGGAGTTGAGGGGTTCGACCCTCATGGATTATTATTATTATTATTGATAGAGGAAGTTGTTGTAGTGTAGCCGAGATTCGAAGTATCAGGGATTGGGGGCTCCGGTGCGCCGTCGCCGGAGCTGTTAATAGAAATCCAAACCAGCAGCTTTGAGGCGGGAAATTCGACCCGAAACTCCGAGAAAGCTCCTAGCACCGAGAATCGCCAGGAAACGCTACAGTTTCGACGGAAACCCACTGCCCAAAATCTCTTTTGAGATTCAATTCTCCACACAACCCACTACCCAGAACCTCCTCCTCCTTCTCCTTCTTCCCCGCTAGTCATGAAATCATAATCCGTAATTCTGAACACAAATTACGCAGTGGAAGAAGGCGGCCTCGAACCGGTAAAGGAACAACGACTCGTTGTGGCTCAGCTCTCGCTCTAAGACTGTTTTGATCTTAAGATTTAGGGCTTTTATTCTTAGGAGGAAGAGGGAGAGGGTGCGAGAGAAGTTGTCGCGGAGGAGACAGGGTAAGGGAGAGATCGGCGAGAACTTGCATTTCTTTTTTTTGCTTGTTTAGATCCATATATGAAAACATGTGTAATTTTTTAGATCTAAAAACATGCTTGTAAACATATGTAATTTTCTAAATCAGTAAGCATGATGTTTCATATGCTTATCTCTGTTAACATGATTTTGATAAAGTTGCAATTTTCTGAACAATTATCTTCCCCTTTTTTCCCAATTATTTTTCGCCGGAAATCATGGCAGAAGCACAAAATTTCAGAGACAGCGCACCGGAGACCCCAATTTCTGAGGCTTCAAATCTCGGCCACACTACCGCAACTTCTATATCAATAATAATAATAATCTCTGAGGGTCGAACCCCTTAACTCCGGCAATACTAAAGAAAAACAATTGATGAAAAAGAAGAATGAACAGTAGCAACTATTATTATTATTATTATTATTATTATTATTAGAGAAAATGACATTTTTGTGCACTTAATTATATACTTTTGACACTTTCATACCCTAACTTTTTTTCTCTTTTTTCCATACCTGAAGTTCATTTTGGGACAATAATTCCAAAATACTCATGAATTGAACCAAAATTCAAGGTACTTCTGGACCATTTTTTCAAAATACCAATGAATTGAATCAAAATACCCATGAATTGAACCAAAATTCAGGGCCATTTTTGGTAAGTAAATGGTCAGTTGTCTCAAAATGAAATTCAGGTATGGAAAAAAGAGAAAAAAAAAGTTAGGGTATGAAAGTGTAAAAAGTGTATATTTAGGTGCACAAAAGTGTATTTTTCCCTTATTATTATTATTAAGAACCGGTTCAATTCTGGGTTTTAAACTAAATTGAACTAATTTGATTTTGGTTTCGTGAATCAATGACATTTTGAGCATTTTAAAGTTAGGTTGTTCAAAAAAATTGTCAAATTATTAAAACAGAGATAAAGATACTTAGAGTGAAAATATCAATAATTAGGTGTATTTCTCTCAACAAGATTTGAATCCATTATCTTTTCTATAAAAGTTAAGTTATAGTAGTTAGAGTTTTACCTTAAGAAATAGTTAATCTTGTATTTTAATTAGTAGATGTAGTCTCTTAGTGTTCACAGTTTTTATTTTGCTATTGTGATTTTTAAAATATAATAACTTATTATGGAGAACTTTATTTTTATATCACTATTCATAACCATTAAAAATAAAGAGATGCACTCCAGCAAAGAAAATATTTCTCTTTCGTAGATGAGAACTTAAAAATCATTATCATTCGTAAGATGATGTATAATTGACGGTGATTCTTTACAATTTTTGTTGAATATATTGTTAAATATACTTAAGTAGCAATCATATAAACATGAAGTGCTATATCTTACTAATATGTTAAGTGTCACAGGAAATGATTATCAGGCTCAAGAGATATATACTACCATTTATATACCAAGAAAAAATTTAGCTACTAACTAAATTTAAGTGTTCAAATGTTCAAACTGTAAAATGTGTAGTACAAAATTGTATAACTTTGTAGATAGTATAGTGCAAAACTTTAGTTAGTAATATATGGACTCGTGCAAAATTGAAGAACCTGTAAAATGTATAGTGCAAAGTTGTAAAAAGTGATTGACTCGTAAAACCTTTAATTAGTGTGCGATGTAGAACATTAGTGCCACATGTCGCACGCTGAGGCAATATGCGTTCAAACCTGCACTGATCCAACTGTTGTGAAACGTTCGGACAAAAGCTCAGATTTAAAAAATACTTAACGCACTTTTTAGAGTAGAATTATACTCTGCAGGTAGGTGAGAAATGTGAGAAAATGCTCATTTACGTGAGATTATCTCTAAATTCATTATAAATAGCAAATGATTACTTGTTACTTTTATAACCGAGATCATTTTGCAGAATACTATAAATATCTTCCTTGACCATGGCCACTTGAAATTCTAGAAACGTGAAGATGGATGAGCAACATGTCGATGGTATTGGTATTGTTGAATATTTCAAAGGGAAAGATCTTCTTATCACTGGAGCAACTGGGTTTTTGGGAAAAGGTACGTCTGACTTATATTTATTCGCGATTTTCATGAGGTCGTGATTTTCTTTATCAGCAATCGAACGTGTCAAATATCTTTGTTAACGCGTTCTTGGATTATGCAGTTCTTGTGGAGAAGATATTACGGGAAATACCTGAGGTAGGTAAGATTTTTCTGTTGATCAGAGCAACAAATGCAGAAGCTGCACTGCAAAGATTGAAAACTGAAGTAAGTATAAGGAGGTTCAATCATTATATAGATAATATTCTATATTCATTTGCCTTATAATTAATGTTTTGGTGGCATGATGAAGATTATAAGCATAGAGTTATTCAAGTTAGTTCAACAAAGATATGGAGATTCTTATGAATCGTTCATGCTGAGCAAGTTGGTTCCTGTCGTTGGAAATATGTGTGATTCTGATCTTGGGCTACAACAACATTTGGCCTCCCACATTTCAAATAGAGTCCATGTCATTATTAGTTCTGCGGCGAATACAAAATTTGACGAACGGTAATTATACATATCTCGGAAACATTTATTTTGTAATCTTTGATGCAGAAACATATATTTGGTTTCGAATTGCTTCAGATTCGACGTTATCATACAAACAAATATAAATGGTCCTTGCAACCTTCTAGCATTTGCCAAGAGGTGTAATCAGCTTAAACTCTTCTTACACGTATCTACAGGTACACATTAACTTGTTCAATTTTTTATGCATCTAATTATATAGAAATCAATATTTTCGAGTTTATTGTTTTGTGTGAATACAGCGTATGTTAGTGGAGAGAGAGAAGGAATAATCATTAACTTATTCGAATTTTTATGCATGTAATTATATATATAGAAATAGCGTATGCTCGGATTTTAATATATGCGAGTTTTTCCTTCGGATGTTGACAAAGAGGTTAAAAAACTGATAACATCATTACCTAAGAGTCGGTCTAGAACAAAGAGTTTTCTGATTTGCGGATCTAAAAAAGTTATTGAAAACAAAAATCTCTGATTTTATTGTTTTATGTGAATATAGCGTAAGCGGAGAGAGACAAGGAAAAATCATGGAGACACCATTGCGCAATGGAGACAGTGTAGCAAGAGAGAAATATTTTCAACGCGAACAAGCAGAAAATTTGTCACCACCACCTATATTGGATGTGGGACATGAACTTCAATTAGCCCAACAATTTTCCAAACAAGTTTCCTCACACAACTCTTCTCCTCATAAGATGAAAGAATTCGGTCTTACAAGGTACTGCTGAGATTAATTAATTAACATTGTTAGAGTTTCACATTCAAAATATATATGCTTGTTTCACCAATTTATATTATAATTTAAATTTCCACTTAATTATTAGCTTGAGTTTTTAAGTGAGCTGAGCTTCTAACAACAATGTTTATCAGTTAATGAAGACCATTATAATATATATAAATATAACAAACATCAAAATTATATTAAATCGATCTAGACACCGGGACCACTATTATTAACAAAACACATGCATATATTTGTTTTTTATAAGGGCAAAAATGTTTGGATGGGCTAATACATACCAATTTGCGAAGGCGATGGGAGAAATGATGATCGATAGTAACAGAGAAGACGTACCAGTTGTAATAATTCGTCCAAGTTCCATTAAAAGTACTTTGAGTGAGCCGTTCCCAGGATGGATTCAAGGAAACAGGTACAGTAAGTCACATGTGTTTACGTTTATAATTATATATGTATAGCTTAATTTGATGGATGGATAATTATCTGTTAATTTGTTTTAATTAGAGGGTTAGATCCATTGATCATTAACTATGGAAATGGAAAGATCCCTGGTTTTGTAGCTGATCCAACTACAGTCGTGGATATAGTAAGTCACCTGATCTACTTAATTTCTCTTTATAAGTTATCATTTTAATTCGTTTTTGCTACCCAAGCAATATATAGTAAGAGATAAGGTAAGGGTACCCGAGCAATATATAGTATTTCACATTTAAAACAATAGTAATTAATTTTTCTTTGCCTACAATATAAAGTACTCATTGGATCATAGAGTACATAGTGTGACGACCCGAGAGCTTCCCCTTTAACTTTTCGAGGTACGTCCGACACTTAGGTGATTAGCACTCCTTGTGCACGCCCTAAGTCAGCCTTGATCCTACACGAAATAATGTAAGAACAAGAGGAAAGCAAGAAAACCCGAAAGAGAGGGAAGGAAACTTGAGAACACGAGAGAAAGATGTGTAAGAGCTCTTTGCATTACACGTGGATGTGTTTACAATGCTTGAGTGGTTCGGCCAAATGGCACCACCTCTATTTATAGTAGGTTTCTACCTAAATGGACGGTTAGGATTAATTTGTACATTTCACTTTGGAGGGTTAGGATTAACCCTCTAGATTTCTCTATAAAAATATCCTAAATAAAATATTCATACCTATCAAAATATCTTGGGTAGCTTGCTTGGCAAGTTTCGGGCAATTTGGGCAATCCGGGCAAGAAAGATCTAGAGATCTCTCAACAATTCTTAATGGGTTGGGCCAATTTTGATTAATTCCTTGGGCCCATTTGGCCCATTTTGCTGGCCCGTAACATTCTCCCCCACCTAATCTAGCGACGTCCTCGTCGCTGAACCGTCACGAAATTGTTGTATTTTATCTTCAAATTGGCAAAGGTCCGCAGCAGGCTCCCAGCTTGTTTCGCTGTCAGGAAGGTTCTTCCATTTCACCAAATATTCCGTGTATGCTGGAACACCCCTCCTCGAGACTTTCCGTTCGGCTAACACTTCATCCACTTGTTTTTCGTGAGAGATGAACGCTGCCGGTGGTGCCCTCTTGCTCGTTCCCCGATCCGGATCTTCGTTGTCTCCGTGATAAGGCTTGAGATTGCTAACGTGGAAGACCGGATGTATCCTTAGTTGAGGTGGCAACTCAACTTTGTAGGCTACATTTCCCACTTTTGTAAGGATTGGGAATGACCCATCATATCTTCGAAGAAGTCCCTTGTGCAGCGGTCGTGTGGTCTTTAGTTGGTTGCTTTGAAATTTCACCATGACCAAGTCGCCGACTCGAAATTCTCTCGGTGTTCGCCTTTCATCAGCCCACTTCTTCATCTTTTTAGCGGCCTTATCGAGGTAAGAGTGTGCTAATGCAGCCTGCTCGTGCCACTCCTGAGCAGTCTTGAAGGCAATCGGACTACTACCCACATATCCTGATTCTAGCGTGTGCGGAGTAAGTGGTTGCTGCCCGATTGCCAGTTCGAAGGGACTCTTGTTCGTTGACTCGCTCCGCTGCAAGTTATATGAAAATTGTGCAACATCAAGGATCTTTGCCCAATCCTTTTGATTTGCACTGACAAAGTGCCTCAAGTAGAGCTCTAATAGTCCGTTCACCCTCTCCGTTTGACCATCGGTTTGGGGATGGAAGCTTGTTGAGAAGCATAGCTCGGATCCCATGAGGCGAAAAAGCTCGGTCCAAAACTTACCCGTGAAGCGAGGATCCCGATCACTTATGATGGATCGTGGCAGCCCCCAGTACTTCACGACATGCTTGAAGAAGAGTTTTGCTGCCATTTCTGCTTTGCAATCCTTTGGTGCAGGAATGAATGTGCCATACTTTGAGAATCTGTCCACGACCACGAGAATCATACCACATCCCTCCGATATTGGCAGTCCCACGATGAAGTCCATACTTATACTTTCCCATGGACGAGAGGGAATGGGAAGCGGCTCCAGCAATCCAGCAGGTAGTCGATTCTCTGTTTTGTCTTGTTGGCACACCAAGCACGTCTTCACATACTGCTCGACTTCATCCCGCATTTGTGGCCAGTAGTAGTGTGCCTCTAATAATGCTCGCGTTCGTCGTTGACCTGGATGTCCTGCCCACATCGTATCATGACACTCCTTTAGTAGATTCTTCCGCAGGTTGCCCCACTTTGGAACAAAGATCCGCCGTTTCTTGGTTAGGAGTAGGCCATCCTCTATCCAGAACTCGCGGGTCTTCCCTTTGCTAGCAAGCTCCATGAGCTGACGTGCTACCGCATCGTGCTTGAGCCCCTCCTTGATCAAGCTGAGCAGTTGTCCCTCGAGTCGAATAATGGCTGCAAACTCTGCTTTTCTACTAAGAGCGTCTGCCACTGTGTTGGCTTTGCCCGGCTTGTACTCTAGGATGTAATCAAACTCAGCGAGAAAGTCTTGCCAGCGAGCTTGCTTCGGAGATAACTTCTTCTGCGACTGGAAGTAGCTCGTGGCGACGTTGTCAGTCTTTACCACGAATTTGCTGCCCAATAAGTAGTGGCGCCATGTCTGCAAACAATGCACAATAGCGGACATCTCCTTTTCTTGCACCGTGTAGCGTCGCTCCGTATCATTAAGCTTTCTACTCTCGTATGCGATGGGATGCCGGTCTTGCATGAGCACTCCACCGATGGTGTAGTCAGATGCGTCCGTGTGCACCTCAAATACTTTCTCGTAGTCTGGCAACACCATGACCGGCTCCTTCCCGACTGCTTCCTTAAGCTTCTCAAAGGCATTCTGGCTTTCGTCCGTCCATACCCACGGCTTATTCTTCTTCAACATATCCGTGAGTGGTGCTGCGATGGAGGAGTATCTCACGATAAACCGTCGGTAGTAGTTGACGAGTCCGAGAAAAAACCGCAACTCTGGAACTTTGGTTGGGGCTTCCCATCCTACGATCGCCTTGATCTTGTCCGGGTCCATGCGTAGTTGTCCTTCCTTGATAATATGTCCAAGGAAGTGGACTTCCTCCTTCGCAAATGAGCACTTCTCCTTCTTCACGTAGAGACTGTTCTCCTGCAAGGCCTTGAAGACAGCTCGTAGGTGTTGTACGTGGTCTTCTAGAGTGTTGATATAGATGACGATGTCGTCTAAGTACACCACTATGAACCGGTCTAAGTACGGATGGAGGACTTCGTTCATAAGCGCGCAGAAGGTTGCAGGGGCATTTGTGAGTCCGAATGGCATCACTAGAAATTCATATGAGCCATAGCGGGTCACACACGCGGTTTTCGGCTCATCTCCCTCCGCGATCCCACTTGGTAGTACCCGGATCGAAGATCTAGTTTCGTAAAATACTTGGCTTGCCCAAGGCGATCAAATAGGTCAGCAATTAAAGGGATGTGATACTTGTTTTTGATGGTTACCTTATTAAGCTCCCGATAATCGATGGACAAGCGTAATGAACCATCCTTTTTCTTTTGAAAGAGCACGGGTGCACCAAAAGGGGCTTTGGACGGACGGATGTATCCGGCATCTAGCAGCTCCTTGAGTTGCTTTCGGAGTTCCTCCAATTCCGGCGGAGCCATGCGGTACGGTGCTCTTGCCGACGGTTTGACACCAGGCTCCAATTCAATCTTGTGATCCACCTCCCTCCGTGGAGGTAGTCTCTTCGGCAGCTCAGGAGGCATGACGTCCTTGAACTCGATCAGTACTCCCTCGATCTCCTTTGGTACTGTAACATAATCCCTTAGAGGCTTCTCCTCCTTGAGAGTGGTCAGAAATGTTGGCTCTCCTTTATTGACGCCCTTCTTTACTTGCATGGCCGACAAAATCATAGAATTAATTTTAACTTGAAGAGAGGGAGTAGGTGTACCTCGCATGACGGTGGGTTGACTTCCTGAGAGTATTACGAAGACATTCTCGTGCGGAATTGGGAATGCATGATGCCTTCTCATGAACTCCATGCCGAGCACGATGTCATAATCGTCCATCCTTGCCACCGTGAGATCGACCTTACCTCTCCAAGCGCCTAGCCTTATGTCTTGATCATGGATGGCGCCTTCTACTGGGATAGGATTCGAGTTGACGGTCTTGAGGGTGGCAGCACTCCTTTGCATCGTCAACCCGAGTCGTTCCGCCTCCTTCTTGCGGATGAAGTTGTGATTGGCGCCGGTATCGATCATGATGGACACTGTCTTCCCATTAAGCTCTCCCTTCACATATAGGAGAGTCCTTTCCATAGGTGTCCCTTCCTTTGCTTGAACTTGTCTTCCCGTCCGCTTTACCAATGCACTAAGGCAAAGACTTCCCAAGTTGGCTTGCTCCTCCGCGACTTCCTCCACGGGCTCCTCCTCGAGCATGGCACTAAGTCTATTGCGCTTTGGGCAATCTCGCACCCAATGTGGCCCATTGCAGAGAAAACAGCTCCCTGGCGTGCGATCCTTCTTTTCGGTACTCCGTAGTGTTTTCCACGCAGGTTTGTTGTTGTTGCTCCTTTGGGATAACATCTTGGGTGCTCCCCCACCGTTTCCTTGGTTATGGGGTTTGGCGGCATGGCTTGGACTCACACTTGCCTTGGAATGTTTTGATCTTGACGGTTCGCCCCTCTCACTTTGATGGTATTCCATCAAGGATTCTGCCACGGTGAGCGCTGTTGAGATGTCCCGCACTTCGCGTCGGTCCAACTCCGTCCGCGCCCATGGTTTAAGCCCAGCTGTAAAGTTGAATAACAAGTCCTCCTCTCCCATATTGGGGATTTGGAGCATGAGCGCTGAGAACTCTTTCACATACTCACGAATGGAAGAGGTATGTTTCAACTCTCGCATTCGTAAGCGTGCATCGTGAACAGCGTGGGACGGAAAGAATTGACGCTTTAATTCGAATTTAAATTCATCCCAAGTTGTGATGGAGGGGTTACCTTGTTGTGCTTCTGCGTGTTTGCGCCTCCACCATATTACCGCCGTGTCCGAAAGGTAAAGAACGACTGTGCGCAGTTTCGTCCTATCGTCCATTACGTTCAGCTCCTCGAAGTATTGCTCCATGTGCCAAATGAAGTTGTCAATTTCCTTGGCATCGCGTTGTCCACCATAGCTATTCGGCTTCGGAGCATCCACACGCGGAACCTCCCGCCCTTGCGCTCCCATCGCGCCGCTTGCAACCGCTCGCCGACATATGGCCCAGTCAGCTCGCTTCTCCTCCAGGTTAGCTCTTAGCTCTGCGACCTGTCTCTCAAGACTAGCTTGAATTTGAGTGAGTGCCTCCATGAACTTTCCCTCAAGCACCACTTGCTCCCGACGGGAAGAGTCTCCTAGATCACGAACGGTTTGGCGGATCTCCTCCATCTTGACATCCATAGATCCTTCGAGCTCCTCCATGCCTTCACTAATGGCTTTAAGATCTTCCCCATGATCGCGCAGGTCTTGCTCGGCAGCATCCAGCCTGTCCTTCATCTCTCCCACGACAGCTTGAAGGTTGGCACCAATGGACTCTTGCGCGATATTTGCATCCCTCGACCTTCCCCGTGTCCGAACACCTGAATGCAGAGTGTCGCTTTGAGAAGGTGTGCTTCCAACGACAATATCCGACATGCTTTCCTTGATCGTGTCCCCAACGACCAGCTCTGATACCAACTGTGACGACCCGAGAGCTTCCCCTTTAGCTTTTCGAGGTACGTCCGACACTTAGGTGATTAGCACTCCTTGTGCACGCCCTAAGTCAGCCTTGATCCTACACGAAATAATGTAAGAACAAGAGGAAAGCAAGAAAACCCGAAAGAGAGGGAAGGAAACTTGAGAACACTAGAGAAAGATGTGTAAGAGCTCTTTGTATTACACGTGGATGTGTTTACAGTGCTTGAGTGGTTTGGCCAAATGGCACCACCTCTATTTATAGTAGGTTTCTACCTAAATGGACGGTTAGGATTAATTTGTACATTTCACTTTGGAGGGTTAGGATTATCCCTCTAGATTTCTCTATAAAAATATCTTAAATAAAATATTCATACCTATCAAAATATCTTGGGTAGCTTGCTTGGCAAGTTTCGGGCAATTTGGGCAATCCGGGCAAGAAAGATCTAGAGATCTCTCAACAATTCTTAATGGGTTGGGCCAATTTTGATTAATTCCTTGGGCCCATTTGGCCCATTTTGCTGGCCCGTAACAATAGGTACAATTTTCTCATATAGGGTAGTAATATTTCTTTGCAAACTGGAGGAGTGCGTGCCAATCGTGCAAATCTGTGGGAGCGCAACACGTGGCGCCGTGTGCACTAACGTGGTGATGACCAATCTGTTGACGTGGTAGACAAAAAATATTTTTTCTTTCAAACTTTCGTTAAACCACTCTCTCGACAAGGTATTTATAGGGTTAGAAAAATACTCGTCCCCCTACCACATGATATTCTTACGTTAAATTTTACGCATCTTTTGGTTGTGTACTAAAATGCATCCCCTTGTATGTATATATACACACAATCATATATTAATAACCAATTTTTTTATAAACAAATTCTATTACAAAAATAAGAATAGAAGAGAGAGAGATTACTTTCATGTTTGGAAAAGTAATCAATATACAAAAGCCCAATTAAGAAAATGAGATTTTCTTACTAAATTAATATTGAGGACGACGAAGGTTGTAATTTTTTTTAAAAGGTAAGGGTAGCTCAAAATGATATGTCACAAAGCAATAGGTGAAACATTATTGATCTTTTTTATTAAAATAGGAAAAAAAACTTGATTTCATGTTCAAAATTAACACATTAGAACTCAAACTCGACTTGTTCATGTTAAAAATTTACAACATGAGACATGACTACAGATTCCAGTAGATATGGTGGCTAATGCAATACTAGCAGCAATAGCGATGCATGGATCAACAAGACAAGAATTATTAGGGCAAGACATGAAGGTGTATCATGTTGGATCTTCCACTGTAAACCCAATCATGATGCAAGATGTTTTCAAGATGTTCTACCAACATTTTAATTCATGTCCAGAAATCGACCCAGTTAACGGTACGGTCATCAAGGTTTTACCGTTTAAGATATTCGACTCCTTAGAAAGTTTCTCCGATGCCATGCAAAAACATGTTTTCCGACAACGGCCAAATGAAAATATGTCCAATAAGTTGAAGATTAGCTTGGACATGACAATAAAACGGCGAGAGCATATGGCAAAATTATACATGCCACTCATGTTTTATTGTGGAAGGTAATTTGATTGCTTGTCGTGACATTAAAATGATTTCTGTAAAACTAGTTTGTAGTCGGGCTCTACAACTAAAAGGTCAAACTTGTTAGTTGGGTTAAACCATTTTCTTTATATACATTTAATTTATTTCATTTCTTTTTTCATGTGTCATTCACATAACTTTTGCCACGCATGGGCCTTTGCAGGTTTGATACTAGTAATATGGAGAAACTAAGTGAGAGAATGTCTGCAGAGGAGAAGAAGAAATTTCACATGGACGTGCGAAGCATAAATTGGGAAGATTATATAAGAAATATTCATATTTCAGGTGTGAAGATGCATGTTATGATTAAAAAAGTTAAAATCGAGTCTACTCTGTAATAATATATTTGCGCATCATAATATACTGCTAGTTGGTAATAAATATTTGATCCAAAAACATTATACCTTTATGTGCATGGTACTAATTAAGTCAGAAAATAAATAAATATATTACTAACAATATAGCATACCGGACTAGGAGAACTTGACTTGTTTAGACTTCAATACGTCATGATGTTAGACGGGTAGAGTTGAACTTTGGAAGAATCATTAGCGAATGGTGTTCCGTATCATTCACTATCAGAGCATGTGTTCGTCTTTCTTTTGCTTGGTATCAAATGACTCACAAATTGGTCAAATTTATTTTAACTAACAGTATCTGAGATTGTGGTGAGGGGTCTGTCCCACCATCTGTAGTTTCAGATGTCCGAATTTATTTCGGGCTAGTTGCTATCTAATCAATTAATTCGTTTTTACCCTAAATTTTTTAAGTATATACTATTTAAAAAACAAAAATATATATACATCTATAGAAAACAATAATATAAGAATGTGATAATCTTCGATTTTAAAATGACGAGAAAAACTATTGAGCACCTATCACTATCTCCAATTGTATTAACCACAATTCAAAAAAAAATGAAGAATGAAGACGTGAGAAATTCTTTTACAAATTTTCAAACCATCACGGTGATGACGCGTACATGTTACCGTTTTTAAACAAATTTTAACCGTTATGGCAAAGAAAATGACCTTGACGATCGAGAATTTAGTCGATAAGCATTAGTCATCTTGTCGGCTATTAGGCTCGCGTTCAATGTTAACCTCAGCGAGTTGACCTCTGATTTTCCACAGTCGATGCACATAACTATGTCTTGTTGGGTATAGTTTCACCTAACCGACAACGCCCCCTGAGTTGTTGGGGACGCCAATGTTCGTCGACTAGGTACATTGTAGCCGACAACACCCAAATTGAGTGCGTTGGCTAAACTGAATCTGTAATAATGTAGGCCAGCAGGCAATCGACACAGAGCATGCAAATCCTACAAAAGGACTATTACTTAAGCATCATATATAAATGGTTTGATTTAATCATCCCAAGAGCATATATTCATCAATTTATATAACATTCACATGTTTCAGACTTATTAATTTAATTAACAACCAAACATATCTCGCCATCAGGAAGATTAAG
The DNA here is from genome assembly GCA_963920655.1 of Geranium rotundifolium. Classification (NCBI taxonomy): domain Eukaryota; kingdom Viridiplantae; phylum Streptophyta; class Magnoliopsida; order Geraniales; family Geraniaceae; genus Geranium; species Geranium rotundifolium. The sequence continues at coordinate 8,612,149 of OY987319.1, read as the reverse complement.
CTGCAGTTGGAAGAAATAGCATGATCGGCACGTCCTTCCATTATTGTTTTTCTCTCATTTCATGTCAAAACTTTCCATGTATATTGGTGCCTTAATTTGGCTATACCCTCTCCCTCACTCACTCGGTCTGGGTTATTTCGTAATTAATTAATACATATCTCCTTTTTTGCTCAGCAAAAAGAAATATCCAATTATTTATGGATAAAGGTTTTGATCAACTTATCATCAAGTAATAATAATCACTAGATTTTTTTTAAGGAATAATAATAATAATCACTAGATGAACATATATTTTAATATAAACTAAAAATATGAACTGGGTGCCCCATGAGACAAAAGCTATTTAATTTAGTATAAACTAAAGCTATTTTATTCTCAGCCCATCAAAGCTGACAACTCACCTATAATTACAGTTAGGTGAGATTATTAATTAATTAAATGTGAAAGATAATTTTGTTATTTGTGCAAGATTTGATACAACACCAAAATTGAGCATAATTATTTTGTGCATTTAAAAAGTGGGTATAGAAAATTGAATGCAGTAACATAAAATTACCACCTTTTACAATTGGCATTTCGCCATCCTAATAATAGGAAAGCAACTATTGCCCATCCTCCTAGTGAATGTGGGCAACAATTGCTCCAACATTAATAACACATGTCTACCATTTAGCATAATAAATAAGTTTGGCAATTCAAAGTGGACATTTCTTCTATCAAAAAACCATATCCCATTAATATAGAGAGTATATGTTTACTTTTGTAATTGTAGTCAGGGTTTAATCGAAGACAAAATTTCTAATCACAACTCTCATGTAGCTAAAAGTTTTGAACATCTATGTGGAAAACTATTTTCATATTTTAACTTTTCTAATAAAGTTAAATTTGATATAAAATGTGCATAGTACTCTCTATATCAAAATTTTCAAAATGAAAAACAAATATCTTTTGAATTTTTTTCAGAAAATATATTTTATCACATAAATCATAAAATAATGGTTTCAATAATTTTTTTTATAAAAAAAGCTTTTTTCGAAAAATATCAAAAATAAAAACAAATTGTAACAACGTTTTCCATTGTTTATATTTTGTTACAAAATTTTATATTTTTAAAAACTAATTTTCAAATCAATTTTTTATTATTTATCGCATAATTATTTTTTAAAAAGTTAACCAAATATTATTTTTTTCATTTTTAGTTTTTTTAAATACAAGAGTATTTCAGACATTTAATAAAATTTGAAAGTCAAATATTAAATATCTAAAATACCTCTATATTTAAAAAACTAAAAAATGAAAAAAAAAATTTGGTTAACTTTCTTTTTATGGAATACATGATAACAATATTATTTATTTAAAATAATTTTAAAAATGAAAAATTTATTCAAAATTAGTTTTTTATTTTTAATATTATTTTGATTTTTTTATAAAAAAAATATTATTGAAATCAGCATTTTATTATTATGTGATGGAAAGTATTTTTTTAATAAAAATCAATAGATATATTTTTTTCATTTTTAATATATGGAGTATTATGAACATTTTACATTAGATTTAACTTTGTTAAAAACAGTGAAGCATCAAAATAATTTCCCGTGATGACGTGCGACAGAAACTAGTTGAAGGTATTGACGTTCCAAACTCGAATAATGAAAGGTAGTGATCAAAAATTTCTCCTTTATCTGATACCTAATTCAGTATTCAAGATTTTATTTTAAAACTTTAGCATTTCTTATCACATTTCTTTGAAAGAGATTCAAATCCGTGCCTCTTCTTTAAAGGTTAAGCTAAAGTTACTGAGATGTTTTCTTAAAAGCGAAATTTTAACAATTTTAGCTCTATTTATTAAACAATTAGTTTAAGTATACTATAATTGAATTCGAGTCGAACTCGAGTTTAAAATACCCTCATTTTACAAATAAATCAAATTAGGACAAAAATTTCAAAACTTAATAAGTTAATCACATATACTATTTGAAATATAATTAGTTGTATACATTTAATTTAAAATATTCATATATATTTCAAAATTATTTAATATGTATGTGGAAATAATTATTTAAATTTTTATAATTCAAATGATATTAATAATATATTTAATTGACTAAAATAATATATATTAATCAACTAATACTAAATAGTCACGGAAATGTTTCCATAGATATATATAACTAAAAACAGTTTTTGTGTAATAAGAAGGGTTGGCACGGTCCTAGAACCGGACCGAATCGAACCAGATCAAATCAAACGATTACCGATATTATAGATCCAAAATCGGACCCAATATATATGGCTGACGGTTTGGTTCTGGTCTGGTTTTGATCGGTTCGGTTCTCGATTATGTCAATTAAATCCGATTAAACATTTAAATGTAATTGAAGTCCGGTCCTCTAGTCCAGTTCCCTAATTCTGTCTAATTAGGCTCAAATACAATCCAATAAACTTAATTACAGTCTAATTCTATAGTTCTACCCAATTAGACCTAGTCAATATGATATTTATACGATTATTTAATTTACGACAAAATTAAGTCGGTTCAGTTCTGAATCGATTAACTAGCGGCTCTATATTGTCAAAACCAGAACCAAACCAAATTAAATCGATTCTTCATTTTCTGTTAAAATATTTTTCCTAATTATATATGTCTCTTGCCTATTCTTTGTAACCCTAATACTATAAATATAGGGTCTTGTACATTAGATTAAATCATCGAATACAATACCAATTGTTTCTCTTCTAATATGGTATCAGAGCACTCTAGGTCCTAACCTACAACTATCCCTCTAGCTTCCGCAATCTCTCTCACCAATCTGAGTATTCGATCAATTTCCCCAATCCCTCTCACGCAATCCCTCAAATCTCAAAACAAATCAAGCAAACTCAAGCTCGAACAATCACGCAAGCTTGAACCAACCCAACACAGAAACTGTGCTCGGTTTTGGGTTCGAATCAACCAGAAACTCATCGGCAACAACGGTGCTCGGTTTAAATATATTTGATTTTTCTTCCCAATTTTCCTCTCCTTTTTTTCACTGTTATAATGGAAAAATTAGAGATTTCTAGGCCAATTTCTGTGGTTTTCGATGGTTTTAACTATATGCTTTGGGCCAAGGAGATGTCCAGCTTTTTTCGTGGCATAAAATTATGGAAATATGTATCTGGTGACGAGATAGCACCCGCTCATGCACCAGACGAGGCTAAAGCAGTATTCAATGAACACTTTGAAGAATGGGACAGCAAGAATCATCAAATCCTCACATTGTTCTGAAACACCTCCACTTCTTCTGTCAAAACTCATATGAATCGCTTTGACACTGCCAGGGAGGTTTGGTTGAATCTCGAACATCTCTATTCTACCAAGGACACAGTTCATCAATTCCAGCTGTGGAACCGTCTTAGTCAGATGAAACAAAACCCTGGACAGTCTATAGATGGGTTCTTCACCCAGATGCAAGCTATATGGGATCAACAAGCTGCCTCCGAATCCAAATGGATAGATGCACATAATTCTTCCATATTTTCTCAGTGGTATGATCGTCTCAGGGTTTACTAATTTCTTACTGGTTTACGAGCTGAGTATGAGTCTGTTCGCAGCTCACTGCTACACATGGATCCTTTCCCCATGCTTCAAGTGGTTGTCTCTGAGCTACTTTCTGAAGAGGCCTGCCTTATCGGTATGATACATCACTGCCCCACTGATTCTGTTCTTGCTGTCTCTACTGGTGGTCCACCTCAAGACAAGAAAAAGAGCTTCAATGCAACATGCAGCTACTGCAAACAAAAGGGTCATCATATATCTGAATGTTCACGACCAGGTATATACTATAAGGAATGGCAAAAGTCACAAGGCCCGCCGCCACGAGGCTCTTACCCTCAAGAATGGAAAAGGTCACAAGGCCCGCCGCCACAAGGCTCTTACCCTCAGAACCCAAGATACGAGTATCCTCAGAATCCTGGAACGAAAGTCAACACTGCTGCCTCATCAACCTCTCACGGTACTGAGCCTCTCGATATGTCGACCCTACACACTAAGGTTCAAGAGTTAATTGCTGCCCACACTGGTAATACCTCACCCCCCTCTGTCGCGCCAGATATTTCCAAATCATGGTATCTTGACTCTACATGCTTTAACCATATGAGTCCATCTTCATCATTGTTTTCACATCTCACCCCCATTACACAGTCACCTGTCATTCACACTGCTGATAATTCTGTTATTACCGCCTCTCATTCTGGTACTGTGTCCACCCCTCATGTGATGTTACCAAACACATTACTTGTCCCTAAGCTATCACTAAATCTTGCATCGGTCGGTCAGTTATGTGATTCAGGTCTTGATGTTAATTTTAGTGGTCTTTCCTCATATGTTTCTGTGCAGGATCCAATGATGGGACAAATCTATAGGACATGTCGTAAGGTGGGACGCATGTTCGAGCTCACAAATCTACACATTCCATCCTCATCTCCACCTTGTTGTAGTGTTGTTTTCTCTGCAGATATTTGGCATGCACGTCTTGGTCATCCTTCTTCACAACGTTTTCATCAATTAGTTTCTAGTGGTCAATTAGGTGTTATCTCGAATAAACTTGGTAATTGTGTCTCTTGTCAGTTAGCAAAACATCACACTCTTCCTTTTTTGAATAATAATGATATTTCTTCTGCACCTTTTGACCTTATTCATTCTGATCTGTGGGGACCATCTCCAACTACATCTATGGGGGGTGCACGTTATTTTGTTATCTTTGTTGATGATCATACTCGATATACCTGGATTTACTTAATGAACCACAAATATGATCTGAACAAAGTCTATCTAAAATTCTCTAACATGATTCAAACTCAGTTTTCCAAAGTCATCAAAATCTTTCGCACAGATAATGGCACTGAATTCAAGGAAACATCTTTTTTGGATCTTCTCTCCTCTCATGGCACCATCATGCAAAGATCTTGTCCAGGTACTTCTCAGCAAAATGGTCGTGCAGAGCGTAAACATCGACACATTCTTGACACTGTTCGCGCTTTGATCATCTCTGCTGCTTGTCCCGAGCGCTTCTGGGCAGAAGCTACTCTTATAGCAGTGTACACCATCAATCGGGTTCCATCTCCAGTTATAGGAAATAAAACCCCTTATGAATGCCTTTATGGTCAGTCTCCTCCTTATAGTCTTCTTCGTATCTTTGGGAGTGTCTGCTTTGTCCATCTACAACCACACGAGCGAAATAAACTGGAAGTTCGTGCTCGTCTCTGCTGCTTTCTTGGATATGGAATTGAGCACAAGGGTTATCTATGTTGGGATCCTCTATCTCAACGTCTTCGCATATCTCGGCATGTCACATTCTGGGAACATAAAATGTTCTCCTCTATGTCTAATTTCCGTGTGTCACAATCTATTCCATTCTTTTCCAATCCTGACATAGATCTTTTTCTTGATAATCCTTTGGCTCCTTCTTCCCTCGAGTTGTCTCATGCAGGTATCTCAGACCCACATCCAGCAGCTCCTATAGATCCCGCTCCGCCAGAGGATCCTTTGCCTTTAACCCATCCTCGACGTCAAACACAACCACCATTGCACCTTCAGGACTACCAGGTAACGCTACCCAATCTCTCTCGAGTCATGACTACCGCTCTGTCCGTCTATGAACCTCGCACATACCGAGAGGCATGTACTAATCCTTTGTGGTAGCAAGCAATGACTGAAGAACTTAGAGCTCTTGAGAAAAATGGTACCTTGGAATTCGTCTCATTACCCAGCAACAAGTCAGCAGTTAGTTGCAAATGGGTATACAAAGTGAAGACCAAGGCGGATGGGACCATTGAGTGCTATAAAGCTCGTTTTGTTGCCCGAGGGTTCTCCTAGGAGTATGGGATTGATTATGAGGAAACTTTTGCACCAGTTGCTCGTCTCACATCTGTTCGGAGTTTACTTGCAGTTGCAGCTAGACGAAAGTGGAATCTCTTTCAGATGGATGTCAAGAATGCTTTTCTCAATGGAGATCTCACGGAAGAAGTCTACATGCAGCCCCCTCCTGGGTATGAGCATCCTCCAAACACAGTCTGTCGTCTAACGAAGGCCCTTTATGGACTCAAGCAAACTCCAAGGGCGTGGTTTTCAAAATTCAGTGGGAAGATGTCCGATCTTTGCTTCATCTCTAGTCCATATGACACCGCCTTGTTTGTCAAGAAGACCTCTCGTGGTCACGTCTTGCTTTTAATCCATGTGGATGATATGATTATCACCGGAGATGATGAATCCGATATCTCTGACTTGAAGAGACAGGTCAACAAACACTTTGAGATGAAGGACCTTGGCAAGCTCACATATTTTCTTGGGCTGGAAATCTCGTCAGTCTCTTCAGGATATCACTTATCCCAAGCTAAGTATGCAGCTGATCTCATTTCTCGAGCAGGCTTGTCACACAGCAAAATTGCCTCCACACCTATAGAGGCAAACGTGAAGCATACACCTACAGACGGCAAACCTCTCCAAGATGCTACATTGTATCGACAGCTCGTTGGCAGTCTTGTTTATCTCACTGTCACACGACCAGACATTACCTACGCAGTCCACATTGTCAGCCAGTTCATGAGTGCACCGCGAACCACGCACTATGAGGCCGTCCTCCGAGTGCTCCGCTATGTCCGCGACACTCTATTTAACGGTCTTCATTTCTCGTGTGATACACCTATGGTTTGTGATACACCTATGCTCCACAACGGGATATTGTTTCTTTCTTGGCAAGTCTCTCATTTCTTGGAGAAGTAAGAAGCAGACGACGGTTGCCCGCTCCAGCATAGATGACGAATATCGTGCTCTTGCTGACACTACATCCGAGCTCCTCTGGTTTCGTTGGTTACTTCATGACATGGGCATTAATCACATCTCAGCCATTCCTATCCATTACGATAACCGAAGCACCATTCAAATTGTTCACAATGATGTATTTCATGAGCGCACCAAACACATCGAGAATGATTGCCACTTTATTAGACATCATGTAACACATGGCACTGTCACTCTACGCTCTGTCCTCTCGGACGAACAAACTACTGATATCTTCACAAAACCTCTTCTTCCAGGGCGATTCTCTTCCTTAGTTTCCAAACTCAATTTGAATCCTCCACCTTGAGTTTGAGGGGGCGTGTTAAAATATCTTTCCTAATTATATATGTATCTTGCCTATTCTTTGTAACCCTAATACTATAAATATAGGGTCTTGTACATTAGATTAAATCATCGAATACAATACCAATTGTCTCTCTTCTAATATTTTCAAACCCAAATCCGATTCGATATCTACGGTTCTCAATTTTTCGGTTTGAATTTCTGTTTGGATTCGATTTTGGATAAAAAGTGTCCACCCCTAATAATAAGCAGAACCATTAAGTCATATTTACTTTTCTCATTCTTTTTTACACAGCCAGTATATTATGTGGAACTAAAACCAGCCACAACAAGGAGTGGGTGAATATAATATTATATATAATTAATTATACATATGAATAATGAATTATTAATTAAAAAAACAATTATATAATTAGAATAAGATGTAACAAATTATGTATAATTATATGTTGAAATAGTTAATTATTTTTTTTATCGACAAATTGTATTAAGATTTGGGCTCGATTATGTTATGATGAAGTAAGACAATACCAAATTTGTGATTATCAAAAGTATTATATCAACAATGGGCTAAATACATACCCTTGTGTGGTAGGGGGCCAATTTTACCACTTGACTTCCAACGGGAGAGAGAGGCTCAACAGAAGTTGGAAATAAAGGCAAGATACTGCAGCGTGATGATGTGGGACATTTATGCCCCTTTTCGAGCCCAAATATCCCCCATCTTAGCACGCTTTTCCCTTCGTTTTGGTCATATTAGGGTCATTTAGTACAGAGATCTACCGTAGAGTTGAATCGTGTGTAGGGACAATTTTGGAGAGCATTTGGAGCAGAACCGGATCAAAGGAGGAGGTAGCTTGCAACCTAAGAAACCAAGATAATGAAGAATAGAGAGTGACACGATCGTGACACTACAAATTGGAGCAGATAGAGACTTTGTCACGGTCTCCGCAACGATCGTGATGATTCACCGTGGAAAAGGCAAAAAGGAGCTGTCACGAAGGTGCCTTGATCGTGACAACTTCATGACAAGAAGACGACAAAAGCCAGTGTCACGTGTTGGGCCTTTATTAAATAAGTGGAGGCCCAAAGCCCATGTGGTTAGTATCCTACATGAAGAAGGAAACCCTAATAGCTTGCCTATAAATAGGAAGCAATATAGAGAAGGAAATAAGACAATTCAAGAGAGAAATAGAATGAAATTCGTGCAGAATTATCTGCTACTTTCTGGGCCGCCAGCAAGGTTCATGAGTCTGATCGGAAGTCGATCCACCGTTGGATCGTGCTGATTTTTGGACAGGGTGTTTAGAAGATGTGATTCTACGTTCTGGCTGTTGAAATTTGCGTTCTGACGTGGAGGTCGCCAGGAAAACTCTTTGTTGGAGATAGCCTAAGGAAGGGCAGCTGCTCCCCTGCTTATTTAATTATTATATATATTGAGAATACATAATTATACCAGTCATTCAATTGATAATTATGGAAGTTTCACGTCAGCAACCAAGCCCAAAGCGCATTCTCCTCAGCTAATTAGTCGCGCCCATTTTGCATCCCCCTTTTGGTTTGTACGTGATTTAATAGCCTCTATTCACATTTATATGAAAGGACCAAACAAGTTGTAGCGTTGCATGGAAACTAAGTTACTCAAATACTTTATAAATAGCAAACGATTACTTGTTAATTATATAACCAAGATCATTTTGCAGAATACTAAATATCTGCTAGAAACGTGAAGATGGATGAGCAACATGTTGATGGTATTGGTATTGGTATTGTTGAATATTTCAAAGGGAAAGACCTTCTTATCACCGGAGCAACTGGGTTCTTAGGAAAAGGTTTGACTTCATTTTCGATATTAATTATGAGTTCATTTTCTTTATCATCAATTCAACGTGTCAAATATTTTTGTTAACGAGTTCTTGAATTATGCAGTTCTTATTGAGAAGATCTTACGGGAAATACCTGAAGTGGGTAAGATTTATCTGTTGATTAGAGCAACCAATGCAGAAGTTGCACTGCAAAGATTGAAAACTGAAGTATGTATAAGGAGGTTCAATTATTTTCTTAATCTTTACATACATAATATTCTTTTTTCCTTGCCTTATATAATGTTTTGGTGTCGTGATGAAGATTATAAGCATAGAGTTATTCAAGTTAGTTCAACAAACATACGGAGATTCTTATGAATCGTTCATGCTGAGCAAGTTGGTTCCTGTGGATGGAAATATGTGCGATTCGGATCTTGGGTTACAACAACATTTGGCCTCCCACATATCAAATAGAGTCCATGTGATTATTAGTTCTGCAGCTAATACAAAATTCGACGAACGGTAATTAATTGTATCCCGTAAGCATTTATTCTGTAACGATTGACTTTTTTAAAGAAAAGAGACGAGCTCGTTATATTATAATTAAAAAACTGAATTCTATTACAATACGAGCTAGAGTGTCAGATAATCAACACTTATTAAATTCGAGATCAAGACCAGTAGGACATGAGTAGCTAAACAGTGGACCACTTTTGTAACTATTGATGAAAACATATAATTAAACGTGGGTTTTTGGTTTCAAATTGTTTCAGATATGAAGTTGCCACACAGACAAATGTAAATGGTCCTTGCAACCTTATAGCATTTGGAAAGAAGTGTAGTCAGCTTAAACTCTTCTTACACGTATCTACAGGTATATATACATTAATTATTCAATTTTTATCCATATAATCATACAAAAAACAATATTACTGTTTCTGAGTTTAATGTTTATTGTTTTTTTGTGATTATGTGAATATAGTGTTTGTTAATGGAGAAAGAGAAGGAATAATCATGGAAGAACCAATACGCATCGGAGATAGTATAGCAAGAGAGAAATATTTTCAAGGCCAACAAGCAGAAAATTTGTCACCACCACCTATATTGGACGTGGGACATGAACTTCAATTAGCCCAATATTTCAAACAAGCTTTTTCACACAACTCTTCTCACAAAATGAAAGAACTCGGTCTCACAAGGTATCACCTAAAATTAATCAGCGCTAGCTAACTGTTAACTAATATATTTATCAATTGATGATAAGATTTACGTGTAAACTGCTGGGTAAAGAGGACATGTAAGAATAATAAACATCAAAATTATATTAAGCATGTTAAAATTAACTTGACTCACTTAAAAGGATTTTCTTTGTATAAGAAAACCTCAAAAAATTTATAAATTCATGTCATAATTATCCGACCAACATAAGCTATATAAGACTACGTACAAATGATAAAACACATTGTCAATTCAATTCATCCAAGTGCTACATATATATGTGTGTTTCTTTATTAGGGCTAAAATGTTTGGATGGGCTAATACTTATCAATTTACAAAGGCGATGGGAGAAATGATGATCGATAGTACGAGGGAAGACATACCAGTTGTAATAATTCGTCCAAGTTTGATTGAAAGCACTTTAAATGAGCCATTCCCCGGATGGACTCAAGGAAATAGGTACCATTTACTGAAATAATATTTGCAAAATCGAAAACATGTTTACGTTTAGTCATATATTTAGCTTTGATCGATAATTATTTTTTCTCTTAATTAGAGGGTTGGATCCATTGATTATTAACTATGGAAATGGAAAAATCCCTGGTTTTGTAGCAGACCCAACTAGCGTGGCGGATATAGTAAGCTATCGTCTACTTCCTCTATCATAATATTATTATACATAATATCCTATTTATTACTTGAGTAGATAGGGATGATATTGTAATTTTTAAAGAAATTTATGACAATATTCAGACCACTTGGGTTGGGTGTGTGCAAGTACTTTTCCCTAGAACATAAACTACTCATTTTGTCTTCTGTAGTTCTATAATTATATTTGTAATCATATATAACTAACCAACTTCTTATAAAAAAAGAATAAATATATCAGAAAAGAGATGGAATATTCTTTCCAAATTTGGAAAAATAATCAATATAGAGAAGCCAATATGGGTAAGGAAAATGAATCTGTTATTGAATTAATGGAGGACAAATCAAAATGAGATGTTACGAACTAATAGAAAAAGCATTGTTGGTTTCAAAAGAAAAAATTAAAATAGGAACTAAACTTGATTTCCCAATAGTTCAAAATTGACACACTAGAATTCAAACTCAATATGTTCGGGTTAAAATAAGAAAAATGAATCTTACCTTTTCTTAAGTATAACTCACTTTTACTTCATTTTCTCAAGTCTCAACTAAATGCACTTTTTCTACGCTCCCTTATTAATTTCTTTTAGAAAAAACTTTGGTTTAACTTTTAAAAAAATGACAAGAACATCATTGCATATAAAATTTGAAATAACTAAATAACTAAAAAAGTATTTTGGTAAAAAATAATGTTAGTATTAAATTTTTTTAAATAAAATGATTTTTAAACATAGTTTTTTTGTTTTTATAAAAGTCCTTTCATTACTAACTTAATTTTTTATTTTTTTACAAAAAAATGAGTTCAAAATACTTTTTATATTTTTCCTTATACAATGGCATTTTTTTCATTTCCAAAAAAGAATAGATTTTTCAAAAAAAGTTATCGAAGAGGGGGAAAGTGCAACTTTGGTAACTTAAGGGACGTAGAAAATTCTTTTTTGTTAAAAAATTTTAGGGGGAGATTCCTTATCACTACCATCTACTATACAACTTTTGTATGTCACTATCATATTTTTTTTTCTATTGCACGTCACCACTGTAAAGTTTCATTTAATTGCACCGTCCATCACAGAGTTAAATTTGTTGTAAAATTTCCAGAATACCCTTATATTAAAAAAACATCTTTTAAACTTTTATTTTAAAACATATTTTTATCGCATAAACAGTAAAACACTCATATCTAAATTCTTTTTTAGAAATAGTTTTTCTAAAAAAATATTTAAAATAAAAAACCACTTTTAGCAACGTTTTTAATTTTTATAAATATAAATAAATTTTATAAAAATTAATTTTCAAATCAGTTTTTTATCATCTATTCCATAAAAAAAATTAACCAAATGATTTTTTTTCCTTTTTTCATATTTTAAATATAAGAGTATTTTAGTGATTTAAATATTTCACTTTCAAAATTTATTAATAGAATAATATACCCTTGTATTTAAAAAAATGAAAACAAAATCATTTTTAACCTATTTATTTAAAAAAAATATTTGTGGTATAAATAATAAAAATGATTTAAATATTATTTCTTAGAAAATATAATTTTTAAAAAACATATTAAATATAAAAAAAGTTGTTAAAAGTGGTTTTTTCATTTTAAATATTTTTTTTGAAAAAACCATTTTTTTTGTAAAACTAATTTTGAAATCAGTTTGTTTATTGTTTAAGTGAGAAAATATTTTTTTTAAGATATATATATTTTTTAAAATATTGTTTAAGATATATATTTTTATTTTTCGATATTTTTACTATAGGGATATTAAGGACATTTTACATCAAACTTAACTCTATTATGGACGGTGCAACTAAATGAAACCTTACAGTGGCGACGTGCAACAGAAAAAAGTAGATGATAGTGACATGCAAAAATTATATAGTAAAAGATAGTAATCAGAAATTTCTCCAAAATTTAAAATAAGTCATGTCATTTTACCTTAACCGCAGATCCCAGCAGATATGGTGGCAAATGCAATTCTAGCAGCAATAGCGTTGCATGGATCAACAAGACAACAATTATTAGGACAAGACATGAAGATCTACAACGTCGGATCTTCCACTGCAAACCCAATTATGTTCCAAGATATATTCAAGATGTTCTACCAACATTTTAACTCATGTCCAGAAATCGACCCAGTTAACGATACAACTATCAAGGTTTCACCGTTTAAGACATTCGACTCTTTAGAAGTTTTATTCGATGCCATACAAAAACATGTTTTTGGACAACAGCCAAATGAAAAAATGTCCAATAAGCTGATGATTGGCTTGGAAATGTCGATAAAACGACTCGAGCATATGGCCAAGTTATACAATCCATACATGTTCTATCGTGGAAGGTAACATTAATTGCTTAGCGCGACAGTCAAATGATTTTGTTTGAACATATTTTTATTAGTAGTAAATTATCTGTACAGGTACGTACCAATAATGTTTGTGAGGTATATATGTTTTCATGTATTTGCAGGTTTGATACTAGTAATATGGAGAAATTAATTGAGAGAATGTCTGCAGAGGAGAAGAAGAAATTTCACATGGACGTGCGAAGTATAAATTGGAAAAATTATATAATAAATATTCATATTTCAGGCGTGAAGAAGTATGTGATGAGCAAGAAACTTAAAATCAAGTCTACGCTATAATAAATATATTCGTGCATCATATTGCTGGCAATAAATATTTGTGCCAAAGTATACGTACATGTTACTAAGTCAGAAAATAAATAGATTACTAATAATGTTGATCATATGTGATCTCCATGGAGACACTATGATGATTTAAGCTTCACACTTGATGTATAATTAAGATTCTCATAATTATAATAATTAGGTGGACTGGGAAATTAGGGGCCCCGAAAGTAATTATGAAACCATTACAAGGTTCCTGACATGAACTGATGGACACATTTTATATACTTTTTCAATTGTGTTAATTTGTCTTTACTGTTACTCATTTAAATCTTGTTTAATCTTATTCATATTTTGATTATTTTCTACAGTTCTTGGTTGATCCAGACTTTGTGAACTACACTGTTTATTTTGGTTTTACAAATTCTTTTTTTTGTTTTTCTTTTAAACGGAACGGACTTTTTAGCGGCAGTTAACCCTTTCCGGGGTTACTCGTCCCTTCGATCACCGGTTGGCTTCCTGCTCCACGATTGTTTAACTCTTTGTAACAACAACTTTGTAAACTATAGTACATGTTTTCTTTGTAGATCAGGTAATTTGATCGTTTACGAAGTTGTCAGTTTTGCCTATCAAGACTTTTGATTGTGAAGTTGCTCCAGGGCATTTTCTGAACATTTTCACCCGTTTATTTTAGGGATAATCTCACCTAACTACAACTAGTTTGACACTGATATCACATAACTACAACTAACTTATTTTTTCACCTGTGAGGTGCCCTGACTTTGGTAATTCTCACTTAGCTACAAACCGTTAAGTTTTCAGTTAAGTTTTGTGTAAAATGACCAAACTACCCCTAAATATCATTTAAATTTTCAAACACATGCCATTGGCCCTCTCTCTCTTCTCTCTCTCTGTACTATGCTGATTTCTGGCGAGCCTCTTGTTGGGCGATGCCCAGATCGTCTCTGGCACCGGCTTGAAGCTCACGCGCCCCTCCGCCTCCAGCTCTGAGCTCCAGCTTCGGCTTCCTCCTCCGCGCCAAGCCACTGCGGTTTCTGGTTGGCTCTAAAACAATGTTATTCTCGACTGAGTTCTCCTTCTCCATCTCTCCCAGCGACCACGACGGAGACGGTCTCGCCCTTCTATTCGTCCCCTAGGGCTTCTGGTCTCCCTAGAAAATCAGTTCCTCGGGGTCGAATTCAACACCTCCATGGACCGAAACGCCGGCGATCTTGACGCGAACCACGTCGACGTCGATCTGTGCAGCCTCGTCTCCGACCGGGTCGGCAATGTCTCGTCCCTCGATCTCAAGCTCAACAGCGGCGAGAAGCTGAAGTTGTGGGTCGATTACGACTCGAGACCGAAGAAATTGGAGGTCAGGTTGGGGAGATTTGGGAAATCAAGCCCCGCGCTCCGATCCTGACCTTTCCAGTCGATTTCTCGAAGATCTAGAGCTGCGAGGACGTGTTTGTGGGCTTGAGCGCCTCCAATGGCGGTTCAGAGCAAACCAGCACGATCCACTCGTGGCGGTTCAGGTAGAGGGAGGTGCACTCCCTTGTGGTGGATCCTCGCCAAGGGTCGCTGACCTTGTGCTCGGTGACGATCTGGGTGTCGCCCAACAGGAGCCTCGCCAGAAATCAGCACAACAGAGAGATGGAGAGGAGAGAAAGGGCCAATGGCATGTGTTTGAAAATTGAAATGATACTTATGGGTAGTTTGGTTATTTTACATGAAAAATTAACTGAAAACTTAACGGTTTGTAGCTGAGTGAGAACTACTAAAGTCAGGGCATCTCACAGGTGAAAAAATAAGCTAGTTGTAGTTATGTGATATTCGTGTCAAACTAGCTGTACCTAGGTGAGATTATCCTTTTATTTTATAACGATTTTGAATAATAAAATGTCGAATTATGTTGTCAAAGAAAAGAGTTTAAAAAAAATTTTAGTTGACTATACTAAAGATAAAAGCTGGGTATCACATGTGCCACACAAAAATTTATTTAGTTGACCGAAAAAGGACAAAGTATGGCACTATCAGTTTTTTTATTTGTAACGACGCACGCTAACGACGCCGTTACAGAGGATTTGTGCGCCGTTACAAACTGTAACAGCGCACAAAAACGTCTGTAACGGCGCCGTTAGAGTGCGCCGTTACAGTGTCGCCGTTACAACCTGTAACGGCGCACAATGCGCCGTCTGTGCGCCGTTACCACCTGTAACGGCGCACAAACGTCGTGCGCCGTTACTAACTTTGACGGCGCACACCGTCAGTGCGCCGTTACTAACGCTGCCGTCACCGTTGATGAGGGTGACGGTGCCGTCACCGTTTGTAACGGCGCACTTACGGAGGGCGCCGTTACAATGAGTAACGACGCACTGAGTGTGTGCGCCGTTACAGGTGTTGACGGCGCACACACGGCGTGCGCCGTCAATGATTGTAACGACGCACACACGGCGTGCGCCGTCAATGATTGTAACGGCGCACAAACCCGGTGCCCCGTTACAAATAATGCAGAATAATAAAAAAAAATTTTTTTAAAAATAATAAATATAAAATAAATTTTATATTTATTATTTTTTTAAAAATTTATTATTTTTATTTAGAAATGAATATTGAAATTGAAAATAAAATTATATTAATATTTAAATTGTTGAATAACATATTTAAATTACAAAAAATCTACGAGGACGGGCCTCCAGGATCTCTAGAACTATTCGGAGGTGGAGGTGGAGGGTCGAGATTAGGGTTGAGTAACAGCAGCTGTTGTTGGAAGTACTGGAACATCTGCTCGGCATGCTGTTTTTCGGCGGCGGCTTGCTTTTTTTCGGCGGCGGCTTGCTCACGTTCAGCCTGACGTTCAGCACGAAGTTCCGTGAGTTCATTCCGAAGCTCCGCAATCTCCGCCTGACTACCATCAGAGGAGGTCGAACGTCTTCTCTGTCTCGGCGGTGCCTCGTAAGCACTCCCGCAACCCCGGATGCGTCGTCCTCTGGAGGGTTCTATAGTAACTCCTCTGGCAAGCTCGATCTGGCGAACATACTCGGCAACTTGTCGCATGACCTCATCCTCTTCAACGTCGGTCATCTTGTTCAGCGTTCCATCCTCGTTGTGGTTCGCCTCGTCATTCTTCCAATCCCTAAGCGCATTCCTAATGTAAAGCTGCAAAAAAAATTTGATTAATATAATAAATTAAAATATTAAAATATAAAAAAATAACGAAACTTACAAGCTTCGGGTTGAGTTCCTCCTCCCCCTCCTGTGGACCATCACCAGGCCTAGGTAAGGCCTTGTGAGCCTTCAGTAAGGCCTCCAACTTTTTGGAGACCTCCACTTCCCCGGCCGCCGACATCCTCTCCCAAAGCGCTCGAAATGGGACTTTGCCAGTGTGGTGGTTTAACTTGTTGTCGCTCCTCCGAATGACACTCATTTGAGTAGCAACATTTTCCTGGAAAAAAAATCAAAGTAAATTCACATGATAAATAGTAAAAATTCAAGAAAAAATTAAAGTAAAGTAAAAATTAGTAATATACCTCGTTGGCATCGAAATGTTCAACGAGCCACCGTCACTGGGACTTCTTCCCTTTCAGACTCTTGGGAATCCCATTCCGGTCCAATCTAGTCGGGTCGACGTACAGCTTGTATAACCGCTTCATGTTGGATTTTCGCTCCTTATAAGCGCTTATGGCCGTCTCACGAATCCAACCCCGTAGCTCAACCGAATCGGTCACTTCAAACAAACGCTGAAATTCACAAATATGACGTGAATATTTGTAATACGAACATTTGGAAAAAAATTAGAGTAAACGTTGAAATAACCCCGAAACTCCTCCAAAACGCCTGGAACTCAGACGACGGCAAATCTCCAAACGTCTGGTAGGAAGCATCGCGTTCCCGAGCGAATTTCCCTATAATCGTCTTCACCCTATCGGCCGAAAGGATTCCTCCTGCGACACGTGGTCGGCCGTTTTCCCACGTCAAGAGCAACAGACCTCCGTTCGCCTGAACTACTCTCTCATCGTCGGCGATATTGATGTCGATCTTTTGGTCCTTCTTTGCTCTGGCTTCCCAGCTCTTCGTCTTGAGGCAGTCGACTTCCACCTTGTAGTCGAAGTACAGCTCGTACCTCGGAATCTCTCTGTACTCGAGAGGAAGGAGCCTCCACTCGTTCAGCGGCAGTTCGGACTCATCTGGCACAAAGTCCTCATCGGAGGGTCCTGCGACGTCTCCGAGCATCTCCTGAAAACTCCGAGGATCCGGGACCTGGAACTCCCAGCCCGGATAAGTCGGCTGAGTGGGCTGAGTCAGCTGCGGCGGTGACGGAGTGTACATCTCATCATGTACCTCCGGCGCCTGCGAAGCCTGCCAAATTGGAATGTCCATGGTGGCTCACCTAGGTGCCCTGGCCTTAGGTGCCTTACGTCTAGGCTCCATTATCTGTAATTGACCGAATAAGACTTTTAAGGTCAATTTGACCGAAAGAATAGAGAAATTCGGCCGAAAATGCCCGAATTACCCTTAGGGGTTAAATTTTTGTGAGTTTTCCAATATTGCCCCTAAGGGGATAATTTTTTTCAAAATTCCGAAATTGCCCCTATGGGGCAATTTATTCATAATTCCCAAATTGCCCCTAAGTGGCAAAATTTTCTTATAATTCCAAAATTGCCCCTTAGGGGCACTTTTTTCATAATTCCCAAAATGCCCCTTAGGGGCAATTTTTTCATAATTCCCAAATTGGCCCTTAGGGGCAATTTTTCCATAATTCCCAAATTGCCCCTTAGGGGCAATTTTTTCATAATTCCCAAAATGCCCCTAAGGGGCAATTTTTTCTTATAATTCCAAAATTGCCCCTTAGGGGCAATTTTTTCATAATTCCCAAAATGCCCCTTAGGGTCAATTTTTTCTTATAATTCCAAAATTGCCCCTTAGGGGCAATTTTTTCATAATTCCCAAAATGCCCCTAAGGGGCAATTTTTTCATAATTCCCAAGATGCCCCTTAGGGTCAATTTTTTCTTATAATTCCAAAATTGCCCCTTAGGGGCAATTTTTTCATAATTCCCAAATTGCCCCTAAAGGGTCAATTTTTTCTTAATTCCCAAATTGCCCCTTAGGGGCAATTTTTCCATGATTCCCAAAATGCCCCTAAGGGGCAATTTTTTCATAATTCCCAAAATGCCCCTTAGGGTCAATTTTTTTTATAATTCCCAAATTGCCCTTAAGGGCAATATTTTCCAAAATTCCAAAATTGCCCTTAGGGCCAATTTTTTTAAATATTCCAAAATTGCCCCAAAGGGGCAATTTTTTTATTAATTCCAAACATATTCATATTCATACTAACATATCATATTAACATTCATATTAAATTAAATTATACTAACATATGAATACTAACATTCATACTAAAATATTCATACTAACATTCATATTCATACTAACATTTATATGAAATTAAATTAAAATATTCATGCAATTTTCATGCCCTCATATTAAATTAGGGACTTACCTCTTTGACGGGAAGACCGCCGACGGCGGGACGGGACGGCGGGACGGCAACGGCGACGGCGACGGCGGGACGACAACGGCGACGGCGGCGGCGGCAGATCGGAGCAGAGCAGAGCAGAGCAGAGAAGGAGGAGGAAGAAACCGAGAGGAGGAGGAAGAGAAGGGTTCTGCCCAAATTTATCTGCGATATTTGTAACGGCGCACCTTATAGGGTGCGCCGTTACAAATTATAGTGTAACGGCGCACATGGGCTTCTGCGCCGTTACACCAAAATTTGTAACGGCGCACCCTATAAGGTGCGCCGTTACAAACCGTAACGGTCAGAAATCGAGCCGTTTCTGACCGTTGTCTGAACCCAACGGTCAACTTTTGCAACGGTCAACATATTTGTAACGGCGCACATACCAATGTGCACCGTTACAAGCGCTTGTAACGGCGCACACATCCGTGCGCCGTTACAACCGAAATATCCGCGGGAAGTTTAAATTTTCGCGAAATTTACCCGCGAAATTTGAATTTTCGCGAAATTTCGCCGCGAAATTTGATTTTTCCCGTGGCGCCAATTTTGTAACGGCGCACATATGTCTGTGCGCCGTTACAAACTCTAAACCCTAAATTTATTTAATTTAACCTAAAATCGATCGTGATTGATAAGCGGTCTTCCCGTGGTTTGATTTTCTTCAAATTTTACTATACCACGTATATGTAATTTTCAACCAATCGAACGGTTTTGATTGAACATAAAATATATTAATCTACCGAACGTTTGATCATCAATGAGTTTAGGGTTTTTGTGAGTTTTACCTTCCTTAACCCTAAACTCACGCTTTCAACGAAAGTGGAATGTTTTGAAAATAAAGTTTTCATCCAACCGTACGGATAGTAGCGCAATGAATGTGTACTTCATATGTCAAAATTTCATTCAATTCCGATAATGTATGAACCTAGATCTAACCGGTCAATGGGAAGTCAACAGAGTTGACTAGTCTGTTTGACTTGTTGTAACGACGCACATAGTACCCGTGCGCCGTTACAAACGACCAAGAATAATAATATTATATGTATGTCGATCCAAAAGTTAATCCGACCGTACCAATTTGAGCGCAATGACTTGTTAGTTCATGTTTCATAATTTCATTTGACTATGTTGAACGTATGAATCTCGATCGGGCTCGAAAACCCGATTTCAAAGGACAAGTCAACTGCCTGATTTTTTCCTAAGTGTGGATTTGTAACGGCGCACCTTACTGTGTGCGCCGTTACAAACCCATACTTAGGAAAAAAAATAGTTGAATGTGGAATTGACTGAATTACCCCTAATTAGGCCGGAATTGACCGAATTACCTTTTTAAGGTCAGATTGACCGAATTAGGGGTAATTCGGTCGTAGTTGACCGAATTACCCTTTTAAAGGTCGAATTCACCGAATTACCCCTAATGTAGTCCGAATTGACCGAATTTGGTCGTAGTTGACCGAATTACCCTTTTAAAGGTCGAATTCACCGAATTACCCCTAATGTAGTCCGAATTGACCGAATTTGGTCGTAGTTGACCGAATTACCCTTTTAAAGGTCGAATTCACCGAATTACCCCTAATGTAGTCCGAATTGACCGAATTGACCGAATTACCCTTTGAATGTGAAATTGACCGAATTACCCCTAAATCGGCCGGGGTTGACCAAATTACTCTTTATAGATGATAAATTAAAAAAACCATTTATTCATAACCAATCAAACATACATATACATATTAAGTATCAGAGTCGGCGGAATCATAATCTTCATGCCCTTCCAAATCGCTGTCATCGGTTTCTTCGTCGTCGTGCTCGGTTTCTTCGTCTTCTTCATCGTTCTCAGCTGGAGGTGCTGGCGGTGGACACCGGATTAAGTTTGTTAGGTCGATAGTGATACTACCCGGTGTGACGATGTCAATTCGATCTTCTTGGTAAGGTTCATCGACTTCAAACTCCAGGTCGTCGTCGTCACCGGCACGGGCTAAACTGCTCGCTTTGTAGTGACCCCTATGCGACACGACGTTGACAACCTTCCACGGTCCAGATTTAGGGTCGTCGATATAGTATACCTGTTTTGCCATTAAAGCAAGGCAAAATGGGTTTTGTTTGTGACGATCTGTGGACGTGTTGACCGAAATGAATCCATTTGCGTCCTTTCTAACTGTCCGTTCGTCGTACCACCGACACTTGAATAGAACGACTGGCATGCCTTCCGAGTAGGTAAGGATACATACGTCCATAAGAACACCGTAGTAACATATGTCGTTTGCTTCAATCATGACCCCTGAATTTTGATTTCTCCGGCCCTGGTCGATTCTCAAGCATAAAAATTTGACGCCGTTAACAGTACACTGCGAATAAATGGCAGACGAACGAGGACCTCTAGATAGTAGTACCAACTCTCGTTGCCACCCTGGAGCACTCATCTGCACACGGAATTTAAATGAGTTATCCCTAAAATTTGTAAATGGTAATTCAAGTTAACTGAAGTCTATTACGTACAATTCTGCGCCACTCGAAGACAAATGACATGACTCGATCCTGAAGAGATTTCCGTGGGTGTATTCGTTGGAACCCTGCACGATGTGATTCTACGAATGTATCTGCTTCGGCACAATTCTCAATCACTGTCCAATTCGCCCAGAACATCTCAGAGGTGCTCAATTTGTCGTTTCGCACCACGCTCTTAACTTGTACATGTGGGGAAACAACTGATAAGTTGAAACCTAGAGCTGGACTAACAAAACTTTCGCTGGCTGAAGTGGCGCGGTTAAGGTACATCTGAGTGAAGGTGACAGACTCGTGCATCAAGTACTGTTGGGCTATACAACCTTCTGGATATCGCGGGTTTCGCACACTTTTCTTGTACACGCCAAGTTGCCTACAATCGAATTATGAAGGTTAATGTCATATTCAATTATACAGTTCAATGGTAATTCTTCATGATATTTCGAATTCAAGGATCATACCGTTCAATTGGAAACATCCATGTGAAATGAACTGGGCCGGTTCGCAAAACTTGATCCGGGAGGTGCAGTAGAAGGTGAACCATAATTGTACAGAATGAAGGAGGGAAAATAGTTTCCAACTTACAGACTAGAACCACTATATCTTCCCCCAACTTTTTCAGGGCTTTTTTCCTCGGTTCCCTTGTGCACAACATTTGAAAGGCCTTGCCTAGCTCTGTTAATGCTTCTGCCACATAAGGTGGAACGTACTTCCGAATGACAAGGGGGAAGATACGTTGCATCAACACGTGACAATCGTGGGTCTTCAATCCGAGGAACTTTTTCTCATCGGGATTCACCTTGCTCTTTAGACTTCCCGCATATCCAGAGGGAAACTTAACAGCTTTTATATGCTCCAGTACTTCCTTCCGATCACGACCCGCCACGCCATAAGGTGCATCTGGGAGCTCCCCGTCTTGCACCCATTGGTCTTGCCGGACACCCTGTTCCTCGTAAGTTCTCCTAGCTTTCACGTCATCCTTAGTCTTCCCTGCAATTCCAAGAACTGTACCTATGACGTTGTCGTATACGTTCTTCTCTATATGCATCAAATCCAATGCATGTCTGACTTTATGAGTTTTCCAATAAGGCAGCTCCCAGAAAATGCTTTTATGAGACCAACATATACGAACACCACCCCCTTTTCGTTTACTGAACTTCGGATGCAGACTAGGCGGTGGGTATTGATGACGTAGAATCGCACTGAGTACAGCAGCCCCTGAATGCCGGGTAGGCCTTCTCCGTGTCTCTGTCTTCCCGTTAAAGGCCTGCGGCTGAAATCGCAGCGGATGTTTCGGTGGTAAGAACCTACGAGCACCTTGGTAAGAGATTCTTGAGTTACTGTGTTCAGAATCGATCTCGTCCAAGCATAAAGGACATGCCTTATATCCTTTAGTCTGGATGCCTCCCAACATTCCCAAGCCCGGGAAGTCACTTATTGTCCACATCACAGCAGCCCGCATGATGAAAGCCTCTTTCTTAGAACCATCCCACGTGACAACTCCGTGCTCCCACAGATGGTTCAACTCATCAATCAGCGGACGCATGAAGTTATTTAAGCATTTCCCCGGTGATTTTGGACCAGATATCAACATGGTGAGGATATTATACTCCTTTCTCATAGCCATCGAGGGCGGAAAATTCAACGGGATAGCGACTACAGGCCACAAACTGTAACTCGGCGCAGTAGGCCCGTATGGAGAGAACCCGTCGGTTGACAGCGCCAGCCGCACGTTCCGTATTTCTCCAGAAAATACTGGGTATTTAGCGTCAAAATGAATCCAATCTGCACCGTCCGATGGATGTACTAATATTTCATCGTCCTCAATCTCCCGCTCCCCGTGACATCGCATCCACTCAGCCGTCTCTGGAGCAAGATATAAACGTTGAAGTCGAGGAGTCAATGGGAAGTACCACAACGTCTTTTTCGGAACTAATTTTTTTCCCACCTTCGCGTATCGTGCCTCTCCACAAACGCCACATGTCTGGAGTTGCGATTGTGTTCCGTAGTACAATGTGCATCCGTACAAACATGCATCATATTTCACGTGTGGCAGTTGGATTGCCTTCATTTTCTGCTTCGCCGCTGCATAGCTAGATGGATACGTATTAGGTTGGGGTAACGTAGAACAATAATCTTTGGCAACCTTGGTAAAAGCTTCGTCAGACATCCCGGTGCTCTACTTGATGGACAACATCCTTAACATTGCTGCTAATGAAGTATCCTCACTATTTTCGTACAACGGCTTTTGGGAGTCCGTCACCAACCGGTTGTATGCTGTCATGGTTGCCTTAGCGACTCCCTCCTTGACTTCAGTTATTATTCCAATGTTCTGTTGTTCGTCCTCGTCCTCGTCCTCGTCCTCGTCAATCCTTACATCTCTAGTCGGGTCTACATCATCCACGAGCTGATGGACAGGATCAACGTATACTGGATTGTTGTCCGACGTCGAACAAGGCTGATTCGCTGATGTTTCCCTCAAACTGATATCCCAATTCCGGCTCGAGCTAGCTCCTTCGGCTTCGCCATGATGGAACCACACATTATACGATCTAAGGAAATCTTTCCTCAATATATGATCGCAAATAGTCTTCATATCGTGCCAAGCAGAATTACAACACCTCGTGCATGGACACTTGAAACGTCCCACACCATCTCTTGGAGCGTTTTTTCTCGCAAATTTTACAAAACTGCTTAATCCTTTCATCCATTCCTCACTCATTTTTACGGATCCCATCCATCTCCGATCCATTCTATATATGTAATATATATAAATTCGGTTAACAATTGATTTACATAATATTGCATTATTTCAAAATATGTACGTACCTTCTAATTCACATAAATTACCTAATTACCCTTGTTTGGTCATTTATAACCTTATTACCCCTAATTAGGTCATAAATGACCAAAATACCCCTATAATTAGGTTCTAAATGTCCAACAATTACGGGAGAATTTACCCTAATGTTATCATGCAATTAATGGAATCGGGAGAATTGATCCTAATGTTATCATGCAATTCATGGAATCGAGTAATTTATTTCATCAGTTCCAAAACTAATTTAATAAATTTAACGTGCAAATTATTCATACAAACAAAATCATACAAAATCTAAACTTGGATCGATGAAATCATATACAAATTTGCAGTTATATGTAGTGCATTATTTAAAAATTTGTACATACCTTCTCGGGAGATTTGTCTGAGGGTGCTCGGGAAAATTTATAAATTTTCAAAATTACGAAATTACCCTTGTCGGGAGAAAAGTAGGTGTGAGATATGTTGTAGGAAAAGAAGGGGAGGTTCTGCCCAGATTTATAATACATATTTGTAACGACGCACATACCAAGGTGCGCCGTTACAAACTTCTAGTAACGGCGCACATACCAAGGTGCGCCGTTACAAACTAACGGTAACAACAACGGCTCAATTTCCGACCGTTTCCCATAACGGCAACAAAGCTGGTCAACGGTCAACACAATTTGTAACGGCGCACATAACGGTGTGCGCCGTTACAAAGGTGTGATATTAACGGCGCACGTTTAACGTTCGCCGTTACAGACATTTGTAACGGCGCACTTTAAGCGTGCGCCGTTACAAATGTATGTTCTAACGGCGCACATACCTTTTGTGCGCCGTTACTGTTGCAAAAACTGATAGTGTGGAATAAACATATGCGATACATAAACATTACTAATGGTCAAGTGTACTTGAGCATCATGAATGGTTTGCTGTATTTAATTTTAGAAGAGTGAGTTGAACATATTTATTAATTTACAATGACATTCAAGTCAATTAATTAATAGTTTTAACACAAAAGCATATTCTTGGAGACTAACGAGAGAAGTCACTTGTGTGAGAGTGAAGTGAGGTTACTTCAATGGAGGCTTGAAATTCTGGTCAAACGTAAAATGTCTATCGCAATATTAAGACTAAGTGACAGACATTTGCTGGTGCAAAATCAATAAACAATATAATAAACAAAACGTAGACGACACAGAAGTTTGTTACCTAGTTCGGTGCAAAGTCACCTACGTCTTGGGGCACACTGCTAATGAACAAGTTTTACTATAATGTAACCAATCAACACATACAAGATTCTCACGATTATCACACAAATACAAGCTCTATGGTATTGTTACTAGTGACAACTTAACCTAGAGTCTCCCTCTGTCTTCGAGCTCATCACTCGAGTTCATTCCTCAAACAGACGCCTCTGTTCAGATCTCCTAGTCGTTCTTCAACGGTTTGCATAAGATTTCAATCATGCGATCACAACCCCGAGCAGTCAAGCAATTATTTGAGTGAATATTGATTGAACACACATGTTATATCTCTGTCACAATACCCAGCTTCCCAACACGCTAGTCCAACACGTTTAGGAACCCTAAATATTCTGCACAGAGAGTCGGCTACACTACACACCTTCTATAGGGAGGTCGACGACCTTTATGTAGAAGATGGACAAAACATATTTTAGGGTTTCCTAAAAGATCTCGTATAGCGCCATCCCGATACGTCTTCTCTAAGTTTCCTAAAGCTGATGCGCAGCTAAATCAGATCGAATCATGCTTTGATTAGGAGATCTTCTAAAAAACGAAATTTCAGAAGGTCGTCTTTTAAGATGTTCAGATCTTGATGTTGAGAATTCTAGATAGACATCATTCATTTCCAGCATCGCGCTTCTTAGGTCGCGATATGTGGATGAACATCTTTTCATCATACAAAAATATTCAATCTCGTAGGAACCACAATCTCCCCCTTTGGCTATTTTTGGGCGAGCACTTCTTTCTTCATGTGATCCGGAGAGAAAAACTTGATCCATCTTGACAGTATTTCTGACCGAAAGATGTCCGAACATGTGGCGGCTAGACATATGAAGCCAAAAGATGTCAATCAAACACAAAAACTTTACATAGCACACATCATGTTAAATCAAGTATACCCGAGTGCTTCTTGACATTCTCCACGTGAATACTACACTTTCTTCTCTCCCTGATTGCCTCAAAAATATGCCAAAGCGCATATGGAATCATAAGCAAACAAGCATATATCGCAAAAAAAAAACATAATAGCAAATGCAAGTTCAAACAAACATTCCCAGGGCACATGATCAGCCCTAGAAAATTATCTCGGATATTCCCCCGAGTGAATATAAGTTTGTACCGTCATCCAAAAATAAATTTTTTTTAAGAACCAGAGATAAGTAAAACAGTAACCGGCTAAATTCTTTCCGAACTAGACTCCTCCTCCTCTTCATCAGACACTACAACAACCTTGCCTTTGCCCTTCCTCGCTTGCTGGACGTCTTGGAGTTGACCCTCACAGATAGTCTTCCTGTGGAACATTGCATCCATGGTCTTGTCCAGGAACAGGATTTCTACCCGAAGCTCCTTTTCGACACCCCCTGGACATCTCCCGATCCAGCTGCAATCCTTGATGATTCCCAGAGGGACGACCAATGTCTTGGACATGAGTCCCTTCAAATAATTTTGGACTGAAGGTAATGGCAGAAGGCTTTTTCCCTGCAGCATCAGAGTCACGTAGCAGCTTTGGACGTTAACTCAATATAATTCAAGAGATAAGCGAAGGGAAACCGATTGGCATTTTTACAACAAATAATTTGGCATGCTTGTTCAAGTGATCGATCACAAAAATACCAAAATAAAACACAGAACGTGTACCTATTTGATAGATAAGACGAGCGAGTTCTGGTGTTATACTGGAGCCGTGAGATGAAGGAGCCCAATTAGCAATACCAATTCGGAAGATGACCGAGTATTTGGAGGTGAGAACAGATGAAGACATTTTTCCTTCGACTGGCCAGTATCTCCTTACTCCTCCAGTAATTTCCTTGATGACCTCGTTTAATGTTGGAACATCATCTAGAACATCTGGTGTGTCTCTTCCCAAGTATCCATTTATAACCTCAGCAGAAAAATGACAAGCCTTCCCTCTAACATAAAATTTTCTGAATTCGGTGCTTGTGTGGTTATCAAAACCAGGAGTCAGATTAATAATGAATTCCTTTTCAAGAGAAGGGTAATATGTCCCTATATTGGTGACACTTTGGAACAACCTTGCATTGGTGATTCGATTGATAATCTCTTCCATCCTTATTGCCTCGGGAGACAGTTTTTTCTCAGTAAAGATCTTCCTTAGGACAACAAACCTCCACTTCAAAGATGATTCAACATGATGGAATGAGAAGTTGTCTACAAAGGCTATGGGCACATTCTTGGACATCTTTTGTCCTCCCACATACTTTGTCTCAGAGGCCAGTTTCTCCAAAATTTCCTCCACCTCATCCTCTTTAGCAGAGGAAAGTTCATCGACTAGGTGCCTCGACATTTTCACAGACTTCTTGTTTTTCTTTTTGGAAGGACTAGAAACACAGCTTGACTTCCGTTTCTTACTAACTTTGCTTGCGGATTCCTTCTCCACAATCATCTTCTTTCTTTTCTTAGAGGCCTTCTTCACAGGCACACTAACCATCTTTTGCTTTTTTTTCTTTTCTTCGATTGCAAGCTAGACAAAACAGCATTATCTTCTTCCGAGGGCACAACCTCGTCCCTTTCAGCAAAAATTTCAACAGCAGATTTGGAGTCATCTGCAACCTCCTTCTCAGCAGATAGTGTAGCTTCACTATCTTTTGCACTTCTTCTTATTTCATCAAGAACTTCTACAACTGTATCAATATGAACCTCTTCTTCTTCAACTTCTTCAGGAATATCTTCCTGAACTTCCTCACGAACATCATTCTAGACATTTTCTCGAACATCTTGGTGCACATTGTCCTGAACATCGTTCTGGACATCTTGACACGCATCATCAACTGATACAACTTTTAGGGCATCATCAGGCACATCTTCCTGATCTATACCAGACACAATTTTCTGACCTTTACTTTCTGCAACCTTGACATTAGATACTAGAACCTCAGCATCTCCAGAGACTCCTTCCTGAGTTGCAACCCTAACTTCATCCTGCGTGCACTCAGCACTATTGAGGTACTGGCTTGGATCTTCGTCCACCTCTTTGGATAAATCAGATGCATCAAGAACATCTTCCTGACCCTTTTGACAGACATCAGAACCGACCTCGTCGGTTGGAAAAATAGTTCTCAAAGGTAACACCTTTAACACCTCCTCGGGTATATCATCACTACCTAAACTCTCTATAACTGAATCTTGAACAGGGGATATACCAGAAACTCCTGATTTATGGTTTTGAAAAGAATGAGATATAGAGGTACCTTGCATGTGGTCGATTGGAGTCTCCACAGGTGTGGCTTCTTCTCCATCAGCATTTTTCTCGACAACTGAAGTCTTGAATGGCTCTGAGATTGCAGTTCCCTTCTTGGAAAACTTTGGACGGAGGTCTTGAATTTTGGCCTCGTGCTTGTTTTTCTCTATATTCTTCTCCGAGCTTGATTGATAATGAGACATTGATTTTTGTCTCAACGCCTTCTTCTTAGCGAAAATTTCTGCAACCATTCTACTTCTCGTTCCCACCATGATTGAGAGAGAATTTTCAAAGGGAGGAATAAACACAGAACTACAAACCTTTTGAGAGAGAGACCGGTTAGAAAAAAAAATACAGAAAGAGGTAGTTGTAGAGTTTCTCAATTAGGGGACCGAGAATAGAGGACAATATTTGAAAATCTTTTCAGTAAGCTTATCTTTTCTTTTTCGATATCTTCTTGACGTGCATCCTCTTGAGGGCTTTGAGTAATAAACAGACCATGATGCGATGTGGATCATACACATATTGATTCACAGCTCCCATTCTTTTGGCATTAGGCTTTTGAGGAGGGCTCTACCGAGCAAAGCCCTAGTGAGAAGCGTAGGCTTTCGAACCGAGCTGTATCGAGAGCCTTAGTAAAAATATCAGCTAGTTTCCTTTTTGTGGGGATATATTTTAGTTGAATCCTCTTCTCTTCAGCTAGATCTCTGATGAAGTGATGTCGAATATCTATGTGTTTAGTCTGGCTATGTTGTACTGGATTCTTGGATATATTAATTGCACTGACATTGTCACAGAACAATGTCATGGCATCTTATTGGACATCATACTCCGACAACATATGTTTCATCCATAATAGTTGGGTACAACTACTTCTAGCAGCTATGTATTCAGACTCAGCCGTGGAGAGGGCTACACTTCTTGCTAAACCATGAGATAAGGTTATCACCTAAGTAGAAGCATCTACCAATGCTTATTCGGTCGGTTGTACTTCCAGCCTAGTCAACATCACAATATCCAACAAGATCAGAAGATGTATCAAAAGAATATAATAAACCCAGGTTAGCAGTTCCAGAGACATATCTCAGAATTCTTTTAGCTTGAGACAAGTGACTAACCTTTAGATCAGCCTGATGTCTGGCACATACTCCCACTAAATATGCTATGTCAGGTCGACTAGCAGTGAGATATAGCAGGCTCCCAATAATGCTTCTATGTCTTACATACTCCCACTAAATAGTTTAATTCTCCCACCATGCTCATCTAAAACTCGGACTGCATATTACCCACAAAATACTCCACCGTCTTGGTAGACATCCCTCCAAATACAATAACATCTACATAAATTTGGGTTATCATGATGTTGTGTCCTTCCTTCTTTACGAACAATGTTCGATCCACTCCTCCCCTGACATATCCATTATGCATAAGAAATTCACTTAGTCTTACATATTATGCACGGGGAGCTTGTTTTAGCCCATATAAGGTTTTCTTGAGTTTGTAGACGTGGCCTGGAGCGCTTGGATCGATGAACCCATTAGACTGGGCTACATACACTTCTTTATTCAGATAACCGTTTAGAAACGCGCTATTCGCATCCATCTTGTAGAGCTTGAATTGAAGGTGACAAGCAATCCCCAACAAGAGTCTTATAGCTTCAAGCCTTGCTACTGGGGCAAAAAAAATTTCAAACTCTATTCCTTCTACCTGAATGTACTCTTGGGACACCAATCTTGCTTTGTCACGCGAGATGTTCCCAAGCTCATCTGTCTTATTCTTGAAGATCCATTTCGTGTCTATCACATTGACATTATCAGGTTTAGGTACTATCTCCCAAACTTCATTTCTTTTAAACTGGTCAAGCTCTTCTTGCATGGCGTTAGCCCAATATTCGTCATTGATAGCTTCTTGGACATTTTTGGGCTCCATTTTAGACACGAAACAGACATTCCCAATCATTTGTCTGTAATTCACTGGTGCTTTTTGCTTAATACGGACTCCGTCCTCAATATTTCCAAACACTTATTGTACTAGATGATCCTTTTGTACCTTTCTAGAAGGGATTATCTGATCTGGCACCGGCGTAGCGACATGTCTAGACTGATATCACTAACTTTGTTTGTCTCTTTGTCTGCGACATCTTGCGGTTCAACATCCTCAGCGACATGTGGCACAATTGCTTCTTCACCACTTATATTCTCAAAGATGAGGTCGGTATCGTTTATGACCACATTGATAGACTCCATCATGGTTTTTTTACATTTGTTGAATACTCGGTATGCTCTGCTATTTTGGGAATATCCAGGGAATATCCGAGAAATATCCCTTCATCACTTTTCGGATCAAATTTCTGCCATGGGTCCTTGTCCGCTAAGATGTTATAAGTCCAGCCAACGATACAGAAGTACTTCAGGTTGGGATTTCTCCCCCTCCATATTTCATATGATGTTGTGTTCGTACCTGGTTGAATACTCACTCTGTTGTGAATATGGCAAACGGTATTGAGCGCTTCAACCCAAAAGTGTGTAGGCAAATCTTTGGCGAGTAGCATGACTCTGGCCATCTCCTGGAGAGTCATGTTCTTTCTTTCTACAACACCATTATGTTGAGGAGTGATTGGAGCAGAGAACTCATGGGCTATCCCCTCTTCATCACAAAAGTAAAAAAACTTGTTGTTCTCGAATTCCTTGCCATGATCACTACGAAGTCGGAAAATCTTGACAATGTTTTCCGCTTATTCTCGACATATTCTGTTACATAGGGTTTTGAAAACAGAAAATGTGTCAGACTTTTCTCGAATGAATTCTACCCATGAATACCTGGAGTAGTCATCAACATACACTAAGACATATCTCCTTCCTCCCAAACTTTTTACTTGCATGGGACCCATTAAATCAATATGGAGCAGTTCAAGAACTCAATACGTAGTACAATGTTGCAACTTTGTGTGAGATGTTTTGACTTGCTTCCTGATCTGGCATTCACCACATATCCTTCCTTCTGTTATTTTGAGTGAAGGGACTCCCGTTATGGCGTGCTCAGACATGACTTTCTTCATGTTTTTGAGATTTAAGTGACCTAGTCGTTGGTGCCACAATTGAGCCTCATCAGCTTTGGAGAACATGCATGTTGACCCTGTATCACTTGGAGTGGACGTCCATAGATAGAAGTTATCTTTGGACCTACTACCCAACATGAGTTTGACTTGATTGTCCATGACCACATAACACTTGTTACGAGTAAAGTTAACTATTAAATCAAGATCACATAATTGACTAATGCTTAAGAGATTAGCAGTCAGCCCTTGCACTTGTAAGTCCTCCTTCAAGCATGAAACACCTGGGAGTTTGAGTTGACCTTTCCCGATTATTCTGGCTTTGACTCAATCGCCAAAAGTTACATGTCCTATAAAACATGGTTTAATGTTGACCAGCAGGCTCGTATCCCCTGTCATGTGTCTTGAACTGCCACTATCAAAGTACCAGTCCTTTCCTGTGAAAGGAGACAAGGTAGTGTAAGCAATGTTAGCTCGGTATGATACATTTTTTACCTTCCAAACTTGTTTGGGAGCTTTCCTTCTTTGGAACGAGAGAGATTTGGACTAAGTGTGTTTCTTCCCATACAGTTGGTAGTAATATGGTTGAATATGGCCTTTTTTCCCGCAAAAGTGACACACCCATCGACTTTGAAGAGAAGGAAAATCAGAACGGGTCTGTTGACGATTCTGATTCCTTCCTTGATTATATTGATGATGTTTTCGTTACACATATTGCTTATGATAATGTTCTTGACCTTGTGGGCTCCAGATTTCTGGGACATTTGATTTGACATATGATGTTTATTCTTTAGAGGGACAAACACCGTTTAGGATGTGGATGTCTCTGAAGTGTAGCCAAGTCCCTGCATGTTTTTGGCAGGTTTGCCTATAGAGAGAAGTATTTCTAGCATGTTCGTGCTTGGATTCATCATTCTCACAGACTTTGTCATCCGATCGATTTCACCATTTAACCGGCTCACTTCCTTCTTTAGATTGGCAATAGTTACTAGTAGCCTCGTTTTATCTTCTGTAGGAGTTAGGACAGTGTCTCTTTGCTTTTCAAGAATTTTTTATTCCTCAATGTGTTGAGTGAACAGTTGGTTTTACGCATCGTTCATAGCATCATCTGACAATTGTTCTGATTCATCAATAGCAAAGGTCTGATTAGAAGAGTGCGTTGTGAAAGCTACAAAGTTACTTATCTGCTCTGCATCCCTGTCCTCTTCTTCATCATAAGACATGGAAGCTTTATATCCCTTCTTTGTTTTCTTAAAAATTTCGGAAATTCCTTCTGGATGTGGCCAAAGCCTTCACATTCATGGCACTGTATTCCTTTTCCAGCTCTCTCTGAGGTTCTACCACCTTTAGAGGTATAGACATCTTTCTGGGATTTGAGCAGCTGATTGTCTTTGACATTTTGAGAGACATGTTTCCCAGCTCCCTTAGAAAATCTTTTCATAATCCTGCTATAGTTTTTAACTATAAAAGCAATAGTTTTTCTCACTAGGTCTTCATTCGTCATGGTTTTTCCCAGGGAAAATGATTCATTAGCAAGATCTTTAATTCTTACATTGAAGTCACTTATTGTTTCGTCATCTTTCATGGATAATGCTTCAAAACTTGTGTGAGATATTGGAGCTTCTGCTCACGCACTTTGGTCGTTCCTTCATATGTAGTATCCAAAATCTCCCATGCATCTTTAGCGACCATGCATGTGTTGATCAATCTCAAAACGTTTTGGTCAACCCCATTAAATATAGCGTTAAGAGCGCATGAGTTACTTAGAGCTGTTTAATCTTCTGCATAGCTCCAGTCGCTTTCTGGCTTGATATGAATTACACCTTCATCATTAGTAGTAGTTGGAGCTTCTCATCATTTATCACTGATTTCCAAGATTTATGATCCAGTGTTTTAAGAAACACACTTATACGAGCCTTCCAGTACCCGTAGTTTGATCTGTCTAGTACCGGGGGTCTATTGACCGAACTTCCTTCTCTAGAACCTGACATGACTAATGACCAGAATTTTTCAAACATGAAATCACCTAGCGAGTTAGGTGCCTCCTCTGATACCAATTGAAATTCTAGTTAAACGCAAGATGTCTATCACAATATTAAGACTAAGGGACAGGCATTTTCTGGTACAAAGTCAATAAACAATATAGCAAACAAAACATAGATGACATAGAAGTTTGTTACCCAGTTTGGTGCAGCGTCACCTATGTTTGGGGGCACTCTGCCAGTGAACAAGTTTCACTATAATGTAACCAATCAACACATACAAGCTTCTCACGATTATCACACAAATCTAAGCTCTATGGTATTGTTACTAGTGACAATTTGACCAAGGGTCTCCCCCTGTCTTCGAGCTCCTCACTTGAGTTCATTCCTCGAATAGACGCCTCTGTTCGGATCTCTTCGTCATCCTTCAACGGTTTGCACAAGACTTCAATCGTGCAATCACAACCCCGAACAGTCAAGCAATCATTCGAGTGAATATTGATTGAACACACAAGCTATATCTCTGTCACAATACCCAGCTTCCCAACACGCTAGTCAACCACATTTAGGCACCCTGAATATTCTGCACAGAGAGTCAGCTACACTACACACCTTCTATGGGGAGGTCGACGACCTTTATGTAGAAGATGGACAAAATATCTTTTATGGTTTTCTAAAAGATCTTGTAAAGCGCCATCCCGATACGTCTTCTCCAAGTTTCCTAAAGCTGATGCGCAGCTAAATCAGATCGAATCATGCTTTGATTAAAAGATTTTCTAAAAATGGAAACTCCAGAATGTCGTCTCTTGAGATGTTCGGATCTTGATGTTGAGACTTCCGGATAGAAATCATTCGTTTCCGGCATCGGACTTCTTAGGTCGCGACATGTGGATGGACATCTTTCCATCATACAAAATAGCCAATCTCGTAGGAACCACAAGACTAATGAGACTTAGTTCTCTTAAGTTCATGCAAAAATAGGAGATGTTCATGAGCATAACGAATATAATCATGAAAACTCAAAACTATGTTTTTTGATATATGTCTGGGGTATTGTTCGCTTACACAAAACGAAATAACAGTTCAAGGACGACATCCCGCCCACTAGTCAGCCAGTAAGATAAATATGCTCACACAAAAGAAGGTTCAAGGGTGTTGCCTACCTATCCTGTGCAGATATCAGTTGTACAAAGTAATCACCACATCGCAATGCTCACACATTCAATTTCATTCGTGTGGGGATTGTTGAAAAAATTATACAATTAAGTATGAAATGACTAAGCTAATAAGTGTATTAACTTGTGACTACGTCAACGTGAGTCTTGATTCGGAACGCCTAGACTCAACATAGAATAGATGATGTATTATCTTTCTATTTTTATTTAACTTCAAATTGTTGATGTTGCAAGGAATTAGTAAGGAATTTTATGCTGAACTTGTTTGGATGATTTCAACTTGTTTAGTCTACAGTAAACTTAGTAGCCTCTCTATGATCTAATTAAGGGAGAATACATTCTGTGAGTTGATAATATTCAAAAGTATTGAAAAATTATTGAAACTTTCAAATAAAATAACTCTTTCATACGAGCTTCATTTCGGGCTCATAGTATATCAAATCGAAGCGAATTGAAAGCTCAACGACTTTGAAGAAAGGTTTTTATTAATAATTAATATTATTTTAATAATTAATATTATTATTAATAATATATCAAAACTTTCGAATGACATAACTCTCTCATTTGAGCTCCGTTTCAGACTCATAGTATATCAAGTCGAAGAGAATCATATGATCAACAATTCTGAAGAAAAAAATTTATGTCCAAAATTTCATCCAACGACAACAAATTATTAATAAAAAATATTTCTTCAAAGTCGTCGATCTTTCGATATTCTTCGATCTGATATACTATGAGCCCGAAATAGAGCTTGTATGAGAGAGTTATGTCATTTGAAAGTTTCAATAATTTTTTAAATACAAGGACATTTTTGTCATTTCAAAAAAAGTTAACAGAATTTCAAAAAAATTTAACGTAGTAGGGCTAAGTGATACTTTGGCAAACCTAAGATGGTTGTGAGTTAGTATCGTTTTTTTGGAGGAGGTAAGTGAGATTTCTGTAAATCTAAGTGGAGTGAAGTGGAATTTTCTCAATAATATATTATATTGTTCTTAAAAATATTTTGGACTTTTCACTTTATATTTAAGGATAATTTTAACATTTCACTTTATTTTAACACAAAAAATATTGATGCAACTTAAATAAAATTTACGGTGGTTGTTAAGTGGAGGGAAAATGAATTTATTGACTAAATAGCAACTAACAAAGCATAAAGTTGGACAATTGAAGGTATAGATGGTGGGACAGACCCCACACTGTTAGTTAAAATAAACTTGGTCAATTCGTGAGTCATTTGATGCTGAGCAAAAGAAAGACAAACATATATTCCGATAGTGAATAGTACGCAACACCCTTTGTTATTGATTTCTTCAAAGTTGTTCAGCTCTACCCGTCTAACATCTTGTCACTACAGGAAATTAGGCTTTTCTCGGCGATATATTGAACATCTCGCCGGTTTAGTAAAACCATAGTCGGCGAGATGTTCAACTTCTCGCCGGTTTGGTGAAACAAACCCGGCGAGATATAGCCAATATCGCTGGGTTAGCTTCACCAGTCAACGGGCGGATTATGACCACAACTGTCATACACTTTCCCGACGAGATTTTGCGCAATATCTTGTTGGGTGTGTTTAACCAAACCGACGATATATTGTAAATCTCGTCGGGCTTATTACAGACGTCAGTGACTCCAACCCAGCGAAATATGGGCAAAATATTATCGGGAAAGAGTTTGTTGACCATCAACGGTAGGGTGTTGACCATCAAGGGTCATAACCTTTCGCAGCGAGATATTGAGTAATATCTCGCCGAGAAAAGGTTATGAAAGTTCTATAAAAAGTCTATGGATGAGTTCATTTGTCAAAATTATGTTTGTGAATGATAATTTGGACCTATTCATAGAGGTGAAGATTTCGAGTGCATACAAAGTCGAAGATTACTAGTCTGGTTCTCGAGTTCCCCTCGTTTTCTCTAATCTTGTCATCCTCGTTGGTCGATCTCCATATTTGCAGGTTAGTTTGGGTTTTCGATATGCTATGAAATTTTAATTTTGGTGAACTAGGCTATGACATTTGTATGAATTTTTGTGAGTTAGACTATGAATTAGTGAAATTTTGTTGAACTAGACTATGAATTAGTGAAATTTTGCTTACCTTGACTATAAATTAGTGAAATTTTGGTGAACTAGGGTATGAATTAGTGAAAATTTAGTGAACTAGGCTATGAGTAAATTTTAGTGAATTAGGCTATGAATTAGTGAAATTTTAATTTTTTTTGTCATATTACGATATAGTTATGAAGAAAATCCGTGACTTAGGCTACGAATTAGTGAAATTTTGGTGAACTAGACTATGAATTAGTGAAATTTTGGTGAACTAAGCTATGAATTAATGAAATGTTGGTGAGCTACAACGGGATCCGGTAGCAGGTGCCCCACTATGAATTTGTGAAATTTTGGTGAAATAGGCTATGAATTAGTAGATTTTTGGTGAATGAGGTAGACTATGAATTAGTACATTGATGTAAGATTTCGATTTGTGGATATTCAGTTTTAATTACGCGTAGTAATACATATGCATATAATATCTATCACATATTGTATTGTATTGTATGTAAATCTCTTAATTATGGACCGTCATAGGTGGATGAATACAGAAAACAGAAGGCCGCAAACGTATGTGGACGGTGTCAAAAATTTCATAAAGTTTATCCAAAAAATTGCGTTTCAACATGGTCGTGACCGATATCTATGCCCGTGCAAAACCTGTCACAATATGATTGGCCAACATGAGAATACAATACGTACCCACTTATTGCAAGACGGCATGATTTCGACCTACACTGTATATGGGCGAGTGTGAGGGTGATTAATTTCTTGCTTAATAAGTACGCTCTTGTATCTAATGTAATATGTTCAATAAATAATGGTTGCTTGCTTGGACTATGTTTCCTTGTGATTATTAACTATACGTTGATGTGATGTAGGAAGGAATTCAAGGATAGAGATGTGGTTGTCTATCTTTGGCTTGCTGTGATTTTAAATTAAATAGAATTTAATTCGCTATTTGAATTTAATATATATGTTATTCATGTCAACGCATAAAATGCCTTCTAGAAGAAACAGGGTGCAGAAGACTGTGAATGAGCAGTATTTTGATCGAATCCGCCAGTATGCTACGAGGTTGGCACCGTCTGAGAGCTCGGGGGTAGAAAGTGGGCCCCAGGCTGGTACTAGACCCGAGGAGGGTACTTTTCCCCAGCAGGGTACACCGGCCGAGGAGGAGGTCAATAGACTCGAGCGAAGTGGTTCGGTTCCAGAGGAGGCGCCTGAACACGAGGATGAGCTAATCGAAAACATCATTCCCACAGTCGATCCCTCGTACATTCCTATAGTGGAGTCTAACGGATCGAACACGTGCAGTTCGACTGTGCTCTCCAGACGACACATCTGGTACCAGTCGGTGAACACCACGTACGAAGAAGGATCGACGAGTGGGCCACAGGAGCCAAAGACATGTTCGCGTGAGCTTGCGAAGTGTAAGAAGCTGCAAGATATGATAGAGAAAGGGCCTCTTTCGGTCACGTGGGATTTTGACAAAAATCACATCCTCATCAACAACGACCCAGAATTTGACTCAACCCAGATTATCCGGTTCATCGGCGGTCACATCAGGACGAGTGTACTACCGCGCGCTCCTCGGTTTCCGATGCTGGACTTCGATGAGCAGTGTAAGATATGGGGAGCTCTCATGGTAAGTTTATAAACTTTTTTCATTCATAAATTATTTTATTTCAAACCGTTTTGATAACGTTGTTGGGCCCGTAGACAGTTGTCCACAAGCACCCGATAACGCGCAAGTGCACGCGGTCGTTACAAGTAATAAACCCTGGTAAGCACAAGGTCGAATCCACAAGGACCAATAAGGGTTGATTATATTTAATTTATACTATCAAGTGTAACTTAAATTACTCAATTTATAAATCGGTTTTGAGATATGTAAAGCAAAAACGCTTGGGAGAGACTATTCAGTAGAGAAACCCATGGATGTTAGGCTATTTATTTAAATTACAATGAAATAAATGAATAAGTTCTTGAAAGAGATCACCATGGGTTCCAAACGTTAATTTCATGCAGCGGAGCCTTATGTAACCATGGTGACCGAAATAGATGAAGATCTTAATGAAAAATTCACCATGTTTATAACCTTTTCAAATCTGAAAATTACCTTTGTCAATCGATGAAAACACAATGTAGTGTTTCTCTATTGCGTCCACATAAGCACAACAACCAAAAAATCGGTTTTCTCTCACACTTTTGCTATGAATGTTTTGAGAATAATTTTGACAAAAACTATAGAGGAGTTGGGGAGAGAGGGTCAGCCAAGTTAAGAGGAATTAGTGGGGGAAGTTGCCGAAATAGTTAGAGCAAAATAAGGGAGATATTTTGCAATTAACTTGAAAATAAAACTAAAAAATCTTATTAGAATTTCAAAATCAATTAATTGCATATCTTACCCTCTTAAACTCTTATTTGCATTTTTCCCCATTCATCACTTAAAACCCTAAATGGGCTTTAAGCTCGTTTAACTAAAACCCAAATTAAACCCATTAAATTGAGTTCTAATTTTGGTTTAGACAAAACGGTTTAATTTCCTCGAATTGATTTCTTCAACCGTCTGGTTAAAACCTTAGGCCAGAAAACTACCGAATCGTTTTCAATTTGACTATATTGAAAACCTGATTCTCCCAATTTCCATCCATAATTATTTGTCATGTATCGTGCTTAATGCGTGTGACCCTCTAGGCTCACGAACAGTTGGCAGACTGGTAAAATTACTATTTTACCCTTTCTATCATAAGTGGTCTCTAGCGAGACACTATGATTACCCAATGTTCGTGATTATCGATTATTCGACTTAACCTGTTATCGTACATGTCACTGTCCTTTTATCAAACCGATATCCAGATTGATCAATAGGCATAGAATCGTCAACCTAATTTATCAATCACTGTTTCTTGATATCTGAGATGACTGAAAACTGATACTAAGGTATCACCTGCACGGCCGTGCTATTCCTTCAGTCATACTCATCAAGTGGCCTAAACATATAGCTTTCTCATACCGAAGTATGAGTGATAAATCCCTCAGACGCCTTTCGAGTTCACTAATGCAATAAATATCCAATCCAATCGAAGCCATTATAGTTACCCTTTTACAGATAACGTTAGACTAGGTCAAACTTAGGTATTCGTTGCACATTGTACACAAAAACTTTTTGGTCTTAGGATATAATGACAAGCTACGATCTGTGAGTATCTCATGACTGGATCTATGCAACATGCTCACAATCGGGTTGTCCGATATCATCGACCTGATGGTATCTATGATATAACTCTGGCACGCACTTTGCCATGATCAGTAGAGCATGATCACAAGGAGTTAATCTCATATTGATCGCTTCAAAAGAAGCTTAGCTGATCAGGGACTTTATCGAATGCAATTCTTTCTGATCTATAGTTCTACTATAAGCGGTTACACACATTATGACATAGATCAAATCACATTAGATATATTACTACAACACATTAGTAATATTATGCCTTTTATTATGTAGAAGAATGATGTCCGTTACAATATAGATTAAGGAATTACATTGGACTAGGGCATAATCCTAACAGTTCTGATAAATTATGCAAGTAATGTGAACCCTAAGCAACAATCATAGAATTCACGTGCGCCTCATTCTTGGGCTGCGGTAAAGCCTTTGTCAAGGGATCAGTAACGTTGTCATCAGTCGGTACATAAGTAATCTCCACATCACCGTTATTGATATATTCTCTGATAATGTGATACTTCCTCTGTATGTATTTAGTTCTGTTGTGGAATCTGGACTCTTGAGCTAATGTTATGGCCCCCCGTGTTGTCACACAACAAGCTTACCAGATCAGACGCTCGCGGCATTACATCTAATCCGGTTAGAAAGCTTCTAACCCATACGGCTTCCTTAGCTGCTTCTGCTGCAGCTATGTATTCAGCCTCTGTTGTAGAATCGGTAGTTGTGGCTTCCTTGAAGCTCTTCCAGCTGAATGCTCCGCCATTTAACACGATTACAAATCCTGCCTGTGATTTGAAATCATCAGGATCTGTTTGAAAACTAGCATCAACATATCCTTTGACTACTAGTTCTTCATCCTTCCCACCATACACTAGGAATGCGTCTTTAGTTCTCCTTAGATATTTAAGGATACTCTTGACAGCAATCCAGTGCTCCTGGCCTGGGTTAGATTGATATCTGCTGGTAGAGCTTAATGCGAACGAAATGGCTGGTCTCGTGCAAATCATGGCATACATGATGGATCTCACAACCGAAACATATGTGATCTTACTCATTTTTCTTAGCTCATCAGGAGTCTTAGGACTCTGTTGTTTGCTGAGCTTAATGTCATGCCGCATGGGTATGTATCCCTTCTTGATAGCATTTGTGCCCTAGTCCAATTGGTATTAGCCTGTAAACGTCTATGTACAAATATCATCGTTTGTGATGTATAAATATAAACGGCTTTATATTACTTATGTGTTGAAGTAATATGTTAAGCATGATCTGATTTATGACCACTAAAGTAGTAGAACCATAAATCTGTACGGATCACACTTAACAAGTCCCTGGTCAACCTATGCTTCCTTGAAAGCGACCAGTATGAGGATGGTTCTTAATGACGTAGTTCTACTTGTCATAAGGATGTGGGATCCTGGAACCATATCATAGATATCATGAGGTGATTGATATCGGACGACCCGCATTGAATAGTGTTTTCATAGATTAAGCCATAAACATATTCAAATGCGATAGCTCGTCACGACGTCCTTAGACCAAGGAGTCTTTGTGATCACTATGCAATGAATGTACGGCTTTAACTTGCGCCAAACGCTTTCTGTAAAAGGATTGCTATGAAGGGCATGATTGGGTGGCGGAACGGGTTGCATGAGTGACACGAAAGACGGCTAAGGGATTTATCCCTCATACTACGGTATGGGAAAGATATCCGTTAGAAGGCCTCTTGATGGAGACCGAATGAGAGAAAAGCATGGCCATGCAAAATGATACGGGTTATCATTTCTCAGTCATCTCGCATATCAAGTAACAATGATTGATTAAACAAGGGAGACGACTCTATGCCTTGTGATCAATCGGGATATCTAGAGATAAAAGGATGGTGACTTGTACGCACAAAGGTTAAGTCGAATCATCGATCATCATGCACCTTGGGTAATCATAATGTTTTACTAGAGACCACTTATGATGGATCGGGCAAGAGCAATTCTTGCGCCGATCTGCCAACGGTGGCATGAGCCTAGAGGGTCACACACATACAAGATGGATAACTTGAGACAAGGAAACATGGATGTTTCTTAAGGAGAAGTATATGGACAAAACTGGAGGTTTCGTGCCATAGGTTCGGTTTGAGAGAATAATTAGCGAATCGAGAAAAATTGAGTTTTTCGTCGATATCGCGTCGGACTTTGTTTGATAAGTAGCGACAAAAAGGTCGGGAAACTTTTGGACGCGGCATGAGACAACACGGGAGGGCCCATTGGGCTCGGCCCATGAAGCCTCATGGCCGGCCCAATAAGGGCCCAATAAGGCCATATGGCCGGCCCACTTGGTGGGGCCAATGTGGGGGCCACACAACACCATGCTTAGTTGGTAGTTGTGGATTAAGAGGTGAGTGATTTAAGGGGTATGGGTTAAAGCTCCTTTAAGCCCATACCAATCACTTTTAACCCATACTTGTGAGTTGGATGATGAGATATATTGCAAGACATTATTTCATTAATTGATTAAGTCACAAAACTCACAAAAACCTCTCTTTCTCTCTCATTGTGGCCGGCCACCTTGGTGTTCTTCCTCCATCTTGCTCTCTTGTTCTTCATTTAATTGTTCTAGTAGGCAATTAAGTGAAGGATCTTGAAGATCATTCTCTTGGTGTGGACTTGCTTTAGAGAAGAAGATCCGAACGTTCTTCTTTATCGATTCAAACAAGACTTAAAGGTAAATATCTTGTGGAATAGATTTTGCTTTGGGATTTAATGGTTTAAATGTTCTTGGACAAGGTTTGGAGTAGATTATCTTTTATTGCTTCCGCTATCTCGATGACGATCTAGAACGCTCCAAAACCCTACAGTGGTATCAGAGGCTGGTTACCCTCTTAATCTTTGTCTTGTTGAATTTATTTCGGTTTTGTGATTATTTTCATGCCAAGAGTTGATAACATGATTTTAATGCTTTTTGGGATATTTGCATGAAATATGTTACTTTTGAAAAATATATTAAATTTGGAATTTTTCGGGAATTATTGGATTTGTCGGGTCCGAGAAGAGACTCTCGGGGAGCCGGATCGGAGGTACCGGACGGAGGTCACCAGAGGCCGGGGAGGCCGGCGGTGACCGGGCCCGCCCCCACTCTCGGCCGAGGCCGAGAGTGGCGGCAAGCCGGGTTTGGGCCTTCCAAGGCCCAAACCGGGCCGTGCATGGTTGGGCTCGGCTCAATGGGCCCTCGGCCCATTGGCTTGGCCCAACTTGGTTCGTGTGTGGTGTTTGATCCATTTCACGAACCCACGATCCAATATTTCGAAAACTTTCAAAATTTGATCGGTTTCGATAAACCGTTTTTCGAAAAGGTCTAGTTTCGATAAACCCGACCAAGCAACTTGGCAAAAGAAAAACCGGAATTATTGCATATTATTTGATAACATGTTTGTGTGATAACATGTTGGATGATGTGATGAAA
Source organism: Geranium rotundifolium (assembly GCA_963920655.1). NCBI lineage: Eukaryota > Viridiplantae > Streptophyta > Magnoliopsida > Geraniales > Geraniaceae > Geranium > Geranium rotundifolium. Next base: position 8,568,521 of record OY987319.1, on the reverse strand, counting down.
TGTATGATGCTTTAATAGCCCATTAGATTTATCGCTTTCACGGTTTGCATACCGTTAGTGTTAGCGTGTAATTATTCTTTTATTCGAGCCCATAAAGTGTAATTATTTTTTATCCGGTCTACGAACCGAGTATTAATTGTAATTATTACTCAAAGACGAGAAGGATGGAAAATCGAGCACGATGACGGTCTTGGAGGAAGTCCAAGAGCTAGTGGGAGCCCGAATGAGAAAGACGAGAAGATGTGAAGACTCGTAGATTCCTAAGATTAGGATGGGCTATAAAATGCATATTTAACGCTTTATGGTTGCTTGCTTGAATCATTTAAATTAATTGCATGGTTGCATGATTAGTTTATAAGTTTATAAGCGATCACCTCACATGCAAAGATTAAAAACAAACTTTAATTGTTTGCATGTTTTAAAGCGTTGTGAACTATCACCACACGGGTTGTGATGGATGAGTTCAAGTTTGGAACGTATTTTGCATGGGTTGCAAATGACGGATTCAAATGAAGATAGTATGTGATACAATTAGAAACATCACAACACGGGTTGTTGGTGACGGATTCGTAATTGTACCAAATACTTTCGAATTATTAAACACAACCAAATTACAAGTTAATTTGAGTCAAGTGAGATGCCACCCTAATTCACACCCATGTAGAAACATTTTATCGGTGTCGTGCGCCTTAGCGGAGCATCGATCGAATGGGTTCTAGATGGGAATGGTAAACTTTGTGGGATGTCGTGCGCCTTAGCGGAGCATCTGCACAAAGTTAACTCGTTAGTGAAAGTTGGTTGACTCAACCACGATTCTTGGCCTGAGGTCGAGCTGGGGCATCGGAAGGGTAAGCCGTGTGTATTACACATACCCTGACTAAGAGTTACACGGGTTGTAATTGGACGGATGTCCTACCTAAATAAGTCAATTGGAGCGGTGCGCCTTAGCGCACTTCAAATGACGAATAAGGGATCTTGGTTTAAAGATTCTAATTTTAGAATCTAATGGTTGGTGTTTAATTCGGATCTTCGTAAATTTATTCAACTATTCTGATTAAATTTACTTTCTTCGTGTAGAAATGGCTAGTAATTCAACAAAGTCGTCTAATTTGTCATTGAGGACTATACTCGAGAAGTGTAAACTCAACGGAACAAATTATCTAGACTGGGACAGAAATTTACGACTTGTATTAAAAATGGAACGCAGGGAGTACGTCCTTGATAAGGCTATCCCTGAGGAGCCAGCTGCCAACGCAACAAGGGTCGTTAAGGATGCGTACCAGAAACACCTTAGCGACTCTATCGACGTTGCGTGTGTCATGCTGGGCTGCATGGAGGCGGACCTCCAAAAGCAGTTTATGGAGCTATCCCATGATCCGTTTGCAATGTTTGCACAGATCAAGGATATGTTCAAGGAGAAAGTACGTATTGAAAAATACACTGTTCTCCGAGAACTCATAGCCTGCAAGATGTCAGCAGGCAGCTCCGTAGGTCCTCACGTCCTACAAATGAAGGGGCATTTTGACCATATGACTAGTATCGGTATGTCTATGGAAAAGGAAATGGCAGCGGATTTTATTCTGCAATCCCTTCCTCATGCATATGGTGGGTTCGTCATGAACTATCACATGCATGATATGGACAAGACCGCGTCGGAGTTGCACAGCATGCTAGTAACTGCCGAGAAGAGCATAAGGGGCAGTTCGTCCAAAAATGTCTTCATGGTCAAGAAGGGACCCAGCTTCAAAGCTGTTGGTGGCAAGGGTAAAGGCCCAAGACACCTGGCAGGGAAGAACAGACGACCATTTATTCCTAGACCTCACATGCCCGTACAAGGCAAAGGGAAGGCAAAGGAGTCGGTCTGTTTCTATTGTCAAAAGCCTGGTCATTGGAAGAAAGACTGTCAGCAGTTAAAGGAGGATCAGAAGAAGGGCGGTGGGGCCGCCACTTCATCAGGTATTCCATTAGAGCTATATCTTTCTACAATAAATACCTGGGTACTAGATACTGGAGCTGAGTCTCATATCTGTGCCGATGTGCAGGTGTTACACAGTAGAAGAGATGGTGGGGAAAGCGAGGTGGACCTAAGAGTTGGGAACAATACCAGAGTTGCCGCAACTGCCGTAGGTTCTGTGAACCTTGCTTTGCCCAGTGGGCTTGTAATTGAACTAAATGATGTTTTTTGCGTACCTGCTTTCAGCAGGAATATTATCTCAATTTCTCTTCTAGAGAAAGAAGGTTATTATTTCAATATTAAAAACGGGTTTTTTGATATTATGCGCAACAACATATATTATGGCAATGCTCACACTGTTGGAGGATTATACATATTGAATATGCAAAACTCGAAATCCAACATGCTCTATAATATAAATGCTAAGAGGTTTAAAACTAATGATTTAGACCAAACTCTAATCTGGCATTGTCGTCTGGGTCACATAAATGAGAAACGCATCTCAGCGCTTCATAAGCGCGGACTTCTAAGTCAATTCGAATTCCAAGCGATTGAAAGATGCGAAGCTTGTTTAATGGGCAAGATGACTAAAGCGCCCTTCACTGGTTTAGGTGAGAGGGCAGGTGACTTATTAGGTCTAATACATTCAGACGTATGTGGACCAATGAGTACGCATGCCAGAGGTGGTTTAGGCTACTTTATCACATTTACTGACGATTTCAGTAGATATGGTTATGTCTATCTCATGAGACATAAGTCCGAAGCTTTTGATAAATTCAAAGAGTTTAGGACTGAAGTAGAAAACCAACTCGGAAAGAGTATCAAGGCACTCCGTTCTGATCGGGGTGGAGAATACTTATCCGAGGAGTTTCTTAGTTATCTTACTGAAGGTGGAATACTATCTCAGTGGACTCCGCCAGGAACACCGCAACTTAATGGTGTGTCCGAACGGAGGAATCGGACATTGTTAGATATGGTTCGATCAATGTTAAGTCTCACTGATCTCCCGATCTCCTTCTGGGGTTATGCTCTGCAAACGGCCGCTTTCATAATAAACAGGGCTCCGTCGAAAGCAGTGGAAGGGACATCATTTGAAAAATGGTATGGGAAGGAACCCGTTTTGTCCTTCCTTAAAATCTGGGATTGCGAGGCTTATGTTAAAAGGTTGCTTGCAACCAAGCTCGAACCAAGATCAGATAAATGCACTTTCGTCGGATATCCAAAAGAAACAAAAGGATACTACTTCTATAAGCCGAGCGAAAATAAAGTTTTTGTCGCTCGAGGTGGGACGTTCTTGGAAAAAGAGTTCATTTCCAAGACAGTTAGTGGGAGGGCTATTCATCTAGATGAAGTTCTAGATGAGATGGTCACTCGGGAACCACGAGAGGACCCACTAGAAGAGGTAGAGCCAGAAGTGGTCATTGAGCAAGAACCAATAGCTGCAGTTAATGAGGACGGTCCGAGGCGCTCTGAAAGGATAAGTCATGCACCTGTCAGATACGGGTTCTTAGTAACTGAAGGTGATGGTTTAGTACTAGTGGACAATGATCCAGCTACCTTTCGAGAGGCTTTGAACGGAACCGACTCTGAGAAATGGCTGGACGCCATGAGGGAAGAAATGCAATCCATGTCAGATAATCAAGTGTGGGACTTGGTAGATCATACCCCTGATGTTAAGGTCATAGGGTGTAAATGGATCTTTAAAATAAAGATTGACATGGATGGCAAACCTCAGACCTATAAAGCGAGACTGGTAGCAAAAGGTTATAGACAAATCCACGGAATTGACTATGAAGAGACCTTTTCTCCAGTAGCTATGGTCAAATCTATCCGCATTCTTCTTGCCATAGCAGCGTATCACAACTATGAGATATGGCAAATGGATGTCAAAACCGCCTTCCTCAATGGGAGGTTAGCTGAGGACGTTTATATGTCTCAGCCTGAGGGTTTTGAGGATCCAAAGAATAAGGGAAAGATTTGCAAGTTGCTCAAATCAATCTATGGTTTGAAGCAAGCATCTCGGAGTTGGAATCAGCGTTTTGATGAAGTAGTAAAACAGTTTGGCTTCGTCAAGAACGATGATGAACCCTGTGTGTATAAAAAGGCAAGTGGGAGCAATATAATCTTTTTAGTGCTTTATGTTGATGACATACTGCTCATTGGTAACGACGTCCCTACCTTGCTCTTAACGAAGACTTGGTTAGGTGAGTGTTTCTCAATGAAGGACTTAGGCGAGGCCTCTTACATCTTGGGAATCAAGATATATAGAGACCGTGCCAAGCGGGTCTTGGGCTTAAGTCAAAGCACTTATATAGACAAGGTGTTGAGACGATTCTCAATGCAAGATTCAAAGAAAGGATTGCTGCCCATGCGTCATGGCATAAAGCTTAGCAAGAAGCAGGGTGCTGAGACACCTGCAGAGCTAGCAAGAATGAATGAGATCCCATATGCTTCGGCAATAGGGTCCATAATGTATGCCATGATATGCACGAGACCGGATGTCTCGTTTGCCCTAAGCTGTACCAGTAGACATCAATCCAAACCCGGTGAGGCACACTGGATGGCTGTCAAGGCGATTCTCAAATATTTGAGAAAAACCAAGGACGCTTTTCTTGTATACGGGGGCAGAAATGATGATCTCGTCGTCAAAGGATATGTCGACGCTAGTTTTCAGACAGACCCCGATGACTTTAAGAGTCAGTTGGGATATGTGTTTATGTTGAACGGTGGAGCATTCAGCTGGAAAAGCAAGAAGCAGGATACCATTGCCGACTCTACAACGGAAGCTGAGTACATTGCCGCATGTGAGGCGGCAAAAGAGGCTGTATGGATCAGGAGTTTCATGGCTGGGTTAGGTGTAATTAAAAACCCGTCTAACCCAGTAGACTTATATTGTGACAACACCGGGGCTATTGCGCAAGCTAAAGAACCCAGGGCACATAACAGATCCAAACATGTACTCAGAAAGTATCACATCATCCGCGACATAATTGCTAGAGGTGACGTGAAGATCCAATACGTTGCAACTGATGATAACACAGCCGACCCATTGACCAAGGCTCTTCCTCAAAGATAAACATGAAAAACATGTTAGGTCAATGGGTATAAACTGGGACTTAGATTGGAGCTAAGGGCAAGTGGGAGATTGATAGCATTTGTGCCCTAGTCCAATTGGTATTAGCCTGTAAACGTCTATGTACAAATATCATCGTTTGTGATGTATAAATATAAACGGCTTTATATTACTTATGTGTTGAAGTAATATGTTAAGCATGATCTGATTTATGACCACTAAAGTAGTAGAACCATAAATCTGTACGGATCACACTTAACAAGTCCCTGGTCAACCTATGCTTCCTTGAAAGCGACTAGTATGAGGATGGTTCTTAATGACGTAGTTCTACTTGTCATAAGGATGTGGGATCCTGGAACCATATCATAGATATCATGAGGTGATTGATATCGGACGACCCGCATTGAATAGTGTTTTCATAGATTAAGCCATAAACATATTCAAATGCGATAGCTCGTCACGACGTCCTTAGACCAAGGAGTCTTTGTGATCACTATGCAATGAATGTACGGCTTTAACTTGCGCCAAACGCTTTCTGTAAAAGGATTGCTATGAAGGGCATGATTGGGTGGCGGAACGGGTTGCATGAGTGACACGAAAGACGGCTAAGGGATTTATCCCTCATACTACGGTATGGGAAAGATATCCGTTAGAAGGCCTCTTGATGGAGACCGAATGAGAGAAAAGCATGGCCATGCAAAATGATACGGGTTATCATTTCTCAGTCATCTCGCATATCAAGTAACAATGATTGATTAAACAAGGGAGACGACTCTATGCCTTGTGATCAATCGGGATATCTAGAGATAAAAGGATGGTGACTTGTACGCACAAAGGTTAAGTCGAATCATCGATCATCATGCACCTTGGGTAATCATAATGTTTTACTAGAGACCACTTATGATGGATCGGGCAAGAGCAATTCTTGCGCCGATCTGCCAACGGTGGCATGAGCCTAGAGGGTCACACACATACAAGACGGATAACTTGAGACAAGGAAACATGGATGTTTCTTAAGGAGAAGTATATGGACAAAACTGGAGGTTTCGTGCCATAGGTTCGGTTTGAGAGAATAATTAGCGAATCGAGAAAAATTGAGTTTTTCGTCGATATCGCGTCGGACTTTGTTTGATAAGTAGCGACAAAAAGGTCGGGAAACTTTTGGACGCGGCATGAGACAACACGGGAGGGCCCATTGGGCTCGGCCCATGAAGCCTCATGGCCGGCCCAATAAGGGCCCAATAAGGCCATATGGCCGGCCCACTTGGTGGGGCCAATGTGGGGGCCACACAACACCATGCTTAGTTGGTAGTTGTGGATTAAGAGGTGAGTGATTTAAGGGGTATGGGTTAAAGCTCCTTTAAGCCCATACCAATCACTTTTAACCCATACTTGTGAGTTGGATGATGAGATATATTGCAAGACATTATTTCATTAATTGATTAAGTCACAAAACTCACAAAAACCTCTCTTTCTCTCTCATTGTGGCCGGCCACCTTGGTGTTCTTCCTCCATCTTGCTCTCTTGTTCTTCACTTAATTGTTCTAGTAGGCAATTAAGTGAAGGATCTTGAAGATCATTCTCTTGGTGTGGACTTGCTTTAGAGAAGAAGATCCGAACGTTCTTCTTTATCGATTCAAACAAGACTTAAAGGTAAATATCTTGTGGAATAGATTTTGCTTTGGGATTTAATGGTTTAAATGTTCTTGGACAAGGTTTGGAGTAGATTATCTTTTATTGCTTCCGCTATCTCGATGACGATCTAGAACGCTCCAAAACCCTACACTTCTTAGATCAAGCATTGAGAATCTTCTCAATAGCTTATCTATGTAATTGCTCTGACTTAGACCCAATATTCTTTTGGGTCGATCTCTGTAGATCTTGATGCCCAGAATGAAAGCAGCATCACCTAAGTCCTTCATCGAGAAGCATTTCCCAAACCAAGCTTTAACCTCAAGCAAGGTTGGGACGTCATTCCCGATGATCAGTATGTCATCGACATATAGCACTAGGAATACAATTTTACTCCCACTCGCTTTCTTATATACGCAAGGTTCACTTTCGTTTTGATAAAACCGAATTCCCTTACGGCTTCATCAAAACAAAGGTTCCAACTCCGTGAAGCTTGCTTTAATCCATAAATGGATCTAAGCAGCTTACAAATCTTTCTGGGATTCTCTAGATCAACAAAAACCTTGGGATGTGTCATATACACATTCTCTTTTAAGTTCCCGTTAAGGAAAACGGTTTTGATATCCATCTGCCATATCTCATAGTCGTAGTATGCTGTTATGGCTTGAATGATCCGGATAGATTTAACCATAGCCACAGGTGAAAAGGTCTCGTCATAATCGATACCTTCGATCTGGCGATAACCTTTCGCAACCAGTCTAGCTTTATAGGTCTGAGGTTTTCTATCCATGTCGGTCTTAAGCTTATAGACTCATTTACAACCGATGGGTTTTATCCTAGGGGTTTGATCCACCAAGCGCCAGACTTGGTTGTCGGACATGGATTTCGTTTCCTTATTCATGGCGTTGTGCCATTTTTCGGAGTCTGGACTGGCCAAAGCTTGTCTGTAGGTTTCCTGGATCATCCTAATCCACCAACATCAAGTAATTTCCTTCAGTGGCTAGAAAGCCATATCTGATAGGAGCTTGACGAGATCTCTCAGATCTTCTTGGACCATCTGGAATAGGTATGGGGATTGGTTCTTGATCAATGACCTCTTCTGGCTCCTGTATTTCTACATTCGGCATAGTGGGTTGTTCCGTATCTTCTTGAATTTCTTCAAGATGCATGGCACTCCCACTAGCACTTTTGGAAATAAATTCCTTTTCCAAAAATACCCCTCCTCGAGCAACAAAAACTTTTTTCTCGCTGGGTTTATAGAAATAGTACCTCCCTTGTTTCTTTGGGGTACCCCACAAAGACACATTTATCTGATTTGGGTCGAGCTTATCGCCTAGCAGACGCTTAACGTAAGCTTCACATCCCAAAATCTTAAGGAAAGCTAATAAGGGTTTCTTCCCGTTCCATACTTCGTATAGAGTGCTTTCCACTGCCTTTGTAGGAGCCCGATTCAATATGAATGCAGCCGTCTCTAGGGCATAGCCCCAGAAGGAGATATGGAGGTCAGCCTTACTCATCATTGATCGAATCATGTCAAGCAGGGTCCGATTTCTCCGTTCGGATACACCATTCATTTGAGGTGTTCCAGGCGGAGTCAATTCAGAGAGGATCCCATACTCCTTTAAATGACTGTGAAATTCTTGGTCCAAGTACTCACCGCCTCGGGCAGATCGAAGCGCCTTTATACTTTTACCAAGCTGGTTTTGTGCTTCGTTTTGGAACTCTTTGAACTTGTCAAAGGTTTCCGATTTATGTATCATAAGATAAACATACCCGTATCTACTAAAGTCATCAGTAAAGTCCACAGGATGACCGAGTCTGGTCAAGTGTTCCAAAAGATGTTTCATCTTAAAGACATGGGGACTGACATGAGCTCCAACCTTCAAATTGCAAGACATCATTTCATTGAAAGTATCGTATCTTTCGACACGCGCTTTCTCTTTGAAAATTTTCTCGATCTCTGCCATACAGGCTTTGGGATCATCGGAAATGTCCAAGAACTGCTTTTGCAAGTCAGGCACCATACTGCCCATCATGATGCACTGCACGTCGATCCGGTAGCTAAGAAATTTCTGGTAGGCATCCCTTAGCGCCCTTCCGGCGTTCAGTGCTGGCTCAGTAGGTGGTTCCTGGGTAAGGATATAATTCTTACGTTCATGCTTGAGAACGAGTCTCAAGTTCCGGTCCCAATCGAGAAAGTTTACGCCGTTAAGCTTATCATGCTCGATTAGTGACCTAAGCGCGCTGTTACAAGAATGATTCGTGTTTGCCATTTTATATCTACACAGTAAAAAAATTTTAATCAGTATTATTTAAAATTGAAGTTGGAGATTTAGTTGTAAAACACTTTCTGATTCTAACTATAGAATCTGAACCAGGGTCCTATCATACTCTCAATTGAAGTGAACGGAGGCTCACTGCTCCAATTGAGAGCATCAAGGTAGGAATACATCCATTTACAAGACCATGTAGTTCATGGCTAGGGTCTGTACTTGAATCCATCAATTGCAAATCCATGCAAAGATGATCCCTTAGCAGATTACATGCAAGTCTGATTAAATACCGGTTTTTAATCTTTGCATGTGGGTGATAACAAATCATACATGAACTTGTATATTAAACAATCATACATTCATACATTCAATCATACAAATGTAACGGTAAATATATGCGTAACTAAGCTCATCTTAAGTTCCTAAGAATCTAGCAATACTGGTCCTAAAGACTTGGTCTTCAAGATCCAGACTTGCTCCATTCTTGTGAACTCCCACTGGGTAAGGAATTACATTGGACTAGGGAATAATCCTAACAGTTCTGATAAATTATCCAAGTAATGTGAACCCTAAGTAACAATCATATCAACACCTCCTCTCGGTTTGGTGTTAGCCTAGACACAAAGTGTTCATCATCCATCTCGGGTTTATAACAATCATGAGTCTGTAATAAGTACAACAATAATGGAGTAGGGGTTCCGAAGAGTTAAACCCCTTTGAATCTAAGTTTGTCTGTCACCCACCGGCCCTCTCAGACACGACAACGCGACTCTCACAAGTAATATTTATTCGTCAACAAATATTATAAGCCTTAAGTACTCAAAATCAATCACATATGTATAAAATAATTCAGTTCATACTCATAAATTCATCAAAATAAAAAGTTACGACCTAGCATCCATGATCAAGGGTATTTAGCCCATGATCATGGTGTTAGAACCAAAATCCATAAAAACAAATAAACAATTCGAGTTTAAGGAATAAAAACGAAGAACCCTAAAACCCAAAAGGTTGAAGAACATGAATCGTTAAATCCCTCTCGATTGTTGTTGTGTAGCTCGCTTGATCTTAACACCTGAATCGCCTTAGAATCGGATTCGAGCTCCTCTCGAAATCCCTAATCCTCTCCTTGGTTGATATGGTGTTCTACTCTCTGCTCTCCCAAACTGTGGTGGCTGGTTGAGTTCAATTGTCGTGTGAAAACTCAAATTTTCGTCCCCCTCCTTCAGAATTCGTGTTTGGCTTTTTTATTTTTTTCTGCATCTGGGACGTGTAACAATCGTTACACCATCGTTACAACTCTGTTGCATCATCGTTACAGCTTTGTGTCTTCGAATTCCCTTCGAATTCACATATTATGGGCCCAAATCGGAGTTCGGATAAGAACTCTACACAACCCGAAAGTATCAGACAATTTTTGCCCTCTTACAGTCTTCTAATAAAAAAACTTCCTTCATGAGAATTGTAGATATTTTCGTTCTCTTCAATTTAGATATAACTTTTACTCAATTTGGACTTCGGATGTGGAAGTTATAGAACTTGCAAGTCATCTGGTCTGCAATCCCGATATCTGTTTTAGTGATGCCTTTCAGTGCTGTTTTGAGCTTCTTCCCATGAGATTTAGAGAAAACTACCTTCTAGAGAGTTGTGTATATAATTTTGGGTCACGTCGAATTAAATATGAGAAAGTTGTGCTCTCTGATAGATTCTACTGTGATTCCGGCTAGGTTTTTACCCTCTTCACCTGTATTTTGCACATTCACACCAAACATACCCGAAGGCCTAAAATTGGCATAAAGATCAATAATTTAACACATCGAGGATGAAATAACACCAAGAATAGGGGTAATAGATATCATAAACGTACATTTGATGCGACCGCATCAAACGTATTTATATTTTCATTGAAGAGCGCGCTACGCTACCACGTAGCGTTAAATAAAGTCTACCAGTGGCTCTCGAACCATACTCAGAGGCGCTACAGGGAGTTTAAGGGGGAGTGTTTGAGTAACTACTCTCAGTACGGGCGGAGTCTGGTCCCGGTTGACTTCATAGGCCGAGAGTGATCATGGGAGTAGATGTGCGATTACTTCGAGAGTCCAGAATATAAGGTAAGTAAAAATATGTAATATTTTCTTTAAGTCTTTCAAATATTTAAAAATAATTTCGTGTGCAGGAACTTTCTGGAAAAATGAGAGGTCTCGCCGAGAATAAGAAAAAGCATAGCGGTGGTTCCCGGACCTTCAACAGATATGCTCAACTTCAACATAAGGCTAGAGTTCTTCTTCCGAGTTTGGACACTTACGTGCGCGTCTATGAAAAAGACGGCGATCCGGAGACGGTAAAATTTTAATTTCTTTATAAATTTACCGAATTTTTATTATGTCATACAATTTAACACTTTTGTTTGCAGATCCAAAAAGCGAAGGACGAGATCAAGCGGCATAAAAGACTTGCCGTAGAAGCGGCTGCTGCCGGATAACAATATTCGGTCCCGAAGCATGTAGAGGCCGAAATCCTTCAGCGGTTGATGGGCACGGAGAAGAAGCGGGGTGTGTTGTTTCTGGCATGGGCGGCGAGTTCCTTCGACTGCCCAAACCGAGAGGTGGTGCCCGTACATCCGCGACCTCAGCTGAGTAGATAGATGTTGCAGTTGCTGCCAGGATGGCCGAAATGGAGGAGAGGGCTTGCGAGAGAGAGGCACAACTCGCAAGAGAGAGGCAGAATTAGTCGTCAGAGCTGCTGCTGCGGAGGGGGAGATAGCTGAGCTGAAACGTCGTTTCGACGATCAACAGACTCAGACGGACGCTCGAATTAAGCCCGAGGTCGATACTCGGGTTAAGGCCGAGGTTCAATCCAATATCCGGAAAGTACTGGTCAACTTCAGCTTGCCAGGTGTTACGCAGATGCCGCTTTCGGCCTGGGCCTCGAGCCCCATCGTCACTTCGACTCCGTCGTCGACTTTGACCCGGGCTTGACCCCGACCCCAGGGCTGACTCCGACTCAGACGCTGACGCAACTAACTATCTCGTCAGGAGTGCCTTCGAACCAACATCAACCTCCAACACCTGCCGACGAACAGTCGCGCCCGAGCAAGAGGTTCAAGAGGACGGCGCAGAAGACAAAACGGCTAGGACAACTCCCGTAGGTTCCTAGGTTACGGATTTCGTTGACATTTTTTGTAATTATACATATATTGTTTGACTTTTAGTTTTGTTTGCAATTGATTTCATATATCTTTTCAATCGCTGAAAATTGCAGTTTAGGATTTAGTTTAATTGCTGGTTTTACAGATAACGGAGAAATTGACAAATTGGGCAGATTCTGCTCAAATTTTTATCAAACATAGCCGGCGGAATATTAACAAAATCTCGCCGACTAGGTCGAACCTAGCCGGCGAGATTTTGTCAACATCCCGCCGGCTAGGTTGTAAACCTGTCAACATCTCGCCGGCTAGGTTGTAAAAGCTAGCCGACGAGATATTGTCAATATCTCGCCGGGAAAGCTTCACCAACACGGTGAGACATTGGTCACCTTCAAGCCGGCGAGATATTGAAGAAATATCTCGCTGGCTATGATCTTTCTAGATGAGACTTGCCCGGCAAGAATCAAGTTGGCGAGTTTTCGGTCAAAATCTCGCTGGCTTGGCCAAGCCGGCGAGATCGAACTTCCTGCTCGGTAAGAGCAAAGTGTCGCCGGTTTGGAGGTCATTTTCAGTGGTGCGTAGAGTAATAAATTATACATGATGTATTTTTTTTTCCAGTTTCTCTTGAATATTTTAATACTAAAAATAAGATTCTGGTTATCGCCTGACAATAAAAATATTTAGTTGACAGAGCAAGGGATAGACTTTGAGATTAGCACATGTGATACACAGAAAATTATGTTAATTAAGTATGATAGGTGGATGAGTATAGAATATGCACATGATACACATGCAGAACATTATTGATGGCTATTTAATATACTTTAAGTTATCATATACACAGGCGTAGATATATCTTATGAATATTATAAACTCTACAGGAAATACATAACTTACTTAAAATCTTCTATAAATAACAAATGGATACTTAAGAGCTCTATCACCAAATTTATTTTGCAGAATCATACTAAAATTCTCCGTGGCCAAGTCGGTTTGGTTCAATCCGAAAGAAGTGAAGATATGGATGAACTAGTCGATGGCATTGGTATTGTTAAATTTTTCAAAGGGAAAGATCTTCTTATCACCGGAGCAACTGGGTTCTTAGGAAAAGGTACGTCTGACTTATACTTACTTGTGATTTTAATGAGCTCACTTTTAATTTTCTATCAGCAATCGAACGTGTCAAATATCTTTGTTAACGCGTTCTTGGATTATGCAGTTCTTGTGGAGAAGATATTACGGGAAATACCTGAGGTGGGCAAGATTTATCTGTTGATCAGAGCAACAAATGCAGAAGTTGCACTGCAAAGATTGAAAACTGAAGTAAGTATAAGGAGGTTCAATTATTTTTTAATTGTTACATATATAGATAATATTCTTTTTTCTTTGCTTTATATAATGTTTTGGTGGCATGATGAAGATTATGAGAGCAGAGTTGTTCAAGTTAGTTCAACAAAGATATGGAGATTCTTATGAAGCTTTCATGCTGAGCAAGTTGGTTCCTGTGGTTGGAAATATGTGTGATTCTGAACTTATTGGGTTACAGCAACATTTAGCCTCCCACATATCAAATAGAGTCCATGTGATTATAAGTTCTGCGGCGAATACAACATTGGACGAAAGGTAATTAAATCCAGTATGCTTTCTAAACGGTAGAAAGTGTTTTGAACTTTGATTTTTATGTGGGCAAATGTATGTAAAAAACTTGATTCTTAATTCCATGGACAGTTTAGTCATTTTGTTACACGTACACATATTTTGTACAAAAAATTATAATTCAGAACAACCTTTTGTCATCATCAAAGTACACAGTACCTACTTGCAAAAGTCTTATACTATGTTTCAATTTGCTTCAGATACGACATTTCTATACAAACAAATACAAATGGCCCTTGCAACCTTCTAGCATTTGCAAAGAGGTGTAATCAGCTTAAACTCTTCTTACACATATCTACAGGTCGTACACATTAACTTATTCAACTTTTATGCATGAAATTATATAGAAAAACAATATTAATTAATGTTTCATTGTTTTATGTGAATACAGTGTTTGTTAACAAAGATAGAGAAGGAAAAATCATGGAAAAACCATTGCCCATAAAATTGGATGTGGATGTGGGTCATGAACTTCAATTAGCCCAACATTCCAAACAAGCTTCTTTTCCTCACAAAATGAAAGAATTGGGTCTAATAAGGTATTGCTGAAAATAATTAGTGTTTATCAACTAACATCAGAATTATACTAAACCTCTAGACATGCACTAGACTACTAATAATAAAACATGTATATGTGTATTTTTAGAAGGTCAAACATGTTTGGTTGGACTAGTACATACCAATTTGCAAAAGCGATGGGAGAAATGATGATTGATAGTACGAGAGAAGACGTACCAGTTGTAATAATTCGTCCAAGTGTCATTGAAAGCACTTTGAATGAGCCGTTCCCAGGATGGATTCAAGGAAATAGGTAGTATACATATATTGTAGTAATGTTTTTTTTTCTCAATTCCCAAGAAGGAAACAAGAACCAACCGAAAAACATCAATAAATCATATGAAAAGATATGTTTGCGTTTAATTATGTATACATCGCTTTGATCGATAATTATTTTCTCTCTTAATTAGGGTGTTGGATCCATTGATTATTAACTACGGAAATGGAAAGATCCCTGGTTTTGTAGCAGATCCAACTAGCGTCGTGGATATAGTAAGTCAGCTTCTACTTCTTTTTTCTCCCTCAGAAAAAATATTATATTGATGAACTAGTAATTAAATTAATCCCAAACTAGATAAAGGATAGAAATATTACAATACAAGTACTGATAAATTGAGATTACTGAGAGAGGTGTAATCAATCAATTCAAGATAAGTCGAGGGTGCTACATATGCATAGTCCCGATTATAAAATAAAGAGATTCTAGTTCACTTGGTTAATTTAAATGTTTAACTGATATCTTAAATACCATTCTCGACTCTCGGTATTGAGAATGGCCTAATCCCGAAATGACACTTGCTCTCTCGAGTTCATGTCTATCTCAGGACCGCAATAACCCGACAAGTAAGGGTTAAGTGTTAAATCGGGGTGACCAAATACGGTTTCGAGCCCCTAACATCTTGCGGTACCTAGGTCCAAACCAGTTGCCTCTCTCGAGACAACCTAGCTTCTTAAACATACATCCTAACTGGCCAAATTAAGGTGCAAGTAATAAACAATCAAGGCAATCCACACAACACAATCATCAACCCTATAAATAATATCTCAATGAATCACTTTTAAACCATACAAGAGTCCAGTACTTATGGCTAAGGGTTTTAGCCCTCAATAATGGTGATCAAATCAAAAGTCATGGATACAAAGCTCAAAACAAGAAATGAAAACAAAATGACCAAGTCTAAATTAAGAGAGAGGAAGAATTGCTCAATTGTCTTCTACTTTGCTCCAATCTTCAAACTTTGGTTGATGGTGAATTAATGACTTTTGACTCCAAACTTCAAGATTCAAACTCCAAAATAGGCTCTATAACAGTGAATTATGCAAGGAAGAAGATGAAGGCTTGAAATTGAGTGTTAAGTGAGAGAGCTCAAAAAGGAGCTAGGGTTTTACTTAAATAGACAAGGATTCGAATTCAAATTCAGCTCCTCCAAGTGGTCCGGTCCGAATCACACTTTGGACCTGCGAAATTAGTGTTCGGGTCCGATCAACGTTTCGTCCGGATTGCCTTCAAGACCTGAGAGGTGCTTCGGTTGTCAGATCCTTTGACAGCTCCAGTCCGGATTGCCTTCCGGGCCCGAGAGATTTCGCTTAGTCTTCTTAGGTTCGCTGGCAGATCCGGTTCGGATCACCTTCCGGACCTGCTCTCTGCCAGCTTCTTCTCCTCGTTTGCTTGGCTCCGAACTGCCGACCTCTCATCATCCCAATTTAGGCTCCGATATTCGCGCTTTTTACAAAATAAACCCAAACTCCTCGTAGCATCAAAACGCTCTTTTACCTCCATTTAAAAGCAATAATTGAGTATTTAAACTTAAAAGTTGTAGACGAAATGTGTCAAAATGACATTCTTTCAAACCCACAACAAAAAGTCCAAAATTTTGACCAAATTTTTTTTGATGCTTAATTTTTTTTCAAATAATTTTTTTATTCTTGGATTCGAGATTGGTATTGATTTCGGTTGAGTGGAAAGAAAAGAAATTCTTGAAATTTGAATCTCATTACATACTTGCTACTATATACTATGCATTTCATTTTAATTCTTTTTTGCTGCCCTTGCAAGTACAAGATATTATAATATTTGACATTCAGAACAGTATTAATTACGTTGTCTTTGCTTCGCATATTATTTTGCCTAGAATATAAAGTACTCATTTCAGAAAAACCATAACATATACATATCTTATTGAATAAGGAACTAAAAATAGTCAACTAATAATGATTCAGTTACCTTAAGCTATAATTGATCATAGTAGGTATCATTCTTTTTATACATATAGTGTTATAATCTCGTGCGAATTAAGAATCTTGTACAAATATGCGGGAGACGTATAGATAATTTCATAGTTGGAAAAGTAATTAATTTAGGAAAATAATTTTTTATTCAATTAATAAAAAAGAACATTTATTCATACTCGACCTGTTCATATTAAAACATCATAACGCAACTGCAGATTCCAGTAGATATGGTGGCTAATGCAATACTAGCAATAACAGCGAGGCATGGATCAACAAGACAAGAATTAGGACAGGACATGAAGGTGTACCACGTTGGATCTTCCACCGTAAACCCAATTATGTTCCAAGATATTTTCAAGATGTTCTATCAACATTTTAATTCATATCCAGAAATCGACCCAGTTAACGGTATAGCCATCAAGGTTTCACCGTTTAAGATATTCGACTCCTTAGAAGGTTTTTCCGACGCCGTACAAAAATATGTTTTCCGAGAGCAGACGAACGAAAATGTATCCAATAAACTGAAGATTAGCTTGGACATGTCGATAAAACGACTAGAGCATATGGCTAGGTTATACATGCCATTCATGTTCTATCGTGGAAGGTAATTTAATTATTTGGCGCGATATCAAATGATTTGATTTCAACATATTATTTGTACAATTACCAGTACTGTTTGTGATCTACGATTTCATATATTTGCAGGTTTGATAGTAGCAACATGGAGAAACTAATTGAGAAAATGTCCGCAGAAGAGAAGAAGAAATTTCACATGGATGTGCGAAGCATAAATTGGAAAGAATATATAAGAAATATTCATATTTCAGGTGTGAAGAAACATGTCATGATCAAGAAAGTTAAAATCAAGTCTACTATGTAATAAATGTCTTTGTACATCATAGCTGCTAGTTGGAAATATACATATGTGCCAAGGCATGCTTTTTTTTTCCTGTCAATTTAATCTTTATTGAGAATAATTAACAAAAGATTACAACTGATAGCTGGAATTACACGAGGTAAGTAAAATACCATAGAGTAGATGATAAAAATGAAAAAGTGAACACAGCAGCAGTGTACGAGAGATTGGTTAATATGTGATTCAGACTTTTGATGAACGAAACCATGTCTATTCAGTCTTAGTTTAAAATTTTGACCCAGACTTTTTTGATGCTTGATTGACTTCTTGAGGTTCTTGGACTCGAGTTTTTGATTGATTTTAGTCAATCTGGAGAGGCTAGTTTCACAAAAACCGGTGTGCACATGTTCTTTCTCAAAACTGGGGTGGAGGAGCATGAAAGGCCCACATAGAGGCCTACCAATTGCAACAAATATGGGCCTAGAGTGAGGCCCAGCTGATCCCAACAGAAAATAAATAGATTATGGGATGAACTAGAATACAAACCACTATTAAAATACAAATGTTAGAACAACTTGTATTCATTAGATGAATTATAATCAACGAATCTAATTAATTAGATGAATTAATAGATGAAACAAATAAAAAAAGTATTGTGGTCCTTTCATATATATATATATATATATATATATATATATATATATATATATATATATATATATATATATATATAAACACACATTCTAAACCCTATTTTCTACACGCCAAATTATCCCAGTCGCCGCCTCCAGTCCATATTCGTCTCCACCATCGATGAAGCTGATGCGCTGCTACCGTCGAGATCGAAACCAAGCCTCCTAGGTTGCGCCTCGTCGAGAATCAACCGAAGTCGAGGGCGTCGGATCGGAATTGTGATCCACGACGAGCAGGACGTTCTCTGGCTTGAGGTCGCAATGCACGAGGCCCGACCGGTGGATGTGGTCAACGCCTAGGAGCACCGACCTCGCGTGTCGCCGGAGGAGATCGAGGAGGGTCTCGCCAGAGGCGTACTCGAGGATGTCGTTGTTTCTGTGTGGGTTCGGCGATTCGGAGATGATGGTGAGTTATCGATTGTTTCTGTGTGGTATCTATGTATGTAATTTGTCATGGTTAATTTGTCACCACCATCTTCTATTGTATGCAAATGTGTCATGTACGATAGATCTGTGTTTCAAGTGTCATCATCATGTATGTCAGTGTACATGTTTCATATGTCATTTGATTCTTGGAATATTTTTGTTGTCTTAGTAGGTCACTTGATAAAGTTTGACGGGAAACGCCACCGAGATGGGGTCTCCGTTGTCGCCCTCACTACATCGTCGTGCTTCCGCATCTGCCTCGCCGTCCTTCACCTCTGTCTCGTCGCCCCTCACCGTTTCAGCCTCGTTTTCCTCGATCCAAATTCCGTTCTCGCTAGTTTAGATCAGCTACTGAAAGAATTAGGTTGCTTGAGGTTGGTTCACATTTTACTGCATTGGTATATCAAATTATACTGTAATTGCTATTTCTGATTTGGTTAGTTTTGATCTATTTAGTTGAAATGCATTTGCATTTTTTATTGAATTGATTGTATTTGAATTGTGTGATTGATGTGAGGAAATGAGTCATTTATATGTAATTGGATGTTTATTTGTGCTTGAATGGTGTGTTCTCATGGCAAATGATTTGGCTTCTTCTCTACATAATTGCACTGGTTAAAAGTTTCGCTTGAAACTATTAAATCCTTTCAAGTGAACCTATCTTATAGAACAATGACACAAGAAAACATTGACAATGACACAATTACACCAGTTTACTAAAACCAATGAGACAATGAAACCAATGAGTATCATGCGGAGATTCTTACGAAGATTTCATGTTAAGCAAGTTGATTCCTGTGGCTGGGAATGTGTGTGATTCTGATATTTGGTTAAAACAAGATTATTTGTCCTCGCAAATCTCCAATAAAGTGGATGTCATTATTAATTCTGCACCTAACACAACATGGGACGAAAGGTATGTACAACTTATAAACTTGTATATGTATATATATGTAATAAAAAGTATAGTTTTATCAATCGATCAACATCTACTAGACCATTACGTAAATTCTAATGGGCAACATATATAATTGATCAAACAAATTTGTATTGTCTTACATGCCAGAAGGCTAACTTACGTAAAAGCTCAACTTGATAAGCCTGATTGTTATACAAAATGATAAATAGATTCACATCTTTAACATAAACTAATATAAGAATTTTTCATTGTTTCAGGTATGATGTGTTCGTCAAATCAAATATAACTGTTTCTTGCAACCTCTTGGCATTTGCGAAGACGTGTAAACTACTTAAACTCTTCTTACATATATCTTCCGGTAAACATTTCAACTTTCTAACTGTATATGTCTATCAGTGAGCATATTGGCAAATTAATGTTAATTTACTTAGTGTTGTATTGTATATTTATTCTAATCGTATAAAAATTGAAATTATTTTGATAATGTCTTTACTTGTATCGTGTCACGTGAATATATAGTATATGTTAACAGAAAAGGAGTAGGGAAAATCATGGAAAAACCATTCCTTATGGAAGAGAGCAAAGCAAGAGAGAAATATTTTCAAGATGAATCAAATTCTCAACACTACCTCCGATAATATTGGATGTGGAACATGAAATTCAATTAGCTTTCTCAAGAAACTCTTCTACTCATGAAATGAAAAAAATTGGGTTCAACAAGGTATATTGTTAGAAGATGACACTATTATTCATAAGACATGTTGAGTAAATTTTTTTAACTTTTTATTTGGCCGAACGTATGTTTGTTTGAGTAGAGAAAAAAGTTTGGATGGACAAATACGTCCGAGTTTACAAAGGCAATGGGAGAAATGATGATAGATAGTACACGAAAAGACATACCAGTTGTAATAATTCGTCCGAGTTCTATTGAAAGCACTCTGAACGACCCCTTCCCCAGATGGATTCAAGGAAGGAAGTAAGATACATATGTGATATGTCATGCTTAAATCTTTACCTTATGAAATTCAAAAGACATTTCGTGTATATGAATAATATTTTGATCCTTTTATTCGATGATAAAATAAGTTAATAATACATTCTCTCGCATATCATTGGTGCCATTACTTATTAACTATGGGGAAGGCAAGCTCCTTGGTTTTGTAGGAAATCCAAGCTGCGTGATTGATATGGTAAGCTAGCATCTCTTTCCTTATATATACAAAGGATCACATTTAAGTACAAACTGCCCAAATATCTGAACCGTCCGAACAGGTAGAATGTTGAGGCAAATAGGTAGAATGTTGTGGACCCGATAAAATATCAGGCTAACTGAGTAGAATGTTACAGACACGGTGGTAAAACTTCTCTGCCACGTGTCGCACACTGGGAGACCATGCGTGTAGATCTTCATTTATCCAACGGTTGTGTGTAGTTCGGACGATTTGGACACTCCACCCCTTTTGTATTAGAATGCACCCTGTATACATTTATACATACTACTAGTTATGTAATCCAGACTATAAATCACCGCTTAGTTTGCAATTTCACATAACAAAACCAATGAGTGTGAAATTTCTATCATGATATCAGAGGGATAATCGATTCTCAAGTCGATTCTAAGATTATTTTACCTTACCCACTCATCAATGATTTATAATTATGATAGGTAAGCAAGTCAACCCATTTTCTTCTGGATATGTGTTTTATTGATTTTTTTTCCATTCTACTTTTGTTCTTATCGGTCTACTTGAAAAACATTATCCGACTTCTCACTCGTTTCTTCATATGATAAATAAAGTCCTACACTATTATTTAAACTATTAAACAGATTCACATTTTTCAAATATGGCACTCTAACACAATCATATCCAAAATCTATATACCAAAACCGCAAAAACCGGTCCACAGGCTTAGATAGTAATATTAAGTTCATGTTTTCACATGTTGCTCTCAAAACTATTTAAAATCATTTATAACGAGGTATATTATTTGTACTTTAAATTCATTTCCATCCGCTAAAATTTTGTCCATAATAACATGATGTGAACCTTTTGTCCTCAAAAGACTTCAAATTCATTTTAAAATTTTTATAATTAACTTTAGTGAGACGTACGTACAATTATTTTGAAAATTAAAAGAGAAAAATAATTTGTTAACATTACATTACCAACTACATATATTCAAGATGTTCTACCAACATTTTAATTCACATCCAAAAATTAATCCGCTCAATGGCACTACCATCGAGGTTTCGCCGTTGGATTTCTTCGAATCCTTGCAAGTTTTCTCGGATACCACGCGGAGTTATGCTTTCCGACAATTGAACTTTTCTTCACTATCAAATAAAATTCTTTCCAGTGAGCCGGAGAATAATGTCTTGAGTAAGTCGATAAGTCGACTTGAACGTATGTGTGAGATATACATGCCATACGCGTTCGATCGTGGAAGGTAATTTCAAGGTTCTTACCGATTTCTACACGCATTAAATTAAATTATCCATATCATTAATTTTGAGTTGTCATTTATTTTTATGTTTGCAGGTTTGATACTAGCAATATAGAGAAACTAATGAAGGAAATGTCAGCATCAGAGATGAAGAAATTTAATATCGACGTAAGAAGCATAAATTGGGAACAGTATATAACGAAAATATATATTCCAGGTGTGAAGAGACATGCCATGAAGAAAGTTAAGATCAAGTCGATGTTGTAACAAATATATGCATTTTGTTTATTTAGAAGATATGCACTATATATAATTGTAGAGTGCATATTGTTCACGTGTCTTGTGTCATGGGCGTATTTGGCTGTGTAGAACGTCTAAACGTTCAAACCATGCAGAATCGTCGAATCTAAGAAGCGTTGTGTGTCAGCGTGCGACACGTATTAGAGTCCATCATTATATATAATATTGCACTACATATTCTATAATTTGAGTGCTTTGACTTTCTTTTTTTTAACTGATTTTGCCAATATTGTTTTGATTGGTAGTGAAGCTTAATAATATCTGTTTGATTGCAATTATATGTATGTAGGATGTTTCCGGTGAATCCCGCCATAGAATTAACTAAGTACACTACAAATTATTAGCCATTGTCATTGGCGGATCCAAAATTTTAAGGAGTTAAACATTTCTTACCAAATAATAAGTCAAAACCTTACGCCCTCAAAAAAATTAAGTCAAACTTTTAGTGAATTATTCGATCTCTATTTGTTTATTATTTTGTTTAAATTTTTTATATGTATATGTAATTTTCAACTTTTAATTAGTATTTGAGTATTACACCATTTTGGCACTGCGTATAAGATGCTAATTATAAGATGCCTTTAAATGTCTTGAGATATTAATTATGTCATTGGATACATTTACCATTTTACCCATAAAAATACTAATACATATATATTTTATAAATGAAGTATGGGAAATATCATAATCGTTAATCTGATTACCATTTTATTTTTGGAACTTGTCGATATCAGCAACAACGATTGAAATGAAGACTGGAAAAGGAATCGCATCGTAATATGGTGGCCACCGACTTAAAAGTAATTTGTCTAGTATAATTGTGGTGACGATCTGTCGGTTGCTTCTGAGGTTAACTCGATTGTTCCTCCGGAGCGCGCTCACTCCCAATACAGATTATGGAACTTGAAAGACGTAATCCAGGAACGATAGGAAAAACAGGAGGAATTCGTAGGGAATGACGATTGAACGAACAACAAACCAAAGTTTTTAGATCGTACAATCAAAAGTCATGACCAGACGAAAATCAGAAAATTAGTATAAGAGTGAAAATTACAGTACTGCCAATCCTCTTGCATTTATAGGATTAAGCCAAATTGCGTGCATTAAAGCAAAACCGCGTGAATAAAACCAATTATTGATTCTCGGTTTAATTCTCTAAAACCAATCCATAAAACAAAGGTTGACTCGGATTTCAAATCAAATTTAAAATCTAGTCATAAATATCGATTTGTACCCATAATTCAAGTTTTGACTCGGATTCAAATTCAAATTTTTAGGTGTTCTACCGAAGCCCGAGACCAGACCGATCCGTGCTCGGTCAATACTAGACAAATGGCAGCGCGTGTGTGGATTTGACTTAAAGCTCAAGTTACCTCTAAAAGGTCCACGCGAACTAAAGAGGAGAGTAAAACAATTTAAACTTAAAATTTATTTTCAATACTTAACATGTGAGATTAAAAAAAATAGAAAAACTTAATTTAGAGGTTTTAGCCACTTAAAACCCAACACTTATGAACGGTAATAGTTCTCAAAATTTGTAGTCTAAAAAAGTGTCAGGATTATGAATTGTAATCCACAATATTATAGCACTTTCTCCATCATCTGTTGCACTGAATATGGGATACATCTAATTTGGACAGCCAAAATTAAATTAGATAAGCATTAACTTCTGCTTAATTTAGTTTTCCTTACATAAATTAAAGAATATGTCCTCGTGTACACGTAAGAATCATCCAAACCGAGTGGTGTCCTGTAAATGTCATTAACTATATATACTTTATTCGATCGAACTTTATTACCATTAATTAAAATTGGTGTCAATTTGTGATCGCCAACCAAACTTTATTTACAAATTAATCCATCAATGGGAAAAGCTGCATTGGCATGGTCCAATGTGTGCGCTCTTCCTAGCCACTACCAAGGCTTCGATCCCAACAGTTTTTTTATGGGGTGATTGGGTTTGTGTTAGGGATGGGGTTGAGGCTGTGCTTCGGTCTTTTAAATGGTAGTTAGGATTTTAAAGAAAGATTCATTGAAGACTCTGATTATGAGCTAATTCCCAATAATCACGGGTGTTATATTCTATAGAGAAAATCACAAAAACTCTTCTTATAATTCTTTTATTTTCACACTCTTCCAGTCTTCCTCCACTATGCTTCTGTAAAAACTTTCTTTAATTCATGTTTATTTTTGCAAAAATTCTCTCCAGCTTATGTTCAATTTTGCACAATCTATATAGATCCGTAAAAACTAATAAAAGTGTCACTAAAGTGTTAACTCAAATGTACTTAGGGGTGGGCACTTTGGCATCCGCATATTAGCCGGCAAGCCGAACTAGACCAGTAGATCCTGGATACTGCCATGAACCTCGGCCTTACGACAAGTATCGATCTCGGCCTTAAGTCGAGCCTCGACCTCAACCTTAATCTGAGCGTCCGTCTGAGCATGTTGATCGTCGAAACGACGTTTCAGCTAAGCTATCTCCCCATCTGTAGAAGCAGCTCTGGCCGCCAATTCTGCCTCTCCCTCGCGAGCCCTTCGACTCCATCTCGGCCGTTCTGGCAGCGACTGCATCATCTATCTGATCAACTGATGCCGCGGATGTACGGGCACCACCTCTCGGTTTCGGCGGTTGAAGGAACTCGTCACCCATGCTAGGAACAATGCACCCCGCTTCTTCTCTATGCCCGTCAACCGCTGAAGGATTTCGGCCTCTACATGTTTCGGGACCGAATATTGTTGTCCGGCGGCAGCCGCTTCTACAACAAGTGTTTTGTGCCGTTCGATCTCGTCCTTCAATTTTCGGATCTGCAAACAAAAATGTTAAATTGTATGACAATAAAATTCCGGTAAATTTATAAAGAAATTAAAATTTTACCATCTCTGGGTCGCTGTCTTCTTCATAGACGTGCACGAAAGTTTTCAAACTCGGAAGGAGAAATCCAGCCTTCTGTTGGAGTTGAGCATGTCTGTCGAAGGTCCAGGAACCACCACTATGCTTTTTCTTATTCTCGGCGAGGCCTTTAATTTTTGCAGAAAGTTCCTGCACACGAACAAATATCGAGTGTTAAGAAAGTATTATTAAGTATTTGAAAGAGTTAAAGAAAATATTACATATTTATACATGTCTTATATTCTGGAGTCTCGAAGTAGTCGCACATCCACTACCATGATTGCTCCCGGCCTATAAAGTCTTCCGGGACCGGGCTCCATTTGTACTTCGAGTAGTTCCTCGAACACTCTCATATAAACTCCCTATAACGCCTCTGAATATGGTGCAAGAGCCACTAGTAGACTTGATTTGACTCTACGTGGTAGCTTAGTGCGCTCTTCAATGAAAATAAAAATATGTTATCAAAACGGTTTGAAATGAAATAATTTATAAATGCAAAAAGTTTAGAAACTTACCGTGAGAGCTCCCTATATCTTACACTGCTCATCGAAGTCCAGCTTCCGTAACGTCGGAGTGCGCGATAATATACTCGTCTTGATGTGACCGCCGATGAACCAAATAATCTGGGACGAGTCAAGTTCTGGGTCGTTGTTCACGAGGATGTGATTTTTGTCAAAATCCCACGTGATTGACATGGGCCCTTTCTCTATCATATCTTGGAGTTTCTTGCAATTAGCAAGCCCACTGAACATGTCTTCGGCTCCTGTGGCCCACTCGTCGATCCTTCTTCGTATGTGTTGTTCAGCGACTGGTGTCGGATGTGTCGTCTGGAGCGCACAGTCGTACCGCATGTGTTCGATTCGTTAGACTACGTTGTAGGAACGCACGAGGGACCGACTAAGAGAATGATGCACTCAATCAGCTCATCCTCGTGTTCAGGCGCCTCCTCCAGAACCGAACCACCCCGCTCAGTCTGTTGACCTCCTACTGGGCCGGTGTACTCTGCTGTGACCTAGTACCCTCCTCGGGTCTAGTACCAGCCTGGGGCCCATTTTCTACCCCTGAATCCCGGGGCCCACTTTGTACCCTCAAGCTCTCAGGCTGTGCTAATGTTATAGCATAGCGGCAAATTCGGTCAAAATATTGCTCCTTGAGAGTCTTCTGCCCTATATTCCTTCTATGAGCTATTTCCTGCAAGATCAATATAAAAAATTTGGGAACAATAACAATATTGTTACATTTTACCTAAAATCTAAGCATAATTCAAACATAACACTAACTTTATGTACCTCAACAAGGCTAAGTTAGAATACTGTAACTTATGTTCATTATTTTCAAGAATCTACATGCCTAAATTAAATGTATAGTCTACTTATAGCCATAGCACAACATAGTAGCACTAATCTAAGAATCAACATAGCACAAGATAGTAGCACTAATATAACAACAATTCTTGAGCCATAGAATATGACATCATGCACGAAGAAAAAAATATAAAAGCCTAACCCAAATAATGACTCAAGCTACTTTAATCAATATTATGCTTGACACAAATTGAACTATCTCTAAAGCAGAAACTAAGATTGCCACAATGAATCCCGAAATCATAAATTGTTAAATACATAAATCCTGAATTATTTAAACAAATATGCGGGATTGCCAAACCTAACACTCGATAATCTGCACACCTAACATTAAGAACTTGAATTGATAGATGCCTAATTTAATTTGAAGTAAATTTATTATATTGATGAACTCAATTACTGTTGTAGATGAGAAGTTTTCTTTAAAAGGACCTTCACAAACCTAACACCTATATAACAATGCTTATTTAAAATGGAGATAATAATGTAATATTCGAAAAATGCATTTCTAAGCTATATTATATGGTAATGTTCAAAAAATTATAACAACTCACAATTACACCTGAAAAATTATACAATCCACCAACTATGATCTTCAACATATCACCAAAAACATCAATATCACAAACGGGAACACAGGAAATACTAGTTAGTATACAATCCAATAAATTTTGTATTCTTCGAGAAAGTAAACAGTAACAATAATCATCATGTATTAAACTTATAAGCAATGTTGATTGAACCCATTTCATAAATTTTAACCCTAATTTATGAAATTTGAAGCTTAATTTTTGAAATTTAAACCCAAATTTGAAAAAATTTAACCCTAAAATCAAAATTTAAACCTAGCTAAATCAATACCTGGAGACGGGGTTGCCGGAGTGACCAGACCGAGACCGAGCCGAGGGAAATGAAGCTTGTCGAGTTCAGGCGAGGAGCTGGCGAGGGCGTCGGGCTCATACTGAACGGTCCGGTGAGATGGACAGTGGGTGTCGGTGAGAATGGAGGCGAGGGGCGCGAGCTTCAGGCGACAGAGACAGACACGAACTAGGGAGCTCGACGGAGACGAAGAAGGACCGAGAGCGAGAGAGGGAAGCAGAGAGCGACAGAGAAAGTGAGGAAAATATGTCTAAGTGTTGGGTATCTAAACTTTTTACCTGCGAGACTTTACCAATATCTCGCCGGCTAGGAGGTCACGTGCTAATGAAAATTACACGTGACCTCCTACATGGCGAGATTTTGTCAAAATCTCGCTGGTTAGGTGGTCACGTGTAGTTTTCATTAGCATGTGACCTCCTAGCTGCCGAGATGTTGGTAAAGTCTCGCCGCTAAAGAGTTTATATTATAAATTAAATATTTTTATAATTAATTTTTTTTATCATTTAGAAATCTGAAGATGGTTATCATAACACCTCTCCAGAGTTTTTATTTGTAACGAAGAAATTACAAATTTTGCAAAACATAGAATATGTATCCAATCAATTAGAGTCGTATTCTTCTTCGTCAATTTGTTGCTCCTCTTCTTTTTCGCATGTCTCGAGCAAAGCCTCATCCTCATTGAATTCAAGGAATTCCTCTTTTCCATTCAATTCATAGTCTAATTCTAGTTCTGCTTTAGACTCATCGGATTCACGCATTTGAATCAGACCAAAATCAACACATAAAACGTTATTCATGAGAAGAGGAATATCTGTTGTTGTTTCCTCCTAATACGGTGCTTCGACCTCGTATATTGGTCCTTCATTTTCATTTCTTGCGAGTGATGTCGGGTTATAAATACCTCTGTGGAACATGTGGCTGACAATTTTCCAATCCCCCCGTGCAACAAATTGTCGATGTAGAAGACTTGTTTCACCATTTTAGCCAAACACCACAGATTTTCTTGATACATATGTGTGGATGTATCAACGGATTGCATCTCACGGTCAGTTCGAATAGTAGCCTCGTTAAACCACCTACCCTTGAAAACTCTAATTGGCATCCCTTGCGTGTATACAAGTTCAACAACTTGTAACAGGATTCCATAATACTTTTTTTGAATTTGCTTCGAGCATGACACCACAATTTTGTGTCCTACGCGACTGAGGTAACACAGTAATCAGAGGAAGGTCGTCTGATGCCCATATCTGAGAGAGTTGAACAGGAATTTGCATCATCCTTTGTCTTTGACTTAAGGCCAAGTACGGTGCCCATGACATTATTGCATACATTTTTCTCGATATGCATGACATCAAGAGCATGCCTAACCTGAATTGACTTCCAGTACAGGAGCTGCCGAAAAATAGTTTCATGCGTCGAGCAACACCTTGTTTCAGGGCTAACAACGGATGCAAACTCTGCATTGGAATTTATGAAGTCTTGTCTGTCTGAGGACTTCCTCCTATGAAGGTACCTGTAGGGGTAGTCGTTCATCCGTTACCCCGTTAAACTCACGAGTCTTGAAACTGTATGGATGATAAGCGTGTAACCATCTACAGTGTTCGAGATATGACATTCTACGACAACTGTATGTAGCATCGAGGTTGTCTAGTAAAATAAGGCATGCCTTGTACCCCTTTACCTGAATTTCGCCTAACATTCCCAGCCCTGGATAGTCGCTGATTGTGTACATCACGGCTGCATGCATCCAAAATTGCTCGCAAATTTTCTGATCATACATCAGGACACCCATGCCCCTCAATACTTTCAGATAATCTATTAATGGCTGCATGAACATGTTCAAACACTTACCTGGTGATTTTTTCCCAAAAACCAGTATCGATAGAATATTGTACTCTTTACTCATATACATGGATGGGGGAAGTTGAGGGAAATCATCACCATTGGCCAAATAATGTGAGGTGTAGAAGCGGGCCCGAATGGGTTAAAACCGTCGCTCGCTAGAGCAAGACGCACGTTCCAGAAGTTTGCAGCAAATGTTGAGTACAATTGGTCAAACTCTTTCCAAGATACGCCGTCAGCTGGATGACCAACATTGTTTCTGTCTCTGAACCTTTGCACGTGCTAACGCATTTGGTTGGTAGTCTTCGCTGACATGTACAAACGCTGGAGCCGCGAAATAATAGGGAAGTACCAGACAAATTTTCGTGGTTTATTTATTTATTTTTTCCCGTCTACCCATCTAGATATCCGATAAATAGGGTAGAAATTGGCAAATTTGTACTGTTTATAGTACAAGATGCACCCGAACTCGCAATTAGCATACTTTATACAATCCGTCCCTATCTTCTTCAACATCTTCTTCTATTCGGCATATGATTTAGGGTTGAAATTAGGCGACGGGTGCTAATTTATGTAAAACTCGCAATTCATGTCAAATGCTATGTTTCATGTTGCTAATTTTTCTTTAATGGTCATCAACTTCAAAAGCGCTTTCAGACATGACAAGTTAGACCTTAGAAATAATGGGGTGTTTGCAAGACGCGTTAGTTCGTCATACTCGTCCATTGCTGCTTTTGTCGTAGGGTGCTCACTTTCCACTGTATCTTCACCAAAGGTTTCTGCCCACTGAAATAAATCCTCCATAAGCTCTACAGCAGGATCGACATTTCGACTACTTGAAGCCTCTTTCCGTCAAGATTCACGTCCCGCACCAAAAAACTTATTTGCGTCATGCACTTAATTGTGACATATCCACATAGTGTATGTCGAAACCATGTCGTATTGCAATAGGTGGGTACGTATTGTAGTCTCATGTTGGACAATCATATTGTGACAGGTTTTGCACGGGCATAGATATCGGTCACAACCGTGTTGAAACGCATTTTTTTGGATAAACTTTATGAAATTGTTGGCACCGTCCATATACGCTTGAGACCTTCTATTTTCTATATCCATCCACCTACGGCGGTCCATAATTAACATAAATCTACAAACAATACAATACGTGATAGCTATTATATGCATATGTATTACTACACATAATTAAAGCTAAATATCCACAAATAAAAGTACGATTTTGAACCACACGGTCATAATTCATAGCCTAGTGCACCAAAATTTCATTAATTCATAGCCTAGTTCACCAAAATTTCATCATCTCATAGTCTAGTTCGCCAAAATTTCATTAATTCATAGCCTAGTTCAACAAAATTTCATTAATTCATACCCTCGTTCACTAATTCGTAGTCTAGTTCACCAATTTTCACTAATTCATAGCCAAACTCACAAAAATTCATAATAATATCATATCTAAATCGAAATATCACAGGAAAATTAAAATTTCATAGCAAATCGAAAAACCAAACTAACCTGCAAATCTGGAGATCGACCAACGAGGACGACAAGATTAGAGACGACGAGGGGAACTCAAGAACCAGACTAGAAATATTCGACTTTGTATGCCCTCGAAATCTTCACCTCTATCAATAGGTCCAAATGATTATCCACAAATCAAATTTGGACAAATGAAGTAATGCATACACCTTTTATAGAATTTTTAGAACTTTTTCCCGGCGAGATATTGCGCTAAATCTCGCCGGGAAAGGTTATGACCTTTGATGGTCAATATCCGACCGTTAATGGTCAACAAACATGTTCCCGTCAAGATTTTGAGCAATGTCTTGTCGGGTTGGAGTCGTTGATCGTCAACAGTCGGATATTGAACATAACGGTTATAACCTTTCCCGGCGAGATTTAGCGCAATATCTCGCCGGGATAGGTTATGATCGTTGTGGTCAACATCTGACCGCTGACATGTGTAATCAACCCGGAGAGATTTTGAATATCTCACCGGTTTGGTGAAACAGACCCAGCGATATATTAAATATCTCGCCAGGTAGGTTTTTGCTTTCCCGGCGAGATATTGGGCAAATATCTCGCAGGGAAAGGATATTACCGTTGTGTTCATAATTCGCCCGTGGACTGGTGAAACCAACCCGGCGAGATATTCAATATCTCGCCAGATTTGTTTTACAAAACTGGCGAGATATTAAACATCTCGCTGAGAATAAGCAAATTTCCAGTAGTGGTGGGAAAGACCCTTCACCATAATACTATCTACTGTTAGTTAAAACAAATTTTGCAAATTCGCGAGCAATTTGATTACGATCAAAATAAAGAAGAACACATGTTTCGATAGTGGATAGTACGCAATACCATTCACTAATGATTTCTCCAAAGTTGTTCAGATCGACTCGTTTAGTATCATATACAATCACGACCTCCATCGCATATAAATAGAAAAATCCCGTAATCCCGCTACAAAATGCTTTAAAAAGGCATCCATGATAACACCGAAGACCAGTCGACTCGAACCATGAAGCCATTAAACTTCACTGATAAAATTATGATACTAAGTATTTAAAAGTAAAAGAATTAAGTAAGATGAAATAATGAAAAGAAAAATGGTATAAAAGTACAAATCAACCCATTAGTCATGAATGACAAAAAAGAAATATATAAATTATGAATAATTAAACCTATAAATCTATGGATGTGTTGGTCTTTTATTCTTTTGAAATAATTTCTGGTCATTACAGTGAAATTTGACACAATTTCATGTCACACTACTGGAAATTAGGTTTTTCTTGTCGAGATATTGACATATCTCGCCGGGTTGGTTTAACCAACTCAGCGAGACTTATATCTCGCCGGGTTTGTTTTACCAACCCAGCGAGATATTGAACATCTCACCGGTTCGGTAAAACTATAGCCGGCCAGATGTTCAATATCTCGTAGGTTTGGTGAAAATAACCCGGCGAGATATTGCCAATATCGCTAGGTTGGCTTCACATGTCAACGGGCGGATTATGACCACAACGGTCATATCCTTTCTCGGCGAGATATTGCGCAATATCTCACCGGGAAAGATAAAACCCTACCCGGCGAGATATTCAATACCTCGTCGGGCTTATTACACACGTCAACGGTCGGATGTTGACGATAACGGTCATAACCTTTTCCGACGAGATTTTGGGCAATATCACGTCGGTAAAAGTTATGACCGTTGATGGTCAACATCCGACCGTTGCTGGTCAACGACTCCAACCTGGCGATATATTGGAAAAATATCGTCGGGAAAGTATTTGTTGACCATCAACGGTAGGATGTTGACCATCAACGGTCATAACCTTTCCCAGCGAGATATTGAGCAATATCTCACCGAGAAAAAGTTTGAAATGTCTATAAAAGGTCTATGGATGAGTTCATTTGTCAAAATTTGGTTTGTGAATGATAATTTGGACCTATTCATAGAAGTAAAGATTGTGAGTGCATAAAAAGTTGAAGATTACTAGTCCAGTTCTCGAGTTCCCCTCATTGTCTCTAATCTTTTCGTCCCCGTTGGTCAATATTCAGATTTGCAGGTTAGTTTGAGTTTTCGATATGCTATGAAATTTTAATTTTGGTGAGGTAGGCTATGAAATTGGTATGAATTTTTGTGACTTAAGCTATGAATTAGTGAAATTTTGCTCAACTAGGCAATGAATTAGTGAAAATTTGCTTAAGTAGTCTATGAATTAGTGAAATTTTGGTGAACTAGGGTACGAATTAGTGAACTTTTAGTGAACTAGGCTATGAATTAGTGAAATATTAAATTTTCTATGATATTTCGATTTAGCTATAACATTGCTATGAAGAAAATTTGTGACTTAGACTATGAATTAGTGAAATATTTGTGAACTAGACTATGAATTAGTGAAATTTTGGTGAACTAGACTATGAATTTGTGAAATTTTGGTGAAATAGGCTATGAATTAGTAAATTTTTGGTGAAGGAGCTAGCCTCAGAATTAGTACATTGATGTGGGATTTCGATTTGTGGATTTTTAGCTTTAATTACGTGTAGTAATACATATGCATATAATAACTATCACGTATTGTATTGTATTGTATTGTATGTAGATCTGTCAATTATGGACCGTCATAGGTGGATGAATATAGAAAATAGAAGGTCGCAAGCGTATATGGACGGTGTCGAAAATTTCATAAAGTTTATCCAAAAAAATGTGTTTCAACATGGTCGTGACCGAATCTATGCCCGTGCAAAACCTGTCACAATATGATTGGCCAACATGAGAATACAATACGTACCCACTTATTGCAATACGACATAGTTTCGACCTACACTGTGTGGATCTGTCACGGTGAAGTGCACAACGCAAATTCGTTTTTAGGTGCGAGACGACAATCTCGACGGGACGAGACATCAAGTAGTCGAAATGCCGATCTTGTTGTAGAGCTTGTGGAGGATTTATTCCAGCGGGCAGATAACTTTGGTGAAGATACTGTGGAGGGTGAGCACCCTACGACAAAAACAACGATGAACGAGTATGACGAACTAACCCGTCTTGCAAATACCCCATTGTATCTAGAGTCTAACTTGTCATGTCTGAAGGCGCTTTTGAAGTTGATGACCAATAAGAAAAAATCAGTAACGTCAAACATAGCATTCGACATGAATTAAGAGTTTTACATAAATTCGCACCCTGTCGCTAAATTTCCACCCTAAATTATCTATCGAAGCGAAGAAGATAGAGATAAATTGTATGAAGTACTCTGCTTGTGAGTGCAAATGTTCTTGGGCAGATTCCTCAACAAATGGTAATTCTTTTTAATATTTGTAATTTTATAGCAATAATAATAAACCTTTTATATAGGAAAAGAAGAATTGCTTTTCTAGTTTCTACTGATTGGCATAAGCAATCTCATTTACATATTTAAAACTAAAAAAATACTGAAACTTTCGAAAGTATCATAATTGCAAGTGGAAATATTGCTAATAATTGCAAAAGCCAGTACATAATAATTGATGAGCATAAGATACTACTAAAATAGAAAACATCATACATGACATTTACGCCTACCACCATATACTTCCATAGAATTGCATCATAGCAGAGGTTTTTATCGATTCAGCCTAAACTTATTTTAGGATTTGGATGTAATATAGGCATTATGGTAAAAACTGTAGATACCCAACATTTATAAAAAATTTCACTTTCCCTCTCACTCTCTGCTTTCCTCACTTAAGTAATTAATCACTTATGGGAGATAGAGCAATTCGTTGGAGAAGTTTTGGAGTAGAAAATAAGCTAATTAGCTAGTTTGTGATGTTAGGAAATTCTAGGAAATTTCTTTTTTCTTTTCATGTAACATACAGGCATTGATCTCAATACCTGTATAATTGTATTAATTAGATAGTTTGTGATGTTGGATAATTGTGCTAATTTGATGTTGTTGAATGTTGAGCTTCAAATTTCTTATAGCTCCATTGCTATGAAGATCATGTATATGGTGATTGGCAAGTTTTTTTTTCTTCTAATAAATCATTTGGATAATGATTATCATCTAACTTGTGTTGATGTATAATGTTGAGGATTGTTTTGTTGGTTACTTAGTTTTTCGATAATTTTGTGATGGAAGCAAGTGAGGTTCTGGGTAGGATTTAGAATTTATTTTTTTGCCATGTTTTGATACAATTTTGTCTGTTTGATTTTACTGTTGATTCTCTTCTCTTGTTATGCTGCCACTAATTCACATATTTCTCTTTTATCGGCTTCAATGAAATTGAGTGAGCAATTGTTCTTCTTTATTGTTGTTATACATATATATTTGAAATCTCTGATGATTATCTTCTTATGTAAGAAAACATCGTAGTGTTTCAAGTAATACGGGTCACTTTAGCAACTGGCTACATATTGTAAATTTTGATAAACTTTTTGCTTGACTGGTCGGCAATTAAGTGAATCCATAACATGTTTACACCATAACAATACGAGACTTTGACTTGTTGTGATTTTAAATTAAATAGAATTTAATTCACTATTTGAATTTAATATATATGTTATTCATGTCAACGCACAAAATGCCTCCTAGAAGAAACATGTGGAAGAAGACTCTGAAGGAGCAGTATTTTGACCGAATCCACCGGTATGCTACGAGCTTGGCATCGCCTGAGAGCTCGGGGGTCGAAAGTGGGACGAGGATGAGCTGATCGAGTGCATCATTCCCACAGTTGGTTCCTCATGCATTCCTACAGTGGAGTCTAACGGATCGAACACGTGCGGTTCGACTGTGCCCTCTAGACGACACATCCGATACTAGTCGCTGAACACCACGTATGAGGAAGGATCGATGATTGGGTCACAGGAGCCGAAGACATATTTGTGTGGGCTTGCAAAGTGCAAGAAGCTCCAAGATATGATAGAGAAAGGGCCTTTATCGGTCACGTGGGATTTCGACAAAAATCACATCCTCATCAATAACGACCAGAATTTGACTCGACCCAAATTATCTGGTTCATCGGCGGTCACATCAGGACGAGTGTACTACCACGCGCTCCTCGGTTTCGGATGCTGGAGTTCGATGAGCAGTGTAAGATATGGGAAGCTCTCATGGTAAGTTTCTATCATTTATAAATTATTTCATTTCAAACTGTTTTGATAACGTGTTTCTATTTTCATTGAAGAGTGCGCTACTCTACCACGTAGAGCCAAATAAAGTCTACCAGTGGCTCTCGTACCATACTCAGAGGTGCTACGGAAAGTTTATAAGGAAGTGTTCGAGGAACTAATCTCAGTACGGGCGGAGTCCGATCTCGGTTGACTTCATAGGCCGAGAGCAATCATGAGAGTGGGTGTGCGACTACTTCGAAAGTCCAGAATATAAGGTACGTAAAAATATGTAATATTTTCTTTAAGTCTATAAAATATTTAAAAATACTTTCTTAACGTTCGATATTTGTCCGTGTGTAGGAACTTTTTGGCAAAATGATAGGTCTCGCTGAGAATAAGAAAAAGCATAGCGGTGGTTCCTGGACCTTCGACATACATGCTCAACTCCAACATAAGGCTGCAGTTCTTCTTTCGAGTTTGAAAACTTACGTGCGCGTCTATGAAAAATACGGCAACCCGGAGATGGTAAAATTTTAATTTATTTATAAACTTACTGGAATTTATAAATTTTGTTTCCAGATCCAAAAAGTGAAGGACGAGATCGAGCGACACAAAAGACTTGCCTAAGAAGCAGCTGCCGCTGGACAACAGTATTCGGTCCCGAAGCATGTAGAGGTCGAAATCCTTCAGCGGTTGACGAGCAAGGAGAAGAAGCGGGGGTGTGTTGTTCCTGGCATGGGCGAGGAGTTCCTTCAACCGGCGAAACCGAGAGGTGGTGCCCGTACATCCGCGTCCTCAGCTAAGCAGATAGATGTTACAGTCGCTGCTAGAAAGGCCGAAATGGAGGAGAGGGCTGGCGAGAGAGAGGCAGAATTGGCCGCCAGAGCTGCTGCTGTGGAGGGCGAGATAGCTGAGCTGAAACGTCGTTTCGATAATCAGCAGGCTCAGACGGACGCTCGTATTAAGGCCAAGGTTCAAGCCAGTATTTGGGATGTACTGGTCAACTTCGTCTTGCCCGGAGTTACGCGGTTGCCGTTTCCGGCCCAGGCCCCGAGCCCCGTCGTCACTTC
This sequence comes from Geranium rotundifolium, assembly GCA_963920655.1. Classification (NCBI taxonomy): domain Eukaryota; kingdom Viridiplantae; phylum Streptophyta; class Magnoliopsida; order Geraniales; family Geraniaceae; genus Geranium; species Geranium rotundifolium. Next base: position 8,531,699 of record OY987319.1, on the reverse strand, counting down.
GACTCCGACTCTAACGCCGACCCCGGGCTTGACTCCGACTCCGACCCCGGGGCTGACTCCGACTCAAACATTGACGCAACCTCCAGCACCTGCCGACGAACAGCAGCTACCGAGCAAGAGGTTCAAGAGGACGGCCCAGAAGACAAAACGGCTAGAACAAATCCCGTAGGTTCCTAAGTTACGGATTTTTTTTGATATTGTTTGTAATTATACGATATTGTTTGACTTTTAATTTGGTTTGCAATTGATTTCATATTGTTTTCGATCGCTGCAAATTGCAGTATAGGATTTAGTTGAATTGCTGGTAGGGATGGCAAAATAATCCGAACCCGACGGGTACCCGATCAACCCGCCCCGATCAGAACGGGTGAAACCCGAATTTTTGCGGGTTAGGGTCGGGTTCGGGTTTTTTGAACGGGGTTTTGAGCGGGTTTGGGTCGGGTGCGGGTTGACTACTACCCGATCCGGTTTCGACCCGCACCCGTTCAAATTTTAAAAAATAATAACTTATATAGTAATTTTATATAATATAATTTATATTCTCAATCATTTTTTAACAAAAAACGTTAAAACCTAAATTCTAATCATCCAATCACGCAAAATACCTAAAATAATATAATATAACATCTATTTATATTATTATTTTTGCTTGTATTGTAAGAAAAAGTTGTTAATTAAGTTTATATTTAAATATTCGAGTCGAGTTTCGGGTTTAGGAGAAAACCCGTACCCGACGGGTTTTTTACGGGTCAGGCACCCGCTCAAATTGACCGGGTTTCTTGCGGGTCGGGGGCCCGTTGGAAGTGAGCGGGTACGGGTGCGGGTTGGGCCAAATCCAACCCAAACCCGGCCCGTTGCCATCCCTAGGTTTTACAGGTAATGGGAAAATGATAAATTGGGCAGTTTCTGCTCAAATTGCTATCAAACCTAACCGGCATGATGTTGAAAAAATCTCGCCGGCTAGGTTCAGCTAGGTTTTACAGCCTAGCTAGGGAGATGTTGGCAAGACTCCCCGACTAAGTTGTAAAAGCTAGCCGTTTAGATGTTGACAATATCTCGCCAGTTAGGTTGTAAAAGCTAGCCGCCGAGATATTGTCAATATCTCGCCGGGAAAGCTTCACCAACACGGCGAGATATTGGTCACATTCAAGCCGGCGAGATATTGAAGCAATATCTCGCATGTTATGACCTTCTCTTGACGAGATTTGCCCGGCGAGAACCAAGCCGGTGAGTTTCGGGTGAAAATCTCGCCGGCTTGGCCAAGCCGGCGAAACCGGACCTCCTGCCCAACGGGAGCAAAGTCTCGCCAGCTTGGAGGTCATTTTCAGTGGTGTCACTATGGTGAACATTTTTAAGTGCCACTTCAATACGGCGAAATTTTTTTTAGTGTCACTTGTATTAGAATTTTAAAATAAATCTATAAAAATATTTTTAAAACTTTTTTAAGAAAATATTTTTTATGAAATAAATAAATAAAACTTATTTCAATATTTTTACTTTTTTAAAAAAGGTTTTTTCCAAAAAACATCCAAAATAAAAAAAACGAATTTGAACAACGTCTTTTTATTTTTAAAAAATAAAAAGTAATATTCTAATATATTTTTATCATTTATAAAACAAAAATTATATTTTTTAAACCTCGTTAAAAATAAATCTTTTTTATATATTTTTAAATACAGGGGTATTTTCGACATTTATTAAAATTTGAAAGTTAAAAAGTATATTTTTCATAGGTTAAAACGACACATAAGAATAGTTTTCTGTATTAAAGTGACAATTAAAAAAATTCATCGTAGTGACATAAAAATATGTCAAACTTCACCGTAGTAATCGGAAATTAATTATCCCTTGTTTTTTCATACAGTGGTCTGGTTACTAAGTTTTTATACCTGAAATATGGTTTTCCAATGCTCTATTTTCTTGCTGCACTATTAATATAAATAGATTCGATTGGTAATTAGATAATATCGTTGACATTTGTATGATTTAATTAAGTGTTCCTTATCACGCAGAAAACATTTTATTACGAACCATATATCCAAACCAAGTGGTTGCATGTAAATTAAATTAACCTACATATAGCAAATGAATGCTTATTACTTATTATTTATATATATATATCCAAGTCTATTTAGCAGAATAATAAATATCATCGGTGAAGATGGAGCAACGTACCCATGGCATTGGTGTTGCTGAGTTTTTCGAAGGGAAAGAGCTTCTTATCACCGGAACAACTGGGTTCTTGGGAAAAGGTTCGACTTTATATATTTGCGATGTTAATTAATGAGTTCATTTTTTTCTATTATCGTCAATTCAATGTGTCAAATATATATATCTTTGTTATCGAGCTCTTCAATTATATGCAGTTCTTGTTGAGAAGATTTTACGGGCAATACCTAAAGTGGGTAAGATTTATCTGTTGATTAGAGCCAACGATGAAGAAGCTGCACTTCACAGATTGAAAACCGAAGTATGCAAGTTCAATTGTTACATAAATATATATTATTCATATTCAACATTTTAACTTAATTAAAATTCTCGGTCTGATAATTGTTTCGTGTTCTTGTGACGCGAAGATAATAAATACAGAGTTATTCAAGTTACTTGAACAATCATATGGACATTCCTACGAAGGTTTCGTTTTCAGCAAGTTGATCCCCGTCGCTGGGAATATGTGTAATTCTAATCTTGGCTTAAAACAAGATTTGGCCTCGCACATTACAAATAAACTTGATGTGATCATTAATTGTGCGGCTAACACAACATGGGACGAAAGGTAAATAAAGCTCATAAACATATATATATATATATATATATATTTGTAAGGACTTTGAAAAATATAGATACAGATAAAAAAGAGGAAAGATATTCATGTAATGAAAATTAAGAACTTATATTATATCAGCCGTCTGATTGAAAAAATATAATAATATTGTTTCAGATTAGACATTTCCATAGAAACTAATGTAATTGGTCCGCGCAACCTCATAACATTTGCGAAGATGTGCACGAGACTTAAACTCGTCTTACATGTATCTTCTGGTAACCACTTCAACTCTTTGTGCACGTATTAATGGTATATATATGTATATATCAAAATTACAATAATGTTGATGTTTTCGCTTTTATTGTCTCACGTGAATATATATATAGCATATGTTAATGGAGAAAGAGCAGGGAAAATCATGGAGAAGCCATTCGCAAGAGATATGTTGGATGTGGAGCATGAACTTCAATTAGTTTTCTCAAGAAACTCTACTACTCAAGAAATGAAAGAATTGGGTCACAAAAGGTATTGTTGAAAGGCCACAATATTAATATTAAAATTCCTACACGACGTGTTAATTAAGTAAATGTTTGCTACATCCGAACATATGTTTATTTGAGTAGAGCAATAAAGTTTGGATGGCATAATACATACGAGTTTACAAAGGCGATGGGAGAAATGATGATTGATAGCACACGAGCAGACATACCCATCGTAATAATTCGTCCAACTTCTATTGAAAGCACCTTGAGTGACCCATTCCCCGGATGGATTCAAGGAAGAAAGTAAGACGTATATATATAATATGTTTAAATCTTCGGGAAGTGACACTAAAATCAGTTTGTCATTTTTTTTTTGCACACTAAATATATCATTTTTCTTATATTTAGTCACGATTTTAACCTTTTATGTAAAATGGAAACTTGGGATTTGCAGAAAATATAAATTAATACTTAGGTGGATCAAAGTTGAAAATGTGAAGCTTCGGGTGTATCAAATTGTCTTTTCCCCTTCAATACTTGTATTATCAAACTTCAAAAGACATTTTTTGAGTTTGAGTTCAACTTTAAGAGTTTCTGGCACAAAATAAAAGTTGTTTAAGCCTTGTGCAACATTCCATTAAATTATCTATATAATTGATTGTTGTTATCTGTAATATAATTATCAGGGAAAGTTGTAAAAGGTCATTATAATTAAGTTTTTTTTGCACAACTGTATTTTACTATATTTTTTTCAAAAACTCCCCTTCACTCGTGTTCAGTTTTGCAAGAACTCTCCCTTACTCATGTACATTTTTGCACCATTTATACAAAACCGTGATAATTAATGTAAATGTCACTTAAGTGTTAACTCAAATATGCTTAGGGTGGACACTTTGGCAACAGAACAGGAGACCGAATCCGAACGGAATCGGGATCAGAGAACCGAAAACCGTGGATAACGATTCCGGTTCTGGTTCTTAAAATGGATAACCAATGAGTTCGGTCTGGTTCTGGACTCATGCTCACCCCTAAACGTGCTAACTCAAGCGTCCAATACTTAAGTGACACTTTCGTTAATTTTCACGGACTTGCACAGACGGTGCAAATTTGAACATGAGTGAGGGAGAGTTTTGCAAAAATACAGTGAAATGAGAGTGTACAAAAAATAAATTATAATAATGAGGTTTTTTCAATTTTCCCAAATTATTTAGTGGCTAATTATATTCTGTAACACAGATCATTGGGGGCATTAATTATTTATTATGGAGAAGGAAAGCTCCCTGGAATTTTAGCAGATCAAAGTTGTGTGCTGGATATAGTAAGTTGTAGCATATGTTTCCCTGTAATAAGTGAGCATTACAATATTTATTGTGAAAATAATTTGTTCACATCAAATTAATGTACATGAGAGTTTGCTGCAGATACCAGTAGACATGTTGGCTAATGTAATATTGGCGGCAATAGCAAAGCATGGATCAATAGCACATGAATCAGGACAAGACATCACACTGTACAACGTCGGATCTTCTACTAGAAACCCAGTTATGTTACAAGATATATTCAGGATGTCCTATGAACATTTTAATTCATATCCAGAAATCGACCCGGTTACTGGCATTACCATCAAAGTTTCACCGTTCAAGATGTTTAACTCCTTCCAACTTTTCTCCGACGCCATACGAAGATATGTTTTCCAACAATCGCCTTCTTCACGACGGTCAAATGATACCATATCTAAGTTAATAAATCAACTGCAACGTATGGCTAAGCTATACATGCCATACACGTTCGATCGTGGAAGGTAATTTACTTGCTCGGCTCAAAATCGAAGTGATTTGATTTCTACATTGATGAAAGTTATGTATGACCAAATATTTTGTTTGTTTGCAGGTTTGATACTAGCAATATGGAGAAACTGATGGAGGGAATATCTGACGAAGAGAAGAAGAAATTTAATATTGACGTACGAAGCATAAACTGGGAACATTATATCAAAAATATTCATATTCCTGGTGTGAAGAAGCATGTCATGATCAAAGTTAAACTCAAGTCTATGATGTAATAATATAATGAACATATATGTGTGCACAGATCAGAACTGGCTAGAAGTAATAATATATGTGTGTATATATATGGTAATAAATGCTGGAAAATATTAATTAAATTCATATGGACAACTTTATGAATGAATTAGTTATGTATTCCATGATTTCTACTCATATGTTTCATTCTCTTGGATGCATGAGATATGATATTATAGGCCTTTTATTTTTTTTTCAAATTAGTTTTTATTGATTCGAATGGTCACTACTGGAGAACACTTAACTCCTAACCGGCGAGAGTTTGAAAGCACTCGCCGGTAACATTCTCACCATCCTGGTAAGACTTTGATCTTGCCGGTTAAGTTGCCCACACCCGACGACTTTTGAAACTCGTCTGGTATAATAAATTATTACAGGCGAGATCAAAGATGTATCTCGCTGATTAAGTGGTCAACGAAAAATCAAAATGAACCCCAACGAGATGATTTTTTTTGCAAAAACAGTAACATAAATTTCCTGACGAGATACTGCTCAAAGTCTCGACGGGAAGGGTATATGCCCGCTGCGATGTAATTTGACCATCAATGGTAATAACATAACATTCCCGGCAAGATACTCTCAAAGTCTTGCCTAGAATGTTATGTTACCGTTAATGGTACTATATTTTTCCCGGCGAGACTTTGAGCAATATCTCGCCGGGAATGTTATGAAATCGTTGACGGTGTGATTTGACCGTCAACGGTACTATATCTTTCTCGAAAAGATTTTATGCAATCATTTAGTGTTCATTTCTCAATTGTTATTTTGTAGATGATAACTTGGAGCTAGTGATTGAGGAGAATTTCCCGATTTTCACTTTCTTCTTTTTATGGTTTTGGTATAAATGGAATTTAAGGCACTCATTTTCATAGTTCCCAAGCTTCCACCAATACACCAACCACTTTTCCAAGCCTTCATTAAAGACCATTTTTTGGAGTTTCAAAAGTTAGGAGAAAGGGAGAGTCTCACCACTACTCCAAAGAGAAGGCTTCAAGAAGGCTTGAGGTTTCAAGAAAGAGCAAGATTAAGGAGTCTGAGTTTTCAAACCCGGCCATTTTGGGTTCTTAAGTTTGTTTATCTTGTATTCACTTCTTCAATCTTGTAATTTCTTGATGACTTATTGCTTAAGAACCACGGTAGGGGGTTAAATACTAATAATCATGGGTAATAGCATGGAACTCATATTTCTGATGTATTCAAGTATTTTTCATTTAGTTGTGCTTGAGTTGTAGGAATGTGTATTTGTGTCTTATCATATATTCTTAATGGATTCTAGGCTTTATAAAGTCTTACATGGCTTTCAGGCCCGTGACGGATTTTTACTTTTTGTGTTTTTTTTAAAATTTTAATATAAATTAATTTACTTATATGATAAAAATATATATTATACTATATATAAGAAAATAACAAATATTTAAGATATTCAATATTAATTCAAAATCTTTTTTCAAAATCTTTACAAATGCAACAAAAGTTAGAACTCATAATCAATTAACAGATTTATAAATCAAATTAAAAAGTCAAGAACATCATCAATACAACCAAATTAACAATTATAGAAAACAATTATCTCTAAATAGTAAAATGGTATTGTAACCGTGTAATATTTATGTTTCTACCCATAAGTTTATAACGGTATTTACATACTTAATACTTTCAACTTTAAAAAGAAATAATTGGTTTGTCCAGAACCGGACAAAACCGGCCCAAATCGGCCCACGTCAGCCCAAACCTTGCTCAAATTGGCCTAAACGACAATGCGGGAAAATTTGTTGTGCCATTGTGGTTTTCGGCGCCATGATGACCACTCTTTCTTGAGGCTTAATTAAAGAATGCATAGGAATTTAGAGTTGGTGGAAAATCTACTCTCTCGATTCCTAACCTAAAAAAATGATGGTAATGTCTCTCTTAGCCATTGATGATGTCAAGAAGGTAAGTAAATGGTTAAGAATTGAGCCAGGCTTTAAACTCGGCGTAACATCATAACACAATTTGTTGGATTCTTTTTCGGGACAAGTTTTTGATGTCGTTGTCTGGGACCATGCAGTCTATCATTTGGATAATTTTTGTTTCGTTTCTCTTTAGAACACATCATACACTACTAGCAAGTATCAAGACTCAAACTCAGGACCTCACATATATTAAAGTGAGTTTTCTACCGCTTGACCCAACTTATGTTGGTAAACCTTGCTTTTATTTTAAACGGAAAATGACACTTTTGTGCACTTAAATATACACTTTGACACTTTCATACTTTTACTTTTTTCACTTTTTTTTTCATCATTGAATTTCATTTGGGACAATTTTCTTCAGAAATTTCAAAATACCGAAAATATCCCTGAATTGAGCTGGTTCAGTTTCAACCAGATCCAACCATAATTTAATTAATAGGAAATTACTTTTTTGCCCTCCATTGAATAACGAATTTATCACACAATTTAAGGGTATATTGGTCTTTTTCAAATAACAAATTAAAAGCCGAAAAATAAATTATTAAATTACAATTATGCCCCCTCTCTCCACTATTCATCATCTTCTTCATGTCTTCTCCGGCGTCCCTTCCGGCAGATGTCGGCGAGCAAGCTGAACTCATTACAGAACTCCACCATGAGACCTTGCACGCCCAGTTTCTCCCCCATCACCGGCAAGATATCATGGAAATTCTTCACCTCTGATTCGTCACCGGAGCTCCACCACTTGGTCGATACACCTCCAATCCACGACAAACTCCCACCACAAGCAACGACTCCATAACCTCTAGAGCAGCTCCATCCCGAACCAGATCTTACCGAGCGGGCAGCTCCGCCTAGAACCAGATCTGGCCGAGCGAGTCTTCAAGACCACCAGCCTAGTGGCCCTTCTCCGAAAAGCTTCCTGGAGTCGACAACTCGCTCCCAACAGCACCATCAGCTTGCCGGAGGAGGGGGCGTCGGCGAAGGAGAAATCTCTGCTACGACGACCCCTTGTCTGGCTTCTTGAAATTTCTGTTGCCTAGACTGAGGTCCCACTCTACACTTGAACATCCTTCAAAACTAGAATTTCTAGGTTTAATCCCAATTTTTGGGTTTGTAAATTTTTAGATTCAATCCCAATTTGGAATTTTGGTGGGTTTGGGTTACTGTTAATCACCAATAAGTATTTTCAAATTTCAGTGATGATTTTGATGAACAGAAAGAGGTCTGAACGTCGGCAATGGATACCGGAGAAACGCCGGCGAGGAGGGGGCGGCGAAGGAGGAGGGGAGGAATAACTGAGGGTGGCATTCACTTGAAAATTTGATGAATAGTTGAGGGTAATTTCATCTTTTTACACTCTCTAAAAATTGGGTCGGTTATCTGATTAGACCAGATTTAATTTTGGTTCAATTCAAGGGTAATTTCGGTATTTTTGAAATTTTAGGGGTAGGTTGTCCAAAATAAAATTATGATATGAAAAAAAGAGAAAAAAAGTTATGGTATAAAAGTGTCAGAAGTGTATATTTAAGTGCACAAAAATCTTATTTTTCATATTTTAAATGGAAGTAAGTTAATTTAGAACCTCTCATGGATTAGATATGCTAATTTGGAGTGAGTTCTGATTTCGGAAAATTTTTAGTAAACTTTTATTGATGATGATTTTTATTTACCGTTAGTTGTTATTAATAAAAAATTATTTGGATCATGAGAGGTACCTGCTAGCAAAGCTAGGAGACAAGAAGTAAGCGTTGAGCGACTTATCCCAGAGCTCCCGGATGGAAAAGAGAACTCGTTTAAAGGAAGACAGGAAATGAATGTGCTATTGGAGGATTATAACCGAGGTGGCATCTTCATTTTCCATATGTACAATATTTTTATTTTGATGCAAATTGGATGTCACTAGCTTGTACTATACAACTTTTGCATGTCACTATCATCTACATTATTTTAGTTACATGTCACCACTGTAAGGTTTCATTTTGTTGCATCGTTCATCATAGAGTTAAGTTTGATGTAAAAAGTTTATAATACCTTATATTAAAAAAATTCAAACACTAGAAATAAATATCTTTTGAAATTTTGTTTTAAAAATATATTTTTTATCAGATAAATAATAAAAAAATGATTTCAAAAAAAAATTTAAGAATAGTTTTTTTCAGAAAAATATTAAAAATAAAAAACAACTTTTAACAAAGTTTTTTATTTTTAATATTTTTTATAAAAGTTATTTTTTTTTAAAAATAATATTCAAATCAATTTTTTATTATTTATTCCATAAAAAAATAATAAGTTAAACAAATGATTTTTTTTCATTTTTAAAATATAAGTGTATTTTAGTCATTTAATAAAATTTGAAACCGAAATATTTAAATGACTAAAATAACCTTGTATTTAAAAAATTAAAAAATGAAGAAAAAAATCATTTGTTTAACTTTTTTTTTAATTTATGGAATAAATAATAAAAAACTAATTTGAATATTATTTTTTTAAAATAATAAAATTTTAAAAATAAAAAAAACGTTGTTAAAATGTTTTTTTATTTGTAATATTAATTTGAAAAATCAGTTTTTTATAATAAAAAAATATTTTTGAAATCAGTGTTTTACTATTTATCTGATAAACAATATTTTAAAAAAAAATTCAAAAGATATTTATTTTTAATTTTTGAATGTTGTTAATATAGGGGTATTATTGACATTTTACATCAAACTTAACTCTGTGATGGATGGTGCAACTAAATGAAACCTTACAGTAGTGACATGTAACTAAAAAAATTAGAGATTAGTGAGATGCAAAAGTTGCATAGTACAAGGTAGTAACCTGCAATTTCCCCTAAAATTTATTTATGGCTCTTGACACCATTTTGTATCTCATTTCTTGGAAAATAGTTTTTGGAATTTCGTTTATCTTTGTGATTAAGTCTCCACAAGACATTGTCCCGTCTATCTAAACACGTTAAAGAAATGTGCTTTTAGGAGGCATCCAATTTTTTGGTTTTTTTTAAATATTTTATTTTAATGGTTTCTGAAAAGTACTCATAGTCTAAGACTTGATTAAGTCCTAATTGCGGTGTGTAATTTGTATACACCACGTTTGAATTTTTTTAATGTTACTTTGGCCTAGTAAAGTTCTTAAGTGTGGTGCGTACACTGTGTACATACCACAATCGATTTTCCTGAGTAAAGGCTTCGGTCAAGGCGTAAGTTTAGTGTGTGCTTGAGCACATGATAAGTGTTAAATTACACCATTTTAAGCACTAGTTTATAATATTTTTACTCACTTTTCGTCCCGCTTGAGTAAAAAACCATATGTCTCTTTTGTTTCACAACCTCTTTGAGTAAATAATGCAGATTTTCGAGAAAAAGTTAAATTGGCCGGTCAAACAAGTTGACCAACACTACTGGTTTGACTGCGTACCGTATGTAGCCAAAGACCCACAACTGGAAGACACTCGCGCTGCATAGAGTACGCAGAGCGAACACGGGCCATGTACATTTTGTGTACGCAGCGCGAGTTCGGGTTGCGTACGTGAAATAAACGCAACCTCTATTCGGGCTCCGTACATACCTCGTATGCGACTTTAGTTCGCACTGCGTTTAGACAATGTACGCAACTTATTTTTTTTATTTGGAATCTGTAATATTCAAATAATGTTCAAAACATTAATAATTTATATTTTACTGTTTTTGATAACTAATATTTTTATTTATAAGAATATATTATAAATTAAATAGAGGAAACAAAATTTATATATTAATTAAAACTGAGATCCGAGAATTTGTGCAAAACATTTAAAGTATGATAATCAGTCTGAATCTAAGGATGAGCTTGATGGAGGTCTTGGGACCGTCTATGGATCAGCCATGTGGGCAATTAGTAGATCTTCCCGCTCGAGCATCTTGATCTTTCTCCGTCTTTTCCGTTCAGCTTTGCGGATAAGCGCTTGTTCTTGCACCCGTGCCAAATTCAATGACGTCTGGCGGCACTTTCGGGTGGTTGTCTAGGAGTGTGTTCCAACATATCAAAATAGCCAAATCCCCAAACATAATTGTCGCGATGCATGTGCCATTTGCCGTATGCGTGGAACTCTTCCTCAACTTGTCGTATCATCTCGGCCTCCTTTGCCTTAGTCATCTCTGTGGTCTGATCGGGGTGAGCGACACAATATTCCTTATACTTTTCTTTTGTAAAAGTTTATGCAAAAAAACAGATAATATTAGTAATAAATATAGATTAATGAAAAAATATTTTTTTTAAAATATTAATATTCTTACATATTTCGGTGGTAGGTCTTGATATTTTTTCGTGTGACGTGCAAGGGCGTTCTCGATTCTTAGGCTCAGGCACCTTGCTTTTGTGCGAATCTGCTTCTGCCTCAAATTCGCAAAAGACTGCGCGAATGGAATGGAGCCCATATTATGGTCGAGCTTCTTCTGTTGATGCCCAGACATGATTCTGCTGAGTGTCTGTTGAAGAAAAATATATATATTGTTATTAAAAATATAATTATTAAAAATGATTGAAAATACAACATTTATTTAAAATAAGACTTACTTGAACCTCAGATCGGTCACAATACTCCACCAGCCACTTTCACTCATTCTTCCTGCCTCTGAGATGGACGGAAACCCCGTTGCGACCAATGACATCCTTATAATGGCCGTACCATTGCTTAAGTTTGTTCTTGCACTCTTTGCAATATCTAGCGGCACTCTTCTCCAACCAGACTATAAGACGGTCTGATGAGTAGTCTACTTGGTAGATACTCTACAAATAAAATTTGAAACATCAAGTTACTTCATCGAGATCCTCAATTACAGTAACTTTATGTATTAAAAAATTCAAATTTGTAGCTTACATCAACTTTTTGCAAAAACATGTTTTGTATCTCAGGGGGCACGTGCCTCCAACGAGCATAGTTGAGCGGGATGGTGCAACTGAACATGGGACATAACACCTAAACTATTCGCATCTCATTGTTATTATCATCGTCCCACAAATAGACCACTGGTCCACTTCCACCTCATATAAGTGGGAGTCGATTAGCACCCAACTACGCAATGGCCTGGGCTTCTAAGTTAGTACTACAACTCTGCCTCGGGCCATTCAGAGGGATGTAATTATGGTCCGTTACTGCAGACTCGGGTGTCTGCAAGTTGAAGTACAGCTCGTTGTGAAAATCCTCTTCTACGTCAAGAGGCGGCCAAATAGACGGACCAGGCTCTGGACGCACTAGATGGAACGACGAAATAGAAGCAGACCTCGATCGACTACGCCTCCGAGATCCCTTCGACCCGCTGACATAGGGCACTTGTTGCGACTGAGAGGCACCCATCTCAAGCACACCCCTGGGCCAGGAAGCTACTGGTCCATCAGGCGACCCGCCCTTTCCATCCGTCTTTGAATGTCGTCCAACGCAGCAGACGTTCGTGGGTCGATATGCCCTCCTGGTTTGTCCTCACTGTTTGAGGACGGTGATCCAGAACTAGTGGGCTGAGAACACAAGCCCGTCTAGGGTGGTAGGGCATGTCGACTTAAGCCGAGGTATTTTTGCTTCTTCCCTTTCCCCTTATTACTGCTCGGACCCTCATCAATACACTTGCCCTTATCCCCTTTTGCCATCTACAAACCATTGAAAATCATAAGTGATAAAAAGCCCTTTGATAGGTCAAAATGACCGAAACGCCCCTATCTCGGTAAAACTGACCAAAATGACCAAAACACCCCTATCTCGGTGAAAATGACCAAATTGCCCATATTTCGGTCAAAATATACCGAAACGCCCCTATCTTAGTCAAAATGACCAAAATACCCTTTAGAGGTTCTAAATAACCAAAATTACATAAGTACCCTTGTTTCAATACCTAATGTTAACCTATAAGTCATATACGCAACTAATAATATAACGGGGGACATTCAAATAGTCAAACAGATTTATCAAACCAAACATATTCACATATTCAAAATTCACATAGTCAATATTCACATATTCACCATATTCAACATATTCACATATTCAATATATTCAAAATGCACTAAATTTCAAAACCCTAATTTTATCCTCAAATTCACAGATTTAAAATAAAAACATAAAACATAAAATGCCCTAATTTTAGCCCAAATTCACAAATTTAAAATAAACAGATTTAAAATAAAATAAAATAAATAGATTTAAACCACAAATCCAGATAAATAAATTTCATATAAAATAAAACCAATAAAAAATAAACCCTAAATTTGTTTATTTACAAATTTAAACCCTAAAATAACATAAATCATTGAGGATACTTACCGGCAAGGCGAGGCGAGCCGACGGCGAGGCGAAGCCGGGGAAGAGAGGAAACAGGAAGAGACGAAGAGGAATGACGGTCTAAAGTCTGAAAATTTAGGGTTTTTTATATCTTCGTAAAATGGGCTGCGTACAACGCATGTACGCGGCGCGTATTCGGGCTGCGTACAATGCATGTATGCAGCGAGTATTCGAGCTGCGTAAAACGCGTTGTACGCAACCCGTTTCGTACAAAAAATTTAAAAAGAAATTATATTCGCCCAAATTTCTCAGCCAAAATTTAGGAGAGAAATTTCACTAAGTGTTGGAAATTTGACTAAATGTTGGTAGAGATATTAAAGAATAAACACATTTAAAATTCATCCCGAATAGGATAATATTATTAAAATTCATTTCACGAACATTGTATGACAACAACATTTTTCTAACTAAAAGTGGTTGTATGCGTCGTAATCTTCGTGCCATTTAATATCGGAATTGTCAGAGTCACTCGTTCCAGGGTCACCATATTGAAGATCTAGGGATGGGGCGGCAGGTAAATCACCAAGATTGATGGAAATTGTTCCCGGTCGTCGAATGTCAATTGCATCAGTGTGTGACTCTTGGTATGGTTCATCGACTTCGTATGTTGGAGAATCATCTATAGAACGAGCAAGTGTGGTCGGGTTGTATGCAACCCTATGATTGATGATGTTCACCACTTTCCACCCGCGTGGTTATATCGGATCATCGACGTAGAAAACTTGTTTTGCTAATATTGCGAGGCAAAAAGGGTTTTCCTTGTAGACATTTGTCAAAGTGTTCATGAATGTCAAGCCACAGTCTACCTTCACGTTCTTGTCATTGTACCACCTACACTTTAATACAACAACCTCCATACCTCAATCGTATGTGAGCACGCACGTCGAGGAGAGCATCGTAATACTGTAATTTGTTTGTCCCCTCACCGACTTCTATTTTTACTCCCAAATTTTGATTAATTCTCTTTTCGTCTACTTCAGGAATACGAACTTTACGCCAATTACTGTACATTGTGAATAAATGACACTTAGACGTGGTGAATATGAAAGTATTTTCCATTCGATCGGATAGTCGGGTTGTTTCATCTGTGCATGGAAAAAGTAATGGTTAATGACCGACTAAGGTTGGTAGCAAACAAAGTACTAACATCACATACAATTAAAAACTTACTAATTTCTTGTAATTGTGGTTGAAGTTCAACACACGTTCTTAAGTGTGTGGGTTGGCCTTATGTCGTGAACTGTGTGAGATAACCCTTGACGAAACCCCGAATTTCCACGCAGTTCTCAATTACTCTCCAGTGAGCCCAGAAAATCTGTGACGCAACTAATTTAGATCACTGTACGAGACTTCAAAGTTCAAGAAGCTGGGAAACAACCGATATGTTATGCACGACAGCTGAATTCATCGGGTCGATGATGGTCGTTGGGCCACGATTGAGATACATTCGTGTGAAAGTCACTGAATCGTGCATAAGGTATTGTTGCACTATGGACCCTTCTGGATATCTTAAGTCCCGAACACTTTTCTTATACTCGCCTAGCTGTCTGCATTATAAAGTAAAATTCAAGTGGTCAATAATTGTTTACACTATGGTAATTTGAATTAACAAGTCTCACCGTTCAATCGAAAACATCCACGTGGAATGAACTGGTCTGGTACGCAAAACTTGATCTGGAATATGTATAGGTAGATGGGCCATGATAGTGAAGAATGACGGAGGGAAAACTTCTTCCAACTGGACCTGAATCATAACTATGTCTTCCTTCACCTTCTCGACTTCGGATTTCTTTAACTTTCTCGCGCATAACATCTGAAAGAAAGTGCCCAGCTGCACTAATACTTCTGCCACAATTTTCTCGACGTATTTTCAAATGACAATCGGAAATATTCGTTGCATCAACACATGACAGTCGTGAGTCTTCAACCCGATAAACTTTTTGTTCTTAGGGTTAATCTTTCTCTTCAGACTTCCTGCATAGCCACTAGGATACCTGACAGTCCGGATAGCACTCATTACTTCTTCCCATTTTTTGGACTTTACAGCATACGGAGTATGTGGGAGAACTGGATTTCCACGATCATCATATCTTACGTGGAGCTTGGGTCTCACATTCTGGTCCTGCCATGAAAGGCATGCGTTGACGTCATCCTTATTCTTTCCAACCAAACCTAGTACGGTGCCCATGACGTTGTTGAACATATTCTTCTCGATATGCATCACGTCAAGTGCATGTCGAATTTGATGGGTCTTACAGTAATCCAACTTCCAGAACATACTAATGTGCGTCCAACACTCACTCAGACCAGGCGTCTGTTTGAACTTCAGATGCAAACTGAGAATTGGGTACTCGTGTTGCTATATCTTATCATTGACTTGACTCCGAAAATAGATGGGGGCCCCTCTCTTGTTTCGACCTATCCATTAAACGCATTTCCCATGCGAAGAAATATATGAAAATCGTGTAAGAATCTCGGAGCACCCTGGTACGCCGTTCTCCCACGATATTGGGTAGAATCAATATCGTCCATGCAGATAGGACATGCTTTGTAATCTTTCGTCAGAATTCCTCCCAACATCCCTAATTCTGGGTATTCTCTAATTGTCCACATCACAGCGGGACACATTAGGAATGACTCGTCATTGAATCCATCCCAAATTACAACTTCTACACACCATAACGTTAGGATCTCATCGATTAATGGACGCATAAAGTTGTTCAAACATTTACCAAGGGACTTCGGACCAAATATCAACATCATCAACATATTATATTCTTTTCTCATGGCCATCGAGGGGAGGGGGGAATTAAGTGGTAAAACAATAACAAGCCATACACTGTGAGGCGGCGTGTTCAGCCCAAATGGAATGAAATCGTTAGTGGCAACGACAAGACGCGCGTTCCGGATTTCACTTGAGAAGTATAAGTATGTCTTATTGAAGTTTCTATATTCTTCTCCGTCCGAAGGATGTTGTAGTATATCATCATCTGTCCTCTCTCACTCTCCGTGCCATCTCATCCCCTCAGCTGTCTCCGGTGTCATAAATAAACGCCGCAACCGATTTGTCAATGGGAAGTACCACATGCTCTTCCTCGCCACATTTGATTCTCCTTCTACTTCATAATGCGGCTCACCACAATGCTTGCACTCTGTTAGTTCTGCGTCATCATCACTGTAGTACAACATGTAGCCATAGTAACATGGATTGTTCTTCACGCACGACGTCTCTATTTTCTTCAATTTCTGTTTCGCTTCGTTATATGTCTTTACGTACACATTTAGTTAGGGTAGTATGCTAGAAATTTCCACAACGAACTCGTCAAATGTCGTGTCTGTCATGGGAGTTTTGTGCTTGATAGATGGAATCCTTAATAGTGTTGCTACTACAGTGGGGTCTGGAGGTTTGCCGCCAACCTCTTGTATTTCGATGTAGTTTCTCTAGAAGCCGCCTTGTCAACCTGGTCCAACATAAGTCAAGTCGAGATGGATCTACATCGTCTACGAACTACTACAAATGATTCACATCCGGGCTCGAGGGTGGAAAATATTGTGCACTAGAATCGGAATACTGATTCATGTTGCTACCCTCCCCGACGTCTCTGACTTCTTCGTGAGCAGTCCACGCGGTATAATTTGGCATGAACCCTTTCTTCAGTATATGGTTACAAATAGATGACATTGTGTGATTACGAACATTTCAGCATCGACTGCACGGACACTTATATGTGTATAGCCCAAAAAAATTTCCATTTACCCTCACAAAATTCATGAAACTAGCTAGGCCATCAAGAAACACTGGATCATTTCTATCTGTCAGTTTCATCCATCTTCGGTCCATTTGTTTAGATGTATATATGTCTACAATTAGATCGGGATACAAAACAAATTACTTTAAATACAAAACAAATATTTCACACACTTATTTGAAAATAAAAAAAAATACACCAAAATATTGTCGAAATGACATAAATTACCCTATTCTCGTTCGAAAATACCCATCACAATTCAAAAATGATCAAAATACCCCTATTCTCGGTCGAAAATGATCAAATAAGATTGAAATGTCATAAATGGCCAAAATACCCCTATTTTGGTCGACAATGACCCAAATACCCTTTAATAGTCGAACTAACCTCATTCGGTCAGAAATGACAAAAATGCCTTTAAAATGATACTTACTAACCTAAATGCCCTCATTTGGGTGGGAAATGAATTAAATGCCATTTAATGGTAAAAATGACCCATATATCCATCATATTATTTCTTAATTTTTACTAGTTTGTACATGAAATTTAGAATCGGAGAATTCGCAGTACCTAATATTGTCATCCAATAATTAATAATGGATCTAATATTCAATAAATAATGGATAAAATATAAATTGTAATCTATATATGAGTTGGTAAAAAATATACATACCTTATATTCAGTTGGTTTAATGTTGGCCGCAGTTTCTCCCCTTTCTCTCCAGATCTTCAAAATTTGTAAGCGTTTCGGATAAAATGAAGGAGGAAGGAGAAATGTTCAATTTATAATTTTTTTTCCACCTTGGGGCTGCGTACACAACATGTACACAACCCCAATCACAACGGTCAAAACCCCATTTCCGACAGTTGGCAACGGTCGGTTCGATTCTAAGGTCACGTACAAGTCGTGTACGCAGCCAAATCGTGTCGCGTATATTGTGTATATAGCAAACTTACGCTACGTACAGCTCTGTACGCAACGCGTTTTTGGTTTAGCTGCATACAGGGTCGTACGCAACGCGAATTGGCTACGTACATTGAGTTTGTACGCATCCCGTTTGTACTATATGGTATAGTGCATGCAAACTTCAGTTTAATAGTGTAATTGTCGTCAGTGATAATTTGTCGTTGACCTTTAACTTTTACATAGATGAGTGTGTTAATGCACCGTATTTTGCCCTAGCAGACGCATGCCCATGTGTTGTCGCCTATGCTCAAGTACTATAACAGATGTATGGAAATTACATATATTAGGAATAATAGACCATGACCATCTGATTTTTGTGCATCCAACGTCAGAAATTCATGGATTTAAATAAGGAAAAACGGCATATATATTCAATGAGTGTTAGTTTGGAAATACAAAATATTTATTTGTAGTAACCAAATCTAATTACAAGTATGATGAAATATAATTAATAGAGTTAATTAAATCATTTTAATTTTTTCTAAAATTAGATTTCTACATATAAGATGTAATTTGTTTTATATTGCATTCGTAAATTGAATCTCTACGAATATATACAATGATTATTATATTTTTCCGACTCTAAGTAAACTATATCCAACACAAAATATAAAATATCTTCTAAATTAATAATAAACCAATTATGGTCCCGTCATTACAAATACGAGTACCAATACTGTCTGACCCGAATTGAACTATGTCCATAATAGAGTATGTATGTTCTAACAAAGATTATGGAAAATAGGGTTCATACTTACCACTGAAGTTGTTAATATTGTCCGTCGAGAAGTGAACTATATCCACACGATAACATATATATTCAAGTTATGTGAAAACATTATATACATGTCTGATTATTATAAATGTCTGTTTGTAAATGAACTATATACATAACATAGCGAAGTTTGTCCAGTAGAATATAATGAAAAACACCAGAACATGTATGTCCTACCGCAAATTATGTAAAAAAAAATATAGTCATACATGTCTGATTATAATAATTGTCCGTTTGTGAGTGAACTATGTCCATATCAAAAAAAAATTCGTCCATATATTATTCAATAGAAATAGAAAGAGATAAAGGGAAAAGTAAAAGTAAAAATAGGAAGGTAATTAATGTATATTATTCTGCAAAAATAAAAAAGGTAAGGAAAAAAAATAGAAAAAAAAGTAATAAATGTATAATATTCAGCAGATAAAAGAGAAGTAATTAATCAATAGATTTTACGTATGTCAACTATATATAATATAATTTTGCCCTCAATTGGATTATTTGGGCTAATTCAATTATCTCATCTCATCAGCGAGATTGAGGCTGAGACTTATTCACATGATCTAAAGTTGGAGGGTGATTCTCACCTAATTTAAAAATAAATTTAAAAATAAATATATGTTGTAATATGGAGTAATCATATGTTGTAATACGGAGTTTACTTCCAATAGAATGAGTATTGTTTTATTTTATACAATTTAGGATTTAAATCATTTGTTTTTTTCAATGTTTTCAATTTTATTTAATAAAATAAAATAATAATTAGGATTTTATCAAACAAATTTAATAGTAATTAGGATTTTTTTAAATTAGTATTTTTTTCTAAACTCATGGAATACCTATAATAACAACAAACAAAATTATTATTAATTAAAATGATAATAAAAAAAGTATTAATTAAAAATTTAGGATTTGAAGTATTTGTTAACTATTTTTTTACAGAAAATTCAATTTTGATTTTAACATATTAAATTATAATTGTAATAACATACAAATTTAATAACAACTAGGATTTTGTCAGCTTACAAGTTTTTTAAAACAAATTTGAATGCCTAATGATAATAACAAAAACATTTAATATTTGTTAAAATTAAT
Organism: Geranium rotundifolium; assembly: GCA_963920655.1. Taxonomy (NCBI): domain Eukaryota; kingdom Viridiplantae; phylum Streptophyta; class Magnoliopsida; order Geraniales; family Geraniaceae; genus Geranium; species Geranium rotundifolium. The sequence continues at coordinate 8,511,521 of OY987319.1, read as the reverse complement.
GAATGAAAATGATAATGACAAAAAATATTAATATTAATCAGAATTTTGTATATGTTTGATTATATAATATAATCCGTCGTGTTTATTTTCAAGAAAGAAATGATGGAGGTTCATGTGCGCGACATTTTTTATGTCATGATATAAAAGTCCAAAACTGCATTTTTTTTTTAATGTACCTTTTTCAGCTTTAGTATTTTGATTTTAAGTATTTCATAAGATGTTACAAATGATATTGTGTCATTGTGCATCGGATGGTGCTACATCTGGTTATACAATATTTAATAAATATAATTAATTAATTAAAATATATATATATAGAAGATTTAATAGTATATAAGTATTAATTTATCATTTCATTATTGTTAAATGACAAAAATAAATGGTCAAATTTGTTATTAATTACACTCATGGTCGTCATTAATGAGCCAGGAAAAAATATAAACATTTTATATGTGCACCCTATTGATTATCCATTCAAATAGCTTTTCCTTTACTCCCATAGAGCTGCCGATCTTGGCTGGTTAAAAATGGCAATTGGCGGTTTTGGGACAGTTTTCGCCTAATTCAAACCTAACCTGCTCATTCTTTACGAGTACCCAACCCGTTCAAAAAGCACTTCAAAATTTCGAGTACCCGCCTCACAGGTATGGGAATTTCTCAAAACCAAAAATTCAACCCGAAAGCAATTAATATTAAAAATAATAAACAACAATTACAAGCTTTAGACAAATCAATTTACCAACAACTCAAATTGTCTTTTGTCTCGGTGTAAATCCTAATTGTTGCGGCAGCTTGTACCCTTTTTTTAGGGTTTGTTTCGTCATAATTGGACGAAATCTTGCATCGTCAATTTTCTATGGGTGTCGACGTCTGCGTGATACTAGCGGCGACGTCAGCGTGGTGCGGCGGTAAGAGCAGAACTCTTGTGAAGGTAGATCTGGGTTTGATGGATGTGTGGTCGGGTGGTAGATCGGGTTTTGATGGAGGTGAGGTCGGATGGTTAATTTGGGGATGGGCTGAGATGGGTGAGGAAGGAGTTGCAGATGGGTCGCGCTTGGGTTGCCACGGCGGAGAATGGAGGGTCGGAGGGTTTTGCTTTTGGTTGGTTGGCAGGCCGGTACTGGAAGGGAACCGGAGTAATCTGGCGTCGGTGGGCAGACTCATGCAAGCATACCGAACTAGGGGGGCTCGGCTTGCTCAAGATTCAATAAGTGTCTTATTGGGATCGATATTGGAAGGAAACGGGGAGTTCCTGGTGTCGATGGTTTGATCCGGTTAAACCCAATGAGCTGGGAGGATTTGAATTTCGCGATGGTCATATTGATCGTATGGTTAATCGAGGAGGTTGGTTTAAGTCGGTCTGCAGCAAGATCACGGGGTTTCTCCATCCGTATGAGTTGGAGGTCGTGGCTCTACATAATTCTAACTGGTTCGAGTCGATTGGTCTCTGGGGCTATCAGAGATACCTGTGTAAAGTATCATGCAGCAAGATCACGGGGTTTCTCTATCCATATGAGTTGGAGGTCGTGGCTCTACATGATGCTAAACGGGTCGAGCTGAACAACTTTGGAGGAATCATTAGTGAACAATATTGCGTACTATCCATTATCGAAACTTTTGTGATTTGTTTTGCTCGTAATCAAATGGCTCACGAATTGGCCATATTTGTTTTAACTAACAGTAGCTGGTATTATGGTGAGAGGCATGTCCCACCATTTGTACCTTCAGCTGTCCGGCTTGATGTTGGGTTAGTTACAATTTAATTAATAAAATTCGATTTTTCCTTCAAATTTTTTTACCAACAACTCAGAAATAAAGTGCTCAACCAAATTCACCAAACAATAAATTAAATAAATCAAAATAGTTCTCAAGTATAGAAATTAATTGGGAAGGGTTGGTTTTAACTTTGGTTAGAATAGAAATTAATTAGGGGTAATTACAAATGTTTATCTTTAACTATCAGTTACAGACATATACTTACCTAAAGTTTTTTTCCTTACACATGTTTACCCAAACAAATTGTTTACTTGCATTCAGATACAAAAAGATAGGAAAAGTGAATTTCATCCAAACACGTGCGTGCATATGATTAGAATATATTTTTTACATCCCAAAATGCCCGTGCTCACGTTTTTTGGGTTTATTAGCTCTCCATATACACATGTTTTCAGATTCATACTCTCTCACTCTCTCCAAACCTCTGTCGTGTCTTGCTCCCTTCCGCCCTCGCTGAAGATCACCACCTTGTTGCCTAAGACGGACGTTGACCTCTTCCAATCATCAAAGTTTTTTTTCAGATGAATTGTTTTATTCAATCTTAGTCTCAAGGTTATTATTACATTTAGAACCTTTAGGCATATGGAATTAATGTAGAAATATGAATAAAACGCTGAGGATTGAATATAACAATTCATCAGGAAAACAAACCTTGAGGATTGGAAGATGTCAACGTCCGTCTCCAACAACAAGGTGGTGATCTTCAGCGAGGGCGAAAGGGAACGAGACACGGCCGTTGGCGTCTTAAATGTATGGTCGAACAGTGGATAAAATGGTGGAAGCTTTCACAAAAAAAAACCATATATTAGGGGCAAATGACAGAGGTTTGGGGAGAGTAAGAGAGTCTGAATCTGAAAACATGTTTATATGAAGAGCCAATAAAACCAAATAACGTGAGCAAGAACATTTTGGGAAGTGAAAAATATATTCTGGTCACGTGCACACACGTGTTTGGATGGAATTCACTTTTCCTTCCTTTTTTGTATCTGAATGCAAGTAAACAATTTATTTGGGTAAACATGTGTAAGAAATAAAACTTTAGGTAGGTATGTGTTTATAACTTGATAACTAAAGGTAACTATCTACAATTACCCCAATTAATTATACAATTTAAAATAATAATGAAATTGTATCAGGTGCAGGTCGGTTCGGAATTAGGTCACTTCGCAGTAGGTCAGCACCTACTTAAGAAAGAAGCTCAAAAATTTGAACCTGAATTTTTTTTAATTTTCATGCTCTTGTTGGTACGGGTGCATCGACTATTCGTCGGGTTCGGGTTTTCTTGCCATCCTTAGGGCAGCTCTACATGAAATTATTCGCCTACATTAATTATAGAATTTACTACATTATAATCTTCTTCTATTGCACTAATTATATGGATAGGTTATACATGATTCTGGGAAGAGCGGTCTGTACCCTTCGCCGAGGCGATTAGGGTTGTTTGTTAAATTGGGCGAGGTCACGGCGGCTTCGTCCGTCTGTGGGGTTTCTGGTTTGACAAGTCTGGGTGGTGCGGCGGTGAATACGGCAGCGACATCTGTTGGAGAGGTCGGGCAGATCGATGTCTGTGGAGGCGACATTTGTAGGGTCGAGGTCGGATACGGAGGCGAGGTTGGGGGTGACGCCTGATTTGCAGGTCGGTGAGGTTGTGACGGTGGAGGAAGACGATGGTGGAGGGCGCCCAAAGGTAGGGCAGTCGAGGTTTGGTTTCGGGGCTTTTGGGGCTGGGCACGGTGGCGTAGATGTGATGGGAGAGATGTGGCTGGGCTTGAGAGTATTTAAAGAAATACATAATGGTGATGTAGTGCTTGAGAATGGGAAAGTGAGGAATGCTAGAGTAATTGAGAGGAGTGGCCTTAAGGTCATGAGCCACCGCAAAAATTTTAGAGCCTTGTTATCAAATAGGTTGTCTGCTTATGATCAAGAAGTTAACAGTGGAGAGATGATAACAAGGTTATATTCTAGAGTGGAGACGGCAAGAGGAGTTGGCACCGGGACATGGAAGGAAATAGGGTTGAGGTCGGAGATGGGATTCGAGTCGGGACGAGTTGAGACTCGAAAATCAGAAACTAGCGGTTCTGGTTGGTTGGTAGATCGGTACTGGGAGGGAACTGGAGTAATCTAGCATCGTGGACAGATGCATGCAAACATACCGAACTAGGGGAGCTTGGTCTTCTTAAGCTTCAATACGTCACCTGGTGTCGATAGGTTGATAATGTTAAGCCCGAAAAGCTGGGAGAACTTGAATATTTAAAGTTTCGTGATACCCATATTGATTGCAGGGTTGATCGAAGAAGTTGGTTTAAGGCGGTTTCCAGCAAGATCTCGGGGTTCCTCCATCCGTATGAGGTGGAGGTCATAGCTCTGCATGATGCTAACCGGTTTGAGTCGATTGGTCTCCGAGGATATCATGGATGCCTGTTTAAAGCATTTTGCAACGGGATCACGGGGTTTCTCCATTCGTATGAGATGGAGGTCGTGTCTCTACATGATGCTAAACGGGTCAAGCTGAACAACTTTGAAGGAATGATTAGCGAACGGTGTTGCGTACTATCCACTATCAGAATATGTGGTCTTTGTATTGCTCGTAATCAAATGGCTCACGAATTTACCAAGTTTTTTTTACTAACAGTAGCTGAGATTAAGGTGAGGGATCTGTCATACTATCTGTAGATTCAGCTGTCCGACTTGATGCTGAGTTAGTTATTATTTATTGAACAAAATTCGTATTTACCTTCCAGAAAATATTATATGGATAGGTTTGAGCATATCTAATAATTGCCTTAATTAAATAATTTCATTGACATTTGCATGATTTAGTTTTCGTTAGTACACACACGTAAAGACCATCCAAACCAAGTGGTTGCATGTAAATTAAATTCACCTATAAATAGCAAATAAATGCTCATTACATTTTAGTTTTGTTATATACAACAAAGTTTATTTGGCAGAATAATAAATATATATCATCGGTGAAGATGGAGCAACGTATCCATGGCATTGGTATTGTTGAGTTTTTCAAAGGGAAAGAGCTTCTTATCACCGGAACAACTGGGTTCTTGGGAAAAGGTTCGACTTTATATATTTGCGATGTTAATTAATGAGTTCATTTTTTTCTATTATCGTCAATTCAATGTGTCAAATATATATATCTTTGTTATCGAGCTCTTCAATTATATGCAGTTCTTGTTGAGAAGATTTTACGGGCAATACCTAAAGTGGGTAAGATTTATCTGTTGATTAGAGCCAACGATGAAGAAGCTGCACTTCACAGATTGAAAACCGAAGTATGCAAGTTCAATTGTTACATAAATATATATTATTCATATTCAACATTTTAACTTAATTAAAATTCTCGGTCTGATAATTGTTTCGTGTTCTTGTGACGCGAAGATAATAAATACAGAGTTATTCAAGTTACTTGAACAATCATATGGACATTCCTACGAAGGTTTCGTTTTCAGCAAGTTGATCCCCGTCGCTGGGAATATGTGTAATTCTAATCTTGGCTTAAAACAAGATTTGGCCTCGCACATTACAAATAAACTTGATGTGATCATTAATTGTGCGGCTAACACAACATGGGACGAAAGGTAAATAAAGCTCATAAACATGTATTTGGGTACAGTTCAAAAAATATAATAGATATGGATAAAACAAGGGGAAATTATAAAACATAATTTATTGGGGTATATTCCGCTACAAACGACTGTAGAACGTTCAAACGTTTTACAATCGTTGGATCAATGTGGATCTAAACGCACGTTGTCTCAACGTGCGATACGTGACAACAATGTTCTAAAGCGCACACTTAAAGATTCTACAGGTACATCACGTTTTACAACTTTGGATTATAGTATCTAGTATCTACATGGTTCAACAACTTCGCACTACAGGTTGTTCAGGGTTCTTCAATTTTGCACGAGTCTATCACGTTCTATAACTTTGCACTACATGTTCACAGTTCGGACGTTTGGACACCCGGATTTGGTTTGTAGCGAATTTCTTACATATATATATATATATATATATATATATATATATATATATATATATATATATATATATATATATATATATATATATATATATATAGGGGGCATATTCAAGTGTGAACCAGGAGGCTGGTGCAAACGGGTGTTCACACGTATTTCTTTTATTAAGCCATGTATTTCCATTATTATGATATGTATTTCCATTACATCGGGAAAATTGTGTAACGAGGGGTCCCCGGATATAACGAGGGGGCGTGTATTTTTCCATACTCAATCAGTGAATCATGTAAGGGAAATGGTGTAATGGGGGGTCCCTGGGTGTAACGGGAGTCCCCGGGTGTAACAAGAAGTTATAACAGGTTATGGAAATACATATCATAATAATGAAAACAATGTCCCCTCGTTATAAGGATACATAACTTAATAATGGAAACACACGCGCATATGTCACCACCTAACTAGTTCACAAGGGTTCGCACAGCATAGTCTGGTTTGCACCAGATCATGCCTATATATATAGGGAAGGGTTCGGCTAAGAACCAAATGTGTTGTGAGAACATGAGAATCACTGGACATTCCCTTATTTCCATTGGAAATTCATTTATTTTGAATGGATAAAGTGTTTTCGTTGGACATTCACCTATTTCTTATGGACATTCACTTTCATTGGATATCACAATTTTTATTGGACATTCACTTATTTCTGATAGACATTCACTTATTTTCAATGGACAAACTCAGTTCTCACGTTCTCATAAAAAGGTTTAGTTCTCACCTGATCCAGCCATTATATATATATATATATATATATATATGATTTCGTGCGAACTAGAAGGTGTTGTGAGAACCGTGTTTCCATTATTATGACATGTATCTCCTTAACATTATTATGGAAGACCAAAATATATAAGAAAAAAAACTTTTTTTCTTCTAATCCATCGTAACACCCCTCCCCTCTACGGGTAACACTTTTCCTTCTAGGTTATAGAAAAATACACACCCACTCGTTACATTTGGGTGGTTCTCACAGGTTCTCACGCGACTCTTGATTCTCACTTGAATGAGCCTATATATTATAGGACAAATCAAGTGAGAACCAAACAATTTTTTGAGAACGTGGGAATTGACTTTCACCATTAAAAATAAGTGAATGTCCAATGACTATAGTATATCTCATGAAATTGAATGTCCAACGGAAACACTGTGGCTATTGAAAATAAATGAATATACAACTGAAATAAGTGAATGTCCAGTGGTTCTCATGTTCTCACGACACATTTGGTTCTCAGTCAAACCTTATCATATATATATATATATATATATATATATATATATATATATATATATATATATATATATACACACACATTGTACATTTTTGCACTACACGTTCTACACAGTTCTACAATATTGCACTACATATTTTACCGTTTGTACGTTTAGACATTTTTTTTTATTTGTAACTGATTTTCTCTCTATATATATGTACGGAAAGAGAGTTGTCATTAGTTTTACATTGTTTCAAGTGAAAACTATTTTTGAAGTATAGAAACAAATAATTCATATCAACTGTTTAATTGGAAAAATATAATATTATGAGTTCTACATTGTTTTCAGATTTGATGTTTCCATAGAAACAAATATGAATGGTTCTTGCAACCTCTTAACATTTGCGAAGATGTGTACTGGACTTAAACTCTTCTTACATGTATCTTCGGGTAAGCACGCTAATTTATCTAGTTTTGTCATATATATACACATATTTATATACCAATCATATCAACATTAAAATAATATGGATGATGCTTTCGTTTTTATTGTTTCGCGTGAATATATAGTATATGTTAATGGAGAAAGAGTAGGGAAAATCATGGAAAAACCATTCCTTATGGGAGAGAGCATAGCAAGAGAGAAATATTTTCAAGATGAATCAAATTCTTCAACACTTCCTCCTCCTACATTGGATGTGGAACATGAACTTCAATTAGCTTTCTCAAGAAACTCTACTACTCAAGAAATGAAAAAATTGGGTTACATAAGGTATGTTGAAAGGCCACAATATTAATATTACCCTCCCAAAACATGTTATATATTTGGAACTATTTATTTGATTAGAGCAAAAACTTTCGGATGGCATAACACGTACGAGTTCACAAAGGCGATGGGAGAAATGATGATCGATAGTATGCGAGAAGACATACCCGTTGTGATAATCCGTCCAAGTACTATCGAAAGCACTTTGAATGACCCCTTCCCGGGATGGATTCAAGGAAGAAGGTAAGATATATACGTATACAAAGTTTATATATATATTATCAGATTCAAGTCATTTTGAGTATATGAATATTTTTAGTAAAGAGAAAACAATAAATCATAGCTTTGATGTATATAATTATACGCTCTCTTACAGATCAATGGAGCCATTAATTATTAGTTATGGAGAAGGAAAGCTCCCTGGTTTTGTCGGAAATCCAAATTGCGTGATGGATATAGTAAGCATCTTTATGCTTTTCTATACTTATTATATATAAGTCTGAAATTATGATTCGTAGCCGAGTCAAGAAGTCGAACACAAAGTCGTAATTTTGGTGTCGACAACTTGCCTAAAACGCAAATCGTAGTTTAAACAATAAACAAGCAATAATAACGACACCATAGATGATTACCCAGTTCGGTGCAACGTCACCTACATCTGGAGGCAATTTGCCAGTGGAAAGGTTTTCACTATATGGTAGTCAATAGTACAACTTCAAACACAAACTAGCTATTGTCCTAAGCTACTATAGATCTTACCGTGAACAACCTCGACCAGGGTCCTCTCCCCCTGTCTTTGAGATCCTCTCAATTCCACCCTTCGAGCAAGCTCCTATGCTCGGTGTCGTAGTCTTTTTTGACAGATTTGTGAATCTTCAATCACGAACACAAGAACCCTAATCAATCAAACACTCAATCTTCGCGAATTGATGTTTAATCGAAGCAAAGCCGTTCTAGCAAACTTAATCAACCTCTCAACATGCCAATGGTGCACGGTTAAGAGCTCTGAGAAATTTAGCAAATAAATAACAAGAACGGACGAGCTACTAATAGGGAAGCACAAGCTTTTTATAGCAGCCCCACATTCCTAATCTGGCTCGGATTAGGAATAGGAAGTCTCGGACTTCCTAAACAAATTAGGCAAGCAGTTGCCGCCTTTGCTGACGTGTTAATGACAGCTGGAAGTCGCCTGGGTTTGTTGACGTCATTCTCTTGCGCTCCAAGTCTTTCAGTTGTTGTAACGTCATTATTCTTGCGTTCCAAGCGACTCTAAATAGAAAAAGCTTCAGGCCTTTCCTAATCTGGAGCGTAATGAGTTGCTCCACATGTCTTGTAACATGTTGCACTGTCTTCTTACTTTTGCACTAAAAAATTATGCCAATTCTAAACGTAGCAACAAAGTCTATATTGAGGTGTGATATGATGCGAATCAGATCACGTCATGCGAACTAACTGGGCGGTGACACATGCGCATGTGTTTTTTTTATTAAGGTATGTATTTTCATCAAATAGTCAGCCGATGTTTACATTATTATGACATGTATTTTCATAACCTGATATAAGTACTCGTTACATCATTTTCCCCGACATGGTTCATCGATTTCCTATAGAAAAATACACGCCCCTCTCGTTACACCCGACCCCTCGTCACAGCATTCCTCCGACATAATTCATTGATTTCATATAGAAAAATACTCGTACTCTCGTTACACCCGGGGACCCCTCTTTACATCATTCTCCCTTCAGGATTCAGTAATTTCCTATTGGAAAAATACTCTTTCCCCTTTTTACATCATTCCCCGATGTTATGGAAATACATGTCATAATAATAAAAATACCGATTGACTATTTTATGGAAATGCATGACATAATAATGAAAATATGTGCGATCAGCTGGTTCTCACAGTTCACACGTAACTTTTAGTTCTCACTAAAATGCATCCCTATATATATTAATTAGAAAAATTTTGAATCCCAAATAATGTGATAAGTAAAATCATTCTAAGCATGATTTATGCAATCTAAACTATAAAGTACAAATTGAGTTTGCCATTTCACATAACAAATTTGTGTGTGATTTTTTAGTTACTTTTTTTATCTTCAACTAAAGATAAAAATTAAGAGAATTTAGAACACAAGATGTTTTGCAAGTTCAAGAATCCAAAACTTTATGTTTTTTATTTTTGAAATTTACATAATTCCCTATTTACTCAAAAAAAACATTTATTCTAGAAAAAATAAAACGGTAAAAATAATTTATTAACATTATAAATTACTAATTATACATGAAAAATGGCTGCAGATACCGGTAGACATGGTGGCTAATGTAATATTGGCGGCAATAGCAAAGCATGGAACAATGGCACATAAATTAGGACAAGACATCGTAGTGTATCATGTTGGATCTTCTACTGCGAACCCAATTATGTTACAAGATCTTTTCAGGATGTTCTATCAACATTTTAATATGTATCCAAAAATTGACCCAGTTACCGGTGTTACCATCAAAGTTTCACCATTAAAGATCTTTAACTCCTACCATGTTTTCTCAGAAACCGTACGGAGATATGTTACCCAACAATTGACTTCTTCACGGTCAAATAAAATCATGTCTGGTAGTAACTTGAACAAATTGATAAATCAACTAGAACGTATGGCTAAGGTATACATGCCATACGGGTTCGATCGTGGAAGGTAATTTACCAACATAAAAATGATTTGGTTGTTACGGATTTCTATATGAGAAAATTGTGAGCAATTATTTGGTATATTTGCAGGTTCGATACTAGCAATATGGAGAAACTAATGGAGGAAATGTGTGATGAAGAGAAGGAGAAATTTGACATCGACGTTGGAGGCATAAATTGGGAACATTATATAGAAAATGTTCATATACCGGGCGTAAAGAAGCATGTCATGATGAAAATTAAACTCGAGTCTATGTTGTAATGCTAAATATATGTGCACGTCACAAATGGTTAATTAGTTGGTAATAAATAGCTATGCCAGAAGCATATATAGTAATAAATATGCGCTCAAGTTTATATTATGTTTATAACATTCAGAATAACAACAGTATTTGTTTTCTTTACAAATAATGTATTCATAGGCCGTCCAAAGTGCTTACGGTGTTTGATTACGCGCAAGTGCATGTGATCGTACATACATATAGTAAAAATTAGTAAACAAGTACTATCAAAAAATTTCTCTAGTGGAAGTGAATACCAATGAAAAAATACTATCACTAGTAATGATGGTGATGGTCCGCCGTCGTAAGACATATCACCGATCGTCAAGGTCGTTAATAGTGACGGCGGACAAGGTGTAGTAATGGTGAAGTAATGGAGAGGCGTCCTCACTGTAGTAATGGCAAACATAGACGCGTGTATAAAATCTGGATCGAGAAAAAATATCAAGAAAAACAATAGATGAAGTTTGGGAAAACACCAGCAAGCAATACACATTTGTTCTGGTTCTTAATTCTTTATTTATACTCATGACTAACAAACTAAGAATAGACCAGCAATAACAAAAAAACTCCAATAATTTAGATGACTAGATGCTATAAACCAGGACCAACTAACACCACTTCCAGACCTCTTCTTCAGCCGAGACTTGTGCTCCAAGAGAACTCCACCCTTTGACTCTCTACACGTGTACTTCACATGCATCACTTGAGATTAAATCCAACACTCCCCCTTAATCTCGAGTGTGCACATCTTAAACCTTCAGCTTCTCCCTCATCTGCAGAAACGCACTCCTTCCCAGCGCCTTTGTAAACATGTTTGCCATCTGAAGATCACTCCTAACATGCTCAATTCGCACCCTCTTTGTTCCACAGATTCTCGTACGAAATTGTAACGAGTATCTATGTGTTTGCTTCTGTCATGAAACACGGGATTCTTGATTAGCATGATTGCTGATTTATTATCGATCTTTAGGCAAACTTCTTCTGTCTTCTTCCCTAGAATGTCTCCGCTAAGCTGAGCGAGACACACACCTTGGCATGACGCCGAGGTTGCTGCTATGTATTCTGCCTCGCACAAAGACAAAGCTACGACCTTTTGTTTTTATGACAACCATATAATCAGACTTCCTCCAAAGAAAAAAATCACGCCAGTAGTGTTTCTTCTGTCATCAACATCTCCGGCGAGATCACTGTCGCTATAACCAACCAATTTTTCTCCTCCCTCCTCGCGACAATATTTAAGACCGAAATTGAGTGTACCTCTGATGTATCGAACAATGCGTTTTGATGCAGCAAGGTGTTGCTCTCGAGGTGCCTCCATGAATCTGCTTATTATTCCAACGGAGTAGCTGAGGTCTGGCCGTGTACTGACCAAATACATGAGACTCCCCACAAGACTTCGATATCTTCTAGCATCCACCAAGCTCCCCTCCCCATTTTTACTCAACTTTTGCTTCTGTTCCATGGGAGTTTTGCTAGCATTGCAATTTTCTAAACCTGCAATTTTTAGAATTTTTGCTGCATAACTTCTCTGACCCAGTTCGATTCCTTCATCATTCTGTCTAACTTCGATCCCTAGGTAGTAGCACAACAAACCCAGGTCACTCATCTGAAATTCTCTGCTCATTTCAGATTTAAATCTAGAAATCTCTGACTTCTTTGAACCTGTAATGATTAAATCATCCACATAAACACCAACGATTAGAATAGAGGTTTCAGTTTTTCGAGTATAGACAACATGTTCCAGTGAGGATTTTCTGAAATTCAAACCACAGAGACAAGCGTTAAGCTTCTTGTTCCAGGCTCGAGGAGCCTACTTCAACCCATACAGCACCTTCTTCAGTCTCATCACCAGGCTAGATTCAGAATTGACTTCAAAACCAGGAGGTTGCACGACATATACTTCCTCAGACAACTCACCATTTAGAAAGGCGGACTTAACGTCCATATGATGCACCTCCCATCCATGATGAGCTGCCATTGCAAAAAGAAGCCTCGCAGTTTCTATACGAGCAACAGGAGCAAACACTTCATCATAGTCAATACATTCCCTCTGAGCATAGCCCTTTCCCACCAACCGAGCCTTATGCCTTGTCACTCTCTCCTGTGCATCTTTCTTTACTTTAAACACCCACTTCAAGCCGATTGCTTTCATGGTTGGAGGAAGTGTAGTTAATACCCAGGTGTCGTTTTTCTTGATGCATTCAATCTCTTCCTCCATCGCCCTTCTCCACTTCGTGTCAGTCAGAGCGATCTGAAAACTTTCTGGCTCCTCAGAGGATAGAAAACAGAGCTCGTCATGCTCTGTTTATATCTCAACTGTCTCGTCATAGATTTGAGTCAATGATCTTTCACGAACTGGTCCCTCAGGAGTCTCTGGCTATTTGGAGCAACTTCATCCATTTCTTGAACAGGAACAGGATCGGCCGGTGTGGAATTTAAGACCGGTACAACATCTTCTGGCATGACTGGTTCTGCAGCATTCTCAAATTCTTCACTCCATTCCACACTGAAAATGTTGGAGTCAGTTTTTTAGCCCTCTGCAAGCTCACTTGACCAGTCCCAACATGCCTCTTCATCAAAAATGGCGTCCCTACTGATAATGATTTTATTTGTGATAGGATTATAAAACCTATACCCTTTCGTTCCTGCTTCGTACCCCAGAAACACTACTCTGACACTTCTATCATCAAGTTTCTTGACATTATGCTCGGTTACTTTTATATAAGCAACACAGCCAAAAACACGAAGTTGACTTACATTTGGGATTCGTCCATACCACATTTCGTATGACGTTTTTCTTACCAAACTCCTCGTGTAAGCTCTGTTCAACAGATAAATAGCTGTCATGACTGCTTCGCCCCAAAACCTCCCTGGTACATTTCGGTTCTTCAGAAGACATCTGGCCATCCCCACGATCCTTTGATTTTGCCTCTCGACGACTCCGTTTTGCTGTGGTGATCAAGGAGCTGTAAGATGTCGATTCAGCCCTTCATCGTTACAGAACACCTGAAAATCTCCAGACAGAAATTCTCCTCCCCTATCAGTGCGTAAGACCTTCAACTTCTAATCTGATTCAACTTCGAATTTGTTCTTCAGTGCAGTAAAAGCTTTCAGTGTTGAGTCTTTCGTTTTCAGCAATGGACCCCGCATAAAACGCGAGAAGTCATCAACAATAAGCAGGAAAGACCTATTCCCGGCTGGCGTTTTTGGTGTGATTGGACCACACAGATCTGCATGGGCTAGCTCCAAAGGTTTCTGGGCTCTGAAACTTGATTACTTCGGAAACGCTTTTCTTCGTTGCTTGCGCAGCAGGCAAGCTTCACAAAACTGGTCGGGGTGTCACAATTCAGGCAGTCCTCTCGCCATGCCTCCACAAGCCATTTTCTTCAATGTGAAGAAATTTAAATGGCTGAACCTTGCATGCCAGAGCCAGTTCTTGTCCTCTATTTTTGTGAATAAACACACTGGTCTTGTACACTCAACTCGCAGAATGTACAAACGGTTCTCAGAACGTTTTACCTTCATTAGGAGCCTCCTGTCTGGATCATGTACCTTCATCCATCCATCTTCAAGCTCGATTTTGCAACCTTTCTCATCTAACTGAACGAGGCTGATGATGTTAGACTTCAAGCATGGAAGATAGTACACATTCGTCAGTGCTCTGTGCTCAAAAGTCTTTCCCTGGAGCAGAATTGTACCTCTCCCTTGTATCTGAACCAGAGATCCATCTCCGAATTTCACTGTCCCTTTCACTTTCTGATCTATGTCAGAAAATGCCTCAACATTTCTTGTCATGTGATTGGTAACCCCAGTGTCTAGGTACCAGACATCCGCTCCTCTCTTTTCTCCATAGCCGAGCTCAGGGATCACTCCTTCTTCATACAACAGAATATGTTCAGTACTCTGTTTTTCAACTTCTGAAACAGCCATAAATAGTGTTGGTTCCTCTTCTCCCTCTGTATATAGCTCGGTCAGGTGTGCTTCCTCCTTCTCAGAGTTCTTGCATTCATTTTGAAAATGGCCATACTCATTGCAGCTTTAACACCTGACTTTTAATTTGTCAAATTTTCTTCCATTTCCTCTGCCTCGGCCTCGTCCCGAGCTTGAACCGCCTCCTCTACCTTTCTGATCTCTGGCGGCCATAGCTTCCCACCGAGCTTTGGTCAAAAAAAGTTGGTCATCTTCTTTTTCAGATCTCCTTCCTTTCATTTTGGACTCGAAAACCCTTAGTCGTCTGACTGCTTCCGCCATTTTCATTTGTAATGTGTCTTCCTATTGTTCAATAGTTCCGACGATGGACTCAAACCGATCAAGCACCGATCTGAACAGCTTTTCAACCATAGCTTCCTCGGTGACTTCCTTCCCAAGAACACGAATCTGACTCACAAGACTTGTTAATTTCAATGAGAAATCACCAATCGTCTCGTTCTCATCCATGAGTAACCTGTCAAATTCACGTTTCAAAACTAACACGTTAGCTTTCTTCACTCTATCTTCTCCGATCCTCATGTATTTCAGAGCTTGCCACGCTTCTCTGGTTGTGTTTTTCTCGGAGAGGGCCATCAGTACGGTATCAGGGACAGATTGTGATATTACCGCGAAAGCATTCTAATCACATACATCACTTACCGTTTTATCCCCTTCGACAGCTTCCCAAACACCAAGAGCCTTCATCGCCACCTTCATTTTGAAAGCTCAGACTCCATAATTTGTGTCATCAAGCATGGGATAGACAATCGACAGGTTTGCTCTGTTCTGAGCTCTAACTCCTGCTGATCATATCGCTGGATTTTCAGAAACTAGTGAGCTTTCAACATTTCCACTTTCTGGTGTTTGAGGCTCACCCATTGTTTGTCTTGTAAGATTCTGATGCCAAATATAAAATTTGGATCGAGAAAAAATACCAAGAAAAACAATAGATGAAGTTGGGGAAAACACCAGCAAGCAATACACATTTCCTCTAGTTCTTAATTCTGTATTTATACTCAGAACTAACAAACTAAAAATAGACAAGCAATAACAAAAAACTCCAATAATTTAGATTACTAGATGCTATAAACCAGGACCAACTAACACCACTTCCAGACCTCTTCTTCAGCCAAGACTTGTGCTCCAAGAGAACTCCACCCTTTGACTCTCTACACGTGCACTTCACATGCATCACTTAAGATTAAATCCAACAGCATGTACCACCCTTATGATCACAGCATTCCTTTCTTTCTATCATCCACTGTTATCGGAACGATAGCCGACTTGAATGGCCTGTCATCCTTACAGTGATGGGCTGGCAAAGGTTCGCCGTCTATATAGTGACGGTGAACCCGTGTAGGTCTACCGGTCTTACCATTGGACAGAAAAAAGAAATAAAAATGAAATATAATACATAAATGAGTAAGAGATACGGGACATGCGATTAAGGTGAATTATCTTATAATGATGGTGCGCAAATCTAAGGTATTCTAGAAATTTTGTTTTAATTTCTAGAATCGTCAATATTGTCACAACTTTGACAAAAAGGTAATCACGACCACGACATTTTGGTCGTGACATGTGTGTCGCTCAGGTCAATGTCATGACCTTGGTTTTATTTTTGTTACGAACATCATTATTAGGTTTCTTCTGCAGAGTTATAGATTTTTGAATTGCCTTCAATTTTGTATACGGGTTTCTCGATTTAAAGTTGTAATGATCTAGTTATTCTTCATGCGGGGTTTAACAACGCATAGGCTCAAAATTCATCCCCAAATGACCTTCTCATGTGTGTGCAAGACACTAGACCAAGGTACATAAGGATACTAAAATGTACAAAAATGGAGGGCAAAATAATCTATAATTTTGGTAATTACATTGCAAACACATAATCTAGTGTATTCGCATCATCACCCAACAGCTTGTGTAACGATCATGACTCCTACCCGTGACACTAGAAATTTTTACTTGGCCCACCCGGCTCGTGGTTTGATTAAACTTGGCCTAAAATGACATGTTTCTTTTTAAAGCAAATCAATAATTAATATGATATCACGAGCGAGAATGAGCTCCGCACCTGAAATTCGAGTATCAGCTGTGTACAGTTTACAAGTAAATAGTAAAAGACAGCTTTAACGATACCTTACCTCTCTGGACAAACTCCAGGCAACCACGTCGGACAAACCAACCACCTTAACTAACAACACTAAACAAAGTCAGCTACACCGACAACCACTAAACACGCTAACATCAACACCAAGACCTCCCATCCACCTTTCTCGGGGGGGGGGCATCCTCTCATCTGAGCTCATGCACCTCAGCGAGCACTGCTCCTCAATTACCTCCGACGGGGGTGATGTCCGGGAAGCGGACGCGTGATTTATGTTACACCGCCTCTCGCTTGTCACTTACTTCCCTGACTAACGCGCATCAGAACGCGGTTGTCTATCGATTAAGTAAATTTGTAAGTTTCCAGCTTTACCGGGTCGAACTCTCTTGAGACTAAATATGGGTTTCATAATTAGATTTTTCGTGCTCTCTTTCCCGACACGACTCAAAAAATAAATTACGCAAGAAGGGGAGATTTAAACTACAACTAAGCTAGTATTAACTTCACACAACTACAACTACTCTACACGAGTGCAAGAAAGTAAATGAGGGCGGAAGGTAGATGGTTGGTCGGTAGTCAAGAATTCGAGAACCTAAGGAACTAACATCATGATCAAGACTATCAAGCAATCAAACGACATCGACAATAGCATGCATTTAATTTGGCCTATGTTCAAATATCGTCACCGTCTCTCGACATTAGTGAAGGTAACGTGTCAGAGTTAGTGACCCTCTCGGGATGTTATGACTAACTCGTCGACGGCTGGAATGCCCAACAATCCTTGATCTAAGGAAAAGTGTTGTACGAGCCGATCCTTCGAATCTACCTATGTTAACCTTAGCAAGCTCTTCTCGGAGTGGATCCACAATAAAAGATCATAGGCTAAGTGATCAAAGTTAGCATACGACATGAAGCACAAATTAGATTTCAAACGAACATGCATAAAGATCAAAACTCATTCAATTACAAGACATTCACTCATCAATTCACAATTAACTTATCATATGTAAATTGGACATATGTTCAAATACTGTCACCGTTTCTCGACATTGGTGAAGGCAACGTGTTGGAGTTAGCTACCCTCTCAGGATGTTACGACTAACTCCTCGACGACTTGAATGCCCAACAATCTTTGGTCCAAGGTGTGGGAACCAAGCACCGACACCTCGATTCTACCAATATCCGCACAAATCTTTCTCTCATACAATATCATGAATTAAAACAAGAATAATCATGCAAGAAATCACAAGCTCTCACTAATAATCACAAGATTTAATACTCAAACATACATAGCAAAGTGTAACACAATTTAATCATGCAAAAATTAATTAATAAATCATAAATATCAAAGCTTAAGTCAAAATCAAGATTTAGCTCCCATGACCTAGGGTTCTTAGCCCTAAATCATGGTGCTCAAGCATTCATCTACAAGAAACAACTAGATTCAAGATAAGGAAAGAAAATTACAAACCCAAACCCAAATACATAGTTGTTGGGAAGTTCTTGCCTCCTCTTCTTCTTTTCATGGTGGTGGTGGTGGTGGAAACCCTCCCTTGGAACACCAAAAATGGCCTCCAAGGGAGGGTTTTGGAGACCTTTCTCTCTAGAAACCTCTAGGTAGCCGAAACTCTCTCAAAATCTGATTGTGTGGAAGTGTATATGCTGGAAATTAGGGTTTTCTCTCTTTAAATAGCAGGTTCGCGATTTTTTCACAGTCGGGACTTCTCTTGTCACGATCGTGGCACCCCTTTTTGAATTGTCGTCAAAATGGCGCATGTATCACGATCGGGACATGGTGTTGGGCCCGTAGACAGTAGTCCACGAGCTCACGAATACGTGCAAGTGCACGCGATCGTTATAAGTAATAATAAACCTGGTAAGTACAGAGTCGAATCCACAAGGACCAATAATGGGTCAATGCAAATACCCAGTTCCAATTATCTATGCAAGAAATATAAATAAAATGATTAAGATGGTGATTGAAGTGATTAAGTGATTATGCAAATAAAGTAAGAAGCAATCAATTAAAAGTGTAACCAGATAAAGAGAGACACCATGGGTGTTAGGCAATACATGTTAAATTCAATCAATCAAGTAGGAAATTCATGCAATAACGTGCTATCCTATGTTCACATAAATATTGATTCCGCCTCTCGACGCAAATCAATCTAGAGTTGACTCAACCAACTATTCTCTCAAACTAGTGGTTTAACCAACTCTGCAATCAAACGACAATTACGGGATAAGGGTTCTCTCAAACCTCCCATGACTTTACTTTTTAGTTATCTAATGATCCTCTCGGACTCGGCATCATAACAACACAATGATCATAACAACCTCTCAGCAAGAAATAAGCATGATAAAACTAAAATCATAAACACACATGCAAAAAAAATCCAAAATTTAAAGATAGATCTCAAAATTCATGTATCAAACCCTAGCACCCTTGATTATTGGGTTTAGCTAATAATCATGGTTCAAAAATCAAATAGCATTCAGATTCGAGTTCAGATTTAGAAGAGAAGAATTGAGAACGACAAAACACTAATCTAGTGGAGTCAGATTTCGTCAATTCGGGTGAAATCTCTTTGATTCGTGACTCGATCTTCGATACCTTCGATCCCTATGCTTAGGATCCGCCTTTAACAAGTGCTCAATCTCTTCTCAAAGCCCAAACCCTCTTTAGACGTCTCTGGTCGCAACTCTCTGTGTAGTGACTATCCCAAGTCGAAGCTCCCCTAATTGTCCCGTTTATGCGTCAATTTATAGGCTGAGGGACCCATGTCACGCCTCAATGTCACACCGTGACATGTGGGGGTTACACGGCTTTCCAGTTTTGCTTTTCATGTGCGCCAAGAAAGAAAAAAGTTTGGTTTCATGTCACGCCCTAATGTCACGTCGTGACATGCCTAAAAGTTGGAATTGGCCAAAAGTTCCTTCTTCAAAGTTGTATACCACTCTAATTCTGTTCGTTTTGATAAATCTTGGGATTAAAATGGAGTTCGGATGCAAAATTTGTGGCATTCAGAAGTTTCAACTTAACTTTAAGATTTACTTTACTGATTTCTGCTCAATTTTCCAAATTTTTGCTTCTAGTCTTTAGGCCACGTGTCCAGATGACACACCGGGGCTTTTTAGGATGTCACGGCCATGACATGGTCTCTTCTCTGCTCGGCTTCCAGGATGCTTTGTCTTAAGCCCATTTTTGAGCTAAACTTGTACATGCACACTCGAAACACCGTGAAGACATATGTGGCATAAAGATTGGAAAAATACAATGCCAGAGAGAAAAAAAAAACCTTTAGTAGGATCAGAATAATGCAATAAATATAGAATTCATGTAGCCGCATCAACACCCCACACTAAAGATTTTCTCACCCTCGAGCAATATCAAATATACAACGATGACCGAATACGAACCCCGAGGTAAACCCCGATAGGGGAAATTCGGCCTCTCCCGAGGGTTTTGTAGGAAAGAGCCCCCAACCCAAAAACATGCAGTGCTAGCAAGAATCGCTTTCAAACTATTTCTTATGATCATAAGTAATCGTTCAATCCATTAGGCCCTATCCCTCACATACATGTTAAAGGATCGTGGGTCTACCTCTTCCATCTAACAAGCAACAACCAAAATGAATAGCTAATGAACATGAATATCGGGTATTTCGGTTATGATTTTTTCTCATATTTTTCAAAATTTAATCAAAGGGGACTACTAATCACACATATGGTTTTTGTGATACTCGTGTATAAAGTGATGTAAACCCGGGGTAATATATATGAATTGATGCCATGGAACTGCTAATTTCGAGTAGGGCTACCTAATTGCTTTTCTTTTTTATGCTTTGTCGTTCTCCCTTCCCTTTACAAGGCTCGGGTTTTTACTATAATTGCCATTGGTGTTTCTTTCTTTTTTTTTCTTTCTTTTTTTTTCTTTCTTTTTTCTCTTTTGCTTCATCTGTCTTCTAGCCTTTTACCCCGAATAAATCCGAGTTCGGAGATCGAGACTTCTCGCCTTTTACCTCGAACACGTTCGAGTTGGGAATCGAGACTTCTCGCCTTTTACCCCGAACACGTTCGAGTTGGGGATCGAGACTTCTCGCCTTTTACCCCGAACACGTTCGAGTTGGGGATCGAGACTTCTAAGGAGGGTTCAGGGCTTCGAAAGGAGGTCCAGCACTCGTTAAAGGCAGATTGTGAGCATAGGGATCGAAGGCATCGAAGATCGAGTCACAAGTCAAAGAGATTTCGCCGAATTGACGGAATCCGACTCCACCGGATTAGGGTTTTGTCGTTCTCACTTCTTCTCTTCTAAATATGAACTCGAATCTGAATGCTATTTGATTTTGCACCATGATTATTAGCTAAACCCAATAATCATGGGTGCTAGGGTTTGATACATGAATTTTGAGATATATTCTTAAAGTTTGGATTTTTATGCATGTATATTTATGATTTTGATTTTATTATGATTATTTCTTGCTGAGAGGTTGTTATTATCATTGTGTTGTTATGATGACGAGTCCGGGAGAATCGTTGGATAACTCATAAGTAAAGTCATAGGGGGTTCGAGAGAACCTTTCTCCCGTAATTGTCTTTTGATTGCGGAGTTGGTTAAACCACTAGTTCGAGAGAATAGTTGGTTGAGTCAACTCTATGTTGGTTTGCGTCGAGAGGCGGAATTAATATTTATGTGAACATAAGATAGCACATTATTGCATGAATTTTCTACTTGTTTGATTGATTGAATTTGACATGTATTGCCTAGCACTCATGGTGTCTCTGTTTATCTGGTTACTCTTTTAATCGATTGCTCCTTACTTTATTCGCATAATCACTTCAATCACCATCTTAATCATTATATTTATATTTCTTGCATAGATAATTGGAACTGGATATTTGAATTGACTCATTATTGGTCCTTGTGGATTCGACCCTGTATTTACTAGGTTTATTATTACTTGTAACAACCGCGTGCACTTGGGCTTATTCGTGAGCTCGTGGACCACTGTCTACGAGCCCAATAAATTATTGCTTGACCAATTTTTCGTTCTCCCTTCCCTTTACAAGACTCGATAGCTCTCAGTATTACTTGAGGGAAAATCTGAATGAGATTGGCGAAATTGTAGTTAAAGCTGTGTACCGCGAACCGACGAGCAAACGAGCCAGATCAAGAGAGTGAAACATATATGGGGTCCAAACCCCAATTTAAAAACCTTTTAAATCTGCCAACCTCGCCACAAAACAAACCAATGAAAACAAGACCTAACCGTAGAGAACCGGATTAGGAGAGAAGATCCAAATCGGTCTGGACTGGCCCAAGGAAGCCCAACCGTCCCGAGGCCACAACCCAACCTTCCGGTGCGGCCGACGTTGCAGTCGGAGAACCGCCGAGGCCCAAACACCCACGAACCTCCACTCCGACGCCAGAAACAAACCAAACAACCTAGTTGTGTCCCCTCTAGCGCCAGGACCACATCCTCGAGCAGCTTCTGTCTGACCAGAACTCAGATTTGGGTTCAACGAACTTCCTAGCGCGTCTCTCCAACCTGCAGTCAGGCGTCAACGAAGATATGGTCGCCGGCACGCCAAAGTTGGGGGCCGGTTGCGCCGCCAGCGACCCTGAAACAAGGAGAAGAGAAGAAGACGTTAAGTGCCCTTCACTGGTATTCTAGAACAACCTTTTAGATTTAAAGAAAAAAGTAGAAAAGTTAAGCAGAAATCAGTAAAATCATCTATGAAGCCTAGCGGAAACTTTCAAGACACGTAACTTTTATGTTCGATGTCCGTTTTCAGCGTATAATATACCGAAAATGACGAATTTTGAAGATCTAAACTTTTGAAGACTGAAGAATCTCGAGTTGGGTCCGTGGTCAAGGACTATAGTCTCGTCGCCACCACCTTGGTCACTCTCTGGTCCACACCGTGGCCACCACTGTGATCCCCCTCAAGCCTAGAACGTAGCCATTGGCCACGAATATGTGGCCTCGTTCGTGGCGACTTCCTACTTCATATCATGGTGTAATGTGGGCTTGTTGTGCATAATCGCCCTAGAAATACATTTTCACGCATTTCAGAAGGCATTCGATTCCATACTTGACTTGGGCGAAAAAAAAGAGAAAATTTTTGAGTTTTTCAAGCACAAAATCATCAAGAGGAGCAAGAATCTAGGGATTGAGGGAATAGAGGAGAGATCGGGTTCGAAAATTATGTATTGAGTTCATCAAATATTGAAATTAACGGTTTTATCTTTCCATCCCCTCTTTGCTTTGATGTAGGAATTAGAATCTTATGTCAATGATATTATTCATTTTTTAAATGAAATTGAAGTTTTGTGATTTGTGTTTCTCCTATTTTCATTAAAATAAATTATATTGTTCGTATGTTGAACTAGTTCATTTTGATTTATGGCATGAGTTTAATTGGATAGATACATATTTCGTGGTTGTGAATCATGTGTATATGACTGAGTATGATGTCTTTAATCTTTTGCGCTTAATACTGCATCTCCTTAATTGTCTGATGGATAATCAAGTTTATAAGTTTGAGTTGGAAAACAAAACTTGTAAATTAAATTAAAATGATTAAGTCTTGTGTTTAAATTTTGTACAGGGATAGTGGAGTGAACACATGTACAATAGATATAGGTTCGCAAAACCGAAAGTAGAAGAATTCATAGAGTTAGTGCTTATTAATTGGTTAAATCGTGATTATGGATAGCTTGGTCGCCTGAATTGAATTAAAACATTTTATTACCTGGGAGAGAGCTTTAGGTGGAATATGAATTCTCGTTGTTGCTCCAAGTTTTTTATCACTACTATGCATGATTTATCGATTAGTTTATCTCGAAACTTGATCTGAACTCTGTTTTTTTTTATATTTTGCAAAATGTTTTTTTTAAATGATAAAATTACGTATGAAATCAAGAATTCTGATTTCTATAAAAAATTAAATAATTTTTAACTAAGAAATTAAATTACATAATTTGGTTAAACAAATTTTAGTTGGAAGATAAAAATAGAAAAAAAAATCAAAAGTATTTAATTTCTCTTAAAAGTAACTCTTAGAATCGTTATTTTCGTTGTTTATTTAAAAATTCTTATACTTTTCACAAAAAAACAAGGTTAAAAACATTTTCTTGTCATTACTAAACTATACAGGTTTTTGTCATTTTTCCTTTATATATTTATAGGTACGACGTAATTAGCAAGACATGGTAACTAATGGAGAAAATGTATAGAGAAGAGAAGAAGAGCTTTAATATTAAAATATGAATCAAATCATAAACTTGGAACATTATATATAAAAGGGAAAATTACAAAAAGTGATTATGAATTTTTATTTTTCGCCAAAAAACGGTGGTGAACATTTTTATTGCAAAAAAAATATAGCTGTGTGAACTTACTAATTTTTTTCAAAATGTTTAATTTTGTCTAAAAATGATGAAAATACCCTCGAAATTAGTATTTTAAATTAAAATCAATTTTTTTCCAATTTGAGTATTTCTTTTGTGTTCGCTTATGTGCACGGCATGACTCATGACTGGCTTGTTTTTGTTGGTGATAAGTAAGTGTGGCAAATGGTACCAAGGTGTAATGACTAATGCGTTAGGCTACTGATGTTGTTGTAAGAAGAAATAAATAAACATAAATTTCATATTTATTTATTCAATAATAATACTATTATGCAAAAAAAAGCCTCTTGAGACCACAAAATTAGGAAATACAGATATGAAAAACCGGAAGATACAAAGCATTAAGGGAAGGAAGGCTGGTGACAAATTGATGTGAGCTTTGGAACTCAGTTGTCACATAACATGGAAGATTTGCGTTCGAAAATCCTCATGAGTCTGTCTGAAGCTTCCAAAATGGTCTCTCTGTGTCCGAATGAGCTGATTCTTATATACTCTTCACCACCAGGCCCAAATCCCCTGCCCGGGATCGTCATTATGTGCGTTTTCTCAAGAACTTCACTGAATACATCCCATGATTTCATTCCCGGAAAGTGAACCCAGATGTATGGTGCATTCTTGCCTCCATACACTTTCATTCCGATAGCTGAAAATGTTTCCATGAGTATTTTCGCATTCTCCATGTAGTAGTCTACCACAGAGATCACAGCCTGAATGTTCAAAGAATAACAAGTCAATGTTTTTTTCATTTGTAGCAGTTGAATCAAAACTTCTCCTCCTCTCGACTCAAGTGTTTCACATGACTTTGTTTCAAAATTTAAGATACTATCATTAATCCATAAAGCGCGCATTTATTGTGAAACGATCAAATTTCGAATTGAACGCTATTACCAGGACACTTGTGTTGAAATGGTACTAAAATTTGCATGTTTCAGGTAAAAGGACTAACCTTGTAACCTGGTGGAGAAAGGCACGCTAACCCACCGGCCTGAGCAATGCTAGATGCACCATTGAAGCAGGTGCATACAATGCGGTTGTAGTCTTCTATGACAGGGAATCCATTTGAAAACTTGAGCTCTTTCGGGACAACAGTCCAGCCTAGGCGAACGCCAGTGAACCCGGCAAACTTGGAGAAGGATGACACTTCTATTGCAACCTATGTATTGGCGAAAATAGATGGTTTTCGAGAATTAAGCATGGTTTTGGCAGTTCTATGATATGTGTAAACATGAAATGGATTATTTGGCGAACCTCTCTTGCTCCAGGGATTTCGAAGATCGATCTGGGGCTATCATCCCTGATATAAGTAGCATAAGCAGAGTCGTAGATTATAATGGATCCATTTTCCTTTGCAAACTTCACGAGCTGCTCCAGTTGCTGCCTCGTTGCAGCATTTCCAGTTGGGTTGTTAGGAGAACAGAAGAAAATGATATCTGTCTTTGAATGAGCGGATAAGTTTGGAAAGAAATTGTTCTCAGCCAGACATGACATGTACTCTATGTTTTTGTACTTCCCTGTTTCCTCTATGAACTCCCCACCTCGACCAAGGATCACGCTGGTATCTACATACGCCTGTTCCAAGCACAAGTATCTCAGTGAGGTGGTATGAAATTCAAAATGGCAAAATTAATGGCATTTCTATTATGCAACAGCAATGATTTTTCATATATACTTAAGATGATGTACTGAGAATATGTAAGTCTGAAGTGAGAGTTAAAGTCGTGATATGTTCGACCTTGACATTTCTCAAATTAAGGGAGAGTGGTGGCTCGTGTATACAAGTTCTTTTTCAAAATCCTATCAATAAACATTACCGGAAAGGATGGGTCCTGCACAGCCACTGATAGATTTGATCCAAAAAGCATCTGTCACGGGGAAAAAACATGTCAGCATTCTTATCAGATTCTATTAAAAGGTAATCTGAAATTTTGAATAAGATAGATACTGATGGTTTTGAGTTGTAGTTACCTGGATGCGAGAAATGTCACATTGTGCGCCGTCTGATACAAAAATCTCATCCCAGTTTACATCCAGACCTTTGTAATATGTTTCTCCAATTGCTTTTCTGAGCTCCTGCAGCACGGAATTGGGGGATTCTTTATTGGGATGAGAAAGAAATAGTGGGGCTAAACAGTATGAAAGGAAACATTCAACAGAAAACCTCAAAAAAAACAAAAATAGATTGAAAAATTCACGGAAATGTAATGCAATGATTTTCCTTTTTATTGTGCTGGTTTATGAATACTGCTTTCCCTTTTGGTGAAAAGTTATCGTTCTTTTTAGAATAATCCTAGCAGTTCTGATGAATTAAATTACTTTGAAAAAAATACTAGAGAAATGTTGAAAGAAAGATGTGAAGCTTGATAACAAACAAAGGGTTTGTTATATCATCTGGAAATCACTTGTGATGAGGTTGGTGCTCTGAAGTTTTATGAAGAGAGCCCATTAGAAAACTCCCTTTGCGTATCTCGTTGTGAGTCAATTGTCATGCATGAAACAAAACAAAAATAAGGAACGTAGGTTACAAACAAACATCAAAAATGCCACTGTACCAGATTGCCTTGCTCAGCTCCATACCCCCTATAACCTTTAACCGTTGACAGAGCCTTTGCATGCTGCAAAACAGATCAAAGGGTAAAAGTAAGAACAAATCATCTTACTAATATGGAACAAATCATTGCCTTCTTCTTTTCGGTTTTTTTGTAATTCTTGGTGTAAGAACAGTCCAAGTAAACTCAAAGTTCAGTACCAATAGCTGTTTTCAAAATTGAGTTTTTTTAAAAAAACTTAAAGTTTAAGTGAGTGGTAAAGAGTCTACTTCTACGTAAGTGGAAGTTTGCATTGAAAAGAAACGCCTGTAACTTACATCAATCATAGCCGTAGTTACGACATCTGGTATAGGCTCTGTAGTATCACCAATTCCAAGTTTTATTAACTGTGCATTTGGGTACTTCTGAAGATGTTCTGTTTCTCTCTTGAATACCTGCATGTTAAAACCACATCATGTAAGTGAGTACTTGATGAATAAAAGAATCATAGCAACTGTGAAACTCCATCACACAGAAAACATGTAATGCCCATCTGATTATTTAAATAAAATTCAGAAGGCAGAGATCATATAGATGATAACACCAATAACACTATCACCGTTGGTCATAACTTTGTAACAAATCCACGAACCTCAGGAAATAAATATCCACTACGCAAGCTCTCAATATTGGCATTGCGTGGGACTTTTGTGCGCTGACCTGTGATCACATTGTACGTTATCTTAGTGATAAAAGGTACACTCATCATATGACTAATAACAAGGTTACAAACTTTTCAGTTTATATAAACAAACACAAGCATCAAACCCCAACATTGTTTGGGAAATGGCTTGGTTGCTGATGTATGAAAATGAAAGGGCAGAAAAGGGACATACCTGTTTTTCTCCCATTATCAGTACTTGAACTGTAAGCCACCAAGGAAATATGAGCAGAAAAAAATTAGAAACGCTGTGTGATATAGTGTAGAAACATGTCTTAGAAACATATACGTACATTTTTTTATCAGCGAAACATATATGCACATGTAGGTGAGCAACAAAGACTTCAAATGTATTTACAAAAATCACCTTCCCCTGTTGGTTTTAGGCTGCAACAATATTGCATGAGGTATGGATAAATGGGATGACTGTTGAGAAGGATACATAATTCACTTTATGAACCTTAATCTGATTTTTAACGTTCGTCTACTTGCTAATAATGTCTGTCTCTAAGTATACAGATCACTTGTGTATCTAGGGGTATGGCTCGAACTATGCTATATATACTCGAGCATAGTCAGTGTAAACAGAAAAAAATGAAGAGTCTTTAATGCAATGGGTAGTGGGGTCCAAAATAATTATGTGACCATTGGCAGAAGCAAACAAGCATAAAAAAACAAAGCTGTTACAGCAGCCAGTTCGTCATCAGTAAAGAAACAAACTATTTTTTTCTACATCTTTTTGGGTATCATGGATACTGAAATTGATAAGTAAAATAACTGATATGACCAATGTGAACGATATTTGCCCTCAAAACACATTCACTTTCTGGATATTGTGAAAGCTACTTGAATGAGCATGTGTTTGCCTTATAAGATATAACCATTCATGGAAAGTCTGGGTCAAGGGTTCTGTGGTGAGATACAGAAAAATGACAAACTCAATCAACTAAGTTTGGGACTATCCCAAATGGTCAATTGATGCCAGGTTGTCTAATTTCTAATCCATAAGCATGGCCAACTCCAAAAGAAGCTTGCTTGCTGTTTCTCTACTCCACATTTTCCACACAACTACTAGGACTCATTGGACTGTCACAATAATCATATGGGGCCATCCCAAATCACTGCCATGAGAAACTTTTCTCAAACATGTAATTTCTTAGAGCTTACCATCAATTACCTCTTCAGACGACCGACATGAGCATTACATATTTTCTATTCTTCTCCTTCCTTGAAGGAGATGTGAACAGTTTCTTTGGGACAATTCGTCGAACACCTCGTGGGCATTGACTGTGACGACGACTCAACACTACTAAATACTTTCCAACTGAAGAGCACTAATGGGTAATGGCATCTATAAGAAACTTGAAAATTCTCTGAAATTGACCCATGAAAGTCTTCAGTTTTTCCCAGAAAATCACCCAAATGCATGTACAGAAAACCAAAAGAAAAGGAAAATTTCCCAGAAATACTATGGAAAAAAACTGGGGGATGAATGTGGAACTAACGGTCAATTTGTGTAGATAAAGGAAGAAGGAAGTGAAAGAATCTTAGGTCACCTGAATATCAACTTAGGCCGGCGAGAACAATTTAAATTTGTCAAAGTAGGGATTTAAATGAGTTGAGTTTTTAACGAGCCGCTCGAACTCGACTTGTTAAATATTCAGTACGAGTTCGTTATAATCGAGATCGAGCTGAATTCGAGCTCAAGATTAGGCTCGTTTAATAAATGAGTTGGGCTCAAGCCTAACATTTTAAGTTTCGATAAGTTCGCGAGCCGGCTCGCTTAATATTTAATATATTTATATATTTATATTAATATATTTTTAAAATATTTATAATAGAATTAGACATGTAGAACCAATCTTAAGTTAGTTCATTTATTATTTATTTAATTTTTGATGAATATTTGTATTTAAATTTAAGTGAACCGAATCGAGCCAAATTCGAGCTCGTCTATTTTATCTCGAGCCGAACTCGAGCTTAGTTGTGTAACCTCGTTCGAGTCTTGGCCGAGCTCGAGTTGAACACTTTTTTCACGAGCCGAGCCCTGCCAAAATGAGGCTCGACTCGGCTCGTTTACTACCCTAGTCAAAAGGACTCAATTCAATTAAGGAAAAGAGCTTAATTTGGAGTTTTACTTGAAAATAAATTGTTAAGCTAGAACTTGACTCAAGTCATATGGATTCAATTTGATTTTTTGATACGCATTTGATAAAAGTTATATTTTAATTAAAAAATAAAATAATGAGAGGTTGCACTTGATGCAGCGGTCCAAGTGAGGTTCTCTCCACATTGAGGTTAGGGTTCGAGTCAGTGACTTCTCACAAAAAGTCGTCCCTGAACTCAATATTAAGATACATATTATGTCTCAATTTAGCTGGACCGGAAGAATATAATATATACAACTTTCATGATTGAACAACGCCATAATGTCAAACTTTAAAATTAAACTAAATTTGAGAAAGCTCAAAGTGTACTTAACGCAATGATCTGATTAGGCTTTACATGTCTATTAATTAGGGTTCGAGCTAATCTATTTTCTCATGCGTATTGAGTTTGGGGAGTTTTGTGGGCTTGTTGAGTGGGTGGCATTTAGGCCTTGTAATGGTAGACAGAAACTTTCAAAAAAGTTAGTCAATATATAAATCGTGTTTGATTATAATGTACATATATACACCGGTCATATTATGGGTGTCTAAAAATAATTGAACCGACCGACTAGATCCAACCAAAAAAACAAACGGGTCAAAATTAAATCGGTTCGATTTTGGTTTATAAAATAAAAACTAAATGAATTATAGATCAGCCGATTTGGACAAGTGGCTTATTCAAGCCTGATAGTAAGTTAAAATTGACAGAAAATATGAGAATTTCATGACATTGATTCAAAAAATCCAATTGAAAATCGACAAGTCAAATAATAAGACAAAACGGTGTAAAATGTGAAGATTTCAAGAGATTCAGCTCATAACAAACTGAACCGAAGTGAATTAAAAACATATATATTCAAAATCAAACTGACCGAATTTCATCAGTTTAGTTTCAGTTTTTATTTTCTTAAAATTGAATCGATCTATTTGGTTCAAAACCAATTAAACTTACTTAAAATCGAACCGCAAACAGCCATCCATCATATCACATGTAACTATTTTAATTTGTGATTAAGGAAAATAATTTTTTCTGTATTTTCAATTATATTAATTGACATTCTTAAGAGAAAAAAAAATAATACAATATTGAAATAGTAAAATCAATAATGATAACGAGGACAAAGTATAGCTCACCAGTAAACGCGATTATTGTAAGAACTCCTAACGTTTGTGGCTTTGTTTATTTCAAGTGTGGATGTTCTGCTTTGTAGGTATACATAACTACTTAACTTGTAACACTGTCACAAATAAACAAAAAATTAATATTAATTATTTACTTAATAAATTCTTACACAAACATGCATGGGTTGTTTTTATTTCTGTAATAAAAAACGGACAGTGCAGTATTAAATTGACGAGTAAACAAGGGACAAACTTCGGTGAGAATTTAGATATACGTGAGAACTAACGAAGGGACGTCATGTGGCAGGAGGCGGGTACTTTTCTATAGAAAACGGTGAACCCTATCAAGAAACTAATTTAACGAAGGTTTGAAAGAAAAATAACATTGGTCTACCATGTCAACGTAATTGTTAGCGCACTAACGTATCGCGCGCTAAAAAATTCACAAGGTTCACACGTGATTACTTACAATTAAAACAAGAAAATAAAAATGGGTGCGTACCGGGTTGAATCCAATGTTCTTCATGTTGTATAAAATGATGTTTTTTTTATAAACAAGAAGAACAATGGATTTGGAAGACCACACTTGGAACAATTAACGTCAACTGCAAGTAATCTACAATCCATTTAAGAACAAGTTCCTTTAAATAAACAATAACACACTTTGGTTGTACGGTTTTTGAGGATTTGATGCCTGATTTTTTGGATTATCGTTTAATTAATTAATAGGGACACATACTGGTATTTTCTTGCATCGCCAGCTAAATTTGTCGATCAATTTAGAAGATTTAGGCATGCCTAAATAATCATGCAGAAGATTATTGTGTTTTAGAACCATATGTTATGTATATGTTTCTATATCATTCATGAGTTGAAACCTAACCATAAAAAAATGTTTCGATATTCTTCTTTTATCAGCAAGTGTAACAAGTATATCAAAATAGAGGAATCAAATTCTCAAGATAAAAAAAAATCGGAAGTAGAAAAGCCAAAGGCTTATAGCATATGGCAAACGTAAATCATGTTGAAACAAGTGATGTCGGGATGTTAAGAGGAGTGGTGATGGTTTTGAGAGCAAATCCAACCATGCCCTAAAATCTAATATTTTTTGGGGCGTTTAGAGCACTTTGAACTTGATGCAATGTAAGTGGCTAGAAAGAACTCTTTATGAAGATTTGTTGATTCGCAAGAATACCGAAGATAATAGATTTGAGGGAAACCTTGATTTTTTTATTAAACTTTAAAAGCTAGATAACATACACTTATAAGAATACTTAAATAGTCAAAACCTAATTGCAGAAAAGAAAATCATAAACTTACTGGAAAATAAAACAAATTATTAAAATTGTAAAAATTGTCTGAAACTTAAAATACTGCAATTTTGACCCTCTAGATGATCTCCGATGGCCGAAATTCGTCGTACCACATGGCATAACCATTACCTGACTCAGACCGCCGTTTCTGCCCGAAAAACACTAATCTTTTGTCCAAATCTGATACTTTCGCGATAACTTCGAGTGTTCTAGCTTATGCATACCGACTTACTCGACCGTACTGCATCAGAACTCTATCCCAAGTCCCAAAACTCTTTCCTGTGTCCTATTTTTTGGGCCCTTCTAAAGATGGTGATTTAATGGAGATGAAGTTGACGTTGGTCTTGATTAGCTGCTATAAGTGGGGGATGTGAATGGGTTGTAGAGGAAAATGAGTTTGGGAGATAATCCATTACGGTAGATTAACTCATGAGAAATATTCAAATTATTAATTATAATTTAGGGTAAAAGATGCATCCAAAATTATAACGCGTTTAAATTGTTTTTTTTCAGTTCACTTAAGTTCTTTGTTGGTTATTGTGACTAAATATGAAAAAGAATGAAAACTTTGATGAGTATAAAAGAAAATGTTAAATTTAAGTAGACAAGTTTTTGTCTACCTCTGTGCCCACTTCTGTTGCAAAGGATAGGCCTCTTCCACCTGGGCCCTCTCAAAACTTGGGCTCCCTCCTACCAACCCTTATTGAGAAAGATGACCATGTTCATATGGGTTTAAGTGACTCTAGTTGCTTTTGTCTATAAGTAACCAACTCATATCAAACTCAATTTCATATCAATCAGATCAGTATATTCTGAAAAAATACAATCAAGTATCAAAGAAGTTTCGGTTAAAATTTTGGTCTCTCTCATTAATATCAACCGATACCTCGTAGTTTCACTTTTAAGTTTTTGGTTCTCTTTTATTGTGCTCATATCTTCATTTCATTTTTCGAAAAATAATTTAATGTTTGACTATTCGATGGAAGAAACCTCATGTACACTCGATGTTTTGTGCATCAAGTGGTGTTAAAATCGACCCAGTTGATTGGATTCATAGTAGCATGCATATACTTGTCTTAAAGGTAGATATTTTAGCATTAAGCTACAGGATTTTGGGTATTCAATTATATATATTTCAATTAAACGCAGTTGTTCTGCCATCAAGCTAGCATTAATGTACTGTAATTCAAGTGATGGCTAAGATAGTGAATCAGTTTATATTAACTTATTAGTATATCATTAATTAATTTTACTAAAAGATTTACTATACTTAACTTTGAAATATTTTAGTTTTATACAGCATAATATACATTTTATTAAATAAGCATATTGATATATTTAATATAAATTAAAAACATATGAAATTTACTTAGTTCCTTAAGGTCTTGTCTGACTGATTAACGTCTAACGATTTATACAACACCAAAGATGACACATATAACTACTAAGCTAGCTCTTTCTTTATTTTATTTTCATTTTTATGTTATATATTCTCTCAAATTCAGACGAAAGGTTCAAAAATGGCATTGTTTTCTATATCTTCAACCTCCAACATTTGATAATGTGGTCTTCAACCTTCACCTAAATAATTAGGCATTTCTTCTTAATAGAGCTCCCATTTTAGATATTAAAAGTCAAAATGTTTGAAACTAAATTATCAACGTGTTTATATCAACGGAATCTCAGTACGGTCCACAACAAAGATAGAGTGAAAAAATTATACTATAGTATATAATAAACCTAAATGTACTTTTGGTATTTCTAGAAAAATATAAATTAAAATGTTTAATAAACACTTTTCTTAACTAGGTAAAGCAAAAAAATAGTAATTTGTGTGAACCTGTTGAATCTTAAATAAACTTTTACTATTAATTTAGTGGATAATCTCACATAATTTCATTGCAAAATGACCTAATTACTTATATTTGTTTATTAAAATTTCAAAATCATGCTATTGATTAATGTTTTCGTTCTCTTCTCATCTCCTTCTCTCTCCTCCTCATCCTCCGTCTACAAAATTGATGTTCTTTGATTTTGATTTAAAAATATATTTTTAGATCTGAAATTATAAAAAAAACCATACTAAATCTGAATTTAATCATCTTAAACACTAACCATATAGTTTTGAAATTTCACATTAGTTCAATTTTTAACAATTACAAAACCATAATACACAAAACCCCTAAAGATTTAGATCTGAAAAGCTTGCAACAACACCCCAAAACTTTTAGATTAGAAATTCTCCATATTTTTTCAGACGAAACTTCGTCCCTTTCTCGGAGTTGTCCGTCGAATCCTCTGTGGTTCTCTCTGCGTGAGTACACATGGTTGAAAATCAGCACATAAGTTTTAATTCACAAATTTAGCACAAACTTAAAAGTTTAAAATAAAAGTAGTTTATTATGATAAAAGTTGTCTCTACAATAAACACAAAAAAATTCTTTAAGTAGTATTATCTTAACCTAAACGTAAATTAAAAAGAAAACCCCTAAATAGCCCAAAACCTAATTCAAAAATGAGACTAATATCAAAATTTAATCCAAAAGTATATTAATACTAAAACCTAATTAATTTCAAAACCTTATTAGAATGGGGTATTATAAATACATTTAAAATTTGTAGTTAATTAAAGCCTAAATTTGATCCGTAGGCAAAAGTTATGCCTCTTTGAAGTTAAGATGCATGTGATCTCACACTTTGAAAACTCAATTTATGTGATGTTTATTTGCACCTTCTTTATACTTTGTCATTCGATCATCCCCAATTCTCTTATATTAATTAAAGTGTTCGATTAGTATAATTTTGGTTCATTATAACGTTCAAAACCTTCTAGCATGATCTCATGATGGGAAACTATATGTATATCTTCATGCACGCCTATATTTACTTCCTTATCATCACTGCCCTCGCCTATAAATTTCGAATTATTGAGTTTATAACTTGGGCAGCAGATACATTGATTTGAACATTGGGAAAGCCTTGTGAAAGATTAATATCTATTATTTCACTAGCGAATAACTTATACTTTAGTTTGTTGATACTTTCTTCCTCATTTTGTAGAACGTCATCAATCGACAAGACATTTTGTTTTTTTGCCTCGAAACTACAAAATAAACTCAAACCTTCAGAAACCTTATACCTTTCATCTTTGTATTAATAGCTCACCATATCTGTTGGTTTCATGAATATTTTTGCATGCTCATGTATGATTTCTCTATCTCGATGACGTTGCAGTTATTGTTGAAACAAAATTTGCTCATAATTTGGTGGAAGAAATTCTTTTAACATTCTTTTTATTCTGTCTTAGGTTTGGATTGGATGTTTTCCTTCTTTATACCTTGTGGTGCAAATCAGTCCACCAGTAGCTCCTCCACTCAATCTGCTTGCTACTAGTTTCACTCTCTCTTCTTGTAGAGTTTCCATATACTTCAGAAATTTTCAACTTCCAAAATCCACAGAGTAAATTCTTCATCATTGAGATTCACGTTAAAATTTGTGGTACTTATACGTTTATTTATGCAATAACTAGCACGTCTTTCATGTTTGTTTTCATTTAGCAACATATCATCCTCATCGGTATCATAATTACATATTTTTGCATGAGTAAACTTAAATTAGAAAGGAAAACTCTAAATACCCCCAAAACCTAATCCAAAAAATAGACTAATATCAAAATCTAACTCAAAAAGAAGATTAACACCAAAATCTAATTAGAATAGAGTACACTAAATATATTTAAAATTCGTAATTAATCAAAACCTAAATTTCAAAGATTTGTCTGGGACCTTAAATGTTGTTTTCACGATCTCAAACTATTGAAATAGTTTCGTTTGGACCTCTTACAAGTCTGATTCTGAGCCGGTAGAAAAAAGTTAAGCTGTTTGTTTCCCGAATCCATTTTTACATTTATTCTTCTCTGATATGCCTCTTAAATCCTCAAATACTCGCTTCTCATCAGTTTTTCTCTCACCGCATGTTTCCGCTCCAGCTTCGCCTCAAGAAAAGTTCTCAGAAAATCTGTTTCCGTTCCCTTGTTAATTGTCAATCTTTATGCAGGTCCTGCTCAACCATAAAGTGTTGAGTACTAATGGTTTGTTGCAATAACTTGACTGTTTTGGTGGCTCCTTTTGGTTATTATGGTGTTAAGATCTTAGTTGATTATTGTTGGTGCTCGCTCATAGTGAGCCAGTAAAATCAGTATCCAATTTGATGAAGAGTCCTGAACTAGAATCGACTTGAGAAGAAAGGAAGAGAAAAATGCCAATAGCATAAATTTAAATGACAATTAAAAATATTTTAATCATTTCACATATAAGTGAAAGCTAGATTAGACAAATGTAGTTACGTGAGATTGGACAATATGATAAAACCGTAACTTTGAGGTTGTAAATGACATTAATACTGGCATCCAATAGAAACCTACTGTTCAAATGATCCGAATCCATAATATATGATATATGATATAAAGCTAGCAATTCACTCCCCAGTCATAAGGCTGATACATAACCTTCAACTGATCTGTACGGGAAAGCAACTCCAGCAATGCTTCTTTGTCTTTTTCCTCTAAATAATTTGATGCATGCCTCAATACCTCTATCTCATTCTTCCCAAAATCCACACTGAACCTGAACATCAAAGTATCTCAAGACTGCAAGATTGGTTTGACACTGCAAAATCCTATGCAACTGGAAAATGTAAAACTTACCACTTAAGGATCATGCTGCCGAATACAACACTGTTTTGCAAATTAATAATAAGCCCTCCGCTTCTCAAGAAATTCCCTGCTGCCTCCATCAACTCTACATCTATGTTGGCGGGTGAGTAGCACCGCAGAGCAGGACCCGATCGGCTTCCGCTAACCAATGCAAAGTGGATAAGTGGCTCTGGGTAGGGAAGAGCAACCTACAAAGAATAGATACGACATCCCAATTAAGTCTTTTACATTTTAGTTAAATAATGTTCCTTAATAAGTTATTTGTAACAATAGTAGTGGGGACATGAAAACAGTTTTTTTTATCAGCGAATAAAACAATTATATTAAAGAAAAAGAGAGATCGATTCCCAAGATGAAAAAAGGAAATACATAGCAATGGAATTAAAAGGGAGAGCTGAAAAGAGGACGACACTCCTAAGTAGTTTGTAGAGAAGATGTTTTATGATCTGCATGAATCTGCTGGAAAGTTTGAATCATTTATGCTGAAAACACTAAAAGTTGATTGCCTTTTTTTACAACTAGTTAAATGAGACACTTACTTTGGGATGGAAGGAGTAGCATGTAACAACATAGAGGGAAAAGGCAATATTTATGCATAGTGGTGAGTTGATTAAACATTTCATGTAGAAATGAATCAAGTCTGATATCTAGAATCATATATCAACCAATTACCAATAATTCGAACATGCATTCAAAGTTCTCAACTACCAAAGCATCCCCAACCGCTTTCAAACAATGGAGGAAAAGGAGGTAACGTAATTTAATTTTCTCAAGCAAAGAATGAAATGAAAATGAATTAAGTAAGAACAACAGCAGATCTTACCTCAGATCGTATATCGTTCATGCCAAATGGCTTCAGTAGATTGTAGGGTGGCCGTTGGTTGCCTCTTAAGATGCCATTTTGAATAGATGATAGCGAGTATGTACACCCCCCAATAACATACTTGAAATCTCCAAACATCCTCCTACGCTCCAGTGGTCCAAGTGGGTAACCCCAGACTAATATGGAATGAATTGCCATCATATTGTAGAGATTTATAAAGAAAGCAAGCTTCTCCTCCCTCGGCATATTATTCAATTCTACTCTCTGGAGCTCCTCAACTGTTCTCAAATACCTAAAGATCGCCACCAGCCAAAATAAAATAAAAAAACAAAACATTTTCTCTGAGCCTTGGTTCAAGCACAAACACATTTCATGAAGATAATATATCTGTGAAACGAACCTTGCAAATTCCTCACTTCCATGGATAGTTCGGTAATCAACATGTCTCCCATCTTCTGATGTGTATGCTTCAAAGATCACATATGACAAAAATCTCAGTCTTGATGCAATATCTGCTATAGGCATTTGCTTCACTTCAATTATACCCCTAGGAATGTTGTGACATTGGGATGAGACAATAGGATCATCATCCAAAAACCGGTACAAGTGGTTACCATCCTCGAGAAGATTCTCACTAGACACATGTAAAGCACCAAAAAGTACATTACCATATGACATATGTACAATATAAAAAATGGCTGAAACAAAACACAGCAGCATTCCATGAACTCACTCAAGAACATGTCGAAAGAAGAGTTTTTGTACGAGCTTTTGTCCGAATTCAACAGCCTGTTCATAATACAAGGATCAAATTTGATGTGCCAAATATAAAAAATAAATGCAGCACTATAGCAGAAATTTTTTTTGGAAGATCGCCAACTCAATACATATATTTCCCAACAAAAGAAACATTCAAACAAAAATTAGTATAAGATGTTCTATTCACAGCATGATTTGCTAAAACGAAAATGATTCTAATTGCATTCCTGTTTGGCTAAATAATTCAAAGAGATGAATAAGTTGCAATCTACTGAACAAAATCATTAACTAATCAGTCATCAACATATTTGCCACAATTTAAATTCTAGAAACACCCCAGGATCGGATTCTGGAAAATAATTTAAGAATTCTTTGGTACCACTAAAATAAAAATTACATTTAAGTGCTTTGGAAAGTATATAGTAGTTCTGCCACATCAATGGGAAATAGAGAAGTTAAAAGAAACATATAAAGGTAAAAAGCGATATCCAAGTGTCGAACTTCTGGTATTTGAAGTCGGTACCTCAAATGAAAGGACACAAAGTTAAAAACTATGAATTCAAAAATTGTTAGTGGTATGAAGCATATTCAAGCTGTTGGGCTTTTATAAACAATAGTTCCAAAGCTGCCAGCTGGGAAGAATCACAAAGCAAAGTTCAAATTTATTTGAATTTGCTGAAGCAGCAATTCTTGGTGAGTAGTTCCTGGGTAAGGGAAGAGTTGGACAGTATCAAGGTTGACCTTTAAGAATCAGAACTCAAACACTAGTATGGAGAACCACCAAGTCCAAATTGTGAATCCTAATGAAAGCAAAATAGACATAGAATGTATGCTAGAGAGAACAAAGTTATGAAATATTAATGTACTTAACTGCTCAAGAATTATGATGCAAAGTTCCCGTATCTTTCTCCATCATAATCATCAAACATTATGGTAAATCTCACAGATACAAAAGTGGAACTTTTTCTCATGTCCAAACCATATGCTACTACATTCTTAAGACAGGAGATGCACTGAAAAAAGAAAATAGTTTAAACCTAACTTATGTTACTACTTTAAAATATATATATATATATATATATATATGTATATATATGAGCATGTATTTGACCAAAAAACCCACAACTAGGGCCGATGACCCCAATCAGACAGCTAGATAATAAAGACATGAAAAAATTTCAGAAAAGATAAATAAATAGACATCAATTCATAGAATAATTAGAACATTAGCCACCTTGATGCAAGATAATGTAAAGAAATACAAAGCAAAATATAGCATAAAAACATTTTCTGTAATCCACAACGGAAAAATGGCACCCACACATGCATCATTGGTTTAAACTTCATACATGTAAAATTGACATCCACCATAAAGGATCACCAATTTCCCAAACATGAAAATTGAAAATTCAACTAACCTCTTCCCTTTCCAAATACTGATCCTCCGATATAAAATCAACAGCTTCTGAACCAAGAAAACATTTGGTAAACCTGCGCATTTTATAAAAGCGATCCTTGACTACGATAGATCCTTTCATTTTTCGGACTATTACAGCAAGCTCATCAATAGACTCGCTACTGGATACATCATCTTCCCCAGAAAGGGGTGGCAAAGGGGCTTCAAACGATGGTGGTTCGGCAACAAGATAATCAATCTTCTCACCAAGTTTGCCAGACTCATCCAAGTGCTCAAGCTCACTCAAACCACCAATAATGGTCTCATTAAATAAAACTTTGGGAACAGAAGAAGACCCGCTGAGTTTACCTAGTTCCTGTTTCCTACCCGGGTATAAATCAATGTTTATCTCAACATACCTAAGCCTTTTCCTGTACAAAAATTGCCTAACCTTCTTGCTTTCTTGGCACCCTAACCTCGTATACAGGATAATTCTTCCTCTCATTGTCATAGGTTGTGGTATTTCTATATTGACCTTCCCTTGATCTGCATCACCATCACGCGACATAATAATATAGCTTAAGGGATTCCATGTAGACTTCTCCTCGGTATTCTGGGATGCTTCTTTGGCTTCACTTTCTTTTGAGGAATCGCCGTCTGTCTTATTGCCACCATCAGCAACATCTGATCCCGTTTCATCTCTTTTCAAAGAAAGGCGCCGTAGAACAGTGGAGACTGTCGAGGCAGCAACCACACCCTTCTCCTTCACAAAGTTTGTAAGTGCTACAGCCTTATCTTTTGCAAACTCCTGGTTCTGCAAAAGAAGTTCAAAAGAACGGAAAGATAAACTACGACTATCTTCCGTCCCAGGAACCTCTGTTCCATCAAAGACAGGCTCCGCCTCTTTCTCCTCATTCTGAATTTCCTCTGCACTTCCACTAGTTCCTTCTTGAGTTCTAGACTCAAAATCACTACCCTCATTGATCTTTTCAGGCAAGCCATCTTGCTTCTCATGAAGATCTACCTTGGGACCATCTTCCGCACTAGTGTGCATAGATTTCATCTCCGCTGACGATTCTGAATGTTCCTGTTTCTGAACATGTTCTCCTTCTTGGTCTCCTAATAGTACCCCTCCATCAGGTTGTCCTTTATCACTGCAAACCTTCTGATTGTTCTCACCATTGTCCCCAGATTCCACTTTCGGTATTTTCTCCCCTTCCTCGTCTTTCTTGAGATCAATTTCGTCTCCCCCCATCTTTCCAGCAACTAGAGAGCTTGACGCGTTTTCTTCACTACAATCAAGTGGTATTTTTTTATCATTCTCACCATTGTTTATAGGTTCCACCTTCTCTATTGTTTCAGCTTCATTGTCTTTCTTAAGGTCAATTTTTTCTCCCCCCACCTTTTCAGCAATTAGAGAGTTTTCCATACTGACCTCACTACAGTCAATGGGTTGTTCTTGATCATCTTTCTTAAGCTCGATCTCGTCTCGCCCCACCTTTTCAGCAACCGGAGAGCTTACCATATTTTCCTCGCTTCAATCAAATTGTGGTTCTTAAGTTTAAATTGTTCTGCAGTGTCTTGTGAAAAAAAAATAAGGAGTCAGTTATAGAATCCTAATAGACATTAACTAAAGAGCGCGAAAACATTAAATTCAGCTTTAATGCAATTATTCTTGTCACATCAAAACCACAATATGGTAAAATTTGTTGGTCAAGCCACAAAAACATACACTTTCAATAAAAAATTTCTTACCCCGCAGGACAATAATAATGCCAGATAAAGGAATTAGCAGGATCATAGCCAGAGCATCAAATGGTAATGGGCAAATTCAACGATCAACAGGCAAAAGTTTTCAACTTATTTAAAGGGTCTGAAATCATGATACACAAAACTGCAATCCATAAAGAGATTATTGACATAGCAACATCCTATTTTCATTGTAGATTAGCAGACCAAGCAATTAGTTAATGCAATTAAACTCTAAACACCAAAGATATGAAATCAGGAAGAGGTACAAAAAAGCCACAAACCCACAAATGTGTAGAAATGAAGTTAACATAAAAAAAACACCCAGGAAACGACAAGTAATTACACAACAAAACAAAAAACGAACAGTAAAATAATGATGAAAACTCTTGATGAGATAAAGACTGAAACTTTCATTTGAAATCTTCCGAATCCACTTG
Source organism: Geranium rotundifolium (assembly GCA_963920655.1). Classification (NCBI taxonomy): domain Eukaryota; kingdom Viridiplantae; phylum Streptophyta; class Magnoliopsida; order Geraniales; family Geraniaceae; genus Geranium; species Geranium rotundifolium. The sequence continues at coordinate 8,469,540 of OY987319.1, read as the reverse complement.
CCATCACATTGATACGCAATCACGTGAATCAAATTCGTAAAGGGTCAAAACAATTGAATAGAACAGAGAAAAAAGTGAATTTCCCGACAAGTTTCTCAGAATCCAAACACATTACAAAAAGCGAACGAAGATGCAAACAAAATTAGGGTTTTAGGAGTGGGAGAGGAAAAAGGAAGAGAGAAGGAACTCACAGATCTGAGGAGACAGTAACGGTTGCGATTGGAGAGAGTGTAAAAACGAGGAAGATGCGAACAGAAGAAGAAGAAGAAGAAGTAACAGAAAGAAACGCCAATGGATAAAGACGAATATTGTGTTTTCTAAAATTACTAAAAACAAAGGAATGAAACTGTAGAAAGAAATTTTGGAAATTGGAGAGAGAAGCGTTAGAAGCGGCAAATTTTATATGCCTTCACTTTTTTTATGTTTATGTCCCTAAATATGGTATTTCATATTTTTATGAGATTGTTGACTTCATTATTTAATTTTGTTTAAATTGTCATTAATGCAGGATCAAAAACATATGTTAGAATGACTACGAATAAGCGTTGACATCACTACAATATAGACAATTTAATTTTGTTATAATTTGAAGACTGTTAACAAAAATAATATAGCAGCACAGAAAGAAAATTAAAGAATTTGTCATATGGCTAAAGTCAATGGCGGATTCAAAAAAATTTACAATAAGTTTATAAATAAAATAATTACTAAATGTATATAGTAAAGATTAATTATTTATTTTTTAGTTGAGTTTGAATTTAACTTCTATGTATATATAAATTCAAATTTAGTCGGTTCACGAGTCTTACAAACTCTAATAGTTTAGGCTCGAGTTTGATTCGTTTATCAAACAACTCACCTTTGGACTTAATAATTAAACTAATACAATAATTAGTTCGAACCTATGATCTCATGGATAAAATACAACACACTTTCCAATAAGCCAATTAATTTTTATTGTTAAGTTGCACATTTTTTGTATACATATTAGAATTTAAGGGGACACATCCAATTTTCGAAAATTTTTATAATTATTTTTTTTCAGAATTTTCGGGCCAAACCGCCACTGGCTACAGTAATTTTACTACAATCTGACAATAGATCACATGCTATCTTGTGATTACAAACTTTCTTTTATGAATTATCAAAATTACCTCGAAATCACAAACTTTGACTCCTTCAAACTCTTATATATACACAAATTGAATTTCATTGAGAACGAAAATTGGAGATGTATATGTGATAACCAACTACACCATAAAACCTTATTGACAATTAATGCTACATAGGATATATATCAAAATAACGTAAAATTGCAGTAGGGATGGCAACGGGGTAGATTGGGGCAGATTTAACAATCTTTGATCTCGTCCCCGTTAAAATTGAATTGAGAATTCCCCGTTTCGAACGGGGATATGATTCCCTGTTTTCCGTTTCCAACCCAAAATATGTAAAAAATTATTGTATTAAAAATTATTATTATAATAAAAATATACACTTAAAATATTGTTTTTTTCATGAAACATGTATTATAAAATAGTATTCCAATAAAAAAAAGATACTATTTTTCATTAAATATACATTTAAAAATATTTTTTTAATATATCGGGGCGGAGACACCTCACCCCGTCCCCGCCCCGTTTCCATCCGGATTCGGGGACTCCCCGCCCCGCGTCGGATACGGGAAATATTGTCATCCCTAAATTACAGTACCAGTACACGTAACAATCATCTTTAAACTTGCCATCCATTAAAATCAAAAGATCTGTTCTTTAAAACAAAAATGTTGAGATCTTGTTTTCAGTGTTGCACTCCTCTCCAATCCAATCAACTACAACAATAAGAGTACTTTTGTTTCCAAATGTTTTTCTCTGTGACACTAATAGCAATAGGTGATCTACCCTTTTAATAAAACTGTGGAGATATTGATGAGAAAAACTACATATTGTATTTGGAAATGTTCAAGTGTTTGTTTGACATTTATGTTTTCAACAACCTGCAATTGTATTTGTTGTCACTGGACTGGACTTAAAGAAATAGTGATGATACTGTGCTTTGCTTCATTTTTATTTGCATGCTTCTCACTTTAATTTCACACGTGCTCTCAAATTTGGCAGCTGAAAGAAAAAATCAAGATTGTGAGGATTGGATATACAGTACATTGGCATGTCTGTTGAAAAAAAGCATATCTACAATAACATAACATGTCAACATTTGTTTTGCAAGTAAAAATTCCTGGCTGATGCCCAAAAGGTACATATGGGATGGGAAGGAAAAGAAGAAGGCTAAAATGTTGCGGAGGCGGTGCGGCGCAGTTGGTATCTGGGCTCTGAAGGAGAAGGAGTCGATACAAGAAACCTCTCTATTTCCTGTGCCAATGCAAATCAAAACCTAAATTAGATATAAATATGTGTCTATCATGGAAACATATTTTGAATTCTGTTTCTCTGGTTTTCTTGACGTGCCTTCTTTTTTCTGAGCCAGTTGTTTGTTTTCCGCAGCCTCAACACTTGATGCTCTAGCTGATTTGTGTATGCCTGGTCAGTTCACACATCAACAACACCATCACCCAACAATGACATAGTATATGTATATGCATTTGCTTGAGAATTATTACCTGTTTCCTGGCTCTGGATCGCGCTGCGGATTCCCGATTCTTGATCATCCTCTTCTGCCTCCTCTCTATGACCTCGTCCGAGTACCTCCTCTCCCTCTCCTCTTGTCGCGCCTCCATCCTCATGCAGTAGTTGAAGTTGCAATCGAGAGCAGCCATGTGCTGGCCTGCTTGAAACTGATACCACTCACTCTGCTGAGACTGACTACTCATGATCCCCGCCCGCACCAGGAACACCTCCACTATAGTCTCTCCCATTCCCATTCCCATCACTTGTTCTTGTTGTTGTTGTGCTATTTCCCTCCATACCTCTCCCACTGTCCTCTTGCCCGCTGTCGTGTCCAAGTTGAACGACACAGGGGACGAGGAAGAGGAAGAGGCGGGGGACAGGTTGAGGTTGTGCTGCTGCTGCTGCTGATTATGGGACTCGTCCGCGGAAATGACGGTTGTGAGGAGCTCTTCCAAGCTGATCGAGCTCAGGGGCTTCCCCAGGAGGGCCTGCACCTCGTCCAGTGTCAGGTTGTATATGGAATGAGCTTGTCGCGCTATGTGATTGGAGGAACAAGACAACATGCTCGTCTCATCGTCCATTCAAGAGATGGAATTCAAACAGAAGAAGAGTGACTTTAAAGATTGTTGTTCTATTTTAGTGTTTGAGGAGCCAAGAAAAGCTAAGAGTTGGTTAGAAAAGGATCTGAGTCTCAGCAACAGAGTCTGCTGATTTTCGTGCTGGTTTTGTGGGATTTGCCCATGACCCAACCCTCAAAATTATGCACACATTTCTTTCCAAGTTAAATAGGTGTTTTGATATGGCCATCGCCCAATATAATTTGATCTAGTTGTGTACTAGTAGTGTTGGTTTGAAATTAATGTAGGATAACTTTATATACCACCCCCTAGAATATACCAAATCTCACCCAACACCCCCTAAAACCATTATTTTCATTAGCACCCCATTAAAATGGGCAAAAATCTCGGTTGTTAAAAATTTATTGAAAAGAGACAAAAATACCCTCTCCCTCACCACTCTCCCTCACCATACCCTATGTCTCTCCTCCCTCCCTCCACCGTCGCCAGCGAGTCTTCCTCCGGCCAATCCCACCACCGCCACTCCTGGAGCCACCTCGAACACCTCCGCCGCCACCATCAGCCTCCCCTTCCTCCCCTCCACCCTCACCTTGAACTCCTTCTCCCTCCAAACCCTCAACCTCACCTCCCTCCCTATCAACTCAATCTTCGCCATTATTGCCAGGACAGTGGACACGCGGCGGGAGGGAATTGGCCGGAGGGAGGCTCGCCGGCGACAGTGGAGGGAGGGAGGAGAGACATAGGGTATGGTGAGGGAGAGGGGTATTTTTGTCTTTTTTCAATAGATTTTTGACAACTGAGATTTTTGTCCATTTTAAGGGGGTGCTAATGAGAATAATGGTTTTAGGGGGTGTTGGGTGAAATTTGGTATATTTTAGGGGGTTGTGTATGAAATTATCTCATTATTGTATGTGTAAATTTCTTTATTTTAACTAATAGGCAAGTGGGCACGGTTCAGAATTGGAATCGAACCAAATCATTTCGGTTCTCACTGTATAGGATCCAAACCCATAACTACAATGTCAAAAATGGTTCGTTTTGAGTTTGGTTCTAGTCGATTCGATTTTGGTCTTACCTGGTTGAAATCGATTAGTTTTCAATATTGAATTGATGCTCAATTTATATTCAAAAACATTAAATTTGCAATCATATAAAATAATAGTGAAAACCGAATAGTAAGATTTAAGTGTTGCAATAAAATAAAAATAAATATTTTAAACAAAATAGCAATAAAAATAAATAATATATGTGGGTCAACGCAAGGCTGACATGTGGCGATGCAAATCGGTTCATATATATTGGGTAATCGGCAATTTTGAGTACTTAGAACTAAAACCAAATCAAAATTTTATGATTTTCTTAAATTCAGACTCAAAACCGAATCACTATTCACATTTCCAGTATCAAGAGTTCTTAAGATTATTTTATCAATAACGGGCTTAAGACACACTCTTATGTAGAAGAGATGATTCTCATCGGGAGAGAGAGACCCAACAAAAATTGGAAATAAAAACGAGATACCACAGCGTGACTCGAACCCAAAACATTTTGGTATTAGATCAAACAAGCGTTTGTACTATTTTACTGCTTGAGAAATGAAACTTCTACCTTGGTTAAAACCATATGTGCTCATTTGTCAGATGGGTCACTTTTTGCACTTTGGTGTTGCAAGCTTTGAATGTTTTTGCTTATATACTTCGTTCTTCTGTATAGCTTCATTGACTTTTAAAATTTGTCCCTCTTTTCAAGCGATAGTAGCTAGCAAACAATAATTTTAAGAGAGAGTTGAGTTGAGTTGATAGTCATTTTACGATTTATTTGTAATTTTTTAAACCATAAGTTAGAAGAGAACATTTTGAATGACTACATATAGAATTGAATATACAATTTGGTGATAAAAAATATCGAGTCGATCCGATCTCGAGCTAACTCGTTTTAAAATTAGTGAAAGGAATAATGACACTTTGACACACCTAACTATAGCGAAATGTCACTTTCATATTCTAACTATTTTTTTCTCTTTTTTAGTACCCTAACAATTTTTTTTGTGACAACCTACCTCTAAAATGTCTAAAATACCTAAACTACCCTTGTTGTAAGAAACTATAAATTGAATTGGTTCAATTTTTTTTATCTCTGGTTCAGTTTGATTTGTCCTTAAGATGCAAATACAATTATACCCGAAAATATAAAATTAAATTTGAACCATTTCAAATATGGTTTGATAAATCATATTGGACTAGTTTTATTTTAAAGTCTTAAATCAGGGGTATTTTAGTCATTTTAGTATAGATTGCCACAAAATTTTTGTTAGGGTAGTATAAAAGAGACAAAAATAGTTAGGGTATGAAAGTGTCATTTCACTGTAATTAAGTGTAAGAAACTGTCTTATCCCTTAATGAAATATATAGTTTTTACTTAATATTAGTTTTGAATTTTAATGAATATTTATTTTTAAAATTAGTTGAATCGAGTCAAGTCGAGTTGTATAAAATTATTCGAGCCTGAACCAAATACTTCTTTTACAAATTGAATTGAACACTTATTTTACTATATAAGTAACTTCTTAAAAAAATTAGTAAAATAAGGAACTTAATTTATGAATCATAAAGTTTTCATATTTTTAGTTATAGTTATTAGAGCTAAAATAACAAAATAATTGTACTCTGAGTTTGGGGGAACTTAACTTTGGGGGGTGACAATGAGTTTGAATCCCACCACAAAAACTAAGCATTATTTTATGTTTTTAGGGAACTAACTCTGTATCAACAGTTCCTTCAACAAACAAAAAAAATTCCTGTATCAAGATACAACTCGGTAAAATAAAGTTAAGAAGTAAAGTCAAATATAATTTTGTAAATATTACAATTAATAACACAATTTTATAATTAATTGAATAAATTACATTTTTCTTCAAAATGATTTCATAAGATTGGATGTTTCTCACGTGACTATTCATAGATTATCTTTAAAATTACAATTTTCTCATCTCAACCCCTCTTCTAACTTTTGTTAAAATTAATGTTAAAAATATTAAAATGTCCCTAAATGTATATAAACATTTTTAAATGTGTCATTTTGAGCCTCCTCAAATTTTCAAAATGTATTATTTTTATTGATAACAGAATTTTATTCTTTATTTTCTATAATGAAAATATTATAGAAAAAAAGTTCAAAATTAATTTAATTTATTTATTGAAAATTTTAACACAAACGTATTTTCGTCATCTTGTACAAATTAAGAAAATTTTAAAAAAAAGTTAACAGTTAAAAAAAGGAGTATCTTTATACAGAAAAACTTGTTAGCATGGTATATAATGACATTTCAAAAACCGATTCCCGCCAAACTCAACCGTTTCTAGAGAGAGAAAGCTCTCTCTCTCCCTTCCCAAGTAGCTTCCATCATATAAAGGTCGTCAACTTCAGGTCTTCGTCTCTCTCTCTCTGAAGCTGAAAAATTACAGAGACTCAGATCCAATCTCTAGAACCTCCTATGGCGGAAGAGTCCAAAGACCATACCCAGATCGAGATCAAGCCCGCGCCGGCATCGATTCCATTCCCCTCCGATTCCAGCGAAGAACTGAGAACCCCCTTCTTCAATTCTCGCTCCCGCCTCCAGCGCGACACCTGGGTCGTCTCCTTCTTCGTCCTCGTCCACATCGGAGCCTTCTTCGCCACCATGATCGTCAACGACTGCTGGAAAAACTCCAACGGCGATTGCGCCTTCAAGCAGTTCGGGAGATTGTCGTGTTTCCAGCCTCTCTCCGAGAATCCCCTGTTCGGTCCTTCTGCTTCAACGTGAGTTTTCATTTCGATTGTTGGTTTTGCCCTATATCTGTCTGTGTTTCTTGCTCGAATCTTGAAGCTGCTTGTTTGGTATGTGGGTTTCGCGTGATCTCTGTTGTTTTGGTTTGTGCATTTTGAAGAATGTGGTTATTTTCCCCCAAACTTGTACATCTTATGGTGTCTGGGTCTGTGGCAACTTTGGGATTGACAATGGTTAAATTCTGGTGTGATTTTTGCCAAAGTTCATGCTGTGACATTTTTCCATTTTGTATTGAGGAATTTTAGAAAATAATGAGAAGGAAGATATGAAGGTTTTAGGTCCTGTAGTGGGTGAGATGTAGGAGAATTTTGGGAATTGGTTCGCTCCTTGACATGGAATATCAGCTTCTGATATGGTGCATTTTCGATCTCGATCTAGTTAGTACCATCATATAGTAACATAAAACTCTCCCCTGTGATTACTTCTTCACGGATGGTATGAAATGTGATTCACCAGAGAAGCAAGGAAATTTCTCATTTTAGCAGTTGGGATGCATTAATCCTGCAACTCCCGCTCATTCTTCCTTGACTCATTTGCATAACGAGTGACTTAAAGTTCATAATAAAAACTAAGTGATTCCTTTTCATGATTAACACTCCCCCCTTGCTTAGATAAAACGGGTTATGGCAATGTTGTTGGAGGCTTCATCAGTTGCGTCTCATAATGTTCTGTTTGCTTTTAAATAATGTTAGTTATGTGCTTGTACACTTGTGTTATTGAGCCGTAGTGATCGTAATTTTGTTGAGTGAGTTATTGGTCATGTTGTTCCTTGATTTTGAATAGTATTCAATGTTCTTATATATGAACAATGATCTGACATGGGTGCCTGCCTATCTTTTAGATGTACAAGGACCGTCAGTGTAGGGAGCCAACCTAACAGTGAATGCTCTTGTTATGCATTTAAGATAATTTACTCTCTAACCTGTGTTGTGGCTTCCAACTCTCTGTGTAGTGCTCACAAGAAACCATATGTGAGTTTTTCTTCAGTACTAAAACTTCAGTTTCATGTTACTGCAGGCTCGACCAAATGGGGGCTCTTAGGCGTACATTTTTGGCAGAATATCACCAAATTTGGCGTCTTTTCACAAGTTCTGGGTTGCATGCTGGTGTCATTCACCTTATCATCAACCTCAGCTGTGTTGTTTTCATTGGAATTAACTTGGAGCAACAGTTTGGACCATGTATGCATTTCCTCTAATATCTCATTCATGTGATCAAATATTTACAAGTTTGGATATTGATTTGTTTACAAATGGTTATTTATCTGTCATATTCTACTGTTGGCAGTGAGGATGGCAGCTATATACATATTGTCTGCTTTTGTTGGTAGCTTGGTGGCGGCACTTTTTGCCTGGGATAGCCCAGCAGTTGGATCCTCTGGGGCTCTATTTGGACTAGTTGGATCTATGCTTTCTGGCCTAATACGGAACTGGGAATTTTACACGAATAAGGTCCTTCTTCTTCTTAACCTTTCTAATACTTTTTTGAACTTTTGTATTGATTGGCTCCCCTTTTTTTGCAGTTTGCAGCTGTAATGTCACTGATCTGTGTCTTGGTGATCAACATTGTCCTTGGTCTGCTACCTTACATAAATAACTTTGCCAACATTGGAGGTTTTATATCAGGGTACCTGCTTGGCTTTGTGCTTCTATTCAGACCCCAGATCAGGCAAGCAGCTCAAAATAAGGGAGGCCTTTATGACTATGGTGTCAGAAAGGAATTGTCTCTCCAATTGAAGGAGAAGCTGGACAAACCAATCCTGAGAACTATTTCTCTTCTTCTATTCTGTCTACTGTGAGTTTCTGTTTGTGAGTCTTGTGTTGTTACTACTTTCGGAATTTCACACGTCTTATAAAGGAATTGTCTTAAACATGCAGAGTTGCTGGATGTGTGTTGGGCGTCATTCAGGGCATAGACTTGAACGATTATTGCAGCTGGTGTAGATATGTCGACTGTGTTCCTTCCAGAAGCTGGAGTTGCCACGAAATAACAACTTCTTGCGAGGTACTAGTTAACACAAGATCTTCCATAATTTGTAACCATGCATGGATCATATTGATAGATGATAATTGTGAGCTTCGTTAAGTTTGTTTGACATGATTATAATTATTGTATATGCATGCAGACAAGGATCAGTGATTCACAGTTGATATTGACCTGCATTGAGAATGGGAACTTCAGAGTTTATCCCTTTACCAACATCTCGCCAACAAGAATAAAGGACTTGTGCAGTCTGATATGTTCGTAGCTGCTGTTTGGGGTTGAATGTTGATGGCCTTATATCTCAATTCTCAGAAGGTATCAAGAGCTATTAATATGGTATGTGAATTCTAGTTTTGTTCCGAAAGCATAGCATAGCTGCCACTGAGTCATTCATGTAGTAGCAGTTGATATAGAAATGGTTTATGTAAATTTGAAACCAATTTGCATGACAGAAACACTTAACCAAGTCTGTGTAAGGGTTTGTGTCTTGCATTGCATACCTGAGAAAGAAATTGGACTGCTAAGTTGTTCAATAATCTGTTTGTCAGTTTTGCTTGTAGTTCAAGTTACTACTGTAACTCATCTTTCTCATGTAATTGTTGCTAGTTTCTCAATAATACATCAACTATTGCTGAGCAAAAAAAGAAGTTGTTCGTCCCTATGCTTAGAGTAGACCAACCAAAAAAGAAAGCTGTCAATGTTGAATTTGAAGCTTTCAGTATAATTACATTACGAAATTCAATATTATTTACCCCTTTTCTCGTTAATCAATCCTTCATTCCTTTGCATTGACTATCACTATTGAAAAAATCTATTCAAGTCTTTGTCAATCCAAATTGAGTTGGAGTAATCATCGCATGGTTTTTTCAATTAACTTAGTATCTTTAAAAAACCTCAGTCGACAAAAATCTAGCAAGAAAAAAAATAGGGACTATACAAATGTCTTTTTTGATTTCAAAGAGTGGAAGCTTGTTGCTTTCCATGCATCACTTAATAATAATAATATATAATCTTATAATAAGATTAAGACATTACTTAATAGAGAGAGAGAGAAGTAGCAAAATTAACACCCAATGTCTCAGCCTCCAAATACCAATATAATATTAAGATTAATGCTATACCGAAAAAGATTTGATGCTCCCATCCCATCTCGCTTCTCCTAATGAACTCCATGCAACATTCCTTTTCTTTTTCCATAAAATAAATTATATTTATATATTTGATTTGTGAAGATAAAAAGAAGATACCATTTTCCACATTGATGTTTGAAAGATTTTCATGGTCACAACTTTCATTTAATAATAATAATTGAGTTGTGGCCAAATCTAATTAATTCCCCTAGATCACATAGAGAATAAAACCTACTTATTAGGTCTTGAAAGTATATGTTTTTTAATTACATGCACGATAAACATTTCTTCTATATTGACACAAACATATTTTATCAACTGCTTCAAAAAAAACTTAGGGTTCGAAACAAGACCTATCTACAAAAAGTACAAGACTCAATTTTTAGGGACAAATTAGTTAATTTTTAATATATTTATTCTAAAAAATTATTTGAATAAATGAATAAAATATAGTTTTTTTTAAAAAAAAATGAATAAAATATAGTTAAGGTAAGCAGATAATACATTTATTCATGTACAAAAAAGTAATTTTCCTTGTCTATGCGATTAATTTTATTACAAATATTTTTAGTACATGTGATTAATCATTAACTTGCAATCCTTGAGTATAATCAGGGGTGTTCAAAAAAAAACCGAACCAATCAAAACCGACCGAATCGAACTGAAAATTGGTCGGTTCGGTTCTGGTCGGTTTTGCTCTTGATTGGTTCGGTTTCGGTTCAATTAACCAAAACCGATCAAAACCAAACCGACCGACTCCGGTTCAAATTATAATGAATTCTCCGGTTTATGCTTCAATTTAGGGTGTTTTTCAATTGAATTTTTCTTTTTGAGGTTTATTAACGTTTTATTTTAGTTTGTGTAAAATTATTATACATAATTCCTCTAAAAACCGATCAAAATCTAATCATTTTTACTTTATTTATAATTTTTTTTGGTTTTGTAGCTGATTTTCGGTTCAAACCAAAAACCGACCGAACCGTTCGATTCGGTTTGCCAAACCAACCGAATTTTTTCGGTTTGATTTTTTCAAGAACCAAATCGATTCAGTTCGGTTTTGGTCGGTTCGGTTCAAAAACCAAACCGTGAACACCTTGTATAATGGTTCAATTTCTTGTATTACTAAAAATCCCTTAAAATATAGGTTATATATGATAAAATGACCAAATAATGATGCAATATGGATTTTCTTGAAAAATAATTAGCATTGGTTGGAGTTAGTCTAGCATTAAAAGGTTTTATGTTTGAAAAGAAGCAACGTGAATTCCATTGATTTTCAAAATGAAAAAAGTGAGATTTAAAAAAAATGAATAAAGTGAGTTTACAGGAAATATGTCCTAAAAAGGAGATAATTTTTGATAGTTTGATACATTTTTATGTCACCACGGTGAATCATTTTAACTGTCATTTCAATATGCCAAAGTATTTTTAAGTGTCCCCGTCTCTAATAGAGTTAATTTTGATATGAAATGTTCATATTACCCTTATATTATAATTTTAAAATATTTCTAAAATTGTTTTTTAAAATTACCCTTATGTAATAAGTACTGATTTCAATATTATTATTTTTAGAAAAAAATTCAAAGAAAAACATTAAAAATAAAAAAAAGGAATTTGAACAACGTTTTTTATTTTAAATATTTTTATAAAATAAAAAATAATCATTTTCAAATCATTTTTTATTATTTATTCCACAAAAAAGTTCAAAAAATAATATTTTTTTATTTTTTAAGTTTTTTTAAATACATGGGTATTTTCGACATTTAATAAAATTTGAAAACTAAACAGTATATTTTTCATTTGATTTAACGGCGTTAAGGTAAAATGACACATAAAAATAGTTTCAATATGTATCGAAGTGACGCTTAAAAAAATTTATCGTAGTGACATAAAAATGTGTCAAACTTTACTGTAGGAATTAAAAGGTATCCCTAAAAAATAATTCAGATTAATGTATATGCATAATTGTGATACACATATATAAGCAATAAAAAGGAACCTCATCATTCCATTTAATCTTTTTTGAAAACGATTAAAGCTGGAAAAAGAGAAAGGAGGAGAAAATATATATGGGGAAAACAAAACCACAAATTTCAAGAAGTAACTAAAGAAGCAAAATCGGTTGTTCGAGAGAGAAAATAAAGGAAAGCAGCAGCCAAACACAATAAAATAAGAAAACCACAACCAACCATTTTCATTCTTTCATAATACTTAATTAATTATACATTTTATTAACACTTCTCCTGGATGAATATTTGTATAAAAGCTAGGGATAATTTCAGGTGGCTACACCTAGATTTTGCTGTTTTTCACCTAGGTACACTTATAATTTTTTTTTCCAGCTGACTACGCCTAGAATGTACAAAATTTTCATTTTACACTTTCCGTCCAATTCTGTTAGTTTTTAACGTTTTTTCATGTAAAATGACTAAAACGCCCTTAAGGTTTAAAGAGTTATTATAATTGGATTGAAAAGACTAAAATGCCCTCACTTATTCATCTAATTTTCAAACATATGCCTCTCTCTCTCTCTCTCTCTCTCTCTCTCTCTCTCTCTCTCTCTCTCTCTCTCTCTCTCTCTCTCTCTCTCTCTCTCTCTCTCTCTCTCTCTCTCTCTCTCTCTTCTTAGTAAAGGTCCATGTTGTTCCCGCGCGAGGTCGGGATTTTTTCGGTGAGCCGGTTGTCGGAGAGGTGGATCCATGGCGCCCGAGTTCCGGCGAACCTCCTGAACGACTCCAGAATCGGCCCGGTGAGCATGTTCCGGTCGAGGCACATGCCATTGGTGAGGTTCGGGAGCTTCGAGAGCTCCGGCGGGATCGACCCGGTAAATCTGGTCGTCCTCCTCCTCTGTGTGTGGCCTCCGCGCATGGCCTCCACGCTCCGCCGCATTCCTCCACGCGCTGCCTCACGCGCTCACCTCCGTCGCTGTTTTCCAACTTCATCGCCGCAGAGCCCTGGTCCGGCTCCATCCAGCACCTCCGAGCAGCAAGTGAGCCGTCCATGACCAAGCTTCTTCACTCTTCGGTCGGCCACGCTTTCTCGGACTCTCCTCCAGACATGGCAACCGTCTTGGCCTCTCGGCGGTTCTCGGCGATGGGCTTCTTCTCGGCGGAGGTTGAAATTGCTCCAACTCCATCGTGGATTCTGGCCCACCGACGATGCTCTTCTCACGCACCCATGGAAGAAAAGGTGATGAGTGAAATTTGCAGAAATGAAGATGGTTTTGATTTTAAAATAAATCAATTTTTTATTCAATCATGTGTGAGAGAGAAGAGGTGAGGGTGGCATAGTTTGAAAATTAAATGAATAGTTAAAGGCATTTTAGTCATTTCACATAAAAAAACGTTAAAAACTAACAGAATTGGACGAAAAGTGCAAAGTGAAAATTTTGCACATTATAGGCGTAGTCAGCTGGAAAAAAAATTCTAGGTGTACCCAAGTGAAAAACAGCAAAATCTAGGTGTAGCCACCTGGAATTATCCCTAAAAACTAAATGAATCGAGCCGTGTTAAGACGAACTCAAGTTTGTCTAATTTTTTTCAAAAAAAAATTGAGCTTAATTGCATAAGCTTATTCAAGTCTGAGTCGAACATATTTTTTCATGCCAGCCGAGCCTTCTCTACAAGGACAACACAATAAGTTCAATTTCACACTTCCGATAAGAAGTCACAAGTTGAAGTTGTATCTCCATAAAATATATGAGGTGAATTTTCATAGTAGTAAGGAAAGGGTAACTATTCGAGAGAAAAATATGTGTGCACCTAATATTTGTGGGGGAAGCTTTACTTACATGGAACAAGTTGTAGGCAACTTTCTTTTACAAAATCTCAATCAAACAAAAGTCTCAAGTACTAATATCAGGTTGAGTGACAGCAAAAATGCATTTGATGCAGATTTGCAGAGGTTTAAGAAGACTTTACTTAACTAGTGGTTAGTGATTTGAACTAATTTGGTTACTCACGGGGATTGGGTCTTGCGAGCTTGGTTTACATTTCATCTTAAAGTATATTTACATATGATTTTTATGGGTAATTATATGTCACTAAAGTTAATTATACACCATTATTATATCATTGCGATCAAATTTTTTCGATATCACTTATGTTAAATCTAACAAAAAATGAATGGAAAATACTCTGTTGAGATCAAATGCCTGGCGCATGAACAATAACTTTATGTAAGTCATGTCTCCTTCGCCAAAATCATTTCATGGTTCATGCTCGTCGGTGGTTGGATTGCAAGCGGCTCGTCTCGACCGCCAGCTTTTCTCATCTTCAACTTATGTTTGTCTAGGATTCGCTTGTCGGAACGCAGGGGTTTACAAATATGTTTTTTTGTAATTCAAAGGCAAGAATATTTCCAATTATAGTTTTAAGAGCCGAGCAAGGTGGATCCAAAGTATGTTTAAGGAGACTTGCCCTCAGACTCGTCAACGTCAAGGAAGGCCTCATCATAATAGTTAAAGAAGAGAATGGTGTCTACTTGTCGGCAAAATTTTACAGATTCAGTCGAAGCTTTGCACATCGACAAGACTTGGAGCCTGCTTCATGGGTCGATGTCTGTCCAGCTACGAGGGTCCTCATCCGATCAACTCGAGTGACTTCTTCAGCGGCGAACCCTCACTTATCATCATAAAGTGAACGAATTATATTGTATTCGATAACTGAATTTGATACATGTATATAGTATATATAGATAAATATGTCGCAGGGTTAGCCGTTAGGAAACCCTAAACCCCATTAAGCTTATGCTAACACGCCCCCTAATTTTCCCCATTTCTCTACATTCTTTTATTAAGTTAAAAAGAAAAGAAAAATAAAGTGAATTAGTAATAGAGTGGTGTTTTAACAATCCATTAGGAACAATCATCCATTTCTTAGTGGAGGAAACACCCATCATTGCTCCTTCTTCTTCTCCTCTTACACTAGTTGTTTATTCTCCTTCTTCTTCTGCTTCTCTGTCTCTCTTTATATAAACCTCCTCCACTTCTTCTTCTTCTTCCTCATCTCTCTCTGTCCCTCCACAAATCAGTCACAATACTGATGGATCCTTGCTCCACCAACTCTGTAAATGGATTCTACAGCTTCCTGACCCGCAGCCTCGACGATCTCTATCACTCCACCAGCTTCATGTCCCTCCAATTCCTCCAGAGGGTCCTCTCCCTGCTCCGATCCTCCCACTCCCGATTGACCCTCCTCGCCCGCATCCTCCATCTTCCCCCGGGCGACAAGTGGCTCGACGACTACATGGACGAGAGTTCCAAGCTCTGGGAGGCCAGTCTCCTACTCAAGTCTGCCGTCTCCTCAATGGACACTTACTGCTCTGCCGGCTTCAATCTCACCACTCCACAGCTCTCTCGTCAAGTCAGTATAAACAATCTCAAATATCCACAACAATGATCTCACTTTCTCTGGTTCAGTTTCCTAATATCGAAATTGCAGGTGAATCGGGCCATATCGGAGGCGGTGGGGCTGGAGGAGGAGAACCAGGCGCTGATGGAGGCAAAGATGGGGAAGCTGTCTCTGCAATTCGACGAGAACACGTGGATGGAATCGAAGCTCAACGGGTACAGCGGGTTCAGGGGGGTGATGTATGCGATGAGGAACGTGAGTTCGCGCCTGCTGACAATCCTGATCCACGGCCTGGTGTACAGCTGCCTGGAGACGAGGGTAGGGTGGGGATCGGCGTTGATGCAGAGGGTGGCCGGAGAGGTAACAGGGCGGCGGGGGATAATGGCGGAGGAGTTCAGGAGATCCAAGGCGGCGCTGGAGGAGCTCAAGGGAGAGATGGAGACAAGGAAGTGTTGGAGCAACCAAAGTGTGGAGATGGACAAGGTCAAAGGGTGTTTTGGGGTTTTGAGAAATGGAGCAGACAGTATTGTGGGGCAGCTTGATGATTTCTTTGATGAACTTGTTGAGGGGAGGAAGCTGCTTTTGGACTTTTGCTGCACCCATCCATAGTAATGAATAACCATACTCAAGGGTAAAAAGGGAAATATGTTTTGTACAAGTAGAAGGAATCAAAATGATAACATGTTTGGTTTGGATTTGAAAAGAAGAAACAAAAGAGAGAGACAAGTGAAGTCTTTCTCATTTTGATCATGCTTCTCTTCTGACAGAGAAGCTTTTTTGTCTGAAACCTTCCAATTTCAGTCCCAATCCCAATCCAACCTTCTTCCTCTGACTGACAACACTGTCTCTTTGTCCTACACTATTTTAAGAATGAATCTTCCTAAATAAAGATAAATGTTAAAATATCTGGATTGGATTGGTTGGAGCACATGATAAATAATACAATAGTAGTTCACATGTAACAATGAATCACACAGGTTCATTACCAGATAATTGATCTAAGTTCTCTCTCATTGCTGCTGGTTGATTAGGCTTTGCTACTTTCTTGCTGCCTGGACCTGAAGATACTTTCACCTTTGCAGGTCTCAGAAGGCGATCTCCGAGGCGAAATCCCCGGCTAAATTCTTCGATTACGATTCCTTCTTTCACCTGCTCACTTTCTTCCCGTGCAATGGCTTCGTGCACCTATCACAGAAAATGAAACTAAAATTACAACTTCATGAATTGCACGCTTGTCAATGTCCATTGAAATCATTTACTCCACACCTTATGTAATGGCAAACTGAACCAAATCTTGACGTAACAACTTAATGCATATTTGTTTGACGATTAAGTCTCTAATTATGTGTTTGTTGATTTAAGTGATCAACAAACAAGAATCATTGCAATGCAAGGACTTCTGCTTTGTCCATGGCATAACCCAGAATGATGCAAGACCTGGCAATTACTTTCAAATAGGACCATTTCACAGATTTTATTATTGAATCTCATATTATGAACCAGCAGAATACAACGTAATAAAATGAACAAGTAAAATGGAGAGAGTACGTAAGACTCCAAATAATTTACTTACTGAGGGATCGAAGGGCTTTCCCACTGTTGGCACAGCAGCCACATTTAAACTCCTCATGATCTCCACAAACTGCTTGTATATACCCTGATAACTTGTATCAATCTTCTGTTCCATTTCTGTTTCTGGCTTGATTTGTTGCTTTGCTCTTTCAAAACTATCCACCATGGGTAGAAGACTCTCCATTACTTCTCCCTTGGCATTGTCTCTTACTTTCGACCGATCCTTGTCTGATCTTTTCCTAAAATTATCAAAATCCGCTTGCAACCGGATATATCTCGCCTTCCCTGATGCTATCTCCTCTGATAGAGCCGAAACATTCTGGACCAACTCATTCTTCTCTTTGTCTATACTGTGCATCCTAACCTCAATTTCAGACATGGTCTTTTCATCTCCATCAAGAATGGCCTGCTTGTAGAGTCCAATGAGGGTCTTCAAATTGGACACGTGATTCAGATCTGCTTCACTTTCTGCCTGAGGTACCTCCACTTCATTACTTGTCTGATTGAAATCAGTGGAATGAATTATAAAATATATTTCCAACCTAAAGCTAGAACTTATTCAGATATTAGATTTCAAACATCTCTACGTAATAACTTTTGATTATGTGGAATGAAAAGTTCACATTGGCACACTGACTTCAATACTCATGTTGAAGATCTGTTTACTTTAGTATGAAACAATTTTTCATGACAAAAGGTGTGAAGTATGAGACAGGAACAAACAAGCAAATAATAACGTCCTAACCAATACGAATGTGATGTAAATGCACCAAACAACAATCAACAATAGATAAAATGAAAATGGTCGATACATATTCCATTAAAGTAGACTAAGAGATTTTTAGTCTTGACGAAAATAACTATATAAACATCTAACGATTACCAAAAACGACAACACAAACTCTGAACAGAAATGCCCGTGTAAAATATTACTCACTACCATTTTGCTTATTTCTTAATGACCTGGGACCCTTAGAGGCCAAGTCTTCAACTCCAAGGTGGCCACAACACGTGGCCAGAGTCCACTAAAATCACCGGTCAATCTAAGGGAGAATTGAACAATAATCTGTGTGATGGTTATATTTTGATTTCCCATGATATTGGATTAGTTAAGAAAACAAATGAGGAACACGTGTGTGGGGGTAGTGAACGGTTTGGGGAATTTTTTTCAGTCAACTGTCATTTGAAGAGATGAACAGTGACTACAATCTCCATAGTCAATTACCCCCAGAAGAGATGGTCAATGGCTAGAAGGCTATCTATTGGCTTAGTACAAAACAAAGCATATAAGAGCGTAAAAGCATGGCAGAAAAGTGAACTAATGATGAATACATAATTGATGAACATGAAGCATTGAGAAAAAAAATCTAGAATTAGTCACAAAAGAATGCATTAGTTAATGCTAGTATAAAGAACAATGGGATTTGGGACAATAACCATGGCAACAAATAGAGGGGAATGGGAGTATATGGGGTTGCATGTACAGGGAGAACAGTCATATAAATATAGAACAACAGGCAAAACCAATGATATACATATTGGAACTCACGTTAATCCAAAAACTAGTGTATTAAATCAAGGTTCAGTAAGTTGATATAGTCCGCCTCATCCTCATACAAGCCCCCAGTCATGTGGTGAGTTGTCATGGCTTCAAGTATTACTGACCCAGTATACAAGAGAATTCTCAGCCCACTAATCAAGAGACTCCATAGACCACATTACCACTTGTTGAGGAGAACAGGTATACCAAGGAGGAGTAACAAGTGAAGTCCATACTCCATCACATACATATTTAGCACCACATTGCCTCAAAAGACTAATCCATCATGTCATGGGTACAAGATATATATTAACACTTCCCTAACCTTATATTTACCCAATGTGGGACCAACTCAAATGTGTACTTCTAGCACTGCAGTACTGCACTCAACATGTTCAATTGTGATATGGCTCACATAATTACATTCTTCTTTTGATATTTTCTCACACTTAACAGAAAGTGGACATCCTTCTTTACAGGTGCAGAATCCTGAGTCTATTGTAGTAATGATTTGTGATTACAAGGCACGGAAATTTTTCTTGGATTGAACTTTCCATCTGGACTCCTACACTGAAAAATTTCAAGAATATTGGAAACTATTCGTGAAGAGATAAGCATAATTGTAAGAGCCCAAATGAATTATACAAACACGTAGGGCGTAGATAATCCAAGTTGGGTTTGTTGGGCCCTCCAAGCATTTGGTTCATGGCTTTAAACTCATGCATCAATGCATACACCAAAACACTGAGGGAATTTGGAATCTGATGATTTGCCAGCGACATACCAAGCTTGCAGGAATGATGTATTTGTTAGGAAAGTGAGGATAGGGATGATAAACAAAGAAGCTAGAAGATCAAGACTTTATAAAGTCAATAACTCAAAGAAAACCAGTGTGACAGTCTATAATCGCACTTGGATGATATCTCTCCATTTTGGATAGTGTCCTTGCAGCTATTTACTGCATTCTTTTTATGCTAAACATTATACTTTAATAAATAGTCCATTAATTTAGTTCTTTCAAAATGCTTAGAGAAAAAGTTAAAATACATTTCAATGCATCAATTTTCTGGAAAGTTGAAACAACTTTTCCCTCAAATTCCATATCAACCAACTTTGAATAAAATTTATAATCTACTCTAATTATGAAAGCAGCTTCTCACTTCTTATATACCAGTGACGTGTTTTCAGTTCCCAGACATAATATGCAAATAGCATGCATCAACAAACATCAGCCAGAGCCCAAGTTCCAGAGTAATAAGTACTTGCTCGTGAACAATTTCCTAAACCATTTTTTCAACTGCTATACTAAAATTGCCTTCAGCCTTCTCCCATCAAACTAGCTCATTAAATCCCATCAATGTACAAACTTTACCATCCAAAGATCTTATTTCAAACTCATCCATTCAAGTAAGAGAAACAGATAAAGCAAATAAAGAAGACCCAAATCAGGAATCAAAGCGACCCAGAAATGACATCACAAAGAAATTAGAGATAGAGAAAAAGAGAAGCGTACAGAGGGAGCAGAGTCTTGAACGGCGTGAGACGATTGGAAGGGACGCTTGGTGGGAATGAAATTGCCGAAAATGGGAGAAGAAGCGGAGACGGAGAAGGGTTGGAGACGGCGGGAGAGAGGAGGGAGATGAAGAGTTAGGGTTAGGGTTTGGGAGGATTTGAGAGGAGTGGACGCAGAGAGACGAAGAGGTAAGAGAGAGTGATTGGAGATGGATAGAGCCATTGATACACTTCGTCTCTCTTGCCTGAATGAAACAGTTGATAGATACGGTTGCTTTTGCTCTCGCTTGGTTTGGATTCAACTCTCATATCTGATCAATCTTTTTAAAGCCTATCCCTCAAAATCTCAAATAATATATTTTCGAATTAATATTGTATACTATTTTTAAAAAAAATATAGGTTGTATGGAAATATTAATTAAAGGGACAATTTCATAAACCATCCCTAAATTATGTCAAATCTCACATGACACCTTTTGAAAAAAAAATTCTCAACGTGACCCCCTTAAAATGTTAATTTTCTCACTTTAACACATTTATGTTAAATATTGACGTTAAAATGATTAAAATGCCCTTAAAGATGTTTTAAATTTGCAAATTCTGCCCTTTCTCTCTCTCTCTCTCCTCCCTCCCTCTCTCAGCTCGACAACGTCCAAAGAGAAAAGAAGGAGAAGTGAGAGAGAGAGAGAGAGAGTAGGATTTGCAAATTAAAAACACTTTTAAGAGCATTTTAACGTTAATATTTAACATAAATGCGTTAAGTGAGAAAATTAAAATTTTAAGGGGGTCACACTGAGAAAAAAAATTTCAAGGGGTGCCATGTGAGATTTGACATAATTCAGGGGGTAGTTTCTGAAATTATCCCTTAATTAAAAAGTAGTAGTTTTGATAAGTTGCACTCAAAAAAAGCAGACAGTACTCACCTACCCTTCGTTTAGGGTTTGGGTGTCTCGCCTCTACGTCGAGGTACGCAGCACAAGAGCCTGCGAATTTCCGATCGAGATTGCGTATCAGCGTGGCAGCGCTTCACGGCAACGGGACGACGCGCACCGGAGACTTGGACGAAGGCGCTTGTGGGGCGACGGTCTGCTAGGCGAGAGGAGCTTCTGCAGTGGAACTGCACTTTTGGCGACGACCGACAAGGGAACCATCAATGATGGGTGCTTCAAATTTTGACTTAGTTGCAAGTAAGGGGTTGATTTCGTTTACTCTTGTTAGGGGCTGAATTGGGAGTTAGGGAATCAGTTGGGTCCGGTGGTCAGGGGTTGATCAAGCGGTTGGTGATGATAAGATTGTGAGGGTATTATATCGATATCATCTGTGAGGGGAGACGAGTCCGGGAAGGGATTAGCGGTGGTTGAGGAGAGAAAATCCAGCCGATTAGGTTGGTGCAGGATCGAGGGCAGAAGGATCCATGAGAGACTCATCGAAGGTAGGATAGAAAAATTCTGGCGATTTGGTTGATGCGGCTTTGGTTGGTTGATGGCTCAGTACTGAGGGGGATCAAGAGTTCTCTAACGTCGACGTGTAGATTTATGTAAACATATCGAACTATGGTTATTTGTTTTCTTAAGGTTCAATACAAGTTTATTTGGGATTATAACGAATTGGCGGAGAGTCTCAACTCATTCGAGATAGAGGCTGCGAGTTTTCAAGAGACATTTCGTTGCGCTATTAATTTTTATGCTCGGCATTCTCAAGGTGATCTTGTAATAGTTTTGAGAAGAGTCTCAACCGATTCAAGGTGGAGGCCACAAAGTTGCAAGAAACATATTAGTGCACTATCTTTTATTTTGCTTATTGTTCTTGTAATTTCTTGGCTCATGAATTAGTGATATAATGCCAGGTTAGTTTTTTTATAACTAAATAATATGGTGTGTTTTTCCTAAAATAAGTAGTATATTTAATAGAGATTATTTGTCATTATATCGAAATATTATAATTTTACTTTGTCATTAGTAATTATTATTATTACATTTATATACTTCAATACTCAATAGGGATGAATTCCAGTGTGAACTTAGTAAAAATATGAAAACTTCAAACTTGTTAGAAGACACTTATCTTGTGAGATTATACCAGCGTGTGACACGTGGCAACGCTTTTCTACCAAGTTCATTAGGTGTTTCTACCCAAGCCAAGAGCTGAAGAATGAAGACCCGTTTACTTGGTACCCAAGCCAAAATAAATTTCACATGTACATCCTCTTAAACACGGAAAACCTGGTGCTTTACCTACTACGAGATAAAAGTGACTTCCATGAACAAACCACGGCAATTCATAGGAATATACACACAACTTAACTCACATCAAGGACTTGGATCCAACTAAATACTGAAAACTTCTGAGTCTGCAAAGTCAAGTTGAATTAAAACCACAAAGGTAAAGAGGCTGCCTTATCAGATTAGAGTTGCTTCTGCCTGCATGTCGCTGAGTACATACCTACAGATGAGGAATTGTATATCAGTGTCTCGTATAAAATAAAATATGTGACTGAATATGTGCTGACAACAATATTTACCCTGAAAATATGTGCATCACATTTCTCCGAAAAACCATTACTTTAAAAGAACATGGTACTACAGACATCATACACAAGTATAAAAATACAGAATTATAAGTACAAATTGAACGAGTACGAAATCAGTCTAAGATTGAGCACCCTTCCTTATCTTCTCATACAAAGGAAAGACATTCTCAATTCCACTAAATAAATCTTGTAGTCTAAAGCCGTAAGCTCGTTTTAAGATAAAAATCCTCTTTCTTAAATCAACAATACCCCCGACTTGGGGACCACCTCACCTACACCCTTTATTTGGCCAAATTTCAAAGAACAATTAAGTTTGGTGATAAATAGTGTTCCCCTCAACCATGGAAACTTCTCATCTAGTCATCAATTTATAATGCCATGCCATGGTCTACTGACCAAGTGCAAACAAAGTTAAGAGACAAGCACACCTGTACAGCTATGCCTCAGCACAGAAAAATCACCTCAACTGATGGGGCATGCTTCAACAGTTGACGCTCTCTGGCATTGATCATCAAGCCTGTCAAGTAGCTTTGTGTAAGGAAAAGTCAAAGGCAGACCCAGTTTATCGTTCGAACTTCCCATTTCACTGCACCCTTTACTTCCATTATCTTCTGCGCAGCCATTAACATCCTCAAAATTACTATCAGCGGGCTGCTTCATATGAATTACCTTACCAAATAATTGAAATGAACGAACGCCGACTTTTTCTGTGTTGCAGCTCATGTTACCGGAAAGTTCTGTGCCGAAGGAAAGCACACTACTCTGGCTATCTGGTGATAAGTTGTCAGACTGAGGACTCCCGATATTCAGCTCTGTAGACACAGTTTTCAAGATGGGCACCATATTGGTGCCGGAGAACTTACCCGCAAACATCTGAGAGGAATTAAAACTCAAGAGGTTGGAGGAACTGGAAACGGTTGAAGGAATTTGCCTGGCTCCCTGCATGCCAGCAGGAAAAGTGTTGTGACTGAACATTGTTGGGCTAATACGCCCCATGGGAAAAAAGAGATCTCCTCCATCATTTAGCGACCCAGAACTCTGAGGGATTCTAATTTTTTTTGCTGGAGGAAGGTGAGTATGAATCGGAGGGGTTGGTGCAACGAATTCAACTTGCCAAGGGCTCACCCTCCTTGAATTCTGCAAAACTTCAGGCTTGTCCCATGTAATCTGACATAGAGATTGAGAATACAAGTGCTTATATCAGCCAATTGAGAAAGTGAAGTATTAGAAATATGCATAGATTTTTCATTGTTTAACAATATCAGCAATGGACTAATAAGATAAGGGACCTGACATGCTTTTGAATCATTATTTTTGTGATTCTTAAGAATTCTTAAGATTATTGTATCAATAATGGGCTCAAGACACAACCTTATGTAGAAGGGGGGGGCAATATTGCCACTTGACTTCCACCGGGAGATAGAGACCCAACAAAAGTTGGGAGAGGTCCAACAAAAGTTGGAAATAAAGGCGAGATACTGCAGCGTGACTCAAACTCAGGACCTTTGGACCCAAGTTCAAGTGCTTAAGCAACTGGACAAGCAAGCGTTGGTAAAAACCAAGTGATCCCTTCTAACTAAGCATTGGTCAAGAAAGCGTTGTATTCTATATAATCAAGTAATTCGATGTAACAATTAGTGATCCCTTACTGCCCAACTTGTTAGATTTTTAATGTACTTAAAAACTACAGTTCCATGTAGTTTCACATGCATATTAGCATTTAATTAAAAATTGCAGACATGTACAATGTTCTCTCTAATGATGAATATCGTGTTTAGGTGTTGTTCCATGTCCAAGTCCGTAATTTATTGGTTAAGTATAAAGCTATATTACCCAGATGTACTGCATCCCATGATTAAGCACATATGATCTCAACTCAACAGACAGAAAAATACAAAGGTTTCAGAACACAGTAAAATGATAGATTTTGTAACAATGGAATATCATGAGTTCTAGAAATCGGAATTGTAGAGTATCTAGTTGCTACCACTTAACATATACAACATTCTTCATGCCACAGTTAAATAAGAAATTTGTATTAATGATTATAAGAAGCCATCTAATACATTGAGTTGGGACTTAGGATATCGAAAAGTGAAAAACATAACCCTGAAATGGTCATGATTAAATACAGATAATGGGCTAAGAATACCATTAGTGACAATGCAGATAAGCTTTTAGGGGTATATGGTGTAAGCGACTAGTACTTCGCAACAGCTGAAAGGAGGAGCAATGCATAGTCCAATAGGTAAGTGAAATCTATATTGCAAGAACTTGACTCTCAAGGAACTGACAGAAGAAAAATTAGTTTTAACAGTTTTGCATTCACAGGTGCATTGCTTTATCCCCCCCCCCCCCCCCCCCAAGCAATGCATACCATGATAATATAACTCTATAGCCCCCGAGTTAACCAAAGCTAGCTTGTCCAACTGGTCAAGCATTTGAACTTGGGTCCTGAAGGACCTGAGTTGAAGTCTCTCTAGTCTCTATTATACTTTATACATAATTGTCCCACCTTTATTCTCTTCTCTCCCAACCTCTGTTGGGCCTCTCTTAAGGTGAGAGTCAGATGACAATATTAGAGTCCCCTTCTACATAAGGGTGGGGTCTTCAACCCAATGATTAATACATCAATCTTAAGTCTTCTTAACAATCAAATGTTTGGTGCTCCTATGCACATAAAAGCAATGCCTCGTGCTCAAACCTTGTCTTAACATTGGCCACTCCATTATCATAAGATACATTTTACTCAACAGTCAACATCAACAAACATTTTCACAAAATTCTAACATCACATAACTAAAACCATCATCAAGTCACAAGTTTCAGTCAGTCATATCTAGTCCAAGTCCAACACATAAGAGAAAAGTAAGAGTAGAACTGAGAAAAATTCAATCATTTGTAAGAACTCAGGATTAGCCCTATTCTACCCATTTTCAGGATGAAGCCAAACCTTTTCAAAAAATTCTAAAATCACATAATTAAATATCATCAAGCAAATGTCACAACTTTCAGTCGGTCAATTCTAGTCCAACGCGTAAGAGTAGAACAGGAAAATTTTCAAGTGTTTGTAAGAACTCACGATCAGCCCCACTACCCATTTTCAGGATGACGCCAATCCTAAAACTGATTTAAAGTCACAGAAACAAAAAACCTAATTCGAGGACCTTTTATTTGGCGGCACCAATCCCCCTCCTAGAGTTTTATTTCCTTATCATTTGTTAAAATCTAGACGTGTCATGGAGCAACAAGAGAATCAAACATAAGTCAACAAAAAATCAAGAAATTCAGCACAATCTGCCATATTCTATCGTGGATAAATATAAGAACAAATAATTTTGTTCACTATAGTACTAAGACCCTCCTCCAACTTCCACACTACTGCATAGACTTCCATATAAAACACACAATTAGGAAACTCCTATATAAGTGGCACATCATTTACCTCACCAATGTCAACAAAAATGAAATCCAGATTACAAATACTAAAACCACGTAAACACATCAATGACAACATAAACATACCTCGAGCATCCGCCACGGAGATCCCTGCCACAGCCCGCCACCTACGGGAGCGGACGAGACAGTTCCCTGAAACCAAGCTATCCTTGAAGAATCCTCGGTCTCCATGGCCATCTTCACTCTCATCCCAGCTGACCAGTACACACCCAGCGACTCCTCCACCACCTCCGCCTTCACCACAAACTCCGACCATCCAGCCCTGGGATAGTACACGACCTCGAACGGCAAGCCCCGCGAAGCCAGCTCCGCCGCCTCCACCACAGCCTCCGCCGAGACCTTCCCGGAGAACCCATACCTCCCTTCCCGCACCGCCCTCCTGACCCCAACGGACACATCCCCCCTGGGCCCCTTTACGAAGACGACCGAATCGCCGGCGACGAGCTTCTTGTGGTTGACGAACCTGCTCCAGCCGGTGGTCAGGAGGTGGCGGCGCGGCGTCCCGCGGTAGATGTGCCTGAAGTCCCAAACCGCGCCGTGCACGTCGGAGACCGAGAGGGTCTGGACCGGCGAGTCGGCCTGGTGGTCGAGCGGCGGGAAGATGGAGTCGGCGCAGAACCTGGGGACCGAGAAGCCGCTGCCGTTGTTGGCGTCGGACGGCGTCAGGACCTTCGCGAATGAGACGACCCCGCCGGCGGGGGAAGAATCCGGAACAGCCTCCGGAGGCGGAGGGGAGTGCGGATCGACGGGGGCGAGGAGGAGCTTGGCGAAGACCTCGTCGGAGACGGGGTCGGCGAGGAGGCGGAGGTCGGAGACGCGGCAGAGAAGGTGGGGCTCTAGGCGGAGGAGGCTCGCTCCGGAGGCGTGCTCGAGATGGCCCTGGGGGAAGTAGTAAACCCTAGAGTGGAGGGAAGGGACGGCGGCGCAGGAACGCCACACGCGGGGGTCGACCATCGGAATTGGGTGGTTCAGAGGTAGACGGAGGTGGTGTCCATGTCTGAGACAGAGAGAGATTAATGTAATTCCACAATTGCCCTCGAAACTGTCAGAGAATCACTGTTATGGTCACGACAGAGTAACTACATCAGAATTGTAAGTGATTAAGAGACATCCGTACATGGCCCAAATTCTAACACCACAGTACTAATCAATTTTGACCTCTCATTACTAAATTCTAATGTATTCAAATTCATTTGCTCTTAGCATCTCATGCGCGTGAAAATAAAATAAAAATCATAATCGCAGAATTTTTTTATATACTTATTAAATAAAAATAAACTGTATAGGTTAAATTTATATTTATGTGTGGCATATGTTAAAAATAAGTGTGATAAACATAATTGTGTAGGATGTACTTGTATATATATTGAGTAGAAATCCGGCTTAAAAGCTCACTTACCTCTCCTTAATTTTTAATATTGTTTACAAAATCAATTAATAAATAATTTTTATCACAAATTCATTCAGCGTTTTGACAAATATTCATCACATAAGCGAGATTCAATTTTTCATAAATCAACCCTTTGACTAATGATTATATAGAGCCTCACTAAAAAAACATATTGGCCATTATTTCACTTTTGGTATACTTGGATTGCTAACAATCATGAAATCCAAAGAATAGGTTTTCACTTGAATTCATCTAATAATTACGCTTCAAAATGTATCATGAATCATTTCGATCAGAAGCTAATTCTTAAACATACCTTTTCAATTTTGGACACCCTTGGTACTTACAAATTTCGTGCACCTTTGAGCATATAGAAACTTAATTTCCCTGCCATTAACATTCACACAATTGTACATATAACAAAGAAAATTGAATCGAAAATAAAGATGCTTCTTTAATTTCCTTCTTTCCAAAAAAAATGACGCTAACACAAGTTTTTCTTGTCTAAAAAGGGACCAAACCCTTTTCAAAGAAAACCCAAATAACTCAGAAGATGCATAATTTTCCCAAGCATCTTTACACTGCATGAAAGACTATCCTACCCCTGCCCCAATCCATTTTACCTTCAAAGCCTAAAACAGGCATACCCCAAAATACTAAAAACCATGTTGTGGTTGAGGCACAACATTAACTTATTGCTCTATTTGCAAACTGCAGAGTACTGAGCTCTATCAAATGTCATCATTTCCTCTCATCAACCAACTCATCCAACCTTTTTCATCTATAGAAAAAGAGATCCCAAAAAAATAGTAACAAAAAATAATCAACAAACGTCAAGCATCTGCCGTAAAAAATGAAGCTCCTTGTTGATGTTTGCCGAGCAAATGGTATAATATCAGACTTCAGAACCAGAATCAGATGAGCCTCCACCCACACCAGTTGCATGAGACTCCGTTAGTGTTGCAAGCTTTGGTAGAGCACTTCCACACTGTTTCAAGGATGGCCTCAATTTCATGTACTGCAAGAAAATGGATGGATTTAAAGACTATCTGGAGAATTTTATATCCAATTTATCACATCAATGATTCTTACTGTCAGAAGTTCATAATGCAAAATATAATGAGTGATGTAGCCACTCCATGCCTTGCTATAGAAACAAGGGATAATTCCAGGTGGCTATATCTAGATTTTGCTGTTTTTCACCTAGGTACACCTAGAATTTTTTTTTTCAGCTGACTACGCCTAGAATGTGCAAAATTTTCACTTTGCACTTTCCGTCCAATTCTGTTAGCTTTTAACGTTTTTTTCATGTGAAATGACTAAAATGCCCTTAAGGTTAAATCAGTTATTATAATTGGATTGAAAAGACTAAAATGTCCTCACCTATTCATCTAATTTTCAAAAACATGCCACTCTACTCTCTTTTCCCTCTATCTCTTTCTCTCCTCTCCCACTATTCGTTAATCCAATTAACAGTAAACCCATCTTCTTGCTGTCCCGAGCTGCGTTTCCACCCAATTCCAGAATTTGAACCAATCAATTCAAAACACAACATAGTCAAAGTGGCCACAATCCTTCTCATTTTCTTCTCCCCCATTTTACAGCATAGCAGAGCCACAATCCCGTAAATGAATAATCACTAGCCTTTAAATTATTTTCTTTCCTTTTCCCAGCCCCCTAACAGAGAAAAAAAAACACCTCCTTTCTCTTCCCCATTTGAGAGATAGAGAAAGTTGAGGTGATACAAATTCTCAGACCTTCAAAAAATCGTTACCCAATTAAAATTTTTTTTTTGAAAAATCGAATTCTATGGGTACGGAAATTTTGAGACCGCAGGATTGTCTGAGCCGCCGAATCGGTCTTCCTCGGCCGGCGGTTGGCTCGCCGGAGAAACAAGAACTCGGATTCGTTGAATGGGAGCGGACCCGAGAGACGAAAACCCGACCCAAGACCCAGATCGGGCGACCCAAAACCGGCGGTGGCGATTTTGCGGGGAGGCGACTCCGTCGATCCGAGGATCAGGAGCAGCCGAAGCGAGGCCTCTTTGGGGAATCTCCGGCACGAACCTGGGACGGTCTCGAGAGGTACGAGGATCGTCGTCGACCCGTCCCGCCCTCCTCCGCCGGCGGATACGGCGGCGCCGGAGGAATCCGGGCCGAACCCAGCGGCGGAGGGTTCTTCTGGGTTGCACCGGTCCTTGTCGCGGGGCCTCCTGTCCCCGAGGGGGGCGGGTGGGCCCGCCTACGTCTCAAGCAGGGCCAATTCGGTCGCGAGGAGCGGTGGCTTGCCGGAACTCGCGGCGGAGGAGGAGTCGTACCACCGGGAGAGGACCCAGATGGGGTTATTGAGCTGGGTTTGGCGGCGAACAAGGTAAGGTTGAGTTTCGAGTTTTTTTTGGTGTTTTTGGTTCAGATTCTGCAAATTGCTGAGCTGGAGCTAGATTTTGAGCTTTTTTGGTTGATGGGTTTTGTGGGTTTTGCTTGCTTGTAGCTGTCGTTGGATTTGGTACAAGAATGGCTATCGGAGAATGGGAGAGGGGCCATTTTGGGTGGTGGTGGTGGGGGGAGAGAGTTGAGATGCAGCGTGACTTTGGTTGAAGAGAGATGGAGTGGCATTGGTTTGAAAATTAAATGAATAGGTGAGGGCATTTTAGTCATTTCAGTCCAATTTTAATAACTCACTTTACCCTAAGGGCATTTTAGTCATTTCACATGAAAAAACGTTAAAAACTAACAGAATTGGACGGAAAGTGCAAAGTGAAAATTTTGCACATTCTAGGCGTAGTCAGCTGGAAAAAAAAACTCTAGGTGTGCCCAAGTGAAAAACTGCAAAATTTAGGTGTAGCCACCTGGAATTATCCCTAGAAACAATTTGACTAATATTTACCTCCTGATAGAAAGCATTGATCTCCTCTTCTGTAAGGCCTTCATCCTCTCCAGCATTTTCTTCCCACCCAAGTGAACGAAGGAAAGCAGTCTCTTCCTCATCTGGATAAATTTCTATGTCCAGGCTCATAGTTTGCTCTCCTGAGGAACTACCATTGCTTGTATGCTCACCACTATTCTCAAAAGTGTGAGGGCTCACTGGAGTACTCACTTCTTTCTCGACTTCTTCACTAGATTTCTCGACAGCAAGGGAGGTAAATTCAGGGCCTGAATCTGGGAGAGCAGGACTAATGTTCATCGAGGATTTCTTCCTCATGAGATTTAAAAAATCTTTGCGGCTTTTGGATTGAGCAGAAGATGGTCTCTTCTCCAATGCAGAACCAGGATTAAGAGACTTACGCTCAAAAGTAGAAAGTTTTGGACTGTTTACAGAAGCAAGTGCAACCAAAGGAGGGGCAACCGTAGGAGAAGGCTCACCATTTGATATCCTACTGCTGGCATTATTAAGTGGACTAGAGACATCTCTAGGGGTGGTGGAGAAGCCATTATCCCATACTGGTTTGAGAACGAGAAACTTCCCATGAGATGTCTTTGATGCATCGGATTTTACATTTCCAACAGGCTGAGGCTGATTAACTAGGTGCAGTTGTAAAGGTTGCTGCTGCCCATTCTTGGCAGCTGAAACTACCTCACTACTTCTGACTCCTAGCTTGGGCTTCAATTTATCAAAAGAATTGAGGACCTGAGCAACAGTAGAAAGACAGGAATACTCATTATTCAACATCAAAATAAAATAACTTAAAACAAGATGTTATCCATATGGACTAATGAAAATCAACTCGACTAACTAAATATCCATACAGAAATTGTTATTTTGTGAAACAGGGTGTAGTAATAAGCTTAGACACGTTATTTAGATGCTCTTATCCACTGAGATGTTTGTGTAAAGATGAATTTGAGGGACTAAAAAAAGAGAATGCTGTCATCCATTGTACTTGAGAAAATTATGCAGGATCTACTATAGATCTGTTTACAAGAAAATATTGTATGCTTATAATAAAGATCACTGCTTCATCATGGAAGGGTCGAGCTTCTATAGAAAATGATAGATTGCTATTCAAATAGAATTCACATATACACTGTTAATCCTAAGGCTCGTATCTAGAATATTCCTAAGGCCTATATCTAGAATACTCTTAAGGCATGTATCTAGAGTATTCCTAGGGACCATATCTAGAATATTCTTATTCTAGATTATTCTATCTCTTCCTAAATAAGAAGAGCTTCTCTTGTAATCTAAGGAAGCAAATAAAATATAATACAAATTTCAGAGATTGTCATGGTATCAGAGCCCTTCTAAAATTTTCGATTTTTGGTACAATTTTGGTGAGAGTGTTGCTTTGCCCACTCGTTAATTGTGTTTTAGCGGGTGGGCAAGGTATTCTAAATTCGATTTTCCCTTGGCAAGACATTCTAGTTGCTCAAAGTTGTACCTCCAAGTTCCTTGTTGACCGATGTACCCCAATTTGCTACATTACCCCTATTTACTATTGTGATTTTTCAGCCGGTTTCCTTGTTCGTCGTCAACTTTCTAGATTGGCATGATTTCGGTGTTTACTCGAGGCGTTTGGATCTTTGTTATTCCTTCTTTTTTCTATCATTAGCCTCTCTTGAATGTGAGAGGATGTGCTGAAGCCGTAGCGCACCCGGTATCTTGCTCCGTGTCCGGTCTCCGAATCCGGCCTCTGTCTCCGAATTGGGTGTAAATTCCCAAAGTCTCCGAGTTGGGTATAAGTCCCAGTCTCCGAGTTCCGGTCTCCGTCTCCAAGTTGGGTATCAATTCCTAAAGTCTCCGCCTCCGAGTTATGAGTTCAAATTCTGAAGTCTCCATGTTCTCCGAGTTTCGAGTTCGCACACCACTCACTGTCACTCGCCGTAGTAATAAGTTTCTTGGAAGCAAATTGCTGTTGGTTGGTCAACCCACATCAATTTGAGGGGGGGTGTTAATCCTAAGGCTCGTATCTAGAATATTCCTAAAACCTACATCTAGAATATTCTTAAGGCATGTATCTAGAGTATTCCTAGGGACCATATCTAGAATATTCTTATACTAGATTATTCTATCTCTTCCTATATAAGAAGAGCTTCTCTTGTAATCTAAGGAAGCAAATAAAATATAATACAGATTTCAGAGATTGTCATACACTTTATAGAAAAATAGCCATAAGGCAACCTCAAAATACCAAATAAGATTAATTGTACCGAAACTAGACTAATAGAATCCTGCTGCAAATCGAACTCATCAACTACAGGACATGTTTAACTAATCAAGCATTTCCTCCCGTAATGACAACTACACATGTAAAGTTCTTATAGCATTATCAAAATATTGAACCAGCCATGGGTGTACATGTTTTAGTTAGAACTGATTTAACTGAAACGAAATAGAGATATGTATTCTGGGCATGATATTTTAATAAATTTTAAATCTAAGTATGATTTTGGTTGGTAAATCAGATCAATGAATAAACTAAATCAATCAAAATGTTTACATGTGTAAATGTATTGAACATATAACTAAAAAAAAAGAAGATTTTTACAATATATTGATACTACAAATAACTGAATGCACCCTAAATTACTGGTACAATAAATCCACTTTCTATATTTCTTTTGTAGCAGTGGTGGCTCTTCAATCACTACGCTCGCACTATACAACATCGTATGCACAATACAAGTTTAAGCAGGTATGAAATACTATTGCTTGATGATAAAACTGGTCGGTATAATTTTAAACACATAACCCACTGGATGCATAACATAAATTTTAACAGAAATTACTATTCCTTGATAATTACACTGATCAGCAAATTTAAAATAAGGCATAGACAAAAACTAGAGCAAAAGAAAAAAAACATATTACTTTATGGCAGAAACCAACCTACACAGCACAAATCTCAGAGAACATTGGAATTTATACTGTGGTAACAATAACACAGCTAATTTATCATCAAATTGAAAATAATAGGTGACGTTTCATTCATGGTACAAGTGTTCTATTACTGCAATGACATCAGTGATACTATCAAGCTTAGAATCACGTTAGTTTTAACAAACAAAAAAATACAACAGAGCTACAAATTTGACATGTGTTTAACGTTGTTATTGGACAAGGGACAATATTCAGGTAGATGTGGTTCGGCAAACTCTTTATCTTTATCAAGAATACTCCCAAACAAAGCCATATAATAGAAAGATAACGGGTTTCTTCAACATCACAGGTTTTTGATGGAGGCCTATGATTACTAATGACTGCATAATACATAAAAGTGCCCCTCAGAATAAGATATGGAAATAATAAGGTAACATTGATGATTTGCCTCAACTTGGAATAAATTTACAATAATTCAACAACAGTCTAGTAGACACCATTCCAATACAAATTCCAAAAATAAGAAAACAGGCTTCTAAAAAGATTAGAAGTTCTCAATTGAGGCTAAGCTAACATTTATTCATGACCATATAATATGCGAAAGTGCCCTATATGGAAAAAAATGGAAAGAATATGATAACATGAATAAATTGGTTAAGATCACATACGGACAAATATAATTCAGCCAACAATCTCAGTAAGTGAAACTAAGTATTAAACTCCTATTCATACATCGAGGTAGGCCTTCTTACCGAAGTCTTAAGCATCGTAGGTGTAACAGGTATTAGTTGCCTTGATTGCTTAATAGTCAATTCCTCAAACTTCTGTGTCTTGACAGATAACTACAAAAAATCATAAGACCGGCAAGTAAGATACAAGTCAAGTCTGCATCACATATATAAGAGGCATATGTAACTTTCTTAGTTACCAGGGGATCTGTATTAGCTCGTGAAGGTGCAGGCTGTGCCAATGCTTCGGCCATATTAAGGCCACTCCCTGTATTTGTAGCCCCAGACCCCGGTGTTCCAAGAGGAGTCTGTTGAACGGGAAAGGAAGGGACCTCAACCAAAGCAGACCTCCATCCTTCGCCAATCAAAGTTGAATTACTGACAGGAGATGTAACTCTTCCTATATCTGGCCCTCCCTGCCTCTCTTCATTTGCAAGAGAGGGGAAATCCTTCTCGAATACAACCTTATGCACACTACCTGCAGTGTGAACTCCTAAATGAGTGTCATTTCCATTGCAATGATTGTTGCTGAGACCAGGTTTTGAATCCAAGGAAACTTTTCGCTGCACCAACTCATCCTGCTTCCTAGCTACCTTTGACTGGAAGCGCCTCAATGTATCATTCTCGACACGAGGAAATATGGTTCCAAGAATGTTGGGACAATCACGATCCCAGTGGTCCCCAAAACTTGACCTCTCTTTTTCTCTATCTCTGTCCCTCTCACGATGACTTCTACCAAAACTACTGTATCCATGTTTCACGGAACCATTGGTACTATTGTTCCTACGTGAATTTGATGAAGCTGAACGGTCCAGGAAAGGTGACCGAGGGGTGTCAAAATCACTAATACTCTTAGATGTCCTATTTCTAATATGATGTCCCAGGGAAGCAGCATCTATATAACAAGAAAATAACAAGGTAATCATTATACATGACCAAAAACCAAAATCACAAGGAAACACATAATGAAGAAGATAAAGTATCTAAAAGGAATAATTTGGAGGGTCGGAAATACCTGAGTTTGAAGAAGACGGAAAATGGTGCGTTGAACTTCCACCCCCAGGAAGACTTCCAGAACTTCTCAACCATTCTGGAACTAATGCAAGTTCACTTCTTTCCATAAGGGATAATGCAAGTCATCAGATATACCAAAACAACAGCTTCTTCACCCTCTCCAACCCTTGTGCAAAATGACTTCTTCTAACCTTAACCCTCAAACAACTAATCCACTTCAAACTGACACTAAGGCAACCAAACTCACAATGCACTCACATATGTTTATAACAAATCAAAATGATCATCCATAAAGCAATGCATCAGTTTGCTAATCAATCATTCAAAATAACTGAATTTGAATGTTCAGGGAACGAACAACTGTAGAAAGCAATACACAATGATCAGGAAGCAGGGAATTTCTAGACCTCCATCTCTGCCCAAAGATGGATTTGCAGAAACTGAAAGGACACAACCATCAAACAGCTCAATCCGATGAAACCCTACAGACCGCCTCCGAAATCAAAAGTGCCCTAGGAGATACACACGTAACCCCCAAAACCTGATCAGGAAACGGAGAAATTGGACAATTCTCGAGAGAGATAGAGAAATAACCCTACCTGGTGCGATTGATTCAGAAGAAAGGCGTGAAGGTCTCGAGAAGCAGAGAGCTTATCCTCAATTCCAAAACTAATGGGTTCAGAGAGCAGAGACGGAAATGGGAATGGAGAGTGAAGAGTTGAGACAGAGACGCGAATAGAATAGGGTTTGCTGTAATTTAATTTGTGAACGAAACGCATCAACAACAAACAAACCGCCTCTTCTTCCTTTACAATTACCAAATGTCAAATTCTACCAAACAGACCTAAAATTAATTCCTACTTTATTTCATTACAAATTTATATAATTTATGACGTTTGCTTTAGGACCGAGATCGAGATACGTAGGTAGAAAAGGTACTGATAACGCTCCCAAAAAGCAACACGTAAACATGATAAGGGTAACTTAACTTTCTCCGATTTTAACCAGAACTAAAATATGCATGCAACTTATCTTTCTCATATTCATATAATGCAAGAATATCCCCATAGATATGTGTCTAGATGGTGCTATGGACATGGGACAAATTATCGACATGAAGAGTTTAAACCCTTCACCTTCTACAAAATTAAACGATAGTTCATCGGTGACTAACATATTAGCTAGAGAATTATACTAACATGTTGCACATTGTTCTTACAAGGAAAATAGAAAACCGGATGTGAATATAGAAATAAGATTGTAAAATCAAGGGTTAATTACACTTTGCCCATGTTAAAGTGACTCGTTTTACACTTTACTACAGCTACCCGAAACCCCTAAAATTCAACATAGAACAATCATTAAACATGAAAAATTAGAGGCAGAGGGAAAAATTGAAGGAACCCTAATGATAAAGAGATGACTACGAAAATAAGTAAAACGATAAGAATTTAATTTTTTAGTAATTTATTGGGATTGAGGTTTTTGATCGAATAAAGTGTAGGCATGGATGAGAACAATAGGTTAATGGTAGAGAATGATGTAGGATTTTGAGAAAAACAACTTCCACCTAGCTAGATATATGCTAAGTTAAGGTTTAACCGACACTTAGATTTCTTGTCTAAGGTCTTACATATTGCTACAGCTAGAGAAAAAAGTTCACATTAAGGTAAGCTAATTGCATTTTTTTTTTTACATTTTGCTCTAACGGTGTTAGATTTTGGATGAAATTTTTTTATTTTGTGTGAAAAGTCGAAATTGCTCTCAGCTATACATCAAATTTTCAAATTGATGTCATTATCAACCAAATTATTCATAATTCATCTAATTATAATATTTATTAAAAAAAAATTGAAGTACATAATATTTATTAATAATACATAGATTTTATTAATAAAAATAATTTTTTATTATTATTTAATAATAATTATTGTTATTAATAATCATAATTATTTAATAAAAAATAAAAATAAATCAATTTTTAATTATTGATTAATAATAATAAAAGTAATATTAAAAAATAAAATAAATCATTAATATTAATAATAATAATATATTGAAACTTTCGAATACTCTCATACGAAGTTCATTTCGGGCTCATAGGATATCAAATCGAAGAGAATCGAGAGATCAACAACTTTGAATAAATAATTTTTTGTGAATATATTCTTAATAATTGATTTAATTTTACTTAATGAATAATTATTGCCAAAAATATTAATGATATAAATAATTCATTATTAATAACATTTTGCTCTAACACGGTTAAATATTGGACGAAATTATTTTAAAGAGTATAATTTTTTTTTATGGTGAAATTCTGGTTAGTCGCAATATATCTCTCAGAATGTTAAGACTTAATAATAGACACTTGCTGGGGGCACTCTGTCAGTGGAAATGTTTCACTATTTCGTAACCAATCAAAACGTACAAGTATCTATGATCATCAAACAAGTCATTTCACTTTATACTATTGTTACAAGTGATAACATATCTCAAGGTCCCCCATGAGTATGAGATCCTCTCTCAATTCCACCCTTCGAGTATCGCCTCTGCTCGGATTAGTTTCTGTTCTTCAAACGGATGCACGAGACTTCAGTCGCGCGAACACAACTCTAAATCAGTGAAGCACTCATTCTTCCTTGAATAGTGATTGAACATAGAATGTCGGTATTTGTCAAAACATTCACCTTCCCAACACGCTCGTCCTACACGCTTAGGAACTCTGAATGATCAGCTCAAAGATCGACTTACAAAGCCACAAGCACCAACTATCGGACGCCGCCAGACTTTTATAGTAGTTGATCGTCTCGTCTTTAGGGTTTCCTAAACCCTTGCTCATCTTCTTCTTGAAGTTTTCTTAAGATTCTACACAACTGAATCATATCGAATCACAATACATTTAGAAGATCTTCTAAAAATGGAAACTCACCGAAAGTCATCTCGAAAGATGTTTTACTTCTCATGTTGTTGCTTCTGGATAGACATCTTTCTGTTCTTTCAGCATATAACATATGTCGCAAAATGTAGACAGACATTTTCTAGCCAGTCGCTAAAATAGCCAATCTAATAATAACAACAGATGGAATTTTGGACAAAAAATTTCTTATTCGGAATTGTTGATCTTACAATTCTCTTCAATTTTATATACTACGAGCCCGAAACGGAGCTTGTATGAGAGATTCATGTCATTCGAAAGTTCCAATATATTATTATTATTAGTATTATTATTTATAATATTTTATTTATTAATTATTAAAACAATATTAATCATTAAAAAATATTTTTTTCAAAGTTGTTGACCTTTCGATTCTCTTCGATTTGATATACTATGAGCCCGAAATGGAGCTCGTATGAGAGAGTTATGTTATTCAAAAGTTTCAATATATTATTAATAATTAATATTATTTTAATCATTTGAATTATTAATTAATATCATTTGAATTATTAATGACTAATCTGGTCTGACCGGATTTGAATAAATGATGGTCTTAGCTGGGGAAAAAGACACTCGGGTATTTTTGTCTTTTTTAAAAAATTAAAAATTGTGCATTCAAAATCTAACACTGTTAGAGAAAAGTGTAAAAAACCGCAATTAGCTGACCTTAATGTTAACTTTTTTCTTTACATGTAGTAAAGTGTAAAACGGGCCACTTTAGTACGGGCAAAGTGTAATTAACCCTAAAAGAAAACTAGGGAATAATAAACCAAAAGCTGGGATGCTAGGGAATAATAAGGTGGAAAATAAATCTACTTAAGGTACATGCCACTTATTATAAAAATCGGAGATTATGAAATATAAAACAGGAAAATAAAAGGGTTATGCTTACGTGCTTAAATTCTAATCCCACAAATCGTATACATCAGATTATGAACACGAAATTTAAAAGTAATTAAACAGTAAATCTAAATCTAGCCGAAAAAGATAAAAAATGACGATAATATTTCTCATTTCCATTGTCGATGGCATGGCCAGAGACGTCTTGAGAGTCTGTCTAGTAGTAGAGTGGTTGTGACGGAGAATTCTAAGTTTGAATATGATGGAGTATCTATCTTTGTACCCATTTATAGTGTCCTCCAACTCAATCTTTCTCTTTCAATTCTCTCCTACAACGACAACAAAATTAATGCTCAACGTCAAAGATCTTTGCATTGAGAGTTGTAGATGGAATTTTTAAAAGAAATCCGACCAAGTTTATGAAGAGAAGATCTTTAAGTGACAATTTGAATGAACAAAGAAGGAAAATGAGAGAGATTGGACTGAGAAGAGAAGACACATGCGAAAAAAAAACCCTAAAAACTCAAGCTGATAGTTGGATGCTCAAACTGTTATTTAAACTGGTGAATAAATTCACATATGAAAAGATGTAGTACTCTAACACCCCCTCTAAGTGCAAGCCCGGTTGAAAGACACCATTGTCACGCCTTGAAAATTTTTCGTTTTAAATTCACCCAAGCGTAACAA
Source organism: Geranium rotundifolium (assembly GCA_963920655.1). Taxonomy (NCBI): domain Eukaryota; kingdom Viridiplantae; phylum Streptophyta; class Magnoliopsida; order Geraniales; family Geraniaceae; genus Geranium; species Geranium rotundifolium. The sequence continues at coordinate 8,430,021 of OY987319.1, read as the reverse complement.
ACGAACCCGTAACTGTGTTCGTTGGACCATCCCTCGCCCCCGCTCGGTTTGTGCATGAAGTATGTGCACGTTCCCTTCATTCATCTTTGAAACTTTTCCAGTCCTCCTGCAATCATTCGATACAAACGACTCATGAAACTGGCTCGAAATGGCCTCAATCGAGCGCCCGAGACCGAGCACCCGATTGATGGTCAAGACGGCCCCAAAAAGGCCACCCATTCGATCGAAGGTGCAATAAACGAAGCACCATCGACTTGTTGAGGTTTACCCACAGACGGCCCAAGAAGGCTACCCGCGATCGGCCCAAACCGACCTAAGCAACAACCCGAACGTTTCACAACGACGACCTAGACGGTCCAGCCATTCAACGCTAGTCCACCTCTACCTCACGGATCAGAAAAGTCAACAAGAAAGCCATGTCGCAAGCCCTAAGACGAAACAGATCAAGCAAGCCAAGGAGTAAAGTTAGACAAGCAACACGACGAAGCATGCGAAGCCCAATCGGCCAAGAAGTCCAAATTGACTTTCTTAGCCTTCAAGACGCCAAACTTGGCAAGTCCCCATAGTCGAATCTCTACTAAACTCGAACTAACATCATCCCCTCTTCTACATCTCGAGTTATTGGATCAGCTCGCTCATACCCCTTCCAATAATCTCAAATTATCTTTCACCCCGAGTTACCAAGATCGATTAATTCATAATCATCTTGGTAAACTCCTTGTCATCCCGAGCTATCAGAGCGACTCAAACATAGTCTACTCCAATAGTCTCGTTTGAACTCTCTCAACCTTCGAGTTGTTAGGAACGATTCGATTATAATCGTTTCCTACCAATCTCTTCTCCACCTTCTCATCTCTCCACCATCTCGGCTCCACAAGTTGCTCTAAGGACCAACTTGTCTGGCCCCTCACTTGTGGCTTCCTTGATTCGATATTCAATTCAGATGAAGTCGTTGTCATCTATCCCCTGTGTTAGCACTTCTTATAGGCTGACTAGAATCAAGCCGGTCTTGCGACCACCATGACTCGATATTCACACTCATTTCTCGTACCAAAGGCTACCTTGACCTCGCACTCATTTCTCGCACAAAAGCCTAGCTTGACGTCTATCGGGCCCTCCAGAGAAGAGAGGCATTTCGCACGATCAAGCGCCACACGATTCACTGGGTCAGAGATCTCCCAGGCCATGATACCATGCTTTGATACCATGTTAGAAATAAGAAAATATATTAATGATATTGATTGTGTGGGAATACTTAATGGTCCATCTGATTCATAGGTCTTATGCCCGAAATAGATGACATATGGAAGTCACATTCAAACAGAACACATTATGATAATGTGTCAAAAGCTCAACTCATCTAAAAGCTCAAGCTGATAAGCGGAAGCCCATACTGTTATTTAAGCTGGTGAAAGAATTCACATCTTTCAGATGTGATACTCTAACATAAAGTTTAACCTCAAGGCGCTTGATTTTTGCTTTGTCGTGTCGGAGCATCCAAGACCCTTCATCTTGTAAGATAGACGCACCATATTTGGCCACATATGTATTAATTTAACCAGTCTTGTTTAGCTGGAAAATTGGTTGTGTTTACACTACAAACCTAAGAACCGGACCATGTACGCCCAATTCTCATAAAATAAAATTGTTGACTGGCCAATTGAGTACGGTTTTAGTTCATCTGGATCATTTCCTAGCCGGTTTCAACTGTTCATTAGTTTTTGGTTATAGTTGAGAACTTTTTAAAAGCATTTTAAACTTTTTACATCATCTTTCAACTTTTGTTGTTGTTGTTTCATTTACCGTAGCCAGAAGAAAAAGAAAATGTTAGGTTAGTTAGCAAAAACTTCTTAAAATTGAAGATATTTGCGTTAGAAAATTGTAATATTTGAAGTAATCATTATAAATAGCGTGATACTAATAAAAATACTAGGATTGGGCACGATTATGGGACCGACAATAACTGGACAGGACCGAATCAATCGGTTATTCATTTTGGAAACCCAAATCCGAACCTAATGAGTGGGTATCAGTTTGGTTTTGGGCGCAGTTCTACGGTCCAGTTTTTGGTTCTACCCAATTATACCCAATTGAATGATTAACTGTGAGATTAAGGATCCGGTTCTCTGGTATATTGTATAGTTTTGCCCAATTAAACTCAATTAATGTGATATTCATACATTATTCAATTTAGGGTGAAAATTATACACAATTAAAATCTGTTTTGGGCAAATATATAAAATTGAAATACAAAAATTACTAGTTAAGACCCCCAAAATCGGTTGGGTTCTGAACCAGTTATTCATCGATTAAACATTCTCAAAACCGGAACTGAATTGAATTGATTCGATTCTTAATTTTGCAGACCTAAATTTGATCTTATACCCACAATTTTTTATTTTTCAGTTTGAATTCGATTTAAATTCCGGTTTTAATTTTTGTTTTGGATAAAAAGTTTCCACCCCTACACCCACCATTATCTTACTTCCTAAGCTTTACCACTTGCTTATGCAAATTGCCTAATTTCAAGCTCATAGGCGGGTTTTACTTCTTCCATAAATAGCATGCTCTCATGCACAACGATACACACTTACTCACTTACTAAATAATTGCCCTTATTGTTGCTCTATATTTCCAGTGAGTTGTACTCATTTGCTTATGTTTCTTTACTTGTTTTGTTTCTCATTCTTTATTTGCTTTTGCTTGCATTATGTACCGTTTTCAACAACTATCATATTTTTTGCGCAGCAATCATGTTTTTTTTGTTCACAATACAGTGTCAATGGTCATCATCTTGTTTGTATCTTCCTCTAAATCATTTCATCGCCTACCTTCAATATTTAATACACATTTATAACGTTTACCTCATCAACATATGATATTTATCAGCATATCATACATCAATCATTTGTCAATCACATAATAAGATAAAGGCACACAATTCAATTTGATTAGCATAAATAAATATTTTCAAAGCTAAATATAGAAGATCAAATTAATATTTAAGACTATATATCAATTACACCACACACACTCTTTTCTAATAATACATCTTTTTTCTTAATTACATTTAAACTAATTTTATTTAAATATCGTGCTGAGTTATGAACTCTAGTTTGAAATCGATGAATGAGACACCACACACATTTTTTACTTTTAAAATATTAATAAAAAAAATTTGCGCGTATATATCCAATCAATTACACCACGTTCACTCTTATTGTCAATATATCGATAAATTTAATTTGCATACAAATATCCAATTAGGCTATGTTTAGTAGGTCTAAGTGTCACCATTATCGATAGCATCTTTTTAGAGGAAATAGCGGGTCTCTTTTAACGTACAGTAACAATAAGTGGATCGACTAATGTTCAAAGTCAATAAATCTCCGGAAAAATGTTCAAAACAACTAATTTAAGATTATTTGATAAGCTTACGACACAAACTACCCAAAAATATTTAAGAAACATAAACTCCAATCATATTCACCATAATCATCCGTTGTTGCATCTCCACCCGCACGAAAATTCTTTGAATATGCTCCTCAATTTCCTCTGCATGCACAAAACAAAACCCATATGATTATGTGTAAATAATTGATTTGAACTGAGAATATAGATGACAATGGCACTAATATATCACAACTTACACACAATTTAACATCAATCCTCGTCTTCTCATTCCTTCCTTTGATTCTTGATCGTCTCGGTTCCTCGTCCACCTCCGATACAAGCCGTTCATACCTCCGTCTTCTTTGAAACATCCGGCAAAACGACGCCGCGAAGCTTGACAGTCTCCTCTTCTGACAATGCCATTATTGACAACAGTACATTGGTTCAGTCAATAACCTCTACGCATTGTTCTAGAAAGTAATAGCGCTAGTCAAAGAATAATTAAAAAATTAATCAGGTAAAAGGGCTAAATCATTATTATCATTGAAAAATTTGAAGACTAATCAAATATATTAATTAGGCAAGTCGGAGTTTTTTAAAACACTGCCTCTGTTATTCAATGTATTTTTGGCGCATGATGCTAGAGTATGATCACTCTAAAAATCTGAACCAATAAACTAATAGTATAAATTATGGGTGGATGATCTGGGTCCAACACGCACGGGAAGTGGTTTACGTGAGACATCACCGAACTCTAATATCGTATAAAAACCGCGACACGCCTAGACATTTGAGATGATAGGTGAAAACTCAAATTTTCTTATAAAGCGGTGAATGAAAAATCAATGTTTCTCCTCTAACACGCGAAAAATGGAGAAATAAAGGAATGAATTGTACAACTCACATAGGGTTTGGTCCGTGTGATTTTGTGGTAATATGGCCACCGATTGGAGGTGCTTTGGCGTAGGTCTCTAGCATAGGCAAGAAGCTCGGCACGGCGATTGTAACCGTGAGACGGTGAAGGCCTGCCTCTCTTGATCAGATGTATTGATTGCCACGGAGCGGCGACCGGAGATTCGACATAGACGGTGATGATCACTCCGTTCGTGTCCGTGGTGCTCGCCCTCAATTTCGTACTTTTGTGACCTTGCTTGGCCATGGCCGTGTGGAAAATGATTGTCACGCCAAAATAAAGTGTAATGGAGAGAAGAGAGTGAAGCTGAAGAGTGCAATTTATATTAAGCACTCACTGTTTATTGGGCTTCTATGATCATTGAAGAAAATGAAGCCCATTGATGGCCCATCACTTCTTCAGATGAATCACTCAGTGAGTTTTGTTGTAGTATTTAGGGAAAAGTACATATACCCATTGTACTCATATTAGGTCACAAAACATATATCTATACTCATATTTAAAAGTGGATATTTAACTATACTTAGTGATCGAAAATTGACAGTTAGCACATGTCGTTCGATTTTTGGATGAAACCTATTAAAATTTTAAGTAAAAAGACGAAAATGTGCTTAGTCAGACTTTAAATTTTCAAAACCATGACATTATGAGGATTTTGATTATTCTCCGGTGACCATTGCTCAAGCTTCGTCGGCCTCCGGTCGACTTCTCCAATCGTCCTCGCCTTCTTGCTACTGATCGGAGTCTCGCCTGAAACATCGCCGAAAACATCGGCAGCACCGGAGCTCGCCTGAAGCGGGCGTGTCCAGTCCCGACCGAGGAGCGATATGACCTTGTTTCCAGCCAGTGGCTAGGAGGTGAGGAAAACCGGAGAAGTCGGTCGGAGATCGGAGACGAGGCCCGCGAAACTTGAGTCATGATCATCGGAGAAATAACCAAAATCCTCACAATGACATAATTTTAAAATTTTGAAATCTGACCAAGGGCGTTTTCGTCGTTTTACTTACAATTTTAACATATTTACTTCAAAAATCTAGCGTTAGGTGCTAAATGTCAATTTTTGTAGTTGGGTGTAGTTATGTGTCCACTTTTGAATATAGGTGTAGTTAATGTGTCTTTTGGCCTATATATTAGGGTAACTATATGTATTTTTCCCTGGTATTTATGTATTTCACTTTTATTATTATACAACTTTTATTGGACTTCTCTTAAGATGAGAGTCAAGTGGCCATATTCAACTCTTTCTTACGTAAGAGTGTGTCTTGAGCCCATCGTTAATACAATAATCTTAAGAATCACAAAATTGGTGTTGTTTTGTTTCATTATATCATAACCAAGCCCAAATGAATACACAATTTGATAATGTGATTTGACTTTTATCGAGAGCTTAAATCTCTTACTTGTACGTGTAACATAATAAAAGTGACCAGATACTTTCACATTTTACAAAAGATATTCAACAGGTCCAGTATATCGAATGAGAAGAATCGTACATAAATATTTCTTTAAAAATTATATTTTACTGTTTTTTGTATGGTTCGTTAATAACGAATCTCGCCTAATTTTGTTAGGGCATCTCCAACCCTGTATCCAAATATGCAAATTTTTGCATATTTGGAGACTATCTTCTCCAACGCAGGTATCCAAATATGCATATGCATATCCAAATATGCATATTTGCTACAGTGAGTCTTCAAATTTGAATACACACTGTAGCAATCTCCAAAAGTGAATAAATGGGAGTTAAGTGAAATGCTTTATTTTTATTTTTATTTATGAGTGTAATAAATGGGTATCTAAATTTATTTTTATTCATGAGTGTAATTTATGTGTATTTTTTAAAAGAAATTAATTAATCTATTTAATTTGATTGTAAATTGAATATATAAAAATTATTGTATTATAACTTCATTTGTAATTTATTTTGCAAAATATACTTTTCATTAGAATCGACGACAAACAATGATTTTAAATAAAAATTCGACAACAAACATAGATTTTCAATTACAATAATAAATAAACGAACACAATTATTTGTCTTATTCACTAAGAATATCGAAATATTGACTAAAATTACTCGTTGGGACGAGTTTACTAATTCGTAGAATTAATTTTGTTTTATTCGATGTGTTATTTTTAATATTTTATTATATAAAATTTTGATTATTATATGACATTTATTTTTAGTAAATTAATGTATAAATTTAAATAATTTATTAGAATTAGAATTATATATATACAATATGTAAAATTATTAAATAATAAAAGTAATATTTGATGTGACATATAGATATAATTTTGGAGATTGCGTTGGAGAGAAATAGATATATTGACTCAATCATTGGATAATAATTTTTGGATATATGGATATAACATTGGAGATGGCCTTAAGAGAAAAACGCTACTATTCTCTAAACCCCTGCGTATTCATTAAAAACACAACTTTGTTACTTAAATTATTTTGTTGTAGAGAATGTGTGGTTTGATATAAAGTGCATATATTATATGGCGAGTGGATTAATTTGTTCTTAAACCAAATGTCAACATTTTTTGTACATAAAATATTGCAAACCAAAATATCATTTTAATAGGTTTGTGGATTTCAAGGGAATATTCAACTTTCAATAATAATATTTTAGTATTAACTGCTGAGCACGTCAATTTTTGTTCGTTTTTCTTGTTTAATAAACAAAACGGAAAAATGGATTTAAAAATTGACGTGCGTATATATAAAACGATGATCTACGGAATAAAATCAATTATCTGACGTGATTTATATATGGCAGTGCCATGCGCAATTAAGCTATAAAATAACAAACTTAATCTAATTTTTAAAATAATAATAAATTCATTTTTAAATTTTACGCTTGATGGATATACACGAAGGTTGAATAGGAGGAATAATTTGACTTTTTAAGAGAGGAAAATCGTCCCGGTTCCATAATAATGATTTATTATTAGTTTATTGTTCAATAGAATATCATCTAAACTTATTTATAGGGTGGGCACATTTTACCAATCGAAATTCAAACCAAATTCGAATCGAAGAACCAAAAAACGCGGGTATCGAATCGAACTTGGGCCTGAAAATTGAGAACTGAATCAATTCAGTTCGGTTCCGGTTCTGAGAGTGTAGAACCGCTAATTAATCGATTCAGAACCGAACCAATTTTGAGGGTTTTAATTAGTATTTTTTGTATTTCAGTTTTATATTTAAGCTTAAAAAGAGTTTAATTCTGTATAATTTTCACAATAAATTGAATAATATATGAATATCAAATTAATTGGATTTAATTAGGTAAGACTGTACAATTATATTAGAGAATAACACCCTTAATTTCCCAATTAATCATTCAATTGGATCTAATTGGGTAGAACCAGATAAAATACCTACTTATTGGGTCCGAATTTGAGTCTCCAAAATGAAGAACTGATTGATCGGGTCCGGTCTAGTTCCAGAACCGTGTCTAACCCTACTTATTTATGCAGTGAAGCATTTCAGCGAGACTTACTTAGAGGCGAGAGACCATTGAAAATAATATGAGAATGTCATGGGGCTGAAAATCCGAGTTTCATATTATATTTTATAAATGATGCGTGTCGAGAGAATGATATAACAAGAAAGCCACTAAACTATAAGTTTTTTGATGCGCATGCAGCTCATCGTGCACCACATTTCTTCTCATTTGTTCTTACGATTTTCACAACATTTTTCCTCTATCCTTATACGTATACAGAAGAACCACGCATATAGAGCCAGCATTTACTAGACTTTGTGAATATAGTCTAGAATAGAGTGGGTTTAGACAAAAAAAAGTTAAGACTACTATTTTTGTCATCTCGGTGTACTCAAGATCGATAACATCGATTGAGCAATATCGAATTAAATAGGAATAATTCAATGATAGCTGATATTTTTAGATTGGACCAAAACTAAAATGAAATCGTGTGCGTTAAAAAGGATTAAATGATAGAGATTAATACCGTTCCTATTGGTTCATTAATGGCTTGAAACGAGTGAGTTGAAAGGCTGAGATCAAAACTTGATTTCATAGTTAATTAAAGTGGGCCAAGGTAATTATTATATTTATTTTTGAAACAAAGTCCAAGTTTATTAATCTCGAATGAAATAATCAGGTTGAATTTAGTTTGGTGGTTGACCCTACTCGCTATCTGACTTCAAATCAAATTTTAAGGCTCAGATCGATATTTTAATAAGATAAAATTTAATAGTTAATAAGAAAAATAACTTAATATTCGAAAGAAAAAATCTCAATTAAAAAATCAATTCAACACTTTCAAGTCATAACATTTTTTAGCTCTCACGTCCATTTTATCCAAGTGTAATCTCTGTCAGGTAGAGTAGAAGTGTTTCTTTCTTGTCCAAATTTGTCTCTAACTCATAAAGCCGCCTCTTAAAAGTCTCTTGCTTGAATTAGTCTAATTTTACCTTACTTGCCCACCTACTTTTTATATGTATATCACTGGTAAAATAAAGAAACAAAATATAATAATTTATTAAAATTGATTTAGTGGTGATCACTGGGACTGTCTATCGAGTCGGGTTGAGTAGACCCTGCTCGGGTCGTACCCGGTTCGGTTTGAGTTGGGTACCAAAACCCAGACTCAATACTTGATTCGGTTGAGGAGTCGGGTAGTCGAGTTCGAGTAGAATCGGGTGTCGGGTGAGTCAGGTATACCCAAGACACCCGACGCAAAATTCTCAATTTGTATTCAAACCAGTTCGAAACCCTAACCCTAAATTCCTAAATTCGTAATCCAAACCAAACCCCTAAAATTAACCCTCAATTCAAAACAGAAACCTAAATCCCCAAATTGAAAACTCTAAAAATCCCTAAATATTCAATTCAAAACCCTAATCTCCAAATTGATTAGGGTTTCCCCAATTCATAACAGAAAACCCACAATTGATAACTTGCAATTAAATAAAAATCAAAATCTGGATTGAAAACTCTATTAATCCCCAACTTGATTAGGTTTTCCCAACTGAGAACACATATTCAAATAAAAATTGAAAGAAATTTGAAGTCTCGAACCTTAAACCCCATAAATGGAAACGGTGAAAAAAATTTCAAACCTTTGACGTTGGCGTTGTCTGACGGTGAAGCTTCAATCTCCAGCTCAACTGGCGAATCGAACCGTTGATGAGCCTCATCTCCACCATTTCTTGATTTATAATGGTGGAGATGAGAATCACCGACATATCGATTCATAACAATAACTCTGTGAAGAGATCCGTTGTGAGATGGAGGAGAGAGGACACAACTTCAATGCCTCGAATGACGAGAAAGGAGAGGTGAGAAGGACGGACATAGTTGTTAGGTTTTTCAAAGAGATCAGAGACGAGGCGAGAGGGACAAGAGAAAGACGAGAGGGACGAGAGAGAGAGAGAGAGAACGAGGGCTGAAGTGAGGTCGTCGACTCGATTATGTGTGTGGAGAGAAGAATGACACATCGCTCAAAATCAACGAACCAAATTAATTCAACCGGCGTAGATCGAGGGTGGAGAAGACGTCACGTCGACACTTCATTTTCAGCAGCTTTTTTTGTATTACGCATCCCACATCGGAAACACATGAACATGTTTTGTTGTTTATAAACGTTTTTATCAATGAGCAGAGAAAAAATAGAAATGGGCTGTGCTGGGCTTCATTGTGCTGAAGTCTGAACTATGGCTGTTGGGTTGGGGGCATCGTGTTGTCGGGTACCCGGCGGATTATAGAATTGGACCCAATACTCGACTCGGTTGGCTTGTCAGGTGGTCGGGTATTGGGTCAGTCGGGTCTCAGGTTAGTCGAGTCGGGTGTTGGTGAGTCGAGTCGGGTTTCGGGTTATCGGGTAAAATGGATAGTCCTAGTGATCACGTGTAAATCTTATCAGAGCCCGAACGTGCGCCGCCGAACATCTCCAGCGACCACGGCTTCGACATTGTCGGCTAGCACCAACAAAAATCTCTAGCGAGAACGACCAGAGAGATCTCGTCTCCTGCACGCGTCTTCGGTCGGTTCCAGCAGCACTGACGACTCCCCCGCCACTACTGAAGCCCGCCACAACCCTGAGCTTCGCGGCCTCCGTCTCGCTGGCGAGCTCATTCAACGCCAATCACCCTCGTCACGATCCACTATTCCAAAGCTCCAGCTTCCTCGCTCCTTGCACGCCTCTCCAAGCTAGCTCCTCCAGACAGAGCTGACGAACCCACCTGCATGCAAAACTTTGGCCAGAGCAAGCTCGTGGCCATCCCGAGCACCTGTCCGACCGACCTCTAGCCATATCTGAAAAAAGCCTCCATATCTGATTTATTCTGTCAAAAACCGAGCTTAAAGCTCCCTCTCAACCTCAATCTGGTCAAACCCGCACCGGAGGAGCTGTCAGAAATAGGTAAGAATGGTCGTCGGCGCGACCTTGCGGAGATCGGCGCCACCGCCGGCGACCTAAAGAGCTGAGTGAGAGAGAGTGTGTGTGTGTTAATGTGTTTATGTTTTTTCCACTTGTTTTTAGAAATATGAGCATGTGACGCTGAAAACGTGTTTATAATTAATATAGTTAAATATGAATGACGTATTCTTAAGAGAAAGTATGTGACATTTTCTCTTATGAAAATATATACTTCAGAAGGATAATACTCAATTAAAATTAGATTTTTTCTAGTTATTTTTTAGGGAAAAAACACAATTATCATCAAGCAACCAACTCAACATCACGCCGGACAGTTGAAGCAACAGATAGTAGGACATACCCCGCACCGTGATCCCAACTACTGTTAGCTAAAACGTATCTAGCTAATTTATGAACCACAACATTACAAAAATGACGATCAAAATAAATAATAGCACATGTTCTAGAAGTGGACATTACGTAACTCCAATCGTTGTTGCTAGGGGTGAGCAGAAATGTCCGGACAACCCGGCCCAACCCGTCCACTCATAGTCCAAACCCGGAGTGACCCGGGTCGGGAACGAGCACCATATAAATATTATAAGCCGGGTTACGGACATAAAGTGGGGTGTCCGGCCCAACCCGGCCTAATGAACTTAACTAACTAACTAACTAAACACGTACTAATGTTAAAAGGGTCATTTTAAGTTTTTTTTTAACAAACAAGTTCGAAAAACACAATTTTCATATAAACTACTCTAAATGTTATTGACAATCTATTCTTGTGATATTGAAGTGTTAATTTTGTAATATGTTTTTGTGTACATAATTTATTTTTGCAATTATTTTTTGTGTACAATATATATTTTTTTAATTTTATGGACGAGCTGGACTCACCCAGAACCCGTCCGGACTCAACCTGCCCACTTGTCCAATGGACAACACTATTCATGGGCAGAGAATGGACATTAAAATAGTCAACCCGCTAAGTCCGGGTTGGACCCAAAATTAAGCTATAGACTGTCCAACCCAGCCCATGCTCACCCCTAATTGTTGCGTACTTGACACTTCAAGGGATGCAATCCGCTAAAAACCATGTTTCAAATAGGTACAAAGGGACCACTGCTATCTGTTGGATGCAATCTCATCAATGGTTTCCATTATTTACCTAATTATTACAAAAAATAGTCAAATACTACCTATAAGGGTATATAGGTAAAATCAACATATCACAAATTGGGCTTCTCTCCCAGCTCTCGTCTATCAAACATGCCGAGCACTCCCTCTCCTCACTCCAATCCTTGGTCTCCTCCCTTATCTCCTCCGTCTTTTAACCTCCGTCGAATTGTAGAACTGATCCTCGCCACGGTTGCTCCAGAACTGAAGATCCGACCCCAACATCCCGATTGGCGACGACGAGGGCTCGAAACCGTGAATCGGCAAGAGAAGGGCTCAGATTATGGGGATTTCAGAGGCGGGAATGTAATGAGACTCGCTCTGCGACTCTGATTGGGACAGAGAGATAGAGGGATTTAGATGTGGAATATCTTCTTCGAATGAAAATCACCGTCATTTTGATTTATTTGAATGATTCAATCATGAATTTCATATGAGAAATTGGAAAAATGAAAAATCTGAAAGCCTTTCATGTAACTAAAAATCTGAAAGCCTCTTATATAACTGAAAACCTGTCCAAACAATAAAGAACTACATTCAAACAGGTTTTCTGAGTCATATTTCATGAAATTCAAATGTATTAACTCATAAACAATTCAGATCAAGGTTTTTCCAAAATATAAAAAACTTTCATATTTTGTAACTAAAAAACTGAATGCCTTTCATATAACTGAAAACTTGTCAAAACAATTAAGAACTACATTCGAACAGGTTTTCTGAGACACAATTCAGGAATTGTAATGGTGTGACATGGGGTTCCCTAGTGTAACGAGAGTTTCAGATATTTTTTTTATAGGAAAACACTAATACCCGTCGGGGGAGTGGTGTAACAAGGGTTCCCCTAGTGTAACGAGGGATTCAGATATTTTTCTATAGAAAAACACTAATACCCGTCGGGGGAGTGGTGTAACGAGGGTTTCAGGTATTTTTCTATAGGAAAACACTAATACCCGTTGGGGAAGTGGTGTGACGAGGGGTCCCCTGGTGTAACGAGGGTTTTCAGTCATATGAAAGACGTTTAGGTTTTTAGTTACAAAATATGAAAGGTTTTCATATTTTGGAAAAACCTTGATCTGAATCGTTTATGAGTTGATACATCTGAATTTCATGAAATGTGTCTCGGAAAACTTGTTCGAATGTAGTTCTTCATTGTTTGGATATGTTTTCAGTTATATGAAAGACTTTCAGATTTTTATTGTTTCCAATTTCTCATATGAAATTTGTGGATCCAGATCTGGGCACTCCTTCGAGGCGGTCCAACGCCATGAGCTCGTTCAATGATCTTAGTGCTGAAGCACAATCATGGAGAAGAGAGGGAAGCGTCGGAGACAAGAGTGAGATTGCAAATAAATTGAGACTCGGGGACTAAAATGGAAATAAGGAAATCGAGAAATGGAGTATAGAGGATGAGGATGTTGCGAACGAGCGGCGGATCGTGGTCGGCGCTGACGTAGACATAGAAGACGTTGGAGATGAGGCTCGGGTCGCAGACGGAAGTGGAGAAGAGGTGCGTGAGGGAAAGAGAAGGAGGGCAAGCTTGAGGAGAAAAATAAAAATATAACCCCATGTACATGTTAAAAGACTAATAAAAATTACAAATTCGAGTTATTTACACCCATGTACCACTGCGTGCATCTTAACCATTATTTATATAATTTTGTGGCTGAGATTAGTCCCTTAATACCTATTTGAAAGTATGGTTTTCTGTTGATTATTTCCCAGACTTCAGTTAAAATGTTATTTCCATCGAATTAAAGTTAAAATAAAAATATTATTAAAAAACGGACTAAATAAGAATATGCCAGCATTTCTTGCCTTGTCCGGCCCAGTCAAACTGAAACAGACCCAAGCAACCGCTGGTTAGCCACCAAACATCACCCACGTGTCGTGATCTGGTAACTTCCTCCAGGTACGCATCGAGCACACCGAATAAAAACCCACCCTCTCGACAGATACACAATTACAATCCATCACCGTATTTAAACTCACTCGCCCCAATTTCGATACTTTCTTTTTTGCGCGCAGTCAATCCCCCTTGACCAGTCTCCGCCACCTCATCTCCGCCGTCGCCTCCACCAATCGCGGCCAATCTAGCCTCCCTCCGATCCCGCGAATCTCGCTCAAATATTTTCTCGATTCCTTTCCTTCGCTTTGATTCGATTCTCCATCAATTTACATCGCCATGATGCGAACCCTCATTTCAGCCTCCGCCGCGATTCTCCGATCCCGCGGCGTCGCGATTTGATCCTCCATATGCATACCTTCTGCTGCATCTCCACTGTGTCCGAGCACGCGACTTCGAAGCCATTCTCCATGCCGCCGCAGCCGAGAGCTGCCGCCGCCAGATCCGACTCGTCGGCGAAGGTGCAGAGCCACAGCCGCCACAGCAGCGTCGACTACGCGCGCCTGAGCCAGCGCGTCTCCGTGGAGGCGCCGGGGCGGCAGTCCTCGGCGAGGGAGCAGGTTCCGGCGCCGGTGGTGCAGGTGGACCTGCAGATCAACGATCTCGTCGGGAACGGGATCTCCGGCGTGCTCAACAAGTGGGTGAACTACGGGAAAGGTTGGCGACCGAGGTGGTTCGTGTTGCAGGACGGCGTGTTGTCTTATTTCAAGATCCAAGGACCTGACAGGATCGTCTTCAATCTCGACACCGAGAAAGGTTCCAAGCTGATCGGCGAAGAATCGATGAGGAGGTTCTCCAGGAGCAGGAGCAATGTCAATGGCGCGCAGAGCCACCACCGCACGCCTGTTGGAGAAATCCACCTCAAGGTGTTTCTATTTTCTAGAATTTGGTGCTGTTTCTGGTTCATCCTTGTTCTAAATTTGTTCGACTGCAGGTTTCGTCAATCCGCGAGAGCAAGTCTGATGATAAGAGGTTTTCCATCTTCACCGGGACGAAGAGGCTCCATCTGAGGGCGGAGAGCAGGGAGGATCGGATCGCGTGGATGGAGGCGTTGCAGGCCGTGAAAGACATGTTCCCGAGAATGTCTAACAGCGAGCTAATGGCTCCCGTGGAGAATGCTGTGGTGTCGACCGAGAAGCTGAGGCAGCGCCTACGCGAAGAAGGCGTGAGCGAGGCTGCAATCCAGGACAGCGAGCAGATCGTGAGGAACGAGTTCTCTGGGCTGCAGCAGCAGCTCGTGCTGCTCAAGCAGAAGCATTGTCTGCTCATCGACACGCTTCGGCAGTTAGAGGTACACCTAATGAATACTAGGAAAGAAAAGGATTTGGTGCACAGTTCTTAAGCAAACTAACAAAGTCCTCTTATTCGTAGTCACTTATTATATTAGTATCAACATTTTGCAATGTTATCGATAAAATGGATGCCTAACTCATACCTGATTTGACTTATAAGTAAAAAAGGCATCCTTAGTAGCATACTCTTACAGCTTAGTTACTATATGCTGGTACTTAGCGGCGGCAGTGATGCTTTTAGCCATGCCACTAGGGGAGCTTGGTTGTGGTAGTGGTCTGGGGCAGTGGATACTCGATGTTTTTACAAAAGTTAAAAGCTTGACCTCAGTAAACGGCTTAAAGGTTAGATCTGTAATTCCTAAAGTCTGTCATTTGTTAAGTAAATTCAATCTCTACGTAAAAAATATATATTCTTTTTCTTGACTCCTAATTGGTAACAAATTGTTTTAAACATTCCATTACATGGACTGCTTGATCTTTCCATTTTCACCATCAGACAATAAGTGTTAATATTGGATAAGGGCACTACATCAGTCATAATCCTTACATGGTCCATGGACAAAGTTGCAAGGCTTCCAGCCTCAATAGTACCTAGGGCAATATAAGGCGTGCCTCTGAAGTCTTTATTTTTGTCAATCCTTCTGATGTTGGAATATCCACGAAGTTCACTGAGTCATGTATCGTTTTAGAGAAGTGGAGAAATGTATGCCTAGAAGTAGATTTATACTTACTCCTTACTGGCTCTAGTTCTCGAGCAGAAATGGTTTAATGACTGTTGCTGGCTAGTTCATGCCACCCTTTATTGGATATATTCCATTACTTCCATGCAAACAACTTTTGTGCTTGTTTCTCTGTAAGCTTACAATGTTTCAGAAGTTGTATGGCTGAAACATTTGTTAAAACTCATGATCTATTTTTAGATTTCAAATATCTTGCTTAACCTTAATCTGCATAAATTTGTTTAGTTTTTAAGTTCATTTCCTTCTCAAGTTCGGGATATTAAGCAGTTTATTCTACCCCAGCAGTGCAAACTGTGTTGCTGTTTTTTAAATGTTATTCTCTTCTTTGCTGACAAATTATCATTTTCTGTATTTTGTAGACAGAGAAGGTTGATCTGGAGAATACTGTTGTTGATGAAAGCCAAAGACAGTGGAATGATGAAGGAGCTTCGTCTATATTAAGGCAAGACAAACTCAGTGGTATGTGCTTTTCCATTGGTTGCATAGTTTCCACGTGTCATGTGAAATTTATTATAATATTCACTTCAGTATAATAGATACGACTAGATTTTCACGCTTGCATCTGCAAAGTTATGATATTTAAATTTTTTTCAAGTTTGGTATCAAGCTCTTTTAGTCAGATCCATAATCTTGAATTATTATTAGGATTATATTTCTAGCTGCATCAATTCGTGATATGCATCATGTGAGACTTAGTATCAGAGCTGTGGATATGTTTATGTTATTGCAACCCAAGAGTATTAGCATCTTCTAAATTATAAGGCAACATGATTTTTGACTGACAAGAGGAGCATACTGATGTGATTCCTATAGAGCAATCAAATTCTCATTAGGTTGTTCCTTTTTGGCCTTTTTCATGCAGAAGGAACTGGAAGTGAATCCGATGATAATGATAGAGTCGATGGTGCAGAGGAAGAAACAGATGAAGATGACAATGCTTTCTTTGACACTCGGGATTTTCTATCATCAAGTTCTTTTAAAAGTAATGGGTCTGATATTCGTATATCATCGTTCTCTTCAGATGAAGATGGCCTTCATGCAGCTGAATGGGAGGATGATATAAGTCCTTCTATGAGAACTCCAGTGACTAATTTTGCTTATGTTAAACGCCGCAAGAAACTGCCCGATCCTGTTGAAAAAGAAAAGGGTATCAGCCTATGGTCAATGATCAAAGATAACATTGGGAAGGACCTGACAAAAGTGTGCCTTCCTGTTTATTTTAATGAGCCCCTCTCTTCTCTTCAAAAATGTTTTGAAGATTTGGAATATTCTTACCTCATTGACCGGGCATATGAATGGGGAAAGAGGGTAAGTCTGTAGAAATACTTGCTTGGTTTGCTTTACACTAGGGGTTCTAACATTATTCCTCTATTATAATTTTCAAGTGCAGTGCATTTTGAGGTTCTTATCCTACCGTATTGAGGGATTAATTTATTACTCTATTCATATAAAAAGTCCATTGATAATATAACCCTGTTTCAGATTTTGGTATAGTCAGTTGTGCTAGTAGCTTACTCTTTGTTTCATATCAATAAATGAATTGCTATGATAGCCTTGTTTTGGATTTGGTGAAGTCAATCCATGTTATATATGCGAGTGTGTTTACGCATGAAAAGCGATGGAATTATATGTTCTGTTATATTATGGGTAAGATATGGAATTCTCCTTAGGTAGGCTATGAGGCAGTGTCTCCCTCCCTATTGTGTCAATGTGTTGCACAGGATGCCATGTAAATTCATTGACTCTTGAATTTTTTTTTTGATTGAAGCTTCTATATATCGAAGCCAGGTGATATTAGCTGCAAGTTCTTTTGTATAGAAAAAAACTATATTTGGATGTACGGTCACTAATATGTGTAATTTGGAGGATTTAAATGATGTCAGATTCTGGATATTTTGTTGCTTTTATGCTCACATTTAAGAATGACTTCTTTTTGTATTTTTGAATCAGGTTCATAAGTATATAATGTCTTACTTTTATGAGTCGTTTATGATTTTCCTTAAGAATCCCAATCTAACCCCGACTCTTATATTGTAGGGTAATAGTCTTATGAGAATTCTAAATGTGGCTGCTTTTGCTGTGTCTGGTTATGCTTCAACTGAAGGACGAGTTTGCAAACCCTTCAATCCATTATTGGGAGAAACATATGAGGCTGACTTTCCTGATAAAGGTCTCCGTTTTTTCTCCGAGAAGGTTAGTGTTGGAACCTTGGTGTACATAATATCTGGCTTTAAGAATTATAATGTTCAATCAGTGTAGATGAACTTGAAAATCAGTTTATAATAATGTCTTAAATCCAATCACCTGCTGTTAAACCTGAGATGATGATTTTGTGATTGGTCAAGTTTCTTAGACTGGTAGATTAGAGTTAATGATGACATGCTTCGCTTTTGTACTTAAATATTTATTACATTTCACTGTAGCATATAACTATTTTATTTTTATAGCAATGCAGCCATTCCGCTCGTAATAAAAGTCAGGTTCTATGACCAAAAATGCTCTTAGAATATCATATTTAATCTAACTTATTGGAGTTTCCAGTCATTCTATCCAGCCTCTTATGTTGCCCTTCAGTAGGCAGCCATTTTATCAACTGTCCCAGACATGTTTGATCACTTCGATTTGGTGTGAAATCACATGGGAAATATTTAATAACAAAATCATTTCGTCTTTGTTTCCAGGTCAGTCATCACCCTATGATTATTGCATGTCACTGTGAGGGTACAGGATGGAAATTTTGGGGGGACAGCAATTTAAAGAGCAAATTTTGGGGTCGGTCAATTCAGCTGGATCCAGTTGGGATTTTGACTTTGCAATTTGATGATGGAGAAGTTCTTCAATGGAGCAAGGTAATTACCAAAAAGAATTGAATAGTATGCTTTTGGTTTGGAGTACAACTTTTTAAATGGGGTTGTCATCTGTTAGGTTACAACATCGATATATAATCTTATTTTGGGGAAGCTGTACTGTGATCATTATGGCACGATGCGCATACAGGGAAGTCAGGAGTATTCATGTAGGCTAAAGTTCAAGGAGCAGTCTATCATTGATCGAAATCCTCACCAGGTGCTTTTTCCCCCTCCCTCTCTCTCTCACACACACACAGATATTTTAAAGTAATCATATTAGTCATATTTACTAGAACATGACATGATTAGTACTGTTCCCTTATAAATTTAGCCTGTCTTTTGTTTTCATTATGTTGTCTTGTAACAAATAAAAATAAAAACAACCAAAACAAGAACTGAAATTAGAGCTTACATTATGTCGTGATTGCTGAATCTTATGTTTTGAAACACACAACAATGTTATCTTGCATTTGCATGAGTTGGAACTTATAGCTGTTTCGGAATTCAAATACCGCATGGAGTCAGGTATCGAGACCGATAAAAAAAGTGTAAGGTCTTGTTTTAGTTGCTCTGTTCTGCAGAGCAATGCCCACTTCAGATGTAGATAAGGAGCATCATATGCCTTAATAAGACGACATTCTCCGCACGTATTGAAATTTATTGGTTAAGAAATGATTGAATATTTGGTTTACTTTGGGGAATTTGTAATAAATTTATAAGCCAGTTCTGAAGCCCCGAAAGGTTCCCTGCTGGTGCTATACTGATAGGAATGTAATAGAATATGAATTTTTTTTGAATGTTTTTGTTTCTATTGATGCCTGCAAGAATAATGGTTGGTGACCATATTGTCATGTAATGTTCATTGATTTTTCAGGTACATGGTATAGTTCAAGACAAGAATGGGAAAACGGTGGCAACACTATTTGGAAAATGGGATGAGAGCATGCATTACGTGAATGGAGACTTGTCTGGGAAGGGAAAGGGGCTTGAGTCTGAAGCAGAAGCTCATTTGCTATGGAGGCGTAACCAACCTCCCGAATCTCCCACCAGATACAACTTATCTCGCTTTGCAATCACATTGAATGAACTCACTCCTGGACTGAAGGTGATATTATTGTGTCGTCTTCTATCCAAAAATACTTTCCTACTTTTCTAATATAAAATAAGTATTCACTTTCCATCAGTGTTCTAAAAATCCTCAACTTGTCCAGATTAATCTCCGACTAGGCCCCGATTAATTCTCCGTTGGTTCTCAATTAATCCTTTAATCCGATTTATTCCCCGACAATTCCCCAAATAGTCCCTAGAATGCCCTCTCTACCCGACTAGCACCCAACATTTAAAAAAAAACTGCTTTCCATTACCTGTAATTATTACTCTATAAGTTAGTTATAACAACCTTTGTGGTGGACATATGAGGGCACATGGGGGCAAAAGATGGCAAGTCAAACACTAAAACGAATATTTAGTTACACCCAAATACCGTATTGGTTGAGACGGACGTGGAATAGAAAGTATGAAACTTACTGGAAGATGGGTTGAGGAAAGCTGAAGGGATAATGCAACAAGTAGTGAAATGGGACTTGGGACAGGGGACTTATCAATGTTAACTCTCTTTTACACCTTTATTTGGCGACATAGAAACACTGTACAGAGAAATTTGGATCTATTCACATAGGAGTTAATCTCCAACTGAACTAATAGTACTGCTCCAATCCCATTGGTTTCTTGTACTAATTTCCTGAGTTTTGAATGTAAATGATATAGATTTCCAATCAATCCATTTGCAGGAAAAGTTGCCACCTACAGATTCAAGGCTGAGGCCTGATCAAAGATATTTGGAAAATGGGGAATATGAAATGGCGAACTTAGAGAAGCTGCGACTAGAGCAACAGCAGCGACAGGTTAATGCCTATACTTAGCCATCTTTAAACTTATTGTGGTTTCAATTCAATATGAATTATGAAGCAAGCTTGATTGATTGGGATGTTGCTGGTAATGGTATTCAGGCTAGGAACATGCAAGAAAGGGGTTGGAAACCACAGTGGTTTCATAAGGACAAAGAAAGCGATTCGTACCGTTACAGTGGTGGATATTGGGAGGCCAGAGAAGAGGGGAAATGGGATTCATGCCCTCATATCTTTGGCCAATATATAGAATCATAACATCAAATTTGATTATTTTTTTCCCTATATTACTTTTTGTTTTCCCCCCCAATTTTTTCATGCATTGGTGGCATGAGTGTATTTAACTTCCACATAGAGTCATTGTCAGTCATGATAAAAGAAGTTAGAAATTTCACACTATACAAACTGGGATTTGATTTGACCAAATCAAATGATTATACGATTTAAATTTAAATGTTTACGTTTCTTGTTTGTGAAGATACCTTTTGATGTAAAGAATGACTTGAGACACTTTCAATAAATTGATTTTATACATGTTCTGATATTTCAAACGTTCCCACACTGGTGGGTTATATACTTATATTGTTGCCAGGAAGCGGAGGGTGAAATGGGAGGAGAGGAGATGAGAACATTCATTCAGGTTAAAAGGAAGTGAGGTAAAGACTACACATAACAACAAACTTCAAAAATATATGGTTAAAGCTACAGAAATAGTTCTAATATAAATAGTGAGAGTTATAAGTAGCATGGTAAAAATGTATAAATATTGAAAATCTCCTCATGGACCGTGCCAATTTAAATCAAATATGTGTAAAATTTGGTCTCATATACTAGATCGGCTAGTCTCTCAGAACCTTGGATTTGGCTTTAGTTGTTTTGGACTCCGCCAGCAGATCACCGTCGAAGAAACGGAGACCACCGACAACCTCTATTCCCATTCCCAATTCTATTTTATGTTACTCAATTTTTTAAATTATTAGGGACATTTTGAAAATAATAATCTGATTTGGGAAGAAAAAATTAATAGAACAATTACAAATTGTAAACAAACAATAGCGAGATAAGAATTGCAAAAGGTGCACAATATACTGATAGCTTTTGCAATTTTTCTTTCAAAATCTTCAAAATGAATGTTATCAATACAAAGATTGTTTTGCCATGATCTAACACGTTACATATTTACAACATAAATCATTTAATGGTTTACTAAAATGCATCTATAACTCTTACGTCGTAAATAGGAATGAGGCGGGTTTAAGACGGATTTCTCATAATTCTGTCATCACCCTTTTCTTGACGGGTACAAAGATTCCCATTTCCCATTATCGACCAAAAATAATTTAAAAAAATATAGGGGCAGGGGGAATACCTCTCCCGTCCCGTTCGAATATGGGAATTCCCCGCCACGAACAGGCGGGGCATAAAACTGTGATTTTCAAGTGAATTATTTAACCTATGATATAATATATTATATTCGATGTTTAGCACAGCAACTCAAGTCAGTGAGAATATTTGGTGAAGCGACATATATTCCAAAACAATCAGACCTCAACACGCAAACCTAAGCGTCAACAACACAAAAAATATCTTGCAGAATTACAATTTACTACTCCACAAAAGCAACCAAAACAGAACCAATAGCTTGAATAAACTCCTACAAGAACATGAAGCCCTCTGGATTTCCAGCTGAAGTGGGCTTGAATCGATACGAATACAAACAAGTCGTCATCGTAAAAACTAGTCTTTCATTATCCGAGCCTCATACCCTCCTTCCGCTCGCTTTACAAGGCTATACGGAACATACGTGCCCAGAAGCCTATCCCATATGTTGAAGAAAGGCTGCGAGTAGTTGAACTTCGTGCCTTGGAGCTGATGGTGAATGTCGTGATACGCCGTGTTGTTCTGGAAGAAGATGTGGAAGATATTGCCAGGCAGCCAAAGCCCGCAGTGATCGTCGACGGTTTTGATCACGGCAAAGCAGAAGAAACTGACGGCCGTGCGTGCGGTCATTCCGGAGACGAGAAAAGAGAGCGCCCCGCCAAAAGTGTCCAGCAAGAGACCCTCGAGCGGGTGATTATAAAGAGCGCCGATTGCGTATGGGACAACCAACCGGTGGTGCTGAGAGTGAATGTGGCGGTACAGATATTTGTTCTGATGCATATAGCGGTGCACAAAGTATTGCCATGTATCCATGACAAACATTGCGATGATAATTTGCACGGCCTGGACAATGAGGGATGGCTGAACTGCAGATGCATTTGTGTCCGCGGTCAACTGTAACACAAATGTAAAGAAAATATTTCTCGTTAACTCAGTTGTTAGAACCTATATATCACATTTAAAAGAGTAAAAACAAAAAAAAGGTTGGGGAAAAAAGGAAAAAGGATAAGAAAAAGGATGTCATATACTATCCCACTTTTGCAAGAGGGTTGCTGTATAGTTTGTTAATGGCAAAAAATGGTGTGAACTTTGATTTTTTGAGCAAAATTTGAATATTTGTACAAAAATGATAAAATTGCCCCTGGAATTAAGATTTATAAAAAAAATTAAAAAGAAAATTTTAAGTTAAAAATAGTTTAAATAAAAGATAAATTACAAAATTTGATTATACAGATTTCAGTTAATGATATTTTCATAAAATTTTTGAAAATTATTTATTTTGAAAAATAATTCTTAATTTTAAGAACAAATTCGTTATTTTTGTCCAAATACACACATTTTGCATAAAAAGTCAAAGTTCACAGCACCCTCTTGCAAAAAGTATGATAGTGTTTAGCACCTTTTTCTTTTTTTTGCCATTTTCCAAACAAGTTATATGCAAATAAAAGAGAAAAAACAGTTATTTTGTCACTCGTCCCCATTAACAACATTATCTAGGCCACTACATTATCCACACCGGAAAAATATACACCATCTTGATACGCTTACCATCTAAACCTCGCCAAATACAGCTCAATTACAAGAAGGGAGGACAAAATAGGTACTTGGTGAGCTATTTCTCAAAGTTTTATATCATCAGTACATGACTGAATCATGTACTAATGATCTATAAATTAGACAAATTAGCGCCTAGCGTTTTTAAGAACTCAAGTTGATTCACAAATTAGTATCCCAAGCTTCAGGTATAGGAATTTAAATTGGTCTTCAAGTCAGTGGATTAAGAAAATAGGTAATTCTTGTCTAAGAACTACTCAAATATGCAAAAGGAATAAAAAGTATGAATAAAACAGCGAAATCTAAGAATTCTGCGTGTAATGTTTTGCTAGTCTACCTTATTCAGAACTTAGAAAAAGCCAACACTAATGAGTTCTGAGAGCTTAAAGCTGAGAATTATAATAGCACCACAACGGTAAATTAATACCAAGTTCATATAAAAGGTAATGTTTCGATAAGTAGTTAAAAAGCCTACCAGGGTACGTAAGGGATTGAATCCATTCAACCATGTGAGGGTTGAAGCAGCCAATACATTTATATTTAATAGAGGATTATGCATTTCACAGTTCACACTGAAAGGTTCATGTTAAGCTCACTAGAATAACTTCATGGACACATGCTTAATGTGGCCATTAAACATGCTTTTCCCTCTACACAACATCTCAATTCCTTAAGTAAAAGACTAACCTCTAAATTAATACATAATCTATGTTAGAAACAAAGCCACATTTACAAGATTTACTGCACTCGACTTTTTTTCTCATCAACATATATAGTTTACGATTGCGTCATGAAAAGGGAATAAATTTAATATGAAGATTTCAAAGAAAACAACCTATAAACAATAATATCATGAAAAGATCAGCAGATTTACATAATAAAGAATATATTATACAGGTCCACACTCATGAACATAAGTAAACCAGTAATAACTATATTGGAATTTGAGACTCAAGTAAGATGCAAAATAAAAATGGATGAAAATAAGTCAAAAGGCAAATATGAGCTAGAAAATTGTAAGTTCCGTAAGGTATCATCAAAAACTATTGTATAACCATGTACGAGAAAGAAAAATGTGTATAATTAGTAGTAGGATATGGTAGATTTTAGTCACAAATGAAAGTGTGGGACCTCGTAAGTCAAACCATGATGGTCCTAAAATTTAAATGTGTCATTATGAGTGGTTGAAAATATCTAGGTACTACAAAGTTAGTAACTAAAAAAGGAAACTTAATCCAAAGGTATTTTGGCCCATTACCACTTGAACATCGAGAACCCACATTTAGACCATAGACTCCCAAAAGCTAACTACATGATAATGGTTGAGTGGGACAAGTAGAACCAAGGATCAGGAATAAATTGGCAGCTACTAGTACTATGTAACACTTAATATAGCATATAGGTATTGTGATCAGTTATATTTTCAAAACTAGCTACCTCAATTGTTGAAGAGTCACAATCTATATTTGCATTAAAAATGTTTATCAAATGAAAATATTTTGTTCCAACAAAATGTGAGACATAGATGATTTAAATAGCTTACCATAAAGAGGACCTGAGCAACAGTTGCCTGAACAATCTGCTGAAGCAGCACTCCCTTAATGACCGACGCAAGGGGAACCAAGTTCTTGGCGTCCTCTTCTTTTCTAGTATGCAACCTGTACTTGTCCAAAGGCGGCAATAGCTGGTAAAACCCGGCATACACCCAGTAGACCACAATCGGGGCAAAAGTGCCCATTGCCTCATCACTCAAATACCCTTCCCAGAAGGCCATTGTAGAACAAATTTGCAGACTCGTTCAAGTCCAATAAAAGCAACACTGAAAACCCCTAATCTAAAATTGAATGTGCATCCCCTACTCCTAGCCCTGAAACAAAAATTAGAAAATTCAGAGAAAAATAATACACATCTCTGTTTGCTTACCCAGAAACCCAAAGATGCTCAAATATAAAAGAAAATTCAAATCTCACGCTTCACATTGTTTTGTTGAAAAATAAACTTCATCGTTGCACTAGGCTCAATTTAACTCAGCTTCTGCTACCATAACTCCCATTACAGATAAATACACAATACCGGTACATCATAAAAGTTATGAAAAATATTCAAAATTGAACTATTCCAAAAAAAAACACAAAATTTAGCATTTTTTCCAGGAATCAAAAGAGACCCGGAAATGGGCATCAGAAAACGAGAAAAGGGCACAAGTCAGAAAGGAGAAGCGAGCATTGACTTACAGGGATTGAGGTCGATGGCGAGCCAGAAGAGTGGAGAGACGAGAAGGAGCTTGACATCCAGATCCAAGGGATTGTTGATGCTATGGATCGAAGATTGTTGCTGTTCAATTGGTGTTCTGAGACTGAGACTGAGATGAAGTTGAAACAAAACTAGTGTTTGGGAAAGAAGAAAATAATTGACTCACAAAACAGCGAGAAAGAGAAAAAACTGAGAAAGTTGCTTTGGTGCTTCTTCCAGATAGGTTTCCACGTGTTTCCTGTATTTTCTACTGTTACATCCAATTTTATGTCGTATAAAAATGATATATTTAATTATATAATAAAGTAACATGTTATCACGATTCGATAAAAATAATGTTATGAAACAGCCTAATTTAATGTTTATAAATAGTAATATTTTAGTTGGGAATGACATTGGAGATGGAGTGGGTTATGTATTTTCAAACAATATCTTATTTACGTATCTTATGTTTTTAATGTGACTCGTTCTCTAAACTATAAAAGTGTTCTGTCCCATATCTCGCCTTAATTAGGTATAAAGAATTTAATCCTCATAATTCGAACCCGATACCAAATTTAAATTTCAAATCAAGTTAAATTAATATTTTCAAAAATGTCATATTAAAATAGTGAACTAACAATAAAGTCATAGATATGAATGAGAATCTCGCACAAGATAATGAGTTATTTGATTTACGTAGCAATTAACAAACACTACCAACACATGTTCACAACGTCGACATATTTTTCTCTCCATGTAGCTTTCTTTTGTTACTCTGACTTCCAGACCTTTAGATTTTCAATTGAGAAGAGTGAACATTTGGTCAGAAGCTTTCGCTATTTGTCTCAATGAAGTGAATCTAAAACAAACTCAAATGTCCCTCACAAACATTTCAAAATCAAGTATTATTATGTGATTAAGTCGAATATATAGTCAAATGTAATTTTACGAGATCATCCAAAAAACATAGCATGTACAACTTATACATTAATTTGTTTGTAAAATTTGATCAAAATTGAAAGTAAATGTGAAATCATGTATATCACATAAAGACTTGAAATCAAGTGATCAGTACGACCCATGTTCAATTATTTGACAAGTAAGACCTGACCTGACAAAATTTTGATCTATTTTCTTCACATAAATCATTATTAAAAGATTAGAAAGTTTATCTGTAAAATTGGTAGGGCTGCTCAAACCCGGTTAACCGAAACCGGCACCCTAAACCGATAACCGAACCAAGCTTGCTCGGTTTTCAATATCAAAAATCGTGACCGGACCGATAATGGCTAACAACCGAACAGTCGATTAACCGAAGAATTAGACCGATTTACCAGTTAAACCGAGACCGATTATAAAGATTTTTAATTTTCCAAATTAATTATTCTAATTAGAACAATTAACCATAATGAAAAACATTATGGCAAGAACAATCACTAATATTAAACCATTTCTGAAAAAAATGGACAAATATTAAAACTTTAAACAATAAACCATTGTTCAATCCAAAGAGGATAGTGAAAGGTTAGTGAATAGTGATAGAAGAAGGAGAAAAGGCTGTTATTTATAGAGAAGATGAAGACTTTTTTTTTAAACTCAAGCGATGTGGGACTTTCAATACACAGGCAATCAACATTTAGTTATAAATAAAATACATATCAATATGTCCAAAATTGTGCTTGGTCCAGTGGTTGAGTACTGGGCTCTCTTTTGCGAGGTCAGTGGTTCGATTCCCTGATGGCTCTTCTTTATTTTCCTCTTCAGATTGAGAACTACACCACCTCCGGTTGAACCGGTTAACCGCGGTTTATAACTATTGAAACCGAATTCATTCCAGTTTGTCTCGGTTTCGGTTTCTCCCGATCCGGTTATGCCCGATTCCGGTCGGTTTCCCGGTTTTTGGTTTAAATTTCTATGTACTGCAATAGATAGTAGACATAATTAGGAAAATAGAATGTCTTTCTTGATAAAAAATTGTAAAAAATGTCAAGTGTTGGACGTCTAAGTTAGCACATTTAGGGATGGGCATGGGTCAAAAAATCAGGCCAAACCGATCAAGAACGGATAGGACCAGACTCAAAACTTCTCTATTTTAAGAACCAGAACTGTTACCCATAGTTCTCGAGTCTCTGGTCCCGATTATGGTTCGTTCAGATGCGGTCTCCGGTTTCGTTGCCAAAGTGCCCACCTCTAAACTCGTTTGAGATAACACTTAAACGACACTTTCATTAATTTTTTCGAATTTGCATAAACGGTGCAAAAATAAACATGAGTAATAAAGAGTTCTTACAAAATCGAACATGAGTGAATGAGAATTTTTGCGTGAATGGTGAGTTTGTGCAAAATAAAATAAAATAAAGTGAATGGAGACATTTTTACAATTTTCCCTCTATTAAATTAGTCTCAGAAGAAATCAGACAAGAAACCTCAAATTGAACCAAGACTTGCCAATTGGCACAACAACACAACATTATAGAAATGAAAATGATACAGTTACTTGACCAACGGTTTTGGTGGGCTTTTTCCCGTTTCAAAGGGCAAGACATTGGATCAAAATCTCAACTGAATAAAACGACTTTTCTGCAACTACCTCGTCGTCTCTCCAACACACAACTCCTGAAAGAAGCTTTTATACTCAAAACTCTACCTTCACAATCAATTCTTCCAATAAAAAAAAACCATTAACCATTAATTTTTTCAGCTCGCCGATCAGCGGTGTGGCCGGTCTCTCCGGCAAACTCCGCCGTCCATGGTACATTTTCGTTTCGAGTAGATTGTAGAATTTTTCTGCTGCATTCAAAATCCAATATTTCAATTACTAAATTTCATAATCTTGGATCAGATAAAAGAATCGAACTCAACTTTAATGAATTCTTAAGGATGCCTTATTTTTCAGCTAATTTTAGCGAGGTTGGTCATTGGGAATGCAGGTTGAAGAAATATAATACATCATAATGTGATGATTGGTGTTTCTTATTTATTGAGTCTTGTTAATGTACTTATACAGATAAATAGGTATCATGAGTAATTTGTTCGGATACGCGAGCGCGTAGAGTAGTTCGGATTCTGAGTATGATGGACTACCGAGCTGCTTCAGGGAGCGCGGATCCTGTATCCGTCTCTCAGGCAAGTATTTCAAAGACCCCGAGGTCTCCGAAATCCCTGAAAGCACATGGCAGACATGGATCCGGCAAGTCGGGTCCCGTAAAGAACGATAGGCACTCGCATTCCGCTACTGACGGGCGCCCTAAGAAAGGCATGCCTTAGTTTACTAAATTATTTACTCCTATCATGTATACTCATAAAAATGTTAACATGAGTGTGTTACGATTTCACGTGTGAGTTTCTTTTATTAGATTGATAGTTTCGAGATTTATCTTTTTATTTCAATTTCATTTCTAATAAGTTAATTTTGTAATGTAGGTGGGTCTGGAGGGAAAGGTACATGGGGAGGCTTACTTGACACTGATGACACTTCTGATGTTCATCGTAACGATCCAAATTATGATAGTAGTGAGGTAATTGTCCATTTCCATTTTGATCAGATTTGAGTCAGTGACCTGATACTTATTGTTGCACGAGCCGATGAACTCATGTTATGTGTGTCGTGTAGGAACATGAGCAACTGAGTGCAGAAAAAATGGAGGAGGAATTTGCGAGTTACAAGAAAAAGGTGACGATAATTGTAGAAGAATATTTCTCCAACGACGACGTGGTCTCCACCGCGCACGAGTTGAAAGAGCTCGAAAAGCCCATATTCGGGCACTACTTTGTGAAGAAGTTGGTGTCGACGGCAATGGACAGACACGACAAGGAGAAAGAGATGGCCGCGGTCCTCCTATCCTCCCTCTACGCCGACGTCATCGACCCCTCCCAAGTCTACAAGGGATTCTCTAAGCTGGTAGAATCCGCGGACGATCTATTCGTGGACATACCGGACACGGTGGACGTTCTCGCCTTGTTCATAGCCCGCGCGGTCGTGGACGACATCATCCCCCCTGCATTTCTGACGAAAGAGATGAGTTCTTTAGAGAAGAAAGACGGTAAAAGGGTGGAGGTGCTGAGAAGGGCGGAGAAGGGGTACCTGGCGGCCCCGCTCCACGCCGAGAACATAGAGAGGCGGTGGGGAGGGAGCAGGAACAAGACGGTGGAGGACGTCAAGGTCCGGATCAACAACTTGTTAATAGGTAAAAGTAAACCCTAAACCTTAATATCACAATAAGATTCTATAAAAGAATTATAATATAACTAATTACAATATAATAATAATGTCTAACATGTTGGGGAGACATGGACCTTACCTAGAAAAGCACACATACACATTAGAGCATACTTTTGACCCAAAAGACTAGTCTATTAAGTCTAGGGTTCAATGTGTATATAAACTCTCCTTATATTTAGTAATCTTTCGATGTAAAACTTTGAACTCACATATGGACTTAACATTACAGAGTACGCTATGAGTGGCGACAAGAAGGAGGCGTTCAGGTGCATCAAGGACTTGAAGGTTCCGTTCTTCCATCACGAGATCGTGAAGCGAGCGCTCGTGATGGCAATGGAGAGGCCTCAGGCGGAAGGGAGGATCTTGGATTTGCTCAAGGAAGCGTCCGAGGAAGGGCTCATCAACTCCAGCCAGATCACCAAAGGGTTCGGGAGGATGATCGACACGGTCGAGGACTTGTCACTCGACATACCCAATGCTCGCGGGATATTACAATCCCTGATCTCGAAATCAGCCTCCGAGGGATGGTTATGGGTCTCGTCTCTAAAAATGATCTTGTTACAGCCGGAGAAGAGGTCGTTGGACGAGAGCATCACCAAGGCTTTCAAAACCAAGGCTCAGTCGATAATTCAAGAGTATTTCATGTCCGGCGACGTCAGGGAGGTGAGTAGCTGCCTGGAATCGGAGAACAACGCTCACTTCCCCGAATTGAACTCGATCTTTGTGAAGAAACTGATAACAATGTCGATGGATCGAAAGAATCGGGAAAAAGAAATGGCGTCGGTTTTGCTATCTTCTGTATGTTTTCCGGCCGAGGACGTCGTGAACGGATTCATAATGCTAATCGAATCCGCGGACGACACCGCTCTGGACATCCCCGTGGTGATGGAGGACCTCGCGATGTTCCTCGCAAGGGCGGTGGTGGACGAGGCGCTGGCCCCGCAGCACTTGGAGGACGTCGGGGGGCAATGCGGCGTGCACGACTTGATCGGGAGCAGAGTGCTTCAAATGACGAGGTCTTTACTAAATGCGCGGCTCTCGGGGGAGAGGATATTGAGGTGTTGGGGCGGAGGGGGGAGCAGTAGGGCGGGGTGGGCAGTAGAGGACGTCAAGGACAAGATAAAGAAGCTCTTGGAGGAGTACGAGTCGGGCGGGGACGAGAGGGAGGCTTGCCGGTGCATTAAGGAGTTGGGGATGCCATTTTTTCATCACGAGGTCGTGAAAAAGGCGGTCGTGGCGATCATCGAGACGAGGAATGGAAGGTTTTGGAGATTGCTGGAGGAGTGTTTCGGGTCGGGGCTCATAACGATGAATCAAATGGTTAAGGGTTTCGGGAGGGTGGCCGAGTCGCTTGACGACTTAGCATTGGATGTTCCGGATGCGGAGAAACAGTTTTTGGAGTATATTAACCGAGCTAAGGATTTGGGGTGGTTGGATTCGTCCTTTAGTTTAAGCAAATCAGGGCATGCTTTAGAGAATGGCACACATTAGAGGTATGAGGTAATGAACTTTTGATTCAATTACTTGTGTTTTCATTATAAGAGTATGTTATGGGAAAAAGTGGTAGATTATGTCATCATTTGATAATTATCGCGAGCAGAATGTCACTTTGTTGTACCTAAGTACACTCGAACTTCACATAAATATACCTAACTATGAAATTGGTTTTTACGGTGCCTAACTGTTTATTTGTTACTTTTACTGAATTTGTTAACATATTTCTCTTGGATATTCATGTTAGATACGTGTTAGTCCAAACATGTAAATCAACCAATTCGAACAAATATTCATGCAATAATCAACTGATTGAGACATTAAAGCAAATTGAAAAGTAATACTATAGTTTATTGATTTGAAAGTACAACATCGCAAGAACATAAATAACAAATATCACCTGAGCTAAGAACCGGTACAATACTGATGATTGAGACGGAGTTGGTTTTCGTCGAGGCGCGGTAGTCTGCTTTCTTTAAGACATTATTGCCTCGTACAAAGAACTATCTTCCAGGATACAACGTCGAACGAAACGAACTCGAACCGTGTTGCAAAGAGAAATCAAAGATGAACTAATTTTGTGGAAAAAGATAACCGAACCCTAGAAGAAAAAGGAAAAGAAATTCGTGAGTGACTTTGTTGAGAATTCTTACGTGGCCAAGAAAAAATGTGAACGACATTCTAAGCCCCCAAACATATGGCGCACACAAGTTAAGTTCAATCCCACAGTCCGCTCGATGACTCATTATTTGCATCTTTTCCTCGCGTGTGAGAGAGCTTTTCCTATATACTTTCTTACAAATCTATGGAAAATACCTAGAGAAATACTAGTATTTTTTTCATGTGAGACTTTTAAGAGAACAATACGAGTGCACAACTCATTTTCTCAACAACACTATTTCAAGCGATCATCTTTAATGTTCAATTTCTCATTCACATCTTTTCCGTTTAGACCTTGTGATATACCGCTGAAAGTATTTCATATCCTACAATATATAAACTTATTTTACTCATTCAAGAACGAGACTAAATATTCCAAAATCCCAGCTCAAGTTGACACAAACACAAATTAAACGAAATTGAGGTGAAATTAAGAATCCCTAGAAGAAGGTTGATGAGGGAAATGTCAACAATAGAAATATATCACGCCTTTTTGCCTCACCGACATTCAACCGACCTCAAGTAGCATATGGTACTAGTATTTAGACCCGAAATTATTGAACCTAAGGAAAATTGACAGTGACTACTAAACTGCAGTTTATTTTATCAAGCTCGGTCAATTCAAAGATGAGAAATGTTCAAATAAAGGAAAATTTTGGGCAATGGGGTCCTAAGGTATTTTCGGTTTAGAGCGAGCAATTAATATGTATATAACAATGTTTTAATCTAAAGGAGGCCACAAAAATTCCTAAATTACTTCAAATTCCCTCAATGGCAATAGATCAGACTACCTAACTATCCATAGCTTAAATTTAATCGCATGAAATTTTAATATATTTAAGGGCAATAAGGTAACATGTTTCCAATATCTTGTAACTTTCATCATTATAATTTAACTAATATAAAAAAATTTGTTTGCTTTTTATACAATCCCTCAAGGGCTAGTGTCTCATTTGTTACCTTTGTAATACCTTAACTATCCTAAAATTTGGGGTTTAATTTAGTTTGTGGTTGCAAGTTCTATTTTCATTCAATCTGTTGCACCCCAAAACTTATTGGTGAAAGAAATCAGTAGTGCCAAAAGGGTTTAACATGATTGGTTTCCATTATGCACCTCATTGATGAGGTCGAAGAATCACAATTATATGTTTTGATTTCCTTGTGAGGTGAACTAGGAGAAGTTTTTTTTTTGTTTAACAAAGGAGATTTGGAATATCATGATTATTATGTGACCAAGAATATTTATTGTGTTATTTCTAATATACTTTGAATGTGGGATACTTTGATAAAATTAGTAGAATATAAATTCTAATAGAATATAATTTTATAAGTGGTATACTAATTATTAATTGGATCCGCACTTTGCGGAGCGCGGTGATTTAGGGTTTAATTGTGTGTGGTTGTTCTGCCGCGCGCGCATGTCTTCTGCGTGATTATGTAGAGTTTTCTATCTTAAGTTGAGAGTGTCCGCCTTTGTGGTGTTGTTTTTCGGTGTGCGGCGATGTTGGTAGATGTGGGCAGTTCCAAGTGAGGTTTGCCAGGTTTCGGGTGTTGGGATGGACGATTTTCGGGACTTGTGACAATTTTTCACCGGAATCGAAGAGGGGAAGTTAGAGTTCGTCCTGAGCGACCATGCGGAAGACGTTATGCCAGTGGTCGACAATCGTGGTGACCTGAGTGAGCAATTTTGACAGCAGAATCTGATCCCTGTTTGGCTGATTTTTTCATCCACTTCAATTGATTTGTTTTCCTCGTGTTCAATCCCTGCTTGATGACTCGGTATTGGGAGGGATCAGGGATTCTCTAGCATCAATGAGTTGATCATGGTAAGTACAAATAACTTGAAGGGCTTGGATTATTAAAGATTCGTGATTTCTCTAGAGATGACGATCGCCATCATTGGAGTAAGGATATTGATTGCATGGTTGATCGATGAAGCTTGTTTAATGCGTTCTACTGTGGGATCACGAGGTTTCTCCATCCATTAGAGATGGACGTCGTGGTGTTGTGTAATGCTAACTGGTTTGAGTCGATTTGTCTTTGGGGTTATCGAGGAACCATGTTTAAAACGTTCTGCAGAGTTTCTTCATCCAGTCGAGATGTAGGTTGTGGCCCTGCATGATGTTGAATGGATCACGTCGTTTTGTCTCCGATCTGTTATCTTATTGGTTCAACGTTTTATTATTATTATTATGTTTGTTACTAAATCGTGTTTGGATGTGATGTTAGGCAAGTTAATTCTACTCAACATGTAGCTAATTTTGTTTGCGCAACAAAGATAATTTTAAAAAAAAAATTGAGCTCTTGTTTTTTATCAAAAGAATTTAAATCGGTGCATGTTGCAAAAACACGGAAGCTGCAAGAGCTCAATGTTGAGAAGAATTAGCTACATGTTGGTATAAGTTCATTCACGGTATAAACATTTACAAAGAAGCATTGAAGCAACAAACCAATTAGATTTTACGGATTAAGTTTACGATTAAACATCTTTAAGTCTTCAACATCCACATTTATTATGAAAATTGAGAGGGATAATGAACTTTTAGGAAAAAAAATAACCATAGTTCATATTGTAACGAGGTAGAAACAAGGTGCAACGAGTGTGATGCTATTAAAGTGCTTATGACGACTCAGGGTAGGATACTTAACCCTTAGAGAAGGGGGGAGGGAGTTGTAACGAGAGTTTAGAGTTTTATAATAGACATATAAGACCTTATAACAGACAACAGAGATCATACACTAGATAGAGGAGCCTTTATATCAAATATACAAGATCTTACACATTGTAAACAAGACCTTATACCAACCAGACGAGACCTTATACAAAAGAGATAAGACCTTATACGTTGCAAATAAGAACTATGCCAAACAAACAAGACATTAGATTAGACAGAGAAAATCTTATACCAAACATCGCGCAATGAAGGAAATAGAAAATTTGAATATTAATATCAATTGAGGTCAATTTAGGGTAGTTGTAAACCAAAGTAAGGTACTTCTTTATATTATTTAACTAATTTATTAGTAATTATTGGATATGCAATTATGCTAATTATTAAATGAGAAAAAACAGTTTACTATACCTAATTATATCTTTTTCATACTTTGATACCCTAATTTTTTTTAGTATCCTAATTATCATTTTGGGACAATCTAACCATAAAATACCTAAACTATCACTAGTTGAAAATAAATCCGTCCAATTGAACTGGCTCAAATCGGTTAGCCTTGTCCAACCCATTCTCTCCCAAAGTAATCCTCGTGTCGTATTCTTCTCGAAGGAGTTGACTTTTTCAATTAAGCTATGTGCGACCATCCTTTACATACCTAGACATTTTGGACGAAGATGGGTTAATTCCAAACACAAACGAAGTGTAAGGACTACTCCATCACAACCTCTTCTCTAAAGGAGGAGTCAAAGGTAGCAAGTTTATTATGTCGCAACTTCCTCGCCGTAGGAAGAGTCGAACATGGCAGCATTGAGGTCATCGAAGGCTCGTTTCACAGGGTCAAGGTCGCAGGGAGCCTTGCTCGAATGCTTGGCAGCAACCGCACCTATGGTTGATGGTCTTGTGAGCTTGGGACTCTGACATCGTCGACAGTGGGATTCTCAGAATTTCCAGACATGATGCAGATGCAAGGAAGACGAAGATGATGACATGCTCTCCAAGTGACCTTCCGTCAAAGACCAGAAGTTCCTACGCCCTCTTCTCCGTTGATTTTGCTAGAGTTTGTGGACTGGCCGACGGAGCTCATCTCTTCCTCATATGATTTTTACTCTCTTAGTTCTTCTGGTCACCCCGATTGAGTTCTTCTAGTCGGCCCGGTTGGCCGACGGACCAGGCAAGGTGATTTGAGTCGGTCTGATTGGACTGATTTTTTTCCCAACCAGGAGTAATTTAGGTATTTTAGAGTCAGGTTTCCCCAAACTGATAGGTAGAGTACTAAAAAGAGAAAAAACATTAAGGTATCAAAGTGTGAAATATGCATATTCAGGTGTAGTCGACTACCATTTCCCCTGTTAAATTAATAGCTACCCAAGTGCCACCTCAGCAACCAAGCAAATCCAATTTTGATAATTATTGAATTGATAACTAATCGGCATCCAACGAACCTACTTTGGTTTGCATATAAAACACATGTAGGAATACATTAGTCTTTTCGGCATCAAAACTTAACATAATTAGTAGAAGTAATTTCACTCAGGTCACCACAAAAATTTATAGTCTCACTTAGGACACCAAAAGTTTAATTTGCATTGTGAGGTTACAAAAAACATATTTAGTGTCACTGTCATAATTTTCGTTACTTTTTTTTTCTTTATCTCGCCTACGTGCACGACACGTGATTATAATTTTTCTAATAATGACCAAACACCCCTAATTAGGTCTCACAATCTCTCATATAAAACCTTTGATATTAAGTGCATCACATGAATATTTGAAAACAGTGTCCCTATAGAGGGGAAGCCGAGGGAGGCTTGTTCCATTTATCAAACTGAACCATCCATCTCAAAAGTCAAATTATTTCATCATCAAATCACTTAGAAAAATTATTGGATTCAAAACACCGAATCTGAAATCGAGTTCAGAAAAATTAGAGTTTCAGTACAACAATCTCTTACCGTATATTTTGCACAGCCAACATATTTTCTACCTGGGTTATTAGAGATATGCGATGTCTGAATCAGAGAAGAAATCCCTCACTTGCATCGATGGTGTCACCCCTCCTCCTTCACTGTCGACGACGAATCAATAAATTGGAAAAATGGGCTCTCTTAATGCTTATTATTTTGCGTACTACTGTATTATGGATTATGGGTAGTTTGACCATTATTAGTTACATTCTGGTCACGTGCCGCACACATAAGCGAGATAACGGAAAAAAAGTAACGGAAGTTATGATAGTGAGACTAAATATGTTTTTAATGACCTCACAAAGGAAATTAGATTTTTATTGAATTAAGTGAGACTATAAACTTTTGTGGTGACCGAAGTGAAATTACTAGATTATTAACGGTGTCAATTTTGCAATTCATACACCTAAGAAATTTTGTGATTGAGTTATCCCCCATTTCTTATACATAAGATTTTAAAAGTATAGTTAAATTTTGAAATATGCCCTACTAGATGTAACAATATTCCTCACTTTATTATAACACTATAAACGAAGCTTCAAAGAGGAGAGAGGAGAGGGTAAGGCAAGCAAAATCCAAAAAAAATGGACGAGAAAGCGAACACGAGCGCAGAGATCGAGGAAACGAGCAGCAAGCCCTCGGCCGGGAAGACGGTGAGAACGAAGGTGCCGGAGGTGGAGGTCCATCTGTACCGTCGGGGAAAGGGTCCGATCGCCGAGTTCAAATCAAGCCTGGGCGGTTGGGACCAGGACCAGCTCGAGGTCCGCGATATCTGCGATAAGTATGGCCTCAAGTGCGTCTTCGCCTTCACTCCCGGTACGGGTCGCGGCGCGCCGATCCGCTTCAGCCCCAGGAACGGTCGCTCCATGCTCACCTACAAGGATGGATCTCGGATTTACATCGACGGAGAGCCTAAGGTAATTTCGATATCTTTTCGATTTGGGTCTTAATAATTTGATTGATTGGTATTTGGGTTTGATTCTGCCCTTCGTTTGATTTGGTAAAAAAATCTTTTTTTTTTGGATCGGATGTGCTCTTAGTTTGTGCTTAGTTTAGCTATTGGGTTTTTTTAGTGAAAGATTTTGCTGGTGTTCTTAGTTTATGAGAAATATGAGAGTAAGATAATATGTTGTTGATTACTTGTATCAATGGGTTTATGGTTGTGTTACTCGTGTCCATCATGTAAATGGGTGTTTATGGATCTCTATAAAAATTTGCGCATAATTGTCTCTTTTACTTTTGTTGTTGGGTTTGTGAAATTGAGAAGTTTTGGTTGCTTATAATTGTTGGTCTTTTTATTCTTGGAATTGAACTCGAGAGAAAAAAAACCCCACTTTTTATTTATTCAGGTCATGTATGTGCTCATTTTGAAACAATAATTTTATTGAAGATTGTGTCATGTAAGTGTTCACTTCTCTTCCAGTTTTTTTGGAAGGTAGAAATTATATCATATGGATGATACTGAAACGGTAATAGTTGAGGTGCCACTGATGGTCTTGCTTATGCAGTAAACTAGGTAGTTTCATTTGTGCTGTCATTTAGGGTGCTCATTATTTTGGTTTTATATGAATCTTCAAATGCTTTTGCCAGATAAAGTATCAAACTTAGATTGGAGATAGACTTTTAGAGCATGTGTTCTGCTACTGATTAGGGTGTTAATATGGTTGGTGAGATTTTTGCGGAAGGGATTCATATTCGTGACCCCAATTTTGATTGTGAAATGGCTAATTGGTGTATTCTTGTGTGAGCATAATGGTGTCGTAGTACATACTTCCATCTTATTCTGTAAGCTCAAGTAGCTCATTCTTCAAGAATAACCACTGGATCTTCATATCCCAATTTTGGGTTGTTATATCGTAAGAAGTAATCTACTTTGTTAAACCTCTCTTGGGATGAATTCATAACATTCTTTGTTTGTTCCTTTTCTGGGCATTTCCTTCACAACGTCAATAATTGATTAATGATCACATGTGGGTTGTACTTGTATGTTTTTTCATATTTGATTTCCAAATTATACAATTCGTTTAAGTATGGTAGCCAAATTATGTTAAAATCAAATCTTGTAAATGGCATGTCCGCAAAAAAATAGAAAATAATCACATCAACAAAAAAAGAAAAAAACTCAATGACTTGGTTGCAGAGGTGACCACAAACGTGTGAACAAAATGAATACTTCGGTCACCAATTTTTAATGAAAAACTTAACTTTGGGTATCATTATACTTTCGTCAAGTTTTGGCTTTTAAAAAGTTATATGTAGGTTGTATCAGGAGTCCGTACGTACTTCTCCGCCATCAAGAAACTGATTATTATTATTTGTTTCTTTCATGTACTGTCTGTTAACCTGTTGATATTCAAATACATATGTGATTATGCTATTAGTATTACATTAACCAGGGATTCCTGGCATGTCTAGCATCCCACAACTACAATTCCTTGTTCATCTGCATTCCTCTAACTTTCAAATGCCAATATTTGGTGCTTAACCATCGTCGAGTATTTAAACTCTGAATGTTAGTATATGGAATATCTTTCTTGTCGTGCTTCGTCAAACCTGGGAATGGTTTGCACCATATGTAAATCTTAGTACAACGTTCATGTTTTTTCTTCCGTCATACTAAGTTCAGCTAACATCCTTCTTTTGCAGGACAACGTGGTCCAACCTGTGACCAAGATCTTGATCTCAGTAGCGGTTATAACTCTTTTGATTACGCTGGTTTCAAAGGAATCTCCGAATTGGATGAATAAACTGAACTTTTATGGCTTGAGCTTCCCTCCATGGATTCTTGCATGCATGGTGATTGTTTTTACTCGGATGCGGAAGAGAACCAGAGACTTTCTGAAAAAGTATGGTTACTGAACACAACCCCTTCTTTTACCGAATGACTGGCTGATGGTTTCTTTTTGTAGAGCTGTGTTTTCTGTTTTCATACGTCTGTTTCTTAAATTTTGTCGGACAAGCTTTATTGTTTTTTCCTAGTAGAATAAGAGGTTGTGTTGTGTATTGGTTGATCATAAGGTCCGGAGTGCAGCATTTCAAATTCGATGCTATATTATCGATTTTATCTATTTTCACTGCTTGTAACAAAGTACAGTTGAAACATAATAGATTTCATTCGGAAAAGAAGACGTTCAAGCTTAGTTCAGCTCGAATTTAATGTTTCTTAGCTTAATAGATATCAAAATGGTATATGTGTATGTATGTACAAACACATGACTATCATTTGTTTGAAACTCATTCCCCGTCCACCCTAAGTCCCCAAATTTCTTTACTAACATTCAATTTTTACTTTAGAGTTCTAATAATTTCATTTACTCACCATCAATTATCAAGTTCAATATGTTTCATCAGAAACATCCAAATGCAAGACATAACCTGATGCAAATTTTGGAACCGGAAACAAGCCTTTGGTGTTGTGAATCATCGGAGTCTACGAGTTTAGATCAGGCGAAGCCAACAAACCCATCGTTGTTCTACTCGATAGTACCTTATTTGACATCTTGTGGTCTCTGTTGATTCACTTCGATGGTGGTCTTAGATTTGCATCGGTGTCCGGTTTGCTTCATGTATCACACATTGAACACCCATCGTTGTTCCACTCGGTAGTACCTTATTTGACATCTTGTGGTCTCTGTTGATTCACTTCGATGGTGGTTTTAGATTTGTATCGGCGTCTGGTTTGCTTCATGTATCACACGTTGAGATTTAGACGTCTTGCTTCTATCATGTCTTTTAATTATGAACTTAATGCTAATTCTCACGAGTAGGCTTGAATTAGAATTAAGCTAGGGAAAGACGATAGCAATTGACCTATGTTGAACCGAACACTTAGAGACTGGACTTACACGAGAAACACTTAGAGTTAATGGGAACGGTTTATGACTATAAGGTACCAACCTGAAAGTTAGGGATACCTATTATACTTTTAAAAATTAATAATTTGTGATAACTCCAGGCAAGGCCTAATAAGTATTATTCCGGTTTTCTCGTAGAGTGGACATTAGGGTAGGTTTGAAATTTTTCGATACTAAATCCTGACATAATAATCTTTCCCGTTACAACTCAAATAAAATGTTAAATCGTTTAAAGAAATTCCCAGGATTCTGTAGACTCCGATCATCTTTAGTGATTGATATATTTCTTGTGTGTTTCGTATTAGTTGTTACATGCTTGAATAGATTTTGGAATTTTCAGCTCTTAAATGTTTATTTTGTTTCGTTTCCCTCACCAAACCAGAACTCTAGTCGCATACTATTAGTGTCTGCATCACAATAAACCATTGAGGCTACGTGTGATCGATAATTTTGGAACGCAATACTCCCTTATTACTTGACGACCGCTTTTCAGGTATGGTCCCATCGACCAACTTTCTGCAATAGTCTCCTGTACCTAGTCCGAACTGTATAAATGCCAGAATTCCTAAACTCCCAAGCCTCATAAGTCCTCTATCAAAAACAAACTAGGCATGATTGAGTAAATTAGCTCCTTTTTCTTTTGGGTTAAACAAAGAACATCTACAGTCATATGAGACCATTCCCTCACATCCGGCGAGAAATTAGGGACAGGAATACAAAAATATAAAAATGAAAATAAGAAATAAGTAAACTTCATGTGGGATTATGAAACACTTTAAAATTAATCGTAGTTGAATGAAAAACGTGTCAAACCCATTTGTACTTGTACACTAATAAAATTTTCCCTCGAAATTCAAATGATAATATCAATTCACTTTACATATTTATTCTAGATTTAGCAACTAACCACATCTAATATCGTTTTTTTCTTATGATTCTCCTTCATTATATGTTTTCAGAATATTAGATTTCGTCAATATGTAAGAGAAATGACAAAAATACCATCAACTAATTTTCAAAATTTAAAATGTATACCATCCGTTCTTCAAAAGATGTCGGCTTCAGTACTATTGAAAAATTGTTTTTTTTTGAATTTTTTTCAACAGTATAATAATATTTTGAAAGAAATCTAAATTAAGAAGAATGAATTGGCGAAAAGGACAAGTAATTGCAACTTGTATACGATATTTGTTTTCGTAATTATCCCAAAAATAATAAGTAGTAAAGGTTGTTTGGTAGACTTGTATAAAAAGGGTTCAAAATGAAGAACACTTTCCAGCGAATCCAAAACCCAAAACCAGAATCAATCTGCTTCAGTGAGGACCCAAATTCGCGCCCCTTTCTCTCTTTTCTGAATCCGAAACCAGAACCAGACATTTGGGTTCGGTTCTAAACCAGAAAGCACTGACCTTGATTTCATCGTCGTCTCTCTCTGTTTGGCCATGTCTCTGCGCAGGCGCACCTTGCTCAAGGTCATCGTTCTCGGCGACAGCGGGTACGCTTTCTGGGTTTTGCTCCCGCAAGTTCAGTGTGTATGTACTCTGTCTTATTTGTGATTTTGTGGTGTCAGGGTTGGGAAGACGTCGTTGATGAATCAGTATCCTTCAGCTTTTGGATGGATTGATTTTGCTGATTTTGTGTTCTTGTTTGGCTCGAGATCTCTTGAAAATTTGTTTTTTTGTTGTTCATATGATTTGTTTTACACTTGACTAGTTGATCATGTTGTTATGATGGTGAAGGAAGTTGTATAATTACTGTAATTGATTAATTTTTGGTTCAGAGTTGTTGGTGCTTGTGGATCTTTAACCTCATGTTTAGATATGTGCATAAGAAGTTCAGTCAACAGTATAAAGCTACCATAGGTGCTGATTTTGTGACCAAGGAGCTCCAAATCGATGACCGGCTTGTCACTCTGCAAGTGGGTTTTCCTTTGTTTTGTTCAATTGCAGTCGGGTGTTATTTGGAATTTACTGTTGTTGGTGTTATGTTTATGTGCTTGTTTGCTATACCTGCATTGTCAGATATGGGACACGGCTGGGCAAGAGCGGTTTCAGAGTCTTGGAGTTGCATTCTATAGAGGTGCTGATTGCTGTATTCTAGTGTATGATGTTAATGTGATGAAGTCCTTTGACACTCTTGACAACTGGCATGAGGAATTTATCAAACAGGTATGATGCAGTGCTCTTTGTTTTGTTTTGATTTGATCTTTTC
Organism: Geranium rotundifolium; assembly: GCA_963920655.1. NCBI lineage: Eukaryota > Viridiplantae > Streptophyta > Magnoliopsida > Geraniales > Geraniaceae > Geranium > Geranium rotundifolium. The sequence goes on along the minus strand of OY987319.1, from coordinate 8,387,206 downwards.
TTTTCCCTTGAGTTCCTTGAATATTGTTAAATAATGGGTTGCTACTTATATTTATATGTTGTTGCCCATTATCATAGTTTAAAATGGCTATTGAGGCTTACGCCTGTGAGGCGGTTGATAATAGCCTTTTGAGGCTACGCCTCTCATCTGTGTACCGAGGCTAATGTCCCGGCTCTGTCGAGGCTTACACCTCGCGCCTTAGGTATTGAGGCAGTTAAGGCTTACGCCTCAGATTGTAGACTAAATTTTAACATATCATTTTGGTATTTTATGAATGTTGTATTTTTTTAAATGTTGTTATTGAGCCTATATTTAAAAAAATGAGTTTCTTCAAGAATTATTATTTGGAGTGGGGGACATGTTGATTTTGTGGATCTAACTGATGGTTTATGTTGCGATATTTGGTCTCTTTCAATTACATTCTTATTCTCTGAAACCCAATTTAAAAGTAAAACAACTTTGATTAATAAAATCGCGTGAAGATCAAAACATATAATTACTGTTTTTTTCTCCAGTGGTTGCTTTTGCTCCTGATCAGTCCACATATTTTCTTTTCTATTTGCAAAGTATGGAGTTTGCGAAACATGATTCTCCTGATCTTTTATTATCTCCCTTATTTGTTAAAAGTCACAGTAGTTCCACTAATAATTATGGGATTAGAGAGATTTGTGGCAGGTGATGGGTAGGAAAAATGTGATTATCGACAAATTATTTTTGTTTTCCCATTACATTGGGATGCATGTTTTTTATATCAGGAAGCTTTGTCAACAAGTGAAAATGGCTGGAGTTAGTTCTTAATTTCGGGCAGTGAAGTTGGTGAAATGTGTTGATCAACCTGGTCCATTGGAATTAATATTTCCCTGGCTCTTTTAGTGGGTATAATGCCATAAATGATGCATAATCATCGTCCATCTACTGAATTTGGTGTCCTTATCTTCAGTATATGTGGATTTTATATATTGCAATTGCAATTGCTTTTAGTATTATGTTTGTCAGTTTCTCATTCAAAGTAGCCGTTTTCAGTTGACTACCTATTTGCGTTCACTTGCAGTTCCTTGAATATTCATTTGAGAATTCTTACAAGGAACTTTGTTTTCTGTTTGGAGTATTTACATGTTTTCAAATCCGCTTTATTCTAGGCAAATCCAGTTGATCCCAGGAGCTTCCCATTTATATTGCTAGGGAACAAGATTGACATTGATGGAGGAAATAGTCGAGTGGTAAGGATATACAACTATTTGGATGGATCGCGTCCCTTGAATACTGCTATAACTTGTCTATTTGAACAGGTTTCTGAGAAGAAAGCAAAGGAATGGTGTGCTTCAAAAGGGAACATACCATACTTTGAAACATCAGCAAAAGAGGACTACAATGTTGATGATGCATTCCTGTGTATTGCCAAAGTTGCTTTAGCCAATGAGCACGATCAGGACATGTAAGTTTACGCTAATGGCTGCTTGCTTTACCATAATCAAGCTGACATAATATGTGTGTGGTTTCTTACTTAGCAGTAACAAATATAAGTGATAAATGGTTCCCATATTAAAGTTCCACAATATATTATACTGCAATTATTTTATATTTATTAGCGTTTTAATTGCCTGGGTACTTATCAGTTATCATATAATAGTTAAATATTAATGACTTTAAACTGTGGAAAATATTGAGTATAACATTTGGATAATAAGAAATGTATGGTTGACAACTTTAGGGATGAAAATAGGCTAGGTATGTAATGCCCTGCTGCATCAGTTACATTTTCTTCTTACTGTCTAAACGATTAGCTTTAGCTAAAAATACGTCAAATTAGGGTAGGTCAGTGTAAACTACATGACAAATGTGTGATAGAATGCCAACTCGCGAGCCAATTTTGTTTTGCAACCCTTATTGGAGCCCATTTAAGAAAATGGAGAAAATCTGCATACTGGATTCACAACTAACAACTAACTGTTATCATTGCCAACCAAAATACTAGTAACAAAGGACTGAAAATGAAATATATGGAAAAAGATGCATTAATGACGGCTGAACAATTTTATGCATGGTTTGGTAGAAAATAAAAAAGGTTTGGAACAAACGATGACTGTAAAACTCTTAATTTTGTTTATATAGCACAATATGTGTGAAACTATTAGTATACATAGTGAAGCACTTTTATGGTTACTTGCAATATCAGGACATCTGAACTCATTGAATGGTTGTCCTGTAGGGTTTTAATGCTCTCTTTTAAGCATGGTCGATGGCCATTACGACATTTTATATACTCCAGTTTAAATTTAGCAATGAATTGATTCTCTCTCTTTGACAACTAAGTTGAAAGTTAGGTTAAACCAATCCTATTACCGCACAAGGCATCTGATTTTTTTTTCTTTTCAAAGTTCTAGTTTACCGTGCTATCAATGTGGCAGTTGTTGGATATGAATCGGATCCTTGAGCATAAATTACAAGAAAACACAAAACTGAAATTATTTTCTATGCACTTTCCTTGATTCTGGTTTCCTTCAAACAAGCAAAACAATATCTTTAGAGGGTTTTCATTCAAAACAATTTGGTTGGAGATTGTAGGTAAATCCCATTGAGCATGCTATCACTTCTTTTCATTCGACTTCATGGCTTGTTGGGAACCTGGATATATTTCAAACTTCAGATTTTGGCCAAATCCTATATTTAAACGTCAGAATTTGGATCTGGCTCAAATCCAACCAAATTCTGGACATGACTAAACTATGACATTTCAAATGACAGCTTCCACCTCGAGATTAAAAATAGTATGGTTTCCCAAACTCTAGAATTGAGTTTGTATTCCAGTATTTCAATTGTTAGAACTGATCTTGAATTTCATCTCTATTCCTTAGTTCCGAACTCTTTTTTGATCAGCCCCTAAGTTCCAAACTTAACCTTATAAATATTTCCCTTACTATGTGTGAGTAGTGCAATTAACCATTACCTTTACAACTGGATAGTGGATACCAACTTAAATTTTCATGCATTGATGTTTGGAATTTAGAGTGATAGTTTCAAGTACGGTTCTATTTGTTGCATTATCTTTTTGTTCCCCATCAAGTAAGTCCCTTCAGAACTATTAATTCAAAACAATAGTGCAGTCTCTACGATATATGACACATTAGAGCCATATGTTTTAGTTTATAATTGCTTATTCACTTTTTAGATACTGCAAAGCGTAGCTCCTCAATGCATTCCTGAAATAATATTATCATTCTATGAGATGCTTATGATGCTTGGAAATTGATTCGGCCGTTCTTGTTTTCAGATACTTCCAGGGGATTCCAGAGGCTGTTGAGAGTGAGCAGAGAGGTGGTTGTGCATGCTGAATTGGTGGAACCAATCAAATGATTTGCTAGATTCATCTCTGATGCTTTTCCATTCTTTTTTGGTCATTTTATATTAATTGCCATTATTTTGTACACTGTACACTAAGCGCGTGTGATTGAGGCGTGTTTGACCTTTTCAAACAAAAGATTGTCTAGATTTGGCAAAAGGCGAACTTGATGGAGTTCAATTTGTAGAGTTGGAATCGCCACAAGTACTTCTGGAGCTCTGGTTTTGAAGCCGAGTGTTTGCCTTCTTTTTTGGTACAAGGCATAAGATGTGTGAAGGATGGCGAAATGCAAAACTTGGGATGTTGAATTTGTTTTCAGTTTATAATGTGTTCTATTCATAATTGCAGCAGTCGCTGCCATTCACAAATATGCTGAAAAAGGTAACAGATTAAAAATAAGTATTGTAAAAATCGGCATACTCAGCCATCCGCACCTAGGCAACCTGATTTTTATGTAATTGGTCAGCTCATGTCAGATTTAAGCACGTCAAGTTGAATCTAGGTGGGCTTGAGAAAAATATTACAGTATAAAATAAATATGAAAATGCTTAAAATAAAAATAATTTATACTAATGGTACTTTTATTGATATTTTTAAGTAGGGAGAATTTTTGATCAGTACGGTGAACTGACACATTTTCATGTCAGTATGGTGAACAATTTTAAAAATCAGTTCAATATGGGGAAGTTTCGTTAAGGGTTTACCGTTAATAAAACTAATAGAAAATTTACTGTTTGAAATATAAAAAATTAAATACCAATTTTGCCCCTAATATAATATTAATTAAAAACTTAAAATTAAAAATTAAAAACTAAAACAAAAAAATATGTCTTCTTCGTTGAGTAGATTCCAGTGAGAGTCTGGGTTGTTCCGTCGAAGCTTCTTTGGGCAATCGTCATCGGCTCGTTTGGATTTGGGGAAGAGCTCAATTTTCAGATATGATTTTTCTCAGATCTGAAAATCGGGCGTTGACCCTCCTCTTCGGTAAGCGCAAAGACGATGAAGGCGTTGGTGGTCGGTGGAACAACAATAGCAACAACACCTAGGTGATTTTCAGGTGATTTGGCCTCAGACGAAGAAACAGAGGACCTGGACGAGGATGAAGACGCATGCGACTTCTTTTGTCGTGAAGATCGAGATCAATACCCTCCCCTCTGGTGAGTTTGTCCCGGATTTGTGGCTTTTTGGGGCATTTTGGCTCTGATTTTTCTAGGACGGCGTTACTACTTGACGGAGTTGGAGGGTTCGCCGTTGTCGAGTCCCGCCTGTGTCACTCGACGCCTCCACAACCACGCACAGTCTAGAAAATGAGATGCTTAGCTTGAGGTTGACGTGTATGAGATTGTAGATTTTTTAACTTGATTGATTATGTGTTCTTCAATTGAGTGGTTTTTAGCGAATTTGTAATCATTTTGGTAGAATTATGAACAGTGAAAATTGCAAAAACTATATGAATATTGTACTAATTTTGCAACCTAAATTGGTTCAATCCAATGGTGGGTTTCAGTGCAGCAACAAGAACACTACAAGGAAGATCAAATTAAAAAGAGGTTATCCTTATGGTGCCCAGACAAATATGACAAAACTCACAATTGTCTAAACAAACAAAATTTATACATAAATATACCTGATGAATTGGTGTCATTTGAAGAAATGAAGTCAACTAAAGTTTTGAGTTCAATAGCACATGTTTGAAAATTTAAATCATATTGAAAGGTATTTTGGTTATTTCATACTAAATTTAAAAGAATTATGGACGGTGACACTTAAAAATAGTTACCCGTATTGAATTGACTCTTAAAATAGTTCACCTTATTGATATGAAAATGTGTCATAGTTCACCTTACTGATCAAGAATTATTCCTTTTAAGTATATATATGTAATAAATATTAAAATATTTATTTTATATACCATCATTCATATCTAGATTGTACTTATGTATTAATTTATTCAATAAAAAAATACAAACTCGATTAATTTCCATCTCCTAGCGTACAGTGACTTTTTCAACACTGAAAAAAAAGATTAAATAAAAAAACATGATACTAAATTAGAACCAACACCAGTTTGGAACATCTCTCACTTTGAGAGCACTAATTTTAAATTGTAGCTGTCGAAATTAGATAACACATTTTACTAAAAGAGAACTACATGTTTTATAATTCTGAACCAAAGTAACCAAAGTAACCAATAGAGAAATATTGTTCCTTATTACAGATTATATTATGGGACCCTATCTGTCCGTCTGCTCATCAAAAATGACAATCAGTCTCAGTGATTTCTGTATATCCTAATAATCTGGAACCCGACTCATTGGTTGGATTCCACAAATTTTGAGAAGGAAAATCTCCTCTCCTCATCACACAATGGAAATGAATGCAAACAATATCACAGATCAATTGTGTCTCTACTTCACTAGTAATGTTTTTACCATGCTTTGAAAAAAGTTACCACGTTGATTGGCATGGAAAGCGTTATGAGGACTCCTTTTCCAGAATATACTCCACTGCTTCTTCCACTGTATCCACAACCTATATGCACCATAACATTTCAAATGTTAGTTCAAAACTCTCCATGAGTTGCTTCTGGATAAGCTGCCTTCAACTAAGGTACAGCTATAAAATCATCTACTCATCACTTATAGTGACCCTTGAAATTCTCAAAAGTGCACCCAAGACTTATGTGAAACTAAGTTTTCTTAAACTCATTCTTAAAATAAAGGGTTTATCTTTCTTATATGAAAATAGAACTAAATGCGGATGTACACTACTGTTGGAAGTTATTATAAACCTACCAGATCTGCCGTAAACTCGGGATGGTTTCCTTTTCCCTTGAATACACCTGTCCTTGTCAAGATAGAAAACCATGGATGTCCTGCCTGATGCAAACAAAGGAACTCCATTGCATTATCTCATAACGCTAATGATCCAACTGGTAACAGTACAAATTACTAGTTCCAACACTCTGGATTCCAGATGCAGGAGAAACTAACCTGCTTCGCTCCTTTGATGTCAACAGAAGGATTATCTCCGATCATATATAGTCTTTTAAAACAAGAATTTTCAGGATTGACTCCATTAAGATTATGATGAAGAGATGGTACAAGTTGCCCAAGAACATCTGCGGCATTCTTGAACACAGATGGATTGGGTTTCCCAAAACACGTATATACGAGTGGATTGGAGTGAATCCTACATACACAATACAAAATTACTGTTTAGAAAAGTGTTACAATACATGAAATCAGATTTAAAACTTCCTGCCGAATATCTAATTTACCATTAGAATGATTTCAAGACAGATTGCTGATACGATGGTCTATCAAACACCTGAGGAATATCATTTCTAGCATTACCTATTAAAGATGGCTTCTAATGCGATTCTGAAAGCTCCCAAGCCCAGCCGTTCAGTTGGAAATTTAGCCTGACAATATTAGGCATTTTGTTATTAAGTTAGCATAAAATCTTCAGCAAAAACTCAACGAACAAACATCTAACTGACCTGGTATTCAAGGTCATCATTCGCAAAATACAGATGTGGCTGGTGTCCTATACCCCTCCCAGGAAGTCCTCCTGTTCTTAGAATGTCACAAAGAACCTAAACGTGAAAAGCCAGTAGGTTTTATTACTATGAACATAAGAGATGAAAGTTTTTTGAGAAAAAAATCAAAGACTAGAAGTGTTGTAGTAGTGATTAGAATTCCTAAATAAGAACAAGCACCAGTAAATTAGCAACTATAATCCCTTCAGATGTCTAATTTTAATAATAGTGTTTCAGTATTGTTTGCTTCCTACAAGTTAGTCACCTGAATGTCTCTGCTCCAATCAACTGAATCACTGACGATAAATGCTGCCTGAACTCTCTGTGAGTAAATATTATCTCTTATCCCTATAGGCCTGTTCTCCGAGGCAACCAGCTTACTGGACCATTTCTTATATGGTGCTAGTGGATCAATGCTGTCAAAACAGGATGCATACTCATCTATTGAGAGTACATTTCTGCAAACCAAAACCAGTAAACAAAATAATGAGTTCATTCAACAATTATAGTGAAATTTGAGATATAGTAATCAAATGAACCAAGACTATAAGAAAAAAGGTCGAACTTAAATCCATATTCTGACATCACAGCAGCAGGTTCTCCTTTTCCCACGGCAACAACAAGATCATTTTCAAATCTGTACAAGGCACATATTATACTTTAGAAAGAAAAGAATTCTATAAATCTGAACTTCATGAAGTAAAGGAGTTTATGCTCATTTGTTTGCTAAGGTCTTCCTACTGTCTTGTAGGAGATTTTATATCTTCTACCTCTTTCTTTGGCATATATTATATATGATCTTCCACAAATTTATCATGGAAAAAAGTCAATTTAATCCCTGATCCGTTCACATCGGGATCAATTTAGTCTCTCCCGGCCAAACTTCAGTTAAATGTTTGTTACCTTATTTGCTGTGGATTTTTTAAAGTAATATTGAACTTTTGGTAAGGGTTTGACAAAGAAGATCTAGTTTCTAATAGGATAGGATGTTCATACAGAAACCTTCAATGGTTCCATATCCAGATATATTACTGTCTATTCAGACTTACAAATTCATTGATCAATACCTTTTAAGAGTGTTTGGATTAACTTATAAGTTAGTCAAACTAACTTTTACATCTCAAAGTGTTCCTAATTTTGAAAATGTGTTTGATAATCTTACAACGACTTATTAAGTTGCTTAGAAGTTGAAAAAAAGTTTGGTACCCAACTTAACGTTCTCCAGATTATAAAGCTTTATAAAAATGTTGTCTCACCGAGAAAAAGACTCCAGTGCCTTATAAAAGTTACGCATAGGTTCACTTGCTTATAATTTATACATGGGAGCTCAATCCAAACACCATCTAAAGCTATGAAGTTATAAATCATAGTTGATTTTAGCATGACTTACTGCGTTCACAATACTGTGTATGCAATAATATCATTGGTTCTAATATTCACCTATAAGGATGGTACACATTATGCCTAAAATCTGCGAGAATGTGCTGATAAACAATTACATGAATAAGGCAAGGGAATCACTATGCCGAACAATCTCTAATTCAAACACAGGAATTGATTGCCAACTATATAACACCAAACCAAACACCGTTACTTAATTTTTATATAGACATGAATAGCTTTTGTATGTCTGAATAATTAAATAGTTTTTCAAACTGAATAAATTATACACATATGTTGCAAGAACTATGAAATGCATACCTATCCGCTAGCTGTTTAAAAGGTGAATGGCCCTGCAAAACCTACATAAGAATCACAAACATTTAGGAATGAGTAGTGGGAAAAGTATCGTGCTATTCAAAGAGGATAAATGAAGTAACTTTGACAAAACCAGATCAATGACTATGTCCATAGAGCCTGCTTGTTAAAAATGGATCCGGGTATATAGGGGCAGCAAATTTAATTTTGTCACAATTTCATAAAATACCTGCAAAGGCAGAACATTGACACCTAAGAGTTTACTTAACTCAGAGGCTCGTTTAGATTCTCGAAATCCACCTCCTGTTTTGAAAAATAAAAGAAGCAAATTACTCCATTGTAGTACATAACTCACCGCTCCATTACAAACCTACAACAACCAAACTTCCCTACGAACTGTTTTCCAACAAACATCATACATAAACTTTCTCCAAATCATTTTACTAGTCATACTCGTACCAAAGACTGCAAAGCAAAGAAAAGATGATTCCAGTATTATCCCAAAATGAAAGACAGAAATCAGATACAAAATATGTGTTTACCACATTTAAGTTTAACTGTTTCACGAATAATGAGGCTGCCCAAACAAAACCCATCTAAAATTCAAGTTCCAACCAAGCATGCCTTGCCCCCCAAAATACGTTCAAGAAATAATCATACCATTTAGTCCCTCAATCCGAAAATAATGTCACATTTGACAACTGCGAAGATAATACATTCAACTTTTAGTGCTTCACTTTACACCTTTTATGATAGTCCCTCACGTCTCCACAACTCAAGTTATAACGCAGAATATCATTGCTAAAATGTGGCTAATATGAATATCTAAGTAAAATAGAAATTACTATGGTCCCTCCGAGGGAGTATAAGCCATTACCCATGCCCTATATTCATGCCAATAATATAACGTGGCTATGTATGTAAGGCCAATATACATAGCAAATCACTTAGATACAAAACTCACCATTTGTGAGAAAAACGTAAGGAATCTTCAAAGCACCTGCCCAGAAAACAGAAATTCAAAATTATATCCATGAAACTCACAATCTCAAATCAAATGCAACAAAGCAAGAGCGAGCGAGCGTGAGTGTTTGTTGTTGGAACGAACCAGAATCATGGTACAATCTCTTGAGGGCATGAGGAGAGCCACCGATGGGAGCTTCGCCGAGGAGAAGAACGCCATCAATGTCGAAAGCAATGCCAAACGAAGGCCTGTCGCATAAAAAATGGAAAGAGATTAGCACCGATCTCGTTCACAAGGTGGGTTTGAGCTCAAAAGGTACCGTTGAGGTTGAGATTGAGAAAACGAGCGAGAAAGTGTGGAGGAAGATGGAGAAAATAGCTGATGCTCTCTGGTTCGGCTCTGTGTAGCCTTTCTGAGAATCGAAGCTGCTCTCAACATCGCTTGTGTGTGCGCGACGATTCACAGAAGCGCCGGAGTTACTGTTGTTGGGCTTCTGTTTCTGTTTTAATCTTTTTGGACTTCAATTTCCCTTTTAGGCCCGTTTGAAAATATATTTATTTCTGTTTTGACTACAACGCTATAAATATTTTTAGGTACAATGCTGAAAAATAATTTTCACTTTCTAGTTTAAGTATATATTATTATTTTTCCTTATACCTTTTCATTTTTAACTAATATATATATATATATATATTGTATTAAAATGGTGAAAAACAATGTATATATTTATTTATTGATCTCCTTGAGACCCAGCATAGTCTAACCCACATTACCAGAGTTACTAGAGTGTCTTTTGAATGAATCTCTAAGAGCTCTTGTGGTGTTAGCAATGATTTCTTAGGTATTGGCTGACCAAGGATCTATATTTATTTATTTCTTGCATGAGAACAATTCTCAAATTTCTGTACCACTCAAAAAAAAATTCACGGCATTGAGTTTCTCCTTCTCAATGATGTCTTTTATTGACACAATGTGTGTTTGATTTGTGATTCTCTACACGAATAGTAAATCTAATAATCACAGATTTTAAATGTTGAAAATCTTAACAAACATAAACCATAAAATTCATAGAATCTAATACCAAGATCCTTGATTCACTGCTCTTCAAGTGAACGGAGGCTCATTGTTCCAATCGTAGCTATGTAGGTAGGAACTCTTTCTAATTACATCTCTATGAAACTCTTGAATAGAATACGTATGTGTCGTATACACGACACAATTTTATCTGATACTCTAGTTCAAAACCTTCACGAGAATCATAGTTAAGTCAACAAATTCAACTGTGGAAGACATGCTAGAACCTTTCATGACTTATCACAGTTTTCCACTCTTGCTAGGCTAACATGTATATGAGCACTACATAGAGGCGTACCTATCCATAGCCATGAAAGTCCGGTGTGAGTGCTAAATATGATGGAAGGTATTTCATATAACTTTATATTAATTGATTGGTCGTGTTTGTTCGAGTTTTATATCATATACAAACTCTCTTTAAGACAATCTATTGCATCATATGCAACAAATCTTCTTAAACTATCTTTTAATCATGCATTTCATTAAACCGTTTTAATCATGCATATTATATTCTATCATACATCGCATGCATATAAACTAAATATTCATTCTCATGCATAAAGTAAACGTGCATAGCATAGCCCATAACTAAATCTATCTTTATAGGGCCGATCTACAAAGAGCAAAGGTCAATCCTAGGGGTGAAGAACACTTGGTGTCACGGGGTCCGCCACGGACCGTGACCAACACTTGGTCACGAGCCGCGTTTGTGACTCATGCGACGGTCCCGTGACCAATCCCACGGACCGTGGCCCTTTGTGGTTGTTTCCATGAGTTCGTGGCCGCTGCAATTGCCACGACCAGATTCGAAAATTGTAGATTTCAAGATTCAAATATTATGCAACAATTACACAATTTGAATCCAAAATTATAACCCTAGGCTTTAAATTATTGTTTCGATCAAATCGAGCCTTAATCTACAATTTTTGAAAGTATATCTAGAGTAATCATTACACAATCTAGATTCGAAAATGTGAATTCTAATTCCTTGAATAAACTCTTTTATTCAATTATGGTCGTTCATATATATATATACATATAAATATAAATTAATCTCCATTCAACTAATCTCATGCAATCTTGATTACTCCCAATCATGCAATTCTAACAAAAACAGTTATGCATATAATATCACATATTATCATGTATAATTCGATTAAACTTAAGTTGCAACCATCCTCTGACACCACTGTTGGGAAACACGGGATCTCATGCATAGCAGTGGAAGCAATATAACAAAATTTTAATCGCGTTCATAGCAAGGATCTACTACATGTTTAAACTTAATCGATGAAAAGGTTAGAAACTCTTATTTACCTATTGTAGATCCGGCTTTACAAAACCTTTAAGAGTGCACAAGTTCTTTGCGAATCTGGACTTGAACTCAAATTCTATTTGAGCGGCGTACGTATCTTGTTTTTACAAGAATCAAAATCTGAGTACTTCGCTTGTAGCGTCTCCATCGAGATGCGCTCTCTACTAATATCCACACGAACAAGTCTTGATCGAATGAGTTGCTAATATTGCGAATGTCGTATTAGGGTTTAAAATAAACCGATGCAACATATATATAGGCCATAGGGTGTAAAGATTTTATTCCCAATAAAATTCTACTTAATTGTGAATTCCTTATTCAAAAATTTTCCTAAAATCCGTGCTCAATATTTCCCTCTTTCCAATTCTGAAACATATCAGAAGTTGGAATCAGGAAAGAAATCTGCGACATCGTCATGGACCCCAACACTGAGCGTGATCGATTAGTAGTCCCATGACCAACTCATTTGGTCATGGACCCCGTCACGAGCCCGTGACCAACTCATTTGGTCACAGATCATATTCTCTACTTATTCTCATACTTACGTCGGGCTTGCTCTTTGTGTGTGATCCTGTAGGCTCATTAGTCATTGGCAAATGATCTCAAATCTCCATTTGATCCATTTATCATGAGTGTCCTCTAGTAATACATTAAGATTCCCTAATGATTATGATGATCGGTGATTCGATTTAACCTTTTGTCATAACTATCACAATCCCTTTGTCACTAGATATCTTGTTTGAACATAAGGTATAGAGACGTCACCATTATATATTCAAACTTGTTTTTTGATCTTGAGATGACTAAATACGATATCTCTTTATCACTGGTACAACCGTACACTCTTTCTCAGTCATTCTCATCAAGAGGCCTAAACATATATTATTCCCACTAGTATGTGAGAGTCAAATCCCTTGACTGTCATTCATATCCCTCATATAAACCGTCGTATAGCCAATCATACCTCTCTTGTAGCTTGTTACATACAATGTAGATGAAGATGTCAAACTATGAGAGTTGTTATATAGGAACCCACGAAAACTCCAAAGCCTTTAAGGATTTAATGTTTCTACGACAACTAAGAATACTCATGACTTAATCTACGACACATTGCTCATGTCGGGTCGTCCAATATCATTTCTCTAAATGATATTTATGATTTAACTTGATAACTCTCTACATATGATCAGTAGAGTGTGATCATCAGTCATCTTCATACTGGTCGCTATATATATTTATAGCTTTATGACCAGGGACCTGCCAAGCATAAATTTCAAACAATATCTATTGTACTGTCTAATGGATCTACTATCAGTGATGATACACTTGATGACCTTTGACGAAATAATGCTTAATTTATTATCACAACACAATGATAATAAATGTGCTAATTTATCGCTACTAAGATAATGTAATGTTTATCTGTAAATTTGATTGATGTAGGACACATTCCTTTCAAAATTCTCTTTCATAATCCACCACCAAACGAGGTTGTCTTGGTATTCAACTATTGACGATACAATTACCTTTCTTTACGTATATTTCTTTTTCTTTTATTGATAATCATCTTGACGATATTCATCACTACAGTAGCAACACCATTGACTGCTAAATTAGAGAGAGAGAACTCTATCATACTGGCTCATAATGTGATAATTAGCTTATAAATTCGAAAATTAAATGCGATTAGAGAATATTGTGATAATTAGCGGAAATCACGTTATAATTGATATGTATAAATCAAAGTCCCCCGTATAATGACCATACTACCTTCCTAAACATGCAAAATTTAATATATATATTTTTGGATGATTTGTGTGCTTAACTACAATCTTGAAAAATATTTTGCGCTGAAAAATATTTTTCACTTTATAATTTAAGTATATAATATCATTTTCCTTATATGTATATGGATGATTCTAATTAGGGCGGTCTATTTTATCCGGCAACCCGACTCACCCAACGACCCGTCTGACTCGATACCCGATCACCCGACAAGCCATTCGAGTCGAGTATTGGGTCCAATTCTATAACCCGCCGGGTACCCGACAACCCGACAGTATATATAAAAACTTGACTTATATATAATATAGTCAAGCCCAAACAACCCGCGAAGAATCACACGCACAACCCAGCCCAACTCTAAATTTTGCAAAGTTTAGCCACATAGAAGCTTATAAACGTTAGAAAACATTTATATGTTTCCGATGTGTGATGTGAAGACGCAAAGAGAGTTGAGGCTTCAGCAGCAGACGTGGCGCTTTCTTGTCTGTCCGCCGCGAACGCGTGAGCTGATCTGAGCCGTCCATTGCTGTCGACGTAGGCTCTTGTCCTCCACCCACGACCCCACGAGTTGAAATGTCATGTTTCTCTTTCTCGATTTATCCTCATTCGAGTCAGACTTCTTCTCTCTAAAAAAAAGTGTTCCTCACTCCCTCTTTCTCTATCGACTCGACTCGTCATCGTCTTCCTCTCATCTCCTCGCCGTCACGTCTTCTCACAACGGCTCGATTAGGTGGGGGTGATTACTGATGCAAATCGAGTCGTTGGAGGAGCTTCTCTACCACCACATCACTATAAATCAAGCGATGAAGGGGAGGAGAATCTCCAACGACTCGATTCTCCAGTGGAGATTCAAGCGTCCTTCAATTCCAACGGCCAGAAGAGGTGGATGGCGAGGCAACGATATCAACATGTCTTCAAATCAGGTTAGTTTTATTTTAGGGTTTCAACCAGTCTCTTCTTGGGTTTCTTCCAGGGTTCAATTGAGTCCTGAAGTAAATTCAATTTGTTGTTTTCATTTAGGGTTAAGATTGAATTTGAGATTAAAAATTGGGGGTTTTGATTTGGGGGTAGGGTTAGAGTTTGGGTTAGAAATTGGGGATTTCAATACCAATTGGGGTTTTTGATTTGGGGGTTAGGGGCTTGGTTCTGAATTCAATTTCAATTTTGGTTTGAAGTTATGATTTGGGGGTTTTGATTTTAATTTTCATTTCCGAATGAATTCAATTTCAATTTGGGATTTTAAATTGGAGGTTTTGATTTGAGAGCTAGGGTTAGGGTTGCAAATTGGGGATTTTTATTTGGAGATTTGGGTTCGGGTTCAATTGAAAAGATGTGATTTTAACTTAAATTTTGGGTTCAATAGAAATTGAGGATTTTGTATCGGGTCTGTTGGGTCTACCCGACTCACCCGAGACCCGAGTCTACCTGAACCCGACTACCCGACTCCTCAACCGAGTCGAGTATTTGGTTTGGGTTCTACCACCTGACTCAAAAAATCGAATCGGGTCTCGACCCGATGAACAACCCTAATTTCAATACAAATATGATAGAATGCTCGAACTTCTATAAACTGTTGGATCGCTCAAATATGGTGAGATTTTTTCTGGTGCGCGATACATGACAACAAAGTTTCACCACGTTAATTTTCGTGGTTATGCCAGATACATGTTTATGCAAGTTTACATTTACTTTCTAACGGTGTGAAAGTTATATGAAATGTCCAAATGGTTAAAAGACATTAAAAACCACTTGTTTTTAGCCAAAGAAGAGTATAATTTTTTTGGTTAAGACCGTACATGTGTAATTTCTTTTTCCAACTAACATTTTCACTAATCACAATCAATCAACTACCATATTATGGATCAACAAACCAAACCACAAGAAAGGCAGACGTGGAATTCAAACTCTAATTCCGATGATTAACAACTAACACAAAAGTTTAGTTAGTTAAGCAAAATTTAGTCGTTTTTATATTGGGGTTGAACTATTGGTGCTTATGGACTGATAATAAATTATTAAGAGTGCGTTAAGATATACTTTAAACGTGGTTGATGGCAAGTTCAACTCGCTAATCATCAAACTAAACAGCAAGAAAGGTAGATAATTTGAATTTTGTATTGATCGATTTCACCAAGTGGTACAAGAGAATTAGTTTCCGCCTCTAGAGATTTGGTCTTAAACCACGTCTAATTAAAAAGGGCAGTGTTAAGTAAGTAAAAGTTGGCCCCTTCGATGAAATAATGTAATGACCTCACCAAAAATGAATGTTGTTACTTGTAAAATAAATGAAGAACATGTCTGAGACGGGCCAGTGGAGGATTTAAATTGTTTTGAGGGAGTAACATTATTTCAAGACTCATGTAGATTAATATTTAAGTTTGATTAAATAATTATATTGAGTAGATATCAAATACAAATTTGACAAAATTGTCAAAACGTTCAAACCTCATTACTGCCGTTGGATTAGGGCGCGCGTGATGTGAGAGTGACACATGTGGCACATACGGCTTCCGAAGCCAAATAATGGTTGTAGGCATAATGTGAAGGGTATTTGGATACTTTAGCTTGGTTGACTTGTAATTTATTTCCTACTTAAATATTTGCAATAAATGCTCAATTAATTTGAAAATTAATCTGCAATTAATCACCAATAAATTTGGCTACAAATAGTTAATTAATTTTGCATATCGATATTTTTGGAAATAAATATATTTAATTTAATATTTTAGTAATTTTGGTAATACAAATTTGTTATTGAACATTGACTTATTTAATTAGATAATGTGCAGCAGCACATAAAACGATTACTCACTTCAAGGGTTTATGCGTAATTGTCTGACTGGTTATGCAGAACATGGTGGTGTACCATGTGGTTATATATTGTATAAACAGTGTATATATATGATGTTCATTAGCACCTAAAATGATTACACAATTCAGAGGTTTATGTATAACTGTCATACTGTCTATGTATAACATGTCGGTGTACCATGTATAACATGTCGGTGTACCATGTATAACATGTCGGTGTACCATGTATAACATGTCGGTGTACCATGTATAACATGCTATTATATATTATATAACCAGCTTACTTAGATAATATTCAACAATACATGAAACGATGAATGATCGCTTTCTGAATCTAGCATATTTTTAGTGTGAATCGCTGAATGATCGCGCTTTAAATGCGCGATCGCAGTTTGAATGCGCCTATTTTTAGTGAGAATCGTTGAATGATCGCGTTTTAAATGCGCGATCGCAATGATGAGCGTTCCCTCAACTCTCCATCTATTTGTGACTAACGGGGTTAACGAACCGCTCCGCCACGTGTTGCTTGATCGTCGCTTGCGAAAAAATGAATGAGCAGATAAAAGTTTGAACGTTTAGACGTTCTGTTGGAGTTTGTAGTGGAATGCATCCTTAATTATATTATTTTAGTAAAGTGACCATTTATTTTATATCATAAATAACCGTTTAACTTGATTATACTTAACTTTGTATTTAGGTCGGTGCGATCGTAGCATATTCCGATAATACTTTCAAAGAATAAAATTTCCGTCATAAAAAATTAGAAAAAATCAAATATTGACTTAATGTGAAATGACACTTGTACCTCCCAATCCAATATTAAAACTCAAGATTTCTTTTAGTTTTTACCACTTAAATAATAATAAAATTTTGATATTGCAAATGATTCTTTTACCCTCATTTAAATATTATATTAGGACAAATTTGATTTTTAGAATGAAAGTTAAAAATTTACAAAAAAGGTAATGGTCGACTTTAGTCTAGGGAAGACGAACGTCCCCTGCGTTTTGTTGCTCGTTAGTGACGAGGATGGAGAAGCGGTCAGATTTGGGCGGAAGAGCGGACCTGCTCCTCTTGCCGCCTCTGATGGCCTCTCCGCCACCAAATCAAACATTGATTTTGGAAACCCATATCAAAACACCCAAACACAGCTCCTCTTCACGCGGCGACGAAAATAGAGGACCAAGATCCGATGAAGGCGACTGGAGGCGCGACCGTTGGCGAGGTCGAAGATGACACAGTCGCGTCAACGTTTGAGTCCGATTATGAATATCATTATTTTATTTTATTTTGTAAGTATTATTTAATAATAACTGTATAATATGCTATATTAATTAATTTTATTAATAATTAATTTTATTAATAATTAATTTTAATTAGAGTTTAGGTTAAGGTTAGAAATCATAAAATCAGAGGTTACTTATAATTACTATATACGCATATATACTTTGACCACTTTTACAATTTACTATACTTACTTTGAAAAATAACACTCACTCACCAACCGACTAATTTGTTACATTTTACTACTTTTCCGTCCAATTTGAACGTGTTTATTGTTAATTTTTTTAAAATACCTTCGCATTTCTCTTCCTTATTTTTCTATTTGAATTTTTTTAATACATGGATACTTTTGTCATTCTTAAAAAATTAACATAATTTTCAAAAATAGTTAACTGACGGGTAAAGTACAATTTTTGAAACTTAAGAATAGTAAAAACCACTTAACATATACTCAAGGGAAGTTATTTTACATTTTCTCAAAAATCTAAACGAATGAATCTTGAGTTTAGGCTCAAATGCAGGCATGGGCGGATCCAGTAGAGGGGCAGGGGTGACACCCATCCCCTGCCCCCGAGAATTCAAAAAGTTTTCATGCAAAATTTTACCCGAAAATTAGATATGACCCTACTTAAATTCTAATATACACAAAATGTGCGTGATATGGTAATAAACGTTATCTAGTTCAGTGGTACTTAGTAGTATTTTATTCAAGAGGTCATGCGTCAAACTTTGGCATTCTTTTGATAAACAAGTCAAGTTCGAGTACAACTTATTAAAGTTTGTAAGACTCGAAAACTATTTCGATTCGTATTCATACATGTGTGGAAGTAAAATTAGAACTCAATTAAAGAAAATAAACAATCAAACTCAGTTAGTTTTTATTATAAAATTTAATTTTTTTCGTATGAAATTTTGCACCGCTTGAAACTTTTTCTGAATTCACACTTGAATACAGAATAACCAAAACCAAAATATATTGATTAAAAGTATATTTGTGAATAAAACACCTTTCAAGCTCCATAACATATATAGCGGCGAGTAATCCCATAACATTGGCGTGACAACCTAAAATATTTTTTCTCCCAAACCTTCGCTAAACCACTCACTCAATAGAGTTTACCGACTTTTTACAACAAAAAAAATCTGTCTCTCTGCCACATGACACATGTACGTTGATTCTCAATGCGCCTCTATATATATATATATATATATATATATATATATATATATATATATATATATATATATATATATATATATATATATATATAGATTATTATTTATATCTTGAGATTTTGGGTTTAATATATGAAGATGCATTCCTTGAAAAATGGTCTATTAGATGCAAATCTAAAAATATATACCATCCATAAGATGATTTTAAATCAATGGTTCATAATAATTAATGAATTATTAGTTAAATAAATGAAAAAATACCAAAAGGGTAAATCTGTAAATATAAAACCTATATTTCATTTAGATTTATGATTCATCATTTAAAACCTAATTCTCTACTCTTCTCTTTTCCATGCTTCAAGCTCTCGGCCGCCATCATCAATCCTGCGGATCAAAATTCTGTCACGCCGCCGTCCTCTGGATCGAAGTTTTGCCGCGCCGCCATCCACAAATTGAAGTTATGCCGCGCCGCCGCCTATGGCCTCCGCGGTTCTTCCCTCCACGCCTCCGCCCGTAGTCTCCGCGCTTCTGCCCGTAGCCTCTGTGCCTTTGCCTGTAGCCTCCGCGGTTCCTTCCTCCGGTCATGACTCTTGAAGTTGCCTAGAGTTAAGAACCTCTTTTTTCGATCTCTATTTATATTTTCTCAGATTCATTTTATTTCATGTCGCTACTGCAACATGTGATATTGGTTCCATGATTCCAGTAGACATTGGTTCCATGGTTCCATCGAATGATATTGCCTCTATGGTTCCATCGGATGATATTGCCTCTATAGTTCCATCAGATGATATTGGTTCTATAGTTCCATCAGATGATATTGGTTCTACGGTGGATGTGACCGAGATGAATACGATAGTTCGAGACGCTGTAAGCAATAGTTCAACACTACATGATATACAACAGGACGTGTGGAGATTGTGGTCTGTCTAAAGAGACGCAAAGAAATAACCTTACGTATATTTTTATGGAACATGTACTCCATATGAATTTGCACACATGCAATATTAAATCCACATATTCTAATATCATTGTAATTACAATTTGTTTGAATTTTTTTAATATGGTTGGGAAAGTGAATATACAGAAGAATATTTGAGATCATTTCGTATGTTGAATTGTGCTTATGTTTTAGGTTGGGAACAATATAAATAATAAGCATGTGTATGAAACAATGCAAGAAGAAGGTAACATTACACATGAAAAAATAGTAATAAAAATAACCTATATAAAATATTTAAAGTATATGACACTGGCAATGGAACAATCGAAATAAATGTATTGTTCATACAACAGTGGATACATATAACACTGTAATGATATAACGAAATCATATGACATTAACAATGGAACAATATAAATAAATATATTGTTCATGAAACAATGGAAATACATATCAATGTGATGGAACTATGGAAATATGGAAATACACTAATATTCAAATGTTTTATTGGTCAACAAGAAAAAATATTTTTTAATCGTGGATGGAAAGATTTCATAATTGTGCAAGTAATTATTGGTGTTAAACACAAAGTAATTAAGACAATTAAAAAAATAGTATAAATATTAATTTACTCTTGTCATTAGTGTTAAATGACAAAAAGAAAATGCAAGTTATAAATAATTACAACTAATGTCACGAGTCATCATAAATCTACACCATTTATTTTATATTTACGCGCGAATATAGCATTTGTACCCGATTAAACTTCTATGCTCAGTCGCAGGAGAAGAGAGGTTGCTCTATATCAACCAGATTTATGCATCATTTAACTAATCTCCACGAGAGTGAGCTGATATATGCATCGAACTCACCAACAATCAAGATTTGTTATATACTAATCAAGATAATCAACTTTTCTTCACTGTTAATAGTTAGTTTTTTAAATTTTCTCCATGTCGTCATGCTTTGCATAAGAATAAAATAAAGGGTTGATAAAGTTTCCAAGTGCTATGGTCATTGTGTTTTAACCAACAGTCAACATGACCAAAACTTACACTATGAATACAGAAACGTGTTCCATTAAAACTCAAAAGCTTCTGACCATTTCTTCATCAACCTCAAATTTGTAGCAGAGGATGTCTTTGTTTCCATTGACCTTTCTTGTGTTTGTGGTCGTTTTTCTTCCCATTTTGGTTCAGTCTCACACCCATTTCCACGATTTTGTTGTAAGTATAGTCATTTTCAATTTTCGAAGATAATATTCATTAACTTTGTTGTTGTTATTGTTAATATTTATGTCCATATATAGTTGAAAGAGAAAAACTTCACGAGGTTATGCAACACCAAGAGCATGCTCGTCGTGAACGGGAGCTTTCCCGGACCGACTATTTATGTGAACAAGGGAGACATAGTATACGTCAACGTTCACAATCAAGGGGACTACGGCGTCACCATTCACTGGTATTTTATTCCATTGATTTGACCATATATTTGAAGTTCACATTAATTATAAAATGATGTGTACTACTTATATATAATTTTAATGCTATAGGCATGGGGTAAAGCAGCCGAGAAATCCATGGTCAGACGGTCCAGAGTTCGTTACACAATGTGCTATAGAACCCGGTAACAATTTCACTTACGAAGTTATATTTTCGGAAGAAGAAGGAACTCTGTGGTGGCACGCTCATAGCAATTGGACTCGGAACACAGTTTACGGGGCCATTGTGATTTACCCAGAGGAAGGGACTACACATCCGTATCCAAAACCCGACGGCCAAGAAGTTCTTATGCTAGGTGAAAAACTATACATTGATTAATTAGTTGATTATCCGATGTTAATGTGATACCGTTTTAGTTGAAGGGAGTGAAGTGAACGAGTCGCATAGTTAAGGACAGTGATTAGAAAATTTCTGTTAATTTGTTGTTTGTGCAGGATCTTGGTACAGTTACGAAATTAATTTAGTGGTGGCACAAGACCTTATTGAAGGGTTGGACTTCCCAGACTCAATTGCTTACCTCATTAATGGTCAACCAGGAGACTTCTCTAATTGTTCCAGAGGTATATGCTCTTTTGAGCCCCCTTTCATTTCAAATTAATTAACATTTCATTTCATTATTAATTATAGTTGATCTACTTAACTGATCAAGTGTTTGAATTCACTAATACCGACTTTGTAAAGCCGTTCGATATATATTTGAGGAACCCATTATAGTTTTGTACTCTAACACCACTCGGTTTAATTCCTTTTACAGAATTTACTCATCATTTCAAAGTCGATTTTGGGAAAACATATTTGGTACGCATAGTGAACGCAATCATGAACGCAGAAATATTTTTTGCTGTTGGTGGCCACAACATGACAGTGGTTGGAACTGACGGGGCATACCTAAAACCCTTTTCGACTAGCTACCTCATGATAGGCCCCGGACAGACCATGGACGTTTTGGTCACGGCCAATCAAGCCCCAAGTGAATACTATATGGCTATGCATCGATTGTACACTGGCTTGCTAGCTTTCGGCAAATACGACAAAACTAATGCAACAGCGATTCTTGAATACAACGGAAACTATACCAAACCGGAATCACCCTCCTTCCCCGATCTTCCATCCTACACATCCTTTGTTCATGGAATCGAATTCAACAAGAAGCTTCGTAGTCTCGCGAGTGCAGAACATCCCGCCAGTGTCCCCATGAACATTACTACTCGAATGTTCGTGACCACTTCCCTGAATAAATATGTCCAGAAC
The DNA here is from genome assembly GCA_963920655.1 of Geranium rotundifolium. NCBI lineage: Eukaryota > Viridiplantae > Streptophyta > Magnoliopsida > Geraniales > Geraniaceae > Geranium > Geranium rotundifolium. Next base: position 8,364,525 of record OY987319.1, on the reverse strand, counting down.
GATAGTTCTCTGGGCTATAGCGAGGATGATATTCCGATGTACTTAGACTCGAGCATGAACAATGTGACATGGGTTAACCCTATTATAGATGTTCTACAAGCTTACTACAGGTATTAAATTCGGTCAAAATGAGCTGTTTTACACATAACTACACGTAAATGTGTTTTTGGCTCGATGGATACCCAGATTTGGCAAAATTGTCACCGCTTCAAAAACTGATGAAATGAGTAACAGTGACAATTTTATAAAAGTTAGGTAACTATAAAGCTAACAAAATATATGTAGGTATAGTCATCCCCAAAACAGATTATTCTTAGTGTAGCCAAGTAAAGTTTTCCATTAAATTTATCTTCATATTCAATTTGTTTCTCAACATCACATTGTGATGAATCATATATTATTGAAATTGGCAGGAACATAAGTGGGTTTTTTACGGAGGATTTCCCGGACAAGCCACCATCTTTGTTTGACTTCGTGTCGGCCGATCCGACAGGCGTGGGCTCAATGGCTTTACAAGGAACAAAAGTTAAGGTTGTCGAGTACGGGGAAGAGCTGGAGATCATATTCCAAAACACCAACTTCAACAATGCGTCGGAGGATCATCCAATGCATTTGCACGGCCATAGCTTCTATGTTGTTGGTTTTGGCGTCGGGAATTTCGACAAGGAGAAAGACCCCTCAGGGTACAACCTGGTCGACCCGCCGTACGTGAACACTGCATCGCTTCCCAAGAGCGGGTGGCTCACCGTTCGATTCGCGGCGAACAATCCAGGAGTGTGGCTGTGGCACTGTCATCTGGACCGTCACTTGAGTTGGGGAATGAACACTGTGCTTATAGTCAAGAACGGCGACACTCCCGACTCGACTATGCGCGACCCGCCGCCGGGCATGCCTTCTTGCAAAGCCTCTTCGTCTACGGACATAGCAGCCATGTAACAGAGCAATTGACTTTATCATTATATGATGAGTTAGTACAAAATTCACCTTAGTAGCTAACTATCCAGTATTGGTTTCATGGTTGATGTGTTCCTATTCTACTAGAGGATAAAGTCTCAACTATGCACTTTGTTACATTGTCTCTAAATTATATTTTATGATTACATATTGTCATATCAATATAATATATGTGGAGCCTCCGACGGATATATAGAGCATTGTTAATACAAATGTTTGTATTAGCAATGATAAAACGTTTTGTTCCACAAAATTTTTTTGGGTGCATTTACATAAAAAATCACCAACAACCTAAAAGTAAAAAATAATGATAAATTAGAGGGCATATTTGTGAATTTTAAAAAATAAAATAAAAATAAAAATACTATAACGTTGTTATAGACCAAAGTAAGAAAAATATTTTTGAACTTTTTTGGGTGACTTAAAAGGTTAAGAAAATGGTATAAGTGCGCTAATGTGCCAAAGTGTAGTTTGATTTTTTGTAGAAATTCAAAAGTACTTTGATTAAGTGTAGTTCAATGCGATTATTATGATGTTAAGCATAAGATCATATAAGACAGTTATGTGAGGTCTCCCATCCCTACCCGTTCCCAATTAATTAAATTTTAAAATTTTCTCGCTAAATTGTTTTGAAACCCAACATAATTTAACTCAAGTCAACGATATGCGAGATCGGCGGATTCAAATTATTTTGTCATCTCTAATCAAAATATGAGGCGGGGCATTTTCGTTTAAACATTTCTAACTCCAGGCCATGCCTAAATCAGAAACTATAATTTGTTAGGTAACGAATCATCGATCATTTCTGCTTTGAATACTTAACCTAGAGATGTAGGCGATGGTATATTTAATTAGGGTGACTAAAACCTTATTAACCGTGGTGTCACGTTACAAAGAAGATTAGTAAATTAAGCTAGTATAGCTGTATTAGCACTTGAATTGATGTATATCTCAGTTCAATGAATAACTTATCGTGAACGTTACCCATATGTAGGTTCTATACATGTATTTGATTTAACTTTTTTTTGTTTGAGGAGTATATATATAAGAATAAAATATATTTATTGGATGTAATCAATTAATGGTCCAGATTTTTTTATGATTTCATTAATTAAAACTCAATTAAATCAATAAAAAGGGTATGGTGGTCATTGTGTTTAATTCTGATAATGAATGATATGCATTAAAATATAAAATTGAGAAATAAATTAGCACGATTCTAGGAATTTGAATTTAAAATAAATATTAAAAAATTCTTACCAAAAATTAAGGAAATATTCCAAATTCAAACTCTACTACTTAATGAAACATGAAAATAAGTACATACGGAAACTTGAAATAAACTATGGTATCATGTCAATGAGTACATATCAGAATAAATACATATGAAAACATGGTGTGAACGAAATAAGTGAAGATGGAAACGTAAAATGAAATCATAAAATTATGTGATTATGTGCAAAATGGAATCATGTACTCATTTGAATCAACTTAAGAATAAAAATGGAATCATGAGATTACATGCAACTAGCGATACATGGAATTTGCACATAATCTCATATGTTAATGCCATGATTCCATTTTGCACAACATCACATAATTCTATGATTTCATTGCATTCATAGTCAATGCAAATGATTCATTGATTCCATTTTGTACGAAATCAAATAATTCTACGATTCTATTTTGTGCACTATGACTTAATTAAATAAATTCATGATTCCATTTCATGATTCTAATGATTTCATGATTCCATTTTATTAATTCTATAATTTCATTTGAAATGGAAGTAAGGAATAATAATTACATATATGTAAAACTTGAAACCATTGAAGTAGAATTCCATGATTCTATTTTATGATTATAATGATTCCATGATTCCATTTCAGCAATCAGACAGATTCAGATGTTATAACATCACTTCAGCAATGTATGAACTAAAAAAATACAAATAGCAATATCTGAATCAAAGGATACTTGAACCATGCAAAATTGAAAAATCTATTAACCACAAAAATTTGACATTGTTATATACACGCAAAGCCTAAAATCACATATTATTCAAACTCGATCAAATATAGGGTTCCAGCTACTTTTCAGCAAAAAGGGCAACTTTACAATGACGATTTGTTTAAGGTAATGATGAACATAAGGCTTGACCTAAAAATCATATGCAACTTATCGAAATCAGCGAGTGAAGCCAATACAGTACTAACCTTGCTTCTTAATCTTAGTCACAGTAAAAATCTTCTGCGATTTTCGTTTTGATGGAGCCACTCACGAAGATCAACCGGGGAACTATGCAGATTAGAAGTTTCAAGTCAGCTATAGTGTGCGTTGAAAAGGATTTGACGAATTAATCCTCTGAGATTTTCACTTAACCGGTCCCATTGACGAAACTGCAATGAGAGATGGAGGAATCATGTAAGTGTAATGGTCTCTTGAAAGTGATTGCAAATGGAAGCATGGAATACAAACACTATACTGTGGGAATGGAATCATGGACCAATATAAAAATGGAATTATGGAATGGTTAAATGGATGAACACAACTATGTCAGATTGGGGTATTTTCAACCAAACAATGGCATGTACCGACTGAATCAACAGTCACTTGGACATATAGAATTAAAAAAAAAATGATTTATAAGTACCGGACATTGATGATTCATGGCATTAGATATGTGTAATGGAATCATGTAATAAGAATAATATACTGGACTATTGGAATTAGAAAATTGTAATGGAATCATGGAATAAGAACACTGAAATGGAGTGATGGTATCTCTATAATGCAATGGAATCATGTTACCAGAACAATGCAATGGAACTATGCCATCATTACATATCGCATTGTTACATGACATCAATGGCTGGCAATGGAGTAGTGGAATATACATCAAATTGGAATAATGTTACACAACAAGACCACATAATGAAATAATGGAATAATAACAATCTTTGTCAAGTCAGTCATTGAAATACAAATAAAAATGCAATGAATTCATGTTATCTGATACTTGTGTTCACAAGTATTATGCAGAAGTGGACTAATGCAGTATCCAACAAAAATTACATCAACATAAAAACAATCTAGGTCACCACCATAATCTGATTGTACAAAAATCACAGCAACAAAAAAATAAAACTCACAACAACTAAACAAAAATCCATACATACAAAACCCATAAAATCCTTCGCGTCAAATGTAAATCCCTAAATCAAAAATCGACATCAAACTAAACATGCATGGCACTAGAGGCAACAATGATATTAATCAGGAGAAACCAGAACATCATATCACAAACTGTTCGAGTACATTGTTAATCAGTAACTCAAAAATCGAAGTCAAATTAAACATGCATGATGCTAATTGATGCGGTCGCATCAAATGTAAGTTTATGAAATTTATCACCCCAATTCTAGGTGTTATTTCACCCTTGATATGCTAAATTATTGATATTTGTGCCGCTTTTACACCTTCGGGTATGTTTAGTGTGAGTGTGCAGAATACATGTGAAAAGGGTCAAAACCGAGCCAGAATCGTAGGAGAATCTTTCAGCGATCAAAACTTCCTCATGTTTAATCCGACGTGACCCAAAGTTATATCAAATCAAATATAACTCGGTGATCTACAACTCTCGAGAAGGAAGTTTTCTCTAAATCTCATGGGAAGAAGCTCAAAACTACACTCAAAAGCAGCACTAAAACATATATCGGGATTGCAGACCAGCTGATTTGTGAGCGCTATAACTCTCATATCCGAAGTCCAATTTGAGCAATCTATATGTCTAAATTGAAGAAGAGAAGAAGAGCTACAATTATCGTGAAGGAAGTTTTTGCATTAGAGGTCCAAAAGGAGGCGAAAACGATCATGTAACGATCGTGACATCAAAAAATAAAAAACACCCGAAAGATGTAATTATGGTGTAACTATAGTGTAACAATCGTTATATCCACTGTAACGATAGTTACACCTCCCAGATGCTGAAAAAAAATATAAAAGCCAAACACGAATTCTGAAGTAAGGAGGCCAAAAATTGGAGTTTTTGCACGACAATTGAACTGAGCCAGCCACCAGTGTTTGGGAGAGCAAATAGTAGAACACCATATCAACCAAGGAAAGAATTGGGGACTTCCAGAAGAGCTCAAATTCGATTCAAGGGAGATTGAAGTGCTAAGATCAAGCAAGCTACACATCAACAATCGAGAGGGATTCAACGATTCATGTTCTTCAACCTTTTGGGTTTTAGGGTTCTTCGTTCTTATTCTTTAAACTCGAATTGTGTATTTATCTTTATAGATTTTGGTTATAGCACCATGATCATGGGCTAAATACCCGTGATCATGGATGCTAGGTCTTGAATTGAAAATATGATGATTTCATAATTATGAATTGAATTGTTTATGCATACTTTTGGGTGAATTAAAGTACTTAATGCTTGTGATTGATGCTGACGAATATCGATTGCTTGTTTGAGTCACGTTGTCGTGTCTGAGAGGGCCGATGGGTGATAGACATGCTTTAATTTGTCGGGGTTCAACTCTTCGAAACCCCACTTCCATTATTATTGTACTAATGCAGACTCGTGGTGTCTATTCACTCGAGAGATGATAAAATTCTCAAGTCTAAGATGACACCAATAATTTTCAAATTTTCCAACTAAAGGGAGCCGCTTCCCCTTCTTATCATCCGTGGATCCACCCATGTTTGCAAGTGTTTAGCAAAATTATTACTGATAGTGAAAAGTTTTGATTAAAGTTGAGGGTTGTAAAATCCCTACAAATAAGGGAATTTTGAATCACTTGAGGGTATTTTGGAAGATTGTTGTAGTATTATTGGTAATTTTGTTTTTCAGGTTTTGATTAATTTTGTTTCTAGTCGTGTAATTCGACAGTCCATGTACTTAGCTAAATTTATTTAAGAACAAAAATATTGTCTCAGCAGTTCAGTTTGAAGTCAATAATAGTTAACTAAGCTTCTTTAGTTTTTTAAATAAACTATTGGGCTGGAGTCATGTACAACTTAAAAGAAAAAAGTTATTCATGAAAAGAGGCAGTAACATAAATAAAAAAGACAAATAACGCAAGCATATAGGAATCAACAAACAACCAGAGCATGGCGCATATGCTCTCCACTCATACTTTCGACTAACATTTCTTTAAATACTAATTTTGGTGATCGACTTTTCTTCATTGTTACTTAACACATTTTCATATTCTCCATAAAAAATAGTAGATCAAATCTGAAAGAGCTATGGTCGCAACTCGCACCCGAGAGTCAACATGTACCATGATCAGTCATTTTCATTTGAATTTAATGTGCGATGTTAGCTATAATAAACAGTAGATCATTTTCAACTCATGCTATAGTTTTCTCTCAAATGTAAAATATGTTAATAAACTCAAACCAAATGTTTGACCAAGAGATTTGGTTTTTTTCAACCAACCTTAAGGACTTCAAGTTTCTTCAATTTCAAATCGCTCCTCAATTTCAATTGTCAACTTTATCTTTGTGTAATCTCTTTTTTCCCTGCCTCTGTTTTCTCCATTTTTCTGAGCAAAAAAAAAAATACTCAAAAAAATGCTACCAACATAATTTAAGCACTTGAACTTGAATCCAAAGGTTATGAGTTCGAGTCACGCTGCGGTATCTCGTATTTACTTCCAATTTTTGTTGGACCTCTCATAGCTTCTGTTGAGATGTTAAGAACTCTTAAAAATCATAAGTTTAGTGCTGTCCTGTTTTATCATAACATAGTTGGTACAATTTGTCAATAAAAAAAACTCATGCTATTTGCCTCTCCAAGAAAAAGTATTATTTTATTACTACTTTATCATCCAAATGTTAGTTTTACCAATTAATAAAATAAAATAATCATAATAATAAATAAAATAATAAATTTTATTTTTTAATAATCAAAATATTAAAATCACATATAACAAATAGCATATAGGTTAAATTGAAACACCATATAAAATAACACATAACATCAATTTTATACTAAATATAGCATACTATTTGGAAATGCTCTTAATGCCAATCTGCATCAACAATAAAGCATTATATTACAAGTGAATGAGCAATTTCATGCATTGTTTAACTTTTCTCCACGTGACTGAGCTGATCTATATGTGCATCGATCTCACTAACCAGCAAGACTTATTAAATACTAATTAAGATTATCGAATTCTATTTATTGTTAACTGACTAATTACTAACTAACTTTTTCAGTCAAATTTGAAAGTGACATGGTTGTTGTGTTTAACCGAGAGTCAAACATGTCCCAAACCAGTCCTCTATAATTATAGAAATGTGTCTAAAACCAATTAATTAACAAAGTAAGCTTCTCATTAATTTCTTCATCAACCTCAAATTGAGAACACAGAAGAGAGTATATGGCTCGAATATTTCCATCATTAATTCTTGTGTTTATGTTTGTGGGTGTTTTTGTCCCTATTTTGACTCAGTCCGCTAATACCCATTTCCACGATTTTGTTGTAAGTACTCATTTCAACCTCATCAAGTGTTTTCTCTTACAAATATATATTTCGATGATGAAGTATAATTATTTTTGTTGTCTTAGTTGAAAGAGAAAAACTTCACGAGGTTATGTAACACCAAGAGCATGCTCGTCGTGAACGGGAGCTTTCCCGGACCGACTATTTATGTGAATAAGAGAGACGTAGCGTACGTCAACGTTCACAATCAAGGGGACTACGGCGTCACCATTCACTGGTAACCCTTATTTTCTTTCCCGTCGGTCCGAATCATAGTCGGAAACATTAAAATTTTAATTATGTATACATACAGGCACGGGGTGAAGCAACCAAGAAACCCATGGTCAGACGGCCCATTGTTCGTCACACAATGCGCGATCGAACCTGGTAAGAATTTCACTTATGAGGTTATATTTTCCGAAGAGGAAGGAACTCTGTGGTGGCACGCTCATAGCAACTGGACTCGGAACACTGTCCATGGAGCCATTGTTATTTACCCAGAAGAAGGGGACACGTACCCGTATACCGAACCCGACGGTGAAGAAATTCTTATACTAGGTAAGGAAAAATATATATCACTACAAGATTTTGGTTTCAGGGGATGCGGAAGGGAGCGCCACAAATCTATCAAAACACCCAAAATCATCTCCGATCTAGCAAACCTAACCGTCAAGAAAATTATTAAATAAAATATGGTGGGATATATAACAATGTGGAACAATTCTCTAGAAAAAAGTGATATAAAGAACAATCACGTAAGGAGAAAAAGATTAACTTAGTCCAAAAATTTGCCTACGTCCGTGGCCACATTACTCCCTTATTATTGCTAGTAATGATTTGGAGATACAATTAAATATAATTATAGTGAAAGATTAGGAGTAAATAAGAAATCCTTAGATTTTTTAATTTTTGTTTACATTAAGACATCTAAGAAATCATTCCCCAATTCATTCTCCTGATTCAATTAAAAAATTGTGGTTTTCATAAATAGACAAGAAAGTCATCACAACCCAACAGATACCTCCAGCAAACCATTTTCCATCCTTAATTTGTAATCCATAAACAAAACTATGGATGTGTCCGTCTGCAGGTTTATGGCTGGGGACGTCATTGGTGCGCATCCTTTATTTTCTTACAAGATGCGAACAAATTAGTACGCATCTGATAAAAAAAAAAAGAGCTCCATACGTACCAATAACGTCCCAAGCCCATATTTTTATCAGCTGCGGACGCGCCAATATCTACAACCCATGTGCCAATATGGTGTAGTGTATGAAATTGTTCCAATGTATTTATATTATAGCAACGAGATCGATGCATGTAATTACCGTACATGTAGGATCTTGGTACAAGTACGATGTGGATTTTGTTGTGCAACAAGACCTTAGCGATGGGATAGACTTGCCAACATCAAGTGCTTACGTTATTAATGGTCAACCAGGAGATTTCTGTAATTGCTCTACAGGTACTCTCTTTTTCATTCAATATAAATGTACGAGAAAATAACGAAAATGTGCTCTATATTATATATCACGACCCTTTTGTAAAAGAATGTTGTGTCTTTAGTTAATGTCAAAAACGGGCTCTAAACTTTGCTAATTTGTGTAAAATACATGTATTTTTATATAAATGCCCAAAATTTTCCGTCACGATAAGAATTGAGATATTTATAAATAGTTCTAATAAATACTTTTAACTTCAAATAATTTAACCAAAAAGATAAGTTAACAAATTTGATTATACTTAAAATTAAAATGAAAACCCAAAAATATTAACTAAGTAACTACAAGGGCTTTTTCGTAACTGTATAAATTAGATACATTTTGTACATATGTATATTATAAAACATCTTTTTGTATTTTCCCTACTTTTAGTATTTTGTTTTTGAAGTGTCTATCTAGCCTTGCAAGCCCAGAGACCACCCCTCCAAACCCACAAAACCCTCCAAAATACAATTACACGAGAAAACAAATTTGCTCGAACTCTGGTCGCTAATTAAGTAGAGTCTCTACCTCATTGGACAACTGGGCCAAATATACTATTTAATTTTATTTTGAAGTGATTGAAATAGTTTGTATTCTATATTTCTTGTCGCAGATTCAACTTATCGTTGGAAAGTTGATTACGGACAAACATATTTGGTACGCATAGTGAATGCAATCATGAACGCGGAAATCTTGTTCGCAATTTCCGGCCACAACATGACGGTAGTGGGGACCGACGGGGCGTACCTAAAACCCTTTTCAACGAGCTACCTCATGATAGGCCCCGGACAGACCATGGACGTTTTGGTCACGGCCAATCAAGCCGAAAGCCAATACTATATGGCTCTACACCAATTCTACACCAGCATGCTCAATTTTGCAATGTACGACCAAACAAACGCAACGGCGATCCTCGAATATATTGGAAACTACACCCGCCCGACATTGCCCTCCTTCCCTCGTCTCCTTCCATCGTACACTGCCTTTTTAGACGGAATGGAATTCAACAAGAGGCTCCGGAGCCTCGCTACCGTGGAGTATCCCGTTAGCGTTCCCACGAATATTACTACTCGAATGTTCGTGACCGCTGCCATCAATCGATATTCTCACCAGGACGCCGATGATCCGTCTATGTTCTTGGATTCGACCTTGAACAATGTGAGTTGGATCAACCCTAACATGGATATTCTACAAGCTTACTACAGGTAATTAACTTCATTCCATTTTATGTTCATTCAAAGTATGATATGTACTTTAAAACATATATCATGTTACCATCCACGAGTATTTACTTTTACCATTTTTCATTAAAACGGACAAAAAAATACTTTGATTATTAATTTAGAGGGATACTTGCATGTCATTGTAATAAAAATACGGGTTTTTATGTCAAACTATAAATTAACCGATATCTGATGTCGTAATAAATAGGGAAAATGTCACTTATTTCCCCGTCTAATATTCAGTTTTTACTTACCTCCATCGTGTATAGAACGCGTTCTTTAGAGTACTCGAAGTATATCACTTTCTTTAGAGTACTTACCTCCCTCGTTTATAGAACGCGTTCTTTAAAAATACATTTTCTTGAAACATAATTTTTATAAAACAAATACTAAAAAGTGATTCTAATATTTTTTTAAAAATAGATTGGAAATGAAAAACGGTTTTTAAACATCGTTTTTATGTTTTATTTTTTTAAAAAACTAAATTTTTAATGCTAAAATCAGTTTCATTATTATCATTTATTTTATAGAAAAAAATATACATTTTATAAAGTTTGAAAAATAATTTAAAATTTTTTTGAATACAAAGGCATTTTCGTCATTTTTTTAAAAACTTAACAAAATTTTCAAAAAACTAACGCCGTTGGAGCTAATTGAAAAAGTATTATACTTTGGAAACTTCACATAACACATCCTATAAGCACGAGAGGTAAGTGAAAACAGGGTATAGTTCGAAAGAGTTCAGTAACATTTTTCCTCATAAATATTTGTTAAAGTGTCACATTTGTTAAAATTGACAAAAAATGCACAATTTGGAGTCATTTTCAAAATTGCTAATTTAAAACGGCCTGTCCGGTTCATAGGGCAATCACCTAATGAAGCTTGTATACACATTTGATACAAAATACTAGCTTATTAGATTTATAATCCAATTCGTAAATATATTATCTTATACTTAATAATCTTTTGATGCGGGACTTTGAACTCACGTGTGGACTTATCAGAAAGCAAGATCAACAATACATGTATATGCAGGAACATAAGTGGGTATTACGAGGACGATTTCCCGGACCTGCCGCCACATTTCTTCAACTTCACCGCCGACGATTTGGGAATCAACACCGGTAACCCGGTGAGGGCAACAGAGGTGAAAGTCGTCGAGTACGGTGAAGAACTCGAGATCATATTCCAAAACGCCAACATCCTCAACGCGACCGTAGATCATCCCATGCATTTGCACGGCCATAGCTTCTACGTCGTCGGCTTTGGCCTCGGAAATTTCGACAATGAGACGGACCCGTCGGGCTACAACCTGGTGGATCCGCCGTACGTGAACACCGCGTCTCTTCCGAGGAACGGCTGGCTCACCGTCCGATTCAGGGCAAACAATCCCGGAGTGTGGCTGTGGCACTGCCACCTCGATCGACACCTGAGCATGGGAATGAACACTGTGCTCATCGTCAAGAATGGCGGGACTCCCGATTCGACTATTCGAGACCCTCCGCCGGACATGCCTTCTTGCAAAGCCTCTTCATCGTCTATACAGCTGAGTAATATGTAATCCGACATCGTGTAATTTAGTACGAAATTATTCCCTTGCAATGAGGTTATATATTCCTAGCTGTCAAATGATGTTATGGTTCATATGCTCTTGTTGTATTTTATTCCAACTTAGCATTGCAAGTATTTCATTTTATATCTAGTTTGTTGATGTATCCGCTCATTCAGGTTTACAGTGATAGATACAATTTACCATACTTAATTTGTCGTGTCTTACAACGTGCTACATCACCTAGGATAGTTTAGGGGATGTGTTGGGCCGAAACGTGACACGAAAATATTACGCTCGAAAACCTCATACAAGTATATACAGTAGAAATAATAAAGTCCGATAAGTCCAGGTCGAATTCAACAGGGAATAATGATGACCGTCGTTTAAGTGATTGTTAGGGTTTAGTGAGTTACAAAACTCAACGTAACTAGGGAATCAATTAATTAACAAGCTAAATCACACTTCCGCAAGATGTAAACAATCAATTTGATGAAGCCTAGCAGGGTGCTAGATATGCATAGTCTTGTGGACGAAATAATGAGCTATTAGTTTGATAGGTTGAGTCATATGATTAACCTGTCTTGAATATCTGTTTCGCTTCTCGGCATTGAAAAATACCTGATTTCGCAATGCTACTTACCCTCTCGAGTTCGTCTCGATTCTGGGACTGCGCAATGGTTCGACAATTATGGGCTAAGTGCTAATTTGGGGCGTCTAGACACGATTTCGAACTCCTCGCACTTTGTGGTGTCTAGATCCGCAAATATATGTCCCTCTCGAGATCGACTTATCCCCTATACATGCATTCTAGTTGGCCAAACCACAATACAAGCATTCAAATATGGCAATCATACATCACATTCATTTCAACCTAGAACTAAAACTCAATAAATCATAATAAACCCTTTCAAAGTTCTAGCACCCATGACTAAGAGTTTTAGCCCTCAACCATGGTGCTCAATTCAATATTCATGTTCAAATACACAAGACCACAAGCATAAGTAAGGAAATAGAAATAGAAAGTTGTTCTTGTGTTCTTAGAGATGTACGACTCTTTCTTGCTTGATTAGATGATGCCTTGCTTGTAGATTTGATGATTGAATGGTGGAGATGCCTTCAAATGCTCCTCTCCAAGCTTTTTGCGGAAGAAAATGGTAGAAATCTCCTTCATCAAGCCTGTTGGATGTGGAGCAAAGTCATGGAAAAGAGAATGTGAATGCTGGAGGGTGACTGTGATAGGTGAAAAATGTCCCTCTAATTCCTAGGCCAAAAGTCCTTATATACGGCTGACTTTTGAGGTGTCGCGATTGTGAGATGGTGCTGAATCTTGAGAGCGCGCCTGCGTTTGGGACCACTTTGACTGGTCAATCTTCGCGCCAATGAGTCACGATCGTCTCCTCTGCGCGTGAGTCACGATCGTGACCGTCTTCAATCCTGATCGTCTCCTCGTCGTGACGTTCAACGTATCGAGAATCTGCCTTGAGCTCCATAGCGTGTCACGATTGTGACTATTAGGGGTTACGATCGTGACAAATGAATTTCCCTCTCGTCCTTTGTTGCTTGAGTTGCAAATCCGATCATTTCACCCCTCTATTCTCGACCTATTTTCTCTGAATCCTGCACATGGTCTCAAAATCTCCCAAGCTTAAAATTGTCCTATGTTATCTCTTAATGGCCACTACGAGGCAAATAAGTATCTAAAATGAGGTTGATTGGAATCAAACGGAGACCGTTTGACCCCACGTCAGGATAGGCTTAGGATATTGTTTAGGTTGGGATGGTCTTTAGTGTAGGTGGGTTTGGGATGGATGGGTAGATAGCAGGGCCGACTCTATGGCAAGGCAAGTAAAGCAAATGTTTTAGACTCACGAAAAATGAGTCAAAATCTATTAATAATTTAAGCTCAATTTTTTTGAAAGGTCCCAAAATAAAGTTTTAGGTATAAAAATAAAGACCTAATTTATATGGTCTGATTTCAAATAAAAAACAAAAACCTTATTTATAAATTTAGTTTTAGGCGCCAAAAATGATTGAGCCGTTCCTGGTAGACAGGGATAAAAAAAATACACATGACGTATATGTGATATCATTTTCTGGTTTTTCCTATTCGGGAACCCAAGAGAAAAAATGTGCAAGCTGGAGATTTTAATAAAATACAGTTGCGAAAACGAACAACATATATTTGGGCTATTTATTGGGCCTTGTGAGTATAGATCCACAGCCATCCATCATAATTTTGAGCCTAAAATACTACAAATTGGAGTCCATCAAATTATTGGGAGGTAGCTAGGAACATAAATTATAATAAAAATTCACATCTTGCTCAAGTACTGCTCCTTAATTACTACTTGATTGCTATACTGTTGTGGAGAAGACGAAGAGGCTTTGCAAGAAGGCATGCCCGGCGGCGGGTCGCGCATAGTCGAGTCGGGAGTGTCGCCGTTCTTGACTATAAGCACAGTGTTCATTCCCCAACTCAAGTGACGGTCCAGATGACAGTGCCACAGCCACACTCCTGGATTGTTCGCCGTGAATCGAACGGTGAGCCAGCCCTTGCTGGGGAGTGAGGCCGTGTTCACGTACGGCGGATCCACCAGATTGTACCCTGAGGGGTCTTTCTCCGCGTCGAAATCGCCAATCCCCAAACCAACCACGTAAAAGCTATGGCCATGCAAATGCATCGGATGGTCCTCCGACGCATTCAGGAGATTCGTTGTTTGAAATATTACCTCAAGTTGTTCGCCGTATTCCACAACCTTCACTCTCGTTCCCTTCAATGGGTTGGCCACGTCGGGTCCCAGATCTTCCCCGACAAAGTCAAAGTCATACGGCGGCTGGTCGGGGAAGTCGTCCGTGTAAAACCCACTCATGTTCCTGAAATTAATACACATAGAAACCGCAGTCCAAAATGAAAATTAGCGTCTATTTTCCTACAAAATTATTCTTATTTCCTTAGAATGGACACCAGTGTGAAGTGGACAGAAAGTTTATATTCACGTTAAACTCAAGGCTCATTAGACTAATCTTTTAAATTAAAAGTAAATTCTAATATATATGTGAACCTAAAGGCTCATATTCACCCCGACAGTGTGTGGTCATTTTATATTTGGTCAAGAAATAAATAGAGTGCACATAATTTAGTTGAGGTAAGTACATGTAGTAAGCTTGCAAGACATCCATAGAAGGGTTGATCCAGGTCACATTGTTCATGCTCGAAGCTAAGAACATAGCCTGATCATCAGTAATGTTTTGAGCATATCGATTGATGGAAGCGGTCACGAACATTCGAGTAGTAATGTTGGTGGGCACTGTAATGGGATGTTCTGTGCTCGCGAGACTCCGAAGCTGTTTGTTGAACATAATTCCATCAGCAAGGGATGTGTAGGATGGAAGGAAGTCGGGGAAGGAAGGCGATGTCATTTTGGAGAAGTTTCCGTTATATTCGAGAATAGCCGTTGCGTTTATTTTGTCATACGCTGTGACGCCAGGCATACTAGTGTAGTACTGATGAAAAGCCATGTAGTATTCACTAGGGCTTTGATCGGTCGTCACCAAAACGTTCATGGTCTGTCCGGGGCCAATCATGAGGTAACTTGTAGAAAAGGGTTTTAGATATGCCCCGTCAGTTCCTACCACTGTCATGTTGTGGTCGGAAATCGCGAAAAAGATTTCAGCATTCATGATTGCATTCACTATGCGTACCAAATAAGTTTTCCCGTATTCCACTTTCCATCTGTGTGTTGAATCTGTGTTGTTAATTATTGGACACAAAGTTAGAGACCTCCTGTTAATTCAAATTTAAATTGATTCTTACGCAATATTGCAAAATATAATGTGTATATTCATCAGTTTTTTCTTTGCTCCGAACTCGTTTAGATCTAAAAGATAATGTGTATGTTCGTCGATATTTTTATTTGCTCTGAACTCGTTCAGATCCTAAGTATCATGATAGGACATCAATGACATGCGCGAGAATAATAAAAAATAGAAGAACTTGAGTTGAAAAAAAATATATATTTCTTTTGATTTTGTAGTAAAATAAATTTCAAGAGTATTTTCGTCGCAAAGAAAATAGTAATTTCACAGCTGCTTTTTGAAATTTACCCTACTAATTCAAAAGAATATATGTACCTTTAGAGCAATTACAGAAGTCTCCTGGTTGACCGTTTATAAGGTAAGCACTCGAACTTGGCATATCCAACTCCTTAATAAGATCTTGTTCCACTACTAAATTCACATCGTAATTATACCAAGATCCTACACATTATAATTAATTCATTAAATAAATTGATCGAATCGTAGTGTTATAGTAAAATTAAGGTGCGTAGGTCATTTTAATTACCTAGTATAAGAATTTCTTCGCCGTAGGGTTCTGGATACGGATATGTGCTTCCTCCGTATGGGTAAATAACAATGGCTCCATGGACGGTGTTCCTAGTCCAGTTGCTATGAGCGTGCCACCACAGAGTTCCTTCTTCTTCGGAAAATATAACCTCGTAAGTGAAATTTTTACCGGGCTCGATTGCACATTGCGTAACGAATTCTGGACCATCGGACCACGGGTTTCTTGGTTGTTTTACCCCGTGCCTGAATAATTTTCAAAGTTACAACATCGATACTGTTACAATAAATAAGAAATATAGTTTAGTAAATTCCAGTTTAGGATTTGCTTTCTATGGTGTTGTCCTACTTAATTTAAGTCCAGTCTTATATGTAAAAGTGACTTTCTGTAATTCAGACATCAAGAACATCAATTTAATATACCAAACTGTCAGTAAATACTCATTTTGAATCGCCTAAACTATGTTTCTTATTTATTCTAACGTACAGATTCACATTTGAACCCGTCGAGAAAGAGAATGTGTGAAATACCAGTGAATGGTTACGCCGTATTCTCCTTGATTGTGAACGTTGACGTACACTATGTCTCCCTTATTCACATAAATAGTCGGTCCGGGAAAGCTCCCGTTGACGACGAGCATGCTCTTGGTGTTACATAACCTCGTGAAGTTTTTCTCCTTCAACTATGGATTGAAAAAACAGCAACAACAAAAGTATATAAACTGTTTCATGTAAAAAATCCAAGTGATGCATATTTTATAAGAGAAAACACTTGATGAGTTAGTAATGAGTAGTTACAACAAAATCTTGGTAATGTGTCTTAGCCCCAACCAAATTGGGGACAAACACGCCCAGAAACACAAGAATGATGAACGATGACTGCGCCGGTGCCGGAAATCGAGCCATCCTCTGCTCTAAATTTGTGGTTGACGAAGAAATGGGGAGATGTATAGTTTATGAATTTATTTTGGACACAATGTGTTTATTTATACCAGTTTCTGATACGTTGACCGTCGGATTATACAGTTAGGTGTAGGAATTAAAAATACGTAAACTTTAAAAAATATTTAACATTAATTAGCAGATGATGATTCTTAATGTTAGGGTCTTTTGTTATTTTTTAAATAAATAAATTCAAATTCCATTGTTATTTTGACTTTCTTCTCATTTTAGTACGTTCATAAACTCATATTTCTTTGTGAATCTAGATATCATAGTTTACTCGAAGGATTTCCATATTATGGTACCACTTATTCAGCAGTGTTTATATTTTTATCTTGAGAAAATTTCACTTACCTCTTCCTAAGTTTGGTCAAGTTTCACTTAACTCATTCTAAATTCAAAATCCACACGTGGAGTCCCTTAAATTTGCAAAAGTCTCACTTCACCCTTTCAGTTAACTTTTTCTGAAAATTCTGTCAATTTTTTTGTGAAATAACAAAAATACTCTTTCATTAAAAAAATTAAAAATAATAAATAAAAATGATTTTGAACTTTTTGTTTTCTTATTTTTTCTTAAAAAACAAAGAATAAAAACAATATTTTAGTATTAATTTTTTTATAGAAAAATATTCATAAAAAGTTTAAAAATAAAAAACGATGTTTAACATGTACATGAATCTACTATTAAATCAGGTTTTCATTTCATGAAGAAAAACTCTCTAATATGTGTTTAATTGCTAGTTTTGGAGCTAAACACTGATGATTAGTTTGGATCGAGGTTCATACGCGCTTAGAATTGACTAAAATTTTCACACATAAAGTATAAACTGAGTGCGTTCCCATCCGTACGATCGGCTTAAAACATAACTTTCAACAAATTACCACTTTCAGAAAAAGCACGAGTTTGAGATTTGAGAATGTAAACCCTATCCTAAACCTCAAATACATTGATCATCTAATGTTCAAATTATCCAAATAATCGTTCAATCTTTTCTAAATGACATGTACGTTAAATACATGAAAAAAAATTATTAGATTGTTGCATGAACTGTTAGATTGATGATTAGAATGAATTGTCAACTTCTTGACGATCCCGATAAGGGTTTACTGATTTGGTAAAAAATAACTCTAATTTTGGCATACATAGTATGATGTGTCGTTACTATTAGTCAAGGAACTTTGACTACCCTAGTCCATATCGTTTGACTTTCAGTTTTATTGTTCGATTTTTATTTATCAATTTCAATCACCAATAACCATATTCATGTACACAACATTACTAACATGTACATGGATCTACTATTAAATCAGGGTTTCATTTCATAAAAAAAACTCTCTAATAGGTGTTTAACTACTAGTTTTGGAGCTAAACACTGATGATTAGTTTGGATCGAGGTTCATATGCGCTTATAATGGTACCTTTTTTATAGGCAAATTATATTAAGATTTGGGCTCGACTATGTTATGATAAATTAATACAAAACCAAACTTATGATTCTTAAAAATTCTAAAGATTATTGTATCATTAATGGGCTCAAGACGCACCCTTATTTAGAAGAAGACCCAATATTGCCACTTGACTCCCACCATGAGAGAGAGCTCCAACAAAAATTGAAAATAAAGGCGAAATGCCGCAGCGTGGCTCGAACTCAAGACCTTTGGACCCAAGATAATAGTACCTAAGTGGGCTATAGTTGTGTCCCTAAGTTTTGCTGAACTAGAAAGTGGGACGCAACATCAACATTAATAACCTCATCCCCAGTAGCAGGAGATGAGGGTGATTATACACCGCTTTCTTTGGAGCAGACCCAACTGACGGTGCATTCGACCCAACCCAATACATGGATGATCGTGTTTGGTTTACCTGACGACCCCACAGTAGAGCCCACTAAATTTTTAGGATCATTAGCCGCGGGGCGTGTCATCGAGGTATGAAGCTCTTTTTACCGAGAAATGGTTCCTATCCTTGAAAACTTTTAAGAATCACGATCATGAATTCTATTTTGATAGATTCGTCAACGATGACTACATGGTCACCTGGACTTGGGAGACCCTGTCTAAAAGGAATCAAATGGATACTTTTGTTGCCTTGAGGAGGAGGAGGAGGAGGAGGAGGAGAGGAGGAGGAGGAGGGGAGGGAGGGAACAGAAGTCTTCTTCGCTTGGAGTAGCGAAACGAAGAACCTAGGAGAACGGGGAACGCCATAGTCTCATGCATGAAAGTCAAAACAAACTGAACCGCAGGACAAGTGTCAGATCATTTCGGGACACATAGGAGAAGAACAGAAAAATTCGCAATACCATGTTACCTAAATGTTTGCAGACCTTTCTCCAAGTTTAAAAGAAAGACTAAAAGAACCACCTGAAATACGTTTGTTATAAATCATAATCGACAATTTTTTATGGTAACTCGCATAGAACAACCAAGAAATTATTTTAATTTTTATAGTCAATTTCATTTGATCAATTTGTACACTTCATTTTTTCTAACATGTGCAGCGGAAGCAATATAACAAAAATTAACTATGTTCCTTCACAAGGATTTACCGTAAGTTTAAGACTAATCGATTAAAGGGATAGAATATTTGAATTACCTCTTGTAGATCCACCTTTATCAAATCTTCGAGAGTGCACAAGTTCTTTATGAATCAGTTGAAAGCGTCTCCTTCGGGATGCGCTCTCTACCGGTATCCACACGAACAAGTCTTGATTGAAATTGGACGAACAACAATCTACTAGAATTGTTCTTCTCAAATCATATTTAATTAACTGATAATTAGATCTAGAATCTTAGGAGAATTGCTAATGTTGCAAATCTCGCATTAAAGTTTTATGAAACTGATGCAACATATATATTGGTCATAAAAGTAGAGATTTTATTCCATAATAAAATCCTACTTAATTGTAAATTTCTAATTCATAATTTTTTCTAAAATTTGTGCCCCGTAAATCCCAATTGACTAATACGAATCCAACTCATATTAGGTAATCAAAGACTGAACAATGTCATCGCCACGAACCCGCCACGGGGCCGTGGCCGATTAGCCGCCCCGTGGCCAAACGAGTTGGCCACAGATCTGTCACAGAACAATGGCCATTTGCCCATCCATGGCCGACCTCCATGCTCGCGGCACGTGGCAACTCTTGACTGCCCCGTGGTCAACCTTTACCACGGGACCGTGACACTTGGGCAATCTGTGGCCAATCATTGGTCACGGACCCCTGGCCCATTGTGGTCACGTGTCCTATTCTTCATTTGTTCTCCTAGTGCTTCGTGATTGGTCTTTGTGTGTGACATTGTAGACTCATAACTCATTGGAATATGGCCCAAACTCACATTTGGTCTATTCATCATAAGTGGTCTCTAGTATGACATTATGATTACCCAATGATCATAATGATCGGTGTTTCGACTTAACGTTTGTTGTAACTATACAATCCCTTTGTCACTAGATATATCGTTTGAACATAAGGCATAAATCCATCATCTTAATTTCGTTTAAACTTGTTTCTTGATCCCGAGATAACTGAAGATGATAATTACCTTTATCACTGGTGCGACCACACTTCCTCTCTGTCTTTCTCATCAAGAGGCCTAAACAGATATCGTTCTCACTAGTGTGTGAGGGAAAAATTTCCTTGACCGTCAACTGCATCCCTCATATGATTCGTCATATAGTCAATCATACCTTTTTGTAGCTAGTTACGGACAACGTAGATGAGCATGTCAAACTATGGGAGTTGTCATACACGAAGACTCCAAGGTCCGTAAGGACTTAATGATACTACGACAACTTGAGTATGTTCATGACTGGATCTATGTCCCATATGTTGGACAAATTGTACAATTATGTACAAAATGGTTAAGTTAATAAGTGTATTAACTTGTGAC
This sequence comes from Geranium rotundifolium, assembly GCA_963920655.1. Lineage (NCBI taxonomy): Eukaryota > Viridiplantae > Streptophyta > Magnoliopsida > Geraniales > Geraniaceae > Geranium > Geranium rotundifolium. The sequence continues at coordinate 8,343,638 of OY987319.1, read as the reverse complement.
TACATCAACGTGAGCCTTGATTCAGAATACCAAAACTCGTCATTAAATAATGTGAAATATGTTTACATATTATATGAAATGAGATATTTCTAACGATATATCAAAAGGTTAAGATGGGTAAATGGGTGAATGAGAAATTGAACCCGAAGCCTGCCACATTTAGTTTGACTCATAATTATGACCCAACAATAAGGATTTGAATTTAATTTTAAATTCAAGAAAAATATTAAACGTGGAAAAACCATTAATAATTAATTTCCATTGAGAAATAAATTATGGAAAATCCTACTTTCTCAAAAGAATGATTTGATAAGTTATTTCATTATTTGTCTTCCAAGTTTTATATTCTTTTCCTAAGAGAAATATCTTCTTAGTAGAATTATATTTTCCTTAAAAATACATTTTCCAAGTATGAGGGATTATTTTTCTTCTATAAGTAGAGGAAATTTGCAAGAGCTAAAAGACACCAAAAACCCTACCCGTTGAACCTCTGTCAATTTCATTCCTCCTCGATTACTCTTATAGCACGGTTAGAAATTGACTTCAATCGTCGTTTTATCCTGGGAGCAAGTTTCCCATAGGGGCAATAATTGTCTTAAGGAATGCGGATTACCCTGACTCGATGATATTTAATTCCGTCTCTGTCAACCAGTCTTGTAACAGTTCCAGGTTTTATAATATTTAAACTATTATTTTTATTGTATGCGTATTATCAATAAAAGTGAGGTATTATTTTAATTGTGTTTATATCATGTAATTTACTTGTTTCCATCTTGCATGATTGTTCGGTTTAATTATTTAATTATTCGATTTACGTTTTTGGATTAACATATTATTTAACACCATACTAAGGTCGGGTCGTCCAATATCACTTTCTAAGTGATATATATATGACTTGATAAACATATACCTATGATCAGTAGAGCGTAATCAAGAGTCATCCTCATACTGGTCGCTATATAAGCTATTGACCATGGACTTGTCAAGTATAATTACGTGCGTATCTAAGGGTTATACTGTCAGTGATGATTGAAATTATGAGTTGTGGCAGTGACAAGATGTCGAACACAATGTTGTGACAGTTGGTTCGACAACTTGTCTGATCACAGATAAGTACATAACAGAATAGTAAATAGAAGACACACAATATGTTTACCCAGTTCGGTGACTTCGCACCTACGTCTGGGGCACTCTGCCAGTGGAAAAGTTTTCACTATTTAGTAGTCAATAGTACAACTTCAAGCATCAACTAGCTATCACACAAGCTATTGTCCTAAGCTACTATAGATCTCACTGTGAACAACCTCGACCAAGGGCCTCTCCCTCTGTCTTTGAGATCCTCTCAATTCCACCCTTCGAGCAAGCCTATGCTCGGCGTAGTTGTCTTCAACAATTTCTTCGTGAGTCTTCAATCACGAACAAATACCCACAAATCACAAACACTCAAATTCTCACGTTTTGATGTATGTGATTGACACCGTTCTTCTAAAGATCCAGTCTCTCAATCAACCAACCTTGCACGGTTAAGAGCTCTGAAATTAAGCACAGAGAAGGTGTGAGTTGTTATGTGGGTAGCACCTGCTTTTATAGCAATTCTACATGCCTAATTGGTCTTCAACTTCAAATAGACAATACAATTCAAAATAGGAATTCCTTTGCCACCTTACATTATTGGCAAGTTGACAAGTTGGCGGTGCTGCCTTAATTGGCGTTGCTGACGTGTATTCTTCTAGCTGGACGTTGCCTGATCTTGTATTAACTCGTTTTCCCTTTATCCCACATTTCTGAAAATCAAACAGGAAAGATCGAAAACTTTGCTAATCCTGTCACGCGAAATGTGTTGCAACGTATTGACTGACATCTTGACCTTGCGCTAAAAAATAAGACGTAGCGCGTCTGATAAGTTAGATAATAAATTGTTACGTGCAAGAGTCTCCAAAGGAAATATTTCCACCAGCCCAAGCTGGCAAGAAGGAGGAGCAAAAGGAGAAGAGAAAGCAGGCTTTGTAACTCCCTTCCTATCATTCGCCAGAAATCCGCCAACACTAAACGTAACAACAATCTCCCCCTTTGGCAATTTCTTAGACAAGTATAACTTCACAATCTTCAGAGTAAACTTCCGGCAAGCAACGTCTCCGGCTAACACGATCATCTTCAGCCATCTTCATCAATGGTACACAACAGAGCATAACTCTTTGTCCTTCATCTTCATAAGTGGCACACAATACCCTAATCGATCAAACACTCAATTCTCCTTGAATGATGTATGTCGAGCACATGGTTCTTAACAAATAGTCTTGACATTAGACTAGGTTTCCTCTTCAGTGTCGTTACGCGTCTTCGAGTACTTTCCTAATTCCACAAGACTTGAGTTTCTTCTGTAGTGCAGTTACGCGTCTTCGAATACTTCCCATCGACATGTTGGAACATATGTTTTACCACTTGGAATGACCTATATCTCCCCCTGATTACCTCAAAAATGGCAAAGGGCAAACAGAACTGCACGACAATCATGTAGGGGAAATAAAAATAAACCGGCTCTATGACAGAGCAACATAAATGCAGAAATATGTCATTTCTGAACACAAGTCTCGAGACATGTTACCATGATACCTCTCCCCCTGATTTCCTTAATGATATCTCTTTCTTGAGTTTAGTCAGCACCTTCCCATGGACTGACTTTCTGGTCACTGAGCTTCCTGCAATCTCCTGACGTCTCTTCAGATAGTTTGATAATATCTTTAACATGCTTTCCTTTAAATAACTTGGTGCTTATGGAGAGAGCACTAGGGCGATTTCCTGGTACATGGGTGGGGCGCAGAATAGCTGTGAGGTAGATCAATCGAGCTAGTTCTTTCGAGGGCCAGACCTCTTCTCAACTCCAGAAATTTTCTTAACAATCAAGTTCATGATAGGAACATAATCTGTAGATGTGACCTTCTTTCTTCCCAGAAAGTAGTTAATTGCATTAGTGGATAAATCGAAACAGTGCCCTCGCACACACACTTTTCTGAACTCAGTATCTTCTGGATCATCAAAGGCAGCAGACAGGTTTACCATAAACTCTTTCACCAGGGAGGGATAGAGTGTACTGATATTTGAGACTATCTTGAGCAGCTGCAATAATTCTGGAACGCATTAGGGTTTCCTTAACCGTTTACGATCTTGATTTCCCAATTCCTTATCGCTGAATATCTTTTCAGAATCTCTATCACGGCATGTAGCTTTCCAGAATTATAACACAATCCAGACTTTCCAAAAGTCTCAAAAATAGCTGGAGATCCTCCACATTCCTAATCGCAGTCGATCTTCATATTTAGGAAAGCATTCTTCGGTGGCTTATGGCCTCCCACTAATTTCTTGTTTTTCATGAGCAAGGTGCGCCACAAGATCTTCTTCTTTCTCTTCTGGTTCTCCTTCTTCTTTAGAAGTAAATGATACATCAACAACTTCCTCTTCGTCCAACAAAGCTTGTAGATCGTGAACCCAGAGATTGGGAAACAGATTAGAAAGAGTCACCTCCCTCAGAGTTACCATTTTTATTCCCCTAACCAATTTCATTTTCTTCAGCTTTATTTTCTTTGAGAAGTAGAATCATCCGCATCAGTAAGAACAAGATATGTACATACAAATTTTCTTAGAAAGAGGGTCTCAATGGTCTTCTTGAGCACGCTGATCTCCTTACTGAGCTACTCTCTCAACATTCTCTTACTTTCTTTCTTCTCATCCAAATTTTTTTTCATAATCATAGTCTTCTCGTCTCAACATTAAGACTTAGCTCCTCTGCGTCAGCAGAAGTAACAAGAGATGTTGGAACATCCTGCATACCATCTTGCCCTTCCCCAATCTCATGCAGAGACTCATCAAGAGTAGATGAAGTTTTGGTAAGAATCTCTTCGGATTAGGCTTCTTCATCTTGGAACTCAGATGCTTTAGTGACATAGTCTTCAACATTGGGCGTCAAATCCACAAGTTCCTCAGGTGCAACTTCTTCATGCTCTGCTCGAGCGACTGTAGATCCTTCACCAGAACAAAAGATCTAGTTTCCCTTTCTGATTTTTTTTTTCAGTTTTTGGAACAAGACTGTAATGGGCCTGGATAAAGTGGGCCCAGATTTGATTTTGTAGACCCTAGATGGTTTGTTGGAGAGAGAGAGTAAAACAAATCAACTGAAACTCTCCCTTCTTTCCTTGATGTTCTTAGTCCAAGCAGCAAAGTCCAAGGGGGGACATTAGACTTTCAAATCGATCTGCATCCAACGCTTTTGTGAAGATGTCGGCCAATTGTTTCTCTATGGGGAGATACTCAAGCTTTATTTTCTTGCCCTCAACAAGCTCTCGGATGAAGTGGTGCATGATGGCTATTTGCTTGGTTTTGCTATCTTGCACAAGATTCTTCAAGATGTTGATGGCACTGATGTTGTCATAGAACACTGTCATGACATCTTGCTTGACATTATACTCTGCAAGTATCTGCTTCATCCATAATAATTGAGTGCAGCTACTTTCGGAGACAATATATTCGGACTCAGCAGTAGATAGAGCAACACAGTTTTGCTTCTTGCTGAACCATGAAACCAGATTATTGTAAAAGCATCCACCCGAGGTACTTCTTCGATCAGTTGTGCTTTCAGCTCAGTCGATGTCGCAATATCCAACAAGTGTAGATGATGTATCAAAAGAATATAGTAGACCTAGATCAGTTGTTCCTGATATGTACCTCATAATTCTTTCTGCTTTAGCTAGGCGACTTGTCTTTGGATTGGCTTGATAGCAAGGATAGATTCCCACTTGATCATCCTTGGTGAGTTTTACATGTGTAGCAATAAGAGTTTTCTTGTGGGAAGACTTCTCCAAACCAAACTTCTTCACAATGGTCTTGGCATTCTTGCTTTGAGATATAAAGATGCCACCTTTCAACTGTTTGATCTGGAATCCTAGAAAGTAGGTTAGCTCGCCTACCATGCTCATCTCGAACTCAAACTGCATATGTTGTACAAAACGTTGCATCATCTTGTCTGACATTCCACCAGAAACATTGTCGTCCACATAGATTTGAGTAATCAAAATTTTGCTTCCTTCCTTCTTTATGACCAAGGTTTTGTCAACTCCCCCTCGGATGTAGTCATTTTGAACTGAGTACTGAGTTAAATATTCATACAAGGCTCGAGAGGTTGGCTTAAGTTTGTAGATATGGTTTGGAGAAATGTGGTCTTCATATCCTTTTGGCTTAGCAACACAGATTTCTTCCTTTAGGTATCCATTGAGGAAAGCGTTCTTTACGTCCATCTGATAGAGTTTGAATCTTAGATGGCAAGCTATGCTAAGAAGAAGTTGGATAGCCTCAAGTATGGCCACGAGGGAAAAAGTCTCATCGAAGTCTACCCCTTCCACTTGTGTATACTCTTGGGCTACAAGCCTCGCCTTGTTGCGAGTAATGTTTCCTTGCTCATCTGATTGGTTCTTGTAGATCCACTTTGTCCCAATGACATTGACATTGCTTGGTCTTGGTACCAGCTCCCAAACTTCATTCCTTTCGAACTGTACCAGTTCTTCTTGCATGGCATACACCCAGTATTCATCGTTTATGTCTTCTTGTACGTTCTTAGGTTCAATCTTCGAAACGAAGCACAAGTTACTGATCATGTCGAGATAATTTACTGGCGGCTTTCATCGAGTTCTTACTCCTTCGTTGATGTCACCAATCAAATCATGAGGTGGGTGATTCTTCTGAATTCTCATTGATGAATTTTTCCAATCAACTTTTGAAGTCGATTCTTCTTGTTCAATGTCACATGCTTTGTCAGTGACATCTCGTCCAACTTTTGGAGTATTCACAATAACTTTGTCGTCTTCATTAGTGTGTTCTAAGCTATCATCAACGACTACGTTTAGGGACTCCATCATGGTCCTGTTTCTTTTGTTGAATACCCGAAAGACACGACTATTTTTAGAGTATCTAAGAAAAATACACTCGTCACGATCAGGTTTCTGTCGGGGTTCCCTATCGGCGAGAATGTAACATACCAAACCAAAGACACAGAAATATTTCCTCGCCCTCCATATTTCATAAAGTGTGATCGAAGTACCTGGACGGAGGGTGACACGATTGTGAATATGGCAAGCCGTGCTCAGCACTTCTTCCCAGAAGTGTGGGGGTATGTCTTTGGCTAGCATTATGATCTGAGCCATCTCTTGTAAAGTTCTGTTCTTCCTTTGAACTTTTCGGCATAGAGCTTCAAAGACGGAGAATGTGTCTGACTTCTCTCGAATAAATTCAACCTAGGTAAATCTTGAGAAGTCGTCAACACATACAAAACATACTTCTTTCCTCCTATGCTCTTGACTTGCATTGGTCCCATGAGGTCGACATGTAGAATTTCTAAAACTCGAGACATGGTAAGATGTTGAACCTTCTTGTGCGACGTCTTGACTTGTTTACCTATCTGACATTCTCTGCGGATTTTGCCTTCCAATGATAACTTGTTCAGATATGTTTTTCTGCATGCTTCCTAGGTTGATATGTTCAAGTTTTTGATGTCAGGGTTTGGTTTCTTCAGCTTTGGACACAAAACACTTGGTGGATCTAGGAGCAGGGGTAGGGGACCATAGGTAACAATTGTATCGTGACCTGAGACCATTCATCAGTTCTTCCTGATGCTTATTCACAACCACACATTTGTCAAGAGTGAAGTTGACACATAAATCCATATCACATAGGTGGCTGATGCTAATAAGATTGACAGTGAGCCCTTCTACTAATAACGCATCCTTTAAACAAGATGAGCTAGGGTAGTTTAGCTTGCCCTTTCCCAAGACCTTGGCCTTCACACCATCACCAAAGGTGACAAAGCAATTTGAACAACGAGTTATGGCATTCAAGAATGAGCGGTTGCCAGTCATATGTTGAGACGATCCACTATAACAATCGTTGCTGGCAGAGGCCTTTAGAGAGGTGTACGCAATATGAGGTTGATGGTGTACCTATTTTACTCGCCATTCTTGTTGAGGTTGAGCTTTCTTGATGGATGTCTTACGTTTGATGGAACTCTTTCCATAAAGGTGATACCATAATGGTTGATTATGACCTGTTCGTCCATAGTGATGACAGACCCAGTTATGCCTTTTTTCTTTTTCTACCCTTTGTCTCGTCTACCATTAGTGTTCTCAAATTTCTGAAACTTTTGTTGAGTTTTGTTTCTGACATCCTGAATGACATTTTTCCCCGCAATCTGATTGAATCTTCTCATAACTTTGTTGTAGTTCTTGGCTAGCATAGCAATTTTTTCATCGACTTCCCTATCAGAGTCGGAGAAAACCTGTTTTTTCTGATCATGAGTTGAGCTCTTGAAGGCCACACTTTTATGTTTCTTCTCTGAGGTAGGAAGGGAGAGCTCGTAGGTCATGAGAGATCCCATGAGTTCATCAAACTTCAAGAGTTTTAGATCATGACATTCCTCTATGGCAGTGATCTTCATCATGAACCTAGAGCTTAATGCCCTCAGGGTTTTTCTGACAAGGTCTTCGTCAGTCATGGGTTTGCCAAGAGAAAAGGATTAATTGGCCAGGTCCCTAATCCGTATGTTGAACTCGGATATGGTTTCATCCTCATTCATTGTGAGAGCTTCGAAATTAGTGGTGAGGTATTGTAATTTTTGCTCACGTACCTTAGAGGTTCCTTCATAAGCCACATCAAGAGTATCCCAGGCTATTTTGGCATTTGTGCATGTTTTGATTAGCCTGAAGACATTCTTATCAACTCCGTTGAATATAGCGTTGAGTGCATGGGAGTTACTTAGAGTTGCCTCATCTTCTGTGGGGCTCTACTCCTTCTCGGGTTTAGGACCAATAGTATTACCTGATCCATCAGAATATTGGGGCTCCTCCCATCCGTTGATTACTGCCTTCCATGTTTTGCTATCGAGTGATTTCATGAAGGCACACATGCGAGCTTTCCAATATCAATAGTTTGTTCCGTCAAGCATGGGTGGTCGATTGATCGATCCTCCTTCCTTTGACTCCATATCACTTACTCAGAATCTTTGAAGGAAATCACCTAAAAGATAAGGTACCTCCTCTGATACCAATTGAAATTATGAGTTGTGGCAGGGACAGGATGTCGAACACAATGTTGTGACAATTGGTTCAACAACTTGTCTGATCACCGATAAGTAAATAACGGAACAGTAAATAGAAGACACACAATATGTTTACCCAGTTCGGTGACTCCGCACCTACGTCTGGGGGCACTCTGCCAGTGGAAATGTTTCCACTATTTAGTAGTCAATAGTACAACTTCAAGCATCAACTAGCTATCACAGAAGCTATTGTCCTAAGCTACTGTAGATCTCACTGTGAACAACCATGACCAAGGGCCTCTCCCCCTGTCTTTGAGATCCTCTCAATTCCACCCTTCGAGCAAGCTTATGCTCGGCGTAGTTGTCTTCGACAATTTCTTCATGAGTCTTCACTCACGAACAAATACCCACAAATCACAAACACTCAAACCCTCACGTTTTGATATATGTGATTGACACCGTTCTTCTAAAGATCCAGTCTCTCAATCCGCCAACCTTGCACGGTTATGAGCTCTGAAATTAAGCACGGAGAAGGTGTGAATTGCTATGGGGGTAGCACTTGCTTTTATAGTAATTCTACATGCCTAATTCGTCTTCAACTCCAAATAGGCAATACAATTCCAAATAGGAATTCCTTTGCCACCTTGCATTATTGGCAAGTTGACAAGTTGGCGTTGCTGCCTTAATTGGCCTTGCTGATGTGTATTCTTCCAGCTGGACGTTGCCTGATCTTGTATTAACTCGTTTTCCCTTTGTCCCACGTTTCTGAAAATCAAACAGGTCAGATCGAAAATTTTTCTAATCCTGCGCGCGGTATGTCACGCCAAATGTGTTGCAACATGTTGGCTGACAACTTGTCCTTGCGCTAAAAAATATGCGAACACTAATCGTAGCAACAGTGATGACACACTCGATGAATTTAGATAGAATTATGCTTGACTTATTACCACAACACAATAATAATAAAATGCCGATTTTATTGCTACTAACAGAAGACAAGACGTTTGTACACATATCGATTGGGGTAGGGCACATTTCCTACGTATCATTCGTCAATTTTGTCAGGAGTTATTTTATTCTTAATGCAATAATTTCATGATTAAGCAGATTGTTGTCTTAGTTCGACGTCTCATAGATTTTATTAATTAGTACTTTTGTTGCCAATTTGAAAGTTCAAGACGTATATGGAATGGAATGCAACCTCGGGGTTGGTTGGTTTGAAAATGTGGTACGTGGGGCTTGGTTTTGTGCGAATTGTTACCCCGCGTGCGAACTCTAAGAGCGTGACATATGGCATCGCGCACGCTGATAAGCATGGTAGAAATTCTTTTTTTTTCAAACCTTCGTTATATTACTCCCCCAATTAAATTCTAGGATATAGAAAAATACTCATACGTCCTGTTACATGACGTTCTCATACTAGCTTTCACTATTCTTTTTGGCTCTCATTGAAATCCATCTCTATGCTACGTATATTAATCGGTGATACTTATCAGTTCAGGTTCAGGGCACATTCGCATTGTGGCTGGTTATAAAAATATGTATATCCATAGTTAATATATAATTAATTTGGTGATAGTACTGAAACTTCACCGATCGAGTGCACATGAGTTCCATTAGAAAAAAGGTCCAGCACGAACATCTATATGCTTGATCTCATCTCAAGGAGGTGCCTAAGTTATATATAATTCAAATCCAAGATTCATAAATAGAATAAAATAATGGGAAAATTGTGATCGGCCTCTGTTTCAAGAATTCTGATTTGCAAGTTGCCATAGACATCAATATTCCAGACCTTTAAATCATTTCTGAGAAGTTTCAGTCTTTTCCATTGCACAAAGCATGCTTTTTCCGCTGATGGAATATAACCTAAGCGAATTTGAGACGGCAGGAACTCTTGTTTTACCGAGGCACGCAACGGAAATTCTCTAACATATCAGAAGCCCCTATGATGAGAGCACTAAATGCTATAAGACAATTACGTGAGCCTAGCTTATGGTGAAGTCTAGGTATACCAATTGTATGGATAAAGTTTCATGAATTTCTCTAACTCGATTGGTCTTCTAATACTATTGCACAGGAATTAACCCTAATTACTTATGGGTCAACACAAGGACTAACTAACCGTAATTTCATACTACGCGGCTTTAATTATGAAGAACTTAAACATGTACATTGGGGCAATTATCAAGCTCAGAAAAAGACAAAGCAGTGGGGCTATATATGCATGACAATTAACACATCCCTTATACTTCTAATTCATCTTATAACCCAAATCAACATAGATTTAATCATAGCAATTCAAAGATTCATTCAACTAATTGATGAACATTCAAATTGTTGTTACGTTTAGTGTTGGCATAATTTTTTAACGCAAAAATAAGAAGTCAGTGCAACATGTTACACGACATGTGGAGCGACTCATTACGCTCCAGATTAGGAAAGGTCTGAAGCGTTCTTATTTAGAGTCGTTGGAGCGAAAGAAAAATGACGTCACAACAACTGAAAGACTTGAAGCGCAAGAGAATGACGTCAACAGGCCAGGCGACTTCCAGCTGTCATTAACACGTCAGCAAAGGCGGCAACTCTGCTTGCCTAATTTGTTTAGGAAGTCTGGGACTTCCAATTCCTAATCCGAGAAAGATTAGGAATGTGAAGCTGCTATAAAAAGCTTGTGCTTCCCCATTAGCAGCTTGTCCGTTCTTGTTCTATATTTGCTAAATTTCTCAGAGCTCTTAACCGTGCACCATTGGCGTGTTGAGAGGCTGATTAGTTTGCTAGAACGACTTTGCTTCGATTAAACATCAATTCGCGAAGATTGAGTGTTTGATCGATTAGGGTTCTTGTGTTCGTGATTGAAGATTCACAAATCTGTCAAAGAAGACTACGACACCGAGCATAGGCGCTTGCTCGAAGGGTGGAATTGAGAGGATCTCAAAGACAGGGGGAGAGGACCTTGGGCGAGGTTGTTCACGGTGAGATCTATAGTAGCTTAGGACAATAGCTTGTGTGATAGCTAGTTGGTGCTTGAAGTTGTACTATTGACTACCATATAGTGAAAACTTTTCCACTGGCAAAGTGCCCCCAGACGTAGGTGACGTTGCACCGAACTGGGTAATCATCTCTGGTGTCGTTCTTATTGTTTAAACTACGGTATGCAATTTAAGCAAGTAGTCGACACAAAAGTTACGACTTTGTGTTCGACTTCTTGACTCGGCTACGAAACAGAATTTCAATTGGTATCAGAGGAGGCATCTTATCTCTTAGGTGATTTTCCTGCAAAAAATTCTGAGTAGCTAATATGGACTCAAAGGAAGGAGTGTCTATCAATCGACCACCGGTGCTCGACGGAACAAACTATGGGTACTGGAAAGCATGGATGTGTGCCTTTTTGAAGTCTCTCGATAGAAAAACCTGGAAGGCTGTCATCAATGGATGGGAGGAACTTCACTATGCTGATGCTCAAGGAAATAAAACTAGCATTAAACCGGAAAAAGAGTGGAGTGCGGAAGAAGATGAAGCTGCCCTAGGTAATTCTCGTGCACTCAATGCCATATTTAATGGAGTAGACAAAAAAATTTTCCGACTTATCAACACCTGCACAAGTGCCAAAATTGCTTGGGACACTCTTGCTGTTGCTTATGAGGGTACATCCAAAGTTAGAGAGCAAAAGATACAGTACCTTACAACTAACTTTGAAGCCCTTACCATGAATGAAAATGAAACTATAGCTGAGTTTAATGTATGTATCAAGGATCTAGCCAATGAATCATATTCACTTGGCAAGCCTATGACCGATGAAGATTTAGTTAGAAAAACGCTGAGAGCCCTAAGTCCCAGATTTAAGATGAAGATCACGGCCATAGAAGAAGTTCATGACTTAAAGACGCTGAAGTTTCGTACTCAGATGGATGTAAAGAGTGCCTTCCTCAATGCCATCTACGTTTCAAACTCTACCAGATGGATGTAAAGAGTGCCTTCCTCAATGGAAATCTCAACGAAGAAGTCTATGTTTCTCAACCAAAAGGATTTGAAGATCATGACTCTTCTCATCATGTCTACAAACTAAAGAAAACTCTCTACGGCCTCAAACAAGCACCACGAGCATGGTATGAACGTCTTACCCAATTCCTAGTACAGAATGGCTATATTCGAGGGGGAGTAGACAAAACTCTCTTTGTGAAATAGGAAGGAAGGGACATCATGATTTCCCAAATATATGTCGATTATATCGAATTTGGAGGGATGTCAGAAAAGATGGTGAGACGTTTCGTACAACATATGCAGTCTGAATTTGAGATGAGTATGGTTGGAGAGCTAACATACTTCCTAGGCTTCCAGATCAAACAAATGAAAGATGGAATATTTATCTCCCAAAGCAAATATGCAAAGAATATTGTGAAGAAATTCGGGTTGGAAAAGGGTTCGCACAAAAATGCACAAAGGACGATCTTGAAGAACCAGTTGATCAAAGCCTCTATCGAAGCATTATTGGAAGCCATCTCTATCTCACAGCAAGTCAACCGACATTGCTTTCTCAGTAGGAGTCTGTGCTCGATATCAATCCAATCCAAAAGTCAGTCACTTAACTCATGCCAAGAGGATAATAAGGTACATCTCGGGAACCTCTGAATTGGGTTTGCTATACTTTTTTGATACCTCTCCTACTCTTGTTGGATACTGTGATGCTGACTGGGCGGGAAGCACACCAGATCGAAGAAGTACCTCTGGAGGTTGTTTCTATCTGGGGAACAATCTTGTGTCTTGGTTCAGCAAAAAGCAAAATTGTATTGCTTTGTCTACAGCTGAGTCCGAATATATTGCGGCTGGAAGTAGCTGTACTTAGCTTCTGTGGATGAAACAAATGTTGGCAGAGTATGGGGTCAAACAAGAAGTCTTGACTTTGTTATGCGACAACATTAGTGTAATCAATATTTCGATGAATCCGGTTCAACACAACAAAACCAAGCACATTGATATCAGGCATTATTTTATTCGTGAGCTTGTCGAGGACAAGAAGATAAAACTCGAATACCTACCTACTGAGAAACATGTCGCTGACATCTTCACAAAGGCGTTAGATGCTAACTGGTTTGAAAGTCTAAGGTCATCCCTTGGACTTTGCTGTCTGGAGTAATCAGAAGTCAAGAAAGAAGAGAGGGAGCTTTTAGTTGATTTTACTCTCTCTCTATCAGGACCAACAAGAGTCCACAAAATCAAGCCGGGACCAATTCCTTTGTCATAGCCCAGTTAGAATCCATTCTTTTTAAAATTTAAAAAGGAAAAGCGGAATGATTGTAATATGACAATCAACCAATCACCATTTAATCTTTTCGACTTCCACGCAGAAAAGCTCTTCACACCGCTTCCATCTTCCCAAAACGCTTAGGGCACCACAAAATCAAAATCATTGTGCATCTGTAGCAACTCCTTCTTCCCCTCAGAAACAACTCCAATGGTCGGAACCAGAAGCGGACGAGTTCCTTCTGCTTCCAAGAAATTGTGAACCAAGATGAGGATAAAGATGATTGCTAGAAAGCTGTCTGCATCAAAAACCTCAACAAACAAACATGGACCGAAGACAGTAGTCCACGGACGCCCGATAGCGTGCAAGCGTACATAGTCGCCACAAGTAATACCAGTAAGACCAGGTCGAATCCTCAGGGACCAATCCTCATGGGCCAATTGTGGTTTATCTCAATATTAATTCTAATTAAATATGTGTAATGTGATAATGATTTTTATAATGGTATAAAATGTTCAAGCTCATAAAGATACTATTCAGATGAAAGAATCACATGTGTTAGGTCAATTATAGATTTTTACACTGTTGCTACGTTTAGTATTGGCATAATTTTTTAGCGCAAAAGTAAGAAGTCAGTGATAGCATTTGTGCCCTAGGTTCCAATTGGAATAGTCTGTAATAGTTTGACATCGTTTGTAATGAATAAAACGGCTTTGTATCACTTATGTTTTGAAGTAATATGTTAAGCATGATATGATTTATGACCACTAAAGTAGTAGAACCATAAATCTGTACGAATCACACTTAACGAGTCTCTGGTCAATATACGCTTCAATTGAAGCGACCAGTATGAGGATGGTTCTCAATGATGTAGTTCTGCTCGTTATAGGGATGTGGGATCCCGGAATCATATCATAGATACCATGAGGTGATTGATATCGGACGACCCGCTTTGAATAGTGTTTTCATAGACTAAGCCATGAACATATTCAAATGCGATAGCTTGTCACGATATCCTTAGACCAAGGAGTCTTTGTGATCGCTATACAATGTACGCGTGGCTTTAACTTGCGCCTAACGCTTTCCGTAACAAATTGCAATAACGGGCATGATTGGGTTGTGGAACGGGTTGCATGAGTGACACGAAAGACGGCTAAGGGATTTATCCCTCATAATACGGTATGAGAAAGATATCCGTTAAAGGCCTCTTGATCGAGACTTACTGAGAGTAATAGCATGGCCATGCCGGTGATACGGGTTATCAGTTCTCAGCCATCTCACATATCAAGTAACAATGATTGATTAAACAAGGGTGATGACTCTATGCCTTGTGATCAATCGGGATATCTAGAGATAATAGGATAGTTACTTGTACGCACAAGGTTAAGTCGAATCATCGATCGTCATGCACCTTGGGTAATCATAACATCTTACTAGAGGCCCCTTATGGTGGATCGGGCAAGAGAGATCTTTTGCGCCGATCTGCCAACGGTGGCATGAGCCTGGAGGTTCACACACATTCAAGACGGATAACTTGAGACAAGGAAACCTTAACGTTTCTTGAGGAGCAATGCATGGACAAAACTGAAGGTTTTGGGCCATGGGTTTGGTTTGAGAGAATATTTAGCGAATCGAGAAAATTGAGTTATACGTCGATGTCGCGTCGGACTTTGTTTGATAAGTAACGACAAAAGGGTCGGGCAAACTTTTGGACACGGCACGAAACAACATGGGCGAGCCCATTGGGCTCGGCCCATGAGGTCATGTGGCCAACCCAAAAAGGGCCCATTTTGGGCCCAATAAGCCTAACATGGCCGGCCACTTTGGTGGGCCCAAAGGTGGGGGCCACAACACACCTTGCTTAGTTGGTGATTGTTGATTAAGAGGTGAGTGATTTAAGTGGTATGGGTAATGACACCTTTAAGCCCATACCAATCACCTTTTGACCCATGCTTATGAGATTGATGAAGTAGAGAAAGATCAAATAATTAAGGGGTAATTTCATGTCAGTACCCCAATTTTGCCTCATTTCGAATTTAGTATCCCAAGTTTGAAACTTTTTTTGACGGTACCCTAAGTTTAATTAATTGCAGATAAGTACCTAACGGGGTTAAATTTAACAGAATTGATATGAAAAATACCAAAATACCCTTAATATTTAATTTTCAAACTGTGCACATATTTAATAAACATGAAATGACTATTTTACCCTAGTAAAATATTGAATTGAACTTACACTTAAAGGGTATATTTGTCTTTTCAAATAACAAAATAAATTATATTGAAAAACCAAAAATAACTTGTGAAATTACATATATGCCCTCATCTTCAAGCTACAAGTGTCAAATGTCTAAAATAGCCCTAACTATTCATCAAATTTTCAAAACAATTGCCATCCATGTTAATTTTCCCCAATTTCTTTGATTTGGTTTGACCATTTTCCAATTGCCATCAAGAAAATATATTCCTGAACAAAAAACCCTTTTGGATCTGGTGTAGGTGGGCCAAGCTAACAATGTTGACACCAAGCCGCTCAATTCCAAATCTCGTAAACGTGACACCAAGCCAACAATGTTGTTACAGATGCAAGCCCATTCTCATATAATAGTCTATTAATTCAATTTTTAATGTTTAAAATTATCTGGGAAATCTCGAGTACCGTGAAGCAGAGCCAACAAGCTACCGGCGGACATGAAATCAGAGACGAGCAATATCTCGCTTGGTGACGAAGACGTCCTTGAGCCTCTTGACGACGACGGTGGTGCCCTCCTCCAGCACCGCCTTGTACGACGTCCTCACGCTCCCCTTCTCCAGTACCTCTGCCGACGCTCGCAGCAGATCCTCCAGGTCGAAGTTGTAAACCCCTCCGTCGAAGAACACCAGCTTGTTTCTCTCCGCCTCCGTCGACCCCCCGTCACGTCGTCCTTCGACGACGACGTCCCCGCCTCCGCCGTCCCCACCGACTGCGTCGCCACGGGCAGCTTCGGCGATTTCGCTGGCTCCTCGCGCCGCCGCCTGCTGAAAATACATTGCTGAAAATACATGGTGTTTTATATTTGTTGATTTGAGTATTATATTATGTGAGATTAATCATGAACATGTTATCATCAATTATGATAACTCATTTGATGGCAATTGGAAAATGGTCAAACCAAATCAAAAAGAAATTGGGGAAAATTAACGTGGATGGCAATTGTTTTGAAAATTTAATGAATAATTAGGATTATTTTAGACATTTTACACTTGTAGCTTGAAGATGAGGGCATATATGTAATTTCACAAGTTAATTTTGGTTTTTTAATATAATTTATTTTGTTATTTGAAAAGACAAATATACCCTTTAAGTGTAAGTTCAATTCAATATTTTACTAGGGTAAAATAGTCATTTCATGTTTATTAAATATGTGCACAGTTTGAAAATTAAATATTAAGGGTATTTTGGTATTTTTCATATCAATTCTGTTAAATTTAACCTCGTTAGGTACTTATCTGCAATTAATTAAACTTGGGGTACCGTAAAAAAAAAGGTTCAAACTTAGGGTACTGAATTCGAAATGAGGCAAAATTAGGGTACTGACATGGAATTACCCCAATAATTAATCACACAACTCTCATCAATTCCTCTTGCTCTCTCTTCTTGCTCTCTTGTTCTTCACTTAATTGTTCTAGTAGGTTTTAAGTGAAGGATCTTAAGGATCATTCTCTTGGTGTGGACTTTCTCTAGAGAAGAAGATCATATAGTTCTTCTTTCTTGATTCAACAAAGACTAAAAGCAAAAATTGAGAAACTGTCCAGATTGTGCAGTTCTGGCGACCGACATTGCGTGAGCCATAGCCGCTTCGTCCGAGCTCCGATTGACCTGAAACTGGCGGTCTAAGAAAGATAAGTCAAAGGGCTACAACATTTTTGAAATACTGATTTTCTAAAAGAGCTCTGGTTTGGGAGATACAAGGCCGAGAAGCTGACTGGTCCGCAGAGCCTGTCCAGCGACATGGGAAAAATGTTTTGCTCCAGACGGAGGTCTTCTCGTCAGAACTAGGTTCGGATCAAAACACAAAAGATGTAGAGAATTGGCTGAGGTTCAATCTCCAAAAAGAACCGAAGTAATTGGAGATCTGTAGCTCGAGATATAGAGCTTCAAAGTCTCGGTTTTCTGCTGGGCAGATTCCGGTAAAATCCGAAAACTCGATTTCCTAAGGATCTAACTTGGTAGTCGATCTTGCACAGGTTAGGGGCGGTTTATAGGTTGCTTCCGCTGCCATGAACGTGATTAGGATGCCCCGGAACCCAACAGTGGTATCAGAGGCAGTTTACCACTACGAGATCCTTGTTTGTTGTTTCGGTTTTATGGTGATATGCATGCCATATTTGTTGATAACATGTTTTTAATGCTTTTTGGGATATTTGCATGAAATATGTTATTTTTTGGAAAATATATTGAATTTGGAATTTTGGATGATGTTTGTGTGATAACATGTTGGATGATGTGATGAGATGTATGATGCATTAGTAGCCCATTAGATTTTATCGCTTTCACGGTTTGCACACCGTTAGTGTTAGCGTGTAATTATTCTTTCATTCGAGCCCATAAAGTGTAATTTTTTTTATCTGGTCTATGAACCGAATATTAATTGTAATTACTACTCAAAGACGAGAATGATGGAAAATCGAGCACAATGACGGTCTTGGAGGAAGTCCAAGAGCTAGTGGGAGCCCGAATGAGAAAGACGAGAAGATGTGATGTTTCGTAGAATCTTAAGAATAGGATGGGCTATTGGTGCATGTTTAAATGTTTTATGCTTGCTTGCTTTAATTATTAGAAATAATTGTATGCTTGCATGCTTAGCTTATAAGTTTATAAGTCATCACCTCACATGCAAAGATTAAAATCGATTTTAATTGTTTGCATGTTTAAAGCGTTGTGAACCATCATCTCACGGGTTGTGATGGATGAGTTCGATTTTGAAACGTGTTTGCACAGGTTGCAAATAACGACTTCAAAAGAATATTGTATATGATACAATTAGAAACGTCACAACACGGGTTGTTGATGACGGGTTCGTAATTGTACCAAGATACTTTCGAATTATTAAACACAACCAAATCACAACATAAATTGAGTCAAGTGAGATGCCACCCAAAATCACAACCATGTAGAAACATTTTATCGGTGTCGTGCGCCTTAGCGGAGCATCTGCACAAAATTAACGCATTAGTGAAGGTTGGTTGACTCGACCACGATTCTTGGCCTGAGGTCGAGCTGGGGCATCGGAAGGGTAAGCCGTGTGCTTTTGCACATACCCTGACCAAGAGTTACACGGGTTGTAATTGGATGGATGTCCTACCCAAATGAGTCAATTGGAGCAGTGCGCCTTAGCGTACTTCAATTGACAAATAAGGGATCTTGGTTTAAAGATTCTAAACCTTAGAATTGGATGGTTGGTGTTTAATTCGGATCTTCGTAAATTTATTCATCATTTCTAATTAAATTTACTTTCTTCATGTAGAAAATGGCTAGTAATTCAACAAACTCGTCTAATTTGTCATTGAAGGCTATACTTGATAAGTGTAAGCTCAATTGGTATCAGAGGAGGCACCTACAGCTTTAGGTGAGCTCCTAAACAAATATTTTGATCAAGATGGACAATACTAGAGAAGGAGGATCCATCAATCGACCACCTGTTCTAGATGGAAGCAACTACGGCTATTGGAAGGGTCGAATGTGTGCCTTCATGATGTCACTTGACAACAAAACATGGAAGGCTGTGATTAATGGTTGGGATGCTGCACAACTCAGTGACAATGATGGTAACCCTATTGGTCCAAAACCAGAAAAAGAATGGATTGATGATGAAGACGAAGAATCACTGGGAAACTCTCGAGCTCTTAATGCTATTTTCAACGGTGTTGACAAAAACGTATTCAGACTAATTAATACATGCACAACTGCAAAATTCGCATGGGACATCCTGGCTGTTGCATATGAAGGAACAACCAAGGTTCGAGAACAAAAACTGCAATACCTGACCACCAACTTGAAGCCCTTATCATGAAAGAGGACGAATCAATTGCAGAATTCAATGTTCGTATTCGTGATCTAGCCAATGAATCCTATTCTCTGGGAGAACCAATGTCTGGTGAAAAATTGGTTAGAAAAACCCTTCGTGCTCTTAGCCCAAGATTTAAGATGAAGATCACTGCAATTGAGGAAGTTCATGACCTCAAGATCTTAAAATTCGATGAGCTGATGGGGTCTCTAATGACCTATGAGTTATCTCTCCCTAATATCGACAAAAGAAATAAAGGAGTTGCTTTCAAAAGCTCAAAACATAAGCAACCAGATCCTGAGGATTCTGATTCCGACGAAGACATCGATGCTACAATGGCCCTTCTCACAAAAAAATACAACAAAGCCTTGAGAAGATTCAGTCGAATGGGTGGACGGAATGTCACAACAAATGCCAGAAACAAAGCTCCACAAAAAGCTCAAACAGGAGGAAGTCTTGACAGACCAAACAGGAGTGGAGAAGAAAACAACAAGAACAAAGGACTTCAATGTCATGAATGTGAAGGATTCGGCCATCTTCGCAGAGAATGCCCAAGTTTCCTCAAACAACAAAAAAGAGGTTATAATGCCACCTTATCAGATGATGACAATGAAGATAGTGGTTCTGAAGAGGTAAGCAACTTTGTTGCATTCACTACTACTACTCCTGTATGTAACATTGATAACTCTGCCAATATCAATGATGATCACCACTATCCAACTCCAAATGATAATTGGTCTAAGGAGCAACTAGTCGAGACATACAAAAGCTTACACACCAGATGGATCAAGGAAACTCTGATCCTTGATCAACAAGGAGAACAGATCATCAGTCTTACCAACGAGAAGTCTAGATTCCTAGAGACGATCGTGGAGCTAAAATGCGAAATCACAAGACTTAATGGAGAAATTAGTCTTATGACTAAATCGGTAAAGATGATGAATCCTAGCACAGAAAGCCTTGATAAAATACTATTAGTAGGAAAGTAGTCTAAGGACATGACGGGACTAGGGTACACACACAATATTCCCTCGTCAGCAGTCACGAAGTTTGTCCCACAACAAGCCGTGATCGACAAGAAACCACTAGATGCCACAACACATCCTAAAGGACGACCTACAACTAATGTCTTAACATCATCTACAACATGTTCTTGTCAAGCAACTATCAAAAGACATCCTCCACGCAGTCAACAATACTACAGAAAACCAGCTTATCAATATCAGTGGATATGTCATTACTGTGGTCAACAAGGTCACATCAGACCATTTTGTTTTCAACTCCATAGGAGGAAGCAAGCTCAGCTACCACAAAGACAAATGAGACATCAAAAGCATCTCTCAACTCAGAAAACATCCCGCCTTGAATGGAGACCGAAGAATCTAGTTTATCAGACTAATGTTGCATATACATCCTTAAGTGCCTCAACAAACAAAGATTGGTATCTCAATAGTGGATGTTCTCGACACATGACAGGTACTCCGGAGTTTCTTTCCAATCTCAAATTATATATAAACTGCTATGTTACTTTTGGAGATGGGATTCGAGCTCGAATCATTGGGAAAAGAGTACTCAAGCATCCAGGAGCTACTTGCCTAACTGAAGCATTACTTGTAGAAGGACTTAAGGCAAACCTGATTAGCATCAGCCAGATTTGCGATATGGGTTCAGAAGTGAAATTCACTAAAGAAGCATGTATAGCAAAAGATTTCGATCAAGTCACTATTCTACAAGGAGTTCGCTCAACGGATAATTGTTACATCTGGTCGCCCGAATCACATATCGAAGCGGAAAAGTGTCTTGTCTCCAAAACAAAAGAAACCAAACTGTGGCACAGAAAGCTTGGATATCTAAATCTTAGAAGCATGCAGAAGGCAATCTCCGAACAGACCATTACTGGAATTCCAAACCTGAAAATCGTGGAAGAAAAGATCTGCGGAGAATGTCAAATTGGAAAGCAAACTAAGATGTCACACAAGAAGCTGCAACATATCACCACCTCTCGAGTTCTTGAGCTAATACATGTTGACCTCATGGGGCCAATGCAAGTAGAAAGTCTTGGAGGAAAACAATATGTCTTTGTGTGTGTAGATGATTACTCACGATACACATGGGTTGACTTCCCTCGTCACAAATCAGATACTTTCTCAATCTTCAAGAATCTATGCATCCAGGTCCAACAAGAAAAAGGGGAGACAATTGGAAAAATAATTCGTCTTCGTAGTGATCATGGTCGAGAGTTCGAAAACAACAAATTTGCAGAATTCTGTAACTCGGAAGGGATAGCTCATGAGTTCTCAGCACCAATCACTCCCCAACAGAATGGCATTGTTGAGCACAAAAACAGGAGTCTACAAGAAATGGCTAGAGTTATGATGCTGGCCAAGGACATACCAACTCACTTTTGGGCAGAAGCACTTAACACTGCTTGCCATATCCATAATCGAGTCACTCTCCGACCAGATATGTCAGTAACTCATTATGAAATATGGAGGGGGAGAAAGCCCAATGTTAAGTACTTCCACATCTTTGGATCCACTTGTTATATTATGGCTGATAGAGAGCCTCGTCGAAAGCTTGATCCAAAGAGTGATGAATGCATCTTCCTTGGTTACTAAAGGAATAGTCGTGCATTCCGAGTCTTCAACAAACAAACCAAGACTATCCCAACAACGTTAGGAAGGATGCTATTACTGATGTCAGAGAAGATGCTAGCAGCAAATCAGAAAACAATAATGCTAGTCCAAATGTCGATAACGATGAGACAGTTCCTGAAACCAGCAACAAGAATCCCTCGCAAAGAATCCAGGCTAATCATCCTATCTCTAGAGTAATTGGAGACCTAAATGAAGGCATACGGACTCGGTCAAAAACTCCTGAAGACTACAACGAGGTGATAGGTAATATATGCTTCGTTTCAAAGACTGAACCCAAAATATCAATGAGGCCATCAATGATGAGTATTGGGTCAATGCTATGCAAGATGAACTGATTCAATTTGAGAAGAACCAGGTGTGGGAGTTGATGCCCAAACCAAGTGAAGGAAACATCATTGACACAAAATGGATCTTCAAAAAAAAGTCCGATGAGCTTGTTAACATCACTCGCAACAAAGCCAGGTTAGTTGCTCAAGGGTATACTCAAATTGAGGGAGTTGACTTCGATGAGACCTTTGCTCCTGTAGCAAGAGTTGAAGCAATCTGACTCCTACTAGGGATATCATGTCATCTACAGATTAAGCTTTACCAGATGGATGTCAAAAGTGCATTCCTAAATGGAGATCTTAACAAAGAAGTGTATGTGTCACAACCCAAAGGATTTGTTGATCTTCACTCTCCTGATCATGTGTATAAACTCAAGAAGACCCTCTATGGATTAAGACAAGCACCAAGGGCTTGGTATGAAAGGCTCACAAAATTTCTGATTCAAAGCGGCTACACTAGAGGGAGAGTCGACAAGACTCTATTTGTGAAGAATGAGGACGGGAACTTAATGATAGCCCAAATATATGTCGATGACATTGTCTTTGGAGGGATGTCGAAAAGGATGGTAAAGCAATTTATTCAACAAATGCATTCAGAATTCGAAATGAGCATGGTGGGAGAGCTTACCTATTTTCTAGGCTTCCAAATGAAACAGCTAAAAGACATCATCTTCATATCTCAGAGCAAATATGCGAAGAATATTGCCAAAAAATTTGGGTTAGAGAAAGCTTCACATAAACGGACACCTGCAGCTACACATATCAAGCTAACTAAAGATGATCTAGGAGAAGCCGTCGACCAACACCTATACAGAAGCATTATTGGTAGTCTTCTCTACCTTACTACCCGTCGACCAGATATTGCCTACTCTATGGGAGTATGTGCACGATATCAAGCTAATCCTAAGGTTAGTCATCTATCCCAAGCTAAAATAATTATAAGATATATCTCTGGGACTACAGACTTGGGTTCATTATACTCATTCGACACATCCTCTACCCTGGTGGGGTATTGTGATGCGGATTGGTCTGGAAACACAGTAGATAGGAAGAGCACATCTGGAGGATGCTTCTTTCTTGGCAACAACCTCATATCATGGTTTAGTAAAAAGCAAAACTGTGTTGCCCTGTCCACTGCTGATTCTGAGTATATTGCTGCTGGGAGTAGCTGCACGCAATTGTTATGGATGAAGCAAATGTTAGTCGAATACAATGTCAGACAAGAAGCCATGACTTTATATTGTGATAATGTCAATGCCATCAACATCTCTAAAAATCATGTCCAACACAGCAAGACAAAGCACATTGACATTAGACACCACTTCATTCGCGAGCTAGTCGAAGACAAAAAGATCATCCTAGATCACATCCATACAGAGAAGCAACTTGCTGGCATTTTCACGAAGGAATTAGATGCAAGCAGATTCGAGTACCTCAGGACGTCACTCGGTCTGTGCACCATCAACGAGAAATAGAAGTTGCAAAAACGGTTGAGAGGAGTTGGTTGGTACCTCTTCATGAACTGGTCCAAAATCCCAACACATGCCATTGGGTCAAGCATAACAAAAGCCCATATAAAGAAAGGAAAGGTCACAAGATACGCTCGGTCTCCAACATATTTGATTTGAATCGACATGTTTTCAAAAACTAAACCTAGTCTATCTCTTCTCGTTTTCGCTCTCATCTCCCTCACCTCTCACACTCTGTGACGAAAACCTCACTACCTACACAAACATGGTGAAGACACGGAACACTCTAGTACCAAAGAAGGCCACTGATAAGCGACGATCCGAACCAAAGAAGGCAGAGGCAAAAAGCTCCAAGAGCAGCAATCCAAACACCAACAAACATGGAGTCCGAATCAAATGACTAAAAACGCAGAAGAAAGCCGAGGAATCTCCCAAAGAAACCCCACTGGAGGAAGCACCAATGCCCATTTTTTCCCGAGTTTCCAAACGGTCTCGAACTGGAAGCTCTGCATTCTCCATGACAGACCTAACAGGGCCAGAACGGGAGACTGATCTTGGCCAAGGAAGTCGAGAAGCTTCCATGCAGATTGTTCCTGTTCCAATATCAGCAAGTGTCCCAGGTATCGACTCCTCCATTATTTCAAACACTGATACCTCTAGAAATAGTGACTTGTTAGAGTCGCTACTGGAAAACCAAGATCCTCCGCAAGAAGGTGTGGTTGAGGAACTGATAAATCCTGAAGGAGAAAAGAATGACTTGACCCCGGTCAGTCATGGGTTGGAACGTATTGCTGACGGTGAAGGAGAAGAAGAAGGCGTAAAAGATGTCATTTCTGAAGCCACAAAGGAGGTTGTGGTAGGAGAAGAAGAAGTCGCTAACTCGGAAGAAGCCGAGGAAGAAGTTGAGAAAGACGGAACCAGAGACGGGGATACCGATATGGAAGAAGCAGAGAAGGACAACAGTGTCGCCGCCAATAACACAGAAGAAGCACCTCTAGATGCCAGAGAAGATGTGACAGAAAATGCTACTGAGACAGCACACACAGTGTTGTCATCCCTGAAAAATAAGGTATTAGAAGAGAATGAAAGTCTAGCAGTGATGGTTGGAAAACTCAAAGAAACCAAGAAGAGGAAGGAGGTAGAAGATGCTGAAAGCCCCAGCAAGAAGAAGAAAAAAATGTCCGTCAAAGAAAAAGGGAAGAAAGTTCTCTCTAAAAGGAGATTAGTGGATGAAGAAACTGATGACGATGTTACTGCAAAGGAAGCAAAGAAGGGAAGAAGCCTGAAGACGGTCAAGAACACCTCGAGTGTTCCTTACGACAATGTGTCGTTTCACTCTACGGACAGTGCGAAACGATGGGAATTTGTGTTCCAGAGAACGACATATCCCGAGAAGACCCTGTCGTCGGAGCTACTTGGACTAGAAGCCATTGTCCAACTCCTGGAGCAGGCAGAACTTATGAGGACCGTCACTTACATTGGTAACACTTATCCCCTCTTGGTCAAGGAATTCATTGCTAATTTGCCTACTGGGTTTGGGACTCCGGATGATCCGAATTGTGAGAAGGTATATGTCAGAGGCCTGCGCTTCAACATTTCCTTAGACATCATTAATGCCTTCCTGGGGAGAAAGTGTGTTCGTGCTGTACCTCCACCTGACCTGAACAAGGTCCTCAAGGAGATTACTGGAGACAAAAGCAGAATGTGGCCTACCAAGGGCACGGTGGCAGCCTCGGACCTCACGTCCAAGTACTCCATCCTATTCCGTATCAGGATAGCGAACTGGGCTTCCTGCACACACGCATCCTCCATCAAACCGGAGCTGGCGATACTCATCTTCCAAATAGGTACTGGGTCTATACTTGATTTTGGGCAGTTTGTTATTGATCATCTTATTAGACATGCCAGATCACTAGCTGTGAAGATACCTATTGCCTTTCCCTCCCTTATCTCTGAATTACTAGTGCATCAACACCCTAGAGTGTTGAAGACAACTGATAAGGCTGGCAAACGCAGAGGATTGATTGTGGTGAGTCACAAGCTGTTCGAGGGCAAGCATGCTACTGATCTTATCAGACCAGAAGTCAAACTGACCAAAGCAACGACCAGCCGAGCCACAAGTGCCGCCCCTCCAACCAAGACCACCAGCAGGGATGCAATCATGCTTGAAAGAGAGATAGCTGTACTTGACAAAGACATTGTCAATATAAAGACAGCTCTGAAGCATCTCTCCCAGCGAAGGTCTCACTATGCCAACCTGTTGAAATCAATGTCTCCTCCAGGCTCAGAAAATGATGATTCCTCCTCTCTACCAAATGCTACTGAAGACACTCCTCAAGATGCCTCCACTGACGCTACAGAAGAAGAGACTGCTAGTTCCAACAGCAGCTCTGTTTGATTTTAAGAACTTTCTGATTACCGAACAACTGAACACCTTTTAATTTGTAATTTTTGTTGAACACTGTTTCACACATATTCTCGACTGCTGATCGGGAGTATGTGTGAGTTAAGTTTGAGTTGGTTTCTTATTACTCTGTTTGTTAGAAATATTTTTTTAAGTTTGGCTCTTTTTGAGCCAGCAAGGGGGAGTAAGATAAGATGACGACGCGACGACGCATTCATAAGCGCGATGGTACGCAAGGCGACGAAGAATGCGACGAAGATTGCTGACCTTAAAAATAGCCTAAGGGGGAGATTGTAGTTACAACGGTTTTAGAGATTGGCTTATTTTTAAAGGAACTAGAGAACATGTCACAAAGAATGTCGAAGCATCCTATGCGACATCTTGTGTGACATTGTTGACGGCGTCTCGGCAAACATCCTGATCGACAGAAATCAAGAAAGTGCATTATCTGCAGAAAGTACGAAGACGATTAGGAAATTCCAGAACGACTCCGATTCTGGAAAGAAGAAAGGCGGTGATTAAGAGGAAACCCATTAGGGTTAGTACTCATCCTCGATTGCTATAAAAGCTTAGGCTACCCCCTTAGCAATCGTGTGGTTCTTTATTTGTTTCCTAGCAATAATTTGCAAAGCTCTTAGATGTGAAGGTTTGCGGGCTGAGAGGTTGTTGATTGTGTTAAGGATATTGTGTATCACCATAACTATTGAGAGTTAGGTGATTGAGGGTTTGCAAATCGCGTGAGTGAAGACTGCACGCAACCACCATGTTCAATAAAGACTTGAACCGACAGAGCAAGGTGATTGCTCGAAGAGTGGAATCAGGACGGAGTCTTGGATTCAGGGGGAGACCCTGAGATAGATTGCACTGTAAAACGTAGCATAAAGTATAGATTTAGGGATGATCATAGGTACTTGTATGTTCTGACGAATTACTGATAAGTGAAACCTTTCCACTATACTGAGAGCCCCCAGACGTAGGTGACGTTGCACCGAACTGGGTAAACAATCTGCTGTGTCATTGCTTGTTTAGCTTTATATTTACTGACCTGCGTTATCTACACAAGAAGTCATACACTGTGTTATAACATCATACATAACATTGTGTGTGGCATCTTGGACGACTAGCTGATCAAAATTTCAAGAATGACGTCAACAAGCCTAGGCGACTTCTAGCTGTCATTAACACGTCAGCAAAGGCGGCAACTGCTTGCCTAATTTGTTTAGGAAGTCCGAGATTTCCTATTCCTAATCCGAGCCAGATTAGGAATGTGGGGCTGCTATAAAAAGCTCGTGCTTCCCCATTAGCAGCCTGTCCGTTCTTGTTCTTTATTTGCTAAATTTCTCAGAGCTCTTAACCGTGCACCATTGGCGTGTTGAGCGGCTGATTAGTTTGCTAGAACGGTTTTGCTTTGATTAAACATCAATTCGCGAAGATTGAGTGTTTGATCGATTAGGGTTCTTGTGTTCGTGATTGAAGATTCACAGACCTGTCAAAAAAAGACTACGACACCGAGCATAGGAGCTTGCTCGAAGGGTGGAATCGAGAGGATCTCAAAGACAGGGGGAGAGGACCCTGGTCGAGGTTGTTCACGGTGAGATCTATAGTAGCTTAGGACAATAGCTTGTGTGATAGCTAGTTGATGCTTGAAGTTGTACTATTGACTACCATATAGTGAAAACCTTTCCACTGGCAAAGTGCCCCCAGATGTAGGTGACGTTGCACCGAACTGGGTAATCATCTCTGGTGTCGTTATTATTGCTTGTTTATTGTTTAAACTACGATTTACGTTTTAGGCAAGTTGTCGACACCAAAGTTACGACTTTGTGTTCGACTTCTTGACTCGGCTACAAATCAGAATTTCAATTGGTAAAAGAGGAGGCACCTTATCTCTTAGGTGATTTTCCTACAAAGATTCTGAGTAGCTAATATGGACTCAAAAGAAGGAGGATTTGTCAATCGACAACCGGTGCTCGACGGAACTAACTATGGGTACTGGAAAGCACGGATGTGTGCCTTTTTGAAGTCTCTCGACAGCAAAACCTGGGGCTGTCATCAATGGGTGGGAGGAACCTTACTATGCTGATGCTCAAGGAAATTAAACTAGTAGTAAACCAGAAAAAGAGTGGAGCAGGGAAGAAGATGAAGCCGCCCTAGGTAATTCTCGTGCACTCAATGCCATATTTAATGGAGTAGACAAGAATGTTTTTTCGACTTATCAACACTTGCACAAGTGCCAAAATTGCTTGGGACACTCTTGATGTTGCTTATGAGGGTACATCCAAAGTCAGAGAGCAAAAGTTACAGTACCTCACGACCAACTTTGAAGCCCTTACCATGAATGAAGACGAAACTATAGCTGAGTTTAATGTTTGTATCAAGGATCTAACCAATGAATCATATTCACTCGGCAAGCCTATGACCGATGAAGATTTAGTCAGAAAAACGCTGAGAGACCTAAGTCCCAGATTCAAGATGAAGATCACGGCCATAGAAGAAGTTCATGACTTGAAGACGCTGAAGTTTGATGAGCTCATGGGATCCCTTATGACCTTCGAGCTCTCCCTACCGTTGAACGAAAAGAAGCATAAAAGTGTAGCATTCAAAAGTTCTACCCAAAAGCAGAAAAAATTGGCTTACTCTGATTCGGATAGTGAAATTGATGAGACTATCGCTATGCTGGCCAAAAACTACAATAAAGTCATGAAGAGATTTAACCAGATGACAGAAAAGTATATCACCAAAG
Source organism: Geranium rotundifolium (assembly GCA_963920655.1). NCBI lineage: Eukaryota > Viridiplantae > Streptophyta > Magnoliopsida > Geraniales > Geraniaceae > Geranium > Geranium rotundifolium. The sequence goes on along the minus strand of OY987319.1, from coordinate 8,314,670 downwards.
AAGTCAGAGACAAGCCTCAGCACAAGTTCCAGAAGTTCGAGAGCACTAATAACGATGGTAGACGTGGTGAGTGATCAGGAAAAGAAAAAGGAGTTCAGTGCTTTGAATGTGAGGGGTATGGGCACATGCAGAAAGAATGTCCTAACTTTCTAAAGAAACAGAAGAAGGGATTCAATGCCTCTCTAACTGACGATGAAGACGAAGAAGACAGTGAATCTGAGCATACAAGAAACTATGTTGCTTTTACTGTCTTCACAATAGATCAACCATCCGAGATTTCAAAGAAGTATGACTCTGATGATGAGCTATCCGATGAGACTCTCAACAACGCATACAACGAATGGTATGTCAAGTGGCTTGAAGACTCTCAGGTAATCGAAAAACAGAATGCTCTCATTCTTTCCCTTAATGAAGACAAGCCACGACTTCTCGAAACTACTGTTGATCTCAAAAAGGAAGTGGCTCGGTTAAAAAGCGAGTTAGACCAAGTCACCAAGTCTGTAAAGATGATGAATCCAAGCACCGACACTCTAGATCAAATTCTCTCGTTCAGAAAACCAGCAAAAAATATGGAAGGCCTTGGATATTCGAAAGGAGCTTCATCATCGCACACCGTCTTTGTTCCTCAGAAGGTTGTCACCCACATGCCCCGTCAGATGTCTCCAACCTTCTCACTTGATCAAGCGACCATAAAGCCTCACACCCTGGTCGCTCCTGGGACAAAAAAAAAGAGACATAACTGGGTGTGTCACTACAGTGGTCAAAGAGGTCACATTCGACCCTTCTGCTATCGTCTATATGGAAGGATCTTCGCCAAACAAAGGACCACCATCAAGAAAGCCCAACCACGTAAGGAATGGCGAGTCAATGAGGTAAACTATCGAGCAAATATCGCTTACACCGCTCTAAAAGCTTCAACTAGCAATGATTGGTACTTTGATAGTGGATCCTTTCGACATATGACTGGTAATAGCTCGTTCTTAGTCACCTTAATACCTTGCACTAATAGCTTTGTCACTTTTGGAGATGGAGTAAAAGCGAGAGTACTTGAAAAGGGAAAGCTCAACCTTCCTAACTCACCTTACTTAAAAGAAGCTCTACTGGTAGAAGGTCTTACAGCCAACCTTATCAGCATCAGTCAAATATGTGATCTGGATCTAGATGTCAACTTCACTTGTGACAAGTGCACTGTCAAAGACGAACACCAGAAGGAAGTCATGACAAGTCTCAGGTCTCTTGATAACTATTTTCTATGGTCTCCAACAGTCACAACCTTGCCAACCAAGTGTTTTTTTATCCAAAGCTCAAGAGACGAAGCTATGGCACAAAAAACTTGGTCACATCAATTTGAGGAGCATGCAGAAGATTCTCTCTGAAAAGGCGATCATTGGAGTTCCCAACCTCAAGATTGTTGAAGGAAAAATTTGTGGAGAATGCCTGATTGGCAAACAAGTTAAGACGTCACCCAAGAAGCTACAACATCTTACTACTTCTCGTGTTCTAGAACTTCTACATGTTGACCTTATGGGGCCTATGCAAGTGGAAAGTCTAGGAGGAAAGAAGTACATATTTGTCTGTGTTGACGACTTCTCAAGGTACACCTGGGTTGACTTTATTAGAGAAAAGTCAGACACTTTTTCAGTCTTTGAAGCCCTATGTCGGAGAGTTCAACGAGAAAAGGAGAAGCCATTGGCAAAGTCGTCCGAATCAGAAGTGATCATGGAAAGGAGTTTGAAAACATCTGCTTTGCAAACTTCTGTGATGTTGAAGGAATAGCTCATGAATTCTCTGCCCCCATCACTCCTCACCAGAACGGGATCGTGGAAAGGAAAAATCGAACTCTTCAAGAAATGGCCAGAGTCATGATGCTAGTCAAAGACATCTCGCAGCACTTCTGGGCTGAGGCTCTGAATACGACTTGTCATATTCATAATAGAGTGACCCTCCGCCCTGGAACATCGCTCACTCTTTATGAAATATGGAGGAGGAGGAAGCCTAATGTCAAATATTTCCATGTCTTTGGATCGATATGCTACATACTTGCAGATAGGGAACATCGACGCAAACTTGATCCTAAAAGCGATGAAGGCATCTTCCTTGGCTATTCCAGAAATAGTCGGGCCTTTCGTGTATTCAACAAACGCACCCGATCTATCATGGAATCCATCAATGTCGTGATTGATGACAATTATGAGCACCCCAGCGACGATGAGGAAAAACTTCTAAATCTCTCAGGTGAAGTCAGGCCAGAAGTCAGAACCGAAGATCGCAACGAAGAATCTGAAGCCGAAAGCCAAAACATCTCTGACAAAGAGGCACCCCCATCATAGAACAGAGAGCTCCGTCCAGAAGAATTTAGAAGAATCACCCATCCCAGGATGTGATAGGAGACATAAATGAAGGAGTACGTACTCAACAGAAGGCACCTGTAAACTACAAAGAGATAATAGGTAACATTTACTTTATTTCAAAAGTTGAACCAAAGAATATACAAGAAGCCATCAATGATGAATACTAGGTCTGCGCCATGCAAGCAGAATTGGTTCAATTTGCAAGGAATGAAGTCTGGGAACTAGTACCCAAGGCAGACAATGTCAATATTATTGGAACAAAGTGGATATTTAAAAACAAGACTGACGAGCAATGAAATATCACTCGAAACAAAGCAAGATTGGTGGCACAGAGGTACACACAAGTAGAAGTAGTTGACTTTGAAGAAACTTTTGTTGCAGTAGCCAGACTGGAAACCATCCGACTTCTTCTCGGCATAGCATGCCATCTACGTTTCAAACTCTATCAGATGAATGTAAAGAGTGTCTTCCTCAATGGAAATCTCAACGAAGAAGTCTATGTTGCTCAACCAAAGGGATTTGAAGATCATGACTTTCCTCATCATGTCTACAAACAAACAAGCACCACGAGCATGGTATGAACGTCTTACCCAATTCCTAGTACAGAATGGCTATATTCGAGGGGGAGTAGACAAAACTCTCTTTGTGAAAAAGGAAGGAAGTGACATCATGATTGCGCAAATATATGTCGATGATATCGTATTTGAAGGGATGTCAGACAAGATGGTGGAACGTTTCGTACAACATATGCAGTCTTAATTTGAGATGAGTATGGTTGGAGAGCTAACATACTTCCTAGGCTTCCAGATCAAACAGATGAAAGATTGAATATTTATCTCCCAAAGCAAATATGCAAAGAATATTGTGAAGAAATTTGGGTTGGAAAAAGGTTCGCACAAAAGAACCCCCATTGCCACTCACGTCAAATGCACAAAGGACGATCTTGGAGAATCAGTTAATCAAAGCCTCTATCGAAGTATTATTGGAAGTCTTCTCTATGTCACAGCAAGTCGACCCGACATTGCTATCTCAGTATGAGTCTGTGCTCGGTATCAAGCCAATCAGAAAGCTAGTCACTTAACTCATGCCAAGAGGATAATAACGTACATCTCAGGAACCTCTAAATTGGGTTTGTTATACTCTTTTGATACCTCTCCTACTCTTGTTGGATAATGTGATGCTGGCTGGGCGGGAAGCACGAAGAAGTACCTCTGGAGGTTGTTTCTATCTTGGGAACAATCTTGTGTCTTGGTTCAACAAAAAGCAAAATTGTATTGCTCTGTCTACAGCTGAGTCCGAGTATATTGCAGCTGGAAGTAGCTGTACTCAACTTCTGTGGATGAAACAGATGTTGACAGAGTATGGGGTCAAACAAGAAGTCATGACTTTGTTCTGTGACAACATTAGGGCAATAAATATCTCGAAGAATCCGGTTCAACACAGCAAAACCAAGCATATTGATATAAGGCATCACTTTATTCGAGAGCTTGTAGAATACAAGAAGATAAAGCTCGAATACCTACCTACTGAGAAACAAATCGCTGACATATTCACAAAGGCGTTAGATGCTAACAGGTTTGAAAGTCTAAGGTCATCCCTTGGACTTTGCTACCTTGAGTAAACAGAAGTCAAGAAAGAAGAGAGGGAGCTTTTAGTTGATTTTACTCTCTCTATCAGGACCAGCAAGGGTCCACAAAATCAAACCGGACCCAAATCCCTTTATCATAGCCCAGTTGAAATATGAGTTTTTTTTTAAAATTCAAAAAGGGGGAAAACGGAATGATTATAATCTGACAATCAACCAATCACCACTCAACCCTTTCGACTTCCGCGCAGGAAATTTCTGCACGCCCCTTTCCTCCTTCCCAAAACGGTTAGGGCACCACAAAATCAAAATCAGTCTGCACCTATAGCAGCTTCTCCTTCCCTTCAAAGACAACTCCGATCAAGCCCCCACAAATGGTCGGAACCAGAAGCGGACGAGTTCCTTCTGCCTCCAAGAAACTGCGAGCCAAGATGAGGGTGAAGATGATCGCCAGAAAGTTATCTGCGTCAAAAACTCGAACAAATAAACGTGGAGTAAAGATTCAAGGAGGGAATCCCCCAGGAGAGGGCTCTGAAAACCCTAAAAGCGCAACAGCTTCATCTCCGACTATCGCATCTATGAAGGTTGTCCCCACTGTTGAGAAGGACAACATCTTACCCGAGGCGGCTGGCGTTGAAGAGGAGGCCTCCCATTCCACTCAGATGCCTCTACAAGGTAACCCTATTATCCCTCATATAGTGGATCCAGTAGATAAGAACAAGTCTAAAGAAACTCTAGGGACCTCTGTTCCTGAGATCCCCGGTACTAGTTGTGAAAATCGACCTAGCCCTTCCAAAATCAATGCCTGCACTAGAAAAATCCCTAATAGACGAAGCCATGCAGAGAGTCGATGGTCCTCTTGTCGCTCCGGACAGTGATTCGGGCTGAATGAAGATACAGAAGTCATACTGGAAGTCCCCCAACCTTTAGCCGATCCTGAGAACACAGAAGAAGTAGATACAGCCAAGATAACTGTGGAAGAAGAAGCTACACGAGAGGACAGAACGCCTCTGAAGAAGTCTGTGCCCGAAGGGCTTAAGAAAAGAAAACGACCAAAGAGAAAGCTGATTGATGAAAAAGAAGAACCACCAGTGTAGAGAAGACTGACTCCGAAAAGAAAAGCTACATAGAAAGAAGAAGCACCTGCTCCTAAACCAGTAAAGAAGCTAAGAAAGAAGTCATCCACTTCAGTAACAACCCATGCTCCAGAAGAAGAAGATGAGGAAACTCGTGTCCTACCCCCACGGGTCAAGAAGTCTATGGGAGGTCTGAAACTCCCCAAAAACATTCCAAAAGCCCCAACAGACAATGTCTCCTTTCATTCGGTAGACAATGCAATCAAGTGGCAATACGTATACCAACGCAATATCTACCCGGAGAGGGAGCTCTCTACAGAAGCTCAAGGAATGAACGCAGTTGTGGAGCTCCTCCGTGGCTCAGGCCTAACCAACACGGTCATCAACATCGGACCATTCTACCCCTCTCTGGTCAAGGAGTTCATCGTCAATCTCTCAAGTGAGTTTAATGATCCAGAAGACGCTGAGTATAGGAAGGTCTTTGTTCGAGGAGAGTGCTTTGATATATCTACCTCCACAATCAACGCTTATCTAGGCACAACGGCTCTAGAAGTCACTCCAAACGTCCCTCACATGAACAAAGTTGCGTTTGAGATCAATGGAGGAAGGAAAAAGGTTTGGCCCTTCAAGGACACCATTGCGGCTGCAGAACTAACAACCAAGTATTCCATTCTATACCGAATTGGTTTAGCAAACTGGGCGCCCTCCACTCACGGGTCTAGCATCAAAACAGAGCTAGCAAAGCTCATCTACCAAATAGGTACTCAATCCCCTCTTGACTTTGGTACATATGTTATTGAGCATCTTGTCAAACATGCTAAGTCATGTGCTGTCAAATTACCTATTGGTTTTCCATCATTGATCACTGTACTTCTCCTCCAACAATATCCTCACATTGTTCGAGATTCTGATGTACCTGGAAAGAAGCCTCTGCCTCTCACCATAAGTCTCAAAAACTTTGAGGGCAAGCATATGAGAGATCTCGATCCTCCCTTGGCCAAAATATCTGAAGCTGGTTCCAGCTCACGTCCTTCCGGACCTCTCGGCACCAGGATGGAGGAAGAGCTGGTGGACATGATCAATGACTTGGAGAAGACGATTGTTGCTCTAACAACCCGAAAGATTGCATGTGAAGCCCTTTTACATGATCTACGCACCGCTCCTGCCGAGGACACTGTATCGAACCAAGATGTCGATGACTCCGCCTCCTTTTAGAAAATATTTCATTTACTTGCCTCTAGAATGATAACTTGTTAAAAAACTTCCTAAATCCTCGGAGACTGTCCGAGTTAAATTTCTGCACTTTGTGACGTTTTGGATATTTGCTCGTGTTTTGAGCTATATTATACCCTGTTGCTATAAGTATATCGATGTATGATTAACTTTGGCAATTTTGTTAGACAATCAGGGGGAGATATAAGCTAACGTTATGAATGTTACGCGCCGCACACCAGAAGTCGCGCCAGAATTCGCACCAGACGCTCCAAGAATGTTGTATGCACCAGACGCTTTTAACCTCTACTCTGACATCTCTTGCTGTGCGTAACTGCCGCAAGATGACGATGTGCTTAAAAATGTGTTTGCCTAAAAAATTGCCAAAGGGGGAGATTGTTGCTACGTTTAGTATTGTCATAATTTTTTAGCGCAAAAGTAAGAAGTCAGTGCAAAATGTTACAAGACATTTGGAGCAACTCATTACGCTCCAGATTAGGAAAGGCCTGAAGCTTTCCTATTTAGAGTTGCTTGGAACGCAAGAAGACTGACGTCACAACAACTGAAAGACTTGGAGCGCAAGAGAATGACGTCAACAAGCCCAGGCGACTTCCAGCTGTCATTAACACGTCGGCAAAGGCGGCAACTGCTTGCCTAATTTGTTTAGGAAGTCTGAGACTTCCTATTCCTAATCCGAGCCAGATTAGGAATGTGGGGCTGCTATAAAAAGTTTGTGCTTCCCCATTAGCAGCCTGTCCGTTCTTGTTCTTTATTTGCTAGATTTCTCATAGCTCTTAACCGTGCACCATAGGCGTGTTGAGAGGCTGTTTAGTTTGCTAGAACAGCTTTGCTTCGATTAAACATCAATTCGTGAAGATTGAGTGTTTGATCGATTAGGGTTCTTGTGTTCGTGATTGAAGATTCACAGATCTGTCAAAAAAAGACTACAACACCGAGCATAGGAACTTGCTCGAAGGGTGGAATTGAGAGGATCTCAAAGACAGGGGGAGAGGACCCTGGTCGAGGTTGTTCACGGTGAGATCTATAGTAGCTTAGGACAATAGCTTGTGTGATAGCTAGTTGATGCTTGAAGTTTTACTATTGACTACCATATAGTGAAAACCTTTCCACTGGCAAAGTGCCCCCAGATGTAGGTGACGTTGCACCGAACTAGGTAATCATCTTTGGTGTCGTTATTATTGCTTGTTTATTGTTTAAACTACGATTTATGTTTTAGGCAAGTTGTCGACACCAAAGTTACGAATTTGTGTTCGACTTCTTGACTCGGCTACGAATCAGAATTTCATACACAATTAATATCATGCACAAATCGATATGCAAGCATAATAACCGTAAGTCTCCATATATGGAAATTCCTACTCTCGTAGTGAATCAAGCCTTGAGTGGAATTATTCTCAGACGTCTTGACCTCGAGGGAATTCCATTCTAATAAGTACACTATCACATGATTGGGGTTTAAGAATAAACCCCTTGGATATGGCTAGGTCCGTTATCCACCGATCCTCTCAAGCTTGGAATCATAACTCAATTTAAATATCAAATGTCTCTCGACACAGGCATTCAACAATCAATAACCATAAACATACCAAACATGCGATTCAATTCATTCAATAAATCAACGTTTAAATCTCCATAGAAAACAACCTGACACCCATGATCATGGGTGATCATGGTGCTAGCAATATAAGTATTAAAAAACAAATTTAAAAAAGGTTAGAGAATTGAAATCTAAAATCCCAAACCGCTGTAGGTCGAAGATCATAAAATCTAGTCTTGTTGCTTCGGTCATGATCGAGACTTGATGCTTGATTGATCATTGCATTTGCTTGGCCTTTAATGGTGATCAAGCTCCTCTTGAAGTCTCCAAAATCACCTCTGGTAAGCTGGAATCGACCCTCTCTCTATCTCTAGCGGCTGATTTGGTTTTTCAATTGACGAAAACTCCTTTTATATTAGCTGCTGTCGCGACGCCTTTGCCGGGCTGGGTAACGGGACGTTGAGGTGCCCGTTACACCAACCGGTAGCCAATCCTTCTCGGGCTTCACTATCTCCATGGCTGACACAATGCGTGATAGGGCGTTGAGAGGTCCGTCAACGCTGGTAGTGGCTAGCTCTTCGAGTTATCTCCAAGTCTTTAGGTGACGGCTAGGGCAAGAACCCGTGAAGGCGTACAAGTGCAAATAGGATCAACAATCCTACAATCCTGAGGGTAAAAACATTAACTAATGTGGGAAATATTATCCGGAATGTAAGATAAAGCATTATCTAGCTAATTCATGTGATATTTATGTACTAACGTGAATTGATCAACCCTAGCAAGCACACAATAATATCTACTTCATTGAAAATTCTCAAGCCTTGCAGTCATATCAGTTTAATTTTTAAAAATGAGGGCGCATTCACCCACACTTAAAATCAGCATTGTCACTAGTGCGATGATGTCCAGGAAGTGGACGATGATTTCGAGTGCACCGTCTCTCACTCGTCACTTACTTTCCTGACTAATGCGCATTAGAGCACGATATCTATCAATCAAGTTTATTTATAAGTTTCCGGCTTTACCGGGTCGAACTCTCGGGGACTAAATTGTGGGCTTCATAATCCGGCGTTTCACACTCTCTTTCCCAACCCGACTCGAAAAAGTAAATACACAGGAGGGAGAGATTTTTTAACTATACTAAGCACAAAACTACGACTAACCTACAACTAGTGCGAGAAAGTAAATGTGGGGCAGATGGTAGATGGTTGGTCGGAAGTCAAGAATTCGAGAACCTAAGGAACTAAACAACATGATCAAGACTATCGATCAATCAAATAATCAAACAAGACATCGATAATATCATGCATTATTTTGGCTTATGTTCAAATACCGTCACCGTCTATCGAACTTGGTGAAGGCAACATGTCGGAGTTAGCGACCCTTTCAGGATGTTATTACTAACTCCTCGACGGCTTGAAAGCCCAACAGTCTTTGGTCCAAGGGAAATTGCTCTACAAGTCGATCCCCCAAATCTACTTATGTCAACCATAACAAGCTCCTCATGGAGTCAAAATTATGATAAAATATTATACGCTAAGTGATCAAGGTTAGCATACAACATGAAGCACAAAGTAGATTTCAAACGATCTTGCACACATATCAATCACTCATCTAATTACAAGATGTTCACTCATCAACATACAATCAATCAATGAATTTATCGCATACAAATTAGACCTATGCCGTAAACACCGAACCTGTCTCACGACATTGGGAACAACCTAATCTCGGGTGAGCGACCCTCTCGGGATGTTATTACTCACCCTCAATAGCATTAAACCCGACAATCTCAAGCCAAGATGTGGACGCCAGGCGCCGACACCTCAGTTCCATTTAGATCCACTCACAAACCTTGCTTTTAGACAAATGCATGAGCTAAAACAAGAACAATCATGCAAGTAACTAAAAGCTTTCACTAATAATCAAAAGATTCATATTCAAGCATGCATAGCAAAGTAGGGCCCAACTTAGCCCATGACCTAGGGGTTTTAGCCCCAAATCATGATTAAGGTCTAGGTCCCATGACCTAGGGGTTTTAGATTCATATCCAAGATTAAGGTCTAGGTCCCATGACCTAGGGGTTTTAGCCCCAAATCATGATGCTCAAACATTCAACTACAAGAACAACTAGATTCTAGACAAGGAAAGAAAATTACAAACCCAAACCCAAAGACATGGGTGTTGGGAGGCTCAAGACTCTCCAAAATAGCTTCTCCTTGTAGCCTCTTGCCTCCTTTTCCTCTTTCCATGGTGGTGGTGGTGGAAACCCTCCCTTGGAGCAACAAAATTGGCCTCCAAGGGAGGGTTTTGAAGCCCTCTCTCTCTAGGTTACCTTAGAACTTCGAAACCCTCTCAACCCAAAGTGTGGGTGCTGAAAAATATGATTTTATTTTCTGAAATTAGGGTTGATGCTCTTTAAATTGCAGGTCTGCGAAGCGTGTCACGATCGTGACACACTCACGATCGCTTCGCCTCCTTATCGTCTGTCATCTCGAGTCATGGGTTTCCCAATTTAATTCTTCACGATCATGACACCTTGAAATCTTCTCCAATGTTCAGATCTTCACACCCCATTCAAATTGACATATAATGGGTCTCAATCGGATTTTGGATGAGAAATCTACACCATCGGGAAGTTTCAGCTTTTGTGCAGAATTTTCTTGGCCAATTTTTCAGCTCCAATTGTGCTTCATTACCTACAAAAGTCAAAACTCCACCAAGTAGCAAAAAGAACAAAATTATGGTTCTAGAAAATCGAAACGAGGAAAATTCGGTGCTAAAATACGGGACAAAAGTGTAAATGCAAGGTCACATCGGGCATGCATCATGGGCCACACTAAATAAGCAGGAAATATAAAGACACTAGAACACGACATTGGCGTGGAGGGGTAGGGAATGGTGAATGGATCGAAAGGCATTTCTATGCCAGAGTGGAGAAAGGTTGTAAATGGGAAAGGAAATGGGTTGAGGTGGAGGATTTTCTGGTATCTGGATGGTGATGGTGGGGGCGAAGGGGATGGAGAGGAATCGACTAGCTGGACGAGGATGGAGGTTGGGTAGGTGGTTGCTATTGTCGCATGGACACGGTATTGGACTATCGAGTCCCCGCGATGGAAGTAACATCACTAGATTGTAATTATGCAAAATGTGAATTCTTGCTTTAAATGTTCATTTTCGATGATAATTTTTAATGTTAATTCTTGATGGTAATAAGTATTTCAAAATGAAAATGAAATTTGTGTGTTGTGTTCCTGGTGAAGGTTAAATCCAGCACAACGAAGCTTCTCCAGTACCAAAAAGTCAAACACACACACTATCAGATTTTGTATTAGTGACGACGCACGTTTGGAGAGTGCGCCGTCAAAGAACTAACGGCGCACATTCCATTGTGCTCTGTTACAAAAATGTTGACCGTTGACCAAAACTCTACTGTTATGCGTGAACAGTTGGAAATCGAGCCGCTGGTGTTACCGTTAGTTTTTTTAATGGCGGACATGGGTATGTGCGCCATTACAGAGGAATTTTGTAACAGCGCACTATTCTATGTGTGCTGTTACAAATAAAATCTATAAATGTTGGTAGCACCTCCCACAGAAACTGAGCACATTAGCCCGTGCTGAGGAGGACGAGCCGGACTTCAAAGTCGATGAACCTCACCAAGAAGATCGAATTGACATCGTCAGGCCTAGTGGTATTACTTTCGACCTAAGGTACCTACACCGAAATCTAGTATTTGTACGAGCGAACGACGAAATTGTATCGAGCGACGAGGACAACAAAGAAAACGAAGACAAAGATGAAAAAACCGATGACATTGATATGGAAGGGCATGAAGAATATAATTTTTCCAACTTTGATTAAAATATACATATGTATTTTTGATCGAATTATCAATAAAATGATGTGATTTCATGAAAATTAAACTATTATATGGTCAAATAGCTTATAAGGGTAATTCGGTCATTTTCGACCGAATTAGGGTAAATTTAGTTGTTTATGACCTTTAAAGGTAATTCTGTCATTTATGTCCGAATGATAGTTAATTTGGTCATTTATGACCCCTAAACACTAATGTGGTTATTTATGATCGAATTAGGGATACTTTGGTCATTTTCGAATTTTGGCAAAAAACTGTTTTTAAGTATGGATTTCTAACGGCGCACTTTAGGTATGTGCGTCATTACAAAGGTCAACGGTCTTGACCAGATTGTTGACCTTCGGGCTATTGTTTTGGATTGAGGTGCATACATTATATGGATTATCTGAAATTTTGGAACCTGAAGTAACAAACCATCGCGCTCAAAACGGTACAGTTAGATTCATGATCGAACATACGAGAATAAAATAACATTATTGTTTTCATTTGTAACGGAGCACAAGTCAATGTGCGTCGTTACTAATTAAATTGTAACGGTGCACAACGTCCAAAGTGCGCCGTTAACAATGGTTAACTTAAAAGTCAACTAAGTTTACTTTCCTTTGACATGTTTTGATAGAGGTTGATACTTTCCTTTGACCTGCTTTAATATGTTTTATGGTTTTAGGAAAAATTCCACTTAGCCACTTTTAAGTTTGGCCGAGTTTCACTTAACTCCTCTTAAGTTCACAATCTACTTGTGGAGTCCCCTAAGTTTGCAAAAGTCTCACTTTACCCATTTTCAGTTAACTTTTTTGAAAATTCTGTTAACTTTTTGTGAAATGACGAAAATACCCTTTCATTAAAAAATTAAAAATAATAAATAAAAATAATTTTGAACCTTTTGTTTTCTTATTTTTTTTACGAAAACAAAGAATAAAAAAATATTTTAGTATTAATTTTTTTAAAATAAAAAACTTCATATAAAATTTAAAAATAAAAAAAACGATGTTTAAAAGTCATTTTAAATTTTTTTAAAAAAAATTATAAGAAAAATTTTTTAAAAATTATTTTTACTAATAACAGAATTTTATTCTTTATTTTATATAATGAAAACATTATATAGAAAAGTTCAAATATCATTTTGATTAATTTATTATAATTTTTCAACAAAAGGGTATTTTCGTCATTTTGCAAAAAAGTTAACAGAATTTTAAAAAAAGTTAACAGAAAAGGGTAAAGTGAAACTTTTTCAAACTTAAGGGACTTCACAAGTTGATTTTGAAGTTAAGGAGAGTTAAGTGAAACTCGGCTAAATTTAAGAAGTGCTAAGTGGAATTTTCCCATGGTTTTATCAGTAAAATTTCGTAACTTCATTAATCAAATTTTAGACATGAATTAAATATTTGTAAATTATGCATGAATCCGAACTATAGTCACGTCAGTAACACTCGACCTTGTAGAACATTGCATTAATAAAACACAAATAGTTGCCAAAACGAAACGTCTAAAACTTACAAAAGCACAATTTTCTTGTACCACCAAAATGCATATCAAATGGTATCACAAAAGAGTTCGGATACATCAAATAAATCTTCAACAACCGATACTGTGTCACTCAACCATAATAAAATCACATCTTGCTCATCAATTGCTCCGTAATTACTTGATTGATGTATTGGTTGAGTCGTGGAAAAGACGAAGACGAAGAAGCCTTGCAAGAAGGCATGCCCGGCGGGGGGTCGCGCATAGTCGAGTCGGGAGTGTCGCCGTTCTTGACTATAAGCACAGCGTTCATTCCCATACTAAGGTGACGGTCCAGATGACAGTGCCACAGCCACACTCCTGGATTGTTCGCCGTGAATCGAACGGTGAGCCAGCCCTTGCTGGGGACTGACGCCGTGTTCACGTACGGCGGATCCACCAGATTGTACCCTGAGGGGTCTTTCTCCGCGTCGAAATCGCCAATCCCCAAACCAACCACGTAAAAGCTATGGCCGTGCAAATGCATCGGATGGTCCTCCGACGCATTCAGGAGATTCGTTGTTTGAAATATTACCTCAAGTTGTTCGCCGTATTCCACAACCTTCACTTTCGTTCCCTTCAAAGGGTTAGCCACGTCGGGTCCCAGATCGTCCCCGACAAAGTCAAAGTCATACGGTGGCTGGTCGGGAAAGTCGTCCGTGTAAATCCCACTTATGTTCCTGAAACATGAGTTATCTTATATTAAAATAATAAAAATAAATATCGAGACAAAAAAATACATTGTATATACAATAATATATAAAGAGTTTTTACAATTTTATATACTACGTGGTGAGATTATTTTTGAGATTATGAAAACATTTCAATATTTCCGTGCAAATAAAATACAAAGTAAACAGAGAGTTTTAGCAAAACTATAACAAACGAAGAGTTTCTGCAAAAATAAATAACATATAAGAAAGTTTTTGCAATTTTCCTTTTTATACTTGGTCAAGAAATAAACAGAGTGCACGTAAATTAGTTGGGGTAAGTACATGTAGTAAGCTTGCAGGACATCAATAGAAGGGTTGATCCATGTCACATTATTCATGCTCGAAGCTAAGAACATAGACGCATCATCGCTAATGTTTTGAGCGTATCGATTGATGGAAGCGGTCACAAACATTCGAGTAGTAATGTTGGTAGGCACAGTAACAGGATGTTCTACGCTCGCGAGACTGCGAAGCCGTTTGTTGAACATAATTCCATCAGCAAGAGATGTGTAGGATGGAAGGAGGTCGGGGAAGGAAGGGGACATCGTTTTGGAGAAGTTTCCGTTATATTCGAGAATAGCCGTTGCATTTACTTTGTCGTACGTTGTGTAACTAGGCATGCTAGTGTAGTATTGATGAAGAGCAATGTAGTATTCACTAGGGCTTTGATCGGCCGTTACCAAAACGTCCATGGTCTGTCCGGGGCCAATCATGAGGTAACTTGTAGAAAAGGGTTTTAGATATGCCCCGTCGGTTCCTACCACTGTCATGTTGTGGTCGGAAATCGCGAAAAAAATTTGAGCATTCATGATTGCATTCACTATGCGTACCAAATAAGTTTTCCCGTATTCCACTTTCCATCTATGTGTTGAATCTGTGTTGTTAATTATTGGACACAAAGTTAGAGACCTCCTGTTAATTCAAATTTAAATCGATTCTTACGCAATATTGCAAAACATAATGTGTATATTAATTTGTTTGTTTGTTTTCTTTGTTCCGAACTCGTCTAGATCTAAAAAAATAATGTGTATATTCGTTGATTTTTTTTTGTTCCGAACTTCATCATCTAGATCTGAAGTATTATGAAAGGACATTAATGGCATGCGCGAAAATAATAAAAAATCGAAAAACTTGAGTTGAAAAATTATACATTTTTCTTTTATTTTTTATAGTAAAATAAATTTCAAAAGTATTTTCGTTATTTTAAACAAATGTACACAATCCGCAAAGAAAACAGTAATTTTGCAGATGCTTTTTGCAATTTACCTACTAATTTTTAAAGAATATATGTACCTTTAGAGCAATTACAGAAGTCTCCTGGCTGACCGTTTATAAGGTAAGCACTCGAAACTGGCATGTCCAACTCCTTAATAAGATCTTGTTCCACTACTAAATTCATATCGTAATTATACCAAGATCCTACACATTATAATTAATTCATCAAATAAATTGATCGAATCGTAGTGTTATAGTAAAATTAAGGTGCGGAGGTCATTTTAATTACCTAGTATAAGAATTTCTTCACCGTAGGGTTCTGGGTACGGATATGTGCTTCCTCCGTATGGGCTAATAACAATGGCTCCATGGACGGTGTTCCTAGTCCAGTTGCTATGAGCGTGCCACCACAGAGTTCCTTCTTCTTCGGAAAATATAACCTCGTAAGTGAAATTTTTACCATGCTCAATTGCGCATTGCGTGACAAATTCTGGACCATCCGACCACGGGTTTCTTGGTTGTTTTACCCCGTGCCTGAATAATTTTCAAAGTTATAACATCAATACTGTTACAATAAATAAGAAATATAGTTTAGTAAATTCCAGTTTAAGATACGGCGTTGTCCTGTTTAATTTAAGTCTAGTCTTATATATATATATAAATATAAGGCTCTCTGTTATTTGTAATTCAGATATCAACACTACTGGAGACATGGTTTTTCCTGACGAGATATTAATAAGTCTCCTCGGATTGGTTACACCAAGCCAGCGAGGCTCGAGCCATTTGTGAGGCTATTGTTCTGCTTTTTTAATCTTTAAATGAAGAATTATATCTCGCTGGCTTGGTAAACACCAGCCCGGCGAGATATTGAATATCTTGCTGGCCTGGTATAGCCTAGCCGGCGAGAATTTGAATATCTCGCCGAGTTGGTTAGGATGGTCAATGGTCAACGTTTTAGTACGTATTTTTTCCCGGTGAGATTTTGAATATCTCGCTGGCCTGTTATAACCTAGCCGGTGAGACTTTGTATAATTTTTAGAATTATAAAATTTAATGATAAAAATATTTTTAAATATAAACTCTTTCCCGGCGAGACTTTGACCAATATCTCACCGGTTAGGTGAGATATTTTTACAAATTTAAAAGTTATATAATTAAATTCATGTTATAAACCGTAAACCGCAACCTTCAATCCTAAAACAATCTCGTTTATAACATAAATTTATTTTCTAAACCTAAACCCCAAATCTCAACTCCTAACCAAAAATTCTTAAACCCTAAATCTTAACCCTAACTTCTAAATCCTATATTCCTAAACCCTAAACTCCAAATCACAAATTTCTAACCCTAACCCCTAATTATGAAATTAAAATTTAATTCTAAATTTATATTGCAAGCAATCCCTAAACCCTAATTGTATAATTTAATTCTAAATTTATATCTAGAATTATAAAATTTAATGATAAAAATATTTTTAAATATTTTCTAGGGATAATTACACTTTACCCATGCTAAAATGACTGATTTTACATTTTACTACAACTAAAAAAAAAGTTTACATTTTACAACAGCTAATTGCATATTTTTTACACTTTACACTAACGGTGTTAGATTTTGGATGGAAAATTTTCATGTTGTATGAAAAGTCGAAATTTGCCCTCAATTATTAATCAAAATTTTAAATTGATGCCATTATTCATCAAATTATAATATTTATTAATAATATATAATTTATATTAATAATATTTATAATAAAAAATATTATTATTTATAATTATTTAATAAAAATAAATGGAAATCATTTTTTCAGTTATAAATTTTTAATAATTAAAATTAAAAGTAAATTAATTATTATTTATTAAAATAATATCAATTAATAGTAATAATATTATTAATTATAAATAATATTAATATTAATTAATAGTATATAAAAACTTTCAAATAACATAACTCTCTCGTACGAGTTTTGTTTCGGGCTCATATATTATATAAAACAAAAAAAATTGGAAGTCAACAACTTTGAAGAAAGAAGTATTTGTCTATATATTATTAATAATTGATTTAATTTTACGTGATAAATAATTATTACCAAAAATATAAATAATTAATTATTAATAACTTTTTTAATATTTTGCTCTAACACTGGTAAATGTTAGACGAATTTTTTAATGATTAAATATCAAAATAATATTAAGTTTTAATAAATGAGTCTTTCATTAAAGTTGTTGATCTTTCGATTTTCTTCGATTTGATACACTATCAGCCTGAAATGGAGTTCGTATGAGAGAGTCGTGTAATTCGAATGTTTCAATATATTATTAATAAATAATATTATTTTAATTATTATTTAATATTATATGAATTATTAATAATTAAACTGGGTATGACCGGATTTGAGTGGAGGTTGATCTTAATTAGGGAAGAAAACCCTAAGGGTATTTTGGTCTTTTTGTTATAAAATGAAATTTTCATCTAAAATCTAACACTGTTAGGGCAAAGTGTAAAAAAACGCAATTAGCGATAGTAAAATGTAAACTTTTTTTTTAATTGTAGTAAAATGTAAAAATGATCATTTTAGCAGGGGCAAGGTGTAATTATCCCTATTTTCTATTATATACAAAAGGCTCTCGATTTTTATAATTCAATTTTCTTACATTCGGAATGTGAACATTGTATGTTTAGGGTATGTAAACACTTACTTCCCATAACCCTAAACCTCTACGTTCAAGATGATTCAATATTGTCAAAATATTTTTTTAATCCAACCTTACGAATGGAACTGAAGATATATTTCCCCATGTCGGGTAAAATTTCGAACAATTTTTTTTTCAAATCGACCTCGATCTAAAATTTTAAGTTTTCATTTTTAAAATGAAACTCTTTCCTGGCGAGATATTGGTAAAAGTCTCGCCGGGAAAAGTTTTATATTTATAAGTATAAACTCTTTCCCGGCGAGATATTGTCAATATCTCGCCAGTTAGGTTGCACATGTCTAATTTAAATGCACGTGACCTCATAGCGGCGAGATATTGGCAATATCTCGCCGGGAAAGAGGTTCTATTAATCCAGCACTTAGACGAGTTTTCCTCACTTTCTCTCTTGCGATTTCTTCCCTCTCTCTCACGATTCTAGACGTCTCTACCGCTTCCCCGTCTCCTTCTTCCGCCTCACCGTCTCCTTTGAAGCCTCCTCGTCTCCATCTCCGGTCGGATTTGTCACAACTCAGCTTCGCCTCCTCGTCTCCATCTCCGAATCTGCCTCAACTCCGTTTCTCGCCTTCTCGCCGGAACAGCTCGACTCACCGGTAAGTGCTCGTAATTTTTTAGTTTAGAGACGTTTGATTTCAGGATTTAAGGTTGGATTCACTTATTTTGAGATTTAGGGTTTGGTTTGTTGGATTTAAAGTTTGATTCAATAATCTTAGGTTAAATGGGATTGAATTGCTTGATGCTTGAATTATTTTGATACACATGTAGGAATTGAAAAAAAGGTCGTGAAATTAAGTGGATTTGAAGCTGTGTTCCTCAGGTACCCGCTTCCATTTCCTCTAATGGTTTATTGATTTAATATAATTGTTTTGGGTATTGGATTTGTCAGTAAGTGTTGTTCTTGTGTTTGTTTTTACATCATTATTGTTAGTTTTTCTTCTTCTTAATTATGCTTGTTGATATGGTCCTGTTGTGTTTATAAGTGTCTAAAAATCAATGAGTCTATGCCTTAGGCTCGTCCCTGCAACATTTGTGTTTTACATTTATGTTCTCTGTACCTTTCACTTGCAAGATAAAATTTATTTATTTTGACTCTGCCCATTTTAGTTTTAATTAAAAAAATGAACCTATCTAAAAATGATTGAAAATTGGACCATCAGTGACTCGGGAATGTGACAACATATAACAAAGGATTTGGTCTTAGTAACTATCTCTTTTTTCCTTGGAGAAATGAGTCACAAAACCATCATGCCCATGGATGAAAATATAATTATATTATAAATATTGTTTATATGTTATATTTCAAAAGTATTTGTCAACGTATCCTTTGAATGATATGCAACTTATATATATTGCAGCTTATTATGATGTGTATTGCTTCCCGAAAGAATTCAACTGTTGGAGGTGAAGCATGGCTTACTACAGATAGCAGAAACTACAGATTTTGTCCATAATAATGCTCATCTTATTATTCATTGGGCTACAACAACTTCCAATTTATGTTTATAATTTTATTTTGCCTATTTATGAGTCTTTACTGATTTGTTGGTCAAGAACCTCGCGATCTTTTTTTCTTAGCTAGTTTTTTAAGATGACGGTAGTGCATATGAACAAGAATAACAAAACCATTTCTTGCATAATGTTCTAAAACTTATGACGGTAGTGAATTTGTTTATTTTTTAAAACTTTAAGTTGTGAACTTTTTTGCATGTATTTTTGCAACTGCTAGTTCAAGTTATGAACTTCAAGTTTAAGGGATTGCAAAAAAGTGGCTACAATTCTTTATTTATGAACAAGTTCAATAAGTTTTTATCTCTGGTAGTTGGATTTTGTAAATTTAAAAGGGCATTTAGTCTATTATGGTATGATTCTCGCTTTGGGAGCGAGAGGTCCCGAGTTCGATTCTCGGAATGCGTTGATGTATGTTAATATTTAAATTATGGGTCTTGAAATTATATAATTTCAAAACCCGTATTTTAAAAAAAAATACACATTTAACCTACCCGGCGAGATATCGCCAACATCTCGCCGGGAAAGAACCTAGCCGGTGAAATATTGACAAAATCTCGCCGGGAAAAGTTGTAAAGTCTAGCCGGCGAGATATTGCTAAAATCTCGCCGGGAAAGGTTGTTAACCCTACCCGGTGAGATTTTGACCAATATCTCGCCGGGAAGGTTACCTCCAAGCCGGCGAGATATTGATCACTTCCAAGCTGGCGAGATATTGATGCAATATCTCGCCGGGTATGACCATTCCCGACGAGACTTGCCCGACGAGAACCAAGCCGGCGAGTTTCGGGCGAAAATCTCGCCGGCTTGGCCAAGCCAGCGAGACCGGATCTCCTGCCCGGCGGGAGCAAAGTATCGCCGGCTAGGAGCTCATTTTCAGTGGTACAAGAACATCAATTTAATAAACCAAACTGTCAGTAAATACTCATTTTGAATCGCCTAAACTATGTTTCTTATTTATTCTAACGTACAGATTCACATTTGAACCCGTCGAGAAAGAGAATGTGTGAAATACCAGTGAATGGTTACGCCGTAGTCTCCTTGATTGTGAACGTTGACGTACACTATGTCTCCCTTATTCACATAAATAGTCGGTCCGGGAAAGCTCCCGTTGACGACGAGCATGCCCTTGGTGTTACATAACCTCGTGAAGTTTTTCTCCTTCAACTATGGATTGAAAAAACAGCAACAACAAAAGTATATAAACTGTTTCATGTAAAAAATCCAAGTGATGCATATTTTATAAGAGAAAACACTTGATGAGTTAGTAATGAGTAGTTACAACAAAATCTTGGTAATGTGTCTTAGCCCCAACCAAATTGGGGACAAACACGCCCAGAAACACAAGAATGATGAACGATGACTGCGCCGGTGCCGGAAATCGAGCCATCCTCTGCTCTAAATTTGTGGTTGACGAAGAAATGGGGAGATGTATAGTTTATGAATTTATTTTGGACACAATGTGTTTATTTATACCAGTTTCGGATACGTTGACCGTCGGATTATACAGTTAGGTGTAGGAATTAAAAATACGTAAACTTTAAAAAATATTTAATTTTAAATTAGTAGGTGATGATTCTTGATGTTAGTATTTTGTTATTTTTTAAAAGAATAAATACATTTTGTATGAAAAAACAAATTTCACAACACATTTTTACCATCAATGAAATACACAATATTCTTTGGTAAAAGTGTCATAAGACTCCTAAAATAAGACAGTTTATACTATTTTTCTTATTATTTTTTTGCTAGATTTTGGTGTTTTGTATTTTAGGTTGGCCATTGATTGTTTTCTAATATTTTGAATTCTAGACTCTAAATTATACAAATTTGTTATGATTTCCAAATTAGACAACGTTAGGTTTGTTAGTTATATATATGTATTGGACGCACAATTTGAGATTCTTAAGGTTGATTTTTGATGTATCACTAAATTGATATTCGGGATATTTGTGATCTTGATGTATCACACTCTATGAAATATATAAACAACGTACGACCATGGGATTTTTAGTCAATATAATTTGGGTTTTCTTTGTATCGAGTTTTTATCTAACTAATCGGTTACTGGTTTCGCAGTATAAACTTTATGTAGTCAATTGTTTTCGACATATATGTTTAAGCATGTTGTTTTGTTCTTGATAATATCCTTCAACAAATTCCGTTGTTATTTTGACTTTCTTTGCATTTTAGTATGTTCATAAACTCCTACTCTAAGGATTATGTTATCGAAGGATTTTTATACGGTAGTACCACCTATCCAGCAGTGTTTTTATACTTTTTAAATATCCATCACAGTGTAGTATATGTAGACCATAATCATAAGTCAACTGTAAATACTTTAGTACTCTGACGATCTTGTTGGTTAAACGCAATATTACAATGTTAAGGCTAAGTGACAGACATTTGCTGGTGCAAAGTCAATAAACAATATAACAAACAAAACATAGACGACACAGAAATTTGTTACCCAGTTTGGTGAAACGTCACCTACATCTGGAGACACTCTGCCAGTGAACAAGTTTCACTATAATGTAACCAATCAACACATACAAACTTCTCACGATTATCACACAAATCTAAGCTCTATGGTATTGTTACAAATGACAACTTAACCCAGGGTCTCCCCCTGTCTTCAAGCTTCTCACTCGAGTTCACTTCTCGAACAGACGCCTCTGTTCGGATCTCTTCGTCGTTCTTCAATGATTTGCACGAATATTCAATCGTGCGATCACAACCTCGAGCAGCCAAGCAATCATTCGAGCGAATATTAATTGAACACACAAGCTATATCTCTGTCACAATACCCAGCTTCCCAACACACTAGTCCAACACATTTAGAAACCCTGAATATTCTGCACATAGAGTCAGCTACACTGCACACCTTTTATGGGGAGGTCGACGACCTTTATGTAGAAGATGGACAAAACATCTTTTAGGGTTTCCTAAAAGATCTCGTATAGCGTCGTCCCGATACTTCTTCTCCAAGTTTTCTAAAGCTGATACGCAGCTAAATCAGATCGAATCATGCTTTGATTAGGAGATTTTCTAAAAAAAGGAAACTCCAGAAGGTCATCTCTTAAGATGTTCGGATCTTGATGTTGAGACTTCTGGACAGACATCATTTGTTTTCAGCATCGAGCTTCTTAGGTCGCGACATGTGGATGTACATCTTTCCGTCATACAAAATAACCAATCTCGTAGGAACCACAATCTCCCCCTTTGGCTATTTTTGGACGAGCACTTCTTTCTTCACGTGATCCAGAGAAAAAAACTTGATCCATCTTGAAAATAGTTCAGGCCGAAAGATGTCTGAACATGTGGCTAGAAATATGAAGCCAAAATATGTCAATCAAACACAAAAACTGTATATAGCACACATCATGTTAAATCAAGTATAGGCGAGTGCTTCTCCGCGTGCTTCTTCTTGCTTCTTGACATTCCCCACGTGAATACTACACTTTCTTCTCCCCCTGATTGCCTCAAAAATATGCCAAAACACATATGCAATCACAAGCAAACAAGCATATATCATAAAAAAAATAATAGCAAATGCAAGTTCAAACAAACGTACCCCAAGGCACATGATCAGTCATACAAAGTTACCTCGTACATTCCGCCGAGTGAATATAAGTTCGTACCGTCATCCAAAAATAAAAAGTTTTTAAGAACCAGAGATAAGTAAAACAGTAACCAGCTAGATACTTTCCGAGCTAGACTCCTCCTCCTCTTCATCAGACACTGCAGAAGCCTTGCCTTTTCCCTTCCTCGCTTGTTGGACGTCTTGGAGTAGACCCTCACAGATAGTCTTCCTGTGGAACATTGCATCCATAGTCTTGTCCAGGAACATGATTTCTTCACAAAGCTCCTTTTCGACATCTCTCTGGACATCTCCCGATCCAGCTACAGTCCTTGATGTTTCCCCTAAGGGACGACCAATGTCTTGGACATGAGCCCCTTCAAATAATTTTGGACTGAAGGTAATGGCAACAACCTTTTTCCCAGCAACACCAGAGTCACGTAGCATCTTTGGACGTTGACTCAATATAATTCCAAAGATAAGAGAAGGGAAACCGATTGGCATTTTTACAACAAATGATTTGGCATGCTCGTTCAAGTGATCAATCACGAAATTACCAAAATCAAATACAGAACGCGTACCTATTTGATAGATAAGACGAGCGAGTTCTGGTGTTATACTGGAGCCGTGAGATGAAGGAGCCTAGTTAGCAATACCAATTCGAAAGAGGACCGAGTATTTGGAAGTGAGAATAGATGAAGACATTTTCCCTTTGACTGGCAAGGATCTCCTTGCTCCTCTAGTAATTTCCTTGATGACATCGTTCAATGTTGGAACATCTGGTGTGTCTCTTCCCAAGTATCCATTTATAACCTTAGTAAAAAAATTACAAGCCTTCCCTCTAACATAAACTTTTCTATATTGGTGACACTTTTGAGCAACTCTGCATCAGTGATTAAATTCATAATCTCTTCCATCCTCATTGCCTCGGGAGATAGTTCTTTCTCAGAAAAGATCTTCCTTTATCAAACAAACCTCCAATTCAACATGATGGAATGAGATGTTGTCTACAGAGGCTATGGGCACATTCTTGGGCAGCTTTTGTCCTCCCACATACTTTGGCTCAGAGGCCACTTTCTCCAAAATTTCCTCCACCTCATCCTCTTCAGCAGAGAAAAGTTCATCGACTAGGTGTCTCTACATCTTCACAGACTTCTTGTTTTTCTTTTTGGCAGGACTAGACAGACAGCTTGACTTCCGTTTCTTACTACCTTTTCTTGCGGATTCCTTCTCCACAATCATCTTCTTTCTCTTCTTAGATAACTTCTCCCAGGCACACTAACCTCCTTTTGCTTCTTCTTTCTCTTCTTCGATTGCAAGCTAGACAGAACAACATTATCTTCTTCTGAGGACACAACCTCATCCCTTTCAGCAAAAATTTCATCAGCAGATTTGGAGTCATCTGCAACCTCCTTCTCAACAGATAGTGTAGCTTCACTATCTTTTGCACTTCTTCTTATTTCAGCAAGAACTTCTACAACTGTATCAACATGAACCTCTTCTTCTACAACTTCTTCAGGAACATCTTCCTGAACTTTCTCACGAACATCATTCGAGACATCTTCTCGAACATCTTGGTGCACATTGTCCTGAATATCGTTTTGGACATCTTTACACGCATCATCAATTGATACAACTTTTTGAGACATCATCATGCACATATTCCTGATCTATACCAGACACAATTTTCTTACCTTCACTTTCTGCAACCTTGACATTAGACATTAGACCCTCAGAATCTACAGAGACTCCTTCCTGAGTTGCAACCCTAACTTCATCATGCGTGCACTCAGCACTATTGAGGTACTGGCTTGGATCTTCGTCCACCTCTTTGGACAAATTAGATGCCTTAGGAACATCTTCCTGACCCTTTTGACAAACATCAGAACCGACCTCTTCGGTTGAAAAAATAGTTCTCAAAGGTAACACCTTGAACACCTCCCCAGGTATATCATCTCTACCTAAACCCTCTATAACTGAATCTTGAACATGGGATACACCAGAAACTCTCGATTTAGGGTTTTGAGAAGAAGGAGATATAGAGGTACCTTGCGTGTGGTCGATTGGAGTCTCCATAGGTGTGGCTTCTTCTGCAGCAGCATTTGTCTCGACAACTGGAGCCTCAGATGGCTCTGAGATTGCAGTGCCCTTCTCAGAACGCTTTGAATGAATGCCTTGAACTTTGACCTCGTGCTTGTTTTTCTCTACATTCTTCTCCGAGCTTGATCGAGAAGGAGACATTGATTTTAGTCTCAGCGCCTTCTTCTTGGCGAAATTTGTTGAAACCCTTCCACTTCTCGTTTCCACCATGATTGAGAGAGAATTTTCAAAGGGAGGAATAAACACAGAACTGCAAACCTTTTGGGAGAGAGACCGGTTAGAACAAAAGAAAATAAAATACAGAAAGAGGCAGTTGTAGAGTTTCTCAATTAGTGGGACCGAAAATATAGGAAAATATTTGAAAATCTTTTCTGCAAGCTTTTCTTCCCTTTTCGATATCTTCTTGAGGTGCATCCTCTTGAGGGCTTTGAGTGATAAACGACACATGATGCAATGTGGAACATACACATATTGATCCACAAATCCCATTCCTTTGGAATTAGGCTTTTGAGGAGGGCTCAACCGAGCAAATCCATAGTGAGGAGCGTAGGCTTTCAAACTGAGCTTTATCGAGAGCCTTAGTAAAAATATCAGCTAGTTGCCTTTCTATGGGGATATATTCTAGTTGAATCTTCTTCTCTTCAACTAGATCTTTGATGAAGTGATGTCAAATGTCTATGTGTTTAGTCCTGCTATGCTATACTGGATTCTTGGATATATTGGTCGCACTGACATTGTCACAGAACAATGTCATGACATCTTACTGGACATCATACTCCGACAACATATGTTTCATAGATAATAGTTGGGTATGACTACTTCCATCAGCTATGTATTCAGACTCACCCGTGGAGAGGGCTACACAATTCTGCTTCTTGATAAACCATGAGATGAGGTTATTACCTAAGTAGAAGCATCCACCAGACGTGCTTCTTCGATCGGTTGTACTTCCAGCCTAGTCAGCATCACCATATCCAACCAAATCAGAAGATGTATCAAAAGAATATAATAAACCCAACAGTTTCAGAGACATACCTTATAATTCTTTTAGCTTGAGACAAGTGACTAACCTTTGGATCATCCTGATGTCTGGCATATACTCCCACTGAATATGCCATGTCAGGTCGACTAGCAGTGAGATATAGTAGGCTCCCAATAATGCTTATGTATAGGCTATGATCTACTAACTTACCTTCTTCATCTTTGGACAGATTGGTTGTTGTAGCAATGGGTGTCCGTTTGTGCGAAGCCTTTTCCAGCCCAAACTTTTTTACTATATTCACTACATACTTATTTTGGGAAATAAAAATTCCATTCTCCATCTGCTTAATTTGAGACCCCAAGAAATAGTTTAATTCTCCCACCGTGCTCATCTCAAACTCGGACTACATATGTCCCACAAAATGTTCCCCCATCTTGGTAGACATCCCTCCAAATACAATATCATCTACGTAAATTTGGGTTATCATGATGTTGTGTCCTTCCTTCTTTACGAACAATGTTTGATCCACTCCTCTCCTGACATGTCCGTTATGCATAAGAAATTGAGTTAGTCTTTCATACCAGGCACGGGGAGCTTGTTTGAGCCCATATAAGGCTTTCTTGAGTTTGTAGACGTGGCCTGGAGCGCTTGGATCGACGAACCCTTTAGGCTGGGCTACATACACTTCTTCATTCAGATAACCGTTTAGAAACACGCTCTTCACATCCATCTGGTAGAGCTTGAATTGAAGGTGACAAGCAATCACCAACAAGAGTCTTATAGCTTTAAGCTTTGCTATTGGGGCAAAAGTTTCTTCAAAGTTTATTCCTTCTACCTGAGTGTACCCTTGGGCCACCAATCTTGCTTTGCTACGCGAGATGTTCCCAAGCTCATCTGTCTTAGTCTTGAAGATCCACTTCGTGCCTATCACATTGACACTATCAGTTTTGGGTACTAGCTCCCAAATTTCATTTATTTTAAACTGGCCAAGCTCTTCTTGCATGACGTTAGCCCAATATTCGTCATTGATAACTTCTTTGACATTTTTGGGCTCCATTTTAAACATGAAACGGACATTTCCAATCATTTGTCTGTAATTCACTGGTGCTTTCTGCCTACTACGGACTCCATCTTCAATATTTCCAATCACTTCTTGTACTGGATGATCCTTTGGTACCTTTCTAGAAGGGATTCTCTGATCTGGCACCGGGGTAGCGACAATGTCTGAACTTATGTCACTAATTTTGGGACTCCGTCTTCAATATTTCCAATCACTTCTTGTACTGGATCATCCTTTTGTACCTTTCTAGAAGGGATTCTCTGATCTGGTCTGGGGTAGCGACAATGTCTGAACTGATGTCACTAATTTTGTCTGTCTCTTTACCTGCGACATATGTCTAGACATCTTGCGGTTCAACATCCTCAGCGACATGTGGCACAACTGCTTCTTCACCACCGATATTCTCAAAGATGAGGTCGGTATCGTTTATGGCTACATTGATAGACTCCATCATGGTTTTTGTACGTTTTTTGAATACTCGGTATGCTCTGCTATTTCGGGAATATCCCAGAATTATCCCTTCATCACTTTTCGGATCAAATTTCTGCCTTGGGTCCCTCTCTGCTAAGATGTAACAAGTCGAGCCAAAAATACGAAAGTACTTGAGGTTGGGCTTTCTCCCCCTCCATATTTCATATGATGTTGTGTTCGTACCTAGTCGAATACTCACTCTGTTGTGAATATGACAAGCGGTATTGAGCGCTTCAGCTCAAAAGTGTGTAGGTAAATTTTTGGCGAGTAACATGACTCTGGCCATCTCCTCGAGAGTCCTGTTCTTTCTTTCCACAACCCATTGTGTTGAGGAGTGATTGGAGCCGAGAACTTATGGGTTATCCCCTCTTCATCACAATAGTCGGAAAACTTGATGTTCTCGAATTCCTTGCCATGATCACTACGAAGTCGGAAAATCTTGACAATGTTTTCCCCTTGTTCTCGACGTATTATGTTACATATGACTTTGAAAACAGAAAATATGTCAGATTTTTCTCGAATGAATTCTACCCATGCATACCTGGAGTAGTCATCAACACACACCAAGACATATCTCCTTCCTCCCAAACTTTCTACTTGCATGAGACTCATTAAATCAATATGGAGCAGTTCCAGAACTCGAGATGTAGTACAATTTTGCAACCTTGTCTGAGACATTTTGACTTGTTTCCCGATCTGGCATTCACCACATATCCTTCCTTCTGTTATTTTGAGTGAAGGGACTCCCGTTATGGCTTGCTCAGATATGACTTTCTTCATGCTTTTCAGATTTAAGTGACCCAGTCGTTGGTGCTACAGTTGAGCCTCATCAGGTTTGGAGAACATGCATGTTGACCCTGTATTACTTGGAGTGGATATTCATAGATAGCAGTTATCTTTGGATCTATTACCCTGCATGAGTTTGACTTGATTGTCCGTGACGACATAACACTTATTACGAGTAAAGTTAACTATTAAATCAAGATCACATAATTGACTAATGCTTAAGAGATTAGCAGTTAGCCCTTCCACTAGTAAGGTCTTCTTCAAGCATGAAACACCTGAGAGTTTGAGTTAACCTTTCCCGATTATTCTGGTTTTGACTTCATCGCCAAAAGTTACATGTCCTATAATACATGGTTTAATGTTGGCCAGCAGGCTCATATCCCCTGTCATGTGTCTTGAATAGCCACTATCAAAGTACCAGTCCTTTCCTGTGGAAGTAGATAAGGCAGTGTAAGCAATGTTAGCTCGGTAAGATACATTTTTTACCTTCCACACTTGTTTGGGAGCTTTTTTGAAACGAGGGAGATTTGGAATGGGTATGTTTCTTCCCATACATTTGGTAGTAATATGGTCGAATATGGCCTTTTTGTCAGCAAAAGTGACACACACATCGACTTTAGAGAGAAGGAAAATCAGAACAGGTATGTTGACGATTTTGATTTCGTCCTTGATTATATTGATGATGTTGTCGTTGCACATGTTGCTTATGATAATGTTCTTGACCTTGTTGGGCTCCAGACGTCTGGGACATTTGATTTGACATAGGATGTTTATTCTTTTGAGGGACAAACACCGTTTGGGATGTGGATGTCTCTGAAGTTTAGCCAAGTCCCTGCATGTTTTTGGCAGGTTTGCCTATAGAGAGAAGTGTGTCTAGCATGTCCGTACTTGGATTCATCATTCTCACAGACTTTGTCATCCGATCGATTTCACCATTTAACTGGCTCACTTCCTTCTTTAGATTGACAATGGTTACTAGTAGCCTCGTTTTATCTTCTGTAAGAGTTAGGATAATGTCTCTCTGCTTTTCAACAATTTTTTATTCATCAATGTGTTGAGTGAACAGCTGGTTGTACACATCGTTCATAACATCATCTGACAACAGTTCTGATTCATCAATAACAAACGTCTGATTAGAAGCTTACGTTGTGAAAGCTACAAAATTACTTATCAGCTCTACATCGCTGTCCTCTTCTTCATCATCAGACATGGAAGCTTTATATCCCTTCTTTTGTTTCCTTAGAAAGTTAGGACATTCTTTATGGATGTGGCCAAAGACTTCACATTCGTGGCACTGTATTCCTTTTCCAGTTCTCTTTGAGCTTCTACGACCTTTAGGGTTATAGAAACCTTTCTGGAATTTAAGCAGCTGATTGTCTTTGGCATTTTGAGAAACATGTTTCCCAGCTCCCTTAGAATATATTTTCATAATCCTACTATAGTTTTTAACCATTAAAGCAATAGTTTCATCAGTATCATCCTAAGAGTTAGAATCTACCTGATTTCGAGAAGGAATAGTTGAGCTGGAGAGGGCAAGGCCCTTGAGCTTTTTGTCATGAGTTGAAAGGGAGAGCTCAAACGTCATTAATGATCCCATAAGTTCATCGAATCGAAACTTCTTCAGGTCATGCATTTCTTCAATAGTAGTTGATTTCATTTTGAACCTCGGAGTAAGAGATCGGAGTGTCTTTCTCACCATGTCTTCATCCGTCATGGGTTTTCCCAGGGAAAACGATTTATTAGCAAGATTCTTACATTGAAGTCACTTATTGTTTCGTCATCTTTCATGGATAATGCTTCAAAACTTGTCGTGAGATATTGGAGCTTCTGCTCACGCACTTTGGTCGTTTCTTCATATGCAGTAGCCAAAATCTCCCATGCATCTTTAGCGTCCAGGCATGTGTTGATCAATCTGAAAACGTTTTGGTCAACCCCATTAAATATAGCATTAAGAGCGTATGAGTTACCTAGAGCTGCTTGATCTTCTGCAGGGGTCAAGTCGCTTTCTGGCTTGATATGAACTACACCTTCATCATCAGTAGTAGTTGAAGCTTCCCATCCGTTTATCACTGATTTCCAAGATTTGTGATCGAGTGTTTTAAGAAACCCATCCGTTTATCACCGCATTTCCAAGCTTCCCATCCGTTTATCATCGTTTATCACTCATACGACCCTTCTAGTACCCGTAGTTTGATCCTTCTAGTACCGAGGGTCTATTGATCGAACCTGACATGACTAATGACCATAATTTGCCAAACATGAAATCACCTAGCGAGTTAGGTGCCTCCTCTGATACCAATTAAAATTCTGGTTAAACGCAAGATGTCTATCGGAATGTTAAAACTACATTTGCTGGTGCAAAGTCAATAAACAATATAACAAACAAAACGTAGACGACACAAAAGTTTGTTACCCAATTCGGTGCAACGTCACCTACGACTGGGGGCATTCTGCCAGTGAACAAGTTTCACTATAATGTAACCAATCAACACATACAAGCTTCTCACGATTATTACAAATATCTAAGTTCTATGGTATTGTTACTAGTGACAACTTAACCCAGGGTCTCCCACTGTCTTCGAGCTTCTCACTCGAATTCACTCCTCGAACAGACGCCTCTGTTCGGATCTCTTCGTCGTTCTTCAACGGTTTGCACAAGTCTTCAATCGTGCGATCACAACCCCGATCAGTCAATCAATCATTCGAGTGAATATTGATTGAACACACAAGCTATATTTTTGTCACAATACCCAACTTCCCAACACGCTAGTCCAACATGTTTAGGAACCCTTATGTAGAAGATGGACAAAACATCTTTTAGGGTTTCCTAAAAGATCTCGTAGCGCCATCCCGATACGTCTTCTCCAAGTTTCCTAAAGCTCATGTGTAGCTAAATCAGATCGAATCATGCTTCGATTAGGAGATCTTCTTAAAAAAATGAAACTCTAGAAGGTCGTCTCTTGAGATGTTCGGATCTTGATGTTGAGACTTCTGGATAGACATCATTCATTTGCAGCATTGGGCTTCTTAGCTCGCGACATGTGGATGGACATCTTTTCATCATACAAAATAGCCAATCTCGTAAGAACCACAGTTTTCGTAAGATAAATGCAGCATCCCCTTGTACATGTCATTAAGTATATGATGTTGCTTATCACTCTTGCCAACTCATTTTGAGAGATACCTTTATTTTTATTGCTTAATGTAATAGATACTATAGCTAAACAACATCACATTTTTTGAATTTGTTAAAGTTTATCAACATCGTGTGACCGACTTGACCTAAATCAATTTTCTTTTCTTGCAAGATTGATTCCCAAAATTGCATCAACAAGACTCATATGTTTCACATTTGTGACGTTCGTTAATATGGTTGAAGCAAGCGACATAAGTTACGATGGTATTCTTTTGGACATCTGCGCCTTACATACCCCGAAGGCATACTAATCGTTGTATTCAAGTGTCAGTGGTACGGTGAGCGAAAAGTGAAGAAGGACCATGGGTTCATTTCGGTCAATACCTCCACAGATTGTCACAATAAAATCTGTTTTGCCTTACTTTAATGAAAAAACAGGTATACTACATCGACGACCCGAAATGTGGTCCATGAAAAGTTGTGAACATTATGTCTTATAGGGATTCATACAAATCGAGCACCTTAGTTCGTGCCTCTGAGATTGAACTCGAGTTCGAAGTCGATAAACCTTACCAAGAAACACATATAGATCAAATTTATATCCTCAGACCGAGTGGGATCACTATTAACCTAAGACATATACCCCGAATGGTGACAACTCCACCCGTCGTTAAAGTTGACAAAGATGATATAGATATGGAAGGTCATGAAGATTATGTATATGATCACTTTGATAGTTAGTATGCATGTATGTTTAATTGATTATTAATAAATGAGCTTTTTTTATCAGCATAAATGAGACTTTTATCTTCAAAGTGTCTTGGTAATAGATATTGGTCTTAAATATTGGTGAATGTGTAATGGGCTTCCACTGTAATGGAAGCTGCTTTTTTTCTTCCAAGGGTTGACTGATAGTAACGGCATATATAGTATGGTGCGTCGTTACAATTAGTTAAGGATCTTTGACTACCCTAGTGTAGATCGATTGATTTTCAGTTCTATTGTTTTATTTTCATTTATCAATTTCAATCACCAATCACTATATTCATGTACACAACAGTACTAACATGTACATGAATCTACTATTAAAATCAGGGTTTCATTTCATATAGAAAAACTCTCCAATGAGTGTTCAACCGCTAGTTTTGGAGCTAAACACATATGATTTGTTTGGATCGAGGTTCATACACGTTCATAATTGACTAAAGTTTTCACAGTTATAGTAAAAACCGAGTGTGTTCCCATCCGTACAGCCGGCTTAAAACATAACTTTCAACATATTACCACTTTCAGACAAAGCGTGAGTTTGAGATTTGAGAATGTGAACCCTATTCTAAACCTCAAACACATTAATCATCTAACATACGAATGATCCAAATAATCGTTCAATCTTTTTTAAATGACATGTACGGTAAATACATAAAAGAAATATCATTTGATTGTTGCATGAACTGTTAGATTTAAATAGAAAGAATTGTGAACTTCTTGCACGTTCCCCGGTAAGGGTTTATTGATTTGGTAAAAATAACTCTAATTTGGTAAAATTTAACGAAAGTACCCGAAAAAGGGTATTTTCATATTTTTGGTAAAAGTTATCCAAGGGTATTTTTTTAATTTTTTGTTTAATATCAGACAAGGGTATTTTTTTAAATTTTAGTACAAGTTATGAGACAAGAGAAATTTTGTAGTTTCTAAATAAATACCCGAGAAGGGTAATTTCATAATTTCGGTAAAATTACCCGAAAAGGGGTACTTTCTTTATTTACAAATAAATATATGAAAAAAGTATTTTTGTAATTTTGATAAATTTACCCGACAAGGGCAATTTTGTAATTGCAAAATAAATAACTCGAAAAAGAATATTTTCATACTTTTAGTAAAAATTACCTGACAAGGGTAATTTTGGTGAAATTATCATACAAAGGTATTTTTGTAATTTATAATTAAATACCCGAAAAGGGTAAATTTGCAATTTTAGACAATAGTACATTTTTTTATCGGCAAATTGTATCAAGATTTGGGCTCGACTATGTTATGATGAAGCAAGACAACACCAAACTTGTGATTTTTATAAATTCTTAAGATTATTGTATCAATAATGGGCTCAAGACACATCCTTATGTAGAAGGGGGCCCAATACTGTCATTTGACTCCCACCGGAAGAGAGAGTTCCAACAAAAATTGAAAATGAAGGCGAGATGCCGCAGCGTGACTCGAATTCAGGATCCTTAGACTCAATATAATAGTACCTAAGCGGGCTATGGTTGTGTCCCTAAGTTTTGCCGAGCTAGATAGTGGGACGCAACATCAACATCAAAAACCTCATCCCCACTGGCAGGAGATGAGGGTGATTATACAATGCTTCCTTCAGCGCCGACTCAACCGACGGTGCAGTCGACCCAGCCTAATACATGGATGATCTTGTTTGGTTTACCTGGCGACCCCACGGTAGACCCTACGAACAACCCCGTTGACGACATGGTGGAATTGGATGGTTTGTTACACATCCTATAGTCGAACACCGACCTTCTAGGATCTTTGGTTGCGGGGCGCATCCATCGTGGTATGAAGCTCTTTTTACCGAGAAATGGTTCATATCCATGAAAGCCCTGAAGAACCATAATCATAAATTCTATTTTGATAAATTTGTCAACGATGACTATATGGTCACCGGGACTTGGGGGACCCTATCTAAAAGGAATCGAATGGATATTTGTGTTTCCTTGGAGTAGGAGGAGGAGGAGGAGGAGGAGAGAGAGAACATAAGTCTTCTTCGGCTTGGAGTGGAAAAACGGCAAACCTAGGAGAACGGGGAACGCCATAGTCTCATGCGTAAAAGTCAAAACAAGCTGAACCACAGGACAAGTGTCGGATCATTTCAGGACACCTAGAAGAAGAACACAAAAATCCGTAATACTATGTTCGTTAAATGTTTGCAGACCTTTCTCCAGGTTTAAGAGAAATACTACAAGAACAACCTTAAATATGTTTGTTATAAATCCTAATCGACAAATTTTTATGGTAACTCGTGGAGAACAACCAAAAAGTTACTTTTATTTTTATAGTTAATTTCATTTGATCAATTTGTACACTTCATTTCTTCTAACATGTGTAGCGGAAGCAGTATAACAAAAATTAACCACGTTCCTTCGCAAGAATTTACAGTAAGTTTAAGACTAATCGATTAAAGAGATAGAATCTTAAAATTATCTATTGTAGATCTGACTTCATCAAACCTTCAAGAGTGCGCATGTTCTTTATGAATCAGTTGAAAACGTCTCCTTCGGGATGCGCAATCTACCGGTATACACACAAACAAGCCTTGATCGAAACTGGACGAAGAACAATCTACTAGAATTGTTCTTCTCAAATCAGATTTAATTAACTATTAATTAGATCCAAAGTTTTAGGAGAATTGCTAATGTTGATTATCTCGCATTAGGGTTTTATGAAACCGATGCAACATATATATAGGCCATAAGGACCGTGGCACTTAGGCAATCCGTGGCCCATTGTGGTTACGTGTCCAATTCTCCACTTGTTCTCCCAGTGCTTCAGGCTTGCTCTTCGTGTGTAATCTTGTAGACTCATAACTCATTGGAAAATGGCCCAAACTCTTATTTGGTCTATTCATTATAAGTGGTCTCTAGTAAGATATTATGATTACACAATGATCATGATGATCGGTGATTCGACTTAACTTTTGTTGTAACTATCACAATCCCTTTGTCACTAGATATCTCGTTTGAACATAAGGCATAGAGCCGTCATCCTTATTTCGTTCAAATGTGTTTCTTGATCCCGAGATAATTGAGAATGATGATAACCTTTATCACTGGTGCAACCACACTTCCTCTCAGTTTTTCTCATCGAGAGGTCTAAACAGATATCGTTCCCACTAGTGTGTGATGGACAAATCCCTTAATCGTAAACTCTATCCCTCATATGATTCGTCATATAGCTAATCATACCTCTTTTGTAGCCAGTTACGAACAACGTAGATGAGCATGTCAAACTGTGGGAGTTGTCATACACGAAGACTTCAAGGTCCGTAAGGATTCAATGATACTACGACAACTTGAGTATGTTCATGCATATACCTATGATCAGTAGAGCGTGATCAAGAGTCATCCTCATACCGCTATATAAGCTTTTGACCATGGACATGTCAAGTATAATTACGTACGTATCTAAGGGTTCTACTATCATTAATGATGACACACTCGATTACCTTAGATAGAATTATGTTTGACTTATTACCACAACACTGATAATAAAATGCCGATTTTATCGCTACTAACAAAAGACAAGACGTTTGTACACCTATCGATTGGGGTATGACACATTTCCTAATGCAATAATTTGTACACCTATCTATCGTCAATTTTGTTAGGAGTTATTTTATTCTTAATGCAATAATTTCATGATTAAGCAGATTGTTGTCTTATTTCGACATCTCATAGTTTTTATTAATTAGTACTTTTGTTGCCAATTTGAAAGTTCAAGACATATATGGAATGGAATGCAACCTTGAGGATGGTTGGTTTGAAAATGTGGTACATGAGGCTCGATTATGTGGGAATAGTTACCCTGGGTGCGAACCTTCGGAGCGCGACATATGGCACTGCACACATTGACGTCAATGTGTGCAGTGCCATATGTCGCGATTGAATTGTAGAATATAGAAAAATACTCGTACATTCTGTTGCATGTCGTTCTTATATTAATTCTCACGGTTCTTTTTGGCTCTAGTTGAAATGCATCTATATGCCACATATATTAGTTGGTGATACTTATCACTTCAGGTTCAGGGCACATCGTGATCTAGATCCATATCATACACCTGTTACATTAATGACCTCGCATTGTGGCTGGTTAAAAAATGTATATCCATAGTTCATATATAATTAATTTGGCAACTGTACTGAAACTTCACCGATCGAGTGCACATGAGTTCCATTAGTAAAAAGGTCCAGCACGAACATCTATATGCTCGATCTCATCTCAAGGAGGTGCCTAAGTTATATATAATTCAAATCCAAGATTCATAAATAGAATAAAATAATGAGAAAATTGTGATCGACCTCTGTTTCAAGAATCCTGATTTGCAAGTTGCCATAGACATCAATATTCCAGGCCTTTAAATCATTTCTGAGAAGTTTCAGTCTTTTCCATAGCACAAAGAATGGTTTTTCCGTTGATGGAATATAACCTAAGCGCATTTAAGACGGCAGGAACTCTTGTTTTACCGACGCACGCAACAGAAATTCTTTAATCTATCAGAAGCACCTATGAGGAGAGCACTAAATGCTATAAGACAAATATGTGAGCCTAGCTTATGGTGGAGTCTTAGGTTTACGAATTGTATTGATAAAGTTTCATGAATTTCTCCAACTCGATTAGTCTTCTAAAACTATATGGCTCAATACAGGGACTAACTAACCGTAATTTCATACTATATATTTTTAGTTATGATGAACTTAAACATGCATGCCAAGGAAATTATCAAGCTCGAAAAAAGATAAAGCATTAATATCAATTAGTTAGACACTCCCAAACTGTGTGAGGCTATATATGCATGACAATTAACACATCCCTCATACTTCTAATTCATTTTATGACCCGAATCAACATAGATTTAGTTAATCATAGCAATTCAAAGACATATTCAACTAATTGATGAACATTCAAAAGAATAGAGAGATAAAACTCAATTATTAAATTAAACTTCATAAATTTTCATGTCTTCAAATATACTCATATTCTTGAACCTTACTCCTTTGCCGTCTCCTCCATACAACACTGGGCCAACTCATCATGATTTAGGGCTTCGTTTTGGGCTCGTTTTCGGTTTGGTCTTGATGACTCTTCTGGGGCTTCATGAAAATGTTCATATTTGGCCTTAAAACCTGTATTTTCTGCAATATTCTAGGGGGTTGTAATCGGGTAAAAACCCACTGCTTCTATACAAATGTTAGAACGCGTCTCATTCATCCGATTAGTTTATATACGGCCACGATTCATGGAGTAAATTGATGGCAAGTCAAAGTAATTTAGTTGAAATCACCTCACAATTTAGACAATTCACGTGGTCAAAAGGTTATATATGTAATTTTATTTTCACCATTATTTATCAAATTAAATTCCAGCGTGATTTCCTCTAATTATAATTATCTTCAAAGATCATAACTATTTTTCGTGATTATCTCTAACCATAATTATCTTTCCTTATCACAATCCGACCAAAAACTTTCATGAACAAAAAGAAATTGTGCCATGACCAGAATTTTTACTTAGTTTCATGAACAACCAAAAATTGTGTCATGACCAGAATTTTGTAATTTGTTGCATGACCAACACTTTTTAATTTATTTCATGACCAAGATATTTTTCAATTTTGTTTTTAATTAGTTTCATGAATAAACACAAATTATGTCATGACCATTTTTAAAAAAATTTTGTTTCATGCACAAAAAGAAATTGTTCATGCGCATAACTTTTTAATTAATTTCATGACCGATACTTTTATAATTTGTTCATTATCAAAATATTTTTTTGTCTCATTCACTTTGTTGATGTCAGGTTTTGGTTCCCACACAGTTCTTGGAAGTGTTTGGCATTTTAAAATAGGTGTCCCTATTCTGGAAACTAAACACCGATCGTTCCGAATCCTACAAAACAAAACGAAAACAAAGATTCATCATTCCAAAATCAACATAACTGGAACGAAGGTTTATCACTCCAAAATCAACAAAACAGAAAGAAGATTGATCGCTCCAAAATCAACAAAACAACAGAAGATCAATCACTCCAAAATCATCAAAATAGTAGAAGATTGATTAGTCCATAATCAACAAAACATTATGAAGATGATCATTCCAAAGTCAACAAAATAGA
The DNA here is from genome assembly GCA_963920655.1 of Geranium rotundifolium. NCBI lineage: Eukaryota > Viridiplantae > Streptophyta > Magnoliopsida > Geraniales > Geraniaceae > Geranium > Geranium rotundifolium. The sequence goes on along the minus strand of OY987319.1, from coordinate 8,276,349 downwards.
TTGAAGAAATTGGCGTGTAAAAGTGACTCACCTCCGCGATTTGTTTAATCGCCAACCATTAAATTCCGGCCGGTTACCGATTCGTCTATGGTATATATATATACACACACACATATGTATATGTGTACATAAATACGTGTGTGTGTATATATATATATTCATTTATGTATATATATACATATATGTATATATGTAAATATGTAAATATATATATAACATATGAAGAAATCGGCATGTAAAAGCGACTCTCCTCCTTCATATGTTTCATCGCCGACCATTGAGTTCCGGCCGATCATCGATATATATAACAAATGAAGAAACCGGCGTGTAAAAGCGACTCACCTTCCTGATTTGTTTCATCGCCGACCATTGAATTCCGGCCAATCATCGATGCGTCTACGGTGTGTGCAGTGCTCGCCATTTTTGTTCTTTTCTTCATAATGAGCAAATATTTTTCTCAAATCATAATTATATAGAATCCTTGATCATATCACTCCCATAATTGTAGGAAGATTTTGAATTAAATGTATAAAAAAGACGCAAATATCCTTATTGACCATTTTTGTTTATATTTCATCGTATCAATCCTTACCACCATTTTTCACCATCTTATGGCCAAAAATCGTTCTAATATTTGTAGAGGAAGAGAGGTTTGTAGCTGAGTCCTTCCCTACTCTAGGTCACTCGCAATCCAAATTCATTTTCTAAAATATTAAAAACATTATTTATTTTTCGAGTTTTTTCCTTTCTCCTATACTTGGTCTAGTAAATCCAGATGTTCCACTCCCATACTACGAAGCAACTAAGTTATGATGCAAAGTAGAAAAAAAATATGAAAACGGGAACATAGGCTAATATGTTCAGGGTTCTCAGAAAAAATCTAATTGGCTCAGAAAGGTGACAAAGGATAATATTATTTAGGGTAGGTTTTTGGTTCAAACGCATAAAGATGGCATACGAATTCTTCTCTCAAGGTATTTATCGCTTATTCTATTTCACCTCGAGGGAATTTCTTATTAGTTATAAACTCAGGTTTCTCCGTATAGTAATGATGATGATCTCTACTACTTGGTTTAACTCAAGGGGACCTAGCATGCAATTTGTTGGGCATGTAGACAGTAGTCCACGGACATTCAATAACGCGCAAGCGTACGCGGTCGTCACATGTAATAACGGTAAGACCGGGTTGAATCCTCAGGGACCAATTGAGGTTTATCTCAATATTAATTCTAACTATAAATTATAATTAAATATGCGTGATGTGATGATGGGTTTTATAATGGTATAAAACGTTCAAGCTTTTAGAGATACTATTCAGAAGTAAGAATCATAGGTGCTAGGTCAATTATAGATTTTTACACAATTAATATTATGAACAAATCGTTATGCAAGCATTGTAATCTTAAGTCTCCATAGATGTCAATTCCTACTCTCGTACTGAATAAACCTTGAGTAGACTTATTCTCGGACCTCTTGACCTCGAGGTAATTCCACTCAGATAAGAACACTATCACGGGATCAGGGTTTAAGAATAAACCCCTTGGATATGGTTAGGTCCGTTGTCCACCGACCCTCTCGAGCTCGGAATTGCAACTCAATTTAAATATCAAATGTCTCTCGAAACAAGCATTCAACAATCAATAACCATAAACATACCAAACATGTGATTCAATTCATTCAATAAATTAACGTCTAAATATCTATAGAAAATGACCTAGCACCCATGATCATGGGTGATCATGGTGCTAGCATTATAAGTATTCAAGAACAAATCAAAACACAATGTTAGAGAATTGAAATCAAAAACCTCAAACCCCTCCAGGTCGAAGATCATGAAATCTAGTCTTGTTACTTTGGTCTTGATCGAGACTTGATACTTGATTGATCATTACACTTTTTTGGCCTTCAATGGTGATGAAGCTCCTCTCAAAGTATCCAAAATCACCTCTAGTAAGCGGGAGTCGGCCATGTCTCTGCCTCTGGTGGCTGATTAGGTTTTTCAATTGATGAAAAACCCTTTTATATTAGTTTGTGTCGCGACGCCTTTGACGAGCTGGGTGCCTCCCAACCACCGCTTTGTTTAACGTCGTTAAGTTGGATGGTACTATGGTCATTATTGGACCTCTTCGCCAACTGCTTCAAGCGGAGCAAACACTATGATGCCCCAAATTCGGACTACTTACTGGATCCTTAACCGAAAAATCTCTCATGTTGTTGACTCCCTTAAATAGCTTATCCCAATTATCCGGAAGCCACCTCGGCTCAATCTTGTCCTCAGGGTGCTAAATAAACTCTTTCTTCCTTGCCTCTTTCTTTGTGTTGATTAAGTTTCTTAAATCTTCAGAGTGTGGCTTTTCATCCTTTTCTTGAACCAGCTTCATGACAAGGTTGGGGGTTGAACGTAGTCCTTATAATCGTCATCTGAATCAGGATATGGCATTCGAAAGATAACCGTCTATACCTCAACCGTTATCTTGACTTCCTCTCTCTTTACTCTGAGCACTACTTTGCTCCCATCGAGCGTCATTGTTTCTCTGGTTTCTTCTCAGTTCATCGGTCACTGTTGTTTGGCTTTTTATGAAAGCCTCTAGAATATCTCTTAGCGACTCATCGCTCTTAGAATTGGAATGTTGACCTTTTTCGTACCTTGACGGACGGTTGTTCTGGCCATTGTTCCCTCCTTGGGCCTCCTTGGGGATGATCGGGATACACTTTGCCATAGCTACTCGCATTGGCATGTGATCTCGCTTTGTAATTGTTTCCATATCCTTGGGGATGGCTTTGTACCGGACGATCTTGGTATCCCCGTGCATTGTCATATTCCCCAAAGTTACCCTTTTGTGGTTGTTGTTGTTGTAGTCCATGCGATTTACCCCACTTGGGGCCTCGAGTTCCTTCCTTGGTCTCCTTATGCCATGTTAAGAAGCCTATTCATCTTGCCTGAGAGACTCTTCATTGTCTCATGTTCCTCCCCTTTTCGTGCAAAGGACGCTCCTTGGTTGTTTTGGACCGCGTCAACTTCATTATACTCGTAGCTCTGGAGCGCAAATTGCTCCACAACATCAAATACTTCCTCCGAGGCTATAGATAGAAGTGATCCTCCTGCCCCGGCGTTCACAGCCATCTGAGACACTTGGTTAAGCCCCCAGTAAAATGTCTTGTTTAACACCCCATCGCAGATTTGGTGATCCGGACACTTCCTCGGCAACTGCTTGAATCGCTCCCAAGTCTCTCCAAGAGTTTCACCCCAGAGTTGGGTAAACTTGTTGATGTCCTCCCGAAGTAAGCCCTCCTTACGGGGAGGGACATTTTTTGAATCTCCCTTCTCGTGAAGAGGTAACGTCATGTACCATGCTTTTGCTACTACTCCCAAAGAGATGGGGAGTAACTTGGTTTTGACTAAATCTTCCGGATAACCACTGGCCGTAGTTTTCACGACGTCTTCAAGAAACTTTAGATGTTTATGGGCATTGGCGTTGTTGCCCATGAACTGCGGGTTTGTCCTTAACAGACTCAGCATCACTGATGTAAGCTCAAAATCCTGTGCTTGATAGTTTTAATCTTACCTTCTTCTATTTCGTGGCTGACGGGGTCGTTGAATTCCTCTTCCCCTCCTCCCTCCCGTTCCTCTAGGGGGAAGGGGGGACAGAGGAGGCATGTCATCATGCTCGGCATAGTAGTCTTCATGATCATCAGATCCAAGCTTTAACCTTTCATTGTTATTTCCCTCAGCGGGATTCTCATCTCGATCCCTTCCAAGAATGGGCGGACGTTGATCCACTCGAGTAGGAGTAACTTCCATGCTTTTTGGTTGAACTGAACTTTCACTGATATGCCTTCTCAAAGCGTTGTTTCTCCGGCACAAAGCCTCGATCTCTGGATTGTAATTAAATTCTAGCACTCCCGAGCTTCGGGTCATGTACCAGACAAGTACCTTCAAACACACAGAACAATATCAATATCAAAACAAAGCATACACAAGCATTTACCAATCGTAAACCGATTAATCCCCGGCAACAGCGCCAAAAACTTGTTGGGCCAAAATGTGACGCTCAAATGTGGAATTCCTAACAATATCTCCCCCTTCACATTGAGCCCCGTCACATCGGGTTGCTCCCTCTAAGCCCAAATCGCCTTGCACTCTCATCCGTTGTCCCATATGGAAATCCTTGACTGATCAATCATGATTCTCCATATCTTATTGGTCTACCTGGCTCGATCCACCATGAGATCCACTAGTCTGCCGACCAGATGAGATCTGTACAACCAAGCTCTGATACCACTTTTTGAGGAGAATAGGGTCTTACCAAGGAAGAGCACACCACAAGGAAAGCACATATACACATTAAAATATTTTACCCAAAAGACTAGTCTATCAAGTATTGGGTCCAATGTATATATAAACTCTCCTTATATCATGTACAATTCCGATGTTGGGCCTGAACTTACACGTGAATTCCTAACAGTATTTGCACGCCCAACTAGATCTATATCTGCTAGGCCTATTGTTGAGGGCTCAAATCTTAGAAACACTGTTAGCCCTTTGGTTGAAAGATACTTGAAACTATAAAATGATATAGTTCTATATCATCAGTGTGGCAATTTTGGATGGGATTTTTGATGCGGTGGGGCTATAGTTCAACGCTTCAATAAAATAGCGTTTGTTATTAACAAGTTGGAGAGTCACGGTGTTGACATGGGCCGGTTTGGTCGTAGAATTTAGGTTTGATGTTTACTTGCGGGGTTGTGGTGTTTGTGGTTGGAAAGGAATGATATTGTGTTTGACGGTGTGGCGGTGTCTCCGGCATATATAGTGATTAGTAGAGTGCATGGATCATCTTTTTGCTTTCATGGTTTTGGATGGCCGAAGATTTGAAGGATTATCTTTTGAAGCTTGGTCGTATGATCTAATTAGGGTTGTCGTAGGCTCTTGAACTCTTTGATTTTTATTTTGGCTTAGAGTAGATTTGGTCTCTTTCATTTATATTTGCTGCTTTGCTTGGTTGTGTAGACTTTGACCGCTCATGTTTAAATCTCATATTTTGGGTTTGCTTTGATAAAAATTACCTTTGTTGATAAAAAAAGTACTTGTGCAAAATTGTCATAACATAAGGTACCTTTTCTTTATTATTTTATGTTAGTTTTCAGAGCTTGGTATTTCAGGTTAGGCAAGTTTTTTCTAATATTTTGAATTTTGGACTCTAGATTATGCAAATTTGTTATGAATTCCAAATTAGGCATTGTTAGGCTGTTATTTATATTGGACGCTCAATTTGAGATTCTTAGAGTTAGTTGTTTTTAATCATAAAAGCATTTCATTAATTCGTTGAATTGAAGGAGAATCCTCTACTCATAGATCGAGTATACACAGCTTACATACTGAAACCTAATACATATTATTATAATGCAAAGTCACATCCTTCACCTCTACTAGCTAGTTGCGGAATGTATTAATTAGCATCTTTGATCAACCCTACAAACAAATCAAGCATAACCAACAACTGACGTCAAGTAGGATAACAACTGCATATAAGCAGGACATCTCTGAGTGTCACGTTAAGATTCGTATCTTAAACATGATTTTAATGATGATTTTTTTTACTTTGGCCTTAAACTACCAGGCTAACTCATGATAGTTTTAGGGTTAATTTTGATGTATCAGGAAATTAATATTTAAGCATTTATGGGGATTTAGGGTTTTATAGTAAAATTATAATTGTATTTACGGGTTAATTGCAATATAAATTTTGTCAATTTCATAGCGACGTTTGCATTGGCCTCCAATTCAACCAAGGCTGGTTGGTTTGAAAGTATGTCTGACTAGAAGAAATAAAATATAATTGGTGACACTGACACTTGGTGACATGGACACTTCACCTACCTCGTGTCAATTGATCAATTTTCTTAATTCATATTATATTTTGAGGTTAATTACACTCTGTGCATACTAAGTGCGGCCGATTACCTTCAAAAAAAAATGCGGCCGATTTATACTTCAATACGACTAAACAAAATTAACTTGAAGTCAGCTGGTTTTGATTTTTTACGCTTTACCTTGACACTATTAGAATTTGGACGAAAATCTAATATTTTTCAAAAAAATACAAAAATTACGTCTGAATTGATTTGAAATCAATTCAATCTAGTTTGATTTGGACCGGTACTAAAACGAAATGGAATATGGTATGGGTAAATGAACTGTTTCGACCGGTCCAACTCCTTCTTTCCTCTCCTCGCGTTTCTCTGGTGAGCCACTACCGGCTCCAGCGATGAATCCAATCACTCCTCACTGGCTGTTGTTGCCAATCCAGATCACTTGTTAATGTTGCCAATCTTTTTTGTTGGAATTTGAAACTTTAATAATTAACTTGTACATGATATTATATAGGTATGGATTTTGAACCTTTAAAGACATGCACACAAAAAAAAATTCTTTTCTTTTTAAGATATATGCACAAATAACTCAGGAGTAAAGTAAGCTAGAATCATTTTTGAGATCTTGAAGTAGAATAAGAATATTCGTATCTGGAATAATGTGAGCAATGGATTTATTTGGAGCTATTCACCCCATATAACGTAAATGAGGTGAGTAGTGGTAGTTTGGGAAGGGAAAATATAAGGGCAGTTTGAGAAGGGAAAAAGTGTTTAAAGGTAGTTTGGGAAAGGAAAATATGAGTAACAGACGTCTTTGGATGGAACTCAATTTTACATCTATTTTTGTACATCCATGTACGTAAGAAAATGCATTTTGGTAAGCGTGTGTAAGAAAAAAAAACGTTGAGTATCTATGTGTTTCTGACTAACGGTTAAAAATAAGAGTTAATTACAGTTTGCTCATACTACTCTAGCGCGTTTTGCAGTTTACCTCAGCTATAATAAAAAGTTCAAAATAAGATACGCTAATTGCATTTTTCTTACAAAATTAATGATTCCGTCCAAATTTGGACGGAAAACCTGATTTTTTAAGAAAGACAAAAATACCCCTAATTGCAAAAGACCTAATTACCCCTAATTGTTCATCGAATTTTCAGGATCATGTCATCCAATGCATGTGTCTTCTTTTCCTCCGTTACAGCCAAGCCAGACGCCGACGACGTCCATCTCGCTGGCGACAACCATCTCGTCGGCAACGTCCAAAACAAAAATGCCCCTCTCATTTATATATTTATTTATGAGAAAATTGATTGGTTTAGTGAATGGATTGGGGAAATCTAGTGAATGGATTGGGGAAATCTCAGTGAAGGTGGGAAAATTGATTTGTTCAGTGAATGGAATGGAGAAAATTGAATTATAATATATATTTTGTTTTATTTTTTTCTAATATATGAGTTAGAATCAACAATATAAAAAAGAACAAATGGGTGCGTGCGTGCAAATGAAAGAGAGCAAAAAGGCTGAAAAAGTTTTAAACCAATTTTTTATTCAAACAGAATGGAAAAAATGGTGATTAGCTTTTATACCCAAATCGGAGAAAAATACAATCAAAAGAAAATACAAATAAAAAAAATTACGTGTTTGGCTCGGCAAACCTGGCTCTACCGGCGATAAGAATCTGGCTTCGGCGGTACGGTGGGCGGCGACAGATCTGGTCGGTGGCAGCGCGAAGATCCGGTGGCGGCGCGAAGATTCGGTAGCTGCACGGAGAGCTGGTGGGGGCTAGAGTCGTGGAGGCGCGAGGTCAGATGCGCGATTTCTCCATCGGCGTCGTTGTCGAAGTGCCGGAACAGGGACTGAAGGGGCAAGGAATGAAGTCGTCGCCGATGGGGTTGTGGCGATTAAGATCGGAGACTGTGGCGTTATTGGAGAGGTGAATCAGGTCCTTGAGGCCAGAGAGAGTGGTGGGGAGGTCAACAATAGCGATGGTGAAGGAGTGACGGTGGAAGATATTAGGGGTTTGGTTGGAAATGAGATTAGGGTTTTCAAGAGGGATGGAGAAGAGAGGATTGGGATATGGATGTGGAGGTGGAAGACAAGAATGCTTCATGGGAGATAGAGTTTCCAACACTACCAACCCTGCTGAACTCACAAAAATAAGGGTAAAACAAATTTCATGAGATTCAATCGATCATTTTCTTATTAAAAACCTACTCAATTTAATTCAATTTTTGGTTGTATGGATTGTGGAATTGTATGAATTGTGGAATTGACAAAAATGAATGAAAGAGTAATTAGTGGCATTTTTAAAAAAATTTGATGAATATTCGAGGGCATTTTAGACCTTTTTACATTAAAAACTTAAGTTCGCTACAATTTGGACGGGATCGTTAATCTTGTAAAAAAAATACGACTAGCGTATTTTATTTTGAACTTTTTATTATAACTGAAATAAACTGTAAAACGCGCCAAAATAGTATCAACAAACTGTAATTAATTATAAAAATTATTATTTACATTATCCCTTGTATTTCATATTGGAGCTATATGATAAAGATCTTTTAGTTTGTATGTATGTAAAAGTGGATGATTCATACATGTGCTCATGTGTAATTAGTAATTATAACCCATTAATACAATGAGTGACCGTTTATATAAGAAATGAGCTGCTCAATACTAATTATGAATATTTAATAGTAACATGAAAACTAATAATATTTAACATTTATATTAAGAATGAAACTGAACATACATCTCTAAATTGAACTAAAATTATGTAATTTTTTTGAGATATTTTATATAACTACTCTTAATTATGATCGAGTTTCCTTATCCTTAACTTCAAGATCAATTTGTGAATTTTTTTTAAGTTTTAAATAGTTTCATTTTACCCTTTTCCAGTAACAATTTTAAAAATTTTGTTAACTTTTTGTAAATTGACGAGCCTTTGTATTAAAAAACTAAAATAAATATATAAATATGATTTTAAACTTTTTTCTATAATATTTTCATTGTAGAAAATAAATAATAAAATTATGTTAATAGTAAAACTAATTTTAAAATTTTTTTCTTATAAATTTTTTTAAATATCGTTTTTTATTTTTATAATTTCTCATAAAAAATTTAATACTAAAATATATTTTTATTCTTTATTTTTGTAAAAAAACAAATTTAAAAATCATTTTTATTTATTTTAATATTTTCAATGCAAATGGTATTTTCGTTATTGCACAAAAATTAATATAATTTTTTAAAAAGTTAACTAAAAGAGGTAAAGTGAAACATATTTTTAATTGGCCCAACTAACTCAGCCCACTACATACCCAAGCCCAGCCCAATCATGTACATGTTTCTACCCTACCCCCTAACTACAAACCCACCTTAAATCCAACGAAGCATGGTACGGTTCGAATCCCGGCACTACACCAATTATGTGTTTGGGTGACACAATAAATTCGATTTGTCATCCTTATTCAAAAATAAGTTAACACACCACGTTTTAGGTGACACTATAAATGTCACATAATACTTTGGGTGACAATAGATATGTGACACCATTAGGGTGACACACATGTTGTCACCCAACACTTTAAGTGACATATCTCATACTAAAGGTAACATAGATATTGTGTCACATTAACACATAATTGGTGTAGTGCGGCAGAGACCAAGAATCCGAACGGTCTGAACCACCTACGCCAAGGCCATTTTCTACCGTGAAATTTTTTCAAAGTTAAAGGAACTCCAAAAGTTGATTTTAAAATAATAAACCATTTTTTTTAACTATCCTTTAACTTCCACCCAAATACCAAGATATTATTTAGTTGTTAGAAAGTGACTTGGGAGATTCTTAGAAGACAACAAGGTACGAGGTCACTACTCTAAGAGTTATATGATAGAGATTTCGATGTCCCATGCATGTGACACTTTCGAGCATGTGATACGTAGTGACACTGTATTTGGGAACCTTTCACATTCACCAACCAGCCTCGCTACAGCTGGAGTCGAGCTTGACTTCCATACAGTCTTCAACTTTCAAATTGGCAAGAAAAGTAGTAATTTAAATTGCAAAACACTCAAGGCATTGTATCAAAACACAACAGTGATGGAGCGAGTGGGACAGAATTCCACTCTTCTAGGTTTAAAGTTTGTGCGATCGAGTAAGAAGTCATGAGTATTGGTTACAAGGTCTCGGCTTTGTGTCCCGGCGAGAAATTATTTGGAGTTTTCTAAAAGTCGGGGCGGAAGAGTGAACCGTTTTGAGAGAGAAGTGTAACGAGGGGGAAATTGGGTACGACGAGGTTTCAGCTTGACCATGACAACCTATCGGCCTGAAATCTTATTCACCCGGTTTCAACTACTGTAATGTGCGGGACATGTCGTCATTCTATAAATGTAGGGGAAATTGTGTACACTGCTGGAGGAGAGTGTATTGATAGGGACCTGAAAGCATTCTAAAAACCTGAAGAAAAGTGAACCATTTTGGGGGTAGGGATGGCAAAAATACTCAAACCCGACAGGTGACCAATAGACCCAATTGTATTGGGAGCGGGGTGGGTCAGCAATATCGGGTAACGGGACGGGTAATGGGACAACCAAACGGGTATCTAGTCGGGTCAGGACCGGGATCGGGCTGACCAGTACCCGCCCTGCCCCGCCCCGTTTTATGTTAAGAAAATAATGATATTATATGTATATTTAAAAGAAAACGTTACCAACTAATTAATCTTAACTAGCTTCTCAAAAACAAATTATACTCTAGTTGGGAATTCCGTTCTTTATTTTTATCAACATATACTTCTTTGTTATGTTTGAATTTTTACGCATACATTTAATTAATCTCTCATAATTGGTTTTGTTTGAAAACATTGTACACTAGAGTTTGAAAACTTCAAACACAATGTTGCAGTAATATTTTTCTTTAAATTTAGAATGGACTCTAAATTGATTTGCGATATTACAGTAATTATTTCTTGAATGTGTCATGAGCTGTTTTATTGCTTATTTTATATTACATACACATTATCATATTTATTATAAGATTTTACCTATTTAATTTTTGCTGGCAAAAAAAAGTTTTACTACCCCATGTTTTATATATAAATAACTTCATGTTTGTATGTAAAATTAATTGAGTGATGATCATATAATACATAACGGTTTATAAAAAAAAATTGGAATAACGTTTAATTTCGGGACGAGTCCGGGATTTTTAAATTACTCATACCCGTCGGGGCAAATTTTGGGACGGGTTAGATAGCAAAATATTTGAGAATGGGACGGGTTCGGGGCAAGTGACCTGATTTCGGGACAGGATCTAGAATTACAAGACCCGCCTTAAATCTGCCCTAGTGCCATCCCTAATTGAGGGAGAGTGAGACAGAATTACACTCTCCTTGGTACAAAATTTGTGCAATCCACTACGAGGTCCTGCATGCTGGGTACAAAATCTCAGTATAATAATAAGTTTTATATATAATTATTGTAATTATAAATTTATACAGGGTATTATTTCTATTATTTAGCTTATTGATATTTATTTATTTGATATTTAATTATGTTCGTTATTAATTAAATTAATAATTAATTGAATTGATAATACGTGATTATGGTAGTTACTGAATTGACGATGAGTAGGCAAGTTCCGCTTGAAACTCAAGTCTAAAATCGTGTCTGCCACGTGTCGACCGGATAGCCACTCCCGCACATCTAACGACTGTGTGATCAGTTCGTAGGTTTGTAGAAAACTCTTGAATTTGTACTTAAATTTACGCATGACTCTTTAATCCTATTTTCTTTTCTCATTCACCCACTAAAAGAAATGTCAAAAAAATGGTGAGAATAGAAAGGTTTAGTCACACTTTTGTTCCACATGCATAGCCAATGAATAAGGGAACTCTAATTAATTGTCTCAAACTTCCAAATCACGAGCCAAGGAAATTACTAAAAATTGAGAATTTGACAAATCGTTTTAGGAAACCTTTTGAGAAAACCAAAATAAAATTATTTCAACTTTTTGAGATATGTTCAAAGATAAATCAGGCTTAAATTAAATTGTATAAATCAATAATAAATTTGAACATATCAAAGATTTATTCATATATAAGCATGTCTATGCTCTTTATTTCTTTTGCGAATACTCTATTTCTACATTTGTCATTTATAAACCCCTTTAGGATTCTTAGTGTAATGCCACTTTTTTTTATCTTCAAGAGGTTTTTTGTTAACCACATTTCTGTACTATAGTACTAATTAGGAATGTTCACGGTTTAGGAATCCAACCAAACCAATTGAAACCGAATTAAACCAAACTAATCAATTTAAATTTTTTAAATGAATTTAAACCAAACCGACCAACTCGACCAGTTAAATCAAATGTGAATCAATCGATGGTCAATTTTCAATTTACCCAATCAAAACCAAATTCTAGCTAAAGGTATTGTTCATACTTATTCAAATGTGGGTTTTTTTAGCATGACAATACTTCAATTGGAAAAATAATAGTCCGAATCAACAAGTGTAGATGAACCCGAGAATTTAGGATTTGGGTTTGATAGGAGAAGAAGAAGACGAATCCATAAAAAAAATAGGTTATTCATTTCAAATACAAACCTAGAAAAAGAGAGGGACAAATCGACAAATTATGTGAAGGGACTGAATCAACGTGAAAGAACTGAGTCGACGGAATTAAGGAAGGAAACGACGTGAATGGCTCTCTCTCCCTCTCCCTCTCTGTGTATTTTGTTCTTTGTCAATTAGGATGAACATTGAATCTAGAAGATGGAGAGCGAGGCAATGCTAAAAGAAAAGAATCAAAATTCATATGCTAAATGCGGGGTTTTCAAGATGATTGAGAAGAGAAGTGGGTTTTAATGGACTAGCTAGATCAGTTTAAAGATAAAGATGCTGAATTAAGTTCATTCGACTCGATTAACCGATCCGTTTAATCTCATCAAATTAAAACCGAGTTGGCCTTCAGTTAATTTTTTCCCGAACAAATCGACCAATATCAAATCAATTGGTTACCCGAATTGACCAGTTCAATTTAATTGGCCACATCTTTTATAACATCCCCGCTATTGGTGTTTGACATGAAAGGTCACCTAACGCGTAGGGTCACATGGCAAATGTAGAAGCATCTCATTAATGAGTACGACAGCCACCCAACTTATATTCCTTTTTCTCATTAACCTAATACTACTTCAGTTCACCTCAGAGGCTCAGACACCTTCTGGTCCCCTACCTTATAATATTAATAATGGCCTCCAACTTTGTTGTCAACTTCATATTGCACCTGTCATGTTACTGGGATTTTTTTTATTATATTATTTTTTCAGCTACAATACTTAAATTCTTAGGCCATCTCTAACGTAGGCCCCATGCAAAATAAAAAGACAAAATTTGGGATTTTTCTTCCGAACTCAGACTGCAAAACTGTATCTGCAGATATATGCATTTTGCTATAAAGGCTCGCATTTCAATATGCATATATTAAAAACTGTAGTGTCACCTATGACTATTTTTGAAACATCTCGAATCTCATTACCGAGTACAATACCTAAATCAGTATAACTAAATAACATATACGTGATTTTAGGATTTGATCCGGTCGGTCAAAAAATGATTTAATTCAATCAAGGATGTATATATATATGAAAGGCAAGTCATATCATTAGCCACGGTATTTGTAATACCAGTTTGAGTTTGGTCCAGTGATTAACCTTAACGTTGTGTTGAATATTAAAAACCAATTACATAAAAATTATCAGCAGAAAATAATATTAGGGAGACACGATCATGGTCTTACTTAACAAGGAGAGTCTACCAAACCAATGCTCTTATATCACTGTTGGGGAGATCTGGGTCTTACCTAGCAGGAGCACTCAAGAAAAGCCTACATGTACATCAGAGCTCACTTTTGACCCAAAAGACTATCCTATTAGGTTTAGGGTCCAATGTGTATATAAACTCTTCTTACACCATGTAATTTTCTGACGTGGGACTTTGAACTCACATGTGGACATAACAAATAACTATATTAATAGAGAGGGCGAGATCCCGAACATGGAGCAACACTCAGAAAATATAAAGGAACAAGCAGAGTTAGCCCGAGAGCAAAATACAAGAAAGCACTCATGCATATTAAAACACAAGAGAAAAATGACAAAATGTAAAGAAAAACGAAGGCCGCTATGAGGAGGCCATAGCAAAGTTCCGGGCCCCTTCCTCGTTTATCTGTTGAAGATGGGTGATGAGTTCTTCCTTGTTACTAAGAATGGTAAAACCCAAAGATAATATTTCTTTCAAAAAATTCTCGGCGGCCTTCCTCGAATTTGATAAATTTAGCTCTTTTGGTGAGGATTCGGAGTTTGACTTGGTCGTGAACTTCGTGAATTCTTTCCATTCGTGAGGATGAGAGAATTAACGGAGAGTGATCGGCGTCGGCGACGACAGTACCCCAACAACGACAGTTGGATAAAAATGTTACCAAAGGAACATTTTGATCATCCACATAGTTGACCGAAACCAAATTATCATTGGCAAAAACATGGAGGAACTAAATGGGCCTCAGAAGGATGCAGGCCCACATGACATGGGTCAACAAGCAAACCCAACCCACCATCACGTGAGGAGGCGTGAAAAATGGGGAGGAAATATATAAATATCATTAGCCGTGGTATTTGTAATTAGGGGTGTTCACGGTTCTCTAACCGAACCGAACCGACAATAATCGAACCGAACCGACCGGCTCGGTTATTTGGACTTCAGAACCGATGACTGGTCGGTTGGTTCGGTTAAAACCGACCAAACGATCGGTTCTGTCGGTGACCGAGAGTGAATGGGGCTCATCGGCCCAACAGAGACAGCCTCAAATTTGGGTCTTATGGCCCAATTCTTAGTTTCCTACACACTTTTACATGCATACTCTACATATTCAAATAATTCTAATAATTCTACTTCTGTTTTTGAATCTCAACCAAACAACAACATAAATATAAATATTGTCTAATAAAATTAAGGGATAATTACACTTTACCTATACTAATATGACCGATTTTACATTTTACTACAATTAAATTTTTTTTTACATTTTACAACAGCTAATTGCGTATTTTTTACACTTCCCACTAACGGTGTTAGATTTTGGATGGAAAACTTTCATGTTGTATGAAATGTCGTAATTGCCCTCAGTTATTCATCAAAATTTCAAATTGATGTCATTATTCATCAAATTATAATATTTATTAATAACATTTATTAATAATATATAATTTATATTAATAATATATATTAATAAAAATAATAATTTATTATCATTATTTAATTTATTATTATTAATTATAATTATTTAATAAAAATAAAATTAAATAACTTTTTCAATTATAAATTATTAATAATAAAAATTAAAAGTAAATTAATTAGTCATAATTAAAATAATATCAATTAATAGTAATAATAATACTAATTATAAATAATAATAATAATAATAATAATTAATAATATATTGAAACTTTCAAATAACGTAACTCTCTCATATGAGTTTTGTTTTCGTCTCATATATTATATCAAATTGAAGAGAATTGGAAGATCAACAATTTTGAAGAAAGAAGTATTTGTCTATATATTATTAATAATTGTATAAATATTATTACCAAAAATATTAATAATATAAATAATTAATTATTAATACCTTTTTTTAACATTTTGCTCTAACACTGGTAAATGTTGGGCGAATTTTTTTTAAAGAGTAAAAAATTTGTTGTCGTTGGATGAAATTTTAAACAAAAAATGATTTCTTCAAAATTGTTGAACTTATGATTCAATTCGATATAATATATTATGAGCCCGAAACAGAGCTCGTATGAGTGATTTAAGTCATTCGAAAGTTTCACCATATTATTAATAATTAAATATATTATTAATAATGTTTAATGTTTAATTATTAATATCAAAATAATATTAAGTATTAATAAATAAATCTTTCATTAAAGTTGTTGATCTTTCGGTTCTCTTCGATTTGATACACTATGAGTCCGAAATGGAGTTCGTATGAAAGAGTCATGCAATTCAAAAGTTTCAATATACTATTAATAAATAATATTATTTGAATTATTAATTAATATTATTTGAATTATTAATAATTAAACCGGGTCTGGCCGGATTTGAGTGGAGGTTGGTTTTAGTTAGCGAAGAAAACCCTAAGTGTATTTTGGTCTTTTTTTATAAAATAAAAATGTACATCCAAAATCTAACACTGTTATGACAAAGTGTAAAAAAACTTAATTAGCGATAGTAAAATGTAAACTGTTTTTTTAGTTGTACTAAAATGTAAAAGCGGTCATTTTAGTAGAGGTAAAGTGTAATTATCCCTAAAATTAATACTACAATAGTTCAAATTCCAAATAAAACAGTCCAAACAATCCCAAAATATTCAAATATAACAGTCCCAAATATAATAGTCCAAAATCCAACATGTCAAGCCCTAAAGTATACAAATGAAATAAACCAGCAAGGCAAAAATAGGGGGAGAAGCAGAGGCAGAGGCATCAACATTTCCTGAAAATTACCACAAGAATACGAAAGCATCAATAAGTAAGAACATTCCAAAAGTAACATTACCAAATATTACCAAGCAGTAGCATCAATATGTATAACAAATTAATGCTTGAAAACATAAAAAAGTAGCTTAATATCTTCAACTTCAAGTAAAATAGTAGCTTAATATTAAGTTCAAGTGAACATATTAAAATAAGCAACTTTTCAAAACAGTAGATTAATGCAAGTTTAAACCAAATACTACAAGAAATGCTTATTTCAATTTCATACCATGGGATATCAAAACCAACGAGAATGGGAAATCAAATGCAATAATTTTTAGATTATGCAAAAGTCTACTCTCCATGATTCTCGTTACGAAAATGATCCATACTTTCGAGCACATGACTGTAAAGCTAAGCAACAGTCTCAACTCAACAATGTTTTTACTTTCTATGGAAACTTTTAGTTTTTAATATTTTAATTCATCAAAATTCAGCAACAATAGCAATATACAATAACATATATTAAATAAAATATACGTAAAATAGCATTAAGTTTGAGTAAAACATTAAAACTTAGGTCTATTAGATCATTTTCCAACTTAATAGATGCATTAATAGATACAATAACAGATAATTTTTGTTCTCTAGCATCATTATGTATGGAATATGTATAGGTCAAGAAATACATGATTAAAATTTTAATTAAGGCAGAGATTCTCACATTGAATTCCATATATGTAGCGTTTTTTCCAAGCACAGTTTGTCCATGACCAGAAACCCCACACAGTATAGCAAGTCAAAGCCCGCTCGTTCCCTGCAAGGAAAAGAAACATACTCGCATAAGAAAACACAAGATTTAATTAAAAGGAAAATGTTCAAGAACAGAGGATTCATAGAAGAAACAAACATTTGATGCTACAAGATATCGTGGACACTCACATGAATATTTCCAGTCAGTATCGTATATGTGACGATGAAACGATCTTAATATAGGTACTTTGATATCTGCAGATAACTCTATGTCGTCCTCTGCAAATTAACCATTGGAGAGACTCAAATAATCTATTAATCACTAATGTCACAAAATAAAATGGCATTTTTATGCAATTTATTGTTGTTGGCTTCAAAAATTCAAGAGATACAATAATAAGCAAATGGATCCTGGTTAAAGAAATCAATATAGAAAGTAGCTAGTAGGATAGTAACAGACCAACAGTGTCAACTGTCAAGTGCTCCCAAAACCAAATAAAACTCAAGCACCTGTGGAACAGAAAGAAAAAAGTTATATTTTTCTAATACTTCAACTCTAACAAATAGTCCTCATATTTGATTTTCATGTTTCTCAACACACAAATAATTACCTCTCCTGCTCAAGTTATTGGGACAACTCATTGAACCGAAAAGATTCATCCATATAGTTAAAATTACAGATTATGAAAATCTACTCAAACACTTGACTACATGATATCAATAAACAATTTCTAAGGAAAGATAATCTTAAACTCAAACCCTTAACAATCATGTAACGAAATCATAAGGCTCGTAACTCGGCCCAAATCTCATGGTTTACCTGTGCTTGACCATATCAGGAAGAACCAAAACATCTCCATCGGCGAGCTCGGGGTCGTCGCCTCCTCCGTAGATGGTCAGCTTGGTCTGCAAAATCAAAGCACATGAGCAATTAAGTGAAGGAGTCAACAGAGCAGTAGATCGAAACCGAATCAAATACAATCGGCAAAAAAAAAATGATTAAGTAGTGAGAGAACAATACCTTGACGGCGACGGAGGAGAGAAGCTTCGGAAGAGGATGGGTTAAGTGGTTCAGGATCGCCGCCGTCGATGAACCCTATTTGTTCTGCTAGGGTTTACAAATTTTGGTGGAAATGAAGTTAAAAAAGTAAGAGATGTATTTATAATAGAATGGGATTAGGGTTTGGGTGTGTCCATTATTTGTATATATATTTTAATATGTATTGTAAGACACAAGCATATGGGCAGCGCAGTGGTAGTGTGGTCCTCCTGTCTTTCTTCAGTTCCCAAATTCAAGTCACCTTACATGCACTTGATTTTTGAGAGATATTGTCGGTGTTTCGGTTTGGTTCGGGTAGTGCGGTTTCATGCCTTTCGGAATTGAGCACCGAACCGATCAGGTTGGTCAGTTTCTGATTTTCTACATACCCCTATTTGTAATAAGTCTACGATTAAACCTGAGGAAATATATAATTTTGAAAAAATTAAATTTAAATAAATTTATTTATCAATAATGACGTGTTTCAATCTTATTCCTTTATATATCATATCGATCAAATGACTCAAAATTGTTCCTAATTTACACTACAAGAGATGGTTTTCACCTGAATAAACCTCGTAAATCATAACTGAAAAATAGTTAGGGGTGTTCGCGGTTGAGGAACCGGCCAGGCCTAACCCGACCATTGTCATTTCTTCGACTCAGCCACTTAAGACCGATTCGACTTGATCGGTCAGTTCTTGATTTGGACCAAAGACAACGATTCAATGAGGGGCGAGTTGTTGCAGAGATTGGTGCTCAAAGAAGGTGGACGGAACTAAGTCGCTAGGTATTCCTTGGTCTAGAAAATGTGAAAACTTCATATCTTGTAGTTACGACATGGACCCGATCGAGGAGGCAATTTCATCTGAGAAGGAGTTTTAGGACAAAGCAAGGCGAGTCAAGCGAGTAAACCCACCGAGAAAGTTAGGAATCAAGCTGGAGAAAAAAATGTTGTCCACGTCGAGAATGTGGAGGAAAGACAAGTTTTAGGAAGAAGAACTAACCGGTTCGTTTGTTTGGTTTTGCCTGATTTTGGTCAGTTCAGTCAATCCAGAGCACCCTTAAAATAGCACTTTCTAATAATTAGAGAAGTTATTAATAAATATAAATATTATTATAACACGTTGTTTTTTTAAATTGGGATGCAATCTATGAAAAACTTCCTTTTAACTTATAAACCATCATACATCTACTTAACGTCAGATCATTAGAAATTAATGATACACATAAATATACCAATTACATATTCAAGATATTACTAACATATAAAAAGAGTACATCGGTTATTACACCAATTCCACTTCCAACCGCTCTTGACGGTTACAATTATGTAAAAGTACATATAAAATAACGAAGATGTCTACCGTGTCAGGTACTACATTATTCCAACTCATTCATACACTATTATAATTTACATTTCTTGTCTTCTAATTTTCTTAAAAATATATTTATCGTGCACTGTAACTGACAACACAAACCATACTCGCAGCCGATGTATCCAATGACCCTGATGATTGTTGGACATCTTATGGCATTGGCTTGTACGAGCCAGAGTGTGCACCAGAACTAACTCCAATTATCAACCAGAGATCCCCAGATATATCCAAAGGTATTAAAATGTACCAAACGTATGCAACGCACTGCGGTTTCATCACACGTTTGAGCACTCAAAAGACAACCAGGGGCATCATATCAATGAAATATGTTCTATGTTCAAAGGCAGGTGATAAGTGTGCTACTGTCCCTGACAATGAATCAACCACAGACCAAAGAGCCAAACGAAACCGTGTTACCTCTCGAACTGGTTGTAAGAACTGGTTGTAAGGCTATGATATCATCATAATGTGGCTATACCCGACTGGCAGAGGAAGTGTTAAGTATAGGCTCCAAATTGTTGGGCATGGATAGCCGATTGATTGGGTGCTAGTCGGTCGGGAGTCGGGTATACTTAGTCGAGACTTCTTAGTAGTTAATGGCCATGTCTGACTTAGATATTGCTCAAAACTATTCGATTATATTTAATCATATATCCGACTAACATGACCACGCGTGAGGATATACATTTCGTTGTTATTGTATTATCTATCCATGTGCATAGTTGAATTTAATGATATTTTCATTAGAACAAATAGATAACATATATGAACAAAAACAGTTACATATTGTTGGAACGATTGGAAGAAAGAAGGAACTCGTAACAGTAGGTTACAATCCGGGTGCATGATATTGAATTGATCGTAGTGGGTATCGATAATCGGTTGTGTTTCCTCACAATTTTCAGTGGCTGTTCAGTGGGGCCAAGTGAGTAGAGGACTTCATGACCCCGCAAGGTTGCACGAAATGACAACTGGGGAGACAACTGAAATGTCCCATTGTTTAACCGCATTCCCAACTACATCAGTCACATTTAGATCTAGCGGGGACGGTATGGTACGGTGGACCGGAACGGCGGTGAGGCCGAGGGCGCTATATTGTTCGGGGAGAAGAAAGAAGACATAGTTATGGCAGAGAGACTCGAAGGTATGGAGCTTGGGAGCGGTGGGTTCTTGTTGAGCCTCGAACCCTGATCAAAAGTCAGAGAACAAGCAAGTCCAATCACTAGATCTAGCTCAATCTGGTTCATATAATGTAAGTCCATTAATTTGACTTATTACCTACCTAAAATTTTCAATGAGAAGAGTTTTCTTCACATGCCATCATAAAAAATAATTATATACCATCAATTTGTATAATTAGAATTATTCATCTTCCGCAAGAAAATTATATTGAATCAAAGACATAAAATCACCCGTTTTGTGATAGATCTGGAAAGCCTCCAAAGACCCTAAACCTCTGCCCCCACGGATTTGCCACTTCGTGGCCCGCGCACACCCCGACAGCACATTTCTGTCATGAAAGCCGAGATTCCAAACCAAATTTGAGAAAATATCTCACTCCGAACACTCAGAACCTGCACGAGATTCCTCTAGAAAAAACGCCTCACATTCGCCGTAGCCACAAAGTTAAATCTATATAGCGTTTCAGTTTCTCACATATGATCAGTAACTAATGGGGTGGATCCTATATAATTATATTTTAAACATTGTAATTGATCATGATATTCTTATCTTAGAGTTCATGTTAAAATGTTTACAAATGGTATGGTTTGATTCTCTTCTTATTGTCCAACGAGTGTTTAGTCTCTGGTACCACAGGGCACATGCAGCTACAATTTACATGTTTAGTTTTTATCGTTTGATATCGCACTCTAATTCGAGTAAGTGTGAGCTAGTGGAGTTGGTTTTCTTGTGAGGAGTAATTTTATATTGCCACAGACTACAGTCAAATATCAAACAAGTGCAATGGCATATAATTTGCTCCTTTGAAGTTTTTCAACTTTTATTTTTTTCAGTTTAGTAATATTTACGATGAAATCCACGCTTGAACAAGGGTCTCATAGTGAAAGAGAATGAGATGAAAAGAAAAATTGTATACACACTAAACTAAAAAAATTACTAGATTAGTTTTTTGTTAAGAGTGAGGAGTTCTAATTTGTATATGAGTTTGCTCATGGGATTGCTCCTCCTTAGTAAAGGTTTAGGTTGAAATTCTGGTTAGTCGCAAGATGTCACTCACAATATTAAGACTTTGTTATAGACACTTCCTGATGCACAGATTAAAATAATACACATAACAGAAATATAAATGACACGAGATATAATTACCCAGTTCAGTGCAACGTCACCTACGTCTGTGGGCACTCTGCCAGTGAAAAAGTTTCAATATATCGTAACTAATAAGAACATACAAGTTTCTATAATCATCACACAAATCATTAATTTTATACTATTGTTACAAGTGATAACCTATCTCAGGGTCTCCACCTGAATCTGAGATCCTCTCTCAATTCCACCCTTCGAGCAATGCTTCTGCTCGGGTTAGTTTCTGTTCTTCAATAGATGCACGAGACTTCAATCGTGCGAATACACCCCAAATCAGTCAAACACTCATTCTTCTTCGAATAGTGTTTGAGCAAAGAATGTTGATCTGTAGTCAAATCATTCAGCTTCCCAGCACACACGTCCAACACGTTTAGGAACTCTGAATGCTTAGCACACAAGATCAACATACAAAATAAAAGGCGCAACTACTAAAGGGATGCCGCAAGGCTTTTGCAGTAGTTGATCGTCGCATGATTAGGGTTTTCCAAACCCTTACTTGTATGCTTCATGAAGTTTCCTTAAACTCTTACACAACTGAATCATATCAAATCGCAATCCATTTAAGAGATCTTCTAAAAATGAAAACTCACCGAAAATCTTCTCGAAGAATGTGTTGCCATGATGTTGCAATCATTTGTACAAACATCTTTCTATATGTTAAGACTATAGCCCACAAACATGAGAACAAACATCTTTCTATTCTACTAAAACTTAGCCAATCTACATGTAACAACACAGGTTCTCCCCAACAATTATCGCACCATCATGGAGGTAGGCAGGCCGGTAACACCTTGGAACCATGATCGCACTCTCATGGAGGTGGACCTAAATAGGATGATGGGTCCGTGAGGGATTAAGTCGAGCCAGTAAGGCCGGTTTGGGCTTAGGGAGAGCAAATCCAATGTAATGAGGGCTCTGTGTGGAGGAGGATATTGTTGATATCCAGAGGTAGACCTAAATAGGATGATGGGTCCGTGAGGGATTAAGTCGAGCCAGTAAGGCCAGTTTGGGCTTAGGGAGAGCAAATCCAATGTAATGAGGGCTCTGTGTGGAGGGGGATATTGTTGATATCCACACTTGAATCAACGTCCCACATTGAAAGTGTATGAGGTGAAATGAGTGTTTATAAACACATTATAATCAGACCCACTATACTTGTCTTTTGAGTCAAGAGTGAACTCTAATGTCTATACGAGCTCATCATGGATGATGTGACTCAAGACCCACTAGACTTGTTTAGTGTATTGTCCATTTTGAGTAAAGTGGAGTAAGAATTTTGGGTTAAGTCTATGTCGAAATTGTATGTGAAACGCCTAACTCTAGTGTAAATAGGCATGTGTGTTCAATTTACCCATTTTCATGAAGTTTTATGCTTGCAACAAACGTGAAAATGCAAGAGTGTTATGTATAGTTATTTTGCATAATTTTAATGAGATAGTGATTTATAGTGTTTCGAGGTTTCATGCCGGCAATTGATGTTTTATATCAAGACCACCTTTTATGACTTGTGCGCATTATTTCCAGCTTGGTTTGAGCTCATTTAGACAAGATTTGACCCATGATTTCTAATTTTTCCTATTTTGGGCATTTTTGCATGGTTTTAGGTTTTGATTCATATATTAACATTTTCCATATTTGTACGAGTTTTCAAAATGAGAGAGAATTTAAAGAAGATTGTTTCGGGTCGAAAAAGTTCAGATTTGCAAATTTGGCGTTGCTGAAGCAGAGTCACGAGAGAATAACGGCAGCATGTCGTTACACGACCCTATCGTGAGTTATAGGACAACGTCAGGAGATTACAGATTTCAGGAAAGTGAATCACGACACCATGTCGTGACTCAGTGAGTCTTAAGTCACAAGACAAAAATTCAGAAAACTCTCAGGTCAAGAAAGTAACTAACGATTGTACTAGTCACGACATCCATTCGTGACTCAGTGAGTCGTTACACAAAGAGAGAGTGCAGAGACCAAGGTACGTCACGACACCCTGTCGTGACCAGCTGAGTCGTGACTTTCACTCCACTTTAATGAGATTTTACATACACATTAGTAGGGGTGGACACTTTTTACCCAAAACCAAACCGAACGGGATCCAAACCGAAACCGAACTGAAAAACCGAGAACCATGGGTATCGGATCGGATTTGGGTCTGAAAATTGAGAACCGAATCAACTCGGTTTGGTTACGGTTCTGAGCGTACAGAACCGCTAATTAACCAGCTTTGAGAGTTTTAATTAGTATTTTTTGTATTTCAATTCTATGTTTTTGCCAAAAACGAGTGTAATTATGTATAATTTTCACTATAAATTGAACAATTTGTGAATATCACATTAATCGGTTCTAATTAGGCAAAACTATACAACTATACCAGAGAATCGGACATTTAATCTCACAATTAATCAATCAATTGGGTCTGATTGGGTAGAACCGGGAACCGGACCGTAGAACCCTGCCCAGAACCAGACCGATACCCACTTATCGGGTCCGGATTTGAGTTTTTAAAATAGAGAATCGATTGGTTCAGTCCGGTCCGGTTCTGGCCGGTTCGGTCTGGTTCCAGAATCGTGTACAGCTCTACACATTAGATTCAAGACTCACCGTGTTTAATGCATTGCAACAAGATTAAAATGTCATCTTTAAACTTTCCTCTTCTCCGACAGCCTCTCTCTCGTCCGTCTTCTCTTAACAAGTGTAGCTATCAAACTATTCTAAAATATGAAAGTTTAAATCAATTATGTTCTTGAATGGAGTCTACATAATAACATGATGAAATCTGGGCGTATATGGTGATAAAAATTTAGCAACGGTTTTCGCTATTTGTGATGGAATGGTCACCACCCACGAACTTAAGGAAGCCAAAACCATGTTGCAACCAATTCTATGTGACCTATGATATAAAGTAGAAACCAAATCACAAGAACGAAGGAAGCTTGATTTGTTATGCACTTGAGTTGGTAAAATCGACAATATCCTTTAGTGAAATCTACACTTTGTATTAGCGAAATCTACAAATGGTAACATACTAAAGTCTAGATACATTGACTGTAGAATGGCCTTATTCAAATAGATGATTAAGAAGTTCGTTAGAAGTTAGAGATAAGTTTTGATAGAAGCCCATTAAAAAGAGTTCGAGGGAATGAAAATAAATATAATTTGAACATCTTGAGGTTTGAACCTGTATCCGTGAGGTAGAACCAACTCTGATACAATATTATAGGTCAACTCAAATAAAAATTTAGGCTGATAGTTGAAGGACCAACTATATTTTTATACTCTAACACTTATTATTTAAATTTAAATGATCAATTTATGTTAAAATATAATATCGATCACACGTCCTTAAATAAGTAAAATCCAAATAATTTCAAGCTCAAACGTTTGGTTGGAAGATCGTAAATTCAAATCTTCTTTAAAAGGATAAAAATACATTTCAGTAGAATATAAAAGGTAATATTAACCAATATGGACTTATACAATTGTTCATTCGCACGATATTTAATTTGTCCCAACACTGTTCGTTTTTCTCTCAATTCAGTGCCTCGATGAGCTTTAGCTGGATTTTTGTGACAAGATCCCAAAGAGTTCCGTTGTTGAAGTTCATCGTTGAGTTCAGAGTTCCGCTTCACTTCCCAATCGTCAATTTTTTTCTTGAAAATTATGTTAAATTTTTAGAAAATGACAAAATACCCTTGTATTGAAAACTTTTATGTATATATATTATTATAAACTTTTATTATAAAGGAATGACAAGATCCCAAAATAAATAAATAACAATTATTATAAACTTTTATGTATATATATTTTTAAATAAATTATAAATTATTTTTTATAAAAATAAGAAAAATGATGTTTAAAAATTATTTTTACTACCAACATAATTATTTTTACTCCTACTTTTTATATAAAAAAAAGTTCAAAATAACTTTATTTATTTATTTTCAAAATTTTAATACAAGGCATTTTCGTTATTTTTTAAAAACTTAACTGAATTTCTAAAAGAAATAAATGAGAGAGGGACGAAGGGTAACTTCTAAATCTTAGAGACGAACAAAACATGTTTATAGCTAGTTAAGTGAGAATCAACCATACCGAGTAAGACGTAGGGTTGGGCACGGTTCTGCCATCGGACCAAACCGAATCAACCAGTTCTCCATTTTAGACATCCAAATCTAGACCCAATAAGTGGGTATCGGTCAAGTTTTGAGTGCGGTTCTACGGTTCAGTTCTCAGTTCTACCAAATCAGACTCAATTGGATGATTAATTGTAAGATGAAGGGTTCGGTTCTCTGGTCTAGCTTTCTAACTTTGCCCAATTAGACCTAATTAATGTGATATTCATATATCGTTCAATTTATGGTGAAAATTATGCACAAAAAATACTAATTAAAACTCCTATGAACGGTTTGGTTCTGAACCGGTTAATTAACAGTTCTACACTCTCAAAACCAACACCAAACCGAATTTATTCGGTTCTCAATTTTTAGACTCAAATTCGATCTGATACTCATGTTTATTGGTTCGGATTCGGTTTGAATTGTGGTTCAATTTTGGTTTTGAGTAAAAAGTGTCCACCCCTAATAAAATCAAAGTGAGTTTGTTTTCTAGAAATTATAAGAGAAAAGTAGGAGGAAAGTAGTGGCACATTCCCAACAAACCCACACGTGCGTTGGGAGTTGTTTCCTTAATCCCAACAAGTTTAAAACGCAGCATTCCCAACACACAATATAAAGCTCTTCCCTCTCTTCTCTTCTCTTTGTTCACATTCTCCTTCCCTCTCTTCTTCTCCTTCCTTTCTCTCCTCAGAGAAAAAGGAAATTATTTATAAATTATAAAATAAATTTACCCGAAAATAGAAATAAAAAAAACTTCCCAATCAAACCAATTTCCTCTTCGCTTCAAACCCTAACCCCAGCCCTAGTCTCTGCCATTGCTGCTATTTATTTTTATTTTTGTATCTGTTTTTTCTGTGTTGATTTCAGTGATCGGTCGATCGAGGATGGAGGCTCCTGTGGCGAATCCGGCGGTGTTCGGCGGTTTCAGGAACTCGTCGCTGTACGTGGGCGATCTGGACCCCACCGTGAACGAGGGCCAATTGGCCGATCTGTTCAGCCATGTCGGCCAGGTCATGTCCGTCAGGGTTTGCAGAGACCAGGCCAAGCGATCGTCTCTCGGTTACGCCTATGTCAATTACGCCAACCCACAAGACGGTTCTCTTTCTCTCTCTTCTCATCAATTTTTTGTCATGCGAATTGCAATGTCAGATCTCTGTTTCTCTTTGATTTGCTGTTGGGTGATGTTGGTTTGTGTTTATGAAATTTATTTGGTCTGATTTGGGAGGTGTTTTGTGGATTGAATTTTATTGCATTTTGATCCGAATGTGAAGGTGGATTTTTTAATGTGCTTCCAGAGAGTGTAGTTTGAATTTTGTTTCTTCACTCGATGACCGTATGTGAATTTATTACGCTTTCACTGTAGTTTGACACCCGTGATCGGGTTATTATGCGACTTTGGTTGATGAAATTGCATGGTTGGTAATTTTCATGATTAGAGTATTTAAGGCTGCATGAGATGCTAGAGTCTAAGGGTTTGGATCAGCAATCTTTACGGAGTAACTGAAGATTGTTGAAAAAATTAATGTTGCAAGGTTATGCCATTTTTAGATTTCTACGTCAGCGTGTTTGTGTATTACCTCACTTAAAAAAAAAAATTTGTTGTTGAAAATCACGTCATCAAACTTATCTACCCATAAATCCCTCCCCCACCCTCATAGCCGGATCAAACCCTCCACCTCGCCACAAACAGTGGGATGCACAACTGCAAGGGTGTCCTCTTGGGGACCACTTTTAACACTTTTACATGATTGGGCAATATAGATATTGAGTTATGCTTTCTAGAAATATATTGTTGTTAATGCACTAAACCTATTGAGGTGAAGTGTTTTTGTTATTGACATTGTGCTTTAACTAGATAGATTATACTTCTTTGTTTTATATTATTATATTACTTGTTGACCAAGATTATTGACTGTGATTTGTAAACGACAGCCGCAAATGCCATGGAGATTCTGAACTTTTCTCCCATCAATGGGAAACCGATTAGAGTCATGTTTTCTCATCGTGACCCTAGTATAAGGAAGAGTGGGCATGGAAATATTTTCATTAAGAATCTGGACTCCACAATAGACAACAAGGCATTGCATGACACTTTTGCTGTGTTTGGGACAGTACTATCTTGCAAGGTAGTTGTTGATGGTAATGGCCAATCAAGAGGGCATGGGTTTGTACAGTTTGAAAATGAAGAATCTGCAGAAAATGCTATCAGAAAGTTAGATGGAATGCTTATGAATGGTAAAAAGGTTTACGTTGGGCATTTTGTTAGGCGGCAAGAAAGAAACCAAGAAAATGGGTCACCTAAGTTCACAAATGTATTTGTGAAAAATTTGTCTGATTCATCAACCGAAGATGATCTTAAGAAAGTTTTTGGTAGTTATGGAGACATAACTAGTTTGGTTGTCATGAGGGACGGGAACGGGATGTCGAGATGCTTTGGGTTTGTTAATTATCAGAGCCCTGAATCAGCAGCTGCAGCAGTTGACGGTTTAAATGGGATTACTATTGATGGCAAAGTGTGGTATGTAGGAAGGGCTCAAAGAAAAGTCGAGAGAGAGTCGGAGTTGAGAGCTAAATTTGAACAGGAAAGAAGTAGCAAATTTGAAAAACTTCAAGGTGCTAATTTGTATCTGAAAAACCTTGATGACAATGTAAATGATGAAAAACTGAAAGAGTTATTTTCAGAATTTGGAAATATTACATCTTGCAAGGTATATAGGCTCTATATATTCTTTAGTTTCCGTTGTCTTCAGATTTTATTTTTCCTTTTATATTGTTTTGTTCTTGAAGTTTCATTTGTATATTTTCCCAAATGATTATTTCAGGTTATGCTTGACCCACAAGGAGTGAGTCGGGGCTGTGGTTTTGTTGCCTTTTCAACACCAGAGGAAGCTGCAAAAGCTGTAAGTAAAAATATTCATAATTTTCTGTCTCATATTTGACCCGCCTAGTTCATCATGTGTGAATAATCTTTATCAATTGTGTTATTCAGATGAACGAAATGAATGGGAAGATGGTAGGTCGTAAACCTCTGTATGTAGCAGTAGCTCAACGCAAAGAAGAAAGGAAAGCTAAGCTACAGGTAGTTTTTTCCCATACAAATTTCTTGCTTTAAATGATGAAGTCTCTGCAGCTATGCACAAACAAGCAATTCTGAGCTGAGTTGTGGGTTTTAGGAATATAGTGAAAATGCACAACAATTTTTAACTTGTTTCAATTACTTAAAGAGTATAATGTTCTATGCCTTTTATATTAACTTTTAGAATTCTGTCAGAAATTGAACTCATTGAGACAAAAAATTATGTTGCTCAAGAGTTGGCATAAATGGGTGCTCTGTAGGTCTTGGTATGGGTGTTTCAATGAACTTTATTTTTTAATTGAACAATGTGTTAGAGAATTGTGTCAAATTTCCTTACTCCTTGTGGAAATGGTTATCTGTTTCATGTACTTGTCATACTTGATGATACATGGTTGAACCAAGCTTTTCATAATAATTTTGTAGGCTCATTTTTCCCAAGTCCAAACTGGTAGTGGCTTGCCTCCCCTGCCTTCAGGAATTCCCACATTCCCGACCGGGACACCTAGGCTTGCCCCTCAGCAGATTTACTATGGCCCTGGGGCACCTGGTCTGATGCATCCGCAACCAGCAGGGTACAGCTTCAAGCAACAACTCTTGCCTGGGATGCGCCAGGGTGTCCCTCAAAACTTTGTCATGCCATACAACGTTCCAAGACAGCAGGGACAGTCTGGTCAGCGCATGGGTGTACGACGGGGTGGAAATGCCCAACACATGCACCAGCAGGTACATTATTTTTCTCAATATACCTTCATTATTTGACCCTGCAGAAAACTCAACATTTTGTTTATAATTTATATAACCACAATTCTTGCCCACTTATTACATTCAGTCCTTGCATGATTCAAATCAGGGCATAAGATACATTCCGAATGCAAGAAACGGGTTGGAGCCATCTGTAGTTCCTCAAGGTCTTATAGGTACTGCTATGATGCCTATACAGCGTTCTGGCCCAATGCCGATTGCGACACTAACCTCTTCCTTAGCCTCTGCTCCCCCGGAGCAGCAAAAGGAGGTATGTCAATTTGCTGTTGGTGATGAATTTTGGAGTCATACAATTTTATCAGAAAATGACGCATAGTAATTATTGAATGTGCTCGCATTCCAGATCCTGGGCGGAGAGCTGTATCCCCTTGTTGAGCGCCTGGCGCCAAATCATGTGTCGAAAGTGACGGGGATGTTACTTGAGATGGACCAACCAGAGGTGCTCCATCTGATAGAGTCTCCAGATGCTTTGAAGACAAAGGTGGGCGAGGCGCTCAAAGTCCTTGCTGCAGCTGGATCCGAGGTTAGTGACCCGCTTGGTTCGTGAATGAAGCAACCCCATTTCTTTTGGTTTTTGCATTCATTTTGAAGATTTGTTGGGAGGATCATTCTTTTGTAGGGGATTGATTGATGAGGTTATTCAAGTACCCGAGAGTTTTAGGATTTCTGTCTGGATTTGATACAGCTTTCCAAATTTCTGTTTTGTTAAACTATTATTTTGGATCTAATTCTGTCCTTTTTGGATTTGCACTGATCTAATTTAATGATTGATGAATCATAAATACCCTAGTGTTTACTTGATAGTCTTGATGAGATGGTATAAGTACATAAATGAGAATAAAATAAAATAAGTGTATTATAAAGCTCTCTATACATATAATCATCAACCAAGGTTGGCTATAGTGAAATTGTTAGATCTGCACTGACTTGTTGACAAAACTGGTGTATTGATTTGAATTATTACATGCATCCTAGAAAATGACATATGGGCATGAGGGAACACTGAGAAATGGAACACATTATCTATTGGAGGCAAGTTGTTGGTTCATTGAACACTTTTTTGATAATGCAAAGAACTTAGTCTGCTACTTGATATTGTTTGTGTTTTGAATCTGTGGTCTCAATCTAATCATTGTGTTTCTGAACATGCAACATGTAAACTTAGTGAAGTCTCTTCTATGAAATGAAAACCTGAACATGGGCTGTCATTTTCATTTCCTTTTCTTCTCAAACAAACTAGAGACTGTTGGTTTTGATTTGTTAGACATTAGAGGATAGGTCAAATGGCCAGTTCAATCTTTATATTAAATTTGAGGATAGGCCATTTCTTATTCTCATTCTGCAAAGGAGGCAAGAAGGAAAACTCAACAAAAAAACCCCAAGAAGAAGCAAATGAAGCACATTGCTGTCTCTGAAACTGTACAAAAACCCTCAATCTAAATCCAACTACAAACCATCCCTCATTGCATCTCTTATAATCAATCATGAAGCAAGCAAATAAATTCAAAGAGAAGAAAGAAAGAAACTAAACCTTAGCTGAGAGTGGAAGAAGACTGTTTTATTAAGGGCTGAGAAGTCTTCCCCCACTCCTCCGGGCTGCTCTTCACTTCCATCAAAAGCGCGACCACTTCCTTCATCGTTGGCCTTTCTGCTGGCGAAGCGTTCACGCAAAACATCGCAATCCCCAGCGTCTGAAGCATCTCCTGCACCATCTGGTCCGGCAGGCTCTGCAGCTTCGCATCGAGTATGCTCACAGCCGGCTCAAAGCTCCCCATCTTCTTCTTCACCCACTCTACTATGTGAACCCCATCTCCCACCGCCCCTCGTCCGCTCAATATCTGCAGCAATACCACCCCGTAGCTGTACACGTCACTCTTCTCTGTGATATTCATCGTGTACCCGTATTCTGCATTAAAAAAGTATTATATGATGATCATATACACATTAGAGCCCACTTTAGACCCAAAAGACTAGCATATTAAATTTAGGGTCCAATGTAAATATAAGTTCTTATAGCAAGACTTCCGACGTGAGACTTTGAACTCACACGTGGACCTAACAAACTTACTGCTTTATTACTGATAGGAGAAAAAATGATTTTACCTGGAGCAATGTAGCCATACGAGCCGGCTACTCTGGACATGGCATGCTTGTAAGTCGGAGAGTTCATCAACTTGGCGAGACCGAAATCGGCGAGATAGGCCTCGTACTTGGAATCGAGGAGTATGTTATTGCACTTAACGTCTCTGTGAAGAATTGCGGGCACGCAGTCATGGTGAAGGTAGGCGAGGCCCTGGGCGGATCCTACAGCGATCTTGTACCTCGTCTCCCAATCAAGATTCCGATTCGCCTCCAGCAGCTGCAACAGATTGCCATTGGGGATGTAGTTGTAGAGGAGGAGCTTGACGCTCCTGTTGGAGCAATACCCCAACAGCTTCACGATGTTCCTGTGCCTGATGTGCCCGAGTATCTGTATCTCCGCTGTGAAGGAGTCGATCGCTGGCTCCTCGTCTTGCTTCGTCTTCCAGAGCTTCTTCACGGCGATCAAGTCCCCGTTGGGCGTCTCCGCCCTGTACACAATCCCGGAGCACCCTTTCCCGATCACGTTCTCTGCCTTCAGGCAGTCGAGGATGTTCTCAATCGTGAAGGCGAGCTTCTGGAAGGGAATGAACGTCCACGGGTACGAGAAGTCCTCAGCGCCGCCCGGATTGTAACTCGACGAGGATGCCCCGAGCGTCTTCTCGGAAATGTACTTCTTGTTTCTTGAAACCAAGACCCAAGAAGCAAGGAGCGCAATCGTCACCGAAGCTAGAATGGCGGTTACGAAAGCAACGGTCTTGACCGATCTCAGCCCGTTCCTCCCCGTCATGCTTGAGGAGCACGATGACCCGTCGAGGGACCGGCAGAGCCTCGGGTTCTGGAGGTAAGAGCTCGAGGTGATAGTGTTGAAGAAGGGCGTCACCGGGATCGGACCCGAGAAGTTGTTGCACGAAATGTTGAGCGAAGTGAGGCTCGTGAGCGAGCCTAAAACCTTGATACTTCCGTAGAGCAGGTTGTTGGAGAGATCGAGCGATTGGAGCTGAGTCAATCTCGACATTGTCTCCGGGATCTCTCCGGCGAACCCATTCGAGCTCAGGTCTAAACTGATTGTCAAGCTTGTTATAGAGCCGATCTCGTCGGGAATGGCACCGGAGAGGCTGTTGAAGCTCAGGTCAAGCAGAGTCAGCTTCTGGAGGGTCCTGATCGATCTCGGGATCGAACCGGTGAGCATGTTATTGTTGAGAATGAGTTTGTTCAAATAACTGAGATTCCCAAAACTCCACGGGACCTGACCGGTGAAGCTGTTCCGGCTCAAATCAAGCTGCTCCAAATTCACTAGCTCCCCGAGTTGGACCGGAATGTCGCCGGAGATTTGGTTGTTGTGGACGTCGAGGAGCTCGAGCACCGTGACATTGGCGATCTCCGGCGGGAGGCTTCCGGTGAAGCGGTTCATGGAGAGGTCAAGGAAGAGGAGGTTCTGGAGCCGGCCGATCTCGCCCGGGATGCGGCCGGAGAGCCGGTTCTCCCCGAGCCGGAGCCGGACAAGCGACCCGCAATCCCCCACGCTCCTCGGGAGGTCTCCGGTGAGCGAGTTCCCGAGGAGGAGGAGCTTGCTGAGTTTCTTGAGCCCGAAGACTTCGTCCGGGATCGAACCCGTGAGCTTGTTCCTCGACAAGTCGAGGGCGTAGAGCTCCGTGCAGTTCCCGAACGCCGGCGGGATCGTCCCGGAGACTGAATTCCCCCAGAGGAAGAAGCTCTGGAGGTACTTCAAATTACCGATTTGCCACGGGATCGGGCCGGAGAGCTGGTTCTTGTCGAGCAGGAGCAGCGTCAGGCTCGTGCAGTTCCCGATCCCGGCCGGTATCGGACCCGTTATCGAATTATCCGACAAATGTAGCTGCTCGAGGACAAGAAGCTTCCCCAAATCTCCTGGAATGTCGCCGGAGAGATTGTTGGCCGAGGCGTCGAAGACGACGAGAGCAGAGCAATTCGAAACCTGAGCAGGGATCGACCCGGAGAGCGAATTTCCCCATAGAAGCAAACTCGTAAGCTTCTGGAGACTACCCAGTTCCGGAGGGATCGAGCCGGTGAGCCTGTTCATGTGGAGGTACAGGTTCCTGAGCTCGGAGCAGAGTCCCAGCTCCGGCGGGATCGATCCGGAGACCTCTGTGTCGTATAGGGCCAGCGTCTGTAGATTAACTAGGCCCCCAAACGACCCCGGGATCGCCCCGGAGAGCCCGGTGGCGGCGGCGCCGAATGTGGTGAGGTTGCTGAGCAAACCCAATTGGTGTGGGATCTCTCCGGCGAGAAAGGGGTTGCCGCCGACCCGGAACTGCTGGAGAGAAAACAGAGACCCGAGCTGTTCCGGGATCGACCCGTTTATGAGATTGTCCTGGAGAGACAGAATCTGGAGGGAGGAGAGGTTGGAGAGGGAGGAGGGGATCGGGCCGGAGAGGCGGTTGGAGCCGAGGAAGAGGAACTGGAGGGAGGAGAGGGACCCGAGCTCCGGCGGGATGGGGCCGGAGAGTGAGTTGGAGGAGAGGTCGAGGAGGCGGAGGCGGGTCAGTGACGAGAACGAGGCCGGGATCGGGCCGGAGATGTTCGATGACGAGAGATTGAGGAGCTGGAGAAATGAGAGCGACGACAGTGACTCAGGGATTGAGGAGAGGTTGAGGAAGGTGTCGGGGAGAGAAACGGAGATCACTCTGTTCTGAGCAGAGCAAGTGACGCCCTCCCACGTGCACGGCGTGGGGCTCGACGGGTCCCACGACGAGGACGACGGCGGCTTCAGGGACAGCAGGGCCTCGCCGTCGGGCGACACGGCGCCAGCTCCTCTGGAGATGGCTAGTAGTGGCAGCAGCAACAGGAACAACATTGCTTCTTCTTGGACCATGCAATGGGAGATGTGGAGAGTTATTGGGGAGGGGTTGCTATGGCGTCGCCGGTGGCGAGACTCTATTTTCCGGCGAGAGGAGGGTGAGAGAGTGATGGAGGCAGAGGTTCAGAGGCGGCCATGGGAGGGGAGGTGGTGCATGGGGAAGATGAGAGAGCTTTTGATGATATCGGGGTGAGGCAGGTTCTTTGGATATTGTGAAAGTTTTTAAAAAAGGATCCGATTTATTTTAATGCCTTGTTTGTTTATTTGTTTTTTTTGGTGGCAAATTTTCATAATAAATTATGTGTGCAAATAGAGGGGGAAATAGAGTGAATGTGAAGGATATTAATTATTAATTAAGATTTCCAATTGTTGTTTTTGATAGAAAATTCCCAATTGTTAAATTCGGGATTTTGATTACCTATATTGGTATCAATTTTATGAGAAAATGATATTTTAGTATATTCAATTATCATTTCAAAACTTTTCAAAAGGATTATTTTAAAAACTACAAAATTACCTTCAATTAAAATGAGAATAAGAAAATTAAATATTCATTTAATGAGAAACGACACTAATACTCAATTATTATTTTTGAAGGAAAAGAGGGGTTTTTTATTCAATTAGATAACAACTAAACCGGCATCAAGTCGGACAGCTGAAGTTATAGATGGTGGGACAGACCACTCACCATAATTTCAGCTACTGTCAGTTAAAACAAACATGATCAATTCGTGAGTCATTTGATTACGAGCAAAACAAAGCACAGAAGTTCTGATAATGGATAATTCGCAACATTGTCCACTAATGATTCTTCCAAAGTTGTTCAGCTTGATCCGTTTAGCATCATGTAGAACCACAAACTCCAACTCATACGGATGGAGAAACCCTGTGATCTTGCTGCGGAATGCTTTACACAAGCATCTCTGATAATCTCAGAGACCAATCGACTCGAACAAGTTAGCATCATGCAAAGCCATAGCCTCCAACTCATACAGATGGAGAAACCTTGTGATCTTATTACAAGCCGACTTAAACCAGCTACCTCGATCAACCATGCGATCAATATGGCCATCACGAAATTCAAATCCTCCCAGCTCATTGGGTTTAACCATATCAACTCATCGACACCAGGGACCCCCTGTTTCCTTCCAGTACCGATCCCAATAAGACATGTATTGAATCTTGAGCAAGCCGAGCCCCCTAGTTCGATATGTTTGCATGAGTCTGCCCACCAACGACAGATAACTCTGGTGCCCTCCCAGTACCGGCCTACCAACCAGCCAAAAGCAAAACCCCCTAGCCGTTCATGCTCTGTCGTCGCAACCCAGGCGCGACCCATATGCAACTCCAACCTCACCCGTAGCTCATCCCCAAACCACCCGATCTCGCCTCCATCAAAACCTGATCTACCACCCGACCACGCCTCCATCAGACCCAGATCTACCTGTACAGGAACTCTGCTCCTACCGGCGCACCACGCTGACGTCGCCGCCAGTACCACGCAAACGTCGACACCCATAGGAGATCGGCGCCGCGAGACATCGTCCAATTGTGACAAAACAAACCCTAAGAGAATGGTACAGGCCGCCGCATCCACTATTACTCAATTATCTAATTAAAATTCAGGAGCAAAATTGTTTTTTTCAAAAATACATAATTTTTTTAGAAATAGAAACAGAAAATGAAAAGGGGAAGAGGTATTGGGCTTTCTTGTTCGGGAAAGGCTCTGACGAGCCTCTGATAGAAAATGGCGGAGGCTGAAGATGGTAGAGACGCGGTTGATGGAGACTTTGGTCCATGAACTAAAATATGGAGGCTCTAGTTCTGGGTTCAGTGCCATTTTCTTATGAGTTCATGGAAACAACTGCCAAGATACTAGGTATGGGTTTGCTCCGGTGAGGTTGGACTCTGTTGGGATTTGTGCCCTAGCACAATGTATTTTCAATCTAATCTTGTAATAAAGATTATTAGTTGAATAAAAATCGGCATTCATATTACTAAGTGTTGTAGTAATATCTTAAGTATGATTTGATTTGTATCATTGATGTGTCAACACATAATAGTAGATCTACAGATCAGATAAAATCCTACTTAAGCAGTCCCCGATCAGAATAGCTTCATAAGAAGCGATCGGTATGAGGCTAACTCTAAATGATCACGCTCTACTGATCATGGCCAGTAAGGGGCCGGAGTTAGGTCATAGTATCACCAGTCAGGGGTGATATAGGACGACCCGAATCATGAGTATGTTACATAGATAAAGTCATGAACATACTCATATGTCGGATCATGAAATCACATCCTCAGACCGAAGGACCATTGAGGTCAATATGTAATGAGTGACGAGTTTGACTCAGTCTAACGTCTCCTGTAAAAGGGTTACAATAACGGCTGTGATTGGCTCGATCACAAGTTACATAAGTTGACTAGATGGATCGCTGAAGGATTTATCCCTCATGCGGACGTGTGAGCAGATATCAGTTTAGGCCACTTGATGAGTACAACTGAAACACAATAGCATGGTCATGCAGACGATACGTAGTATCAGTTATAATTCAGTTAACTCAGAATCAAGAAACAGGACAATAGAACGAGGATGACTTGTCTATGCCTCGTGGTTGTCAAAGATATCAAGAGGATATAAGGATAGATTCATGATCGACAAGGTTAAGTCGAAATCTCGATAATCACAAGCGTTGGGTAATCATGATGTCTTGCTAGAGGCCACTCATGATGGAAAGGGTAAAATGGTAATTTTACCAGTACGCCGACGTGTCGTGAGCCTAGAGGGTCACACACTTTAGGTTGAGTAAAACAGATGGATTCATATGGAGGAATCATGAGAGAGACAAAATCCGGTTTTGGATTAAACCGGTTTAGACCGATTTCGGTTTAGGATTAAACCGGAATTAAGAACGGTTTAGCAAGACTAATTAATTATAATCTAATTAAATAGATTTAATTAAATTAGCTAAACTGGGCCTAGCCAGAATGGGCTAAGCCAGAATGGGCTTGTCTACACAGTTAATTAAAAGCTTTGGGCTTTAAGCCCATTAAGGCCTTTAATTAATTAAAAGCCCGATTAAGGTCTATAAAAGGGAAATTTTCAGATCTGAAAATTACACAATTATATTTGAGAAACCCTAGCCGTCTTCTCTCTCTCCCTGCCAAGTTTCAGCCGGCCCCTCCCCTCCCCGTGCTCCGTCCGTTTTGCTTGCTTCAATCTTCTAGCAATGTTCGTTGCAGGTATCCTTTGGATTGCTCTTCCTGTGTGGACGATCTTTAGAGGTTACTAAATCCAATTTAGTAACAAGGAGATTTTTGATTCAAGGTAACAATTAATTTTAATCTAGTCTAGATCTCATGATCAATTCATGATCATGCAAGATCCGTATTAATCATGGAACTTTGAGGTTAAATTTCTTGTATGGGCATGAAATTAATTGTCTGGAACCCTCAAATAATTCCTTCAGACTCTTCCTAGGGTTTGGGCTCCGACAAAGGAGGTTGGAGTCTAGAAGCGACATATGTGAGGTCAACAGAGGCTCTGGTTCCAGACCTCAAGTGTGGAACCTCTAGTTCTGGGTTCAGGACCATGTTTTACGGCAAGTCCATAGAAACAATTGCTGCAAAGATATCAAGTCTGGGGTTTGCTCCAGCTAGGGCTAGACTCTTGTTAGGGTTTGACTTCAGTGAGATTTGGGCTCCGACGAAGGAGGGCGGAGGTTGGAAGCGACATAGGTGAGGTTGACGGAGGCTCTAGTCAAGGACCTCAAATATGGAACCTTTAATTTTGGGTTCATGACCATTTTTTCGGCGTCTACAAAGACGTCGAAGATGATCACACGAAAATTTCAGTTATGGTTCGCTCCGGCAAAGGTTTGGCTTCAATGAGGTTTGGGATCTAACAAAGTTCGATTTGAATTTTTCGTCGTCGAGTTTATCTCCGACCAAGGGCTCGCCTCTGTATTCATCTTCATAGTGTTTGAATTTTTCGTCGTCGATCTAGATTGACATATTATGAATGATTTTGATATGATTGTTGTTGTTGTCGTCGGCGGCGATAGAGCTTGCCCAGGCATCGAGTTCACCGCCAGATCTCCGAGCGTTCTCCAACTCTGATATCGCGTAGTCTAGTAGTTCCATGTCATAGTTGAGAGACATACTGGGAAGAAGTTAAAGTTCATGAGAACCGATAATAAAGCTGAGTATTGTGACCACTTTGATGATTACAGTAAAGAGCAAAGTATTCGACATCAAATGAAACCTCTAAAAACGCCTCAGCTAAATAAGTTAGATGAGAAGATGAATAGAACGCTTATTGAAAGGACGAGATGTCCACTTTTACAAGCAGTACTACAAAAATGCTTTTGGGTTGAGAATTTGAATACAGTGGTATTATAGTTTGGTTCAATGGACTCTGCTGGTAAAGTGGGGTACTCCTATGACTGGTAAGACTATGTCATGATCGGCTCATCTCATGGTGAGGCTCAAATAGGGTGAAAAAACCCTTGAGAGATTAAGTAGACTAAGTAAAGTTTGGGCTTAGGGGGAGTCATCCCGATGTGTTGGGACTCAATATGGATGGGACAATTGTAAAGCTCACGTGTGAGTTGAAAATCCCACATTGGAATAATATTGGATTCAATGAGGGTTTATATACACACTGAATTCTAAAGCTGATAGGATAGTCTCGTGAGTCAAATGTGAGCTCAATTATGTGTGTGAGTCTATTTAGGTGCTCCTTCTAGACAATGCTTTGATCTCCCCAACATGGCATCTAAAAAGTGACTTTAATGATGATTATTTTTTTTGGTCAACAAGATATTTTTATAAATGACACATAAAGTCTGTACGAAAAAACAAGGAAAAAGAAACCACAAATAAAAAACAAATACAAGGAAAAAGCCGAAATCACAAAAAATCTCAGCACCGCCCTCGAGTTTGCGCTCCAAGTCAGAAGCGCGCGATCTCCCATCCAATTCTGAATCTCGCTCCCCTCGTCCACCTGCATCAAAGTGTACGAGTGCATCTGCAACGACATGAGCACGTCCGCTGGTGTCTTCTCCCCCCTAAAAATTATGGCGTTTCTGGTAACCTAAATGTACTAGAATCTCATAGTCATCAATATGCTTCAAGCTCTCCTCGCTTCCCTCTCCAAGAATCTGAAACTCCACCCCATAAAAAGCTCGTGGACCGTCTGAAAACTAGTGTACGGTACTCTCCATCACCTATAAATCTCCATTCAAAACTAATGCGACCAATGTGATGTGAGCATAATATGTTCGCTGAACTCCTCCCTACTGCCACAAAGAACGATGAAGATTTATGTTTGTATATGTGAAAAATCTATATCCCAATTTGTTTTTTAAAAGAAAGACAAATAAGCACACTTTCCAAATTTTAGACACCATTGAAATAAAATGTCAACTTCAATCACTTGAGCACATAAACTTAATTTTCCCGATTAATATTTATTATATTTTAAAAGTAGCATAATGAATTATTTACATACACAATATTTTAAATATATTTTTGTGGCTTTGATTTTAACTAGGGAAAATGACACTGTTGTGCACCTAAATATACACTTTTGACATTTTCATACCCTACATTTTTTTCTTTTTTTCAGTACCCTGAATTTCGTTTTGGGACAATATTTCAAAATAACCAAAATACTCTTGAATTGAACCTAAACTAAATTTGGTCTAATGGAGAGAACCGGCCCAATTTTTAAAAAGGGTAAAAAGACGAAATTACCCTCAACTATCCATCAAATTTTCAAGTGAATGCCACCCTTTCTTTTTTTTTTTTATTTTCTCTCTCCTTTCTCCATTTCTCTGTCCTCTTATTCTCCGGTGGTTGTCCTTTTGCCCCGAGACTTGCTGTCACAGCTCAACATTTTCTGCCTCTAAGGCGTGTGCTCCAAGTGGCGGTCCTATGTCCTTCTCCGGTCGAGCACCAAAGGGTCACGTGCGAGTTCCGACAAGCAATTGAAGAGCATGTGGGAGATGATGAGGTGAGGCTGTTCGTGAGCAAGTGCATGACTAACTACGATCGTCTCTTTAACCTTAAGAGCTTGGCGGCCAAATTCGACGTGTTCCATGTCGTCTCCAGCACTTGGATAAAAAATATAGGAGGGAGGTGGAGAGAGATGGGAGGAGGGGTATGTTTTGAAAATTTGAAGTTGATTTAAGGGCATTTTGGTATTTTCAATAATTGAAATTGAGTCAAATTGGACCAGATTTAATTTTGGTTCAATTTCAGGGGTAATTTAAGTATTTTTGGTAAATAAATGGTCAGTTGTCCCAAAATGAAATTCATGGTACTGAAGAATAAAAAATATAGCGTATGCAAGTGTCAAAAGTGTATATTTATGTGCACAAAAGTGTCATTTTCCTTTTTAACTATTCATTCCATCATCTATATATGTTTTTTGTGGTACATAATCTATAATTTAATAACGTGAAACAAACTAATACAATAAACTAAAGAAGTATTTTCACTTGACTACCACAAAAGTTTGTAGTCTCACTTAAATCACCAAAAATCTAATTTACTTTGTGAGGTCACCAAAAACACATTCAGTCTCATTGTTGTAACTTTCGTTACTTTTTTTCCGTTATCTTACACATGTGCGCAGCACGTGACCAAAGTTTTTATAATAATGACCAAACTACCCCTAGGCCAATCTAATAATAAACGTTGAGAGAGGTCAATCTATTAATAAACGTTGGTCACGTGCCGACGCGGGGGAGGTGGAGGAAGAGGCGGTGGCCTTTCTCAACGTTTATTATTAGATTGACCTAGGGTAACTTGATCATTATTAGAAAAATTCTAGTCACGTATCGCGCACATGAGCGAGATAACGGAAACAAAGTAACATAAGTTACAATAGTGAGACTAAGAGGGGGTGTATTCAATTAGGATTTTAATGGATTTTGAATGACTTTTAAAAGTTCATGGATTCTCAAAGTTTACAAGACTCTTTCAAGTTTTGAAAGAGTCTTGATGATTTTAATGGAATGACTTTGCAAATCTCATGATTTGAGATGATACTTCTAAAGACTTTTTTATGCCTACAAAGATTTTCAAAATCATTCAAAGTCATCTATTTCTCAAAATAATTTAAAGTCATATCCATTAAAATCATGATTGAATACACCCCCTTAAATATGATTTTGGTGACCTCACAAAGTAAATTATAATTTTTGAAACCTAAGTGAGACCACAAATTTTTGTAGTGACCTAAGTGAAATTATCCCTATACTAAACTAATTAATCAGTCTCCTTTTATATTTTAAACCATAAATCATGCCAAACCCAAGAAATCTCATGGAAAAGCCTCAAAATTTACTCATTCATGTACGGCTCCACATACTAATATTATGTTTCAGTTCTTTGCCACGGGGAGTAAGGGGTAAAAGGGTCATTGAGAAGGGACTGTGTCTGAAACATGTCATTAATTACCATGGTAAAATTAAATCTAAGGATGTGATTTGGTTACCGAGAAAAAGAGTTAGTGGGTGTGCTTTGGGAGATGAGATTTTGGGGGCAGAGAGGTAAATAATGGAGAGAGTCACATGAGAATAGTTAAAGAATGATTTGGGTTAATCGAGAAGGAAATGGGAATAGGGTTAGTGGGTGTGTTTTGGGAGATGAGCCACAGAGAGAGGATTTGTTTTAAGGGCACAGCTCACTATTTTGTAGGGTTGGAGGGTCCTTATAATTAGGGTTCTTGGTTTGACTCCTTTCTATTTTTCAGCCGCACTCCATTGTTCTTTAAATCTCCTTTTTAATCAATTTATCTATGTAGTACTAAAGTTTAAATTTAAAATCATAATAACATAATGCAAGTTATTTCTATTTTGTTAGTGTCATCAAATATATATATTTTTTCAAATGAAGCAAGTAAATATATCAATGATGTGAGATAATAGACATTATTAATGGTTCGTTCAAGCTTCTTTTATCAATTATTTGATTGAAAGTTATTTGAATGAGACTCGCACATTATTAATTTGTTCATAGGTCTATTTTTTCAAGTCATTCATGACCGACTTTTTAACATATTTTTTTAAGTAATTTATGATCGAATTTTAACAAACAACTGAAGCAAATACATATACTTATTAGAGTACCACATTTAAAAACACATGAAAATAGTGAATATGGTGTCAGGACGACCTTGATCCATAGGCCTCAATCCCAAAACGAATGACAATGATGCATGGCATGTGAATCCGTCGACAAGATTAAATAATAATACGAACTTGCACTTATCAGCTTGAGCTTTTAGATGTGTTGAACTTATAACATGGTATTAAAGCTTGATTGGATTTGGACCGGATATCCAATATGTCATTCGTTTTGGGCTGAATGATCATGAATCATAGGTCGTCCCGGCACCCCGTTTGTTGTTTGCACGTGTCTTTCAACGCAGCTTGCACGTGAAATGTGATGTTAGAGTACCACGTCTGAAAACTGTGAATCCGTCGACCAACTTAAACGATAATTAATTGTCCATATATCAGTTTGAGCTTTTAAATAAGTTGGCTTCAAACAATACATTATACTTTTTACTTGCGCTCTTCTTCAATTTCACCATTCTCATGGCTTCGTAATAGTACAAAATTTTCATTTCACCTGTTTAAGTTTAAAATAAAATTAGAAATTCATAATATTATTCAATTTCTCATTGATTAATAGCGTATTCTACAATAAGATAACAACTTGTAACCCTTCGTTCCATTATATTTAATCAAAATCATTTTTCTCGTTTATCACATACCATTAACTGCTAACCAATGAAGTCTTACTATATTTATAGTAGATAAGAGTGAACAATCAATGACCAAATATATAAATGGGCCAAAACTATATAACTCTCTCTCTCTCTATTCAAATGGATGTATTATTAGGGAAGTTGCACTCAAATCTGCATGAAAATGAGGTTTAGAGGAATCTAAATTGCTCCATATTTGGGGAGCAAACACTAAACATCACTGAAATGTTTATGGTATCACCACCCATCCTTGTTTTCAGACTCACCAAACTTCAATGCTTGGAATTTTGTGGCCCATTGCTAATGCTTTTTAATCATTAAAGTTTAATTATGTATCACACAAGTGAAATACAATTATATATTCTGAGTGTAACCAAATTATTATTATTTATTTTGTTTCAATTGGGATTTTAAGTTTTCGACCATCGGGCAAATTATAAAGTATATATGTGTGACACTTATATCGTTTGTATAAAATTTAAATTCTTCCTCATTTAGAGGCATATAATTAAATTAGACTTAATTGTTTATTACACAAATTTCAATCTATGGAAAAAATGAGTGAATATGTCAACCTAGTGTTAGCTTCAATGCATTAATGTTAAGCTTTATTATACTTTAATATGTACAAACATTAATGTGTAAAATTATTTAAAATATTTCATTGATTCGGTGATATATGACATTTTTCAGATATTTAAAAAAGTCAATAGATCGAAAATAAAATTAATTTTTTTCTTATTTATATATAGAAATAGACATTTCTTTCAAAAAATTTAGTCATTGAGATTCCAAGTCAACCTAGGACACAATCAGCTTACAATATCAAGAAACAATCTCAAATAAATCTGAAATTTTGACTAACAAAGAATCTTATCAAATTAAGATAACAAGCCATATATCAATGATTTACGTTTCTTCGAGTCCACGAAACAATAACTGCTACATTATTACTTAGCCATATATAATTAATATAAAATGGCAAAAGAAACACTTGCAGAAGAAAGCAGCAACCAAAACCATACACATGATAATTAACGTGAATATATCGCATAATATTCACAGAATCATCATAGCAACAAGATCCTTCTAACGATACAATTCAGACTTAATTTATTACACAATAATATAATAACTAACAAATTATGGTGTACCTCATATATATACTTGGCCGGTCCTCATTAAT
The DNA here is from genome assembly GCA_963920655.1 of Geranium rotundifolium. Taxonomy (NCBI): domain Eukaryota; kingdom Viridiplantae; phylum Streptophyta; class Magnoliopsida; order Geraniales; family Geraniaceae; genus Geranium; species Geranium rotundifolium. Next base: position 8,231,602 of record OY987319.1, on the reverse strand, counting down.
TAGTGTGTATACGATAAAGAAGTGCAAGAGTACTAAAAGCCAACCAACATGGACATGGGTTTGTGGAACAATCATGCACTTTTTTTTAGACTATTACATTTCTAAACAAAATATATATGTTAATGTAATATATAGTCATATAGCTTTAAATGCATAAATTGCTCTGCAATATATGTTTTTTAAATTGGAGTGACACAATCTAAATCAAGAAGTCAATCACACAATCTAAAAGAAAAAGTAAGAGGATGAGGCATACTGATTGCATCTATTTTTATCAATTATGCAGGGAAGAGTCAAACCCAACTAATAAGTTTGAGTTCTTAAGTTTAGAGCGTAGTTCGATATATACAACCATTTTGCATGGTATAAGAGCCTGGTTTTGCACAAATCTCATCGAGCTGGCAAACATGTGGATCTCACAGTCAATCAAGCTATGTAGGGTAGTAGGATTTGGAAAAACATGATTGATCAGGTTAGAATTGCCAGATGGGCCAGCGAGTGAGAGTGTTAGGCGATTTGGGATTAAGAGCGTGGGCAACTTGATGTGATGGGAATCAATTTGGAAAGAGAGATTGTTAAGATTTCACATGTGAGTCTAAGTCTCATATTAAAAGAGTACGTGATATAAAGATAATATTTGTACGTATGGAACTCTGCTTCAACGTCAATCATTAAGTGTGCGAGGCTCATACTTTTTAGTATAACTTATTACTCAAAAGTGTATTATTTTCTGGATGGAAAAACGTATTGAAGGACAAGAAATTCATAGAGCCCCAAACCCTAGTGGTAGGTTTATACAGTAAACAAAGAAGAAAATACGAAACAACTTCAGAATCATGACAAGTATATATAAATTATAATAATCACATATAGAATTGAGTATATATATAGAGTGAGGCTTGGTAAAGGGCTCATGGCTCAACATTCCATTAAGACAAACAAAGCAGATATTTAAGGAAATCATTATTGATTCCTCCTACAAGCTAGTCAGCAAAATTTAAACTAAACTATGCAATTGCAAACTAAAGTTGTCACTTGTAAAGTATGTTTTCGACCGGAAAAAGGTCAGTATGTGAATCAAATTTATAAGAAAAAAAAATCCTTTATTCGAAAGTAAAGTCGTGTGGCCATGTTAAAATTTGATACATCTACAAATTCAAATTTATAGGTAAAAGTCTTGATATCAATAGCGGGTCTAGAAATTATTTAAAGGGATAAAAACTTTATAGTAAATTTTCTTATAAATATTTAGGGAGAATGACACTTTTGTGTATCTGAATATACACTTTTGACACTTTCATACCCTAATTTTTTTTTTCCATACCTGACTTTTATTTTGGACAATTTACTCCTAAAATTCTCAAAATACCGAAATTATCCTTGGTCTAATGGAGAGAACCGACCCAATCTTTTAAACAATGTGAAGACGAAATTACCCTAAACTATTCATCAAATTTTCAAGTGAATGTCATTGGACCCTCCTACTTCATCAAAACAGAGCATCGTGAGCACCTCGTCGATCGCTGGAGCATCGTGAGCATCGTCGATCGCTGGAGCTGACCTGCTGGGTTTCGTACCTGGTGACCGGAGTGACTGGAGTTGGTAGAGGTGACCGAAGTTGTGCCAAAATTTTCACTCGCCGGAAAATTTATTCCGGCACACTTTTCGGCGAGGGATAATTTTGAATTCTTGAATTCATTTCTTATTCCCTCTCTCCCTCTATCTCTTTACCGGCCATTCTGTGCCGGAGACGATCATCGGAGCACCTCATTCTACCATTTTGGTCGCTGCCCATTGCCCACCTCGTCGATGCTCGCTGCCCACCTCGCCGATGCTCGCCATTTTGTGTTATGGAGGCTGCAGAGGAAGAACCATGGCTGACTCCGGCGAAGAATCACCGGTAAAAACGAGAAGGAGGGGTCGAGGATGATGGGGTCGAGACGGACACCTTGGCGGAGGTGTTCTGGAGGCCTCGTCGGTCCACCGTGCTCCCTACATGCCGGAGAAACCCCGACGATGGATGTCAGAGAAACGCCGGTGAGGACGGGGTGGCGGAATAGGAGGAGAGTAATAGTTGAAAGGGTGACATACCTTTGAAAATTTGATGAATAGTTGAGGGCAATTTCGTCTTTTCACACTATTTAATTGGACTAGAATTAAAGTAGATTTAATTTTGGTTCAATTCAGGGGTATTTTGAAATTTCTGAAAAAAGTTGTCCCAAAATGAAAGTAATGTATGAAAAAAGTAGAAAAAAAAAAGTTAGGGTATGAAAGTGTCAAAATTGTATATTCAGGTGCACAAAAGTGTCATTTTCCCAAATATTTATAATCGAAGAAAAATTAATCATACATGAATACCCATGTAGTTATTCTCCGATACAAAATCTAACACGATGTCGAGATGGTATAGTTGTGTTCTACAACATGTTATATTTTTGAAGCGATTTATAATTGTTTTACTTTGCCAATGCTTCTAAATACTTTCTTCTTGGTGTACATTACCAAAATATCATTTACTCATTCATCTCCCATCTGATTTCGCAAATTAATCGTGAAATATTTATTGGTGAAAAAACTCTTTCATCATACGATGTTGCAACTGGCAGAAGCAATAACAATTCAATTAAATAGTACACTAATGAAAAAGTGCAAGTTTTTCTAGTTGCAATTATTATTTTTTTTGTAAAACTTTTTAAATCGTTAACTCACTTTTTCGTGAAAACATCATCCCAAAGCGAGCAACATTATTTAACTTGAAAATATAATTATGAAAATAATAAATTCTATGCATTATATTCCAACCAATCGATGTTTTGAATCATATTATCTTAAAAACTCCTACTAGATATCACACATTTACTTTTCAAAATGTTATGTCATATTGGTTAGAAAAAATCTTTGGACGCATAATGTCTTCAAAAGCAATCTCTAGTCCTAATGTCAAATTCTTCAAAAGAATTTTTTTGTAAATTTAAATTCCTAATGATATCATGTGAATTAAACTTACTACTATAATTCGAGTTGATATATTTATTAAAAAATATCTTATGAATAGCTGAACTCCTTGGTATCTTGATTAAATATTTATACATAAACATAAACAAATTTAATTATTATGACTAAATAATAAATTAATTTAATATGCAAAACAAAAAAAAATAAAAATAAAAAGTAGAGAATTTAGGGTAAATCGGGAAAAGCGTTCTACCCAAAGTTGAATGTAAGTTGACTAATTTAATTTGTAATTGACGAATATGTTATAATAATTTTCATGACATATATATGTTGTTGAGTACTCTAAGGCTCTAATCGTTTGGATTGATGAAAAACGTCAAAACCGTATTGGATGAAATATAACGAGCAAATAAATCTCATTTTGAGATAAAGTTTTGCATTTAAACTTGATTTCGTTCAATTTTAATAGTTTAAAGTTAATTATATTTCAAGTCATAATTCACTCGTGATATTATATTTGTAGGTTTCAAGACAAAAATGAAGAATATCGAGTCAAAAATTACTTAAGAAGGTTTTAGGGTGAAACAAAATTTTCATTCATCCAGAATTTAAATCAAGCAAATTTGTATATCAAATTGAAGAAAATTGAAAGATCTATAAATTTAGAGAAAAGAATGTTTGGGCCTGATAACGAGCTGGGTACACCACCCTGTCAAGCGAACTAAATTATTCAAGTTTTCAATTTTATTAGTTTGTAATTATTTAATAGTATGCGTCACAAATAGAATCAATCTTTTGATGAAGTCTCCGAATGTCTCTTGCCACTCATTTTAACAACATGTCATCCATAAATCACAACACCAAAATTAGCCAATTATGAACTAATTGTATCCAACTTCAACATATAAATGCCCCCAAAACCTCATAACTCAATCACACAAAAATATTTCCTTCTTTCCCACATTTTTGTGTCACATCATTTCTCAAAATCCCCAAAAATAAATTATGAAGGCACAAAATAATAGTACCTTCTCTTTCTTCGCATCATTTTTGTTAGTTTTATCCGTAATAGTAATCAATGTATGCCCAAATGCATCAGCGGCGGGTGCAGCTGCTCCCGCCCCGACCACTCCTAACTCAGCGGCTGCAAGTACAACAGCCCCTGCAGTTGCTCCTGCTACACCGGCTGCGGCCCCGACTCCTATTGCAGGCCCGACTGATCCTATGTCGAAAGTGTGCATGGTTTATGCAGAAACGCCACAAGGGGAGCAACCAGAGGCATATCACTTCCGCATCCTTGTGGCCGCCTTTGGAAGGTATATCATTATTCTTATGTTACAAAATAAGTGTTCACTTTTTCAAGATTGATTTCGTACATGAACATAACTTTTAAAGTTAGCCGAGTTTGAATTAATAAGTTGAAGTTGAAATTTTGTTATTTATTTTTAATTTCAAAACATTTTCGTCACTTTTAGAAAGAATATATATAAGTTAATAGCTAGGTTTTGCAAAATAAAAACATATAACTATTTTTTACAAGATTGAAATAATACACAACCAATTTTTATAATTTACACAGTAACTATGGTTGATCAATATTCTGTGGGGAATCTTTTTGCAGTTTGAGACACAGACTTTCATATAAAATATTGTGAGTTTACTTATTTTAATAAAAATTTAATGAGTCAATTCGATATCAAATTTTTTTGGATCCCTTTTCGATATATAAAAGAGGCTATACTGAATTGGGTAAATAACAGATTTAGCGATTTACCAAAAAAGAAATTAAATATACATTTTTTGACTGGATTTCTAATAATCATTACATAAGTGTATGGAGGCATGTTAATGTTTTTGATGTTGTTGGTTGAACTTACAGTGAACAAGTTGCAAAGGATAGATTAATTTACAGTTACACTCTTGCTTCAAGCGGATTCACAACGTCTATCAACCCAGAACAGAAAGCGATTATTGAAAGTAAGATTTTTTGGTCAAATAATGTTATGTTTTCTTGAAAATAAAAAAAACTTCATCAACAACGACTGGCATAAATTCAAACCGTCTTAGCAAACAACAGCAAGAAAAAGCCTATCATTATGTTTAAATCTAATTTGGCTAACTCATGCGCTGTAGAGTTACATGACTTAGGAACAAAATTAATCAAAACCTGAAAAATAAAATTTGCGATGATACTACTACAATCTTCCAATATTTTTCCAATTGATTAAACAATTTCTTACCCGAAGACAATCGGTCTCCACTACTATTTGGCTCCATTGGTTGGCTTAATTCACTAAGGAGCTTCCCTAACATCTCTGGTTGGAGAGACCCTGCGAATTTTCTGCAAAACCCTGCTACCACCCTGCTCCCTTCCTCTCTACTTACCTCCCCACACTCCACACTTACCTAATTGAATTTAATCCCGTCAACATTTATTTATAATATTACTTAATTACGAGTCCAATATATAATTTTCTTAGAAAAATATGTTATAATTAAGAAATAATTTTGATTGTTGAATGCAGAGCAACCAGGGGTCATCTCTGTTAACTGTGATCTATGAGCCAACATAAAGATTGAATGAAGGGAATGAATCGAGAGATTAATTACTGCATAATTAAAGATATAATAACTATTTGTTTATTATTTTTTGTATATTCATAATTCATATATTATATATATGTCCCTTGTATTTCCCTTTTGAAGGTTTTAATATATAAAACATGAATGTCTTCTATGTATATTATGAATTTTTTATCCTATTTGGGCTTATTTACATAGGAAAGGTATAAGCCTCTCTTGGAATATTGAATTTAGGATCAATTTCACCATTTATTGAAAAATATATAGATCAAATTAAACTATCATTAATGAATGACAGTTGTGAGTAATTTTAACGAAATTCATAAGTATTATAGTTGTCATTTCTAAACAAACTAACAACAAAAAACATCAATCCCTCTTCGGGTATTTCTTAATGTGAATTTTAAGGTGGTTGTAATTTCGTGATGAAAGTCTTATCCTTATAAAATTGTTTATTGCAAGAATAATATCAATTATGTTTTGCTTTTGACTATTTTAAGTCTATCATTTACATGGTGTATAAATGGACGGTAGTTTTATTTAGGGATAATGATATATGCCTACGCACTTAATTATGTCACTTTCCAAAACTTGTACTCAATTTTAAAATTTTTATTTAGGCTACATCAAAATCAAATACGCGACAGATAACTCAATTTTGTTAAATCTAACTGAAATAGTTTGTTAAAAAGTCTAAACTGCCCTCAATAGTACTGATTTAAAATCAGAATGGTCTGACTGGTTTGATCAGTTCAAAATCGATTTGACCGGTTCAAATTAAAGTTTTTATTACTTTTATTTAATAATTATTATAATTTTTTAATAATTAAAGTAATATCAATAATAATAAATTATTATATTTTTTGGATAAAAATATTTTTTTGATAATAAAATTCTAAATTATATTTTTTAATAAATATAAAAATTAATAATTAATCAATGATTTAATTATTATTGAAATTATTTTAATTATTAAATAAAAAACAATTTGAACCGGTCAAATCAATTTTGAACCGATCATACCGATTTTAAATCAGTTTATTTAGAGTATTTTAAACTTTTTAACAAATTATTTCAGTTAGATTTAATATAAGTTGGGTTATATGTGACGTATTTGATATTGAGGTACCTCAAATAATAAATTTGGATACTAGTATTAAAAAGTGACATAATTAAATGTAGCTTTCTTCTTTTACTTTTATAAAAAATTTAGTTTTATGTCATTATCCATTGATCACATGGCTTTCACCTTGCATATCTAATGGTTGAAACACTTGAATTTTTTATTTAAAATCATGATTTGAGTAAATATTCAATCGCTTGGCACATGAAGAAATGCTCTAAAAACAATTTTATCTTATCTTAGACCTCATGAATATTATAAGTGGCATTCCCTTTTGAACACGAAATTTATTTCGAATTGTATTAAAAAATCAAAAGTCGAGGATAATAAATTATTATTATTTCTAACTCTGAGAAAACCATTAAATTGCAGTTTGATTCATGTTCCGAAAAAATAGAACTTCCCATTAAACAATCTGACAAAATTAAAAAAAAACATGTATTAAACATACAACAGCTCACGTCCTTGATCACTCCTTCCATTTGTAAATATTAACGAATTAAATAACAACTTACATACCGTTGTGATTTACATTTCAGAATTGTACATAGAAAAAATGACACTTTTGTGCACCTAAATATATACTTTTGACACTTTCATACATTAAATTTTGTTTTCTCTTTCTTCCATACCTTACTTTCATTTTGGACAATTTACCACTAAAATTCTCAAAATACCGAAATTACCCCTGGTCTAATGGAGAGAACCGGCCCAATTTTTTAAAGAGTGTGAAAAGACGAAATTACCCTCAACTATTCATCAAATTTTCAAGTGAATTCCATTGGACCCTCCTATTTTATCAAAACAGAGCCTCTTGCGGCGACGATGGGGGCGATCGCTGGAGCACCGTGAGCATCATCGATCGCCGGAGCTTACCTGCTAGGCTTCGTACCTACTGACCGGAGTGACCGGAGTTGGTGGAGGTGACCGAAGTTGTGCCAAAATTTTCACTCGTCGGAAAGTGTGCCGGAAAATATGTTTCGGCACACTTTCCGACGAGTGAAAATTTTGAATTCTTGAACTCATTTCTTATTTTCTCTCTCCCTCTATCTCTTTTCCGGCCATTCTGTGCCGGAGACGATCGTCGGAGCACCGCATTCTACCCTTTTGGTCGTTGCCCATTGCCCACCTCGTCGATGCTCGCTACCCGCTGCCCACCTCGTCGATGCTAGCCATTTTGTGTTGTGAAGGCTGCAGAGGAAGAACCATGGCCGGCTCCAGTGAAGAATCACCGGAGAAGACAAGAAGGAGGGGTCGAGGACGATGGGGTCGAGACGGACACCTTGGCAGAGGTGTTCTGGAGGCCTCGTCGGTCCACCGTTCTCCCCACATGCCGGAGAAACACCGGTGAGGAGGGGGTGGCGGAAGAGAAGGAGAGGAATAGTTGAAGGGGTGGCATACTTTTGATAATTTGATGAATAGTTGAGGGCAATTTCGTCTTTTCACACTCTTTAATTGGATCAGAATTAAACCAGATTTAATTTTGGTTCAATTCAGGGGTAATTTGGGTATTTCGAAATTTATGAAGAAAGTTGTCCCAAAATAAAAGTAAAGTATGTAAAAAAGAAAAAAAAATTAAAATATAAAAGTATATATTCAGGTACACAAAAGTCTCATTTCCTTTTTACATATCATAGAGTAAAGCTTTAATACAATATCACAACTCACAACTCATGTACTTTGTACAGTATCACATAAACTTTACATTTCCATTGTATAATATTATAACTTAAGATACAATATGATATTTATCTACAAGTTTTACATTTTTCTTGATTTATATCAACCATAGCATTCGATTTTCATTATTATATGTATAGTTGTAAATTTTAAATTTTAACTTACAAGTTAAACCAAAATTCATCTAATTTATTTCACAAATCAATTTCAAATTGAAGCTCAAACTCAATCAGAACTGAAAGACCAAACATCTAAGACCTGACCGGACCAACTTACACAATTATAATTTTAAATTCTCAGATTTAAGAACCGAGATGTCCGATTCGGTCCTATTCCTGACCCGTTTGCTTCCAGAACCATAGACACCCCTGAATATTTATACTATTAAATTGAATAAATTGCCCAATCAAGTTAAGTTCTTGTTTATGCGTATACGTGGACGTGTATGGTGCACAAATTGGTTCCTTGATATAAACACAGCGTTCATGTCTCAGTGGAGATGGAAGCTGTAACTTTCTCTCTGCGCGTTCACGTTCGTCTCCCCCTCAGACCCATCATCATGTTCCTTCTCAAGGTATCCTTTTCCCCATTTCTCTGTTTCTCTCAATTTCCTCATTTCTCTTTGTTTTGTGGCTTGAAATGTAGACTTGGAGGTCGACGGCTTTTGGTCTCTATGGCTACTTCAATTTCACCAAAGCTGGTTTCCTGTAAGTTCAGTTCTGCCTTTTTTGGTTTCTGGGTCTCATCAAAATTGAAACTTGCTTCTGGGTTTTGAAGTTTGTTTCGTACTCTTCAGCTTTGCATACCTATCATGTCGTGTGACTTTATTGACTCCAAAGTTACAGTAAAAGGTTTTGCTTGTTTTGATTACTGGGTCTGATGGAAATTCAGATTTGATTTTGATTTTGATTTTTGTTTGGTTGATAGTCCAACAGTTGATGCCATGTTCTTGAGCTTACAGTAGAGTTTGTGCCCTTTTGAGGGTTTTTGGATCAGCTTCTTGAAAGTAAATTAGAATTTGATTTTATAGGGTCTTAAAGTGAATAGATAACTTTTTGAACTTAAGGGCTTAAAATCATTTAATAATCAGTTAAATGTTAGGTTTAAAGGTGCTGATGATTGGTTTCCTTACCAATTGCCCCAAACTAAATATCATTGGTCATGCAAATCATCTCACGGTATAACTTCATTGAAATGGTCATCACAAAAATTATTAAGATGCAAAAAACTTGACATGGGATTCGTTAAACATCTTGGGGCCTCCTACTATGAGCTTGAACTTTTAGGGGATCAAGGTTTAACATGATATTGGAGGCAAGTGTTGATTGAATGATCGTGGATTTAGTGACCACTTTAGATGTAACCTGGAACCTAAATCTATAAGATTGAGCTTCTTTGGGTGAATCGGGTTTAACAAGGGGGCTGTGAGGGAATGAGAATGAATAAATGATAAAAAAACTTGGCATTTTCTCATTTTCATACAAAAGAGAGGTATTTGCTTTCTCATTAGGTCATTCCCACACAACCTATCCAAACAAAGCCTTAAAATGTTAGAAGCAATTAGGAAAAAGGAGTAGAAATTTGGCTTATATGATTTTATTTGCAATGTGGAGTCATTTCTACTGCATTTGTTGTTCTTTTATTTTCAGTTCAACTTGTGTGATTCTTCTTACATTCTAGCAGGATCATGCAAACACTGAAAAACTGTCCTATAAGTTAGTTATATGTATTTCATAGAGAAACACTTAACTAAATTTATCTTGGTTCCTAGATCTTAGGCAGTAGCTGTGCCTATCAGCCTTTTGTCCTTGCCAAAGAACTGGGCTAGCTGGTATTGAGTAGCTGGCATTTCATTTTCATGTTTTCAATAGTATTAGTCCTAAAACCTTGGTTGGCATGGTCAAAACCAGTATTTTCTTCTTTTGATGACCTCTTTCTTGTATTTTTCCCCTTTCCTCATTTTGAGATGAAGTACTGTATGATGGGTTCCAATTAATGCCTTAACTGTTAGTAATCTCAACTGCTGTGTTCTTTTTACTTGAGAGTAACTAAAGATCCTAATGAAGTATGGTAGTGCTAAAAGCTTCCATACACAAAAGTTTTTAATGATTTTTAACTCAATGGCAAGGGTTTCTCTTTATTATTTCCTGATTTCAGAGTTTGTTTTATTTTCCTGTAGAGAACATTCAAAGAAATTTAACCCAGAGGATTTGGAGGTAAAGATGGACGGAAAAAACTGCATAGTAACAGGTGCAAATTCTGGGATTGGATTTGCAGCTGCTCAAGGTCTTGCTTCACGGTGTGAATTTTAGTTTATTTGTCATCTTCCTTCTTTCTTTCTAATCTGTGATCATATTAAGCTTCAATAAGAATGTTTAACATTATAGTCATATCTGTTTTCAGTGGCGCAAATGTATACATGGTATGTCGTAATAAGGAGAGGGGAGAAGCTGCCATGTCTAAGATTCAGTCAGTGACTGGCAGCCAAAATGTGCACTTGGAGGTGTTTGAATCCATTTCAACTTCTCTGTTGTTCTTGAGATTCTAAGGCCAGTGGAATATGGCCAACCATTGTTTCATCATTTCTTAGTTTTGACGTGATTGTTAAGCATTTTATTTAACTTTCAGGTGTGTGACCTTTCATCTATCGGTGAGATAAAAACTTTTGCATCCAGGTTTTCTCGAAGGGATTGCCCGGTTCATGTATTGGTAATGATTGATCTCCTTATTCTTTATATGAGCACTTCTATTGTCACAATATAAGTAAATGCTTTTGCCGTAACATAGTGGAAGACAATTGGAAATCTTAATTAACTAACATCAATCTCTTTAGGTTAACAACGCGGGGTTGATTGAGAATAATAGGGTCTTGACATCAGAAGGGTGCATTCCTGATCACTCTCGTCGAATGTTAGATTTGAAACATTTACTGCATAACATTAATAATTATTGACCTTGAAAATATTTCTGAACTTCAGGTTTGAGATGAACTTTGCAGTTAATGTGTTGGGCACTTATACTATGACAGAGCTAATGGTGCCATTGCTGGAGAAAGCTGCACCAGATGCTCGTGTCATTACGGTTGCTTCTGGCGGAATGTACACATCTCCCTTGACCGAGGATTTACAGGTAAGTGTGGCTTTTGCAGAATTCCTTTTTAGTTTTATCAGTTGCTTCTAACAATTAGACCAGTGACACGTCCAACTAATTACTGGAATGCAGTTTAGCGAAGAAAACTTTAATGGGGTGCTACAATATGCCAGAAACAAGCGAGTTCAGGTATGTTTTCGTCTCCACGTTTTAGAAATAGATTATTGTTTTTTCTTGTGCTATAATAGTGTTTTTTGCGTTAGTGGCACATATCGTCGTGCATAACTTTGCTGCACGATTATTTGGTATGCACAGCCTACTTTACACTTTCTCATCTCAGAATTGGCAATTAGTTATGCATGAATTCAAATAATATAATTATGCAAGAGTTGCTTATAATCATTAGTTCAGTTCTCCTTAATTTATTCAAATAGCCACTCGTTTTTGGAGGGAGGGAGTATATCTTTTTGTTTGACTTCTTTATGCAGATACACTTCATATGCAAAAATAACTTACTGTTGGTGGTGATTGAGCCTGTAGTTTCGAAATTGGTTTCACATACAAAATCATGATATTTGAGTGAAATGTAGTCTTTCTAGCATTGGTTGTCTAAATTGCAAGTAGAAAGACATGCTACGCGTTCTAGTTCAGAATTTGAACTTGTATTTCTGGCTTATCAACATATTAAATATAGTAAAAAAAATTATTGTAGGAAATGCATGCTAAATAATTCATAGAATGATTTATGTGACATTCTGAATTATAAAAATCTGCTATACTGAACTGTCATTCATGGAGCTGCTGAGATCTTAATGATGTCTGTATGTGATTCCTAAGGTTGCGCTAACGGAAAAATGGGCAGAAACATACAAGAACAAAGGGATTGGTTTCTACTCGATGCATCCAGGTTGGGCTGAGACCCCAGGCGTAGCTACGAGTTTGCCAGAGTTCTCAAAGAAGTAAGAGAAACCCAAGCATTGTCTTCATCTTTATGCAAAATCATCCATCTGTCTAATTAATACCTTATCCTTATACCAGGTTGTCAGGAAAGCTTAGAACAAGCGAGGAAGGTGCAGACACAATTATATGGTTGGCTTTGCAACCAAAAGAGAGATTGATACCAGGTGCTTTTTACTTTGATAGAGCTGAAGCAACCAAACACTTAACGTTCGCAGGTACCAGAGCTTCTCATGCACTAATTCATTCCATTGCTGACAAACTTCGTGCCTTGTCTTCGCTATAGTTAGACTGGCAAGCAAGTATCGTATGATTTGATAGTGTATGTTTGTAATCAAGTGCATTGGCTTTTTCCAGAATGAAATTAGGACATGTAACAACAATTCTAATACTTTGTAACACACTTATTTCTATTCAATGTGAAACTTTATACTCGCCGCAAATGTAGAACATTTTGGAGTTTACACTTTCGGGTTCATCTCAAGAAAGTTACAATCCTTTTGGAGTAAAACTAAAAATCACATGTTCATGAATGAATCTTGTAGAAAAGACAATCAAGAATTCAGCTCCCTACTATCTGGTAACTGCAAATTTACATGAATTCCAACTGAACAAAGAGTTTACATCAGCTTTCATTTCATTTCCTGCACTGTCAATGCAAATTCAACAATGGCTTCCTCAACCAGTACTGCTCAAGCCTCTGAGCCGCGTACGCCCTGTAATCAAACTGAATGTTGTTCACGTAGGCCTGCACATGTCAGCATAACACGTTAGTGACACTCATTCCCTTTCTTGCCTATGCCTATGTATATGTATATGTAGTTGCAGCAGCAGAGTAGGGTTACTTACAGAAATCACGCCCCATAGGCCCCAGAATAAATGGTTTGCAAGAGTGTACTTCTCTGCAGCATCGACTAGCCGGTCAACTTCAGCCTCGCTGGGGTTGGCACCTATAGTGCCGGGAAGAAACATCACAAAGATAAGGTCACTATTTTATTTTACACCACAAGAACATCATCAATACCTAGAATGGAACAATCTAAATCTCATCTTTCAAATCAATCTTACTCTTACATAATATATCAGAAGCCATGGATTATGCTCAAGCACATTCATGATAGGTTTTGGCACTGAACAAAAACATATGTTCCAACAGAGTCTAAACTGTTTCCATTTAGTCTTCTAATAGATGTCAGTGCCACATCAAATATTGAGAGACTCTAATTGGGAACAGTTTCAAAATTTTACAACTAAATTGAACATCTGATAATACATAGACTAAATCGAAACAATTAAGCAACGTTTAGGACTAAATGAGCATATTTGAGATAGTATAGTACATGAACTATTTTGCAACATTTACCCTGAAAAAAAGCAATAACTTTTGATCCTTTGGGTTGGGAAGAAATTGAACAAAAGCAACTTCACAATAGACACAAAATTATGGTAACTAACTAACCTGAAAAGTTGAGATATGCCCTGACGAAATTTTGGCGCTCCTCCAGTCCTGTTTCCAAGAACAGACGTAAGAAATACTAATTGAGATTCAATGAAAGAGAAGATAAACTATCTGTACGAACCGGGGTATGCGGTATAGTCTAGGACATGAGGCGTCTCGGTATGATAATTCGCTGCCATTTCACAGAAGTGGTTTGCTAGGTCATAAGCAACAGGATTGAAGCTTGCATACTCGTAATCCTGTAAAAACCAAACAGTATAAGAATACAACTGCTGTAAGCTAAGTACTAAACTATTTTCCACACAATTTACCACAACAGTGAGAAAGCAAGCTCAACAGGACAGAAACCTGCGTACTCGCAAATCCTGTAAAACTGCACAATGTAAGAAAAATTGCTCTAACAAAGGTGAACCGTGCATTTTCGTTTCCTATTTTTCCCACAACAGTATTTTCCTTCTTACCGACGTACAAAGGAGAAGTTTGTCGACAGGAATGTGAATATATGTATATACTGAAGTATGATTGGGTCAGATACTTACTATCAATGTGAGTGATCTTGTTTCTTCATCCATCATTATGTTACCATACTGGAGATCATTGTGGCAAAACCCAATAGCTTGATTGATCTTCGATAACTCCCTCTCCACGACGTTAATTTCGTCCTCTAGAATGTACAATGTAAATCTCGTTGCATCTTGAGGGGAACACACATTTATGGCCACTCCAAGCCAGTTTCTGTGGAGGATAAATGCAAGGAATTAAATATATTTGATTCTCTGAAAGTGGCATTTCAAAGTTTGTTTTACAGATAAACACCTTATTCTGTGCCAGAGGAGTACCATCCTTGGACCAGGCACAATCAGATTGTGGAACTCTCTCATCTTAGCTGCTATCAGAGCAGAAATTTCAGGGTCACGCAGATCAGCAGCTGAAAGTGTCTGAAATTGAAAACAGATTAATGTCATGTAGAAAAATAGACCACGGTCAGGGCCAAACCGATACTTCCAATAACTTAATTCACCAGTAGATAACCAAAGTGAAGCTTGTTGTATTTTATGAACTCCAAAATTTTGTCTAACTGGGTTAATATGAGACCGATAGCTTTTGCTTTCACTGGACAAGTAAATAACTTGTAGCGTAATTGATAAGTTTTTAGCATATATATTACATGTTTCTAACCTCAATTTTGAAACTACAGTGCAGCTCAGGTGTGGTTCATTGGAAATTTACCATTTGATTCATTTATCTTTCCAGCAAAACCAATCTCCTTGTTATCTTTCTAACAAATTTACTACTCAATTTTACGTCAACATTCTATTTGAAAGAAAATAATGAAAATCTAATAAGATCCAGATTTCTGTTTCAGATATAATTAGTACAAACTGACCTACGGGAATGATTCAATGACTTGAACCAGAATTTTTAAGCCTAATGATTTTGCTCTCTCAATAGCACTCAATTTTATGTGACACACTTTTATAAGGAAATATCAAAGTTCCAATAGCTTGGAAATTGATATCAGAAACTTGAGTAAAGCAATTAATAGTTATAGCACTGTCAGTTAAACACTACAAACATACCCTGGCATGAATGAACTCCTCAATCCTCCCGCCTGAAAACCTCCCCAAAAGCCTGGGTCCTTGGCCGTGATGTGACATGCACTCAAATGTACGAATTTCATCATACCTATTGAAAAAAACATCGACACCTCTTCCGTAAATCCGAAGCAAGAGCTTGCGGTAAGCCCCTCCACTCTTTGTAGGCCAGTTTAACTGGTAAACCTCATTGGTCAAAGCACCCTTCAGTGGTACCACCTCTATCTTAGTCATGTCCTCCAAAACATCCCCCCAACCAGAACCTATAGAATGCAGGACCTTCTTCAATTCTATAGAGAAATTATGGAAGGAGAGGTTTGAACTTGATGCCATTCTGTATCTCTAAACAGTCACAAAACTCGATCTGCAATAAAGGCCATACCGAAACTATTTCCAATTAGAACTAGAAACAGCAAAACATAACTCAACTGCAGAAATTTCAGAATGTAAATACCCATTTCAAAATTCATTAAACAGATAGAAACCAATGACTAAGGCACTCGATTCAAAGAACATTTCAAAAACCAATCAAACCAAGAGAAACAATGAGGTGAAATACAAGAAAAAGAATCAAAATAAACATCAAAAGGGTCCACAGAAACAAGAAAATATTCCTTACAGCACCTAGTTCAAATAAAATACTTCAGAACTCATCAAACAGATAAAAACCAATGAGAGGAACAACAAGAAAAAAGAATACAAATAAATATCAAAAGGGTTCATGGGAAAAAGAAAGCTATCATACTTTAAAGCACCCAATTTAAAGAACACTTCAAAACTCATAAAACTGAGAGAAACCAATGAGGTGACTGACAAGAACAAGAATCAAAATCAATCAAAAATGTCCATAAGAACTAGACAACATGTCATAATCCAATGCACCCGATTCAAAAAACACCTCAAAATTCATCAACCAGATAGAAACCAATGAGGTAAACAACAATAACAAGAAAACCTGTCATCATCTAAAGCACCCAATTCAAAGAGCCCTTCAAAACTGAAATGCCCACATCCTAAATCATCAAAATAACAAAACCCAATAATCTGAACTCACACCAGAAGCTAAACACAGACGAAATCCCAAAACACAAACACCCAATTGGCAACATTTCTCAAAATAGAGCTCAGACAGAAGATTATAAACAACAGAATCACTAAATGGAAGAATCCCAATTCAACGAAGGCATATAAAATTAAAAAGAGCACCATTACACAACAAACAAAATCTCACCTGCAAAGATTCAGCGAAAACCCAGAAGCTGAATTTGCAAAATGGAGACGATAACTAGAACTTATGATCCTTACACAAAAAACCCAATCGATGCAGTCCAAAACAATGATTGACCCTACTGTGAACAACCATATATATAAGCACAGAAAAATCAAGAAAAAATAGATAAATATAATAATTTAAAAAACAAAAAATACCCACTTGCCAATGAAGTAAAATCAATATCAGATTATCAGCTTTAATTTAATAATAAAATATCGCAAAAAAAGAATCTATTTGGTCGGTCGTTCATTTTGATACAGAGAAATCGGAGAGCTGTAAATGGTAGAATTGAGTAATCCAATCATTTTACGGCACGTGGCGAATAAGATGGAGATGAATCTCCTGTGAGATTCTGTCATTTTCTGGGGAAGATCGCCAGTTCAAGTCAACTTGTGAAGGCCAATAGGAAGCTTACAAGTGTAATCGAAACGCAAAATGTAGTGTCGTCGAATTGGTTTAATCGGATAAAATCTCAATTTGTTGCGATTAGAAAATCTCATGAGCATGTCCCCAAATTCATTACTCTTCAATTAAAATGATTATCTTATTATCATACGTCCCTAAATTAATAGGACATTCTCTATATTTAGAAATAATAATAGCAGTTTCAAAAAAATATGTCATCAGTGGAAAATTTGTTTGCAGTCAGTTTCAAATGGGCTTTTTTATAAACGAAATTGGGCCTTTTCATTTATGTTATATGCATTGAGATTTTTTGGGTTTTTTCATGTATTTCACACCATGCACGATAATATTTTTTTTATCAGTGAATCAAAATTTTTTATGTTTTGAACTGATTTTTGTGTTAATCTTTTAACTCATTTGTCAGCATACAAAGTAAAAACCACATGTATAAGAATATTGAGTTCCGTTCAAAGTCATATATCATCATAAAATGGACATGTATAACTTAGATGTGGATATTTTCTTGAATGTGTGGTTATACAAGAATGAAAAGAAACACATAAAGAGCACGTTCGAATCAAACACTACTGGAGTTTTGTCATAAGAACGGCGCACAACGCGTGCATGCAAAAGGCAAAAAAACGCAGATACAGGGTAAGGATGGCACGCAATGCGCAGTTATTGTCACGCTGTTGCTAAATCGCAGTTATAAGATAACAACTGCGCACGCGTTTATATACACATGCGCAGTAAGAAGATTATGCCTGCACACTTTCTCAAGGACGCAGTCAGAAGTAACAATTTCGCATATTTTTTAGTGCGCATGCATAATCTTCTTACTGCGCATTTGAGAAAGTGCGTAGTGAGTAGGTAATGACTGCGTGTCAGTTTAGGTGCGCATACATTATGACAATGAGTTTTAAAAAATTTATTGCAGGAAATTGGCATCCCAAAATCCAATTCCCTGCAATAATTTTTTAAAAACCTCAAACAACAATCACCATATCATCGCCGAATAACAATAACGTTGCCAAAACCACAACAACAAATGACATTCAAAATTCATACATTTTCAATATTAAACGTTATAAAGTTACTGAATTATAAAAAAAGTTTGGGTATGAGAGAATAAAAACAACCTAAGCATAATCATCCTCATCTCATCCTCCGAGTCAGTCGGTGGCTCAGGCATTGGAAAATTGGTCGGATCACGCATGTGTTGGCGCAATTTTCTTCCAAATGCTTTACACTTCTTCTCCTTCTCCTTTGCCTTTGCAAGCTCTTAGGCCACTTACTGGAAAACTAGTTGAGCTATTTCCTCTCAGGTTTGGGTGAGTTGTGTAGCTAGCGTTTGATTTTGTTCTTGGAGTCGTTGAATTTTCTCATCTGTCCTTTGTACAAATGATGCAGTCTGCGAGCTCCCCTCGCCCGGTTGTCTAGCCTTACGTGGCCTCATAACAACTCTGTCAAACCCTCTGATATATCTGCCCCTCAGCGGACGACCGTATGTTAGTATATGGGCTCGGTTCATCAAGTCTTCCTCTTGCGGCGTCATCGGGTCGTTGTGGGTCGCACACCACTCAGTGAACAATCTCTGGACGCAGTCATGAAAGTAATGAAATAAACATTAATATGATTTTAAGGACCGATAATCTAAAATAAAAGATATTCTTAAAATTACCCAGTGATTCTTCAATTATGTGTCTTCGACGTCCGCGTAACGTTGAAAATGGTTCTCTATATTCGCCGAAATAGGTATTAGACCTTGTTTCTCCCTCTCTCTCGACAACTCCGCATACGAGATTTTGAATGATATTGGACCAGAGTTGTGATTTGGCTTTTTCTTTCGGTGCTCAGCCATTTCTGCCCCCAACTCCTAGCCAAATACATAAAATGAATTTAATTAAAGAATAATAGTTACAACATTTAAATAAAAGTTTACAAATTCGAGAGAAATACCCGCATCAATTTGGAGTCATAATGCTCCACGAGCCACCTTCACTGGTCCTTCTTCCTGGCCAGCTTGTATGGGATACCATTGTGTTGAAGCACGTCACTGTAGACATTTTAGGATCTCTTGTAATCATTTTTTCGTTGCTTATTTTTGGCCCGTGCTCACTCATCTATCCATTGTAGTAGTGACGGGGAGCGGAAGTCTACATCGTATGTGCTTTGCATGAGATGAAAAACAAAAGGTCAATATATTTGACAAAGAATGAAAAATTATGAAAAATAAATATTTTTAAAAATAGGGGTAATGACAGTTGACTACGCCCAACTATATAACGTTTCAAATTTAATACCCCAACTTCCAAATTTTCATTTGGGATACCCAAAAATTAAATAACCGACACTTAGCCCAACATCTGTTAAATCTAACTGAATTGGTCTGTCAAAAAGTCTAAAATGCCCTCAATAGTTTTGGTATGTTAAACCATTCTGATTTTTTCAATTGATATGATTATGAAATGACTATTTTACCCCTAATTGAATACCCAATTTAACTAATAAATTGAGGGCAAATTTGAATTTTCACTTACACAAATAATAATAATAATTCTTTAATAATTATATATGTATATATATATATATATATATATATATATTATATTATTATCATTAATTAATTAATAATTATACTAATTAAACCCTAATTAACCTAAATCTTCTTCACCCTCCCCTCGACGACCGCGCTCAGACGTCGCCGCCCCTTCTCCGGCCGCAACTCCGACCATCCTTGTCTCCGGCCGCAAGCCTCGTCAACGGCTACGTGGCATATCTGGGTTCAACCTCGACTGCTCATCGTCTCCTCCGTCACGAACCAGAGAAGCACATATCTGGCGATCTCGACGGCTACGTGGATTCGACCTCGATGGCTACGCGGAGGCTACGCGGCAGATTAGGGTTCGACCTCGACGGCTACGCGGCGGCTCTCGAGAACCTCGACGGCAGATCTGGGTTTCGACAGAGACGACCGTGCCTGCGCCGAGCTTCGGCCGGTCGGGGTTGCCGGTCGGAGTCGCCGGTCAGGGTCGTCGTTCGAGGTCGCCGGCCGGAGTGGCGGCGGTAGGGAGTGGACTGGTGTAGGTTTAGGGTTTGATTAGGTTTAGGTTTAACTTAGTTTAATTAATGATTAATAATAATATAATTAATTAATAATCAATTAATGATAATACATTTATTTAATTAATGAAAGAATTATAATCATAATTTATGTAATTGAAAAGTCAATTTTGCCCTCAAACCATTATTAAATTGGTTGTTCAATCATGGGCAAAATAGTCATTTCATAATTTTATCAATTGAACCAATCAGATTGGTTTAACAGACTAAAACCATTTAGGGCATTTTAGATTTTTTGACAAACCAAATAAGTTAGATTTAACAAACGTTGGGGTAAGTGTCGCTTATTTAATCTTTGGGTATCCCAAATGAAAATTTGGAAGTTGGGGTATTAAATTTGAAACGTGACATAGTTAGGTATAGTCAACTGTCATTACCCCTTAAAAATATTACCTGCAATTTGTTCATGAACTCCATCCTCAACTCCTGTGGCACATCACGCCACTGTCGATACCAATCGGGACAATGGAGCGAAAAATGGACCCCGTGACATTCACGAGTCGCTCATAGGTATTATTTTTTGACTTCCAGTCCTTCACAATAGGAAATTTCAGGTTCTTCGACCATTGGAGTTTTAAATTCTTCTGTCTCAAACTATCTGCCGCGTCCCGTTCCCAGTCAGTAGAAACATCACCCCTCATTTTCTTCTGTCGTGTCCACCCGTCCACGACAACCGAGACTGGTGTGTTTACATCAAAATACAGCTCCCGGTCAAATATTCTTGGCTCGTCTAGTCGTTGCCATCTTGACGGGCCGGGATCTTGTGGGGGACCCACACAGGAGGGCACGAATGGATCGACTCGTGACCAGAGTCGGCAGCAGACCCGAGAGTACGATGGTAGGGAGAAGACGAGGGAGACTCGCCAGGCTCATCCAGGAGCCCGTCTGCCCAGAAATCTAGACCCTTCCTTTGTACCTCGGTCTGGTCGCGTAAATCGACCTCGGATTCCCACGGGGATATGGTGGTAGGTCTACTCTCACCTATGGTTATTCCAGGCAGGGATCGCCTTTGTCCTTCATCCTCAGCGTGTGTGGCTGCCACAACGGCCGCTGTGGCCGGGTCGAGCTCGACAGTGTGATGTGAACCTATATCTCGAACAGACGATGCACGAGATGATAGATTTTCGACACGAGAAGTTCTCTTATACAACTGCGAAAAGCCTACAAACTTTTTCTACTAGAGCTGCTCTTTCTTTATTTCTTTTCCCTTTCCCTTATCTTTTTTTGCCATCTTCTGAAAACAAGATCAAATAATGTAACCCAAAAATGTGTATTTAAGTAATCACAGAATAATAATACATATTGATTCTTAACAAAATCAACAATGTCATCAACATATTAAATCTAGATATTGTTCAATTTAAATAATTACTAAATCTCAATTTACATTGTGTGCATTGTGTAACACAACACTTTACTCATTCTCTAACATATCAATTATAAATTAAATTTCATATTAACAATGTACATTTGATGAACATATACATTAATCAAATTAACATAACAATGTACATTTTATGGCAAGAATGGATCGACTCGTGACCAGAGTCGGCAGCAGACCCGGGAGTACGATGGTGGGAGAAGACGAGGGAGATTCGCCAGGCTCATCCAGGAGTCCGTTGTTGGGCCAAAATGTGACGTGATAACGTCGCACAATGGTTTCCACGTGCAAGTGCACACGGGTCGCAAGTAATAATATTTATATGATTCGGTAAGATACCGAGTCGGTCCACAGGGATTAATATGGGGTTTACGACTAGTTAATAAAAGTGTTTGCAATTATGACAATGATATTAGCGCGTGGTAATGATAACGTATGATTCAAACGCCTAGGGTGCTAAACAATCATCAAGTGAATAAGTTCGAGAGATAAACAAGCTATGGATTAAACGGTTGGTCGAGCCTATGTCTTAGATACCGACCTCGCCTTTCGGTAATGAGGTTGGCCTAATCCCGAGTGTTCCCGTGCCCCTTCGGTATTGAGAAAACTCGAGACCGCATACAATCGACAATAAACGGCTAAGGGTTAATAGAAGGTGCCAAGACACGGTCTTGAGCCTTCAACCCTCGGTGGTTGCTACGTCCGGGTTCTAATCCTTCCCTTTCGATATCGGATAGAACACCTCAATCATATATTGTAAAACGTCACTTAAACAACACATGCATTCAAACAACAATCCACACAACACATTTGTTCATCAATAAATCGCTAATCTCATTAAACGTTACATTCACATTATATATTGTCTAGCACCCATGGCTAAGGGGTTTAGCCCATAACCATGGTGCTCAAGCTTAGCATCAACATGGTGGTTACACTAATACACATGAAGAACATGAAGAACATAAAATAAAAGGATAGGAAATGCTCTTGGAATCCCGAGTAAGGTGTGTCTTCAATGCGCGATGAAGACCGGTGGAACTATCGATGCCTTTGGTGTCGAGGAAGATGAAGAACGCTCTAGAAACCACGAAGAACACTCAAGAACGCTTGAAGAATGGCTCAAAAGCTTCTTGGTCTCGTTTTCTCTCTCTATCTTTCTTCCTTCTCTTCACAAAGTGTCTCTTCCCCATTTATACTTTTCTGATTCTGAGGGAAGGCACGATCGTGGCCTGAAAGGCACGATCGTGACTATGTATGGGTCACGATCGTGGGAAGGAATAGGCACGATCGTGGCTTGGTAATGTTGGCGATCGTGGCTTCGTCAGGCACGATCGTGGCTCGGGGTAGGTAAGATATTTTTAATCGCCTCGATCCTCTACCCCATAAAGCCACGATCGTGGGTCTTCGAGGGGCGATCGTGCCTACCTGGGACACGATCGTGACTCCCCCGTGACTGAGATCGGGGGAGTCCACTATAAGTTGGAATTAAATCACCAATATATTTCAAAGGGGGGCCAAGATCGTGACTGGCTGAGTCACGATCGTGCCTAATGAGCCACGATAGTGCCTAATGGAGGCACGATCGTGACTAGAGCTCTCTGTCCGGCTGTTTGGTCAACGCCCTTTGACTTTTTGCTCGGTGCCTCGTTTTTGGCCCTTTTTCCTCCCGAACCTGCGTACGTACCTCAAAACACCAAAATGCATAAAATATGCACTCCCGGGCCTTACTCGGCCACTAACGGACGCAATTGCACCGAATTGTGAGGTTAAACGGTCTCGAAACGAGACCTTTTGACCCCACAACAAACACACCCCACTTAAACACTTATCGTCCCGATAAGTCAACAAGTGTACTGCAAAATTCACCGAGTTAAGAACCCTGAGTCAACTCACTAGGAGGAGCTCGGCATCTCCTAGGGGTTTTAGGCAAACACCCCCGAACCGAAACAAGTAAAACAAACGGAACAACATACCACTATCCTACAACGACAAAACACGACACTACTAGACTCAAGACAATACTATTCCTAACACACACATTGAGACTCCATAAGCACAGTTCGTAATGACAATCAAGTACTCATGTGAACTCGAAATACTCATGCAAAGGACACCGTGCACGAAGGGTATCATTTTCACTTCGCATACATGTTAAGCTACACTTGCCCTTACACAACATGCATCACATATAAATCCCTTTTCCTCAATACTTTGGTGATCATACCTTAATGGTTCGGACCGATCCCGATGATTTCTAGACCATAGCCAAAAGTGAATCCATACGGTAGGGCTTATTTGGCTTGTAGTGTAGGTTAGACTCGGGTGGGTGTTTTAGAGGGATAATTCAGGAAGATTAATGGTGCTCAATTCCTAAGTTGCCTCAACCTCACAAACCCCATTACACTTCAATCTCTCCCCAAGACTCGTTGTCAATCACTTGTTACCCCCTTTTACCCCAAATCATCATTTCCCATCTTTTCTGCTTTGATCACCGACACTTTCTTCTGCTTTTGGTTTACTCCACAATGCTAAATTTCGACCACTTTGGCGATTTGCATTTGGGCTTTCGTCCGGGTTCGGTTTGTTAGTTTTCCTTTCATAGTGCTTTTCTTTCCTTCGGCATTTTTGCTCTCCTTCTTAGGATCTTCCGGCATGTCAAGTACTTCACTTACACTATCTCATTTTCTTTTGTTGTCCTCAAACCCGAAACGCAGCAGTTATCGAAGTGTCACATTTGGTGTCTTCCTAGCAGTGATTTTTTCTCCCAATGGCCCTTCTATCTTTTCATTTCCCCAAAACCCCATGTCACCGTTTTCATCCCTATACAATTGACTACCCCTTCCCCCCCACTCGTTGAAGCAACTAAGCAATGAGAGACTCGGGTTCGTGTCACAGTTAGGCAAATGAATTTAGGTTTCAACATGTGAGGTTCATAAACAAGGCATTTTGGCAAGAGAGGGTACTATGGATGGCGGGTAATGCCTACGAATCTTTTCCTTTGGTCTATGATCTTTTTGGCCGAGGCCACATGGTCGATCCATTAATCATATAATCACGAAGCATTGATGAGGATGCATATAGTGTAAACAAAAAGCATGACATTCACACATAACGTGTTATAATGTATTCATACCCTTTGGCCCACAATGGCCTTTTCCACACTTATCTCAAATTCGACATTTACACTATCATGCCATCAATTCATCATGCTCACAACAATCTCAATTTGGGCAAATGCCCCACATACTCGAAGTCAAACAACCATCAATTTTAGCAAAGCAAACTAACATGTCAAATGCAATGAAACTAAACATGTAAAGTCATACATCACCAAAATAAAAGGGTCATCCAAACCGACCCAAAATACACAAATACAACAAATTCTAGACTCAATAGTGGTGTGTGGGACACACTCCACACTTAGGGTATTATTATACCCGAACTTAACTAAACCCGACAGTGGTGTATACCCCGTACACACCACACTTAAGACTCAACTGCGCCTAACTTTCACGGCGACACCCTTATATAAAATAAACCCGACAATACTACTAATCAAAGCACAACAACCCACATAGAGGGGCAAACCATTCAAGGTTCCAAGGCGATCACAAGCCTTAAGCAAGATCAACTCAACTTAATAATCATAGGAGAAAGTACATACTACCTTTCTCGAAATAAAATGGTTGACTTGGCGTGATGGTTTGTCCCGGGTGTTGACTTGTTCGTTTTGCGAAGGAGAGGTGTACGCCATAGGCGTCGTGATTGCACCGGTTCCTTTATGCGAAAAACAAACAAATATTAGTGCATTGGTTAGACCCAAATAAACTGAATTGCGGGAATTTACACAGATGGGGTTAGAAACTTGGGCTGCCTCCCAATAGCGCATTTGTTTAACGTCGTTAGCCCGACGAATCTGCGGTTTCTACACCGCTCTTCCAATCTCGGGCTGTGTGCAATCCGGTGGCTTCCACCAGTTCCACTGTAGGTCTTTTTCCCTCCGCACCGTCACTTCGGTGCTCTCCACAAACAGCTGGTCTACCCAACTCTTCGGTAGCCACACCGTCTTCATTGTTGTTGGTGTCACAACGCCTTTCCTCCTTTTCTTGCTCCTCTTCTTCCGGTTCCGAGGAGACAGCTTCTTTCCTGGAGCAGTAGCTCCCAACTTCTCGTGCGTCTCTAGCACGGTTGTTTCTTGTACGGCCTTTGCTTCTCTTTCGGCCTCATTCTCACCCTCGAGTTCATCAAACAAAAACTTCTCGAACTCAACTTCTTCGAGTTCCTCAACCACAGATATGGACTCCACTTCGTAACTCATGGAGCTTGGCCTAACTTCTCGTCCTTCTTGTCTCGGGTCTACTTCTACTTTGGAAGCTTTTGGCCCTTTCACTACCTTCTTGGGAACCACAACCGCCCCGTTTTCCTTCTTTCTGGGGCTTGACCTTTCATCGGATGTTGGGTTCTTGAAGGTAATTGATTCACCTCCAATGGACATTCTTAGCACTCCACTTCTGACCTTGATGCAAGTTTCTGTGGTTGCTAGAAACGGTCTTCCCAAAATGAGGTCCAAATCCTGGCCTGCTTTGTAGTCATGAACAACGAAGTCTGTAGGCACCTGATGCTTGCCTATCTTCACCAATAGGTTTTGAACAACTCCCACTGGGGTAACCACTGAATGATCGGCGAGTTGCAACACCACCTCCGTCTCCTCCATGCTTGACAACCCGAGCTTCTTATACAAGGTAAGAGGCATCATACTCACTCGGGCACCTGCATCGCAATGTGCCATCAGTTGAGACGAGTCTATCCCGACAGGCACTACAAAGCTTCTGGGGTCCTTCATCTTCTGAGGTTGGGACTTAGACAAGGAGCTCACCACTGTACCAACATAGATGGCATTGACATGCCTCTTCCCATTGTCCTGCGGACACTCGGTGTTACTGGGAAGAGTTCCCGCTGGTCTTTGCGCATTACGTTGCTCCCATCGTGCCTCACTGTCCCTCTGGTTTCTTCTTAGCTCGTCGGTCACCGTCGTTTGACTTTTTATGAAGGCCTCTAACACATCTCTGAGCGACTCATCGCCCTTGGAGTTAGAGTGTTGACCCTTGTCGTAGGTTGACAGACGGTTATTTTGGCCATTGTTGCCACCTTGGGGACGATCCGGATACACTCTGCCATAGCTACTAGCGTTGGCCTGTGGTCTCGCTTGGTAGTTGTTTCCATATGCTTGGGGGTGGTTCTGCACCGGACGATCTTGGTATCCCCGTGCATTTCCCGGTCCCCCAAAGTTGCCCTTGTTGTTGTTATTGTATTCCATGCGGTTTACTCCCGCTTGAGGCCGCAGATTCCTTCCTTGATCTCCTTGCGCCATGTTCAGAAGCCTGTTCATCTTGTCTGAAAGACTTTTCATTGTCACTTGTTCTTCTCCTTTTCGTGCCGGCGGGGGTCCTTGGTTATTCTGGACCGCTTCGGGTTCATTGTATTCATAGCTTTGGAGCGCAACTTGCTCCACCATATCGAACACTGCGCTCGGGGCTATAGATAGAAGTGACCCTCCAGAACCGGCATTCACCGCCATTTGAGATGCTTGATTCAGACCCCAGTAGAATGTCTTGTTCAAGACCTCATCACATATTTGGTGGTCCGGACACTTCCTCAGCAACTGCTTAAACCTCTCCCATGTCTCTCCAAGAGTTTCCCCCTGGAATTGGGTGTAGTTGTTGATGTCCTTCCGAAGCAGACCCTCCTTTCGAGGTGGCACATATTTTGACAAGAATGCTTTCTCGAGACTCACCCAATCTCGCTTCTCGCGAAGAGGTAGCGTCATGTACCATGCTTTTGCCGCCCCTCCCAAAGAGATGGGAAGTAGCTTGGTCTTGACTAGATCCTCAGGATAACCACTGGCCGTAGTCTCCACGACGTCTTCTAGAAGCTTGAGGTGATTGTGGGCATCGGTGTTGTTGCCCATAAACTGCGGATTTGTCCTCAGTAGACTCAGCATTACTGATGTGAGCTCGAAATCCGGAGCTTGGTGGTAATTGTCTACCCGTCTTCTATGTCTTGGTTGACGAAACCTCGGAGTTTCTCTCCCCCGCCTCCCTCGCGATCCTCTAGGGGGAAGCGGAGATAATTGAGGCATGTCGTCATCCTCGGCATCATAGTCTTCGTGATCCTCGGATCCAAAGTACGACCTTTCATTATTATTTACCTCCACGGGAACTTCTTCTCGATCTCTCCCCAGAATGGGAGGTCTTTGTTCCACCCTAGCGGGAGTCTCATCCATACTTCTTGACTGAGCCATACTTCCACTAATACGCTTCCTCAAAGCGTTGTTTCTCCGGCACAAAGCTTCGATTTCTGGGTTGCAATTAAACTAAGGCACTCCCGAGCTTCGGGTCATGTACCAAGTAAGTACCTTCAATTAAACTAAACAATATCAATATCACAACAACACATACACAAGCATTTACCAATCGTAGACCGATTAATCCCCGGCAACGGCGCCAAAAACTTGTTGGGCCAAAATGTGACGTGATAACGTCGCACAATGGTTTCCACGTGCAAGTGCACACGGGTCGCAAGTAATAATATTTATATGATTCGGTAAGATACCGAGTCGGTCCACAGGGATTAATATGGGGTTTACGACTAGTTAATAAAAGTGTTTGCAATTATGACAATGATATTAGCGCGTGGTAATGATAACGTATGATTCAAACGCCTAGGGTGCTAAACAATCATCAAGTGAATAAGTTCGAGAGATAAACAAGCTATGGATTAAACGGTTGGTCGAGCCTATGTCTTAGATACCGACCTCGCCTTTCGGTAATGAGGTTGGCCTAATCCCGAGTGTTCCCGTGCCCCTTCGGTATTGAGAAAACTCGAGACCGCATACAATCGACAATAAACGGCTAAGGGTTAATAGAAGGTGCCAAGACACGGTCTTGAGCCTTCAACCCTCGGTGGTTGCTACGTCCGGGTTCTAATCCTTCCCTTTCGATATCGGATAGAACACCTCAATCATATATTGTAAAACGTCACTTAAACAACACATGCATTCAAACAACAATCCACACAACACATTTGTTCATCAATAAATCGCTAATCTCATTAAACGTTACATTCACATTATATATTGTCTAGCACCCATGGCTAAGGGGTTTAGCCCATAACCATGGTGCTCAAGCTTAGCATCAACATGGTGGTTACACTAATACACATGAAGAACATAAAATAAAAGGATAGGAAATGCTCTTGGAATCCCGAGCAAGGTGTGTCTTCAATGCGCGATGAAGACCGGTGGAACTATCGATGCCTTTGGTGTCGAGGAAGATGAAGAACGCTCTAGAAACCACGAAGAACACTCAAGAACGCTTGAAGAATGGCTCAAAAGCTTCTTGGTCTCGTTTTCTCTCTCTATCTTTCTTCCTTCTCTTCACAAAGTGTCTCTTCCCCATTTATACTTTTCTGATTTTGAGGGAAGGCACGATCGTGACTATGTATGGGTCACGATCGTGGGAAGGAATAGGCACGATCGTGGCTTGGTCATGGTGGCGATCGTGGCTTCGTCAGGCACGATCGTGGCTCGGGGTAGGTAAGATATTTTTAATCGCCTCGATCCTCTACCCCATAAAGCCACGATCGTGGGTCTTCGAGGGGCGATCGTGCCTACCTGGGACACGATCGTGACTCCCCCGTGACTGAGATCGGGGGAGTCCACTGTAAGTTGGAATTAAATCACCAATATATTTCAAAGGGGGGCCACGATCGTGACTGGCTGAGTCACGATCGTGCCTAATGAGCCACGATCGTGCCTAATGGAGGCACGATCGTGACTAGAGCTCTCTGTCCGGCTGTTTGGTCAACGCCCTTTGACTTTTTGCTCGGTGCCTCGTTTTTGGCCCTTTTTCCTCCCGAACCTGCGTACGTACCTCAAAACACCAAAATGCATAAAATATGCACTCCCGGGCCTTATTCGGCCACTAACGGACGCAATTGCACCGAATTGTGAGGTTAAACGGTCTCGAAACGAGACCTTTTGACCCCACAACACCCGTCTGCACAGAAATCTAGACCCTTCCTTTGTACCTCGGTCTGGTCGCGTAAATCGACCTCGGATTCCCACGGGGATATGGGGGTAGGTCTACTCTCACCTATGGTTATTCCAGGCAGGGATCGCCTTTGTCCTTCATCCTCAGCGTGTGTTGCTGCCACAACGGCCGCTGTGGCCGGGTCGAGCTCAACAGTGTGATGTGAACCTATATCTCGAACAGACGATGCACGAGATGACGGATTTTTGACACGAGAAGTTCTCTTTTACAACTGCGAAAAGCCTACAAACTTTTTCTACTAGGGCTACTCTTTCTTTATTTCTTTTCCCTTTCCCTTATCTTTTTTTGTCATCTTCTGAAAACAAGATCAAATAATGTAACCCAAAAATGTGTATTTAAGTAATCACAGAATAATAATACATATTGATTCTTAAAAAATCAACAATGTCATCAACATATTAAATCTAGATATTGTTCAATTTAAATAATTACTAAATCTCAATTTAAATTGTGTGCATTGTGTAACACAACACTTTACTAATTCTCTAACATATCAATTATAAATTAAATTTCATATTAACAATGTATATTTGATGAACATATACATTAATCAAATTAACATAACAATGTACATTTTATAGTAATGAACATATTAACAATATGTTTGCATATTGACAATGCAAATTAACATAACAATTTGTTAATATGCAACACTTTGCATATTAACAATGCAACAACAATATACAATATACACCGGGCAACACTTTGCATATTAACAATATACAAATTGCATTATGTGCATTGTGTGCTTAACAATAATACAAATTGTATTGTGTGCATATTAACAATATACATTAACAATATTAACAAATATACAAATTGCACACAATGTTGCACACAATTTGTAAATTGCATATACAAATTACAAATTGCATATACATTAAAATATATTAAAATAAATAAATATATATATGTATATATATATATATATTTTAATAGCAGGTATCAAATACAAACCAGGGGAAAATGTCCAAACGTCCAAACTGTATAATATGGAGTGCAATGTTGTATAACCATGTAGAACATGTAGTGCAATGTTGTATAACATGTTGGACCTGTGCAAAATTGAAGCAATGTATAACACGTAGTGCAACGTTGTATCACTGCCACGTATCGCAATCTAAGATAACGCGCTTATTAGATCCGACGGTTAGACATTAGTTTGGACGTTTAGACATTTTGGGCGAGTTTGTAATTGAGTGCATCCATATATATATATATATATATATATATATATATATATATATATATATATATATATATATATATATATATATATATATAGGGAAGCATTCGACTGAGAACCAATTGTGGTGTGAGAACATGAGAACCACTGAACAATCACTTATTTCCATTAGACATTCATTTATTTTCAATGACCAAAATCTTTCCGTTGGACATTCATCTATTTTTGATGGACAATCACTTTCATCGAATATCAACATTTTCATTGGACATTCACTTATTTTCATTGGACAATATCAGTTCTCACATTCTCATAAAAAAAATTAGTTCTAAACTGATTTGTCCCTCCCACCTCTCGCTGGTTCTCCCCACCATCGGTAATATATATATATATTACCGATGGTGGGGAGAACCAGCGAGAGGTGGGAGGTGGGAGGTGGCACCGCCGGTGAGTGGCGGGAGGCGGCACCGGCGAGGATGGGAAGAGAGAGAGAGAGGGAGGTGGCGAGAATGGGAAGAGAGAGAGAGAGAGAGAGAGAGAGAGCGGGAGGCAGCGAGAGGGTTGGGTTAGGGTTCGAGAGGAAACAGAAGAGAGAGAGAGTGGAGAGAAAATAGAAGAAAAGGGTTTTTGCTAGGTTAATGGCAGGCTAACACCTGCGCACAACTTTATGTGCGCAGTTGGTACGCGTAGTGACTGTGCATATTTCACTGTGCGCAAGCTTTAATGTTTGAAAATGTTGGCTTGAATATTTGAAAATGTTGACTTGAATGGTTGACTTGATATTCCGGCGACTGATCGGCTATGATCTTGTGGTTCGATTTGGCTAAAATTCAATCTCTACGTATAATCCATCATGATCTACACATCCAATGGTTTGAATTTTTATAATTCACTTTTATTACATTCGGGATTGGGAGATCGTATATTTAGTGTATGTGAACCCTCAGTTTTCATAATCCTAAACCTCTACATTCAAGACGATTCAATGTTGCCAAAAAAATTTTTCAAATCCAAGCGTACGGATGTAACCGAAGATATGTTTCTCTTTGTCGGGTAAAATATTGAACAATTTTATTTTCAAATCGATCTCGATCAAGTACCAGATGAGTCGAAACACGTGTGTATATACCGCGATCATCAATTTTTTGGCTAATATGTTAGTCGATTTGACTAAAATTTGGTTTGGTTTCATGCATAAGAAACAAACTATCATAATCAACACATACGATTAAAAAAAAATTCAATCGTAATCAAAAATTGAGGTCAAACGTGTATTTGATCTAAATAGTCAACAGTATATACTTAAGAAGGGCGCACAAATGAAAATGCGCCGTCCTTAAGTTACAACTGCGCGCATGAAGAAGTGCGCCGTCCTTAACACTTGGAAATTTTTTTAGTCCAAACTACAAAGTTTACATTTTTTTTGAAATTGGGACATTATAATCGTACAAATTTGCAAACTTTTAAATTTATTATCAATTGTGAACGAAATTACAACACTTTCAATCAGACACATAGTCTTCATGTCCATCCATATTGCTATTGTCGGATGCACTACTACTATATTCTTCTATGACTGGTGGTATGTCGGCAATTTGGACGGGCGGTACAATTTATTGGAACTGAAAACCGCTAAGATCAATTGTTATTCCTCCCGGCCTGGCAATCTCAATTATGTTCGTTTTTGGCTCTTGGTAAGGCTTGTTCACTTCGTACGTGGGGGCTTCTTCGACTGTACGGGCCAGTGTCTTCGGGTTGTAACAACCCCTCTGGCTGACAAAGTTCACAACTTTCCACCCGCGACCAGTTCTCAGATCTTCGACATAGAAAACCATTTTTTCCTTTAAGGAGAGACAGAAAGGGTTCTCCCTATGACAATTGGTTGTCGTGTTAACCAACATCAACCATCGATCATGTCTTAACCTGCTCTCATCGTACCATCTACACTTGAACACAACCACATGTAAACTCTGGAGGTATTTAAGTACGCAGGCGTACTTAAATACCCTAGAGTTTACATGAACTATCCAAACTCTGTACTGGATATTCATTTTGCAATATGAATGAAAAAACTTCCTCCCAGAGCAGATATGATGTACGTCTTTTTCTTCAACTGTTCCATTAAAAGCTTTTCTCGCCCGATGCAATCGATGAGTTCGATGTAAGTACATGTGTGCACCTAAGTACAACGTTCTCCCCCGTTTATGAATGGAATCAATGTCGTCCATGCATATAAGACAAGCCTTTTAACCTTTTGTCTGAATTCCACCCAACATTCCCAACCCTGGATAATCGCTAACAGTCCACATCACTGCAGCACGCATTTGGAAAGCTTCATTCTTAAACCCATCCCATGTCGGAACTCCTTGATGCCATAGTTCATGCAACTTCTCGATCAGTGGCCTCATAAAATTATTCAAACATTTACCCGGTGACTTCAGACCAGATATCAACATTGTCAGCAGATTGTATTCCTTCTTCATTTCCATTGATGGGGGGAAATTTAGCGGGATAACGACGACGGGCCAAAGGCTATAATGCGGTGTGTTTAGTCCGAACGGACAAAATCTGTCAGTTGCAATAGCGAGGCGCACGTTACGAATGTCTGCTAAAAACATAGGTATGTCATGTCAAACGTAATCCAATCTTCCCCGTCTGCTGGATGTTTGAGTATATCATCGTCCACCCTCTCCCGCTCCCCGTGCCAACACATCCACTTAGACGTCTCGGGTACGGCAAATAGTCGATGCAAACGCGGTGCCAATGGAAAATACCACAATGTCTTCTTTGCCACAATCAAACTTCCAGCATATTCGTACCGAAAATCTCCACATACTGGACACT
Organism: Geranium rotundifolium; assembly: GCA_963920655.1. NCBI lineage: Eukaryota > Viridiplantae > Streptophyta > Magnoliopsida > Geraniales > Geraniaceae > Geranium > Geranium rotundifolium. Next base: position 8,197,834 of record OY987319.1, on the reverse strand, counting down.
CTGTGGAATTTATATGCTCTTTGTAGTACAATATGCAACTGTGGTAACATGCATCATATTTCACAACCGGCAATTCTATTGACTTCAATTTCTGCTTCGCTGATGCGTAGTTTTCCACACGCGCATTGGGTTGCGGCAACTTGCTGGAAACGTACGCAGGTACATCGTCAAATGTCGTGTCTGTCATCCTCGTCTTATGTTTGATTGACAGAATTTGCAGCAGTCCGGCCAACGTTGTATCATCGCTACCATCATACAATGGTTTCTCCATCTCTGCCACCAACCGCTTGTACTATGTCATTGTTGCTTTAGCAATATCAACATCTACTTGAATCACCATATCAATTGCTTCTCCAAGTTGTTCAACTCTAACATCTCGACCTGGGTCTACATCATGCACGAACTGATGAACATGATCAACCACGGGATTGTGAACAAGGGAATAATGAAGACCCTGGTTACTGCTCTCCCCGACTTCTCCCAATTCGCCATGTTTGGTCCATATTGTATAGTATCTCATGAAACATTTTCTAAATAAATGTGACAAATGGTCGGCATCTCGTGGAAACGAAAATTACAACATGTCAAACACGAGCACTTGAATCGGTCTGGACCGTATTGTATAGCATTTTCTCTCGCAAAATTACAAAACTGCTAACACCTCTCTTGAAAGCATTTGTTGACCTATCCATTCCCATCCACGATCGATCCATTTTTTATCTACGTTTGAAACAATCACTAATTACTAAATCACACTACTATATCTAAATTTTATTTCGAAATAAAACGATATATATATATATATATATATATATATATATATATGTACATACCTTATAATAGACGAATGATGTGCACGTACGATGTCTCCGGTATTCTTGATACGTTTATTTGCCTCTATAATTTATCTTCCCCACATATATTTGAACCCTCAATTTTGGAAGAAATACCAATTCTCTAAACTCTCACAACACAACACCAACTTTCTGCAATTTATAGGCAGAAACACAACAACTGCACACTCTCCAAATGTACGCAGTTACAAGCTAAGGACATCGCACATTCACAGCGTGCGCTATCCTTGCAATGGTTTCATAACGGCTACAACTAAAGCCGACCGTTGCCAACGGTCGGCAATTTAGGGAAATGCTTCAGACTGCGCACTCAAATTTAAGTGTGCAGTCGTTATATTTTAATTGCGCATTTTAATGTGTGATGTCCCTGCCTTAACTACTGACAGCACACATTTTGTGTGCGTTGTTCTTGTCGTAGTTTACGCATGCGCTCGTGCTCTACGTGTGCAGGCTCAAGACAATATAGTGTAGTGAAAACAAATGTTGAACCGATGGACAATAAGGTATAAAAACACTAATTACAATGACGTGAACGTGTGCATCGTAAACCCATCGAGACACCAATTTGACTTGTTAAGAGAATGGATTTAAGAATGTTTAAGAGGAAACATTGACGTGGGCATGACTTATTCAAAAGAATGCGGTATATAAGGGTGTATCACCAATTACTTAATATTCGATCATAGAACATAAAAAAAAAGTGTATTGAGGGTTTGATGTCGCTTGTGTAGTGTTTTTTGTTACTTTGTAGAGTCTTATTTCATTTGTTCTTTTCTTTTATAGAAGAACTAGACCTTAAATTATTAAATGTTTTCATTAGGATTGTTTACAGTTTTGTTTTAAGCGCTCAATTTAATTTTAAGATAATAATAAAAGTTGAAACAATAAAACTCGATCCGATTTAATTTTAAACTTGTCTATTTTCGATCGTAATGATTTTTGTACAATATTCCTTTATTGACAATTGCTTTACATTTTAATTTGTACTCTTCTTGTTTCTTCCTTCTCACTCATCTTGTGTTTTCATACATCAAATTTGTATTAATTGGACTCTTTCAACATGTTGTGATGGTTTTGTTTTTATATGATATTTCCTTACTCATGAAAATGAAATGCATGGACATGCTGTGGTCACGGGCACGCCACACGGAATCTAAAAGTCGTTGATCCCAAATTTAGAAGATAAGAGAATATAATAAAATCTTCTCACCCATTGAAACACAACAATATTTAAATGGTCCTCACATTTTAAAGGAGAAGATTCCACATGTCAAATGTCTATCCCCCACTAATGACATTTGATATATATATTATACAATAGGCTATACTCCCCTACAAATGGTCAATGCGTCCGAATCCAACGAATTTATTTTAACCGTTCAATCCACTCAATTTTACTAACACCAAACTGACGGAAATTCTCACCTAACGCGCTCTGTGTGGGTATTTTGAGAATTCCCCCCAATTTTCGCGTTAATTGTCGTCTGCTGATTTCACTATATTTATATTTGGTGTAATGTCGCGATTCTGAGTATAATGTCAACTCAACCTAAACCAAATTAAATTTATTTTTGGCCAGAAATACGAAGACTTTCACTATATTTATATTGGGTGTAATGTCGTGATTCTGAGTATAATGCCGACTCTTTTATTTTTTTCAAAAGGTTGGTTTGCTCGCACCGCAGGTGCCGTGCCATGTCGTACCGGCCGGACGGCAGCGGCGACACGCGTGTGGGTTATGCCGTATCCGCATGTTACCCCTAAAAGGCCCACACACGCCCCCTCGTTACACAATTCTCCCGATATTATGGAAATACATATCATAATAATGGAAATACATGACTTAATAAAGAAAATATGTGCGAGTAGCAGTTCACACCCATTTGCACTTGTACATGCCCATATATATAAACTCTAGTACAAAACCAGCTCAAACGTCCAAACCGTCCGAATCAATTTCAGGCATTAGATCAGTGAAAATTTGTGCGCGCGCTGTTTCAATGCGCGACACGTGGTCAGGAAGGTTGACCCGCAGTGTTTTTCCAGTGTCGCAAAAGTTTCACCTGACCCCAAAACATTCCACATTGAGCACAAAATTTTCACCTATTAGAACAGTTTGGACAATTCACCCGGTTTGTATATGATTTTTTTCTTTCTCTGTATATATATATACACATTCGAATAGCCCGAACTTCTACCATATATTGGATCGCTGAAGATGCATGCAACACGTGACAGCAAAATTTTACCACATTTATTTTCAAGGTTCTACTAGGTTCATAACAATCTACTATTTCACACTAAAATTTTGTATTTGATTTTTTCTAGTTTTTTTCTTCTTGAAAGGCCCAACAAACCCAATCTACTACCCACCCAACCCAACTCAATTCTATACAAGTTCTAACCCAACCCCTAAACTACAACCCCACACCCCAATTCTATACAAGTTCTTACCCACCCGCTAACTACAACCCCACACTTTATCCCACGAAGCATGACAAGATCAAAACCTGACCGAGGCCACGGTTCGATGTGTCCTAGACCAATGCGCCAGGGCCATCTTTGCATTTCTTCTGTTTTAATCATAAATAATGGTTGACTAATGATATTTATGAGTTGAATTAAGCATTTTGAAGTTATTTATGAACCAATTACTCAATTCTCTCCTGCAATAATAAATTATTATAAACTATAATTACCATTATACATATGAACTCAAAATTTATACAATCCAATCGAAATTTGAAGTTTGAAAATATTAAAAATAATAACAAAACTTGAATTCTATACTTAAAATAACCTTTTCGGTTCGGGTTTTATTTTTCCAATTTAATCACGATTCTGATTTAGAAAAATCTTATTTCAACCACAGTTAAATGACCCTCTTGAAATTATAATTAAAATCAAACTATTATACAAACTTCAAATTTTTCGGATACAATTCTGCTCAAAATGAATTGATGAGAGAAAGTAACATTGTTGTGGTGGGTGATGGTGATGGTGAGGTGTCCTATAGTTCTCGATCTCTTATATCCCATCATTATCATATATCTATTTATATAAACCAAAATCAGCAAGTAGTGGTGGAAATGAGGTCATCATAGAGAATCTAGCTACTCTTCTCCAAGAAAATTAGAGACATGGGCAGAGAAAAGCTAGTGTGGTTGGTGATGGTCTGTTCTGTGATTCTCAACCTGTTGCTTATAAGATATAACAATAGTGACAACAAGTTGAGTTGGAGTGGTCGAGCTGCAGAAGAAGCAGAAGCTGTGGCAGCAGTTTCATGCTCAGGCCATGGAAGAGCTTATTTGGATGGAGTGATCGATGAAGAAGAAGGTCATCAAGCTTGTGAGTGCAATTCTTGCTATTCTGCTTCCGATTGCTCCGTCTTCAAGCCACACGATTGTCATGCCGAGGCTGATGGGTATGATTTATTTTTTTCATTGTAAATATCGTAGGTAACTTGAGATGCACGGTAACAAACTGTCAAAAGAGCATAAAACTATAATCCATAGTTATTATCTCATTAAATTTTATAGGAAATAGTACATACAGTTATCGTCAACTACGTGTAGTTTTCACTCAATTACACAAAATTAAGGTTTGAGTTATTCAGCTGCATCAAAGTTTCGTAAGTTCACGTAGGTTAAGTTTCGGATGGAAAATGTTAATTTTGAAAATGAAAAGACAAAAATGTCATCGGGTCAAAATTTAGTTTTCAGACCTAAAAAATCTAATTTTAAAATCGGAAAATTAATTTTAAATCTAAAATTACGTACATTTATAGGTCTGAAAACTAGATTTTTAGTGAAAGGGTCTTTTAGTATTTTAACTTTAAAACTTAACATTTTTCATCCAAAAACTTGACAAATATGCATTTATGAAACTCGAATATAGCTGAATGATCCAAAATCTTAATTAAGTAAGTGAAAATGTCATACACTGGATAGTTATATGTACTTTTCTCAACTTATTATGTTACACTTCAATTTAATTAAATCATTTTTTTCTTTTTTAAAGTGTATCATGTTATTACATTGAACTTTAATCGACAGCGGGGATCCATATTTCTTGGAGCCCTTCTGGATGGAGCACGCGAGCAGCAGCGCGGTATTAGTGGCGGGATGGCACAGAATGAGCTACTCTTACCCGAACGAGAAAGCTTTAATCTCAACATTGCTCGAGCGTCGGATTCGGAAGCTACACTCCATCGTCGGAAATGCGGTCACCGCCGGAAGGTACATAGTGTTCGGTGCGGGCTCCACACAACTGTTATACGCCGCCGTTCACTCTCTTTCGTCTCACAACTCTTCTCACCCTTCTCATGTTGCTGCCTCCGTGCCTTACTATGGGGTATATATTTTTCTACTTTATGCACTTTATTCATTGCTTCAATTTTACCAAAATATAGTCGTTGACTTATGTTGATAAATTCATTAATGATGATGTCATTTTCATACAATTAAATACTAAACCACACAAAGGTGATGTTGAAATAAATTTTTTTAATTGTGTGTATATGTATTTATTACTTTGGCTTATTCTGAAATTAATAATAATGTCATCTTTTTTAATTGGTTAATAAGTTATAGAGAAAATGTTAAATATCGCCCTTTAAATATACATCAAATGTAAAACTTTTATTTTCCTTCAGTTTCTTGAGTCGTTAAAAGTTGCATGTTATACCTTTTTTGAAAACTATATTATTTATAATACCATAATTTTCAAAAAAAGTAACATCATTTTCAAAAAAGTAATATAGTTTAACAATTTTAAAAGATTACAGAAACGTTTTTAATCAAAGAGACTAAAAATATCGCTTATTCAAAGGAAGTTATATAAAGTTTTCCCTAACTTAAATTTACATTATGTACCTTGGTTTCATTTCGTGGAATCCAAACTTTAACACACAAAAAAGTTTCATCGAATTAAATTATAAGCTTTTTAATTATCAATTAATATTTTAAGTTAACCTATAGGTCTCTTTTGTTTTGTTTTGACACAATACGTCTATATTGATTTTCTTAATCAATATGTCTATATTCTTAAGTTACTCATGTACTATAATCACGTGATTACAAAAATTTAATATATTGAGATTAAAGCGTAATTAATTAACATGAATTGTGTTTCCTGAAAATTAATTTGGGCAGCTTTACAGACAACAAACAGAATATTTAGAGTCGAAAGATTACAAGTTTGAAGGAGACACGACGTCGTTGTGGAAGAACTCAACAGATGTGATCGAGTTTGTGACGTCACCAAACAATCCTGATGGGCTGCTCAACAAAGCTGTTGTTAATGGGTCTAAAGCCATCTATGATCATGCCTATTACTGGCCTCATTTTACTGCAATTTCAGCTCCATCTGATGAGGATCTTATGATCTTCACCATTTCTAAACTCACTGGTCACGCCGGAAGCCGGTTCGGGTAATCGTCGTCGAGCCCTATATCTTACACACACCGATATATACTTAAGTATATTATCGATTAGACAAGTTCTTTTGTCGATATTTCGCTATAGTTAGGTGAGTATAATGACACTTTGTCAAACCTAACTATGACGAAATGACAGTTTCATATCCTAACTAATGAATTATCTTTTTTTAGTACTCTTGACAATTTTTTTGTTACAACCCACCTCTAAAATACCTAAACTACCCCTAGTCCAAGAATCCGTTATTGAACCGATTAAATTTGGTTTATCTCTGATTCAATTTAGTTTATATTTAAGATGCAATTACAATTATATCCTCAACTCTAAAATTAAATTCAATGACATAATAGTCATTTTGTGAGTATTTTAGTTTCTTAAAACATGGATATTTTAGTCATTTTAATGTAGGTTATCACAAAAAAATGACAGGGTATTTAAAAAGAGAGTTCATTAGTTAGGGGTATGAAACTGTTATTTCGCTACAGTTAGGTGTAACAAAGTGTCACTACCCCATCATGTTATTAGAGATAATTGCAGAAATTGGATGTGGAGCATCATAGTTTTGCAAAGACCGTCACTATAACTGAGTTTTATTTGGTTTAGAATTAAGGGTGTCCTAGACATTTCAACACAAAAGTAGCACGACTAAGTCTGTTATAGATGGTGCAACAAAAACAAAATTCGTCCTTTAAACTGATAAAAAAATAAAAATTACATAGTATATTGTAGTGACATTAAATTACTCTATTTAATCGTCAAGCTGTTTGCAGGTGGGCATTAGTAAAGGATAAAAATGTGTATGAAAGGATGTATGACAATACAAATGTGAATACAATGGGCGTTTCCAAGGACACTCAGCTGCGAGCTCTTAGGCTTTTGGATGTGGTTCTTGAAACTCAAGCCGAAGAATTATTTGATTTCGGATACAATACAATGAGAAAGAGGTGGGATGGGTTGAACAAAATTTTCTCAGCTTCCAAACGCTTCTCTCTGCAGCAAATTCCACCCGACTTCTGTACTTTCTTCAAACAACTCAGAGACCCTACTCCAGGTACATATGTGTATGTGTGTGCATATATATATATATATATATATAGTCAAGTAATCCGTGTGAACCAAGAGGGTTCGTGCAAATCATGTGAATCTCCCAGAGCGCAACACGTGGCTCGTCGTTGATGTCAACGCTGACGTGACAGCCTAAGAATATATTTCTCTCGTTAAACCACTATTCCGATAGGGTTCACTATTTTTTATAGAAAAATACTTGTCCCACTGTCACAAGGCACCCATACGTTGGTTCTTACGGTTCTCACTAGAGTTGCTCCCCTACGAAATGCATTTCAGTGAGAACCAAAATACGTGTGAGAACCGTGAGAATCAACGTAAGGGCGCCATGTGGCAGGATGAAGGGTTTCATTCTATAACCTAAAGTGGAAAGTGTTATTCTATTAGAGAATCGGTGTAATGAGACAGCTGCCTTAATGAGACAGTGTTATTCTGATCGTAATTCACCTGCCTTATATTTATATTTATCTGACACGACGAGACAGCTTATGCATGGTTGAAGTGCGAGAGAGCACAAGAAACGGATTGTTATCAAATCCTGAAAGATGGGGGCATCAATTCCCGCGCCGGTCTTGTTTTCGGGGCCGACGCGCGTTATGTCAGGCTGAGCATCATCAGAAGCCAAGATGACTTTGACATGCTGCTGCTACGCCTCAACGAACTAGTCACTGAAGAAGTTAGTGCACAAGCCATGTGAGGAAGAAGAAGAAGAGAGTCATTTATACTTATAGTCCACTGATGATTATTTGTGTGAATCATTTGTATCATAAAACGGATAATTGTGTATCGTCGCAAGGTTAATGGGATTGGTTAGCTCCAATTCACGTCTGAAAAACAAATAAATAAAGCCGTATTGTTTAACATTCAACAACTAATTGTCCCATTTCAAACTTTCACATATTATCCCTAATGTGTCACTATAATTCTTTAAAAATACAACAATTAGTCATTAATTACAAAAATACCCTTATTTTATTTGTTAATAAATACCCCTACATAAAAAAATGTCCATAATAATCCTGCATTTTCAAACGTTCACACATTACCCCTAATATGTCCAGGGTTATGAAATCGGAAAAATTTGGGAAAAAATGAGAAAAACTCGGAATTCGGGCAAACCCCCATATTCATATGTAATACTTATTATAAAAAAATTAATTATATATAATCAAACTTTATCGTGTATGTAACATACGAACTCCAAAACTTATCGAATTAATTAGATATAAATATGAAAATTTTAAGTTAATCGTGTATGCTTATCAAAGTTTATCTTCAAGTATTTAATATTTATTCGATAAGTTTTAATTCTAGAAGATCAAAAGGCTCTAGTTAATTGAATATATACTGAACCAAAATGTTACAGCATTTAATATATGTGTAATTAAAATTTATCTTCTAACATTTAATATTTATCAGTTGAAACAAAAAGCTCTAGTTGATTGAATGTATTATAGAATCTAGCCACTAACATTAATTGAATTTGACGACATTAAGGAAAAGAGGCTTTGGTTTTTTTTAAAAGAGACCAAAATTAGACCGTACTGGACCGATATTGGACTAGAATGAATCGTTTTAACTGAGTTTTGAGCTTGTTTTGGCAAACTCGTCTCATTGAGGCCCAATATTTCGGGATCCGGTCGGATCCCAGCGAGTTTCATAACACTAAATATGTTACTAATTCTCTAAAGTATCCTTAATTAGTCACTATTTCAAAAAGTACCCTCAACTTTTATTAGTTACAAAATTATCCCTACTTTTTCAAAATTTCCCATAATACTTCTTATATTTAACTAATTCTGTAATTCCTACATTTAACTAATTTCTAATATGTTAATACATAGTTTCTAGCAAGTACATTGAAACTGACCGTCGTAGATTTGTATACATCTGAATTGGGTTTTAAGAACCCTAATTGGGTTAAATGTATCCATAAAGTAATGCAACCCAGGTGCCGTCGTCCCAACCCAAGCGCGACCTATCTGCAACTCCAGCCTCACCCGTCTAAGGCTATCCTCAAACCACCCGAACTTGCCTCCATGAAAACTCGATGTACCACCCGACCACACCTCCAGCAGATCCAGATCTACCTCTACATGAGCTTTGCTCCTACCACTGCACCACGCTGACATCGCCACCAGTACCACGCAGACGTCGACACCCATAGGAGATCGGCGCCGCGAGACTTCGCTCAATTGTGGCGAAACAAACCCTAAGAGAAGGGCATAGGCCGTCGCACCCAATTAGGGTTTTTAAAAGCCAGCCACACAAGAATGGTTTCTAATTGGTTAGTTATTGGTTTGGACGGTTTGTAAATAAGCCAAAGTGTTAGATTATATTAGGTTTCCTATCTTCAGGTTTCCTATATTTATGTTTCCTTTCTCACATATATTAGGGTTTCCTATTTTATTCTTATTACCTCTATAAATAGAGGTCTCTTGTAATTCACAACACACATTAATAATAAATCTCTCTTATTTCTATTATGGTATAAGAGGTATAGGGATTTATTATTTCTATCATGGTATCAGAGCTATAATCGATCCTTGGTCAAATCTCTACGCATATTTCGCTTTGCCCACTCGTCGATGATTCGTGATTCTGACGGGTGGGCGAGGCAATTCAAATCTCAATCTCTAGCCTCTCGCTTCCGCAAACAATCAACTCGACAATCGTCTCTACTCCTTTTTTTTTCTTTTCCCTTATTATGTTATTTTCTTCCTCAAACCAATCGGTTCTTCTTTTACTCTTTACCTTATTAATTTTCCTCGCACAATCTCGTTTCTTCGTCATCAATTGATCTTGATTCCACCACTTCGATCCCGTAACTCAATCAATCTCAATCTCTCAATCCCTACTCTTTCTCTACCCTCTTGCTCAAATCAACCCATACTTGATCAAGCATCAAACATCCGACAATCATCGGGCAGCTGCTATCTCGCCATCAGCCATCAGGCATCTGGCAATCATCAGGCAGCCGCCATCTCGCCATCAGCCAGCAGGCATCAGGCATCATTGGGCATCAGGCATCATCTATATGCCATCAGCCGTTGTCATCTCGCCATCAGCCAGCAGGCATCAGGCATCATCTATATGCCATCAGCCGTTGTCATCTCGCCATCAGCCAGCAGGCATCAGGCATCATGCATCATCGGACATCAGGCATCATCTATATGCCATCAGTCATTGTCATCTTGCCATCAACCAACATGCATCAGACATCAGACATCAAATATCGGCGCGCATCCTCCACCCTCAATCCTCGCGCGCATCCTCCACAACTCAATATTATCAAGCTTCAAACTCAATTCTTGTTTCACCGAATTGAGTTTGAGGGGGGCTGTTAGATTATATTAGGTTTCCTATCTTTAGGTTTCCTATATTTATGTTTCCTTTCTCACATATATTAGGGTTTCCTATTTTATTCTTATTACCTCTATAAATAGAGGTCTCTTGTAATTCACAACACACATCAATAATATATCTCTCATTATTTCTAACACAAAGTTATATATATATATATATATATATAAGTAGCTCACAACGCGTTCATTCCAAACAGTTGTTTGTTGTGGAGTCAGTACAAGCCACCCCTAACCGTTCGAAACAATCTCAGGCGTTGGATCAATGGAAATTTGCGCGCTCTGATGTGGTCCAATTGTGTCCTTTTTCGAACCTAAATAACCCCATCTTAACACGCTTTTCCCTTCTTTTCGGTCACTTTAAGGCCAACATTATGATATTTTTGTTCCTCGGTGGAATTTTGATCTTTATAGGTTTTGGAGCTAAATGGGAGTGAGTTCGGGACGATGGTCGAGGAAGCTTGTAGGCCATGCAACTGGAAAAAGCGGGAAAAGCAGAGTGTCATGATCGTGACAAGCAATGTCACGATCGTGACAACCAAAATCAAAGAGTCCAGAGCGAGTGTCTCGATCCCCGCAACGGTCGTGACAAAATGGCACGACCAATGCAAAAATGAGCTGCCACGGACCCGTCACGATCGTGACAAGATCGTGACAACGGAAAATTCCAAAGTTGTCACGATCGTGACATTGGCAGAAAATTCCAGCAGCAGCGAGACGTATTGCAAGGGTCATATCTTCCGTATCCGACCCCAAATGAAGACTTTTTTGAGCCTAAATTCAAGAGGAAGAAGATAGCTACAACTCTTGTGAAGAAAGTTTTTTCATTTGAGGACGGAAGTTCAAGACGGTCACCCAAAAATCAGCAAGTTCAAGACCTAATTTTGCCACCCAAAGAGCACAAATGAGTATTTTATTGTTTGGGGAAAGAGAAAAAGGAGGTATGGGCTAAAGACAAGAGGTGGGATTTTATTGGATAAAATATTCATTACACACCACACAACACATACCTCTCTCACCACACCATTCATGTACCTCTCTCCCCCATCTTTTTTTTTCCATCTCCTCTAGCTTTCATCCTCTATTCTTCCTCCATAATAGGCCATCAAAAAGAAATATTTGAAAAATGCAAGGAGCAGGAGGAGGATTTCACCATCCCCACACCTTGGAAGGTTTTCAGTAGCCAAGATTCATCAAGAGAGTACAAGATTGGAGGGTTTTTGACCTCCCAACCCATTTTGGGTTCTTGGGTTTGTTTAATTTCTCTCCATTTCTTGAATCTTATATTTTTCATGGGGGATTTTGTATGAGCACCATGGGTTTGGGCTAAAAACCCAAGACCATGGGTGCTAGATTTTGTAGGAAAATATGACTTTCTAAATCTTGATATCTATACATGTTTGAGTATATGCATGTGAGTTTGCTTGATTTTAATGCTTGATGAAGATTTGTATTGTTGTTTGTGAGAACACGTGATGATATATGTTGGATTCTTGATGATTGAGCATGATTTGAATATACACTTGTGAGAGCTTGTGTGTGTTTGTAGTTGTGTTAGAGTAGTAGCTCTCAATTTGTTAGAGAGAAAGAGTTGAAAGCGGATTTAAGTAGATTCAAAGGATTAGAAGCAAAACTTCAACATTTGGTTCGAAATTGGCCGCATCTAATGCTTCCTAACGTTGAATGTAACTTCCCGACAGGGTATTTCAACGTTAGGAAAGGTTTAGCCCGAAAGGATAAACATTCAAGACTTAGGCCGCTTGCATTGCTTGAATGTGATTAGTTGATAGCTTAGATTGACATTTCGCCGTCGGTCTAGCACCCGTGGTTGCTAGTTGCTTGATTTTCATTCCCCCGCTTTAATATTTTGCATCTAACTTAGTGTTCCTTTAGCGTAGTTTGCTTAGCCTAGTTGTTTGCAAGTAATTAGTTTCTTAAAAAAAAACCCCTAAAAATTGCGTATTTACTTTTTCTTCACCGTCAAACCTAAGAGAGAGCGCAAATCGACTAAGTAATCGACCCACAAGTTGATCCCTTAGTGTTCGACCCGAAAAAGCCGGAATATAAATGTACTTGGACGATTAAAGGGCCTCTTTTGCGAGGGAGCTTTGCGGCCTTTCAAGTTGGCGCCGTTGCTGGGGAATCATTTAATGTTTTATTCCGGCCAAGAAACTTCTTCATGAGAGTTGTAGCTATCTTCTTCCTCTATAATTTTGGCTCAATAAAGTCTTCATTTAGGGGTCGGATGCGGAAGATATGACTCTTGCAAGATGGCTCGCTGCTGCTGGAATTTTCTGCCAATGTCACGATCGTGACGACTTTGGAATTTACCGTTGTCAAGATCGTGACGGGTCCGTGGCAGCTCAATTTTGCCTTGGTCACGCCATTTTGTCACGATCGTTGCGGGGATCGTTACACTCGCTCTAGACTCTTTGATTTTGGATGTCACGATCGTGACATTCTGCTTTTCCCGCTTTTTCCAGTTGCATGGCCTACAAGCTTCCACCGAACTCGCTCCCATTTAGCTCCTAAACCTATAAAGATCAAAATCCCACCGAGGATCAAAAATATCATAATGTTGGCCCTAAAGAAACCGAAACGAAGGGAAAACGTGTTAAGATGGGGGCTATTTGGGTCCGGAAAGGAACACAAATGGACCACATCACGCTCGTTGTCCCAGCACGCGACACGTGGCCTGGAAGGCTAACTCGCGGTGTTTTTTCGGGTCGCAAAATTTCCACCTTAACCCAAACATTCCACCCTCAGCGTAAAAATTTCACCTGTTCGGACAGTTTGGACATTTCACCCGGTTTGTATATTGACTGAAGGAAATCTCGACACACAATATCTCACCCATTCCTGAACACACGACAAGTGCATCAGTCGTCAAGTAATAAATGGTGTTCTATGAAGCCCAGAATATCGATCCCGCGAGAAAAATATGGTCTAGTGCGTGAGGGTTGCGGGCGCTGGTAGCATGCAATGTCTCTCGGGTTTAGTTGTTCATGCAATTGGGGTTTTTTGTAAATGTAAAAGTAACACACATCAAAGCACAAGATAAATGTAAATAGTGGTGTGTGTCAAATAAGAGAAGTGATTGAAGTGATTGGACTGTGTGAAATCTCGGGGATCATGTGGTTCATCTCATTCCTATTAAATTATATCGTCAAGGGGAATATAATGAAGTCGAGAATTATTAAGTATTGAGTAATCCAAAACCTTACGTAATACCCCTCTATGAACAAGTAAAAAGTGAAATAACCCTAAAGTTACTAACTCGACCTAAGCTGACAATGTTTGAGTCATGTGCAATTTAAAAGTTTAACAGGATTTCCTAACTTTCAAGTTGGTACCTTATAGTTATAAACCGTCTCGTATTTTTTAATGTGATTGAGCCGGTCTCAAAATGATCTGATCGACCTAGGTCCTTTGCTATTGACTCAAAACCTATATTTGATCTAATTCAAGCCTATACGAAAAAATTAGTAGTTTAATCATATTTAGAGCCTTTAACCATCTACACTAACCCCTTAGCAACAGATCTAACATGTCATAATATGATCTCACAATCCTCGGTCATCCCACTCTGTTAGGCGCGTAGATAGTTGTCCACAGGCACCCGATAACGCGCAAGTGCACGCGGTCGTTACAAGTAATAATTCCTGGTGAGCACAGGGTCGAATCCACAAGAACCAATAAGGGTTAATTCAAATTAACTAATGCTATTAAGTTTAATTTAAAATATGCAATTTATAAATTTTTTTGATAATTTATAAAATAGAAACGCTTGGGAGAGACTATTCAGTAGAGAAAACCATGGATGCTAGGCCACCGAATCATAATCATGTCACAATTTCGGAATGAATTCTCATGCACAAACTTGAATCCTATGAAAACAATTATACTGACACCACCTCTCGGTATTGGTGTCAGCCTAGACTCGAGAAGTTCATCATCCCTCTCGGGTAGATAGACACCACGAGTCTGCATTAGCACAACAATAATGGAATCGGGGTTCCGAAGAGTTGAACCCCGACAAATTAAAGCATGTCTATCACCCACCAGCCTTCTCAGACACGACAACGTGACTTAAACAAGCAATCAAATTCGTCAATACCGATCACAAGCATTAAGTACTTTAATTCACCCAAAAGCATGCATAAACAATTCAATTCATAATTATAAAATCATCACAATTCAATTCAAGACCTAGCATCCATGATCACGGGTATTTAGCCCATGATCATGGTGTTATAACCAAAATCCATAAAGATAAATACACAATTCGAGTCTAAGGAATAAGAACGAAGAACCCTAAAACCCAAAAGGTTAAAGAACATGAATCGTTGAATCCCTCTCGATTGTTGATATGTAGCTTGCTTGATCTTAGCACTTGAATCGCCCTTGAATCGGATTCGAGCTCCTCTCGAAGTCTCCAATCCTCTCCTTGGTTGATATGGTGTTCTACTCTCTGCTCTCCCAAAGCGTGGTTGTTGGCTCAGTTCAATTGTGGCGTGACGACTCAAAATTTCGGCCCCCTCCTTCAAAATTCGTGTTTGGATTTTATATTTTTTTTCTGCATCTGGGACGTGTAACGATCGTTACACACCTACTGTAACGATCGTTACAGCATCGTTAC
The DNA here is from genome assembly GCA_963920655.1 of Geranium rotundifolium. NCBI lineage: Eukaryota > Viridiplantae > Streptophyta > Magnoliopsida > Geraniales > Geraniaceae > Geranium > Geranium rotundifolium. Next base: position 8,182,476 of record OY987319.1, on the reverse strand, counting down.
AGCTCCGTTGCATCATCGTTACAACTTTCTATCTTCGAATTCCCTTCGAATTGACATATTATGGGACCAAATCGGAGTTCGGATGAGAACTCTACACCACCCGAAAGTATCAGACAATTTTCTCCCTTTTCCAAACCTCTAATGAAAAAACTTCCTTCATGATAATTGTATATCTTTTCGTTCTCTTTAATTTATATATAACGTATGCTCGATTTTGCTTTTGGATGTGGAAGTTATAGCACTTGTAAGTCATCTGGTCTGCAATCCCGATATATGTTTTAGTGATGCCTTTTAGTGCTATTTTGAGCTTCTTCCCATGAGATTTATCGAAAACTTCCTTCAAGAGAGTTGTATATTAACGAGTTATCCTCGATTTGATATAACTTTGGGTCACTTCTGATTAAATATGAGGAAGTTGTGCTCTCTGAAAGATTCTGCTGCGATTCTGGCTCGGTTTTGACCCTTTTCACCTGTATTATGCACATTCGCACCAAATATACCCGAAGGCGTAAAAGTGGCAAAAAAATCAATAATTTAACACATAGAGAGTAAAATAACACCTAGAATAGGGGTAATAGATATCATAAACGTACATTTGATGTGACCGCATCTACACCCCATACTAAGCATTTTCTCTCCCTCGAAAAATACAATTATACAACAGTTGTCATTTTAAACCCCGAGGTTCACCCCGATAGGGGGAGTTCGACATCTCCCAAGGGTTCTGAGGTCCAACCTACAATCCCATGAAATGCTTATCCTCATGGCCATCTTCAAACTCTTTTATTTATAGCCAAACAATCAGTTCACAATTGAGCTCAAATCATCAAATGCTGACAAATCACAAACCTACCCCTCCACCAATCAAACACAAACAAAGTGTCTAACCAATTAATATCAGTATCGGGTATGTCAGTTATGGTCTTTTTCTCACACTTTCAAAATTTTAAACAAGAGGTAAACTAGTCACACATTAGGTTTTTGTGATGCTCGTGTAAAAAAATGATGTGAACCCGGGGTAGCATATCTGAATTGATGCCACGAGACCGCTATTTTTGGAGTGATCTTCCTTATTTCTTTTCTCTCAACTTTACTTTATTTTCCCTCCCTTTTTCAAGGTTTGAGCCTTCACCATGGTGTAGAGGCGCTTCTTCTTCAATTGATTTTGATCCTTTGTATTTGATTTCACAAGTGTTTCTTCGGAGACTCTTCTTTGCTTTGCGTTATTGGTGTTCCCCTAACACTTTAGTTGGAGACGTTGTGTACATAATTCACTCAGGATTTCCCACCCATATATTAAATTCGCTCATTTTGAAGTCTCGCCTTTTACCCCGGACATTTTCGAGTTTGGGGATCGAGATATGCACTCGCTCTCTGCTTCTCTCACGCTCACTTCCCTTGATCTTAATTTTTCTGAACTCCGGTCTCTGCTTTTCCGGCACCACCAACTCAGATACACCCCTTCCAGTTTCACGTGTTTATGTGTGTGCCAAGTTAAAAAAATGATATCTACCATATGATTTTGTGACCCATTGAAAAATAATTGAAAGTATGATACTTGACTTCAACTAGTCAACCTTACCTCAATATTAACTAATTAAACACTTCCACCAAACAAGCACACTCCAAAGAGTTTATTTGTGAAATTTCAGCACACAATAAATCTCAAGGGCAATTGAATGACATATAAACTACTTAAGCCTTTCAGACGGCCAATAAGCAAGCTCAAACAAATGAGCCCTAAAATTAGCATGCAACGCAACGCTACACCCCACACTACAGATGTGCACGGTCATCCGTGCTAAAAATAAGAATAAAATATGCAACGTGCTTGCATGAAATTTAGGGGCTCAAGAGTCACTCTTTTCCCCTATCAAAAACAATATAAACTCAATCAAATACTCTCTTTCCTATGATAATAAAAGAGTACATCGATAAACACATTTGAATTTCAAAATTTTCATATGTATAGGGAAAGTGATAAAATTTGTGCCTAAAGGCATCAATAAATATGAGTGCATCAATGCACTTGCCCTTAATCTTTTCAGAAAAATTATGCATCAAACGTGAATGAGATGCACATGAGAAGTAAGGAGTGATATCACCTCGAGTGTAAATCTCTGGTAGCTCATCTCTCTCCTTCTTCTCACATGGGCGTTCTTCTTCATCCAAAAGTACTAGAATGGGGCCCATTCCGCTCAACTCTTGCATTTTCTCCCCGAGCTTTTCAATAATGTACCTTTCATCACGACAAAAAATTTCATTAGAAATAATTAAATGTATATCATTATTGATGCAAGCATATCTAAAAATTTTACTTAAGCAAGAATTTTCAATCGAATCAATAGGAGGTGGAGCCCATGTTTTTGCATCAACCACGGGTTCCCTTACCAATACACCCATATATATTTCTTGGTTGACTCTTTTATTCACTTCTCGGTATGGCTCCACCATACGCTCCTCTTCTCTTCCATCGTCGACCTCTTGAGGAGAGTCAACTTCCATCACTCCTTGAGGCAAATATAATTCATTTTTCGCCTCGTCAGCTAATTTTGGCACTTCGGCCACTTTTAACTTGTTTATCTTGATCCCTTGGAGAGGCTTGTCCTCAAACCACCCTAGAGGCCCATATAGATTTTTTGCCTCTAGAAATTTTTCTGTCTCCTTAGACAACTTTGGCACTTTGGCTATTTTTGTCTCCAAAACTCTCTCATTTTTCTCCTTATTGGCCTCAATTGCCTCCTTATGCAACTTATCCATTTCAGCATATTTCCCAAGTATTTTATCTTGAGCTCGTAGCAATTGCATCATCTCATTCATTATTTATGTCTATTCTCTTGAGGAGAAGGATCTTGAGAATCATCATATCGGTTCACTTGGTTTCCATCATAGGCATTGGAGAAGTGATAATTTGGGTAGGATGATGTGAGGTTTTGGTAAGGGTCGTAGTTTGGATGGCTTTGAGGTGACCTCTCTTGGTAGGATGGTGGAGGATCATCATATGATTGGTAGTCATATGGTGGTCGTCTTTGGTTTAAGCACTGGTAGACGGGCTCATCCTGATAGGAATAATATCCACTACCTTGGCCTTGATATCCTTGCTTTGGAGCATAATACTCATGCTCCCCTCTATTTCCATCATGACGTCCATACGAGGTGGATTGCTCTTGAGGAGCCCACTCAAAATCTGGTTGGCATGTCCTCTCTTGATGATACTCACATCCTCTCCAATCTTGGTCCATTGAATTTGGCCTCTTTCTTGCCTTCTTAAATTATTCTTCACAAAGATAAGTCACTAGGCAACAAGAGAAAGAGAGTTAGGGCACTAATGTACAAAACACACAATAAGCAAGAGATCAAGAAAATAAAAAAAAGAAAAATTAATAGCAAAAATTAAACTAAATGAACCGTTGGTCCACGGCAACGGTGCCAAAAACTTGTTGGGCCCGTAGACAGTTGTCCACGGGCACCCGATCACGCGCAAGTGCACGCGGTCGTTACAAGTAATAATTCCTGGTGAGCACAGGGTCGAATCCACAAGGACCAATAAGGGTTAATTCAAATTAACTAATGCTATTAAGTGTAATTTAAAATGTGCAATTTATAAAAAGTTGATAATTTATAAAATAGAAACGCTTGGGAGAGACTATTCAGTAGAGAAAACCATGGATGCTAGGCCATTGAATCATAATCATGTCACAATTTCGGAATGAATTCTCATGCACACACTTGAATCCTATGCAAACAATTATACTGGCAATACCTCTTGGTATTGGTGTCAGCCTAGACTCGAGAAGTTTATCATCTCTCTCGGGTAGATAGACACCACGAGTCTGCATTAGCACAACAATAATGGAATCGGGGTTCCGAAGAGTTGAACCCCGACAAATTAAAGCATGTCTATCACCCACCGGCCTTCTCAGACACGACAACGTGACTCAAACAAGCAATCAATATTCGTTAATACCAATCACAAGCATTAAGTACTTTAACTCACCCAAAAGCATGCATAAACAATTCAATTCATAATTATAAAATCATCACAATTCAATTCAAGACCTAACATCCATGATCACGGGTATTTAGCCCATGATCATGGTGTTATAACCAAAATCCATAAAGATAAATACACAATTCGAGTCTAAGGAATAAGAACGAAGAACCCTAAAACCCAAAAGGTTGAAGAACATGAATCGTTGAATCCCCCTCGATTGTTTATGTGTAGCTTGCTTGATCTTAGCACTTGAATCGCTCTTGAATCGGATTCGAGCTCCTCTCGAAGTCCCCAATCCTCTCCTTGGTTGATATGGTGTTCTACTTTCTGCTCTCCCAAAGCGTAGTGGCTGGCTCAGTTCAATTGTGGCGTGACGACTCAAAATTTCAGCCCCCTCCTTCAAAATTCGTGTTTAGATTATATATTTTTTTCTGCATCTGGGACGTGTAACGATCGTTACAGTATGTGTAACGATCGTTACACCATCGTTACAGCTCCGTTGCATCATCGTTACAACTTTCTGTCTTCGAATTCCCTTCGAATTGACATATTATGGGCCCAAATCGGAGTTCTGATGAGAACTCTACACCACCTGAAAGTATCAGACAATTTTCGCCCTTTTCTAGACCTCTAATGAAAAAACTTCCTTCATGAGAATTGTGTATCTTTTCGTTCTCTTTAATTTAGATATAACGCATGCTCGATTTTGGTTTTGGATGTGGAAGTTATAGCACTTGCAGGTCATCTGGTCTGCAATCCCAATGTATGTTTTAGTGATGCCTTTTAGTGCTGTTTTGAGTTTCTTCCCATGAGATTTATCGAAAACTTCCTTCAAGAGAGTTGTAGATTATCGAGTTATCTTCTATTTGATATAATTTTGGGTCATTTCGGATTAAATATGAGAAAGTTGTGCTCTCTGAAAGATTCTGATGCGATTCTGGCTCGGTTTTGACCATTTTCACCTGTATTCTGCACATTCACACCAAGTATACCCGAAAGCGTAAAAGTGGCACAAAAATCAATAATTTAACACATCGAGAGTGAAATAACACCTGAAATGAAGGTAATAGATATCATAAACGTACATTTGATGTGACTGCATCAAACTCGATCTAGTGATTTAACTACTTATGATCGTGTGGAAAATACAAGTGAAAAGTATTATGCAACTCATATTCATGCTTGCGTCTATAAAAACACAATAACAACTCATACAACACAATCAATCTGAATAATACTTCAATCATAATTGAATCAAACAGTTCACAAAATATTTTAAATCAAACAGTTTACAATCATAAATTACAGACTTTTTTGACTTTGGGTGGTAAAATTATTTTCATTCCTTCTATATATTCCTATTAGTCACATAAACAATTTATTTTTGAGATCTGTTTTGTAAACTTGAAAACCATTATTAATGGCATTTCTTCTGTTTTAATCATATAGAATGGTTGACTATTGATATTTATGAGTTGATGAATTAAGGCATTTTGAAGTCATTTATGAACTAATTACACAATTTTATCTCATGTAATAATAAATTATAAGTATAAGTATACATTTGAATCCTTCAAAAAAAAGTGTACATTTGAACTCCAAGTCTATACAATCAAATAAAAATTTTAAGTTTGCAAATACTAAAAATAACAACAAAACTGAGACTCTATTTTGAATAACCTTTGGTTCAGATTCTTTTCAAGTTTAACTGTAATTCTGATTTATAATAATCATATCTCAACCACAATTAAATGATCCTCTTGAAGTTATAATCAAAATCAAACTATTATCCAAGCTTCTCGATTTTTCGGTACAATTCTGCTTAAAATGAATTGACGGGAGAAAGTAACATTGTTGTGGTGGGTGATGGTGAGGTGTCCTATAGTTCTCGATCTCTTATATCCTATCACTATCATATATTCAATTATATAAACCAAGATGAGCAAGTAGTGGTGGAAATGAGGTCACCATAGAGAATCTAGCTACTCTTCTCCAAGAAAACTAAAGACATGGGCAGAGAAAGGCTAGTGTGGTTGGTGATGATCTGTTCTGTGATTCTCAATCTGTTGCTTATAAGATATAACAATAGTGATAACAAGTTGAGTTGGAGTGGTCGAGCTGCAGAAGAAGCAGAGGCTGTGGCAGCAGTTCCTTGCTCAGGCCATGGAAGAGCTTATTTGGATGGAGTGATCGATGAAGAAGAAGGTCATCAAGCTTGTGAGTGCAATTCTTGCTATTCTGCTTCCGATTGCTCTGTCTTCGAGCCACACGATTGTCATGCTGAGGCTGATGGGTACGATTTATTTTTTCATTGTAAATATCATATGTAACTTGAGATGCACGGTAACAAACGATCAAAAGTATAAAACTAATATTCATAGTTTTTTTTATTGAGTTTATTCTAGTATCAGAACTTTGTATCTCATGCCATGAGCTCAAATTCATTAGTACGTGTAACTATCTTCAACTATACGTAATTTTCACTTAATTACACAAAATCAAGATTTGGATTATTAAGCTACGTTAAGGTTTCATATATTCTCATATACTAAGTTTTTAAATGAAAAATATTAATTCTGAAAGTGAGAAGGCAAAAAATGTTTTTGGGTAACAACATAATTTGCAGACCTAAAAATTCTAATTTTAAAATCGAAAAACTAGTTTTAAATCTTAAATTAGATTTTTAGATTTGAAAATTATATTTTTAGGTATGAAAACTAAATTTTTAGTGAAATGACGCTTTAGACTTTTCTTTTTTCACTCACATTTTTCATTCAAAGATTTATTATATGAGAATTTATAAAATTTGAGTGTAGCATAATGACTCAAAATTTTTGTTAGGTAAATGAAAATGTCATATAATTAAAAATAATCATCTATATTTTCTCAATTTATTATGCTACACTTTAATTTAGTTAGAATTTTTAAGTGTATCGTGTTATTACATTGAACTTTAATCGACAGCGGGGATCCATATTTCTTGGAGCCGTTTTGGATGGAGCACGCGAGCAGCAGCGCGGTATTGGTGGCGGGATGGCACAGAATGGGCTACTCTTACCCCGGCGAGAAAGCTTTGATCTCAACGCTGCTCGAGCGCCGGATTCGGAAGCTACATTCCGTCGTCGGAAATGCGGTCACCGCCGGGAGATACATAGTGTTCGGTGCGGGGGCCACCCAACTATTATACGCCGCCGTTCACTCTCTTTCGTCTCACAACTCTTCTCACCCTTCCCATGTTGTTGCTTCCGTGCCTTACTTTGGGGTATATATTTTTCTACTTTATGCTTCTTCGTTGATTTAATTTTACCAAAATATAGTCCGTGAATTATGCTGATATAATTCATTAACTTAATCTATGAACTTAAGGAAAGGTTAGTTCTACAATTTCAAAAGTGTAGGTAAAAATAGACTATAGATATTTAGAGGGTTACTGGCGATGTTGACCCGACGATAACAAGGTATACAACAAATTTAAAACGGTTTTTCAATTTTCTAAGTTGTTAAAAGTTGTCCCGTACTTTTTCTGAAATCTATATTACTTTTAATACTAAAGTTTTTTCGTCATTTTTCAAAAAAAGCAACATATATTTCAAAATCGTTATCAAAAGGTAATGCATAACTTTTCGCAATTTAGAAGACTATAGAAACATTTAATTTTAAGTTACCCATACGTCTATTTTGTTTTGTTTTAACACAATACGTCTATATTGATTTTCTTAACCAATATTTGTCTATATATATTTTTGAGTTACCCATGTACGTACTATAATCACGTGATTGCAAAAATTTCTTTATTGAGAATAAACCGTAATTAACATGAATTGTTCTTTCCCGAAAATTAATTTGGGCAGCTTTACAGAGACCAAACAGAATATTTAGAGTCGAACGATGATACCAAGTTTGAAGGAGACGCGTCGTTGTGGAAGAACTCCACAAATGTGATCGAATTTGTGACGTCACCAAACAATCCTGATGGGCTGCTCAACAAAGCTGTTGTTAATGGCTCAAAAACCATACATGATCATGCCTATTATTGGCCTCATTTTACTGCAATCCCAGCTCCATCTGATGAGGATCTCATGATCTTCACCCTTTCTAAACTCACCGGTCACGCCGGCAGCCGGTTCGGGTAATCGTAGTCGAGCCCTATCAAGTCTATTATCGATCAGACAAGTTCTTTCGTTAATCGTGTTATTCAGGAATAATTGCAAAAATTGGATATAATAAAAATCTACGGTATATATATCACCAGAGTTTTTCAATTCATTATACATGGTTTTTTTATAATTCACTACAGCGAATTTTCTTAATTATTATTTTACCCTAAGGTTGTTAATAATATTTGCTATGAAACAAATAACAATAATTGATTTCATCATTCATTTTTTTATAAATGAATTTTAAACAACGTTTTTTTTAAATTTTAATATACTTATAAAAAATTTTAAGAACAATTTTCAAATCATTTTCTTGCTATTTAATTTATAAAAAATTAATAAAAATAAAAGATATATGTATATGTATAAATTTTTGTATTATTTAATTGAGTTTAATATTTGTGTATACATATATGTATATGTATTGTAGTCATTTTTAAAACAAAAACAAAATTTGCCGTAATAAATTGATAGAAAATGTTGACCCTAGCGAATTGAAAAGCTTACATCGTCAAGCTGTTTTCTTGTTTTAGTAATCATTGTTTAAGGAATAGGAATAATGGGTGCAGATGGGCATTGGTAAAGGATAAGAATGTGTACGAAAGGATGTATAACAATACACAACTGAATACGATGGGCGTTTCCAAAGACACTCAGCTGCGAGCTCTTAAGCTTTTGGACGTGGTTCTTGAAACTCAGGCCAGAGAATTATTTGATTTCGGATACAATACAATGAGAAAGAGGTGGGATGGCTTGAACGAAATTTTCTCAGCTTCCAAACGCTTCTCCCTCCAGCAAATCCCCCCAGAGTTCTGCACTTTCTTCAAACAACTCAGAGATCCTACTCCAGGTATATATGTATGTAGAGGACAAATGAAATAAAAATCGGGATAGAAATACAGACTGTCCGAACCGGTAAAACTTGAGTATGTACTGGTAGAAACAGATAGACCCAACGAAAAGTGATTGTAAACTGGTAGAACCGTGGTAGAGCTTCGCTGTCACGTCTCGCCCGTTAGGTAGAAGTTCAGACGTTCTACTAGGTTAGTATTAGAATATATAATGGGATGCATTTTGGTGAGAACTAAAAGATATGTGACAACCGTGAGAACCAACGTAATGGCGCCGTGTGGCATAAGGGACGGGTTAATTTCTATAATCTAAAACGGAAAGTGTTACCCTGTCGGGAATTGAAAGAATTTTTTTTTTCGCGTCCACCACGTCTGCACCACGTGTCGTGCTCCCATGTGGATTCGCACAATTCGCACACTGAGGTGTGGTTTGCACCAGATTATCACCGTATACATCATCCTTAAAAGACCAAGACTAAATAACAAATCATTATCAGTGTTTTGAAAAACGCTAAACGTTAGTCGGACAGAAATTAAAGAGTATTTTTAAGATTCATCAAAAATCAGTCAGAGATTAATCGACAAGTTAAAGATTTTTAGAATACATATCGTAACTCACCTGCCTTATGTTTATATTTATCTGACGCGATGAGACAGCTTATGTATGGTTGAAGTGCGAGAGAGCACAAGACACGGACTGTTACCAAACCCTGAAAGATGGGGGCATCAATTCGCTCGCCGGTCCTGTTTTCGGGGCCGACGCGCGTTATGTCAGGCTGAGCATCATCAGAAGCCAAGATGACTTTGACCTGCTGCTGCTACGCCTCAACGAACTAGTTTCCGAAGAAGAAGTTAGTGCACAAGCCATGTGAGGAAGAAGAAGAGTCATTTATACTTATCGTCCATTGATGATTATATTTGTGTGAATCATTTGTACCATAAACGGATGGGATTGGTTAGCTCCAATTCATGTCTGATAAAATAATGAATAAAGTTGTATTTGGGAACGATTCAACAACACATAACAGACGACACTCGGGAAAAAATAGTTAAAGTTGGAGTTTAGGTGTCTTCGGGTACAGTTCACTTGGCCAACGACACATTGGTGTCCATCGGCCTGGTGAATTGTACCCAGTGACGTACAATTTGTGTCGGGTAGGTCCTTGTACCCGACGAAAATTAGACAGGTGCGTCGAGTATAGGAAGTTAGTGGTCAACCTTTTGAGGTCGACGGCTAATGTGGGTCTCATAACTGACGGGATGGAATATATTCGCGGGCTAGGTTTTGTGCAACAGTCATTTCGTTGACCTTGAATGGTAAAATAATTGACCATCAATGGTATATTTCAAATTTCATAGCGACGACACAGTGATCTAAGTGTGTTGGCTATAATGGGACAGGAAGTTTATAAAAAAAATCATCGCATGTTCATTCTTCTTTTTCTTTTTGGGAAATATAAGGAGATAATGATAGTTTTCTTTTTATTTCAAAGTCGAAGATTATCATGTTCCTCGATTGTTGTTTCCAATAGATTTATGTTTATATTTTAAAATTTGTCATTTTTTTCGATTTTACACCGAATACGAACAAAAATTTGACACTTAATGCAGAACGGCGTATTGACGATACCTACTGTGTGGACCCTTTCATGATGAAGTTGAGTTTACATCTTCTTGTTCGCTAGACGGTTGGGAAGACATGATAGGGCTTCAAGTTGTCGCAATGTCAATTTTGTTATAGATTTATGTTAGCGGCCTCAATACTTAAGTGAAGATTGAGTAAATGTGGAAAAAGAAAAACAAACTGAGAGCATCATGCTGATAAAAAGAGATTGAGAGCATCCTTTATACAAAAGCAGAGATCAACGTGCGCGGTGAACAAATGTGTTTTGCCCAAACCTCGTTGTACGTATGCAGAGTCTAACCTAAACTATGGTACTGTTAAACTCAATATCAATTAAGGACTAAACAACATGTGCAGTCACTTACATAAGTATAACAGTTATAGTAAAATTAGTTCAAGCTTCTTGACGAACATCATTTATTAAACATCAATTACTCGGTGTGGGCTAACCAACCAAAACCAATTTGCTTACAAGAAAATGATGGCAGTGGCGAGTGACTGTGAATAGTGTGCGAATTCGAAACTTTGATATCAAGTCACTCATCAATAATACAATTCTATTTTAGAAAAAAATTTGATAGAAATAAAGAGGAATTTCTTATTGATGTGTGTATTATGATGGACAAGAGACCTCTATTTACAGAGGGATAGAGAAACCCTAATACATGTGGGAAAATGAAACATAAATATAGGAAACTAAATATAGATTACCTAATATAATCTAACAGCCCCCCTCAAACTCAATGCGGTGAAACAAGAATTGAGTTTGAAGCTTGATAATATTGAGTTGTGGCGAGGGAGTTTGAAGTTTGATAATATTGAGTTGTGGTGAGGGTTGTGGCTGTCGAGGATGTTGTCGAGGTGATGCGGCGAGGATTAAGGATGGAGGATGTGCGCCGCTCACGGCGGATGGCGGATGCTTGATGCCCGTATGTGCATAATGATGCCCGATGATGCCTGATGCTTGATGCCTGATGGCAGGTGCGAGATATAAACTGTCTGATGATGCCAGATTGTTGATGGATGATGGCGAGATAGCAGCTGCCCAGTGATTACAAGATGTCTGATGGTTGATGGCGAGATAGTAAATGCACAATGATTGCCAGATGTCCAATGATTACCAGATGCCCAATGATTACCAGATGCATGATGGTTGATGGCGAGATTCCTGATTTCCGGTTAACGGAGATGATCACGTGCCAATTTTCATATTACGGGATAACTTTCCAAATTACGGGGATGTACATATGTCGGTTTCCAGATTACGGGATAACTTTTTCGATTTACAGGGATGATCACGTGCGGTGTCCGAATTACGGGATTCCGATTGATGAGTTGATCGGTTTGCTTCGTGAGAGGAGCTCGGGAGAGATAGAAGCTTACGGTGGCAACGTTTCATGAGGTGGACGATGTTGGCTTGAGAATTGATCGCGACCACGATGGTAAGTTGATGATGGTGATGATATGTTTAATCGAGGAGATGGCGGCCAATAGTCGATTCACAGAAGCTTGATGGCCGAGAGATGATAACCTTATAATTGGTGGCTACGTTAATGTTGTGAGGGGTTGGTGTGATTGAGCGTTGTTACAAGAATTAGAGAATAGATACGTGTAGCTAGAATGGAGGCTTAGGTGATGATTGCATTGATTGATGATGGTGGAGTTTTGAGATGGTTTTGATACTGTGGGTGGTTGATTAGAGAAAAATGGTAGAAAAAGATGTGGATTAGGTTGATTGGCTCTTTTTTGAATTGAGGAGGGAGTGGCTTGGTTGTTGTTGGTGGCGTGATGGACCTAGAGGGATGAGTTTGACCGAGATCGGTTACAGGATGGTGTTGAAGATGGGTTACGAGATTGGTTACGGGATTGTCGAGTTCATTGTTTGCGGAAGCGGGAGGTTAGAGATTGATTGAATTGCCTCGCCCACCCATCAGAATCACGAATCATCGACGAGTGGGCAAAGCTAGAAATTCATTGAGATCTAACCAAGTATTGAAGATTCCTCTGATACCATGATAGAAATAAAGAGTGATTTATTATTGATGTGTGTATTATGATGGACAAAAAACCTCTATTTATAAAGGGATATGAAAACTCTAATACATGTGAGAAAAAAACATAAATATAGGAAACTAAATATAGAAAACCTAATATAATCTAATAATATTTTAGTAAATACCTTTACTATTCTAATGGTGTGATAGCAAACTTTATATTCTTGCTAGAATGATAGTTGAGAAGTTGAGACCTAAGCAGACAATTGTGTCTACGATGATGACAAGGTTCAATTTAAGTAACTTTTAATAATAATGTTATTACATTGTAAAGTTGAGTGTTTTTTCATTAAATTGTTGCAAGAAAAGTTTTAGGCAAATCCTAACAGATTGATCGCAAAAGCCTACGAGAGGACGGATGAGGAAATGTTGTCACAAAGTTCTGACTCAGGGCGGGGTATTTCTACTGATGTGACATCTATTTTTAATTGTCGGACGAATGATATGGGTACCCAATGTGAGATTTACTGACGGTTACCTTGAAAAGTGGTAAGGTTTTGTAAATGAGTACAGATCATAAACTAAATACTAAACGAATTTAGTTTATCGTTATAATTTATAGAAAGCGCTGCGGAGCACCACACTAGTTAGTTTTAAAAGAAAAAGATTCAGTTAATATTGATGCCTCCACCAATGACTTTTCTTGTTGTGTTTCTTTAATAAATAAATTTGTTCATTTTCATTTCCCTATTTTGCTTTTTATTAAAGCAATCATAGAAAGATGCACAATCGGTTGTCATATCAAAATTTGGCTGATTTCATGGACATTTAAGAGCAGATATGTTTTAAGCATGCATCATGTGTTATTTTAAAAGTATTCTTGAGTATTTTTAATAAGATAGGATGAGAGTAATAAAACAGTCCATTTCAATTTTTAAGAAAATTGTTGATCCTGACTTGTTTGACTAGTCTTGTTTAATTTTAAATTAGTCTTCAATTAATTTTGGATTAATCCTTGAATCCAATTTATTTTTCAATTCATTCTTGACTAATTTTTGATTAGTCCCTGCGTGAGCATTGATGTAGAATAAACTTCTAACTCTTTTATAATAAATTCACTCTGGAGGATGGATTTTGAAATCATATCATCATATTTGATGGAAAAAGTTAAGGAAATAAATAGATTAGGCTATTGTGGTTATATTTCGTACAAATCTAATCATTAGTCTCAGGCCATAACAATATATTATTGATGAAACAGACTTGATATAACAAACATAAGATTATATCTATAGAAAATTGGTGGGAGATTTGGCATGTTCCATATTTCTCAAAACTCTTATTACGTAACACCTACCAAATATAAAAATTGTAAGTGGTGATGATGAGCTCATCAAAGATGGTCTAATCCTCCAATAAAATGAACGTGCATAACACAAGTAATTGGAGAAGAAAACTTGAAGACATGGGCAGAGAAAGGCTAGTGTGGTTGGTGATGATCTGTTCTGTGATCCTCAATCTGTTGCTTATAAGATATAACAATAGTGACAACAAGTTGAGTTGGAGTGGTCGAGCTGCAGAAGAAGCAGAGGCTGTGGCAGCAATAACATGCTCAGGCCATGGAAGAGCTTATTTGGATGGAGTGGTCGATGAAGAAGAAGGTCATCAAGCTTGTGAGTGCAATTCTTGCTATTCTGCTTCCGATTGCTCTGTCTTCGAGCCACACGATTGTCATGCTGAGGCCGATGGGTACGATTTATTTTTTCATTGTAAATATCATATGTAACTTGAGGTGCACGGTAACAAACTGTCAGAACTTTGTATCTCATGCTATGAGCTCAAATTCATTGAGAACTTTAATCGACAGCGGGGATCCATATTTCTTGGAGCCCTTCTGGATGGAGCACGCGAGCAGCAGCGCGGTATTGGTGGCGGGATGGCACAGAATGGGCTACTCTTACCCCGGCGAGAAAGCTTTGATCTCAACGCTGCTCGAGCGCCGAATTCGGAAGCTACACTCCATCGTAGGAAATGCGGTGACCGCCGGAAGGTACATAGTGTTCGGTGCAGGGTCCACCCAACTATTATACGCTGCCATTCGCTCTCTTTCGTCTCACAACTCTTCTCATGTTGTTGCTTCCATGCCTTACTATGGGGTATTTTCTCTATTTTACACATTTTCTGTGCCTTCTTAATAATCTAGTGATGTATCATTCAAAAAAAATCTCAATAGTTTATAACATATTAACATAAATAATAGTTAAGAAAAATAAAGTTTTCATGTGTGCTCTAATCACAACTCACAAGATTCCAAAATATGTTTTTACTGAGATTAAACATATGGATGTATTTGCTCAAATTTTGGGAAGCAGCTTTACAGAGACCAAACAGAATATTTGGAGTCGAAAGATGATACCAAGTTTGAAGGAGACGCGTCGTTGTGGAAGAACTCCACAAATGTGATTGAGTTGGTGACTTCACCAAACAATCCTAATGGACTGCTCAACAAGGCTCTTGTCAATGGCTCTAAAACCATACATGATCATGCCTATTACTGGCCTCACTTCACTGCAATTTCAGCTCCATCTGATGAGGATCTCATGATCTTCACCATTTCCAAACTCACCGGTCACGCCGGCAGCCGGTTCGGGTAATTAATCGTCCTTCAAACCCTATGTTCACACATTTAAGAAACTCTCCATATACTATTTCATTTTTGCAGAAGGTTACTGTAGACAATGTTATTGCGAGAACTCTCCGTTCACCTTTTTTTTGGCATCGTCAGTATAATTCCGTTTAAGTATAATTCCGTTTAAGTATATGGAGATTTTAAAATATTTTCATAATTCCAAGAATACCCTCGTCACTTAGCGTAAACAATTGCAAACTGTTGCAGAGAGTCTCGATATACAATGTGGACAAAGAGTTTTTGCAATAATATGTGAAAATAATTTGTAATTGTACGTACCAAATGGTGAAAGTATTTTTGGGATTATGAAAATATTTCAAGGTTTATGTCTATGTTAACAGAATTATACTAACCGTGCAAAAAAAACTAGGTAGACGGAGAGTTTTTGCAATTTTCTCCATATTTAACGCTCATGTTACAAAACTCGTTGGTTTTACAAATGTTCAGGTGGGCGCTGGTAAAAGATAAAAATGTGTACGAACAAATGTCCAGTCTTGTTAATCTAAATATAATGGGCGTTTCGAGGGACACTCAGATGCGAGCTCTGAGGCTTTTGGATGTGGTTCTCGAGACTCAAGCTAAAGATATATTTGAATTTGGACACAGTACAATGAGAAAGAGATGGGATGGGTTGAACAAAATTTTCTCGGCCTCGAAACGCTTCTCTGTCCAGCAAATCCCGCCCGAATTTTGCACTTTCTTCAAAAAACTCAGAGACCCTACTCCAGGTTGGTCTATCTATCATATTTCAACTTTAAGTTCAGTATTGTTTCACTAACCTTGGTATATGTAGCATACGCATGGTTGAGGTGTGAGAGAGAACAAGACACGGACTGTCACCAAATCCTGACAGACGCTGGCATAAATGGGCGAGAAGGTCCTTACTTTGGAGTTGACACTCGTTTTGTGCGGCTCAGCATCATCCGAGCCCAAGATGACTTCGACCTGCTCCTGCAACGCCTCAACCAACTTGTTTCCAAGGAACTTAGTGCAGAAACTATATGAAGAAACAAGGAAGAAGATTGTGATTTACTCATCATCCATTATAGACATAAATATATATAACCAAGCAATGCCTGTATAAAAAATACATATATAAGGTCGAGTCATACCCTGTTTGAGTTTGTAGACATTTTGCCATTCCTTTATAGTCTCCGCTTCACATGCATATAGGTCATATTACAGAGTGAAAAGAGTTACACATAAAATGGTGATTTTCCCCACTTTTCTTGCTTATTAGTATAATAGAGTACAAACATGTTAGAAAGTCTAGACTCAAACAACAGCGGACCTTCTTGGCGGTACCGCTTGTCTGTGTTTTACAAGGTTGAGTTTCATTCTCCTAAACAAAAACCACAGGAATACTAAGAAAATAATTACAATACAATACACCTCAATGCGCCCCAAAACCAGTTCAATTCTTCCCATGCTGTTGTAGCTGAAATCATTCACACTTTCCTCCAATCCCTTTCTGGGCTCGACTTCTGGATCGAGAATAAAATCTAACGACGTGCCATTTTCTTCCAACAAGATACTAGTGGTCTTTGGTTTGTACCCAGGCATGGAAGCCGTAACTGCAGTCGGTGAACAAAAAAGACGGGAAATAAAATCTTTGGTTTATGTATTGTTTATTTTATGTTTCTAACAGATATTGATTCATTCTCAAACGATAGTGATGGAACAGAGAACACTCATACACTTGTACACTGCAATATCAAATACCTTCATATTTTCTTCCAGGGGCAAGCATGCGATGGTAATCAGCGAATTCTCTTCCAGCTTTCAACTGTAATTTACATTTTAGGATGCACCAGCTTACATGTTAATGAAGAGAGACAACCCACAACATATTCACCAAAGACTAACCCATTAGAGAAACTACATCTGGGGGCAAAACTGTCCATAATCATACCGTGTAATTTATTTCTTTGATCTTGATAGAGCCAGGCAAAGGCCTTCCGCTATCTGATGAAAAGATTCTCCCATGCACTCCTGTCTATAATCTTGGATCAGATATGTAAATGATTTCCCACGTTGAGAATTGAAATATGAATATCACGAAAGCAGTCAATGTTTCATACATCAGAAGATAAGTCAATTTTCATTCACTCCAGGACACAAATGTATCCTTGCACAACAACAATACAAAAACTCTACAAAATAGATCAACAATAATAAGGATTACAGCTTACCTTAGCAACACTTGCAACAAGATTCAGCATGCTCAACTTATTGTAATCCCAAATTGTTGGAAGCTACAAATTTGTTAATGGTAAAGATGTGAATTGGCAATATAGCATAACCATAGAATGTTTTGTAACGATACGGGAAATCCCTAGCTGTTCAATATTGGGAAGAGAAATGGGATTGTGCAACCTCTTCCACAATACAAAATAACTTTTTATGAGAAAATTCAAATTCAAAATAAATATAAAAAAAATCACCCTATTGGCTTTCATAGTGTGTGCCCCTCCCATATCAACTGCAGTCTGCAGTGGATACCAAGGGCTAGAAATAGAAGTTTCTCGGATTCCAATAAAGGTTAAAATTATTTTATCAACATGAATGTTATATATATATAAGAAAAAGTTCAACTATTCACTTAAACACAATTTCTGTATTAATTATGGTCGTAGAAAGAGTGTTGTGATGCATTTGGACTTCAAAGAGTTTAGCTCCAACAGTGTTAATGCTCCCCCGTTATTGGTAAGTTATGAAATGGTAGGGTTCTTCTTCAATATGACTTTTAAATGTAGTCATAAGGAATATCTGGGTTCATGCACTCTCTTTCCTAGTGTTAATGAAAAGAAAAAAGTGCAGCTGACTGGATCCCTGCATCCCACCTGTTCTTAAAATAAATAACTAGGGCACAACCTTTCCAAGACGATCAATGCGCCAAACACTACAATTATGTGTACTGGACTTGGTGCTAAAATATCTGTATCAAACATAAAACTACCAGTAGACGACCAATGACCTTTTTCTAAGTTTGGCCCTTACACTTAAATGTTGCTTGCTTTTGCAGTTTTATATATGTGTGTGGTAATGCCGTCTACTTTCTAACTATTAGAAACTATTATAACTAAAAGATGATCAGAAAAAAAATAGTTCAACTTCCAAATGTCCTCCCCTACCACCCGAAGGAAAGGAGCGGAAAAGAAAAAAATATGTTTGGCGGGCCACACCCTCTTAGATGAAATAGTGATAGTTGAGGACTGATAAATTTAGATCCAACCTCAATTGCTTTAGGCCATTTGTTATCGCTGATCTCCAAAGTCAACTCAAAGCAGTCACCATATATATAGTTCCAATCTTGCATCCCACCATATATAGGATACCTGCAACATTTTTTTGAGCAATTGATGAAATAATATATAAAGAAGAACATGGAAAAAACTATTATTTGTACGAACTTTGAAGTATATGACTACAAGAGGAAAAGATGAATAGAGGTATGACTAATATGCATATTCCTACAAACTTCAGAAAATTAAATGCATCTATGTTGCCATACCAAGCAGCTCCATTAGTTATTCCTCCTTCAAATTCCTTGCTCAGTGACATGTTATAGTGAGAACGACTATATACACTAGCCATGAACTGGAATGCTTCATCATCAGGACAAGCATAGTAAGTTCTCCTGATATTAATCAATTCAAATGAGATGAGAAATTAAAGTGCACGTGAGGAACTACAGTAAAAGGCTCTTCAGAATTCTATAAACAGAATTTATGCAAAGCTATGCAACTCAAAAACTTGTTGGAATGGATAGATCACTTGATTTGATAAATGTAGAAGATACTGATTTTACAATAGTGAAACAGTAACAAACGAACATGAATTCCTGTAGAATCATAGAACAGAGCTGCAATAACTTAGTATTTGGCTTTCCATGATGAGTTGCATTTCACGTAACATTTTAGGAGAAAAAATCACCCATTTCAGAAGTCAGTATTATGATGACTGAATGCTCCATCTCATTGAGGATTATATACTGACCAAAACTATTAATGGATTCTAGGGAGTGCATAGAAGAAATACACATCAGGGTATATAAATTTCCCACTATAAAAAATGAGGCTTTACCAATCGCGGCACATCAAGCGTACCACAAAAATATAGAAGTTTATTAAGTATCGAAATATAATCATATGCAAAATAATCACCTTTTATCCTGAGTGCCATCCCATGGATAGTTTGCAACTAGCGCTCCCTGTTAATAAGTGATAAATACTCAATTCAGACTTCCATATCCATATGGAATGAAAAATTGTCCATGAAAATATAGTGATAGGTTGTTATGTATATACTGAATTAGCTCTTAATAATTGGTATGCATTGCCCTAAACATGAAACATTAGAATACAGATGTATAGATGAAATACATGATACAAAAGAGAAAGCTTGGAGTAAGTAACCATATCATTGATCAAGCCATGATTCTGGACTAGTAACTCATCTCCATAAGAAAACAAAAAAAACAATAACTCTGTTTATATAGCTTGCCCTTTTCCCCAACTACTCTTTTGAAATTAAATATTAGGCATATATCAAATCAACAAAACGTCTTGACTTGATTCTTCAAAAATAACTCTACCCCAATTTCTGAATAGCTCGATTGGTGGGAGACTCGGCTAAAAAATATTAGATGGACGGTTAATCCAACTAGTCAGCATTGCAATTCTTTCATTCATGCAATACATGATTTACCATCTCATCAGTCAAGGATTCCAACTTCCTCATAAATAAAACATCTAAATGGCGAGATCAAGTATTTAGCAAATATGTCATATCATATTTCCAATAGCTTTCATTTCACTGTCTAGCATGCTTATCTTATACCAACTTCATGATGCATCAAAAGTTTCTCAGAAAAGATTTCTCCTATTCTATTCAGTTTTATGTACATAATCATCAAATGGGAGTACAGAGGAAACTAAGAACAGCGAACCAAAGCTATCAATAGTAACCGATGTAGTTGTGCCATGTAACTTTAAAACCCCACAAAAAAATCATAGCCCATTCTCAGTGAGAGTAATGAGATTGAAATACATAGATGGTGACAAACTCTAGATATGTTCTGCAATATTCTTCCTAAATCCATGGCAGATGGCAGGTAACATAAGTCTCCATACAAAAATAAATATAAATAATGATATTTTCAAATCAAGAAAAATAACTGTCAAGAACAGTAGTGAATTGAGGGGGAATTGGTGGTAATAACAAGAAAATTGCATGAAAAATATTGCCAGTAAGAGTTAAGATATATTCTAGTTATGAAGATGAAATACCCCATGCAAACTGGCAGATGCAGTGAATCGTATCTCTCTTAGCCAATTCATAATCGCCATTGTTTCAGGTTGTCTATTGTGCATGTCGTCATTCATGGGAAAAAACTGTCATTGTATGTCAGTAATGACTTTCATAATTAGTAGAACCCAATAATGAGAAACAAAAGGAATATATAGTTAGTTGAAAATAGGTCTTAAATGAAAACAGTTTTTGAATGCTCTAGGCATTGTTTTAGTTGATACTGAATTAGTGATTTAGTGGGCTATAGCAACTAGATATTGTAGTGGGGAGTGCCTATAATTTTTGGTGAAGCAATTAGTATAATCAATAGACTATGCCCAATTCCCAAATATATGAACAAAATATGCTTTTAAATAGTACGGGTAACATGTAAAGAACTAAAAGAAGGAAAAAAATTTCTATTGCTCCTACAGCATAGGGAGCCCAGGATGACGAATATAGTGAGCTGTTCACAAGCACAATCAAGTTCTTGATCTAATGGAAAGGAATCAGATATGGGTCAGAAGTCAGAACCCTTTTACGAGAAGAAGAAAACTAGCTCTTTTCCTTCACTTTCAATTTAACTATTGTATTTGACAATCCTAACCCGTTTACTTAGTACAGTTCATACCAAAAAACGTGTTTCTGTGATACTATGTATCTTAAACTGTTTGCCACTCATTTTCTTTTGTAACCATTGAAAATGCAAATCTGCAAAATCTATAGATATAACAAACATTGCTCTTTCTTTTGGTCAATTTCTTGTGCCTAACAAGTAAATTATGGGAGAACATTTACCATGGAGTTTTACTTGGTAAACCACAACTTCTGATTTAAGGCTTAATTACATAGCCCTTCAGAACTTATTACTGTCTCTTATAAGTATCAGCAGAACCAAATTTCATAGTTGAGCAAAAGCAATACTCTAAATAGGATGAACAACATCAAACTCAAAAGAGATGTAAATTAAAAATGTTAAATGCCCTCACCAGATAGACTCTAAAATAACTGATGCATCGTCCAAAAGAACAATTGCAAAATTTGGTGTCATCAGGTAGTTCTATTCTATATTACTTCATTTCTTGCTTTCTTGGAAAAATGTAATAAACTCGACCAGATTTCTTCCTTTCATTTCAGCTAATATTTGACAACTACATATGGATAAGAGTTGTAGCACAACAGAAAAAAATAGATACCTGGTCAGGAAAATCCCTATTTAGATCAATACCATTTGCATTACCACGTTGTTTCCGTGAATACCCATCTGGATTCATTGATGGAAGTAAATGAAGGTGGACATCTTCTACAATCAACCTAGCCTATTCTGACCAAGCAACAATTCAAAATGTTACATATACTGAAACATATCGTAGCATGAAATGAAGTACATAGTAATGCTAAATAACCATGAGAAAGTAATATGATCAGTGCATAAAAATTGAGTGGGTGGTAAACCAGTAGATATAAATAGAAGAATAAGATAAAGATAATGATGTTTTCAGGTGGAAGTTTGATATAGTAAAGACAAAACAGAAGAAATGGCTATACAAAAATAAATTCCATGTACTACTACATCCTATGTTCGTTCTTTTCTTCTTCTTGTGCAGCTATAGAAACTAAAAGTAGTATGAAAAAAAGTCTCGTTTGTGCACCAGTGAATGTCAAAAACTAACTATATTCGTGAAAGAAATTCAATAAGACAAGTCATGTGCACTTACAACTTCATACAATTTTCAGTAAAAGTAAACAAACAATACCACCATTAAGAAACGATATGAACAATCAACTCTTGGTGTATTAAGAAGAAAGAAATGTACCAAGGGATCCTTTGGATAATTATCACATATCCAATTAGCAAGATGTATCAAAAGTTCACGGCCTACGGGTTCATCCCCGTGTACATTCCCAATAAACTGCAACATCCAGCAAATCAGTCACCAAGTTGCCCAACCTAGCATAAACCGGTTCCTTTTAAACAGTTACCAAAAGGGGTGCCATTCTAAAGGATAACTGGACTTCCAGATGTTTCAAGGAGATAAAAGCGCAACTATATGATACCAAGAAGAAAAGCTAAAATATCAATATTTTATATGGACAAATACATTTCTACCTGGATGATATGTCAATAAATAAGGTAATGACATAAACAGAAACAGGAATCAGAACAATTACTATGGAGGTGCAAAACAGTCTATAAGAACACTTACTTTTCTGCAACAGGTTTATGAACAAGGAGATACATCTTGAAGGTGTTAGAAGCAAAACAATATGATTAAAAGGGAGAGTTAAGTTGCACATTGTGGTATGTATGAAATTAGGCATAAGTTAGCTTGCTTCTGTACAGTTAACTGATCTTTCGTATTATTTTCTTTTCAAGTTTTACGTCCATTTCTTAAGAGAACTTTGAGACTTTCCTTTTTCTCCATGGACCAAATTTCAGGTTGTAGAATAATGCAACCCATCTCCATAAAAAGAAAGTAACATGATTCATGGGGCAAGCCTGGGTATAGATGGTGCATTGGCCACCAGTCAAGCATTAGTCTCACTAGAGAGATCAGTGTGAGGGTATAATCTTTTCGCCAAACTTAAGCTAAAACTTGTGAACTAGTCTAGTATTCAATCCCTGAAAACAATGATACGCACATCTTTGGTATGTCTCAATAATTATTTATCGACAATCTTGGAGAAACGGTATCTTCTTTGACATCTTTCGCCTATCAACAGATATATTTTGTATTTTGGACTGTCATATTCTTCTTAGGATTCCAGTGTTCCCAATTAAGATTATTAGCTTATGATGACCATTAACTTATGTCAAGCACTCAAGCCCCTCTTTTTCTCCATGCATGGGATCAGTTTTATAGGATGCTATTAAGGCCACATGCAGAATGGCATTATTTACATTCCTGTCAAGCGACTCGAGCATAACCTTCCATAAATAATTCCCCAAAGAAGTAAGCAAACACTCAACTCAAGCTACCAAAATTCTTTTCATGCCCCTATTCCTTCTAAATATTCTCTATCCACAAAAGTTTAGTTTCAAAGTGCTAATACAACAGAATGCACACATAAGTCTGTGATCACAATATCAAAATCCTTTTAAAAGGCACAATTTTGGAAACTATGGAAACATGGTGACAAATAACAAGCATACAAATAGTTATGTGCATATGTTTATGCTGATGGTTTATTATTTACCTTGAAAGCAGGCTCAGGCTCTCCTTCCCCAGGTCTGTCAGAAATTTCTATCACCCACTACAGGTAGACAATGTGTGCATTGTGAAGACGTAATCAACCCAATTACATGGTTCCGAACTAATATGATACGGGAAAAAATGTACAGAAAATACAGGAGATAACTTGAGTAATTAATTACCAGAGGAAAACCATCCACACTCTTCCCAATACTGATTATCGATTTCAAAAGTCCCTCGAGAAGAGAAACAAATAACATGTCAGCACAATCAGAACCACCACATATACACAAAATAAGAAATGAAACTTAGCATATTGGGAATAACCTATAAATTCTAGATATGCTGCTGCATCTCTTCCCGAATTCCTTCATTGCCTTCTCCAGATCCACATTAGTCATGTACCCCTGAGCTACATCAACCCTGCCAAACCAAATTGGATCTCTACTTAGAAAGAAAAAAACCACACAAATGTTGGAAACCAACTTAAAGTTACACATCAAAGTACCTCAATTCTCGATACGAAATAAATAAATAAATAAATAAAAACACAATGCTGCTACCTCGTTCTAGTAAGTCTTCCCTCAAGCAAGTGCCTTGCCGAAACATTTCCAATCTCAGAGCCTAATAAACACAGAATTCATGAAACATAATTCAACTAAAACAATTTACCAGTAGAATTTTATCAATAAAAAAAAATAAATCCCTGCACCATTTCACATTCTAAAACCAAGCTGCTTGCTTTCAAATCCCAATACCATTAAAGATAAATTATCACACGAATAATCTGACAGATTCAAATCCATGAATTCAGAGTCCACCTATATGAATCGGAGAAGAGAAAGACCTGATGTGGAGCGGAGGCCTCCTCTGGCGGAAATAGGGCGGAGAAAGGAGGAGAGAGCGATGGATAGAAATAGGAGTACACGAAACAGAAGCTTCTTCTTCATCTGCTCTTCTTCTTCTTGTTGACGACGCTGCGAGACAGAGAGATTGATCTGAGACTGTTTGTTTTCAGTTTGTAATGAGAAAAAAATAAGAACCCGATTTGATTTTGTTACAATAACGCTGTCTCGTCGCGCGAGCCACGACAAAACCACGTGTATCAAATTTATATATTCAATAGGATCGGAAAAATTATATATAAAATGGACACAAATTGAAATAAGGGAAAATTCCACTTAGCTACCCTGTAGTTTACCACTTTTTCACTTACCTATCCCAACTTTTTATTTTAGCTTCTAAACCCCTTGAAGTTTACAATTTTTTCACTTACATACCCCATCTTTTCATTTTAGCTTCTAAACCCTCTGAAGATTACCACTTTTTCACTTACCCACCCATCTTTTCATTTTAGCTTATAAACCCCCTAAACTTTACAAAATTGGCACTTCAGGCTACGACATCAAAATTATAAAGGAAGATGGGTCACGCGTTGATCACGAGTAGGGATGACAACAGGGCGGATTTGGGGTGAATTTGGCAATCCTCGTCCCCATTAGAATCAGATCGGGGATTCCCCATTTCTAATAGGGACGAGGATTGCCAAATTCGCCCCAAATCCGCCCTGTTGTCATCCCTACTCGTGATCAATGTGTGACCCAGCTTCCTCTATAATTTTGATGTCGTAGCCTGAAGTGCCAATTTTGTAAAGTTTAGGGGGTTTATAAGCTAAAATGAAAAGATGAGTGGGTAAGTGAAAAAGTGGTAAACTTCAGGGGGTTTAGAAGCTAAAATGAAAAGTTGGGGTATGTAAGTGAAAAAGTTGTAAACTTCAGGGGGTTTAGAAGCTAAAATGAAAAGCTGGGGTAGGTAAGTGAAAAAGTGGTAAACTACGGGGTAGCTAAGTGGAATTTTCCCTTGAAATAACTATGCATTGCCATGTTGGGAGTGCTTATAGTTGTCTCGTTCAAAATATTTTCAGAAACAATTAGTGGGACAAAAACTTGAACAAGTGAAAATCGAAAAGAGTGCAACACACACTAGTTTAGAGTGTGATCATCTTCATATTTTTCTTTTCTTGATCGTTTCGATTCACTATATTAACTTTCCAAATGTGAATGTTGGTAAACTTTAGTGCACAAATCATGACTTTTCTAGAGACATGAGCATAGAATAATTTTGGTGATATGTGTTTGAACATGTCTTATTTGATGTACCCTCATCTAAAAGTTGCTTTTTTTTATCATTGTCAACATCTGAAAGGAAAACCCGCATGTAAGTAAAATTCAAACTCAACTTATCACATATGTTAGTGTGAGCTTCTTATCATATATAGTGGTGGTCACATAAGAAAATGTACCCATTCGTAATAAATAGATCATTTTAAAGATAATTACACACACATATAATGTATTTGCGTGATAGAATAGTCACCATAGCAAAAGTGGGAATATCTATCATACAATATAATTATTTTGTTGATGAAATCCAATAGTTAATCAAACCCTCCCTTGGATCAAATATATAGTTTCAGAGCACCATCCATATTTCAGTGAGCACATTTCCCAGGTACAAGTAGCTTATAAAGCTTCCTTCAACTTTCATTTCTTCACATACTTGGGCTGGGGTAGAAGGTTTCGCTCCCCATCTCCATTAGCAACCTCTTTGCTTCAACAATGTTCCCCTCCTTGCAGTATATTGTACATATCACCTGAGAGGATTGAATTCTTTTTTTGTTATATTTCAAAAGTATGAGTAATAGTCAAGGATAATTTGATTTTGTAGAGTATTCATCCAAATTTTAATACCATAAGATCAAATCATAAAAAGATAAAAATTATATAAGAATTGCATTATATAGCTAAGTGTAATTAAGAGCAAATCAGATACGCTAAGATGTATATACCTGCAATCATCCATCCATGACATTTCTTGTGAAGACTTATTCAATAGTTTGTGTTTCTTTATGAATAGTTGATGATAATATTTAAATTTAAGCCATCATTGTCGCTGGTCATGTATAGATACTTGGCCATTCCAAGTCGTCTAATTGGGCACTGGCCACAAATGTTAACAAAATGGAAGTGTTATTGAAGGAGGATTCGAATAACCGTGCTTGACAGAAGAATCGGTAACGGTAATTAGAATGTGATAATGATCACTTAATTTTAACCCCATAGAACAAGTTCGTAATATATCCTCATTTGAATTTTCGCATTGCTCAAGCAGTCATTCATAGTTAGCCCAATCAAGTAAACTCAAATATAAAGACGTAACAATCCATGTTAATTTAAATGTTCCAGCAATCTACTGAACATAAATCTTTACATGCTACAACAAACTAAAAGGATCGGACAAGATAAACAGATAATTCCGTCCCATGAGATCACAACACACGATTCGAACACTTGACTAACATACCTGTTTATTCTTGTATGATATCAGATAGCCCTATCATGTTGTGCTTTACCAATGCAGTTGAAACAGCTTCTTTATAGTCTTGAGACTTGGGATAATTATACGAGAGGTTCTCTCCCAGTTCAGTACCTAGAATCATGAGCCGGACTGTCTGAGTGCATATCCATGGCTGAATCGTTTGAACTGACTGGATTAGAATCCCTAGATTCGTGAGGAGGGTAGTTAGCTTCACTTGTCCTTGCTGGATTGCCAGAGGGCGGGCCACTGTTTGGATAATACCCCCCTTGAGCGATGTGATAGTGTTGCAAACTCTGCCGAACAGGACTTGATAATGCGTTTGAGAATACTGAATTTTTAGATCGATGATCAGGCTGCTCGGAACGAGTTCCTTGCACCGCGGCAGTAGGAGTGGATGAGTCTGAGGACATCATGATGCTCGAGTTTGAGAACTGCATGTTAGGTTGGGATGGCTGCTGCTGGTTTGGTGCGCGAGGGGACGAAAGTGCCTCTTCTCCACAGCTGTCTACCTCATTCTACATGCAATTTATTTAACATAGTTACTATGGATAAAACTATAGACGAATATTTGGAAAAGATAACACAACCGCATTAAGCTTAGATATTTTAAAAGAAAAGATGCATCAACAATGACGACTAAGACCAATCCATTATGAAATAACTTTGGAGTCATTCATACACATCTTTTCGAAACAGGAAAAACTCATTGGCATCTTCTGCTCGTACTCCTCCACTTCCCTATCTAAACGCTATCTTCTTTGTCAAATCATGTATTATTGCGTCTCTTACTGCTTCCATGCTAATTTAGGGCCAACCCCTACCATTTTAACTTCTAACTGAAATCTCCCAACTTTACTAGCCTCCCTACATTGCACAAGTCTACCCAATTTACGAAGCAGGGACGGAGCCACTATTTCTAGACAAGGGGCCAAAATCTATTATGATAATTATTTGAATTTGAAAGTGGATAATCCTCCATACAAATTTGATAAAGTCCAAAAGTAGTGTGCATCCTATGAATTTCAACTTCAGTAATAGGATTTTTCTATACATGTGGGCATACAAAAGATTTTTTTCTCATGGTCTTATAAGGGTTTTCTCAACAACCTTTTCATATAAACATCAACTTTCAAAATTGGTAATTTAGTTTGCATATGAATTATTTTAATATCTCTCATTCCTCTTAAAAATGAGTCCAAAGTCTTTCTTAATATTTTTCAAATTTCAATACTTGAGATGCTTTATAACCTAAATAGAGAACAGAAAAACAACCACAAGCAATTATAACACAAACAAAAGAGAATTGTTTTTCATGTAAACAATAGAACAAGTATTATAATAGAGTAAAAAGGGCGAATAAATCATATCATTCATTAAAAAATAAGATGCTTATAAAGCTTACTTTAAGGTCTTCGATGTCAATTTACATTGAGCTGAAACATATATTTGTATAACTCAATGGTTTACAAGGCTACATGAACTAGACAAGCACTTATGAACCAAACCCTAGTAAGTAACTAAGTATAGTTAAAACAAGAAGTCCCTGTCCTAGCCATGGCAATACAATGTTGAACTGATTAATCCTAAACCTATTTATATCAGAAAAATGTGTAACAAGAAGCATAATATATATATATATATATATATATATTAGGGTCATTGCCCCTATACACCCCTTTCAATGTTAAGGTGGGGTTTCCTCTCATCTAGTTTTATTTTAAAGCTAACCCTACCTTTGGTCTCAAAAAGCTTCATTCATGATGTCAACCTTCCTAGTTCAATGACAAATCTACCTAAGTCTCAAAATCCTTTTTTTTAATATAATTTTGCTACTCCACTTCAACCACCACCCTGCACTGACCCTATATCTCTGCATCCTCTTCAATTTCATGGACGATACTTGATAAGAAAAAGAGTTTTTAAGTTTGGAGTAGGATTAACCCTACAATCCCAATCAGTGAAAGATAATGAACCTGTATGCACCCACAGATGAAACTTGAAACCAAAGTAATAAATAAGCAGTGTGAAAGATCACATATCATTGTAGGAGTGAAATAGTCACAAACCTGTAAGTAGTTCAGTATATCCATTGTTGTCACTCTTGACCCTCGCTCTTGTTGTCTCAAAATCCATTGAAAAAGTTTTTCCTGCAAAGCAATACCTAAGCCAAATTAGCATAATAAAATAAACTAAAAGGCTTTATAAATATAAGGAATATGTAAGTTGAATATGACCAATCATGCAAGAAGAAATTAGCCACCAAAAAAACTTCTGACACTGCACTGCCTGATAACAGTAAAGTTAGAAAAAAATATTTTATCTACTGAAATGAGCTCAAAGAGATTTGAATGGAAGGAAACCTTGCAAGAACTAAGCTAGTCAACATCCACAGAATGAATTTGCTACCATAAAAATGAAAAATATCCAAAGATGCTACTAATCTTAATTACACCCATACATAAGCTGATAAGCACACAACTGCAAACCAACCACCTAAGTCAACCAAGTTTGAGGATCATCTAGATTAGAACCTTAAACCATAATCAAAACTAAGACTAAGGCACCATTTACAGTAACCATCATAGGAATTGATGACAGGCATACGATAATATAAAGGCTTCACTTCTCTCCAAATAACCATCATATGGATTCACGAAACCTATAGCTTGCATCAATGTTACTACCTCAGATTCTCACTAAATCCTATAGCTTTCATCAAGTAAACAATAACTAGCAACATCATAAAGTTTGTCCCACCCAACCCATTCCTTTTGACCCAAGCAGTAAGCTTACTATGAATAACAAACATATCAAGAATATTTATCATTTCTTGCAAGAAGTTTGTGGTAAAAAAAATCCGCTGAACTCTATCCTACATAACCATAGTCATCATCTCACTGTATTTTGCAGTCATGATATGCTTAATGTGCCTAAACTACTTAGCTTTTAGCCTTTTACTAGTAACTTATCGTAGCAGAACAATGCTATAGAAATAGACAAATTCATCATCCTCCCAAAACCCATTACATTTAATCCTAAAACTCAAGCCTATTTGCCCAAAACAAGGTACCCAATTACTCATACAATCTTTACTTATCTCAAAGATGACAAACTGACAGTACTGATCAGTAAGCACAAGAAACCAATAACAAACCTCAAAGCAACCATGAATTCAAGAATCAAACTTTTACCATCCCCAGCAAGCAATTCATTGAATGTAAATTCCATTTCAAACGAACAAAATTCAGAAAAATGAACTTTTTTATGAAAAAAAAAAAGGGAGAAACTTTACAAGGCCGTGGCGTTCACCGGCTTGAAAGGAGAGCTTCTGGTGGTTCATGGCGTGGGTGTAGAGCTGGGAGAGGGAGTTGGCGCCGCTGCAGAAGGAGGCGTACATGGTCCGGTCGACCTCGTCGAGGCTGGTCGCAATGGATTTCCTCTTCTTCCCCATCTCCGACCTCTCTCTGAAACCCTAGATTTCGCTGAGGGATTGTTAGGTTTGCGTCTGATTCTGATGATGGCAATGATTGGCTCTCTTTGTGTGTTGATGACAATGAGGTTAGGTTTTGTTTTATGAAGCTGACTCGATGGGCTTGCTCTGATTTGGGCATAAACCAGAAAATTTAACCGGATTGGATCACTTGGTCCTGCCTAAATGACAGTTTGCACTGCCTAACAATCATTTTTGGGTAATCATAGTTGACTACACCCAACTATACCATGTTTCGAATAAATAAATTAGGTGCCTCTTATTTTTCTGCGCAGAAGCAGCAGCCTGTACCCTACTTTTAGGGTTTGTTTCCCATAATTGGGCGAAGTCTCGCACCGCCGATCTCCTACAAGTGTCGACGTCTGCATGGTACTGGCAGCGACGTCAGCTTGGTGCGGCGGTAGAAGCATAGCTCCTGTGGAGGTAGATCTGTGGTCTAATGGAGGCATGGTCGGATATTAGATCGGGTTTTGATGGAGGCGATGTTAGGTGGTTTGTGGATGAGTTGAGACGTATGAGGCTGGAGTTGCAGATGGGTCGCGCCTGGGTTGCGACGACGGAGCTTGGAGGGTTGGGGGGTTTTGCTTTTGGTTGGTTGGTAGGCCGATACTAGGAGGGAACCGGAGTCATCTAGCGTCGGTGGGCAGACTCATGCAAACATACCGAACTAGGGGGTCTCGGCTTGCTCAAAATTCAATACGTATCTTATTGGGATTGCATTGGAAGGAAACGGGAGGTCATTGGTGTCGATGGGTTGATCCGGTTAAACCCAATGAACTTGGAGGATTTAAATTTCGTGATGCCCATATTGTTCGTAGGGTTGATCGAGGAAGCTGGTTTAATTCGATTTGCAACAAGATCACGGGGTTTCTCCATCCGTATGAGTTGGAGGTCGTGGCTCTACATGATGCTAATCGGTTTGAGTCGATTGGTTTTCGGGGTTATCAGAGATGCCTGAATAAAGCATTCCACAACAAGATCACGCGGTTTCTCCATCTGTATGAGTTGGAGGTCGTGGCTCTACATGATGATAAACGGGTCGAGCTGAACAACTTTGGAGAAACCATTAGCGAGCGGGGTTGCGTACTATCCACTATCATAACTTTTGTTCTTTGTTTTCCTCGTAATCAAATGACTCACAAATTGGCCATGTTTGTTTTAACTAACAGTAGCTGGGATTATGGTGAGGGGTCTCCCCCACCATCTGTAACTTCAGTTGTCCGGCTTGATGCCGGGTTAGTTGCTATTTAATTAATAAAATTCGTTTTTCCTTCAAAAAAACTATATCATGTTTCAAATTTAATACTCCAACTTTCAAATTTTCATTTGGGATACCCAAAGATTAAATAAGCGACACTTAACCCAATGTCTGTTAAATCTAACTGAATTGATCTGTTAAAAAAGTCTAAAATGCCCTCAATAGTTTTGGTCTGTTAACCTGGTATGATTGGTTAAATTGACATGATTATGAAATGACTATTTTACCCATAGTTGAACAACTAATTTAACACCCTCAATAGGAGGTCGCGACGGTTTCGCCGACGAGCCGTCTGAACGGTCGGCCAAATCTGACCTCGGGAAGCTCCGAGCTCTCGATCCGAGCTCGCCCGAGCCACCAGATCCTCGCTTTCGATGGAGGTTCGCGACAGAGGAGGCCGCGAGGAGCACCGGTCGGGGTCGCGGAGTCGCTGGTCGGAGTCGCCGGTGTAGGGCCGAAACGTGTCATGCAAAACGTCACGTCTCGGATAGGTTCCCTCGCGCAAGCGTACGCGATCACAAGTAATACATTTAGACCAGTAAGTAACCGTGTTGATCCGCAGGGACTAATGAGTGTTTTAAGTCGAATGCGTGATTGTGTTAAGGAACTGAAACTATTACTAATGTTTTTGATGTTTTCCAACTAGAGAAACAAACAAGCAATTATGTTAATGATTAACAATTAATAAAAACGCCTAGGGTGTAGACGTGCAATTTGTGGATTACTACAATGACTCTAGAGTTAATTAGGTGATATAAGTGTGACCTATGTCTTAATTGACAACCCTGCCTCTCGGCATTGGGGTTGTCCTAATCTCGAGTCACTCCTCGCCCTCTCGGGTTCGTAGTCACTCGAGATTGCATTCGTCCGACAATTGTTTGTCAAGTGTTATTTCGGGGAGTCTCTCTCGAGATCGGCTTAGCCCCTATACACACATACTAACTTAGGCTAAGTGTTACTTCGGGGTGTCGAAACACGGTTTCGAGCCCCTCACACTTAATGCCGACTAAGGACGAAAACCCTAACATACATTCTATTAGGCCTCTCTAGCAAGCATGAATTAAGGCAAGAACACTCACACACATCACATATCATCCTAAAACTCATACATCAAATAT
The DNA here is from genome assembly GCA_963920655.1 of Geranium rotundifolium. Lineage (NCBI taxonomy): Eukaryota > Viridiplantae > Streptophyta > Magnoliopsida > Geraniales > Geraniaceae > Geranium > Geranium rotundifolium. Next base: position 8,149,437 of record OY987319.1, on the reverse strand, counting down.
CATTCATCCACAAATTACAAGGTCTAGCACCCATGGCTAAGTGGTTTAGCCCTCAACCATGGTGCACAAATCAAATATCATCACACACAATGGGAAACTACTACAAAACATGATATAAAACAATGAAAGAAAAAGTTGAGAAATGCTCTTGGATTGGTGATGGATGAATGATGAGTTCCTTCCCAAAAGTGGCTCCTCCTTGGTGAAGTGGTGCTGGAAAAAGTCCTTCTCCCAAGGTTTCTTGCTTCCAATGGTGGCCTTCTAATGGAGAGTATCCATTCTTGCTCTATCCAATGATGGATGACTCAAGAAGAAGCATACCAAGAATATCTCCCTTGAAGTGACTGCTCTGGAAATGTTGGTTGATGGAGGCTACAAGCTAGGTTGGTCAAAAGGTCCTCAATCCCTAGGGCAAGAAGACATTATATAGTTTCTGAAATCGTGCCAGGTCACGATCGTGACTATGGGGGGACACGATCGTGACTCAGAGAGGGTCACGATCGTGCCTTCACGGGGGGGGGGGGGACCAGTTCTCCTCGAGTCAACGCCACGGTCTTGTCTCCGTCTTCACGATCGTGCCTCGGTTTTGAATTGAGTCACGATCGTGGCTCCCCCGTGACTGAGATCGGGATAGTGAACTGTAAGTTGGGAAAATAATATCAGAAAATATTCGACGGGGCATGATCGTGCCTGGGGGGGGGTCACGATCGTGCCCTTCACTAGTCAAGATCGTGCATCAGGGGGGCACGATCGTGCCTAGTGCAATTTGGCCCCTTTCTTTCTTGCTATCCCGAGTCCCGTACCGTAGCCTTCTTCTTACCATTTCCTGCATATATTCTTGAAACATACCAAGAGCGTAAAATAATCCTATTTGGCCCTCTACGGCCACTACGAGGCAAATAAGTGTCGAAATGGGAGGTTTATCGAGGTCAAAATGAGGTCGATTGACCCCTCAACAGTCTGCCGGGGTCGCGATTGAGCGCGGCGGCGGAGAGTGGAGTGGCGGCAGAAGTAAGTTTAGGGTTAGATTTAGGTTTAATTAATGATTAATAATCAATTAATTATAATATATTTATTTAATTATTAAAAAATTATAAGTATATTTATGTAATTGAAAAGTTAATTTTGTCCTCAAACCATTAGATAATACCTCATCTTCAAGAAGGGGTGGTTATGTAGCTCAATGAACTTGGAGATGACATAACCCCTAATACTTAATTGTTTCAATGAAACCATTGTCCCACACCTAGTTCGTGTTGTCACACGTCTCCTTTTGATAGTGCTTTCCTCGCACATACATCATTATGCCAAACTTGGATGTTCTCGGGTTGGTAGTTCTCATCTATGAAAGTGTGCGACAACAAAATATAGTCAGCCTCATATAATAAAAAAAGTTGATGAAACACACTCTACCACATTTCTACATTAATTAATGATTATACCATTTTCATCGTACTCGTCGCTGGCTACATCTGCATAATTCATGCAAAAATATCAACATGAGGCATACAATTTTTCATCACCCCGAATTTTATTATAAATACCATTTTTAGATGATCATAACGAAACATGTAACAATCAGAACACCCTATTTACCCATTCCAATTCCATGAAAATCAACTCCATGAACACCATCTATATGATGATCACAATCTATTAGTACCATGGTTATGAAAACACATATCATTAAGGATGATAGTGGAGTATATTGTGTGGACTGGGTCAATTTTTTATATAAAAAACTGACCTTTTCATGTTTTGAACACTATGTCAAGTTGAGTTGAGTCTGAGGTGTAAATGGGTTGTTGGAAATAATGAATTTTTAAATTTGAGCATGTTTAAATTACTGAGAGAATCAATAAACAAGAGAATAGTAGGCACGGTAACAACCTGCTGGATTTTGTGCTTCTTTCCTTTTGTTGTTCTTGGGAAATTTGGATGCTAGGTGCAATTGGGTTTGCTTGTTTAATCATTACAAGGTTGGGAAATATCCATAATTGGGCATTTCATGTGTACTGAACTTATGGGTTTATTTTATTTGAACATAATGATGAATCTTGGTGTCCAGTTTCTTTTTGGGGATAGCATTGTAAGGGTATGTCTTGATAACAATCCCAGTAATTGGTAGCATCTGTACTAAACCAGCAGTACCTTGTTTGGAGCGGGAATTTCTCTTTAAAACATCTCATCGTGTTCTCTTGCGTGGACCTCATTTCGACCTCAAACTTTCTTGAGATGATTCGGATTCCCCTAGTGTTGCTAATTTGACGTCTTCAGTCTCGCTAGTTGTTATCTTCCTTTCTCTTTCTTACATGGATTTGGAACTAACTTTGTTTCATGTTCGAAGAGTTGGCTTCTAGTTTTTGGTGAAGTTGAAAATACCATACGATCATTTCAACCTTGTATGTTGTAATTGGGCAGGGTGGTTAGTTGACTTTGTGCTGCAGTTAATGATGTTGAGTTAATCAATGATAGGTTCTTGTAACTTGGACCAATATGTCAAGCATCCAACACTTTATACTGAACTGAGTCAAAATCCATAAATCTAAATAACATTTCTTCACTGATACATATCCTTTTATTTCATCGTTTTATTCTTTTTATATTATTATTATTATTATTATTATTATTATTATTATTATTATTATTATTATCATATGTTGGAAAACTTAATTTTTAACATTTCTAGACTTCCTTGCGCAATATACTTTTGAAGGTGAAAGTATAAGGCACTTGTGTAAGATCTAGTTAAATTCAGCAGATTATTAGGGCATAAATGTTGCAGGGCAGTGGCATATTTTCTCTTGAACCTTTCCTGTTTGTTGTTAATCCATCGCCATTTACCAGACCTGTTTAACCGTTCTAGGTGCTGATGCCTTATAGAATTTATTCCTGTGGCTGTGAATAGCTTGTTGTGGATTTGTTGTAATTATTTTGGAGTATGTTGATTCGAAAACCATGGTGCAATATCAGATGATTGAGCAATATTTAGCATTTGGAACTGGTTCGGGAATGCTTTGAGTGCTTCTTTCACTGGCATGCTTGCAGATAGTGTGCCAGTGCTTGGTAAATAAAGATAATGTAACTTTGTAGTAACTAATTAGGATTCAAATCAAGCTGAAACAGTAATATAATGTTAGAAACTAAAACTTTCTTTAAAAAAAATATCACATCCCCTCCTAGTCCGAGGACTAACCAATTTATACACCATGTGTTGCATTGTTACTGTGACTGTCAAGGTGGAGGCCATTAGTCTCCACTTGAATTAATGAATCGGTGAACTTAGAAAGAGTTTGTTATCATGAATTACTCTTCAAAAGTTGACCTGCTAATCTGTTGTATTGGCGGGCTTCATTTCTTATAATTTTTATTTTCAATTCTCAACCCCGAGCAAGTTATTATGGAAGTTTATGCCCCAAATCCATTGATAGCGTATGGTGTATGGTATTATGAGAAGGCTTCCGTTTTCTTTCAACTTTTCTTGTAAAAAAGGCCATATAAGTTTCTTATCTGAATTGATAAGATAAATTATCGTCATGCATGTGAAATTTTAGAATGACTACAACACTGCCTGATAACTGTTCCTTGTGTGCTAGAATTTCAATGAATACTGTTCTTCCTGCCTTTATGCCGCATGGTTTTATTAACTTATGATGGCCGGTGCTATCTTTACTCATTGTGGTTCTTAGTGGCAATTGTTTGCTGACATCCTTATCAGTCAAGACTTATTGACATTGCCTTGTTCACATTTTGCAGAAATTCATCCTTGGTGGAAGGTTGATATTTGGGCCAGATACTAGGTGGCTCGTTGCCACCTTGCTGCTCATCATTGCTCCCATTATTATTTTTTGTGTATCTGTTGCACGGCATCTTAGCCATGAATTTTCCTCATATAATGCAGGACATGCGATTCTGGTGGTCACACTTGTCTTCACTATTTTTGTTAGTCTCCTAATCCAAATGTTCTATATTATGCTAGTTCACCTTTTTATGCGAAATTACGGGCTCTAGTATCATCGAATATATTCAGTGCTGGGAGTTATCTTATTATTACAATCTTGTATATATGCACTCCTCCCACAAAAAAAATCTGATAAAACTTACATAACCTGTCTGAAATTACGTTGTTATTTTTTCTTTTAATTTTTAGATCTTACTTTTACTTTATTTCAGTAATATTGGATATTCTGGTCTGGACAATGTTTCCTATGTTATCTGGTAATGGTACATCACCTAGCTGAAATTATATAATATGCTTTTAGTTATTTTTGCACCAGTTTTAAGTCTAGCTAAAATTGGATCATAGATTCCACTCGATTCATTTGGGAGCTTGGACATTTTTAGTCAAGCTCTAGAAATGGAGTGAGAAGTACCATAAAAAGAATGTTAACTGGCCAAGGTTTTGATAGGTACTGGTGATTCTTTTTCGCACTTCAGCCCGGGACCCGGGTATCATTCCACGCAATTCTCATTCACCAGAGGAAGAGTTCTGTCATGGCACATCAATATCAGAAGTTGGTGGACGACAAACACCAGGCCTTCAGTTCCCTCGAACAAAAGAAGTAATGGTCAATGGCTTTTCTGTGAGGGTGAAGTACTGTGAGACGTGCATGCTATATCGCCCTCCTCGGTGCTCCCATTGCTCTATTTGCAACAATTGTGTGGAGCGCTTTGATCACCACTGTCCGTGGGTCGGCCAATGCATTGGACTGGTGTGCAGTTTAATTTTCCATTCAAAAGTTATATTGCTTCGACAGTGTTCTCTGAAATTTCTGTGCTTCAAATCTAACTGCTCTATGCGCACGTGGTGTTTGCAGCGCAACTACCGTTACTTCTTTTTGTTTATTTCGTCGTTGACTCTTCTTTGCGTCTACGTGTTCTCCATCTCCGCTCTGTACATTAAGGTTCTGATGGATGATCGTCAGGGCACGGTCTGGAATGCGATGAAAGGATCACCTGTATCTGTTATACTGATGGCCTATAGTTTTGTTGCTCTGTGGTTTGTTGGCGGACTCACGGGCTTTCACTTGTACCTTATAGGCACAAACCAGGTCAGTTGTTTTTATCTCATTTACCATTTACCATAGAACATTAGATTAATTTATATTTTTTATGATTACAGCCGTGAGAAAATGTTACAAGGTGTTTTTAACCATAATATCTTTGAGCTTAACACAACATTTTGGATTAAGTTTCAAACATATTTTCATGAGAAATGTACAGATAATTATCTTCAACTAAACACATTTTCCACTCAGCCAACACCTATCTAAAATTTGGGTTATTTATATATCATCAAGTTTTATGAATTCACACATGTTAAGTTTTTGGATAGGAAATGTTAATTTTGGAATTGAAAAGAAAAATATGCCCTTGTGTTAAAATCTATATTTTAGACCTAGAAATCTAATTTTAAAATCTAAAATTAGATTTTTAGATTTGAAAATTAAATTTTTGGTCCAAGGACATTTTAGACTTTTAACTTTCACTTGACATTTTCCATCCCAAAAGGTTAATGTGTCCAAAAACAAAAGTTTGGTGTAACTAAATGACCTAAATCTTAGTTAGGCATAGCTAGATGGAAAATATGTTTAGTTGATGATAGTTATATGTATTTTTCCTTATTTCCATTGTAATGCTTATACTAAATATTGATGCTTTCCAGACTACGTATGAGAATTTTCGGTACAGATCCGATAACAGGAGGAATGTTTACAATCGAGGCTGTGCGGCTAATTTCCTAGAAGTATTTTGCACAGAGACAAAGCCCTCGAGTAACAACTTCCGGTCACTTGTCCAAGAAGAGATACAAAGGCCACACCTCGCCACCACTCATGAAGCTGAGGCTGTAGCTGAAGTAGAAGACAGAGGCGGTGATCATCGATCAAAGGTAGAAGACGATCTAGACATTGGGGAGGATCTATTTAAGATCTCACAACGACACAATGTTGAAGAAATTGACGAGGACATGTGCAGCTGAGGGAGCAATGGAGATCCCCGTAACGTAGAGTTCGTTCCGAGTTCAGGTGATCATCGAGCTCGGGCTATTCGCGCTGAAACGAGGCACTCGAGTTGGGGAAGCTGGGAAATGGCACCTGAGTTAAGTTAGTCAAGACACAATGTTAACGCCAAAGATGAGATCCATTGAGACGTTGATAATTTGTAAATGAACTAGTTGTGTTTAGATGAATTGATTTGGATATTTAACAACTCATTTGAGAGTGAAATAGGCGATGAACATTGTTATATATATATAGGGAAGGGAATCACTGGATATTTCCTTATTTTCGTTGGACATTTATGTATTTTGAATAAACAAACTGTTTTCGTTGGACATTCACCTATTTCCGCCGGATATTCACTTTAATTGGATATCACAATTTTTATTGGACATTCATTTATTTCTGATGAACATTCTCTTATTTTCAATGAACAAACTTAATTCTCATGTTCTCATAAAAGGGTTTGGACATTCATTTATTGGACATTCATTTATTTCTGATGAACATTCTCTTATTTTCAATGAACAAACTTAATTCTCATGTTCTCATAAAAGGGTTTGGTTTTCACCTGATATGTTATATATATATATATATATATATGTATTATTATATTATATATTTCTTATTGTCATATTAGGGTTAATATTATATTTCTTATTGTATTTTAATGTTCCAACTTCCTATTGTAATTTATAACCAATTATTTATCAATATAATTACTTTCATGGCATCAGAGGATTATGTTAAATCTTGATTACACTTTTTTGTTGCGTATGACTTTGCCCATTTGTTAATCATGATTTAATGGGTGGGCGAGGCACTGCAAATCTACCGTAGACATTCATGTATTTTCTATCTAAAATTTTTATTTAACCCTTTTGTTCAAAGTCTACTTCTCTTGTCTTATGTTTGACTCCAACTTACTCTCTATTTTGTCTTTATTCCCTTCTCCTTTTACTCCGTCAGACTAATATAGGGGTGCTCCTTCAAAAAAAAAAAAATTTCTTCCGTCTTCTTCCTTATTTTGTCTCATTCTCCAACTAATTGTTCTCTCTTCCCTCTTTGTTCTTACGGTTTTGTTTCCTTTTTTTTTTCTTTCACACCCTTTATTTTGTTTCTATATTAATTTATTGTATTATTATATTAAATCTCAGTAATATTCTCCTCGCTTCTTCAAAACAAAATCACTTTTTTTCTTCTTTTTTTAATATGATTTTGCACTGTCGTATTTGCTTGAATTATTTTGCACTGACGTAGTTGTCTCACAGTTTAATGATATATCTTAAAATCACTTTTGAATCGTCTTCATGAGACATAGTTGTCGCACCTTCCCAATCTCTCTTTCAACCATTCTACTTCTCCATCTCATCTTTTATTAAATCTTTCACTCTCTTCTATTTCTCACTCTCTCCTCTAGTTCGTGTCTCCTTTTTATATTTCTCACTCTTCTCAATTTTTTTTCTCACCCTCGATTACTAAAAGAGAACAAGTTCGTGTGTCTCATGTACCAACTAGTTTGCAGATATATTCACCAAAAATTTATGTACTGTTCTCTTTGAAGACTTTTGCTTATGTTAAAGTATTCAACATCCACCTGCTCCGACTGCGAGGGCGTGCTAGATATATTATTATTATTATCATCATCATTATTATTATATTATATATTACTTATATTATATCTTTCCTACTATAAAAATTAGGGATACTATTATATTTCCTTATTGTATTCAATTGTTCCGAACCTGCTATTGTAATTCATAATCAATTATTTATTAATATAATCACTTTTAAACTTGAACTTTCATTTTCTTTCTTTCAATCTTCTATTTCTGGAATGTATGTAATTTTGTATGTTATGATTTTTCTTGTCTGCTGAGTGGTTTAGCCTAAACACATATGATGCAGGAAAAGATGTCAAACTTACTACTGGGTAGGGTAGCCAATATGTCTTATTTCAACAGAGATTTGATGATGTCTCCTATTCAATGGACAAGAATTCTAGAATCTTGATTAGGGCCGATCGGTGGTCTCCTAATCTATGAAAAAAAATTCTAATATTTTTTCTCTCAGTGAAGTGAAGATTTTATTGAGGATAACTAGCAAATAGTCCCAAGAGAAGAACAAGAGTTAGATTTGCATAAGGTAATAAAATTACCAAATTACATTGAAATTGAAATTGAAATAGAATTTAAAATTGGAATTGAAAAGGTAAACCGAGAACATATCCTACAGACCGTGATGCTAAAGGTAGTGTCAATCATATTCAATCTTGGTCCAAAAAAATAACCAATGTTGAGGTTGAGATGATTTTCTGGAATTGTTCAAGAGCGTTGTTTTGTGGAATTCTCTGCATGCCTACCTCTTTTTTTTCACGAAGTAAAGATTTTATTGAGATTAACTAGCAAATGGTCTCAAGAGGAGAACAAGAGTTAGATTTGCATTAGGTAAAGAGATTGAGATTGAGATTGAGTTTGAAATTGAAATTGAGATTGAGATTGAAATTAGAATTGAAAAGATAAACCGAGAACCTATCGTACAAACCGTAATGCTAAAGGTAGTGCCAATCATATTTAGTCTCGGTCCAAAAAAATAACCAAGGTTGAGGTTAAGATGATTTTCTGAACTTTGTCTTGGTTTTCTGGAATTGTTTAAGAGTGTTGTTTTGTGGAATTCTCTGCATCCTTACCTCTTTTTTAATTGATCATAATTCATGAGCCTTGATTTGTTTAGGAGCAGCTTGCTTCAATAAGGGATGAGGGAGCCCATTAGGTTAAAGCCCATGAGGAGAGAAAAACGTGGGCCGAGGAGAAGGCCCACCAAAACTCCTGAGTAAATTTGCAAACATAAAACCTAAGGGTTGGACTAGAGTACAAACTAGGTGATAACATACAAATGTTAGAACATATCTTAATCGTTAGATCTTATAATTAATGGGTGAGATTCATGCTGACTCGTCAATGACATACTAACGTAATTATGAATTAATTGTATATTTATTTTAGTCAATTAATACCATCAGAAGGATAAATTGGTATTTTTATACAAACATTTAATTTCCTTATTTATGAATTACTTAATTGTATAATAATTCCTTATATATAAATTACTTAATTGTATAGTATTTCCTTATGAAATCGTTCATAAATTTCTTCTGAAGTCAAATTACTTTCATCAATTTATTACAAAATCAAGTTTCATGAAATCAATTATGTATAATATTTCCTTATAAAATCGTTCATAAATTCCTTATGAAATCAAATTATTTTCATCAATTTATTACAAAATCAAGTTTCATGAAATCAATTATGTATAATATTTCCTTATAAAATCGTTCATAAATTCTTTATGAAATCAAATTATTTTCATCAATTTATTACAAAATCAAGTTTCATGAAATCAATTATGTATAATATTTCTTTATAAAATCGTTCATAAATTTCTTCTGAAATCAAATTATTTTCATCAATTTATTACAAAATCAAGTTTCATGAAATCAATTATGTATAATATTCCTTACAAAATCGTTCATAAATTCCTTCTGAAATCAAATTATTTTCATCAATTTATTACAAAATCAAGTTTCATGAAATCAATTTCAATTTCATCGTCAAGTTTCATTCAACATGTGTCATTATTCAATTCGTCACGTGTCATTATTCAATTCGTCATGTGTCATTGGTCAATTTGTCCAATTCGTTATGTGTCATTAGTCAATTTGTTCAATTCGTCATGTGTCATTTGTCAATTTGTTCAATTCGTCATGTGTTATTGGTCTATTTGTTCAATTCGTCATGTGTCATTATTCAATTTCTCATGTGTCATTTGGTTAATTCGTCATTAATCTGTCAATAGGAGAACAAATAACAAATCACATTAACTTACAAATAAACTCCATTTTAATCGATACAAGAGAACAAATTGAACCAATTTCCATCTCAATTACTTTTCATCAATAAACGAACAATAATTTGAACTTTGAATCAACAGCTGATCATACTCAATTTCACTTAATATAAGAGCACGAGAATTATTAAAAATTAAAATTAAGATTAAAAACAATAAGCAAATATCAAAAAATCTGTAAAATCAAAAAATGCACAAACCCAAACATCAGATCATACCCAGAAAATACAAATGGACGAATCTCATAATAGCCTGATCCCGACCTCTGGTTTCCACCGTTACAATTGCCTCTAGCCTCTGTCGGGAACGCCGATCCATGAGCTCCCTCACCGAGTTGAGACATCGTCACCTTCATTCTTGCCTCATCTGGAAATCGCCACCTTTGGCACTGTTCGGATCGTCGCTAATAGATCGAAGTAGGCGTCGTCGCGAGGTGATGCCCAATCGGGATGCAGTCTGACGAGAAGCCACCATTTGAATCACCGTCGTCGAGATTGGGATGCGGTGTGACGAGAAGCCACCATTGAATCGCCGTCGTCGAGATCGGGATGCGGTGTGACGAGAAGCGGTGTTGGATAGGGGACGACGAGGCAGAAGCTGCGAGGGACGACGAGGCAGAAGCTGCGAGGGACGACGAGGAAGAAGCAACGATTGACATCGAGGCGATTTGGGAAGGAGGTGATTTGGGAAGGAGGCGGACAAAATAGGTTAGGGTTTCTGAAAGTGAAACGGGTTATATGTATATATATATGGATAGACCATAATACTCTTTTTAATTTTTTAAATTTGTTTCATTTACTAAATTGTGTCATTAATCTAAACCATTGATTGAAACTAATCTAATGGATATTAGTTATTCTAACATTTGTATTATAATAGTAGTTTGTATTCTAGTTCATCCCAAAACCTAAAACAAAACCAAAACCTAACAAACAACTATCATAGAAACACATAAATAGGAAGAGGACTAGTATCCCAATTACTATCGATTTATTAGTATATATCGACCCAAGAGACCTTTGAACTACAATCGTTGTGGATCTGTCACGGAATCGCCATTATATCTTTGTCTTGGTCGAGCGGACCTTCATCAATTTTCAGCAATGAAGATTGAGGCCTCTGGTAAATTGACATCAAGTTCAGTGACAGTGTTTCCTAGTTTGCCAAGAATGAGCAAATTAAAAGGGATGAAAGAGAAAGAGAGTATTTTAGGAAATTTAAAAAAATACCAACCCATGTACAAATCACATAATAATGTAATAAAATAAATGTGCGTTCTAGATTGCATGTCAATTCTTAGGTCCTTACTCAATGTCTCTATTTCATTTATCCGTAGAAATTATAATATGGTAGCGCATTTGCTTGCTAAGTTTGCTTTATAATTTTCGAGTTGAAACTCAGGCGGGGCGTTTATTCCGCAAGACCTTTTGCCAACTATCCGTTGTGATGTTGATCGTTTAGTTTAATAAAACGAAGCTTTTTCCAAAAAAAAATTACGTTACTTTTGTAAGCTATCGTTATGCGTTGAAACAAAATCGTAGTTATTTATATCGAAAAATTCACAGGTAGTTCTGTTTTTCGGGGTGTCCACCTAAGCTAGAGGCAAGGATCAAATTAATACTCTGAAAATGTTTGCAATTAACCCTAAAAATAACTAAATGGAAAATGACCGTTTACTACGGCTAATTATACTCATTTGACACTTCGGTACCCAATTGTTAGTTTTCTCCCTTTTAGTAATCTAACTATTAGTTTGAGACAAACTACCCCTAAAATACTTACAATACCCCTAATTGAAAATAAAGAAAAAACAATTAATTTTTTTGAAGAAAACTATATCAGGACCACACATTTGACCAAATCTTTCACTTCTAATTTTTTTTATCTTGTCGTTTTTACTTTTTTTGTTTTTTTAACAAAGGGTAGTTACTAGTTAATATATTTTAAAAAATATATCGTCCCAAACTGATAGTTAAAATACTATAAAATTATAATAATTAAAGGGGATAATTTCATATACCACCCCCTAAAACATACCAAATCTCACCCAACACCCCCTAAAACCATTATTCTCACCAACACCTTCTTAAAATGGGTAAAAATCTCAGTTGTCAAAAATTTATTGAAAAAAGACAAACATATCCCTCTCCCTCACCACTCCCTCACCTCTCCAGAACCGAAATTGCCCCACCGGACCCTCCCTCCACCGTTGCCGGCGAGCCTCCCTCCGGCTAATCCCCTCCCGCCGCGTGTCCACCGTCCTAGCCTTCCAACACAAGAGAGTATGAAGATGGAGGGGCGGAGGAGGGGAGGAAAGTGAGGCTGACAGTAGCGGCGGAGGTGTTCGAGGTGGCACCAAGAGTGGCGGTGGTGGAGGGGATTGGCCGAAGGGAGTCTCTCCGGCGACGGTGGAGGGAGGGAGGAGAGAGAGAGGGTATAGTGAGGGAGAGGTGAGAGAAGGGTGAGGGGTATTTTTGTCTTTTTACAATAAAATTTTGACAACTGAGATTTTTGTTCATTTTAAGGGGGTGCTAGTGAGAAAAATGATTTTAGGGAGTGTTGGATGAGATTTGATATATTTTAGAGGGTGATATCTGAAATTATCTCTAATTAAAGTAGTATAGTTAGGTGTAATAAAATATTTATCGAATGACTAAATTGTGGGACGCTTATCAACTAAAGTGCTCCCTGTTCGGAAACGATCAGTTCCCGAGCGTTTGATCTCTCAGCCATCTCATCCAACGGCTGCCAGACCAACAGCCTTGCTGGTACATCGTATGCTACTCTGCACTCCATCTTGTAATTAGCTCTTCGCTTCGCATCGGGTTGACACCAAATTCTCAGAATCTCAGCTAAGGCTTCAATGGCGATCTCTATATCACCTCTTTCCATTCCTAGCCTCAATTCGGAGCCTTCCTGCACTTTTGCTTCTTCTTCTTGTTCTCCGAAGCCTCCTTCTCTGCAATTCCAGTTCCCAGCTAAGTTTCAGAGGGTTCGAATTGGAAGCAACAACATTTTCTCTCCTTCCAGGCTCCGATTCCTTACACCGGTAACATTTCTCCTTCACCTGCTTCAAGATCGGTTCATATTTGTGTAATACTTATCGAACAACATTTTCTACAATGACCAAGAATGTAGCATAGATTGATATTGTGCAAAGGACGCTGGGTTCTCTATTTGTATTTGTAGGCAGCTATTCATATTTTACACCACCTCTGTGGTAATTGTTTCATTAGCTTGATTCACTCAGCAAATTACGCCCTAGTGTTGGCCTTTTGAGATTGCTACCTAGTAACTGTGCTTATATATTCCCTTCAGATAAATAATGAACATGGTGGCTCAATCTAACTTTAGGGTTCATGGCTCGGTCTCTCTTTTCTGAAAGTCATACTTAAACGGGCTCTCTTTTTTAAAGAAGTGTTTTTAGCCTATTAGTATAGGATTGATTACAAATACTTAATGAGTTCTTAAACCAGTACTTCCATTTCTATACTAAGGCATTGTTCATATAGACATTAAATTCATTACATGTATGAACCTCCCTTGGTATCCGTAGCATACTTATTTATTAGGGCTGTACGACTGAACTCTACTGCAATAGTATACCAATAACACCCATGTTCTTCCCATTGATCTCTGCAGATTGAAGCACATAAGCAAACATTCTCAAACTTAGATGATCTGCTAGTGAATTCTGGCAAACCCGTATTGGTTGACTTCTATGCTACCTGGTAATTATCCTTCCAGAGTCCTCTCCTTTACTTATATTCATTTATTTTTTTCATCTTCTATGTATTATGTTGAGAAGAATTGCGTATAAAGAGATTGATACATTATGGCAGGATCTCTACCATATAAAGTCTATATGACGTGCTAATTCATAGATTCAATTTATTGAAAATTACTTTAACCATGTTGCGTTCTAGGTAAACTTTTTTGTGAATTCACATATCATTATGGATTATTGATCATTTTGGTCCTTAAAATTTGAGTATTTTATCCCCTCTAGTTTTTTTTATGTCAAGTTAATCCTTGCAATCTCAAAAGTGGGGGAAAATAGTCCCTACCATTAGCCAACTGTTAAATTTGCTTACATGGCAAAAATGAATGAATAAAAACATACGAATTGCACATTTAATGCTGACAGTGTAATATTTCAAATTGAAAAATAATATAAATCTGGTATGACACATGTACGATTAATTTTACTCTAAATTGTTTTGTAGCGTTGGCATATTTAATAGCTCACTACCTATTGAGTAAGGATAAGAAGTGTTTTGGCGCCCTTTTGAAGCTTTGGTGACTAAACTGGCCTAAAAACTTCAGGGACCAAAATGTCGACTTTAGCAATTTTCAAACTGAAAAAAAGATAATCCAATCTCTGAAATGCAGGTGTGGTCCTTGCCAATTCATGGTTCCCATCCTGAATGAAGTTAGTACCAGAATGAAAGATACAATCCAGGTAGTGAAAATTGACACGGAGAAGTACCCTAGTATTGCTGATAAATACCGAATAGAGGCTTTGCCTACTTTTATCTTATTCAAGGATGGAGAACCATTTGATCGCTTTGTAAGTTGAACTATCTTAATCTTCCATATGTGTCCAATGTTTACATCTATAGTTAGCATTTTCACTTCACTTTTCTTGCCACTGGAAGCTCATTCACACTACACATTTAACATATTCCTGCAAGTACTTGATCTCATTTCCCTGAAAAGGCGGTCCAGTGAATAAGGATCCCAACACTGCGCTTTGAGGAGATTCATGTATCTATGATCATTCCATAACGTTGAATTTATAAAGTTAAGATTTATCAAATGTGTTAATGTTTCATACATTAGTCTGTTCAAATATGCACCTAGAAAATTCTAACACCTCATAATTATTTAGTTCTAGACCGCACACATGTATGAATTGTATAATCATATGAATCGAGGTCCGTCAATTTTGTTCATACAAATGGAATTGTCATTATAAATGTGGAGTACATTTTCTTTAAGCATGTCTTAGGTACAAGTGAATTTCTTTTCAGCAACCTGTTGATCTCAGTGATATTTACCATTCTTCTTTTCGGTATTTGCAGGAAGGTGCTATGACTGCTGATCAACTCATTGAACGCATTGAGACCACACTGAAAATTAAGCAATAGTCTGGAGCATCTGTTTACTTGTTTGGATAAAGAATGGTTGATTCTTCTGTCTCATTCGAGAATCAAATTTTGCCATGGTTGCAGAATTTCGACAAAAATATAAAATTTTACAAAGAATTTAGTTCTAGTCTTGTGTTTTTATAGGCATACATTTGCATAATATTCATAATCAGAGAGCTATCATTTTAGTGTGTTTAAATGAAGTCCAAGAAAAATAAGATGTTAAATTTGGCCTAATTAGTGGGATAAGAGAAGCCTGCAAAGAACTTGCCAGGTGGGATAGGATGCAAGTTATTTTTCTCAATTTTAAAACATGTTTTTTCGCTCTTTAATCTTCCCTTCTCTTTCATTTACTTTCCTTAGAATTATGACTTACAAATTGTTTAACTGAGTGGTTAACTTATGGTTGAAGAATCAAGAATATCCAGTTTCCAACGACTGAATTTGGACTTTTTTAAATAAACAAATTTATAAATCATATACTTTTAGGATTTGAATTATATTTGACCAATTTACAAATCATTTCAAATTTAATATTTGAAACTTGCCATCTCAATTAATTTCAATTTTTTTTTGAAATAAGCCAAATTAACCTAAAATCACAATATATCCAAATAATTGAAGAAATTTACCACCACTTGAGTATTAGTTTAGAGCAAAAGGGTTTCAGTAGCGACGCCGCCCTAGACCAAGACCCCAAGCCAACCATTGCTAACGAGAAGGTGGCGGTCTAGTGTGATGAATTGGGAGAGTAGAAGAGAGAGAATGTGAAGGGGTATTTTTGACATTTTATAAAGACTAATATTTTTTTTTACTCTATTAACCTCTCTGAGACAAAAAGAACATGTTTTAAAATTAAGGAAAGTGGTATGTGAGGGTGGTATAATTGAAGATGTTGATATGTAATTATCCCTTGTATAAACAGGTCTCATGTGTAGAAGTGAAGTCTACATATAAACTATAGAAAGGTAAACCGTTGGAAATCTATGGTTCAAACAAAAATTTAGGAACAGTTCCCAACCACTCGATGAGATGAGCAACGACTGAGATTGACGTGGTGGCATAAACGCGTAAATAAGTCGAACTTACAATTTCTTTTGGTCATTTCCTAATTTTGCTAACTTGGCCTAGGGGCAGTATGGTCATTTCAATTCACTATGTTGAGATTTGCGAGAGAGGCGATTTGCGATTTCGATTAGAGTTTGCTTCGAAAATCAGGATTCGAAAAACACGAATCGAGCAAAACGAATCTAAGAACACGAATCGAACAAGAAGAATCGAAGAACACGAATCGAACAAGACGAATCGAAGAACACAAATTGCAGAAGATGCACTATCATAAAGTTGTAAAAATTTTTTTCGAACAACAGTAAGTGCAAGAAGTTGCAAAGCGTTGTAAAGAAGAAGAAGAAGAAATCATGTAACTATTTGAAACTTGTTTCAATGTCTTTTTCTCATGGTTTCATAGGTTATCATTTATTGTTTGGAACATGTTTCAAATTTTCGAAACTTTCTGATTTTTGTGAAATTTGTGTAAATAATTTGATGTAAATTGTTTCTTTGTTGATACGTGTTCATTTCATGAAGTTCTTTTTTCTAGAAAATGTGTTTCAATATTCCTTTCTCACGGTTTCATAGGTTCTCATTTATTGTTTAAAATTTGTTTCATACTTTCGGAACTTGCTGATTTGTGTGAAATGTCTGTAAATAACTTAATGTAAATTATTTGTCTGTTGATATGTGTTCATTTCATGAAATGTTTTTTCAAAAAACTTGTTTTAATATCTTTTCCTCATAGTTTCATTCATTTATTGTTTGAAATATGTTTCATACATTTGGAACTTGCTGATTTATGTGAAACTTCTGTAAATTACTTGATGTAAATTTTTTATTTGTTGATTAACTATTATTTTTATTGCATATATTATACATGATAGTCAAATGAAAAGGTTGCGGGTCCACTATATGTTTCAGCTGATTAGCATGCGAAGGAATTTGTATTGGAACACATTGATAACCAAAGCTAAGAAAGACTATAAAGACAACAATCTTGTGTTTGATTTTGATGAAAAACTTAGGATGTAACATGTATTACAAACAAGTGGTCATTTTGATGGTCATATTATGTTTTGTAAACTATCTCATATTCATATTATGTTATGTTTCATGTTGTTTTGTCGTCATATTGTATCATTGTTTACTGATGATTTTCCAAAGAATTTTGTAGATTTAAGAAAGAAGTTTAATAAAATTTTGAAAACACTTATGTTACACAAGTCAATTATAGAATATGAAACACGTTTCATTACACTCGAGACTCCTCGTCACACCTTGTCCCCAACATGATTCACTTTTTCCCTGAGTTATAGTATGGAACCCAACCCATTCGTTACACCCGAGGACCCCGCGTTACACCATTACCACGACATGACTAATTTTACCATTAGGTTATGGTACGAAATCCAACCCCCTCGTTACACCAGGATACCCTCGTTACACCTATGGACCCCTCGTTACACCATTCTCCCAACAGAGTTCACTTTCCCCATAGGTTATTGTTTGGAACCCAACCCATTCGTTACACCCGAGGACCCACGTTACACCCGGGTACCCTCGTTACACCATTCCCGCGACAGGGTTCACTTTCCCCATAGGTTATAGTATGGAAACCAACTCACTCGTTTCACCTGGGTACCCTCGTTACACCATTCCTCCGACATGGTTCACTTTCCCCGTTAGGTTATATTATGATACCCAACCTCCTCGTTACACTCGGGGACCCCTCGTTATGTGTAAATTCTATAAATAACTTCCTAATAATTGTTTCTCTGTTGATATGTGTTCATTTTGAAGAAATAGTCTCTCAAAAAGCTGTTTGAATCTCATTTCTTATGGTTTCATAGGTTTGCAGTTATTTTTTAGGACATGTTTCAGATTTCTGAAACTCTATGATTTTTGTGAAATTTCTGTAAATAGCTTGATATCAATTGTTTCTCTGTTGATATGTGTTTATCTTGATGAAATGGTCTCTCGAAAACCTATTTGAATGTCCTTCTCTCATGGTTTCATAGGTTCGCAGTTATTGTTTGGGACATGTTTCAAATTTCTGAAACTCTCTGATTTGTGTGGAATTTCTGTAAGTAGTTTGATATCAATTGTTTTTTCCGTTGATATTTGTTCATTTTAATGAAATGTTCTCTCGAAAACCTATCTAAATGTTTGTTTCTCATGATTTTATAGGTTCACAGTTATTGTTTGGGACATGTTTCAGGATGTTGCCACCATTACAACAAGTTTAAGAGAAAACTACAAAAATGAAATTCTGAATCGTAGCCGAGTCAAGAAGTCGAACACAAAGTCGTAACTTGTGTATCGACTACTTGCCTAAAAGTAAACCGTAAGCGTAAACAGTAAACAGATAATAACGACACCAGAGATGATTACCCAGTTCGGTGACTCCGCACCTACGTCTGGGGGCAGTTTGCTAGTGGAAAGGTTTTTCACTATCAGGTAGTCAATAGTACAACTTCAAGCACCAACTAGCTATCACACAAGCTATTGTCCTAAGCTACTATAGATCTCACCGTGAATCACCTCGACCAGGGGCCTCTCCCCCCGTCTTTGAGATCCTCTCAATTCCACCCTTCGAGCAAGCCTATGCTCGGTGTCGTTTGTCTTCTTTGACGGAGTTGTGAATCTTCAATCACAAACAAAAATCCTAACCAATCCAAACACTTCGTCTTCGCGACTTGATGTTTGACCGGAGCAAAGATCCGTTCTATCGAATCTTAATCAGCCTCTCAACACGCCGATGGTGCACGGTTAAGAGCTCTGAGAAATCTTGCAATTGTTAGAACAAGAACGGATGATCTGCTAATGGGAAGCCAAAGGCTTTTTATAGCAGCTCACATTCCTAATCCTTCTCGGACCAAGAACAGGAAAGTCAGGCAAGTTGTTGCCGCCTTCCACAACAGCTGGAAGTCGTCTTGCCTGTTCTGACTTCCTGAATAAATCAGGCAAGTAGAGTTGCCGCCTATTGCTGACGTGTAATTGCCAGCTGGAAGTCGCCTGACTTGTTGACGTCACTCTCTTGCGCTCCAAGTCTTCGTGTCGCCTTTCTTCTTTTGCTCCAAGCTACGTCGAAATAGGAAAGCTTCAGATCTTTCCTAATCTGGACCGTAACAAGTCGCTCCACATGTCATGTAACATGTTGCACGACTTCTTACATTTGCGCTAAAAAATTATGCCAACAATTAAACGTAGCAACAAAAAATATTTTAAAAAATCATTACAAGTGCTTCTGCGAAGAATTTGTGAGGGCAGAATAACTAATTTGCCCTATAACATATTTTGATGAATAAATTTTTAGCTGAAATCAGTCATTTATAAGAGTCATCGATGAAATTTGATCCATTTTTGTTCCTGAATTTTTATTTGAATAGTAGTTTCCTAAATTTTTATTTGAATATTAGTTTCCAGCATAACGTGTGAGTGCAAATTAGTGAACATTGTAATTGTTTATTCTTTTGTTAATAAAAGTTCTTTATCATGTGGTAAGTTAAAGTAACACTAGAACATTAATATCAGACTTCAACTAACTAAGGCATGTGCTCATTATTATGAAAAAGTGAAAGTATCAAAATCACACTGAATATAAATTTCATAATGGTTAATAATGTAAACAATTTCATAATGGTTAATAAAACTCTTAATGTAAATAATAAAGGAAAATGACACTTTAATACACCTAATTATAGCAAAATGACACTTTCATACCCTAACTGTTATTTTCTCTTTTTTAGTACCCTAACAACTTTTTTGTGACAACCTACCTCTAAAATGTCTAAAATACCTAAACTACCCTTGGTGTAAGAAACTATAAATTGAATTGGTTCAATTTTTTTTTATCTCTGGTTCAATTTGATTTGTACTTAAGATGCAAATACAATTATGCCCGAAAATATATAATTAAATGTGAACCATTTCAAATATGGTTTGATAAATCATATTGGACTAGTTTTTATATTTTGATTTCTTAAATCAGGGGTATTTTAGTCATTTTAGCATAGATTGTCACAAAAAGCTTGTTAGGGTACTAAAAAGAGACAAAAATAATTAGGGTATGAAAGTGTCATTTCACTACAGTTAAGTGTAACAAAGTGTCATTATCCCAATAATAAATAATCAAACACTACAAAACGACAAGCAACACTACTTGTGAAAACATACTATATAGTACACTTCATATCCAATTGAACAAGTATTGTATATTTTTTCGCTGCAAAACAGGAAAAACTTCTGAATTTGGTTCGACCTTTGAAGTAGGGCGTTGTACACCAGTGTACTTGTCAGCAATCGAGAGAGTAAACCCCTTTTACGTAGTCTTTAAACCACCGTCCTCTTTGCCTAGTATGTAAACAATGTGAACTGTTCAGTCTGTCAAGATAAAGACATATACGTTTCTATCTCTTCAGTGTAATACTCATTATAATACGTAATTACTTTAACCAAAACTTGAGAGTAATATTATTATACTTCATTTTAGCCAAATTCGAAAGGCTATCCTTTGAGACATATAACCAAAGCAATTTTTGGAAATGATTAGTGTGTTATTATATCAATTTCATATTTAATTTCACATTCTATCTTCATCATTGAAAAAGGAGACATTCTATATTCTTATTATATAATTTTGGTCAACTCATCTTCACGTGTAACACAAATGTGTATATTTTGGTGGCAAAAGTTTAATGTCGTTATGTTTTCGACTGAAACATAAGTTAAAACAAAGAAGATGTAATAATTGATTAAAATATGTGATTATCCATGAATCTTGCCGACACAAAAGCCAAAATAACTACCATTCAAATTAAGGTGGTCCCAAACTCCTCCAATATCTTTGCACAACTACAATTAAAACCAAGAAATTTGGACCTCAACTTTAATAAAATTCCATAATAATCTGAATGTCCACATCACTCTTTTGTTTTATTCAGTTTCTTTTAACAGATAAGAAAAGGCTGTCTAGTTAATACTCACCGACACAATACAATCGACACGTGTCCCCTCACCATTTGCTGGCCTGTTATCCATTTCTTTTTTAAAAGTGCCTATCATTTTCGTAATCAATATTTTATTTAATTCTTAACAAGAAAATTAGAAAACATTAGTTCGTTTTCTTGTGCACTCGTGTGATGATTATTATTTTTTTATATGGATAGTAATAGTAACTTTTGTTAGTATAGAGTGTCGATACTAATACTACTAATTTATCAAAACCCAAATTGTTACTTAATTGGAGCAGGTTTATCGACGTCATGTATTTTATTTAGAAAATAACTGCGAGACATACGACAATTTTTTTATTTTAAAAAATATTTAATTATATTACGCAAACAAGCTAAGCTACATGTCGAGAATAATTACGGCAAGATTCGGTGTGACAATACCCCAACCTAAATCTCCGAAACGGGAAAACTAACAACAAATTTGACTAACATCGCATCCAAACACGATTCAGTAACAAACATAGTGGTAATAATACGTTGAACCAATAAAATCATATATCTGAGACAAAATGACTCGACCTATTTAGCATCATGAAAAGCCACGACCTCCACGTCGACTGGATAGAGAAACCCCCTGATCACATTGCAGAACGCTTTAAACATGGTTACTCGATAACCCCAGAGACAAATTGACTCAAACCAATTAGCATTATGCAGAGCCACGACCTCCACCTCCAATGGATGGAGAAACCTCATGATCCCATTGCAGAATGCATTAAACAAATTTTCTCGATCAACTCTGCAATCAATATTCTTACTCCAACGATGACGATGACGATCGACATCTCTAGAGAAATCACAATTTTTAATAATCCAAGTCCTCCAAACTCTTTGTGCTTACCAGGATCAGCCCATCGACGCTAGAGAACCCCTGATCCCTCCTTGGTATCGAGCCATCAAGTAGAGATTGAACACCGGGAAAACAAACCAATTTATCTGGATAAAAAAATCAGCCATACCGAGATTGGATTCCACTGTCCAAAATTGCTCTCTCGAGTCACCACGACCGTCAACCACCGGAAGGACGCCTTCCGCGGGGTCGCCCAGGACGAAGCCTACCTTGCCCTCTCCGATTCTGGTGAAAACAACTACAAGTCGCGAAAATCGTCAATCCTAGCACCCGAAACTAGACAAAACTCACCGGAAACTGCCCACATCTACTAACACTGTCGCACAATATAAAACAACACTACAGAGGTGGACGCTCTCAACTTGAGAGAAAATATCTTACACAACCACACAGAAGATGCAGTGAAAAACAACCGCATTCGGCGAAAATCTTGTCTGAGACATAGAACAAGTTAAACCCTAAATCGCTACTCCGCAAAACATCAAACATCATTCCCAAAGTTCACAATATATGACAAAAGTTATTTGATTACGTGATTAAATGTTTAAATTCTTAAAATTAAAATGTGATTTTATATTGAAAGGAAAATTCAAAAAGCTCTCTTAACATTGTTAAAGTTTTTCAGATAGTCTTTCTATTTTTATTACAAAAACTCTCAGTTATTTTGTATTATTTTTCACCGATAGTATAAATCCGTTAAAATAGACGGAAAAATTCAAAATATATTTAAAATTTCAAAATTACCCTCACCACTTAGTGTAAACAATTGCAAGAATTCTCCTTATACTATAATGCATTAGTGCAATAGTGTATAGAGAGATTTTGCAAAAATAATCAAGGTTAATTTTGAAATTTGAATATATTTTAAATTTTTTCTGTTAACAAATTTATACTAATGGTGCAAAAAATTAACTTGAGAGTTTTTTCAATAAAAAAATAGTGTAAGAAAACCATATGCAAAACTGCAACAATGTAAGCATAGTTCTTACAATTTTCCCAATATTCAATAACAAAACATGTATGATTTTATAACAATGCAAATATAATTAACGGTAAATTTTACGGTGATTCATTTTTAATAATAGTAGTAATTAGTTGAAAAAGAACTTCTTAAGAACTAATTAGAGATTAAAAATCTTTTTTGAAGTTTCTAAAAGTCACTCACCCAAATCCCATTAAATAACAAATCGGCTCAAACTTATAGTTAGTGATTAAATAGAGTGAGTCAAGTACACTCTCCCATTAAGAATTCGATTAATTAAACAAGTACTTAATTTTAAGTATATTGATAGAAAGTAAAGAATGGACACAAATACAAAAGGACAGACATTACAGTTGTATGGATGATGGGACAAACACATGTGGCAAGCGCACTATTGTTGATGAATAAAGTGATAGAAATGTGATCAATTGATGTATAACACATGCTGCATAAATATAGGTTTCCAAAATTAGTACTCGATCGACACATTTACATGATTTTGTGGTTATCTAATGTATATGAATCATATGTATCCATCCATCAATTTAATGATACGGTTGAGTTTTGGATAAGAAGATAAAGCTTAATACAAGCATCTGAATTATAAATACCTACAAATTATGTAATTAATTATACATTTAATTATTTAGAGCAGTTGGCACAGCACATGGATCCAAGAAGATTGAGTTACTAACGAAGATTAATATCAGCCAAAAAATGTACACTATTACTTTTTTTTGTAACGGCCCACGTTATGTGCGCCGTTACAGAGGTTTTGTGCGCTGTTACACTTTGTAACGGCGCACAAAAACGTCTGTAACGGTGCACATTGCGCTTTGTAACGGCGCATTGACGATGTGCGCCGTTACAACCTGTGACGGTGCACTAACGATGTGCACCGCAACCTGTGACGGTGCACGCTGTTAGTGCACCATTACAAAACCTACCGTCACCGTTTCACAAGTTGACAGTGCCGTTACGCTTTATAACGGTGCACAGACGGTGTGCGTCGTTACAAAGCGTAACGGCACACAGACAGCGTGCGCCGTAATGCACAGTAACGACACACTAACTTTGTGCGCTGTTATCTTTGTAACGGCACACACCGTGTGTGCGCCATTACAAATAATATATTATAAAAAATAATAATATTTTAAAAAATAATAAATATAAAAAATATTTTTATATTTATTAATTTTTTAATGAAACATTTAAAAATGAAAAATAATATCAAAATGAAAAATAATATTAATATTCAAATTGTTTAATACATGATATTTACATCGAGATCTATGACGACGGGCCTCCAGGATCTCTAGACCTAGTCGGGTCAAATGGAGGTGGAGGGGCATTAGAATTTAGAAACCTTAGCTGTTCTTGGAAGTATATGAACATCTGCTCATTTTGCTGGTTTTGGACGGCCTGAGTATGAAGTAAATTATGGTTTTGGGAGGCCTCAGCGCGAAACTCTATAATAACCTCGGCTTGTTGAGTGAGTTGAGTTCGGAGCTCCGCAATCTCCGCTGAACTACCATCGGAGGAGGTCGAACGTCTTCTCTGTCTTGGCGGTGCCTCGTAATCACTCCCGCAACCCCGGATGCGTAGTAACTCCTCTGGCAAACTCGACCTCGCGAACATGCTCGGCAGCTAGTCGCATGACCTCATCCACTTCAGCGTCGGTCATCTTCTTCAGAGTTCTATCCTCGTTGTAGTTCGCCTCGTCATTCTTCCAATCCCTAAGCGCATTACTAATGTAAATCTGCAAAAAAAAAATTGATTAATATAATAAATTTAAATATTAAATTTTTTTAAAAAAGAGTTTAATTAAACTTACAAGTTTCGGGTTGAGTTCCTCCTCCCCTCCTGTGCACCATCACCAGGCTTAGGGACCTTTAGAGCCTTCAGTAAGCCCTCCAACTTTTTGGAGACCTCCACTTCCCCGGCCTGCGTCATCCTCTCCCAAAGAGTTCGAAATGAGATTTTGCCAGTGTGGTGGTTTAATTTGTTCTTGCTCCTCCGACTGGTATTCATTTGAGACCCAACTTCTTCCTGAAAAAAAATTAAATTAAACTGAATTAATTGAAAAAATGAAATTGAAATTAAACCTATTAAATATAAAATTTGTAATATACCTCTTTGGCATCAAAATGATGAACGAGCCAACGCCACTTGGACTTCTTCCCTTTCAGACACTTGAGAATCCCATCACGGTCTAGTCTAGTAGGGTCCATGTAGAGCTTGTAAAATCGCTTCATGTTCGATTTTCGCTCCTTGTAAGCACTTATGGCCGCCTCACAAATCCAACTCCTCAGCTCAACGGAATCGGACACTGCAAACAAACGCTGAAATTGAC
Organism: Geranium rotundifolium; assembly: GCA_963920655.1. Lineage (NCBI taxonomy): Eukaryota > Viridiplantae > Streptophyta > Magnoliopsida > Geraniales > Geraniaceae > Geranium > Geranium rotundifolium. The sequence goes on along the minus strand of OY987319.1, from coordinate 8,124,129 downwards.
AAACACCACGTCAATATTTATAATACGTGGCATTTGAAAATTTATTTTGAGTAAGTGTTGAAATTACCTTAAAGCTCCTTTAAAATAACTGGAACTCAGACGCCGACAGATCCCCAAACGTCTGGTAGGAAGCGTCGCGTTCCCGAACAAATTTCCCTATAATAGCCTTTACCTTTTCCATTGAAAACTGTCCTCCTTGGACACGTGATCGGCCGTTTTCCCAAGTTAACAGCAAAGGACCTCTGTTCATCAGAACCGCTTTCTCTTCTGGGTCTATGTTGATGTCGGCCTTTTGCTCCTTTCTTGCCCTAACTTCCCAACTCTTCGTGTTTAGGCAGTTCACTTCCACTTTGTAATCAAAGTACAGCTCGTACCTCGGAATCTCTCTGTAGTGGAGGGGAAGGAGCCTCCACTCGTTCAATGGGAGTTCGGACTCATCCGGCACAATGTCCTCTTCGGAGGGTACATCGATGTCTCCGAGCATCTCCTGGAAAGTCCGATCATCCGGGACATGGAAAGTCCAATCAACCTCCGTATGCCCTGGATGAGTCGGCTGCGACGGTGACGGAGTGTACATCTCATCCTGCAACTTCGGCGCCTGTGAAGCCTCGAAGAACGGAATGTCCATTCTGGCCCGCCTAGGTGCCCTGACCTTAGGTGCCTTACGTTTCGGCTCCATTTATCTGTAATTGTAAGAAAGAGAAGGTCATGAAATGAATGAATTACCCTTAATTCGGTCGGAAATGACCGAATTACCCTTTTAGGGCCATTAATGACCGAATTACCCCTAATTCGGCTGGAAATGGCCGAATTATCCCTAACTCGACCGTAAATGACCGAATTACCCTTTTAAGGCCATTAATGACTTAATTACCCCTAATTCGGCAAGAAATGACCGAATTACCCTTTAAGGCCAAAATGACCAAAATACCCCTAATTCGGCCGAAAATGACCGAATTACCCTTTTAAGGCCATTAATGACCGAATTACCCCTAATTCGGTCGGAAATGACCAAATTAACCCTAATTCGGCTGAAAATGACCGAATTACCCTTTTAAGGCCATTAATGACCGAATTACCCCTAATTCGGATGGAAATGACCGAATTACCCTTTTAAGGCCATTAATGACCGAATTACCCCTCGTCCTCGTCCTCGTTCTCGTCAATCCTTACATCTCTAGTTGGGTCTACATCATCCACGAGCTGATGCACAGGATCAACGTATACTGGATTGTTGTCCGACGTCGAACAAGGCTGATTCGCCGATGTTGCCCTCAAACTGATATCCCATTTCCAGCTCGAGCTAGCTTCTTTGGCTTCGCCGTGATGTAACCACACATTATACGATCTAAGAAAATCTTTCCTCAATATATGATCGCAAATGGTGTCCATATCGTCCCAAGCAGAATTTCAACACCTCGTGCATGGACACTTAAAACGTCCCACACCATCTCTTAGAGCGTTTTTCCTCGCAAATTTTACAAAACTGCTTAATCCGTTCATCCATTTCTCAATCGTTTTTACGGATCCTATCCATCTCCGATCCATTCTATATATGTAATATATATAAATTCGATTAACAATTAATATTAGATAACTATATACCAAAAATGACATTAATATTCATTATTATTTCACCAAAATCACAACAAAAATAATAATGTAAAATATATGCACTATTTCACATAAATCACACTAACTATAATAATTTACATAATATTGCATTATTTAAAAATATGTACGTACCTTATAATTTACATAAACGACCGAATTACCATTGTTTGGTCATTTATGACCAAATTACCCCTAATTAGGTCATAAATGACCGAAATACCATTGTTTGGTCATTTATGACCAAATACCCTCATGTTATCATGCAATTAAGGGAATCGGGAGAATTTACCCTAATGTTATCATGCAATTAATGGAATCGGGAGAATTTACCTAATGTTATCATGCAATTCATGAAATCGGAAGAATTTACACTAATGTTATCATGCAATTCATGGAATCGGGTAATGAATTTCATCAATTTCAAAACTAAATTAATAAATATAACACGCAAATTATTCATACAAAACCATACAAATTCATATGAAATCATATACAAATTTGCATTATTTATATATTGCATTATTTAAAAATATGTACATACCTTGTCGGAAGATTTGTGAGGAACAAATATAGGGTACTCGGGAAAATTTGTAAGGTACCAAAATTACAAAATTACCCTTGTCGGGAGAAAATTTGTTGTGAGAAGTTGTAGGAAGAAGAAGGGGAGGTTCTGCCAAGACTTATACTACATTTTAGTAACGGCGCACAATACTATGTGCGCCGTTACAAAATTGCTTGTAACGGCGCACATTGTTAGATGCGTCGTTACAAAGTAACGGTAACAACAACGGCTTCATTTCCGACCGTTTTCCCTAATGGCAACAAAGTGGTCAACGGTCAACAACATTTGTAATGATGCACATTACCGTGTGCGCCGTTACTAATTTTCATTACTAACGGCGCACAATTATAGTGCACCGTTACAAATGTTTCTAACGGTGCACTATATTTGTACGCCGTTACAAATGGTTGTAACGACGCACTATAGTTGTGCGCCGTTAGTGTTTTTCTTTCAAACGGCGCACATAGTTAATGTGCGCCGTTATAAATGAAAAAACTGATAGTGGTATTGTATATCAGTTTACCGTAAAATAAATAGCCTAAGTGGTTATAATATCATAATGTATATTATTTTTAATTATAATCTAATGTTGGAAGCAGCAGTAAATGAACTAAACTTTTAACGAGTTGTTCGAGCTCGACTTGATTTCGAGCTCTAAATTGAGTTTCTTTATTAAACGAGCTGAGCTCAAGCATATATCCTTATAAAGCTTGAAAGGTTCGCAAACCGCTCGTTTAATATTTATTTAATTATATATTTACAATAATATATATTTTAAAATTTTTAATATAATTAGACGAGTCAAATCAAGTCGAGTCAATCTCAAATTAGCCCAATTTTTATTTAATGAATTATTTATTAAATTCTTATTGAATATTTGTATTAAAGTTTAAGTGAACCGAATCGAGCCGAACTCGAACTTGTCTATTTTATTTCAAGCTGAACTCGAGGCGAACACATTTTTCTTGAGCCGAACTCTGCTAAAATAAAGTTTGATTCAACATGTTTACACCACAACTAGTGGTATGTAAGAAATTATTTAATAATTAACAACATAATCTTAATTCAGTTGAAAAAATAATACGAATTAAAATTTATTAACAAATTATGAATGAAATGTTTGTGTTAAATTATATTAGGTTTTCTATATGTATGTTTTCTTTTCTCACATGTATCAGTGTTTTCCTATCCTTCTATACATAGAGGTCTCTTGTCCATCATAATACACATATCAGTAATAAATTACTCATTATTTCTATCAGGCATCAGAGCTTCTAGCATTATTGGGCATCTGCTATCTCGACATCGCCATCAACCAGCGGACATCATCAAGCATCAAGCATCAGACATCAAATATCGGCCCGAAGATCCTGTAATCCGGACATCCCGTAAGGCGGAAATCCTATAATCCGGACATCCCGTAAGTCAGAATTCTCGTAATCCGGACATCCCGTAAGTCGGATATCCCGTAATCCATACATCTCGTAAGTCGGACATCCCGTAATTTGGACATCCTGTAAGTCAGACATCCCGTAATCCGGACATCCCCTAAGTCAGACATCCCGTAATTCGAAAATCCTGTAATTCGAAAATCCCGTAATTTCGTAACTTGGACACCACACGTGAGAGGAGTGTAGTCTGTGAGCCGTCAACCATCATCAGGTATCAGGCATCCACCACTGGCTGTAAACAGCGCGCATCAAACATCATATGTCGTAAGCGGCGCGCATCAAACATCCTCTACAACCGCAACATTTGGCACAACTCAATATTATCTAGTTTCAAACTCAATTCTTGTATCACCGCATTAAGTTTGAGGGGTGTTGTTAGATTATACTAGGTTTCCTATATTTACGTTTTATTTTTCCACATGTATTAGAGTTTCTCTATCCTTCTATAAATAGAGGTTTTATGTCCATCATATTACACACATCAATAATTTATCTCTAATTATTTTTATCAGTTTGTTATTATAATTGAATTACATGGGTTATGTTTCACATTTCATTGTATGCATAGTGATCACATATTTATACGTTATGGGTCATTTTATTTTTAAAATTCATTTTTATTCATTCAAAGAATTTAAAAGAGATGAGTTTATAAATGATTTTGGTAAATTCGGCGATAGAAAAAAACACAAATTTAAATATGCATAAACTATAAGAAAATACACTTTAAAAACAATGTCCACGGTTTATCGATAACATTGTATAGTACCTAACAAATCCTACATTCAATTATGTTGTGAGCCACAAAAATCATGACCGTCCACGAGACTGACTGGTAGGCACGATGCAAAGAGTGTTGAGAATATGCTCCAAGTATCAAATCACTCCTATAAATAGGTATCGTTGCCAAGCAATACTCATACAATAATCTTTCTATTTTCACTACAATTAATATTAACCTACATTATCAATGGCTGAGGAGCACCACCACCACCTCTTCCACCACAAGAAGGACGAGGGCGACGACGGCCTCCCTCCTCCACCCGTCGACTACGAGAAGGAGGAGAAGCACCACTCACACCTTGAGCACCTCGGGGAGTTCGGTGCCACTGCCGCCGGTGCTTATGCCCTCGTACGTTTCTCGTGTTATTAACGCTTCTAATATTATCGCTTTATATTCTATTTCAAATGATGAAACAGTAAGAAAATATAAAATTATGACCGACCGTATATTATTGTTAGATGATGAAATTTCTCTTTTCAAAAGTCGTGAGAAGATAAACGTTGAAATATTATATTAAATTATGATTAATCATAAAATTAACTGACTGACCGATCATATATAATTTTATAAATAAATAAAGAGTCATGTTCTTGCTATAATTATGAAGAATAGTATACTCCACCCGTCACAACTCATACGGTCCATTTTTATTAAAATGGAAAGAGTGAGTATTATATAATGTATATAGAGGAGAAATCGGGGGAGACTGTTCAAACTGTCCGAATTATAGAATGTTTGGAATCGGTGAAATGTAGAAAATGACTGCGGGTTAACTTTTCTACCACGTGTTGCGCGCTGAGACAGCGGTGGTATTGGTTCCACCGCGTGATATTGGTTCAGACAGTGAGCTTAACGCATATATATATATATATATATCGTCGATTTCAATCCTCATATTGATGATATGACTGATTAGTGTGTGTATGTATGTATCAGCATGAGAAGCATAAGTCGAAGAAGGACCCGGAGCACGCACACACGCACAAGATAGAGGAGGAGATAGCGGCGGCGGCAGCGGTGGGAGCGGGAGGATTTGCGTTTCACGAGCACCACGAGAAGAAGGAGGACAAGGAGGAGGAGGAGGAGGCTCACGGAAAGAAGCACCACCACATCTTCTGATGATCACGACCCATATATATGTGCTATATATAACCTATAATAAAGACCATATATATATATATATTAAGTCATGTGTGAACTTGTACGTGAGTGATGAATATGCATAGCAGCACCGGTAGGAGCCGGGCAGGGAAGGCTCTTTGCATGTCCTTGTCCAGTTGTCCACCATAATGGGTGTGTCTTATATGTCATTTCCTTTTTCATGTGGCATATATATATAATAAAAACCCTTTATTGTGTCTTTTCTTATTTAATTTTGACATAGTCGTAAACTACTTTGTTCGAACAAACTTGATGAAAAGTTACACATTTGTGTCATACAAGTATTTATTGAAAAATATTCTACCATCTATTAATTTAGGAAGTTGGTCAAACACTTCAGTACGTTTATGAAGTTATATCGTGTAATTTGAGGATCGTAATCTTATAGCGGCACACACGCTCAAGCATCATCTTTTAATTTTTTACTTCAGTTTGAGTATTGTGTTCATTATGTTACCGTATACAATTTTCGCCATATGCATAAAATTAAGAGTATGTATAACCCGAATGGTCTTTCAATACAATAGATTCCTTTAAATAATTGTATGAGTCCAATACAGTCTTGGCCTACCTTGTCTTGACTCACACGATAAATGCAAAATATGAATAAGGTATTCATGCAGTTATGTTTGTCTAAGGACGTACTATGCAGAAGGAACCATTTGGGTGGTATGTGCTCGTAGTCCCGTTAAATTCACCAGACTTATATTATCTCAGTATATGGATGATTCACTCGTATCCATCTACAATGTTCAAGGTATGACACTCTTCCACGAGCATAGGTAACCTCGATATCGTCAAGGCAAATAAAGTATGCATTGCATCCCTTCACTTGTATTTCACCTAGGTTTCCAACCTTGTATAGTCACTAATGGTTAGCACCGCGGCTGTACATGTATGAAAATAATTACCACTAAAGTGGTCCAAAGTTCAAACACATGTCCCCCACAAAAGAAGGGGATTGTCGATCAATCAATGGTTGTATAAAACGTTCAAACACTTATATGGAAATTTGGGAGAAAACATCAGCAAAGAGAGAAATCAGTATAATCGGCCACACTCTAAAGCATATGATCCAAATATATTGAATCCATCGCTTACTAGTGTAAGACGCACATTTTGAAAGTCTGAAACAAAACGCGAGTGCGCTTTATCAAACTCCTTCCAATACTCTCCATCTAATAGATGGGCAATTTAGGAATCGTCTCAAACTGTTTGATCGCGCCACCTTATATGCAGTTTTCGCTGACATATATAAACAAATATTGTACCCGTGAAATTATAGGAAAGTATTTCATATTTTTGTGCTATCCAATGTTTTCGTCACTCGTCATCCCATTTGGATGTGCCACACGTATGTTACTTATCTAAATCTTGGTGCTCTTTTTAGTACAGGATGCATGCATACTTACAAGCATTAATTTTAATCACCGTGAAGACTTTGCACAGTGTATGTTGACAATATACCATGGTACATTAAGTGTCAAAGTATTTTATTAATAGTCTATGTAATCATATTGCAACATAGTTTACACAAACACAAGTATCAATGTTGACCTTGTGGAGTAACACTTTTATCGACAAATTGTAGGTATTGTGATACATATTCCAAATAAGGTTCAAAATTATATCGGTGTAATCATCCAACTTTGATTCATATGCAACTGGAAAAAAAAACTATATGATTAGGGTTAGGGTGAGCTGTTGCATTTAGACAAAATGTGTAGGTAGTAATCACTTTGTCCCGATGCATAGTGTGAATACACCGGTACTTTTATAGTCAGTCCCAATACATGTTGAGAATGCGTCAATATTAGTTAATCAGGTTGTCTCGACGCATGCTTATCATATGCATATGCATCGGTCGTAAGACCTTACACTTGATAATTTCGAGCTACTCTAATAAACTATATTACCAACTTACTCTAAATATAATTAATGAAAATTTTTAAACATAAATTAGTGTATGGAGATGAAATAAATAATGATAATATAAGAATTTGATAGTCAGGATACACCGTATTTGACCTTCAGTGTTAAATGATATTTTAGACCGTTGACGTTGAAACTCTTAATCAACAAATCGTGGAGAATTTGATGCAGTGCAAATAAGAAAAGTGTCGGATTTCGACAAATGATTAGTGTTTTCTGGGCAGAAACGGCGTTGTGAGCAACACACATTGCTATGCCATGATGTACGATGGATTTCGGCCATCGTAGGTCTTCTTGGGGTCGAAATCGCAATTTCCTAAGTTCTGGGCACTTTTAACAATTTTTATAAATTATTTTCTTTTTCGAATAAGTTTAGGATTTCTTTTTCTGCAATTAGGTTTTGGCTATTTAAACACTGTCATACGTTTATGTTATTTAGTAGTTTTGAAGTTTAATAAACAATCGAGGTTTTCTTCAAATTTATCACTTTCAGTATTCGCAAAAATTAACGAACTTAATAAATAATTCTTTCTAGCCACGTACGCTGCATCAGATTCTTTGAAATTTAACTCACCAAAATACGTGTTCACTCATTCTCTTCTTCCATCCATGAACATGCTGGTGCGAGACCTCTTTTTTATAATCTAAATATTGATTAAGATTAAGCTTTCATTTAATTCCACACCTATATGTGGTCGGTCACTCACTTCACTTGTGATTGCTTTTATCAGCCATTGATTAGTTTCGGGTGCACGTCCACTTGTTTAATTTGGAGATGCCTAACCACTCTTAATTCATTAATTAAAGCCCATTACTCTTTTTTCTACGTTTTCAGTATATCATCTTCTATGAATTAATTAATAGGGGTAATTCCAGTTAGGTCACCACAATAGTTTGTAGTCTCACTTAAGTCACCATTATTCTAGTTTAATTTTTGAGGTCACCAAAAAAGTTTGTAATCTCACTTAGGTCATCATAATTCTAATTTAATTTATGAGGTTATCACAATTTGCTTTTGTCTCGCTATTAGTTTATTTTTATTTTGAAAAGACCAAAATGCCCCTCGCATTTTGCACTCCATTTTTCCGGCAACGAGCTCACCATCCTCCTCCAGCGACGAGCATGCCCTCCTCCGTCGGTGACGAGCTCGCCCTCCTCCGCCAGCGACGAGCACGCCATCCTCCGCCACACCGTCCTCCACCTCCTTCACCTCTCACGGCCTCCTCCACCGGCGACGAGCACGCCCTCCTCCGTCAGCAACGAGCTCGCCGTCCTCTACCTCCACTTCCCACGGCCTCCTCCACCTCCTTCACCACACCGTTCTTCACCTCCACTTCCCACTGCCACCTCCACCTCCCACGACCTCCTTCACCTCCCACGGCCTCCTCCACCTCCCACAACCTCCTCCACCGGCGACGAGCACACCCTCCTCCGTCGGCGATGAGCTCATCGTCCTCCGCCACGGTCTTCTCCACCTCCTTCACCTCCCACGACCTCCTCCACCTCCGCGCATGTCCGTCCCCAACACACCGACGACGAGGGGCATGGTGGTTGGCGGTGGAGTGGAGGGAAATGGATTTTTGAAGGCAAATGACATATTTTGAAAATTTGAAAACAAATGAGGGGCATTTTGGTCTTTTCAAAATAAAAATAGACCAACAGTGAGACAAAAGTTCATTTTGGTGACCTCACAAAGTAAATTAGATTTTTTTTGACCTAAGTGAGACTACATTTGTTTTTGGTGAGCTCAAAAAGTAAATTAGATTTTTGGTGACCTAAGTGAGAGTACAAACTTTTGTGGTGACCTAAGTGAAATTACCCCTAATTAATATTTATGCATAGGACTAAATCGACGGAATGACCCCACGTGTAACACTAGACTAACGGTTGAGTCTAAATATAGAAAAAACTGTTAAGAGAGTGTTTTATACTATCACATTTTTTCGATTTATATACTTTCTTAATTATGACAAGAAAAATATTCGAGCCTTCAATTTTGTTGTGCAAGATATAAGTATTTGTACAAAAATAACAACACTGTCCTTAAAATTACAAAATGATTCTTAATACATTAAATTATACAATTTCGTTATTTTAATACAAATACATTATTTTTTAAATTAGCTTTTTCACTGAAGAATAAATGGACCAAGCCCATAATCCGAATAGAAACCTCTTCTATACTAACCTTGAGCCCACGCACAATAATTTCCAGATAGTAACAAAGCCCATGCACCTCAACATTTTCAGATCATACGCGAAAATTATTGATTATACTTCTTTTATTATACAAATAATTCAAATATACAAAAAAAAAAACTAATTAATAGATAGGATGATTCCAACTGAAATATTTAATTTCATGATTTCATGATACTGATATAAATTTATTAATATTGAAACATGTCATTTTTTAAACATATTTCACGGTTGTAGTGAGGATGAGAGGGGTAACAAGATTCATGGATTCCATGCTATAGAGTATAGCCTATGGGTGAACTAAGTTAGGGGAAAGGTGTAATGAAAATTCCGGATCAAAAAAGCAAAATAAAATATCTACCGTAAATACCCTATCAGATGGTCCAAAAGTAATTGGTAGGTTTGTATTTGAATCATAAATTTGCAGCTGAACACATCCCGAAACTTTCTAAATTGGTTTTTATAAAATTACATCAGTTTTCTCTCCATTCCACTCTTAATAGGTTCAAACTCATAACCACTAAACCAATAGTGTGAACTACAAGCTGCTGTGGCATAGAGAAATAAAAACTGAATGAGAAACATAAAAGAAGACCCTTTTATTCAATTCAACCTACAAACATCAGAAACATAATCTGCCAAAACACATGCAACAACAGTTTCACTTATTCCAAAAACAAAAACCCAAGAAGTGATCAAGAACCATAATGAACTAGTTGTGATTAGGGTGAAGAAGAGGACGAGGTAGAGACAGAGCATCACAATAGCCCTCAAGAACATCGGTCTCTTCATCAGTGTACCCAAGAGTCCCAATCATGGCAGGCCAGCACTCATGTATGATTATACGTATAGCGTCGCAGCACTCGGCCCCCAAATACGTCTCTCCGTTCAGGAAGAACATCACTATCTCGGCGCTGCACGACTGGAGCTCCAGCAGCGACGCCCAGCAGTCCGACGAGTCGTTCCCGTCAAGCTTCAGCCTGGCCAGTAGCGTCGTTGCGCTCGACGCGGGGCCCAGTGGACGAGCCATGGATGAGAGGCTGCATGACAGCAACATTGTGAGTACGAGGAACGTGTTTGAAGCCATGATGAGTGAATGATTCGGAGACTCTGAGGTTGTTCTGTTTGATGTTGATGGTTTGTGGGAAGCGACTATTGGGTTTATATAGGGACTGGACATGGAGGACTTGAAGGGTCTTGTGCATGAATATGATCATTAACGGGAATGTGATTAGCCTCTCGATAATTAGTGATTAATCACTGAGTAGAAGTTAATGTTCATCATCATTTATGCCATATGTATATATAACCGTCCAGTTGAGATAATGTGAGAGAAGAGAATCGGATGAATTCTATGTATTTACAAATCTTGCAGAATGACATAGTTATTATAAGTATTCAAACTATTAATTGTTTGATCAAACAAGTTCCGTTAATGTTATATATTCAGAAATATTGGTTAATTTCATAAATATAATGTTTTGCCAGAATCTAATAGTTAGCTCGTAATCACCTTGTCCATGGGAAGTACTTCAAACTGATGTCAAATTTTCATTCTTTTCATTTCACTCATATCTTTCAATTATTATTATGTAATGTCTTTTATGGCTAAGAGTAAGTGCTCCATTTTTGTGATCTCTTTCACTTTTCGTGTTAATATTATCAATCGAATCATAACCGAGATTACATGTGTCTGTTCTCACAAACATCTACGCATCTTCTCTCTTTAAGTAAAATGTTGTTGTTTTGCCTCAGTCTCACTTCTTCAGCTGTTTATGCATATTTGTAATTATAAGTAATTGAATGCATAAAAAGATGAACAAAAATAAAATATTAACGTAAAATAAACCTCAAATGATAAACTGGAGCCCAAATGTCAAGCGCATACAACTCAATTGGTTTGGTTCAAACTAAAAACCGATCCACTTTCTAGTAATTTAAAAACCGACAATTCAATTACACTTGATTTCGGTTCTACAAATTAAAAAAACCGAAATTCCCAACTCAATTTGGATGTTGACTATCCGGTCCGATTAACCTGACATGGACAGCCATACCGTAAATTAACTACAATCAATCTGAGTCTTTTAGTGATGCAGTGAAAAGAGAACTTGTGGAATAAATCCAAATCTCACTCACTCACACAATCTATGTTTGATAAAAGAGCATGCCTATAATGCTATGAAGTAAACTGCATTCATCTTATTTACTGGAATATGATATTACTCAAAACTAGTCCAATTTTATTGCAAACCAATACTCATGATTGCATAGATAAACATAAAAAAAACTGATGAGGGAATCAAAATATCAAACAAATCATGTTCCAAAGCATAGTAAAGTCTAAAGTAAGAAAATAATGTGCTAATAGTGATGAAAATCTACCTTTACACTGTCTCTCATGCATATTTCATTTATCACATTTAATCATATACCAAATACTACATAAACCATTAATTAATTTTTTTAGTGGATTAGCTATAGGATGAGACTTGAATACTCCAAAATCTTCATTTCCACTCTCCTTTTCAAGCATATACTCTTCACCATTTAGTTCTAAGTCAGGATCAACCAATCAACCCAAAACCCCTTTTTCTAAATGCATACATATTCTATTAGATCAACCATTCAACACAAATAAAATATAGTACACAGTTAGAATCAGTGAACTAGTAATTCTCTTTTACAAGGGTAAGTAATTCACACAGTTGATCAAATCAAGCTTCAGTGAGTGGACAAATATAAATCTCATTACAGTTAAAATACCATTCCAGAACTTTTCATCCAAATTAAGCAATTGCTTCTGTTTCCATGCAAATGATGTTTTTATATGGTTTCTTATCATAAAGAAAACACATAAACTAGCTCAACCACTTACAACTAAAGCAATTAAATCTAACATAGGGAATAAAAAAAAATATTAATCCTATCCTACCATGAATCCATTTCAAACCAAAACACATGACGAAACAAAGAGTGAAATCACAAAAGTTTCAACAAAATAGCCATTAAACCTGACACAGAACATTAAGTAGCTCTTAGAAATGTATTATTTCCAGCAAATTCCCATATTCAACATGTAAATCCCCAAGTTAAATTTAAAGGCGACTTACCAATAATGAAGAACACCTGCCAATTGGTTATAGTGCACCCATTCCCTTGCGCTTCAATTGTAACGCCAGGCGCTCATTCTCAAGCTTCATCTCCTCATTTTCCATCCTGAGCCTTTCCAATTCAGAGTCTTTTTTCCTGCTGAATCGTTCCCATTTAAGCCGTTGTTCCTCTAATTCCAACATTTCAACCTGAATTTCTAATTTCTTCTCTTCCAACTGAACTCCACGGGATTCAAACCACTGTTGCTGCGATAAACCTGATTTTGTGCCGTCCATAAACATTTGGCTTTTGTTATTAGCCTGGGCACTCTGTGTGTGACGATAAGAAACTTTGTTGCATTCTAGAGGATTATTGGAATTCCCAAAACAAGCATCTTCGTGGCCTTGACCCTGCCTCGTCCTCTTCCCAAGAGCTCCCGTCAATGCATACCCATCATCATATCCGTCGTGATCATCTGTTTCCGCGTCTTGATCATCTTCATCAAAATCATCATGTGGGTTCCTCATATCATCGTCATGATCATGATCATCTCTACTTCTGAGAGCCATCTGTAAAGAATGCTGCAAGGCTGGATCGTGAGGTAGATGCAACCTATTCCCATTGTGGTAAGAGCACATCTCTTCGTAGAAGAGATGCTTTGAGCTTAGAATTTTCCTAACATCATCCTTCTCTTTCTCTGATAAGTAGTCTATCATATCCAACAGGGCCGGGTTCTCAACAACCTCACAAGAAGTGCCCCTCCCGAGGACATCATTTAGCTTCTTGTACCTCTTGTTCAGGTCATTGAACTTATCCTCACACTGCTGAGGCGAAACACGGAAACCCCTCTCAGCCATGACTTTCGAAACCGACTTCCATTTCCCCTTCTTCTGTAAAATCGCAAACTTCCTCCTACTAGCGCCACCCTCTGATGCCACATCCTCGCCACAATACGATACAGCAGTGATCAGGATCCTCACCATCTTATCGGTCCACTTCACGCGATGCCAAGGAGAGGAGCCCTTTTTACCTCTAGTTACCGCATCATGATGGTCATCGACACCCTCTTCAGCGAAACTCGGCTCATCTTCGTCACTTGCCGAGTTTTTGCCCCTTTCTCCTCTATTGTAGGCTACGGTGTGGTCGCAGGTCTGCATTGTTCCCATCGTGAGCGGGAAGCCCTCTCTGATGGAGGGGCGGACCAACCCTTGTTGGGGAAGAGGGTGATTTGGTTGATGGTGCTGTCCTTGTAAATCAAGACCTCCATAAGAGAAACTAGAAGGAATCATGCCTCCTTGAGACAAGCCCCCTTCCATAGCCTCTCTTTTTACTACCCCTTCAGATGAGACAAAAACCCAATAAAGAAATGACCAGTTCCCCCAAAACTTCAACTTTCTCCCACTTGGGAACCCTAAACACCAAAATCAAGAGAACCCAATTCCCCCAAAATAATAACTGACATCAAGAAACCCCAATTCCCCAAAAAATCTCTCAACTTGAAATACACAGTCAATAGTCAATTCAACCCACTGGAGACCAAAATCAAGAAACCCCCAATTTCCTCTCAAACAATATCCAGAACCTCAAGGGAGCAAATTCAGTCCACAAAACATCAAATCAAGCAGAAACCCATTTCCGAGATTTGACAAACTAGTACAGAAACGACCCACCAAAATCAGCAGCACTGGAGAAAGCAGCAAGATTGATAAGGAAAAAGCAGTTCTGAATGGGAAATCATCAAGAAAACAGGAAAAGAGAAGAGATGGTTGATTGGTTTACCTGAGTGTGATTGGCGACAATCGAGAAGATGGGATTTAAGAATGAAGATCGAGTGTGGTGTGGGGTTAGACAAAAATAGAGTATCGCTTATGCTTAAGGAGGAGAGGACCCAATGTATGTGATTGGGGGAAAGAAATGTGAGCAATTAGCAGGTTCATTGTATTTGTAAGATTCAGTGAGGTCATTCTTATTTTTATAATCCAAATATTATTATATATTTTTCAATTAAACAATGTATAAATTTGGGACACTAATAATTATTAATGGAAACATGGATTACATCTAAGATTACTTGTTTTGCAGGTCACTCATTCCGTAAACTTTTATTATTTTATAGTTAATTGCGATTTAAAAATCAAATTATAATATAATTTTTAAATTTTCAAACCAATACTTTTGACTCCCTCTCATTAACTTATAAGACCTCCTAAATTTTGGATTTAGTTGATGGATCATGAAATTGAACCAAATTCTATCGTGAAATATGACAGATAACATATATAACATAAATTAAATATTTTAAAAATAAATATGCTATCTTGAAATTGTCCCGTGAGTCTTAAAGTAGTTATTGAAAGTATTTTAGATAATTTATCATTTTTAAAGTAATTTTGTGGATGTAAATAAATATAACTGTTGGAAAATTTTAATTTAAATAGTTTTCACAATTTTCTTCATTGTTGTTACTAGTCAATTTCTTCGTCTTTACAACTCAAATTACATTCTTTATCAATTATATACATTTAAAATTGTATGAGTGAGTTATTACTTATTTTTATTCAATGGCATTAGTTAACATTAATATTATGCATATGACAAATGAATTTCACTCAAGTTTGTCGCACTCTTTCTTTTTCCTTGGGCGAGAACGCTTCTATCGTGATTTGTACGGAACTCTTGACGAGCGAGGTTCGCAAATCAACCTTGCCACCATGATCACCTTGATCTCGCCTTAGGCACGAGCACGCAATCTCGAACGTCCGAGCTCCCACACACGCCGGCACACCTCTTGCTTCAAGCTAACTGGAACATTTTAAAACCCGACAAGCCAATGATAACAAGCCAACCTTACAACGCCGGCCCGTTAGAGGAGCCAGGACCACCCCCATAAGAAGGAGAGCTCAAGGCTCCGGCACGCCACAACGCAAGCCTAGAGCCCCACAAAAGATGGGCACGCCCAACCTTGCTTCGTGGCTAAGCAATGCCGCCTCATCATTCTCAAGGCGACCAAACCTATTTAGCTGGACGCATTGAACCAAGATCAAGATTGGATATACTCAACGTGGCGCTTAAGATACAAAGGAGTATTCTCTCCCTTTATTTTAGGGGTTTTCCTAAATATTTTTCCTTTGTATGCTAGAGTTGTATTTATGGAACTCTTATGTAAGGTAGTATAAAGGGGTAATTACAGATCAGTACACCCGTTGAAACCTCATTCCAGAATCAGTCCCCCAAGTTTGAAATTTTTTTTCTCGATCCCCCAAGTTTCATTACGTTACACTTAAGTCCAATTCTGTTAACTTTAACTGATATGGTTTGTAAAATGTCTAAAATGCCCATGCTTTGTTAGTACTTGAATGTATAATTATGTATGAGTGTGAAAATACTACTTTACCCTTGCTTCAACAATAATCTAAATTTATAGTTAAAGGGTATGTTAGTCATTTTAAATAACAAATTAAATTTGAATAAAAAAATTGCATGAATTACAACACAGAACATGAAAACCCTCACTTCTCTCTCTCTCTTAACTCTCACTCCTCTCTCAACACAGAACATCAAAACCAATAAAATAAAACCATCAAATTAGAATTTCAATAACTGAAGAAAAATTGGATTACACAGCAATATTACAATGAACAACAATCATAACCTCCACTGCAATTTTTTCACCTAAACATGAGTAATCAACAAAAATTGAAAACCAAAATTGCTCAATTCAGACCCTCCATCCTCGAATATCTACATACCCTAAAATTGCTCAAATCAGATCCCAGATCGACAACCCTCTATGCCCTCAAATTTCTGACCCTTCACCCTCGCCACTAGAACCCAAATCTCCGCCTTAGGGCCGCCGATTGAGGCCGCTTTTCTCCGCCGTGCGTGGCAGGGGAGGTGGTGCGAAGAGGGTGAGAGAGATCAAAGATGTCAGATCTAGGAGAGAGATGGGAGATTTGTGGCCGCCGAAGTCTGGGTCGCGACGGCGAAAGGCGACCCTTGTCGGCGGGGTTCAACAGTCTGGGTTGCGACCTCCCGGCTTCATCTTCGCCGACGTCGGAGATTCGATCGACTCGATCTGGAAATGAACCATGAACCTTAGCCCGCGCGACGTTCTGTCGACTCGATCTGGGTCCCGAAAAAATGCCAGCGCAAGACAACAAGGCGGAGGAGGATTTGACTTCTCCGGTGACAGAGGAAAGAGGTGAAAGAGTTGGGTTTCCCGGCGATGGAGGAGAGAGGCGATGGATGAGAGAGGCGGAGGAATTGAGAGAGAGAGATATGAGAGGTTGAGAGGAGAGAGATGAGAGGTTGAGAGTTAAAAGACACGAGGGCAATATGGTCATTTGATATGATATTTATAAGGGAAAATGGTACTTTACTACAGCTAAGTATCCATGATTTTCACTTTACTATAGTTAAGTTTCAGTTTAGTCTGTGCAGTGGCCTAAATATTTTGTTAGTTCATTTTAATTAACAATGTTAAATATAAAGTGAAATGACATAAATGACCTCATATAAATGGCCCATTCATATTAAAAGACTCACGCATGACAAATACACTCGCGTTCGCGTCTCTCTCTCTCGTCCAAAAGAAGCTCTGGCGATTGAGATTCTCGGTGTTCCACTCAGCGATTCTTGGCGTTCCACCCAACGATTCTCGACGTTCCACTCGACGATTCTGACAGAGAAGCTCCCGGCAACGATTGTGGGTGGCGCACGGTGAGACTGAAAGGCGAAGTCAAACTCAAACTGGGCCAAATCATACGGGCAAAAGTGATAGCTTCTTCTCCTCTTCCATCGACGATGGTTGTTGAGCTTGTCGAGCAGCTGGTAAGTTATTCCCCAATTTTATTAACTTTTTTAGGGTTAGGGTTTTGTTAAATCTGAATTTGACAAATGAAATGTTAAATCATTGATTCGTAAACATAATATGCTTTCGGCGATCAGATTTATTTTCCTAAATCGAAAAAAAAGATAGTTAATGAGTTAGGCCTCATCTAGCAAGTTTTGCTCTGAAAAAGTTCAGTCTCAAATTCTGTTACATATGTATTATTACTAAATTCATTATATTTGAGACAAATATGAAGAGTGTTGCTTGTAGAAGTGTCATTGATTATTGGAAATTTTACTCTGAGATTTGATTACAATTAGAATATACTTTTTGACATAGAAACCATGAAAGAACCCCTTCAACATACATGTAGAATTTTATTTTCAATTTAGTCAATATTCGTTAAACATGTCCAAATGTTAATTTTGTAAATTAATTTTTTTGAATATGCAGGATAGTGAGGAAGAGAGGTTTGTATTCAAATATACTCCTGATCCTGAGATGAGGTATATCATGGGGGTAGTTTTATAGGAACCGAGAGGAAATACTTGGGGGGTAGTGTAGACGTAATTAGGGTATGTGCTAACGAATGTTCAGTAGGGAGAATGAGTTCCATTGTTGGGAATTTGGGATATGAACTTACAAGCCAAGTTTTTTGGGAGAGGCGAGAATCTGGTAATGCTAATGTTATTGAACCAATTAAGTCTGATCATACTTTTACAGAGATTTTAGGCATGTACGGTGTTGATGAGTGCATTCCAATGTACATAATTGATGGGGTGGCCCCTTTAGGTGTGTTTACTCCATCAGGAAAACTTGCACATGTGAAGGAAGGTTTATGTTGGAATGGACTTGAAGGCCTGCAAAACAGAAAGAGTAAGCGGAAGCTTGACATAAGTAACGTAGAAACTGTAGATCTGGATAGTGATGTAGAGGCAGATTCAAATGTGGGTGCTAATATGGAGGGTGGGACAGATTTTGAAAATAGTGATGATATGGAGGGTGTCACTGAATCAGAAGAAAGTGGCCATGTACCTGAAGATTTGGAGGATGGGGCATGTGAACATGTAGAGGCAGATTATGGTTTTGGGGCAAAAACATTGTGGGAAAATGTAAGTGACGAGGACATAGGTTATACGTATAAGGTAAGAGGTGTAATGTGGGAGGAGGATTCTGAAATGAAAAATCCAGACATTGGATTGTATTCAATATTTACAAGTGCTGTCGTGTTTCGAATGGTATTTAAGAGCTTTGCTTGCGTTAAAGGGTTTGATTACCAGTATCATAAGAACACAGCAAGCGAAATTGGTATATATTGCAGGCACGATGGATGCAATTTTTGGTGTTGGTGCAGCACAATTCGTGATGGGGAAGTGATGCAGATTCGAAGTTGGCAGGCGAAACACACATGTGTTCGGCCCGGTGAGAATCACAAGTTAACTTCCGACTTCATTGCACGAAGGTATATAACTTTTTTAGTTAGTTAAATTTGTTATTGTTTTTGTTAATTACTTTTGTTACTATTTTTAGTTAATTAATTTTGTTATTGTTTTAACATTGTGTATATTGTTAATCTTGGTTGTCACTTACTTGCAGGTACTTGAACCAATTTCGTGTGTGTGAAAAGATGAATTTTAAATCGTTCAGAGAAATGGTAAGACAGGAATTGAAATTCATTCCCCACAAATCAAAATTGTACAGAGCCTTGAAGAAAGCGAAGGCCTTAATTACTGGTGATATTGGCAAGCAATTTGAAGACCTCCACACATATTGCGAGATTATCAAAGATGTTGACCCACAGAGCAAGGCGAAGGTTGAGATTCAACATTTCAAGAATCCAGATAATGACGACGAAACAATACCTCGATTCCAAAGGTTGTACATGAGATTTGGAGCTCAGAGGAAGGGATTCATAGGGAAATGTCGACCGCTAATTTGAATAGATGGAAGTCATCTTAAAGGACGGTTTGGCGGCCATATGTTGTCCGCCGTTGGTTGGGATGCAGACGATGACATGCTACCTCTAGCATACGCTATTGTGGAAGCTGAGAACAAAGAAACATGGAAATGGTTCTTAGAGGAGTTTTTCGATGACTACGTTCATCCGGTAACGGAAGGATGGGTGTTTATATCAGATAAACAGAAGGTTAATCACTCGTACTCTATGTTTTAAGTTTATGTTATTTTGTTAAGTTTTTGTTATTTTGTACTAATAGTTGTATGTTAACATTGTGTTATCCATAGGGTCTTGTCCAGCTATTTAAGGAATGGTTACCCACTGTTGAGCATCGTTTTTGTATGCGTCACCTCTCTGACAACCTCTGCGTGAAGTTTAAAAGTCAAAAACTGAAGCTGATGTTGTGGACATGCGCACTATTAACTTCTGCAACAAAGTTTGAGGAGAACTTACAAAAGGTGAGGGCGGTCAGCGAGGATGCGTATAATTGGATCAGTGAGATGGATCCAACATCGTGGTGCAAGGCATTTTACACGACTAATGCGGGTACAAGCTGTCAAGTGAATAGCATGAGCAAGAGCTGGAATCCGTGGACAGTCGACTTCCGAGATCAACCAATCTACACCATGTGCGAGGAGATTTGTAAGAAGATGATGTTAATGTTCAGTGAGAAGAGGGAAGAGATCAGGAAATGCAAAGGTCGTCTTTGTAAGAAGATTCAAGCAAGACTTGACGCTACTAAAGATTATTTTGGGTTTTGCAGTTGCATACCTGTTGGATACAGAGTCTATGAGGTTAGTTTGTGTTTAAAGTTCCTGTTTTAATTTTGTGTTTTAAAATTCTGTTTTAAGGTTATGTTTAAATTTTCTGTTTTAAGGTTAGTGAAAATGGGCGAATCAAGATGGTTGATCTAAATGAGAAAACTTGTACATGTCTTGAATGGCAGTTGAATGCCTTGCCTTGCAAGCATGTCGTGGCGACAATACTGTTCTTGCGGGAGAAACCAGAAGATTATGTTGGACCAATCTACGAGGTCGCAACATATAAGGCAATATACGAGGGTGTCATAAAGTCAGTAAAAAGTAAGGATGAATGGCCTACCAATTATGGGTTTCCAAAAGTTCAACCACCTATAGTGCATAAACCTCCTGGTCGCCCTAGGATGAGGAGAATCAAGAGTACCGGTGAGAAATTTGACAACCACAAGGCGCGCAAACTAAAATGTGTTGTGAAGTGTGGCACGTGTAAGGAGCCCGGGCACAACTCACGTACTTGTAGTGCGGCGGAACTTGGGGAGACAGCCGAAGAGAGGGCAAGAAGGCAAGAAATCAATAAAGACAAAGTGAAAGGAAAAAAGAGTGCACACTATACTAACGACAAAGAGTTTACTGATTTGATGAAGCACCGGAGGGAGTATGATGAGAGAGTGTTGAAGGCCAAAGAACTTGCACGTGCTGTCAAACTTCCACTGAGGAAGAAGAATCAGAACGGCGAATCATCAACCTCTGCAAGTGGATCTACATCTCAACCCGTAGGCTTGACCCAAACTGATTGGGACACCGGAAGGTATTTTACTCAGGTAAATCTCTATCAATTAAATCTGGTTTTAGTCATGATATATTGGCTGTTAATTAATTTTTTTTTTCTAGTTTCTATTCATTAAATAATGTTATTTAATTTATATTTTTTGGTTGTTACTCTTGGAGTTTAAATGAAGCACCGGAGAAAGTATTGGTTGGAATATGAAAGTATGCTTACACTGAATTTTTCTTGCAGACTGTCAATGGAGCTGCTGGATCTGCCTCACGACCTCCATATGGATCTGAAACTGGAGCTGCTAGAGGAGGTGGAAGAGGAGGAAGGCATGGAGCTGCAAGATATGGAACACATGCACCTGGAAGCACAACTGAAAAAGTTTTGGGAGGTTCAAATGGAGCATGAAGGGAATCCAATGTGACTGGAATTGTTTAAAGTTTTTTTTGCTGTTGGTGGTTGGTTGTTTGGATTTTTGTGATAAATTAAGGGCTGCAAAGATATGGACAACTTATTTTTTGAGACACTTGCACATGCATTCAGGATCTTTTATGCCAAGTGAAGTTATGTATTATGCTCGTTTAAGTTTTATATTATTGTATTGTGCTTGTTTAATGTTGTAGTCAAATTAAGTTATATTGAAAATTTGTTTAAGTTTTACACGAATAAAAAACTTGATCAATGTTAAATGTCATGATAAGATGTATATAAGGGTATTTATATCATTAAAAATAATGTGAAGTAGAGGGTATTTCTGTCAATTCACTATTCAAAATAATATGTTACATTTTGAAATATATAGGGGCAATTTAGTCCTTAAAAAGTAAAACTAGAAGGTAGTTTAGTCAATTAAATCTCAAAAACGTTTGTTTATGTTTTCAAAAACATAAGGGTATTTTAGTCATTAAAAAAAATAATTGGTCACATGTTGGTCACATGACAGATTCCATCCATTTTTTTAACAGGGTTAACTAAACTGCAACAATCTAAAACTTAGGCCACTACACAAACTGAAATGAAACTTAGCTATAGTAAAGTGAAAATCATGAATACTTAGCTGTAGTAAAATGTCATTTTCCCTATTTATAATTTTATAATTTTTTATTTGTAAAATTTAAAAGTCAAATTTGCCCTCCATCTTTTAGTTCAATTGGTTATATAATAAGGGCAAAACGGTTATTTCATAATTTATCAAATAATAATAACTGAGGGCATTTTAGGTATTAAAAAATATCATCAGTATTGTTGTTAAATTTAACAGAATTTTGATTAAAGTGTTAACGTTTTAAACTTGGGGGGCCGAGAAAAAAAATTTCAAACTTGGGGGACTAATTTTGAAATGAGGTTTCGACGGGTGTACTGATCTGTAATTACCCCTAGTATAAATAAGGGTGTAAGGTATTGTAAATTCTCAACTTTTAGAGAGCAAAGAAGTCTCGACATTAGCTCACAGCCAATTGGTCGTCGGAGGAAATTCCCTAACAAATAAAATACTGATCGCTCCTCATAAGGAAGGACGATTGACCCTCGTTCCTTAAACACCAAATCGTCTCGTTTATCTTACGTTTGATTGCTTGGACGATCTAAATACCACAACGCTCAAATACTTCGGTTACTCTATATACTTGTTTCACAGTTGAAATGGTAGTTTAGAACTGAATGTGGTCAATGAATCTCACCCAAACGCCGCACGAACTTGAGATTTTAATATAACTTTCTCACACCGTGACACTTAGGTAACAAACTAATAATTCAAAAAAAAATTAATTACACTCCCACCCAGAATTACTTTATTTTAATTTTTCAAATTTGAAATATATTTGTTAATTTTAATTTTTTCAGTTACTGTTTATTTGACATCTTTCCAATCTCTACTAGACTAATGTAATACGAGGAAACTATAAAAATTAAGATGGTTCTCAAAATTCAGAGAAAAATGATCCTCGAGTGATCAGTTCAGCACACGACCTTTAATAAAAAAATTCACAAGTATTCATCTCTTAAATTCTCAAAACTTAACACATCCAAAACAAAGGCATGAAAGCGAATAAATGTCACTGTTACAAATTACAATTGCAAATCTTACAAACTCCGACTGACCATAAATAATTCTCTCTTTTCCCTTTAGAACTTTGGAAAATAACAATTCACATCATTGAAGGAAACAACTCTATTATACCGAAATCGACTCAACTTCCCTGTTTAATTTGTGAAAGATTTTCAGTTCTGTACTCCAAGTTTCTGACAACCCTGAAGGACTGTTACAGAAACAATTGCAAGCTAAACTATGCTAGGGGGATCCCCTAACCAATTACATTCAGCTCGGGGCCAGCGCGTCCTGATGCAGTCAACCAAGGGCGCGTGCTGAGGAGGCTCGGGTTTAGCGTTATCGGTCGGACCAGATGATACGGTCATGAATTCCTCTGGAGTCCATCTCGGGGGAACCAAAACCCTTAATTTTGTGAGCCTAGGTCTTTGTAGAGGAGCGTCCCCGCCAAAGATAGCTTGGTTGCCGTTCAGGTCTGATTTTGCGATTCCATTAAAATGGTAAAGATCAAATAGCTTCTTACCCATTAATCCGGTTGAATCCTTTAGGCCTCCTAAGCTCTTGTCCAAGTCCAATATGATTTGCCAGAACTCGCTCCAGACAATAAAGCCAGTGGCGGTGAGGTTGTCAAGTTTATCGCGTGGAAGGTTGATGTTTGTCTCCGCAAGCACTTGATGCAAGCCTTCCACACTAATGAAACCACCACCTCCACTCTGGTCTTGTGCATCAAAAGCTCTCCGGATCCGTGATTCTCTTTCTTCTAGTTCATTCTCATCTTGAACAGTGGTGTCGAGAGCAAATAGCACTGTATAATGAGATTCACTCCCAACAACCCATATCGGCCATTTGGGGCATTTCAGGTTACGCCCAACCTTACAGAAATTAAGCGATTCAAGCAAAGTAAGGAATCCCACTTCCACACCAGAGGATATACCCTTCAAAAACATGCCACCGCCCAAATCCATCCTCCCATCAAACACATTGGGAGCAGCCTGACCGCACAATAGTAGGTTTACAATTTCCTGTTTTAAAATGAAACAATCGCACGTGTAATGCACCAATAATAGTCCGATCAAAATTCAAGAATTCACAAAAAACTTCACCATTGTTAGGAATTATTACAGACCAAATAATGTTTAATATACCTGAGAAGCATGCCCAAACGGTGCTGTCACAAGTGGCTGGCTGGGATCATCCCTGTCAGCTTGAACAGAGTCCTAAACAATTCTCAAGTTAGAATGAACATCGGTAGTGTGACCATCAGTACCAGGTAAAGTAATCTACTGACACGCAATAATAAACAAGAAACACATGACAGTTTCCAAGTGTTAGGCAAAGAAGAGAAAATAAATGATGGAACAAATTATGATTACGTACTGCAGAAGATTAATGTGGCTAAGTGAGTTCCGTAACTTTTGAAATGGCACTTATTTAGTTTGAAAAATCACGGCAGAAAGAGAAAGAGAGAGAGAGAGAGAGAGAGACGACAACTCTAAATCTGTATTTGTGTGCCCGTGTACGAATGTGTACAAATGAATTTATGGTTACATATATGTTAAATTACTCCAACCCATGAGCATAAACTCCAAGGAAGATGGTTCAACAAGTAAAACAAGCGACCTCAAAATTTGCACATTTCCAATGTGTAATATTTCCTTCACTCGAAATTCCATTCTCTTGTCTCAGTCAAGTGAATTGGATTCAGAGCATTCCACCAGTTTTTAGCTACTTTCACTTTCAACCTAATCCACCGCATACATACCTTTTACACCCAGTCATTCCAAAGAACACTAGCCAGATGGAAGGTTCGACTAAACATAAACAAACATTGTTAGAATTATTTCTCATCCCTAATTTATTTTTTACTCCTACTTTATTTCTTTATTCCTCCTTTTTTTCGCATTCCTGCTATGAAGAAATATGGCATTGTTGCTACTGCCTTTCTACAAATGCTGACGAAACCCAAATTCTGAATCCCTACTGTTTCTGTAAGTATACCTCATCTAGTGTCATTTTCAACCACTGTCTTTCAGTCATTACTCTACCTCAGAACTCAGACCTCAAACCAAGTTATCTTTCTCTTTTAATTTCTCAGTCTTCTATGATTACATCCGAGAAGATTGGAAATGACAATTCTATTTCACATGCAACTTCCATAAAGTTATGGGTTATTAGGCATGTGGAGCGCTTGTGTTGTCTAACTTGCACATGAAGAGGAATGTTTAGAATTATTTCTTATCTTACTTTATTTTCTAATTCTACTTTGTTAGGTATTTATAATCCTCAACTCCTGGTTTGTTTCTTGTTTAACATAGGTTTCTTCTATGTAAATGAATCACTCATAGTACTTAATAATTAAGAACTATCAATGAATTATATAAATTCTCCCTCATATTTCAACCAATATGAAGCTCAAGGCAACGATATCCGGTTAAATACTTTAAGGTCCATAAGCATAAACTTCTTGGTGGATGGGAGGGTTAGTATATGAAGCAGCATCGAACTTCACATTTTAAATATGAGACTTGGACACCTCCTGGCCAGGTCACACATGTTGACAGGACATTACCAATATACATGGGTGCATACATCCATACCAAACATGATAGTTACCATGTTTTCTGTATGTGCTGTGTTTATAGATGTATACATATGATTGTAGACTCGAATGCAATTCAAATAGATGCATGTCTAACAGCCATGTACAAAAATAAGCTTCCTCAACACTTGTTACTTTATCAAGAAAATGAAATGTTCATCATCTTATGTTATTTACCAATCCATGTGTATTTTTTTAGGTATGCATCACAATTGAGCCAATGACCAGAAACATTTTTTTAGGTTTTCACACTCTAAGAAGCATACCAGTCCTCGAGAAAGTAGAGCAGATATGAGGAACAGCAATGCCCCCATACGACTTTGGAAAACAGGAATCATTGTTTCAAGCCTTTGTACAACACTTGTCTGTGAAGCATAGACCTCAACTCTTAAGATCTTCATCAAATCAGAGGTGGTCTCAATCGAAATACTTTCAAGTGCTTTCGCAACTATCTGTAGCACAAATCATATATTTAAATATGCATAGAGGTTTATGCAGCAGTGAACACAGTGACAAGACATTAACTTCGGCCATATTGAATACCTCGTTTGGCCGGTTATCATCAGACCTCTCAATGCCATCGCCAACAATATCCAGAGTTGCAACAACAGCCCTTCTATTATTTCCACATAGAAGCAAAATGTCGGCCATACTCCTAACCAAGGCTCTGCAACGAGAAAAAAGGAAAGCAAAAAAGGTCACACGAGATAGAGCATGTATTGAAGACCTTTCTTAATAGACCAAACATTTTTTTAATCAGCAATAATAACTTTATAAAACCAAAAGGGGATCCCGGGATGGGATCCCCAAACCCAGTGTTATGATGGAAACAAAACAGAAATTACAGGAGAACAAAGTATATATGACCAAAAAAGCGAAACAGAGATCTTGTGACGCCAAAGTACGTATCGCAGTGGGTGTGAAGGCAACCCCACCATCCGTTCCTGCCAATGCACACACACAGCTGCAGGTTAAGAATAATCTCCCCGGGCGATGAGTCTTCCCCCGAAAAAAAATGGCTAAATCGCAGCCCCAAGGAAGATAATCAAAGAAAGAGCTGGCAGCATGTGTGCTCAAATAATTGATCAATAATCTGACTAGCCTTACTGACGGAGAGAGCATTCAACCTCTAGCTGAGTCTATGGATAGGGAAATAGTTGCAATGAACATGAAACTAGGAAAGTTAATGACCACGTAAGGAAGGTGAGGAAATTCAGGTAGGAATAACTGAAAGTGTTAGAGGCTAGACCCAAGTTAACACGAAAAGTAGTAAGAGAAGATAAGACAGCATTCTAGTTAACACTGATGCAATTAATCCCACAGCACCAAAACTCAATTGATAATAATTACTGCAGATGTGTGGAAAAGAACATTCAACATGTACAAGGATTTCATTGTCCAGCTGGTAAAGCAAAAAGTAAAAAATACAAATGTAAAGTTCACAAATAGACACAAGTACAATGCTGCAGGTGCAGAAAATTGTTGGACAAATAGTGACTCGATTTATAATGGTTAGATGTTTAATAAGTAACCACTAATACACAAATAGAATGATAATGTTCAAAAGAAGGTATTCCCATCAGGGCTTGCTTAGTTGGTTAAGATGAGTTCTCCCTCTCTTGAGAACCAAGGTTTGAATCCTGGCAGTGGTGGGGCACTAGCTTGAGAGCAGGTGGTTTAGAGGTAGGGGTTAATCTTTGGTTAACTGTTTAGTGTTAGTTTAGATTTATTGATTAAATACCGACCAAAAAAATGTACAAAATTTACAGTATGTATACAGCTACACACCTACGTACTTTTTTTGCAAGTTAAACTAGAACAATAATTGGACATGTAAACAACATGCATACAATGAATATCACAGTGAACAATGATTAACATTCGGATGGGCTGGTGCTTCCCTAGTGATGCAAAGGAACATGAAAACTATATTTATGATAGTCTGTAAAACTAAGCACGTATTATTTACCATGCAAAGATTAATACCTTGCCTTTTCACCCTCTGTGAAAAACGAAAACTCATCTGATGCCACCAATCTCCTGGAACCTGAACTTTGTGCCATGTTAGGAGCATCTTTACCTATTTCACCCGGAAAGAAAAGAAGATATTTGAGGACAAATGCCTGCAAAACCAAATAGATTTTTAAAAAAAAACAATCTCAAGGATCAGGATTTGCATAGCAATAAATGGTGAATATCAACCATCAATAAAATACGTAGATCAATAACTATAGTTTAAAGCTAGCATGCCTCAGATGCTCATAACTCCCCGTCCCAAATTGCAAATTATAGTCGACGAAACACAACCTATATATATTAAGAAAAGAAAGGGAAGTGATGCATTGGCTGCCCACATTATATGTATAACCGCATGAATGCACCTTAGTTGAGAATAGAAAAGGGTATATACTAAGATTATCCTTTTCTGTTAAGAGCGAATGTTGGAAAATTACTATATGCGAATATGGATGGGCAGAAGGCGTTGCCTACCGAAAGTAGTAGTGTGTAGAATATAGTTTATAAAGCCATGTCATAAAGTGAATGAGATGGTTGAACGTGCATGGAATCTAAAAGTGCCAAATTTTAGATATGAAGGCATACTTTTTTTAATCAGCCCAAAGAGGTTTTATTGCACTAAAAACAGTACAAAAAGGTGTAATAATACAAAGCTAACATGCACCTAGTGAAAAAAAAACAGAACCAGATTTACAAAACCGTATATCCAACCGAGGGATGAAATTAGAAGCATAGAGCTTTTGTTGAAGACTAGAGAAGCCAAGACGAGCTTCTGGAAGTAAACTGATTATAAGCTTTTGTCTACTACTATAGATAACCTACATTCCTCATTCAGAAACAATAATGAAGAGAAGAAATTTCTTTTTAAGTTATAGAAAATCAAGAATAGTGTGTAAGTAGAAAAGCACCTATAGTTTTACATTTCAGAATATTCACTAAATTCTTAATTTTGGTATTATTTATTGTTCATTGAAGGTCAGGAATTTCAACTTTGAGGACATATAGCATCCTAGTGAAAAATACTAAAATAGCATATTAGTTTGTTTGAATCAGATAACATGAGTTCATGCTCATGCAAACCACTATACCAGTCCAAAGGTGAAACAATATACAGCGGATGATGTAATGGACTAGGCACAGTAAATACAAGTTGAGCTTGTAACAAATAGAAATTTGACACGAGACATGTTACAGCCAAATGAAACGGGATGTTAAAATCCGAAATTTACTTGTATTGCAGCTAAAACTCCACAAGGCCCACCTTCATGCTGCACTAGGCCCATGGATGTTTCCTGATCAGGGCTAAACCTGCAAAAGAAAAATAAATCATTATAGTACCACTACTGACCAAAAAAAGTAAAGCATACAATTTGAACTGATAACGAACAAAACTCTGACATTAAGAGCAAATTGGAGTTAAGACCCTACTTCATGACAGAACTGTAAGAGCTCAAAGGAAAGAAGATATTCAAAAGCTACAGCTTAAAGCACTTATTACAGATTAAATTTACCTTATGGTTAACTAAGTTACAGAACGTGCAATAATACAATAAAAACAATAGACTAGTTAAAATGTTAAGAAATGTGAAATGTAACACTGTCTACTTTCGATGAAGTTATATCATTAAAAGGGAACTGCATTACACGTAAATCCTAGAGGATAAATGCTATCAGCCAAGCAACATTGCAGATCCCTGGATGCAAGCCACGATGACATTACATTAATTAAGATTATTTTTTCATAAATAATGACAATAGTAGCTGATTGTGATTGAAATAGTAAGATTAATTTAATGGTTGTACCACGTCCACTGATATGTGTATGTATGTAGAATGTCTTCCTCTGCAAAGAAGGTAGAGAAACTAATATAATGCCGTGACTTTTTGCAAAGAACTTTATCCTACAATGATGATTTTAAGGCGGAGTCGCACCTAAGAGGATGTGCTAAACAGTATAAGATAATACCTCAAAATAAATAGCTCTTAGTTAAGAAGACTAAGACTAAGGTACTCTTCTTGCTATCTTACTAGCAAATTCAACGAAAGAAAACTACAAACCTTCTTGGGATGGAAGGTCAGCTTCAGATCTATGCTAGCAATTAAGGAAAAAACTACAAGTTCACCACCCCTGTTTTCCACCAACTTCAAATGCCTCTTGCAACTGACTAGCGACTACAGAGTATAGTCATTGCTGATTGAATTTCTAAGCCATCATTTTATTAATTTGTTTAGTTTACAAACTTTGTATTTGCGGGGGCACCATGATGCTAACGATTTATACAACAGACCATTCCCTACTGATGAATTAGAAGACAATTAGCTTGTAAGGATAAAGCCCACGAAAAAAGGAGAAAGAAATAGAGGAGTTTATTACAGAAAAGGAAGAAAATAGAAGAGATGAGGTCATAGAACTTGATCAACATCAAGTTTAAGGTGATTCAGAAGATGATGAAATGTTAGTGACGATTAGCAAGAAGGCATCCAGCAAAGAAGTCGAAATGCCAACATGGGGCCTGTCTCGCAGGTTGAAAAAAATGTTATCTAGAGAAGAGCAAGAATGTAACGCGGGATACATTAAAATGAATGCTTTTCCATTTGAGTATCTCACACGTGCAATGAATTTAATCATAGCAGAGCCTCATAAAGTCGATATCTACTTTGCTTTACCAGAAGAAATTTGGATGCAATATGTTTTTCTTTTATAATACTGATAGGGTCAGCTTGTTTATGAACATTTTCAGTAGCAAAGAATGTATGTTGGTGACTTGCTTGATCATAGTCAGATTATGACCTTGCTCGAAGAACTTGATTATAGCATTTTATGATCAATTTTGTGTTAAAGACATTGGTTATTCCTAATTTATTTACCTTCTATTGCTGTTTTGAATGTTGTTATACGACAAAAAAGTGATTTTGGTATAAATATAGGGTTTTTATTGAATTTGCTACTCGAGGGATAGTGTTTTCAAGCTAATTCTCCAATAAATTCCAAACCAAACACTGGAAATGAGAACAATTCTCAATACCAAACTGAAGTTAAACCAACACCAACACCAACACCAACACCAACACCACAATTCAAGCTCTGCACATACCTAATACCCTGATTCGTCCACTGGGCAAGAACATCTCTGGAAACCCCGTTCCCAAACAGCATCGAGAACAACTGATTCACTTCCAGCTCCGATAGCTTCCTCCCCAAGTTCCCATCTCCGGAGCCCAAATTCTTCCCCTTAACGACACCACCAGCGCAAGAGCTGGTCGCCGGGACCGGCAATTCCGGCTTGGCAGCGGCGGGCTTGGCGCCCATCATGCGCTTCTCGGCGGCGGCGGCCATGAGCTCGCGCTGCAGCCTCCTGCTCTTGAGATCCGGCGACTCCTCCGGCGGCTCCTCCCCGGCGCCGGCGGCGGAGTCCAGAGGCTTGCTCCGCTTGGGCTCCGGCGGCTGGGGTTGCATACTCATCCGCAGGGCCATCTGCAGGTCGTCCGCCTCCTGATCCGCCATGGAACAGATCGAGAAGCCCTTAAAAGCTAGGGTTTTGATTCTCCTTCGTCTTCGACGGGTTCAGAGACTCTCTGGGAGCTACAACAAGAGGTCAGATTGGAAAGAAAAGAAAACTGACGCTTGAGGGATCGAAATCGGAAACGAAACTAAAGGGCGTGAGCGAGAGCAAAAGGAAAACAAATTCCCGTACGCTAAACGACGTCGTATACGGGACACTCCTTTTGTTCATTGAAAGAACTGTTCTGTCCTTGGTCCAAGACCATCTATCTCAGCGAATATAAGGAAGCGTGTTGGGTAGTGTGGTCATTTCACGGAGTTGATTGGTGCTCAGAAAGAAAAGCACTTTTGGTTTCTCATCTCATCTCAGGTCACAGAATCTGGAATTTGATTTAGTGTGTTCAGTAGAAGAGCCGTCGATTTTTTTCGTTACGTTGAAATCGAACGGTGTCTGACACTTCAAGCACGTGGCAGATAATGATTGGTCAGAACTTACAAATGTGCTGCGTCCGAGTGACAGCAAATAGATTTACGCTAGAAAAGGAAATTAATGCACTTTTAGAGAAGCAAGCAAGCAATAGATGCTTAGAAATAAGTAATTTTGTTTAACATGGATAAGTGAAAGTTAGTACAGTTGCATAAGATTAGCATACATGGGCCATTTCAAAACTAATTGTCCTACAGTTTCATAATAGATATCTCAAATTAACATTATAATTCTGTTGAGATATGAAGTATGTGATAAAAGATTAAAGTGCAAGCAATGCATGAAGACATTAATTTAAAACTGGAAAAATAGTAGAAACAGATCTTGTTCTACTACACCAGTATAATATGGTGTTTGTTAATCCATAAATGTGCCGCAAATTTTGTTTTTTATGCAAAATTACCATTAACATTAAGAATTATATTTAAATAAAAATAAATAGTTTAAAAATATTTTCTATAAATATTTTTTTGTAATTTAATTTTTAGATAAGTTATTTACAAGTGAAGATTATTTTAAAAATATAATTCTTAACATCATAGGCAATTTCATCATTTTTGTACAAATATACACATTTTGAACAAAAAATTAAGATTCACATCACTTTTTTACCATTAACAAAGTACACAACACCGTCTTGCAAAAATGTGTTTTTGCCATTTTACATTAAAAAAAATTTGTAAATGAATGAACTCTCGAATACCAAATTGCATAGGAAATTTGTGTATAGCAGAAACAATCTATAGAGTACAAGAATTAAACACAATGGTGGGTGGGTGATCAAAATGCAAAGAACATCAACAAATAGTACAGCAACTGATAAATTCACCTACGTTTTTGCATATGATTATAAGCAGCTCTAGCTTGTTCAGGCACAGAGTTATGTGGAATTGACTCTGCAAAGCACGCTGTGTTAATGCGAGTCCTCTCCAGCTCCATATCAAGTAGCTCGGAACTATACTGCTGTGCCAGCGCCTGATGCAAATATGATAATACATGAATGTCAACATAATATTGAGTTCAAAATCACAACACAACTACAGATTCTCTACGGGGAAGAGAAAACCCGCATTCGTGTAAGAAACCTCAAGGAAGACATTCTTACAATCAAATCATCTGGTGAGACATTCATTCCCAGTCTTTCATCAGCATCTTCACTCCCACGAGTTGGACGACGGGCATGACCTGGAGACTCCATAACCTCACTCACACTCTCCGTGGCTTTATCTAACAGTACCCCTTGTAGGGACTTCAGGGACTCCCGTGCATCGTTTGTCAAGTATGGATTCAGTACCGTCTCAAAATATTCAAGCTGTAAATTAGCCATCCAATAAACATGTTATAATTTTCATTCTTTGATGAAACAAGTACTATCAGAGAAATGTGAATGATGAAGCCCAAGACCCCATGTTAAAAAGACTTCTATACAAAATTATAAGAACTATCACTTTCAATTAACCAAGTAATGCCTGTCAAAATTTGGAGAAAAATAAATTAAATGATCATTCAAACACGCGCATTATTGCCCAAGAAATGGCTCGGGTTCATGTGACTATATCTAAATTAAAGGAATTTAAGTATGGGATTATCTGAAATCTCATTTTGAAATTGTGTAATATAATTTACAATGAGAGCATTTTGTAGCTAGAAACTATCTGCACAACTTTCCTTTCCTCAATAATACCAAATATCATAACCACTCAATCTATAATTGCCCCTATAGTTCTGCCCTACAATTTTTCTTTGGTTTTCCTTATAAGCTATGTTATGTCCTCAAGGGTTCATGCCATGAGATATACCACTGATTTACTGATGTATATTTCCCCAAAACATCTTTAGTTTACATTTCCACCAAAATGAATAATTGATAATTAAATATTACTCCTTCCATCCCAAACGTGTCCCGTTCTAATACTTGCAAAAACTAAGCACTCAAATTCTAGTGGTTGATTTTCAACCTTTTACCCTCACATGTATGCCCACGAGTCAAGTTGTTACGACTAGCTTATAAAGGGATATAATTGGTAATTCACTGTTATCAAACTAAATAAAAAGGAAAGTAGACACTAATTATGTGACATCCTTTTTAGGAAAGCAGGACGTTTGTATCGGGATGTAGTGAGTATAAGAACTCTTGGAGAATAAGTAAGGACAAGCAGTGTGAATCTGAGCTGTAGCGGTCATCAATAAAACAAATTAACACTTTGAGCCTATCAGAACATTAAGGAAAATTAAAGAAAGCCTTGAAAAACCAATTTGTACAAATACAAGCAACTAAGCAGCTTTTTATTTATAAATGTTTCACCTACTAGAGAAACAAAATGATATGGATGCCTTCATTGGAAAGTATCATATAAACGAAAAAGAAATGTCAACATGCAATAGGAAAAATAGTATTTCCTAAATATATGTTTTCTTATTCTAATACTTTCTAGTTGCATGTTTTTTTATTTTTATTATGTTACCTATTTTAAATAGGAATAATATATTTTAGGACATACATAATGTAGCCTATAAATAGGCATTCGTTAATGAAATAAAATATCATATTTTATTCTCATAAATTAATTGAAGGAGTAGGCTCTATCAAGGACGAGTCAACTATTGTCACTATTGATTCCAAAAAGTGTTTTAGGGTAGGGGTGTTCAAATTAAACCGGGAACCGAGAAACCGACCGGAACCGGGCAGAACCAGACCGGATAAAACCGAAACCAGGATAAACCGGACAGAAATCAATTTCAATTTTAGATAACCGGTGTACATCCGGTTGGTTCTCGGTTTTTGAAGTGAAAAACCGTGGTTAACCAAGATAACCGGGATAGTGCTCTCCTCTCTCCACGTGGATGAATGTGGTCCACACACGCGTGTGGGTGTGAAACAGTTGTGTGCACGTAGAGACTTCTCACATCACTCACACTCCTCTTTATGTTGTTCTCTCTCTCTTCTTCTCATCCCTCATTATTTCTGCATCTTCCTCTCTCTTCTTCTTCTTCATTTATCTCCTCCCTCATCTGCATCTCCCTCTCATCATTTCTCCCTCTCTTCTTATTTCTGCATCTCCCTCTCATCATTTGTGCATCTCATCCCTCATCATTTCTGCATCTCCCTCTCTTCTTATTTCTGCATCTCCTCAAGTTTTTGTCTCTCTCATCACCTCTGTTCCCATAAAATTGATATGGTGAAGTAAGGAGTATGAAAAATAAGGAGATTGCAACAAGAGTTGAACTTGCAACCTCACACAAGAAAATTGGCTTTCCAACCAAGAATGATTTTGTAATAATTTACAGTTTATTTTGAATTAATTTGAACTTATTCAAATTGTTAGTATCGGTTTCGAGTACACCGGAAAACCGGTGTAATTTTCCGGTTAACCGGCGTCCCGGTTACCGGCCAAATTTCAGTCGGTGTCGGTTTCTATTTCTGAAAACCGACCATCCCCGGTCCGGTTCTCAATTTCCGGCACCGGTTTCGGTTAACCAGGAATGAGCACCCCTATTCTAGCGTGTAGACCCATAACTAGATCTTAGAAGGAGGCACATGACATCGTGGTATCAGAGGCTCTTTTCCTACAACTTGTGGAAGAGATGGCTTCGAATTTGCGGATTAAGAGGATGGAAATTGAGATTGAAGCTCTTGGGAGGAAACAAATTAATTTATTGCTACATCTAGAGGACAAGAAAGCAGAGTTCTATGACTACTAAAGTGTCTTTCCATGTTGGCAAGAAACAATCTCTCGCAAAGCAGAGATGTACGCGATGATGTACCAAGTGGACAATTGGCGTCGTTCGGAGTGTGAGCTGAGGGAGAAGCTAGCTTTGGAGATCCAGAAACAAGAGCAGGTAGCGAAGTTATTTAATGAGATAGCAGAGATTCAAGCTTTAATGGAGAAACTTCATCAAGTTGATCTTGTTGCCGCGAAAGAGAAGGAGCATCAAGCAAAACTCAAAGAGGCAAGAAAAAAGCTAGAAGTCGAGCTACAAGAAATGGAGACGATCATTTGAAATGTTCGAAACTTTTGTAGCCAAACCCAACAACAATGGTTAAGAACAATACTTGGGGGGACTAAACAACTTAATGGAAGAAGAAGAATCTGAGGAGAAGAAATTGTGGTCCCGGGGAGCACATTCAACATTGACTCTAGGTTTGGCGTGGGAGATTCGACTATGACAGATTGGGATCTTCTCATTTGATGGCGACTACTCAGTCATATGGATCCTAAAATTTGTACCGGATGGCCACTACAATCCAGATGTAGGAGATATGAAGACGGCAATTCGATGTCCCTTTGATATGATATTGGTAAGGGACATTAAGACCCAACTCAAGGATCGAGCTCCACCATGTTTGGGTGTAGGAAAATGGCGTACGGGAATTGGCATCTCTTTGCAAGTTAGTCACCTTGAGGACAAGGTGTTTATTTCTGAAATTTTTCCATGTCAGACGATGCCATGTGGGAACCTCTTGCACATGAGCTTGAGGACAAGCTCATCTCCAAGATGGGAAGTGATGATACGGATGTCTTCATTGGAAAGTATCATATAAAGTAAAGAGAAAAGTCAACATGCAGCACCACCTAAATAAATAGGAAAAATAGTATTTCCTAAATATATGTTCTTATTCTAATATTTTCTAGTTGCATGTTTTCTTATTTTTATTATGTTACCTATTTTAAATAGGAATAATATATTCTAGGGCATACCTAATGTAGCCTATAAATAGGCATTCGTTAATGAAATAAAATATCATCTTTTATTCTCATAAATTAATTGAAGGAGTAGGCTTTGTCAAGGACGAGTCTACTATTGCCACTATTGGTTCCAAAAAGAGTTCTAGGGTGTGTAGACCCATACTAGAACTTAGAAGGAGGCACATAACACAAAACTAGGCCAAACTTGGCGAAGGTGGTTGCTACAAGTTGAGCTGAAATGCTTTTATGGCATAATTCAAATCCATAACAAGTACTTTTTGTGATGAACAATATAATTTTCTTATACCTTCAAAACCAAAAAAATTGACACTCGTATAAAGACCCTGAATCTTAGCACGAGAAAAAAAGACACTAAAATAAGGACGCTGAATCTTACCTCAAGCATGAGCTGACAAAAACCATTTGCATCAAGTGACCTGAGATC
Organism: Geranium rotundifolium; assembly: GCA_963920655.1. Classification (NCBI taxonomy): domain Eukaryota; kingdom Viridiplantae; phylum Streptophyta; class Magnoliopsida; order Geraniales; family Geraniaceae; genus Geranium; species Geranium rotundifolium. The sequence continues at coordinate 8,087,228 of OY987319.1, read as the reverse complement.
CCTGTCTTCATTATCATGGAAGAGACTAAGAAAGGTATCGATAAGGCCTTCCACAAGAATACCGAGTGTCTTTTCCAATAAAGGCTCAGCACCAGCAAAGAGCTGAAATAAGGAAATTAATTCAATTTAGAGGCAATGATCGTTAGCAAGTAAACCTTTCTAGTTGCTTACTTATGAAAGTTAGAGAGACTGTTATCCAGTGGTTATTCCTTTTCTGTCACAGTTGTAAGAAATTAAATCACAAAATAGGCTCTGTGCTCTCAAACTGAAAATTATAACTACCAAAACAATATAAGAGACATTTATCCAGCGGTTGTTCCTTTTCTGTCACACTCTACCCTTGAAGTTCTCGACAGAAAAGGTAAGTATCCATAAAAATAAAGTTATGAGCTAAGCCCAACAGTAAGCACCTCAGCATGAACAGATACTAGTGTGTGGAGTAACTCTACTGCTGCATCACGTACACCCTGCAGTAAAAATAAATAAATCAGAAGTTCAATGAAGTTGAGTCAATACAGTGTTTCCCAAAAATAAATCCAGAAGGAGAAGAAAAAAAATGGTTTGCTGGTTTCTCACTTTGACTGCAGGCGCTGCTCCCCATTGAACACCAGAATCTAACAAGTAGTTTGCAGCAGCCGTTCGGATCAAACTTGCCTGAAAATAAAAAGATAACCTTTGAAGTAAAGCAAAGCTACTAACCATGACAGTGACTGCAAAGATTATTGCCTCTAATGTTCAATCAGCTTAAATTTAGTGCGTAAAAAATGGTTCTGCTGGTTCAGTCCTACTTTGAAAACAAAAAACAGTGAAGACTTGGTATTAAGATTCAATTACATGTCAAACAATCCACAGATGCATCAAAAGGAATTTGGTCAAAGCTAAGGTAGAAGAAAAAAGAACGAAATAAAAGAAAAGAAAAAGATATTATCAATATAAACCCATGTTTAAAATTAAGTTAAAATCAAAGAGAGTCCTGCTGAAGATAAGAACTATGATTTTTTTTCAGGATTTAATTCAATGGACAATTAATCACTCAAGGTTGTAATATATTGATATGCAAGCAGGGATAGGAACACTAATTTTACCGACACCTTTACGCTTTAACAGGCCATGCAACTTCAACAAGTAGCTGGGACCAAAGAGCCAAACAATGTATGATGTATCCATAACAAGATACAGGTATTAGGAACCTACTTATATGTCATGACACATTCTCTATTTTGATGAGCAATTTCATGTGTAAGGAAGCAGCATGTTTAGCCATACGCCCATACCTTTGCAAAAGTATACTGCTCAAGGACCTTGTCTTCTAGAGAAGAAAAGCACTTCCCTAGATCTTTTAGGTCTCGGTTGTCATCATCTACTCCACTGCAATGGTAAAGAACAGAGGATTATATGGAAGCATCAAATGTGCTGAATGAAAGGGTAATAGAATAAGACAATTGTTGAGATTCGAGGAAAATCGATATTTAATTCATCGATGGATCTAAATTTAATACAATATGTGGCCCCTTTATATAGGGAATAATCCAACATTATATGGAAAGAAAACCAGGAATAAGAAAATAGTAATAGGTAACAAATAACAGAAAATACAGTAGGAGTATGAAATGAACTCCTAATAGGAAACAATTTTAACAGCAAGTCAAACTTGGTTAGACAATTCAGTGCAAATCCTTTAAAAGACAATAACAATCCTGGCAATGATCAAGTACCCCCCCCCCCCCCCCCCACACCCCTGTTACGGTCCCGCGTTGGATCCGGTTATGGGCTGATTTAGATAGATAGTTGAGCTCGATTAACGAGAGAGCTCTAATCTCAACTTTGCATTCGTTGTAGAGAGAACACAAGATCTCAAAAGGAACCAATTTACTAATAATTTTCTCAATGCTTTATTCATGGAACTCGTAGATATTTATAGCCTACTTGAACCTTAATCCCAACTAATAACCTAATTCGACTAGAAGTACTAATCCCAACTCTAATCCAAAACTAATACAATAATTAAAATATTATTCTTTCTTATCACATTGGGACTTGTATCAACCCCCCTCCCTTATAATGCTCAACCCCAAATTCACTATTGGCAATTCATGCAAATCAAATCAAGATTACTGAAGATCACTCACAAGGGAAATGAGCAAAACTGGAGCAGGCCTACAACCCATCTTGTCACGTTCACAATCATACTAACCCATTATTAAAAAAGATAAACATCAAAGTGCAGAACATAAATCATAATGAAACACATATAAGCTCATAGGAAGTCTAAAAATGTGTTGCTGATAAGCACCAGAAGCCCATGAAAAATCTGCAGTAGTCATACACATATAGCCATATATGCAAATTATGCAAGATGCCTACTATCATATAATATCAATCCATATGCACTAATATGCCAGCGCAAAAATAAGTATTTAACAAAATATTTAAGATAAAAATTGACACTGAAGTTCTGATTGCCGTGTACCCAATCTTAAACATGAACAAACTGGCATCCATAAATGCCAAGTTGGCCCACACGGGAGTAACCAACCCTATCCCATTTGGCCTATCGAACTAGCATGCTCTCCAGCTTGCAGTAGCAAGATAGCTATTGATTGCTACATACATCCCCAACCAGCAATTACAAATCTAAATTCAAGAAGAGTAAAATATTCGGCAATGCATACCTAGCCTCCAGCCAGATATGTTTGTACTTGTTGTACAGCTTATACGAAAGTTCGTCTCTGCAATATCCAATATTACTTAAGACTATCAGCAACTGCCTATGTGGATCAACGACACTTCCAGGGAGATCAGCAGACGGCGTATCTCTTGATTCATGGTGATATCCATTTTGTAGATACGCACTTTCTTTCTTTGATTTGTTTTGGGAAAGCTCGCTCACAATATTCTCCAAGTGACCTAAATAACATATAATAGTAATTAAGAGAAGTCTCCAAAGTATATCAATCACAGTATTAGCATGAATAGATGATGATTTATCCATCTTACCGGCGAAGTCCAAGAAACAGTTCAAAACGGCAAGTCGTATAGATTCTTGAATTTCTTCAAGTTGTACAAATATATCCTCTGATTTTGACGCTTCACTCCTCAGAGACTGAACCATCCTGAAAATGAAAAGAAAGAGAAAAAACAAATGACAGGACTATAAAATGAAAAGACGTGCTGTCTAAGAGGCTAATATATCCATGAATATCTAAAGAGGCATGCCTGCGAATCAGAGTTTCAAAACTTCTAGAATATATCACGGGAAAATGCAATTGTCTTCACTATTTGGCTGCTTTGCATCTCTCTGTAGATGTGTGTGTTATTTTTGTATCAACATAAGCCTAACCGTGAACTAAGAACTTCTTGTATCAGTACCATTTGAGATACGCTACTGATCACTCATGAGAACCATATATAATCTAGAGTAAAGCTGATATACCATCAATACTTACAAATTAATCCGATCCATTGCTGAAGCTATAACTGAATGAAAGGCAAGAGGCAAGAAAGAGATTGCATATGGAGATTTATTCCTTTCAAGAATAGATATTGGGACCCATGTATCATCATCTGAGATATCCTCAATTGATGCTCGCATCCAAGAGCAAAGCCTTGATATGTAAGTCTTTGTAAGTTCTGCATGCATTAGTCTAAGTGCCATACCTGTTTCACAAAAAAACGCCAGCATTTAGAAACATTTGAGAAATCAATAAATACGATAGCATCAGGAAAGTCAAGATACCAGCAGCAGGAGGAGCTGCATCTTTTGCTTCAAAAGCTTGGCACGCTTTGAATATTTCTTCTATAGCACCATTCATATATTGGAGAAGAATGTTGGACTGTTCAAAATCTTGAAATGTGCTGCTAACCTGTCCCGACATAAACTCATTTGTTAGTTAGAACCAACACCATGAGAAAATCATGAAGACATGACAAATAGATGGCCTCATAATATTTTAGAATCGTGTTCTAGTAGTAATATTACCTTCAACCTTCATACTCCGTCAGTCCAAAATGAGTAACGCATTTGATTTTTAACAAAAAGTAAGGACGACTGTAGTTAATGCTTGGATTCCCTCCATACCTTCCAATGTTCTAACCCACTAGAGATTATAACTTGTTTCATGATACTAGTGGTAATTAATGTATAACTAACTTCCTAGCAACGAAAGTGGAAACCCATTTTGACACAAGCAAGTTGAAGGAGGACACTCAGTTTGGGACCGGGTATATGTTAAATCATAAATTTTTGAACTACTAATACTGTTGTGAAGTAACAAGTTCTCCACCTACTATATGGAGAAAAAATGGCTACACAAAGGCAGGAGCCAAACTTATCCAAATAGCATAAAAATTGGTATCAGAACCGTGTGAGTTGGGCCTGTGTCCATTTGTGTTTCCTCCCCATGCTTTCCCTCTCCCTTTGCAAACAGAACGGGCAGTTTGAAACAAGAAACATTGGTCATGGCATAGCCTGCTCAGACAACTCACACTATCCCAGTTGTAACAGAAAATAATTCATATCCTATAAATATCCCAAATTCACTGCTCTATCTTCATCATCTACCCTTATCGATTGAATAACATGCTTGCAATAATGATAAACTCATTAAAATTACACAAATGCTGACATCCAATGTACATGTTATTGGTCCAACCATAAGTTTGAGTTCTCATCAATAAGAATCTAAAGATGTATTCACCTTTGCTTCAAACACAGCTATGGTGCTGCGTATCATTCCAGCAACTTCATCCAGAGAATGATTTGAGTACTTTCCATCTCCATTATTCTCCTCAGTTCTATTCCCCGAAGTATTAACATTCGATTCAGATGAAACCTAGGACAAGTGAGATAAAAACCCAGATTAATGACAAGACATAATAATATTTGTACAGTAAATAATCAGATATTGAGTTATATATGTAACACTCATCAAAAAGAAAACTTTTCATATTAATTTCACATTGTTCTTACACGATTGTATATAACATGGTATACAAAGAAGTAACAAATATAACCAGATACAGAGATACATAACAAAAAGGTGTCTTGTACCATTCGTCTTTCAAGTTTTCGAAAACAAACAATGCACGTTTAGTACAATTTTCTATACTATGGTTAACGATTCCTATCAGGAATGAGAGTGGGAACCAGCTAAGACTATTTCTTAGTACCATATAGTACAGATTCACAATTGGTTGGAAATTGACTACTGATAACAGTATGATCTTACAACCTTTCACAGATTTAAATGGCAACTCAGGGTCTACTTTTCCTGCCCAGGTGAATGGAAGACCTATGCTCCTGCTAAAATAACTGTTTGTTTGGACTTTGGACTACCACTTCAGCTAACATCTCACAATACAATAATTTTAAGAAAAATCCAATCTATTGTCTCATACGATTATGTTCATTTCAAGGGTATAGAGATGTCAAGATATGAATTTCAGTTGTTTCCCACCCCTTTTTTCTTTCTCAAATGTTTAAATTACTTTCTTCATAAGCTAATTGAGAAAAAGTAATGATAACAAGTTATAAATGTTCACTTGTGTTGTATGTTTGTACACATAATGATGCCTCATATCATAAAACTAAATAAATAAAATGTGCTTTCCAATACAAACACAAAATGGACTACATGTCACACACGTGCAAATTTACCTTTGCAAATTTACCACTGAATACAGCATGTGCTACTTTCCAAAAAGCAGTCACGTGATGGATAAGTACTGCAGTCAACCTGCGAATGTACCTTCCTCTGAGAGCATCAACTTCTTCACCCTTCAAGTCTACTTGCTGTGAGTCTACCAACAGATTCGGGTCGCCAAGGGCAGGCGAGTAGCTAACATCTGGCTGAATAATAAACATAGAGGAAGATGGGTCAAATTCTAGATTAGTCTCCCAGACTTTGTTTTGCTGGACTTACAGATTTACTTAAATCTTGTTGAATCTGCCTCCACTTGGCATCAGAAAGAGCTCTTTCCCGCGCTTCATTTTGCAAGGTTTCCATTCTTGCTTCATGGTCTAAGGTGCACTTTTCAAGCAAACCCCGAACTCTGTGATTCTGACAGGGACATAGACTGAAAAATCAGCATTTCTCCCCAAAAAAATAACCAATACTGGATTCTCAGGGTCTTATTAATTTTTGATAAATGGGAGGAAAACTTTATCTATGTTTTCAATTACTGTGAATTGGAATGTTATTGCTGGTTGACAAGATTGGAAGAAAAGGCTATTGAAGAGCACGCCTTCTTGCATGCCAATGTCCCTCTAATGCAACAAACTTTACAAGATAAACTAGCCTGTTCAAATCCTAATCCAACGTAGAAGTAATGACATCAACAATGCAGAGAAGTTCAACCAAGCGTGAATAGTAATTTATTTGCTAACCTGTATATTTAAATAATGCCATACAGGATCTGACTCAGGTTCCAGCTCCAACAATAACCTCACGGTGTTTTCAAGCTATGTGTGAAACATTCAAAAAATATTAGTTGCAGTAAGAAAGTAAGAGAAAGATAACTCTTATACAATTTAAATAGCATAGTATGCAATATTCCACACTTACCCTTCAAGTTTAACACTTTAAAAATATAGATTTTAATGATAAGGTTTATGATTAAACATCTTGCTATCATATTTTTACCCCTGGAGTAAAATCAAAATCATCATGATGGAACTTCGTAGACGTGCCTGTATGATTTAATTAACATAGAAAATGCAGTGTTAAACTTACTACATTGTGAAAACTAAAGCTATGAAGTGGAGGGTCTGACAAGTACATCAACTAGTACTAAATCCACATTCTTTCCACGTGGGACACTTCAACACTCCCCTCATGTTTAGGTCGGAAAACACAAAAATCTTGAACATGGACCAGGAAATACATGATCAGGGAGGAAACACAATCATGTTACTGACACATTCAAACTATGTTATCATGTCAAACTTACTCCAGCCAAAAATCTTAGCTATTGAGTACAAGAGCCAACATCAAAGCTTGCTTGTCAAACTGGTAAAATACCTTACCTTATGGCCTGGGGTTAGGGTTCAAGTACCAGTGGCGGTATCTAGATACAGTGCTGATAAAAAAAGTACAGGGGCCGACTAGTACAACAAGTGGTCACTAAAACCCCACTTTCAATGTGTGGCCCTATTCTTTCTTCTTCTTTTTAGTGAACGTGTCAACTGGGAATTATGATGACATTGTACTATTTGCCCAACCAAAGGCGGGGCTTCCAAATAGCTGATTAATTAATTGGAATGGACTGCTAAAGTACACTTTTAAACCACAGAAAAAGTTTGTTTTAAGAGGAATAAGGATATAGAAAACATATTAAGGTATGCCACGTTGATTTCAACAGCATGTGCACAAACTAATTTTTAAATTGCAGAGTCTAAACACAACTCTAAGCAAAATTCTGACTTGAAAAAGATAGGACAGTGTATTAAGGAAATTTTGTCAAAGACTAAAAAACAAAGATGCCCTAAGACTCCAACTACAATGGAAAGGACAAAATGACCCTAGAAACATCTATTAACCCATTAAAAGACAATTTATTCCTTAATTGACAACTGAAATTTTTTCAGTATGATGCACTAATATCAAGAGTATATTCAAATATTGAGTATACTTAGGTGAAAACAGACAACCCAAGCAGTAGAAAGTCAAGCCATTTCCCCATCAATATTGAGGTCATCTTCTACCCTGTACTTCAACATATGTTTCATCTCTACAAAATGCCATTAGAAATGATAAACTTCCATAAAAGTTGAGATCTTAATGCAAGGGTCTAACCCCCCAAAATAGCATCAATCATAATCTCTAACATAATCTAATCACTAAATTGCTTTTACTGTCAGTATACTTCCTTTACTTTGTGTAACAACAATGCCTACTCTGGAAATTGCTTCTAAGTTATATTTCTGTTTATATCATACATCACCCTGAACCCATGACATATATAATCTCATATGTCAAAACTAAAATTGCATTCAGGTAGTCCGCCCTTTTTGCATTTGTTGAAAGTGCATTATAATCTTACATTAGTCAAGTCTATTTGTGGGTCCTCCATAGACTTGAAAAGAGTGCTCTTGAACTCTTGCATAACCTTTTCAACCTCTTCAAGAACACGTTTCAGTATTCCGACCTGAAAGTCACATGTTACCATGAGTATATTTAATTGTGCAAGAAAAAGGTACTGTCAAATGAAGTGAGAGAAGCATAGAAGAGAATAGGAGCGAAGCATATCAATAATCAATTAACCATAAAATTATATAAACTAGAGATTCAAAACAAGGTATGAATCTTTCTTTTTTATCGGTAATAAAATTTATTAGAAAAACACAGGTCCCAGGATGGGAACTCCAAAAAGTCCAACAAAAACATAAGACGGTACAAGAGAAAGAACTAAAAGGATTGTGGGCAAACAAGCCACACATCAAACGCTAAATCTGCCTATCCTCCATCCGTCCCAAGCAGTTGAGCAATGTCTCCTCCGGTGTCGCTATCTCCCCTCGAAAGACCTTCCCATATCGCACACGCCAGATATGCCAAAGACCGAGTAGGCACAACCAAGGTATGAATCATAAGGCAGTTCAACAGGCTTAAACTTAATTAGTATGGATGTTTTACTAACGTTCCCAAAAGTAATCAATTTCTTTTGGGAATCTATAGCATTACTACCGTTCCAAAAAATAGTTTATTTCTCTTGGGTCCTAATGGCCAGGGTTCAAGTCCCAACACAGTATCTCTCTCTTCTTTAATCTCTCCAACTTATGTTGGCCTCTCTCTACCAACTAATGTTGGGTCAAGTGGCAAAAATAGGGTTCCCTTTCATATAAGGGAGGCCTTGAGCCCAAATCTTGATACACTGGTGATAAAGATATACCAAAAATAATTTGATTACTCAGACATAATAAAGCCAGTATGAATAATAGTCATCTTGGCTATAAGACCTGAAAAAAGGTGGGAAAAAGAAGAATTGGTCTTTCCTATCAACTCATCTAAACAAGAGGTCAAACGTCTGATTCATGACAAAATATTTTACCATAGTAAAAAATTTCAAGGGAACAAGGTACTTTTGCATATATGAGGTGGATTTGAGAAGAATCTATACATGGTGGGGGCGAGAAGATATCATCATGTCAAAGTGGAAAATAAGATTTTAGTCAACAAGACTGATTCTTAAGACCAGGCTCCTCAATCACAGAATATTATATTAATTTAGAAGTTGGGCATACATGAGAAGGTAGAGCGATAGACTTCGCTTTCTTGTACTCCCTAACAGCCATGTCATAGTCACCCTTACTTATGCTCCCACGAATTGTACTTGGCAAGTTGAATAGCATCCGAAACCTCTGAAGCATTCCTTGAACAGATCTAATCTTCTCAGCTTGAGCCTGCACAATGTCATTAATGAAATGCATCAATCTTAAAACTTAAAGCCCAAAAGTGTGTTAATGAAAATAAAAGATTCAAATCCTATTGACCTGTCTCTCAAATAGAGGCTCCAAAGCACGATTGGCTAGCGAAGTAACTCCTTGAATAACATTAAACAAGTGAGAAGTCCCAGCACCTTCAGGATCCTCTTCAAATCGTTTCAATTTTGATTCAATATCTGTAGAAAATGAATGTTTTAAACATCAATACTAAGAAAAATAACATTTCTTTAAAGAGCTGAATGTCCAGTTCTATCCCATGACTGAGAGTTGCAATAGATATGCATGTGAGATGTAATAATACTGTACCATCAATTGTGGTTTTGCATGAAACAAAGCAGTCAAAATTATTTTTAACCAATTGTTTTCTTTGTTGAGTCCTTCCTTGGAGGTCAGTTTTCAAGGCAAGAGCACCGGCCTCCAAGTCAGCTGCGGATGTATCTTGGTGCACTCGGGACAAGAACAACTTTGCATCAAATCTATCAGAGAAATACATCAATTTCTCTACAAAAAATGAATGAGTTGTTAGCCATGATAATAATGATAATAATAACAATAATAAACAAGGATTAACAAGCCAAAATAAGAAAGACCATGATGGGCGCATTAATAAATAAAAGACAGCTTAAGAAAATTCGATCTGGCCAAAATTTTCAGGAATGAACATTGATGCAGTGGCATGAAAAATACGGTATCAAACTAAACTTGAAATCATTGACCCTTCTATTATTTTACTACCGTAGTTTGCTTGATTACAAGAAAATGAAATTGCATAACATCGTATTTTTACCCCCACCCACTACAACCTCCAAACTTCTAAAAAACACTGGGAGATCCATATAGCCTTCTCATATGAAGCTTCATAATCTCAAATTCCTGGGGCCTGAAGACTAGAGGAATAACTGTATAAGAACTTCATGTGGAACTTTGAATAAAGAGACAGATGGCAACATATCTGGACCTTAAATTAGAAGAGCTAAAGCGGAAGTAGCATGAGTCTCAGAAGATCACAAACAGCATAGTAAATTACTAACAGAATAGAATCGCAAACAATACTAGATAGAAACTTTATACTTTCTCCCTCTAAATAACATGTTTTGCCACCAACATACGCGCACACATATACAACTTCCTCAAGAAACATAGGCAGTAAGTAAGACTTCCTATTTCATTTTCAAATTCATGTCATTACTTACTCAAATATTTAATTAATTCTTTAATTATGTTGTTTAAATTTTGGGGAAAGTGATACATGCATACACCCAAAATTATGTGTTTCTAACATAAGTAAACCTTATTATTTATTTATTTTTCGCTGCATCCAAGTTACCATTTTCCACCAAATAAATACATTTAGGTTATTTCATAATAAAATAAAGTGAATAGTAAACAATTTTTATAAGAAATTTTAAGAACTAACAAACGCCGAATTTTTTTACTTTTCCTTTGTCAGAAAATTAAACCGGGGAATGACCGGTTGAGAAATAATTACAATGTTCTGTAAATTTGAAATGAAAACAATGACATTTAATTCATTTGATAATAAAATAAAGTGAATAATAAATGGAAGGGAAAATGTTAACTTTGTGCACTAGAAAGATAAAAAAATATACTTAGGTCTACTAACATTATAAACACATACTTTCGGATGTACCTATGTGTAGTTTTTCCAAAATTTAACTACCGTAATTAAATAATTAATAATAATTTTGGAGAACAAAATGAAATACTTGAGTGAATAATGACATGAATTTGAAAATATAAAATTACAACAACAAAATGTTTATTGTTTTTCAAAAGGTGAAAGAAAAAAATTAATTTGAGTAATCATGTGTAGAAATTTAAAGATTGGGTAGGTATTTGTTTGCGACCAATAAATTTTCCATACTAGATTTTGTAATCAAGACTTCCTGATGATGCATATTTTTTGGTAGTATATATTCTAGCAATATATAAGTAGCTTTTACTCCAAGGAGAAGAAATGTTTCAAATTTTAATTAGCTAACAAATTTCAAAACATAATGTTATTCATGGAGGCAAATATAGTGTATTCCAAAACACGAATATAATAACTTCATCAATATTATTATAAAAATTGTATTCCTTATATTTTAGGAACCTAAAATTCACTATAGAACAATATATACAAAGATGAATAATATCAGCTAAAGCCTAAGACTAAGTGTGTTGCAACCAGCTCATCCAAGAGTTTGAGTTGATAGTTTGATGGCTCGCTTATTATATCATACCATAGCACGTCCCTCACATGCAAACCCAAATATCCATTTGCACATACATATCTCTGTGCCGGAATTACAACAATTTTTCTAATCATAATTCGAACCTCTGACCAATTGGCCAGCCCAAGGATAATGTGCAACGTACTCAAACTAAAAGATTAACCTGATAGTTGAGGGCATGCTAATTATTTTATACTTTCATGCAAAGCATTTAAGAAAAATAGAAAAAACAAATGTGGAATGCAAAATTCTTGCAGAAGATTACCGCGAAGGTTGTGATCTGGGATGTCTTTCTCAGACATTGGAGAGTTTTGGGAAGTATCTGTAATCAACTTTAATGATCTGTTGTCTAAAATCCTATAAAAGAAACCCAAATTGCAGTTATGAGAATGGAATTAATAGCTCGGGATGCAATTAAACTAGATCGATAGCCTACTAACTTTGTCACTTAAATAAGTATATTTTTCCAGTATTTGAAAAATTGGTTTACTTTCCATGAAATGAAATAACAACCTAATTTTACTAATATAACAGCAAAAGATAACATACAAGGGAAGGCAAAAAATAATAATACGCAGCTCTCTGAGAAGAAAAATCAAATCTTAAAGTGAAATAAAATAAAATGGAAATTTTTCCAAGAAAACAGACTTGATCAGGTGCAAGGTCCCAATGAACTTGATTGCAAAGCAGGTATTATGAGAAAGAGAGATTAGTACCCCAATCCTAGGGGATCAATGCATTCCATGCCACGAGGGAAGGACTGTAGAGTGTTAAGCCCCGGCCTAGTCTTTGTTGCTACCTTCCTATCAACCACTGCCTTTTGAGCAACTGGTGCCGTTCTCGTCTCCCGCATTTCCCGAACTCTTCTTGCTAGCTGTCACAATAGGAAAAGGGGGAAAATAACAATAGCCCATTTATTAACCGTCTAAAAAGAAGAAAAACATAGCAAGCATTTTGTCTCATCACTTCCAAATGAACTTATTTTGAAAATACAAATGACTTGCAAATGCAGGTCAGGTATATCATGGGATGGTTGAAAATACAATTGATTGCATCTCATTTCTGGTTCCACCAAAAATTAAAATTTCAATCTCCTATAACAAATATCAGCCTGTATCATCTAAACCAGACAGGATCAATCCTAATTCAAACCTTGTTCTGAGTACCTTACTCACCAAAATTCTGATCACCATCAAATTAAGTAACTTCCTCACAAAATTCCATCCAAATAGATCCACCCAAGAATCATACTCACTCCAATTACCTCCAAAGATCATCATCAAACACACATACAGAACCGAATTACAGCAAAGAACAAAATAAATCTGCACACACTGTCGATAAGATCAAGCAAGAACGCAGAAGAGAACGAACCTCGGCCTCGTCCACATGCTTCCAGCGAGCCGGCTCACCCCCATCCCACCCCGCGTCGTCCTCCCTCCCGCCCCTGGCGCCGCCGGCGCCGGCGCGGCTCTTGGCAGCGAGATCCTTGACGGAGTCGTCCTCGTCGCCGCTGGAAATGCTGAGCATCTCGACCTCGGAGTCATCGTCCTCCACGGCGGGGCGGCGGGGCTTGGAGCCGCCCTTGGCGGAGAGCTGCGGCGGCGGCTGGACGTAGTTGGCGACGGGCCTCCGGGAGGCGGAGGCGGGTTTGCGGTAGTTGGTGTCGCGGCCGGACTGGTCCCTGAGGGCTTGCTGGAGGAGCGCGTCTTCGTCGTCGCTGTCGCTGGCCATGCTGGGGTTCGAATCTCTGGGCTCGATTGCTAGATCTGAAGAGTGATTGACTGGTACGAGAGTTGATTATAATGATGATGATGATGATGAAATGGGAAAGAGAGATTGATTGTGTTGTTGTAGAATGGGAAAGAGGACTGACGACGAGTCGTGGGCTCGGACAGCTGTGACTCCAAATGGTGGACCGATTTTTCTGTGAGTGAGTCGTGGGCTCTTCTTTTCCGGAAAATGTTTTCTTCCATCCCAATTTTGGGGATGCAAATGAGATTGCATCCCAATCAGCTGGATGAAAGGCTTTCAAATAGGTACAAAGGGACCTCCACCATCCGTCGGATGCAATCTCATCAACGGCTATGAATATTAACCAATTTCTGCTCAAATTTAAATCAAAAAACATGAAAAGGGCATAACAGTCATTCAGCGTCATGAATCTTTGCGTTAGATCTCCGACGGTTCTGCGATCTCTTCGACAGTTCTGCCATCTCTCCGACGGTTCTGCGATCTCTTCGACAGTTCTGCGAGATCTTCGACGGTTCTGCGATTTCTTCGATCGATCAGTTCTGCGAATGTAACCTGCGACTTCTGAAATTGTAATCCATCGTTTGATCGATTCTGATTTTGTAATCAATCTATTATGCAATTCTAATTTACCGATTCATCAATTCTGAAATTGTAATTCATTAATCGATTCGATTCTGACTAAACTTTAGTGACTGACAGAACTGAAACTGTAATTCGATTCCGATCATCTGCAATATTTGTAATCAACCTTGAATTCGAAATCTGAAAGGCTTTTAGACACAAGGGGACCCCTCGTGCGACGAGGGTTTTCAATTATATGAAAGGCTTTCAGACACACGAGGGTTCCCCTGCTATTCGAAATCTGAAAGGCTTTCAAGTGCTTGTTCATAATCTGAAAGGCTTTCAGACACACGAGATGACCCCTGGTGCGACGAGGGTTTCTTGTATTTTTCTATAGGAAAACACTGATACCCGTCGGGGGAGTGGTGAGACGAGGGTTCCCATGCTATTCGAAATCTGAAAGGCTTTCAAGTGCTTGTTCATAATCTGAAAGGCTTTCAGACACACGAGGGGACCCCTCGTGCGACGAGGGTTTCTTGTATTTTTCTATAGGAAAACACTAAAACACTAATACCCGTCGGGGTAGTGGTGAGACGAGGGTTCCCATGCTATTCGAAATCTGAAAGGCTTTCAAGTGCTTGTTCATAATCTGAAAGGCTTTCAGACACTCGAGGGTGCGACGAGGGTTTCTTGTATTTTTCTATAGGAAAACACTGATACCCGTCGGGGGAGTGGTGCGACGAGGGTTCCCATGCTATTCGAAATCTGAAAGGCTTTCAAGTGCTTGTTCATAATCTGAAAGGCTTTCAGACACACGAGATGACCCCTGGTGCGACGAGGGGACCCCTGGTGGGACGAGGGTTTCTTGTATTTTTCTATAGGAAAACACTGATACCCGTCGGGGTAGTGGTGAGACGAGGGTTCCCATGCTATTCGAAATCTGAAAGGCTTTCAAGTGCTTGTTCATAATCTGAAAGGCTTTCAGACACACGAGGGGACCCTTGGTGCGACGAGGTTTTCTTGTATTTTTCTATAGGAAAACATTGATACCCGTCGGGGGAGTGGTGAGACGAGGGTTCCCCTGCTATTCGAAATCTGAAAGGCTTTCAAGTGCTTGTTCATAATCTGAAAGGCTTTCAGACACACGAGGGGACCCCTGGTGCGACGAGGGTTTCTTGTCTTTTTCTATAGGAAAACACTGATACCCGTCGGGGGAGTGGTGCGACGAGGGTTCCCATGCTATTCGAAATCTGAAAGGCTTTCAAGTGCTTGTTCATAATCTGAAAGGCTTTCAGACACACGAGGGTGCGACGAGGGTTTCTTGTATTTTTCTATAGGAAAAAACTGATACCCGTCGGGGTAGTGGTGAGACGAGGGTTCCCATGCTATTCGAAATCTGAAAGGCTTTCAAGTGCTTGTTCATAATCTGAAAGGCTTTCAGACACACGAGGGGACCCCTTGTGCGACGAAGTTTTCTTGTATTTTTCTATACGAAAACACTGATACCCGTCGGGGGAGTGGTGCGACGAGGGTTCCCCTGCTATTCGAAATCTGAAAGGGTTTCAAGTGCTTGTTCATAATCTGAAAGGCTTTCAGAAACACGAGGGGGACCCCTCGTCGCATAAGCTTCCAAGTCCTAGTGGAATCAGAATCTGAAAGGCTTTCATGTAGCACAAAACAATCTGAAAAAAAGAGCAGATGTATTGTAACAAAAATGTGAAGGCATTTCATAAACCAGAAGAATGTGTAGACTTGTTAAAAATCTGAAAGGCTTTCAGAAACACGAGGGGGACCCCTCGTCGCATAAGCTTCCAAGTCCTAGTGGAATCAGAATCTGAAAGGCTTTCATGTAGCACAAAACAATCTGAAAAAAAGTGCAGATGTATTGTAACAAAAATGTGAAGGCCTTTCATAAACCAGAAGAATGTGCAGACTTGTTAAAAATCTGAAGGCTTTTCATTTAACTAAAGAATGTGAATGCACCTGAAGAAATGCACATTCTTCAATTTACATATACTCCCGATATTAAAAAATATTGTTAGAACCTAATTTTTTCATCAATTACAAAGTTAATCTTTCTTTTCAACCTTCCGTAGTCTTTTCTAGCTTTTGCCTCCAAGTCTTTCTAGTATATGTTGTTTGTGCTGCTCAGCAACATGAAGAGGTAAAACCTACGTAAGTTTCTTAGTGTCTTGAACTGCATAATCAGAAGTGCAAAATAATTGTTAGTTCGTTATTAAAAATCAAATGTACTTTACATTCAATAATATATGAAAACATAATATGCTTACATCATCTTTGATCAGGCTTGATTTGAAATGACTGTTCCCAATATAATTCCACATGTGCCATATTGTAAATATTCCACAATCAAACTTATTTTCTTGAGTAGTCCACTCAAGAGAGATGTAATTTAATGGAGCTTTCGAGAATTTTCTGCCAATTCTTTTATTTTTTTTCTTAGCCCAAGAACTAAAAGCTTTTACCTGAAACAAAATATAATCAAAATGATGAAAAATAAATGAAGTGAAAGTAGTGGAACTCACTAAAATTTAATCATTACTTACAAGTATTTCTGGAACATCGTTATATCGATCATCATGTGTTCCCATAACAACAGCTAAGTTATCCAATACTTTAATCGCAAAGTTTGTTGTGTTCAAACATATTACGATGAAGTGTGTCATATTCTTCAAGTATAATGGCAACATTATCTATGTACGAAAAAAAAAACAACAGGCATAAGTTTGTTTACAAAATTTATTACAAACAAATTGTATATAAGCTTTTATCAAATGCCAACTCGGACCGTGAAAACTCATGATCCAACATTCCCTGGTAAATTTCAAGATTTTTATGAAAATCATGTTCGAGATTATAAATAGCATTCTGCAAAACAAAAGAAAAAATTATTTCAAAACATGAAAATGATTTACAAACTGATAGGGTATATCTTATAATTTATAGCTAATTTAATGAAATCATGATTAATACATACTGCACTTGTTGTGGTGAAACAAAACTTTGAAGGTCCTTTTCCTTTCATTGAATGATTCAGCGAATTGAACATAGTGCATCAGACATCTATGACACTGTTGTCAAGATATGTATCAAATTGGAAAGTCTTCACATCTGGAAGTAGAAACATATGACCATCTGCGTAAACAATTTCCCTGCAGAAACACAAAACTCTTCAGACATGTACTCTTTTATTGTGTGAAGACATGTAAATTATATGAAGGCCTTTCATATAATTAAAATTCAAAAGAATAAACTAAAACACAGTTCACAGTGAGACATTTTGTAAATCTGAGTACCTTTCAGATAACCCAAATTCTATCAAATCAACCAACAGTTAAAGCACAGAAGCATAATATTGGAATAGGTATGACTATTTTTAAAATAATTGGTGCAAAACAAGTTTATGACTTACTCTTCTTCTGGTTCATCTTTTTTCAGTCTCCTTTTTCCTGCTCTATGATAACGATTTATGAACCAGATATAAAACTGATTCATATAATTTGGAAGCTTGTCAATACAGTCAAAAACATTTTCACGGTTTGCAACATTACTTGAAGCACCAGCAGACTCTATGATCAGATCATGTGAAGGGCTTTCAGGTGCTTCTTCTTGTGCTTCCTTCTCTTCCACATTTTTAGTGTCAGAAGCACCAGCAGAGTCTATGATCTGATCATGTGAAGGGCTTTCTGGTGCTTCTTCTTCTGCTTCCTTCTCTTCCACATTTTCAGTGTCAGAAGCACCAGCAGATACTATGATTTGATGATGTGAAGGGCTTTCTGGTGCTTCTTCTTCTGCTTCCTTCTCTTTGGCAGAGTCGGTGCCAGAAGCACCAGCAGATTCTATTCTGTGATGGTGTGAAGGGCTTTCTGGTTCTTCTTCTTCTACTTCCTTCTCTTTGGCAGAGTCGGTGTCAGAAGCACCATCAGACTCTATTATTTGATGATGTGAAGGGCTTTCATGTTCTTCTTCTTGTGCTTCATTCTCTTCCACATTTTCAGTGTCATCAATTGTCCGCTGAATCTCTACATATTCTTCTCTTTGTTGTACAACATTTTCATACTGTTGTGCATGCTCATCAATTTTCTGTTGAATCACTAACGATTCAATGATTACAGCTTCTTGTTCATTTCCAACATTTTTCTTAACTCCTTTTCTTCGTCGGAAATATGTTATAGTTAGAGTCTTTTTCTTGACTGTAATTTCTATATTGTCTGTGATTACAGCGTCACCTTTTCTGTTACTGCTCTTCCTTAAATGTAATGGCCGATCATTTGAACTACATTCTTTTAAAGATGATACTATAACTTGACATGCTTGTTGGACTGCATCTTCAATAACATTGTCCACTGAAGCATCCTCCTTATTACTTTTCAAAACTTGGTCTAACCAAGAAAAGTCATTGTAAACTTCTTGTCCATGAAACAAAACAGATTTCGCTTCTGACGTGATTTGAATCATGTGTTCTTTCACCTGTTCTATTTGTTTGGTTATGTTCTGAATGCAAAGGAAAATTATATTCATACAAAAATTCCATGGAATCAAAATCAACAAAATATGCAATAGTTTTTTATAAAAATATAAACATGAAAACAATTTAATACCTCTCCTTCAGGGTCAGTTGAACCCGCACCAATTGCATCTGTAATAAATCTTGGCAGAATTTCACCATTGCCAAATCCTCCATCTTCAATTTCTTTTTTCAGTCTCTGCTTCACCTTTTCTTTGGTCCAGCCAATAATGCTTGGAAATGCACGTGGCACATCAATTCCCTCACACGAGACTCGATCGAGATAAAACAACTAAGAAACAAACAAACAAACACATAAAAATGGTTACACATGAATGTCATATATTATTAAACAAGGAAATTAAGTGATTTCTAAAGTTAAAATAACACACCGTCAAGAAAGTGATCGGCCCATAGAACCAACTACCCTTGTTGTTGGCTCGGGCAACCCAATCCTTTTTATTTCTGTTCAAACTCTCAATAACAACAGCACACCAATTAAATTGTTTCACACAATCCACATCAGCTATTGCTTCAAAGTAGTACTGGTTCAAGTAATTACTGGGACGAAAATCAATCATCAGCGTACAGAAGGCAACCAAGAAATTCTGCTTGAATTTTTTGCCACCACGCTTCTGGGTCTTCATGTACTCGATAACTACACTTGGAGTTATCTCCCAATTACTTGTCATAAATTGTTTCCTCAATTTCAAAAGAGAAGGAGTTGCTCCACCAGCAGGTATGATAGGGATCTTTCGTTCCCCACGTGGTATACTAAGGGTGAGAGCCACATCTTCCTCGGTTATTGGCAGTTTCCTACCATCTTTGAACATAATGCAACCTAAATTTGAATTGTAACTGTCCACAATCCAATATCCAAGCTGACCATATGTACGATCCAAGCCAAGTTTCAGTATATCCCCAAACCCAATATCTATGACAGCCTGCTTCTGCTCCTCACTGAAACCGCTAATAGCAGTGTATAACTGAAATGGGGATGATCGAGTGTCAATCCTGTTCAACTGTACTTCAGGTTTTTTGTTCTGCAGTAGCTTGACATTTTTTCTTCTAGTTTTTTTTTGTCTTACAAGCAGTTTTCTTCTGGCTATCATCAATTTCCATGTCCTCTGGATCGACAACCTCTATTACAGTAGCTAGAGTTAAATCATCTGCACTTGTATCTCTAATCTGTTCCGCATCTTTCTGGAGTTTTGCCTTCTTGACTACTTCACTGATTACTAGATTGTCATCAGAATCTGAAGATTCATCTACTAGACTTTTTCTTGTATCAACTTCATCTGCACAAGAAACCAAAAATTCATACTTGAGACAAGATTCTGAATGGCTTTCATAAAACAGGAAACATCAAACAAAAATCTGAATGACTTTCATAAAACAAGAAACCTCAAACAAAAATTTGAATGACTTTCATAGTGAGACAAAATTCAAGCAATTGAAAGATCAAGTAAAACATTAAAGAGAAACAGTCAAAAAACTCATGAAACGAAGATCTGTTGGTTCAAACTAAATCAGACAGTTAAACCTAAAGTTCGAAACAGATATCACATAAACGAACACCTAAATAATATTAAAAACAAGTCATAGAGGACACAAACTTGTTTAATTGCAGCTAAATTAAGTACATTACACTAAATACACAGGACGATGAACTAGAGTTTAGTAACTCAAAACAACTTCAATTTTTACCTGATTTCCTCTTCTTCGGAATGTTCATCGACATATCAGACTTTCTTTGCCCGATCGATGATGATCCTTGATTCTTCATTCTGGTTCACTGACTGGTTTTGAAGTTAGGGTTGTTGATGGTCAAAGAGAAAAGAGAATGAGATCAACAACGAGAGGGAAGCTGATTTGGGGAAAATGTAACTCAGGCCCTTTAGAACCAATATCGGACTCAATTTTGAAGTCATATTAGAATTACTTTAAAACCATGTGAAATAGACATAATTACAATTTGTGCCACCGCTTAATCATGTGACCATGATTAAAACTTATATGTAAACCGTTCGAACTGTCTTGATCGTGTGGCCATGATTAAACCATATGTAAATATAAATACAGTCCATGTCAACTTTTAAATTATGAAGTCAAAATCAGTCAGTTGAGCTCGAGCTGTTCGTTCTAGGTATATATCGACAGAGATCGAGCTGATCAACAACGATCAAATTAATCTTCTCCATCATGTCAAGTTCATCTCCACAAACGACTAGTGAAAGTAATCTGTCAACAATCACCAATCGAAGTATTTCAGCTCTCAAAGATCAAATACCGGAAACGATTATGAATCAAAGTCAAGCAGCATCATCAAGCTTGAATTTGGAAATAATTTTCGACCAAAACGGTGAGATCAATCTCTTAGACATATATCTAGAGTAATTTGAAATTTTGATGAATGATTTTTGAATAATATGAAAGGTCTTCAGATTTATGTGTATGTTTATCTCTGTTGAATAACATATTTGTTGCAAGTGGTTCAACTTGTATGAAAGGTCTTTAGATTTATTTAACATGTTTCTATCTATATGAGAGGCATTCAGATTTATGTGATCATGTTTTGAATAATATGAGAGGCATTCAGATTTATGTGATCATGTTTTGAATAATATGAAAGGTCTTCATATTTATGTGTATGTTTGCCTCTGGTGAATAACATATTTGTTTCAAATGGTTCTTCTTGAATGAAAGGCATTCAGATTTATGTGATCATGTTTTCATCTGTATGAGAGACATTCAGATTTATGTGATCATGTTTTGAATAATATGAAAGGTCTTCATATTTATGTGTATGTTTGCCTATGGTGATTAACATATTTGTTGCAAGTGGTTCTGTTTGTATGAAAGGTCTTCAGATTTATTTAACATGTTTTCATCTGTATGAGAGACATTCAGATTTATGTGATCATGTTTTGAATAATATGAAAGGTCTTCATATTTATGTGTATGTTTGCCTCTGGTGAATAACATATTTGTTGCAAGTGGTTCTGCTTGTATGAAAGGTCTTCAGATTTATTTAACATGTTTTCATCTGTATGAGAGGCATTCAGATTTATGTGATCGTGTTTTGAATAATATGAAAGGTCTTCAGATTTATGTGTATGTTTGCATCTGGTGAATAACATATTTGTTTCAAGTGGTTCTGCTTGTATGAAAGTCATTCAGATTTATGTGATCATGTTTTCATCTGTATGAGAGGCATTCAGATTTATGTGATCATGTTTTGAATAATATGAAAGGTCTTCATATTTATGTGTATGTTTGCCTCTGGTGAATAACATATTTGTTGCAAGTGGTTCTGCTTGTATGAAAGGTCTTCAGATTTATTTAACATGTTTTCATCTGTATGAGAGGCATTCAGATTTATGTGATCATGTTTTGAATAATATGAAAGGTCTTCATATTTATGTGTATGTTTATCTCTGGTGAATAACATATTTGTTGCAAGTGGTTCTGTTTGCATGAAAGGTCTTCAGATTTACATGTTCCCTTTTATGATGAATAATGTAGGTGTTTCAGAGTTTGATGACAATAATACATATAAGACAGATTGGTTGCATGGAGACTCTAAAACTCATCGACCGGTTTGTTAAGACCCTCTTAAACCTGCAAAGGATATGGTATTCCCGGACTTGGAATCGGGAATTCATTTCTATGAACAATATGCAAGAGCTTGTGGTTTTGTTTCACGTCGTGGCAGACAAAAAAAAATCGCGTAATGGAATTTCGCTCAAGTATGTCTTCTGTGCTAAAGAAGGAGATATTATTCAAAAAGATTATCAACAGGACGAAGAGCACGTTGGAAAACAGAAACGCAGGTGTGTCACAACAAGAACCGGATGCAAGGCTGTCATAGTTTTCAAATTAACAACCAACAAGCATTATGTAGTTTCGAAATTCAATGAAGATCATAATCATCCACTATACTCACAAGTCCACTATGAGTATCTGCGGTCAAACAGACATATGACAAAAGAACACAAGGAATTTGTTCTCTTCTGTGGTAAAGCGACAGTTGGACCAACAAAAGCACACTCTGTGTTTACCAACATGGTAGGTGGATGCGAGCATGTCGGTGCCACTGTTAGGGACTTCCTCAATTTCCATCGAGAACTGAAGGTGTATGTTAATGGGAGTGATGTCCAGATGGTCATCAATGACTTTTACAAGGAGAAAAAAATTGACAAATGACTTTTATTTTGAATTTGACCAAGATGAGAACAATCGACTTACACGGCTGTTCTGGATAGATGGAGTCTCGAAGAGAAACTATCTGCGATATGGTGATTGTGTATCATTTGATTCAACTTATTCGACAAACCGGTGAGTCTATATGCTCACAACTCTGTCCTTCCATTTTTTTGTTTGGATTTTACTTTTATGAAAGGTCTTCAGATTTTAAAAACATGTTTGATTTGTGCGAAACAGATTTTCCAATACCTTTATCTGAATGAATTGAAAACTTATACACTTTATTCACATGAAATGGTTTCTAGAAAAACTGTCTCAATCTAGTTCTTCAATGCTTTGACAGGTTTTCAATTATCTGAAGGTCTTCAAATTTTGAAAATATTTCTATTGTTTCACTGGTTTGCCAAATATGTGTGATTGGTGTGATTCAAATTTTGATTCTTTTTATCAAGGTATTCACTGGTATTCTGTCCATTCACGGGAATAGACAATCATGGGATGAGCATAACATTTGGTGCCGGGTTCCTAACCCATGAAGATATTCTTCATTTGTATGGTTGTTCAACTGTTTCAAGAGAGCAGTTAAAGGTAAACAACCACTATGCATTATCACAGACCAAGCTTCAGCAATAAATAATGCACGCGCCCAAGTATTCCCCGACTCAAGGCACAGATTGTGCATGTGGCATATCATGCAAAGGGTAACACAAAATGTAAGTATGAAAAAAATAATTTTTTTAATTATGTACATAGTCAATTTTCACTCTCAGAAAAATTTGAAGATAAACTTGTTAATACAGGTTCAACGATATATGCCAAATTCAGCAGAATTTCTGAGAAAACTCCGCTCCATTGTGTGGTCGAGTAAACTAAATACAGAAGAGTTTGACGCCTGTTGGAAATCATTAATGGAAGAGTGTTCTGCTGAAACTGTAAAACATCTTGAAAGCTTGTTTGATTTGCGTAGATTGTGGATACCAGCATATTTCAGAGACTAGCCGATGGGGATGTTAATGCGTACTACCTCACATTTTGAAAGTGAAAACAGTACATTTGGATGTGACAGACACAAAGTTTTGAGTCTATTTCAGTTCATGGGAGAATACAATACTGTTGTCAAGAAACAGAGAAGTGAACATATGAAGACAGTCACACAGTATGCAGCAAATGCACGTCCGAGTGAGAATGCGTTTTGTCTTTTGGAGACACATGTTTGGAATGTTTGCTATTTCTTTCAAATTAAAGAACGCATTTGCACGTCTTACAACCAATTCAGGATCCCATGCATCTTCAAAAATATTTTGCTGCAAAACAAAACAAATAAGTTAAACATCTAATATTCATTCCAAATATAACAAAATTCAAACAAACACTGGCTAGTGCAGTAGTACTTACGGTACACTCTGGAGAAAGAAAAATTCTCTTTGGAGCATATGGGTTTCCATAATGCTCATCATAGTTCAAGAACCTCGCCCACATGTGTATAACATTTGTATTAGCACAAACACCTGACTGTAGAGTTCTAACACTGGATAATGACAGGGTCTCATTAAAATGATTAACCACAACAGATTTCCTGCAACATATCATGTCGAATTATTACCGTTGTTCAACAATTTAACACACAAGTAATAAAACATATATATATTTATTTATATACTTACTGTAAGTTACGTTCACTGCTATTCTGATTAAATAGCCACTCATACAACAACTTCTCGTAAGACTTCAGTGCTCTGGTGATGTTAGTGCTGCGTTCACGATATGGAGACAAAAACACAGCAGTTTGAGATGCAACACTCTTCCCTAGTATTGGTTGTTCACTGCTAACGTTCTTCGGGTATGAGGCAGCACATTCGTTTGATGAAGTAGTATCACTGTCATGTGATTTCTGTCCATTATCATCTTCTTCTTCGGGTATAAGGTCCTCACCTAATGCAGAGCATAATTTCTCAATAGGTGTAGAAATGTTAGCTCCGGAATTAAGCTCCTTGAGACCAATCGCAGCATCTTGCTCATTTTCATTTGTGTGATTCCAAGACTAAAAGACGGGAAATCAGGTGTATTAAAGTGGTCAGCGTCAACGTCATTATATTCATCGATAAAAGGTTCTGATGTTTGTTGTGAACCGACAATAACTCTTCTTCTCTTATAGGAATCGAAAACATTTAAGTTCTCTGTTGTCTAAATATCCTTCACAACACTATCACTTACTGCATCGATGTCCACATTTTCTTCAAAATCTGAAACACTTGTTGAACATTCTGTTCTATGGACCCCATCAGTTTTGTCAACAATTGAAATAGGAGAATGATGAGTACCTTCTTTCAGAGAAGAAAATAGCACATGACAAGATTGCTGAACTGCATCTTCAACAACAACATCTACAGGACCATCTTTCTTCCTAGTTTGCACAATGCCCTCCAACCAATTATAATCATTAAAATGAGCCCATCCTTGAACCATTACACATCTGGCTTCTGACATGATTTGGATCATCTTCTGATTCACTACTTCCATTTCTCTTATGACGTCCTGAATGCAGATATCAGTTAGAGTCAAGAAGATAAGCAGAACAAAAGTTCAATTGAAACAAATTTATAAAATTTGAAAGGCATTCATATAATACCAAACTTATCAAACCAGTGAAGGACAACATTACATAGTTTGAAAGGCTTTCATATAACTAAAGAACATGTCAACACATTGAAGAACAAACCATTCACATACACAAAATACATATCATAACAAGGAGAAAATGAACAGAAAAGCTTAGCAAAAAGCTTATATAGATTGCTTGAAAATATACACACAAAAAATAAGTCAATACCTTCTCTTGCGAAACATCTACAACCTCAACAAGTTTGTCCATACCAAGTCTAGGCAAAATAGTGCCCTTTCCAAATCCTCCACTTTCAGCTTCTGTCTTGAGTCTTTTCTTGGCAATTTCAGTTTCCCATCCAGTGATGCTTGGCAATACACGAGGGACTTGATAGTTCTCAGAATAGACTCGATCGAGATAGAACAACTAACAAAAAATAAACTGAAGTAAGTAAAAACCAGAACTACATTTCAATATTCATAATATTCTGTAAAAACCAAACATTCAAATGAATATGAAATATCATACCGTCAAGAAATTGATTGGACCATAATACCAACTACCCTTGTTTGTGGCCCGGGCAACCCAATCTTCCTTGTTTCTATTCAAACTCTCTATCACGGCAGCACACCAATTGAATTTTTTGACGCGCTCAACATCGGCTATTGCTTCAAAATATAATTGGTTGATGTAGCTACTTGGACGAAAATCAATCATGTAGCTACAGAAGGCAACCAAGAAATTTTATTTGAATAACTTGCCGCCACCCATCTGGGTCTCCATTTGTTGAAAAACTTTACATGGAGTTATAGAAGCTTTTTGCGTAAAAAATTGAGCCCTCCATTCCATAAGTGAATCAGTTGTTTGGTCATTCTGTAGCATGTGAATTTTTTCTTCACCACGTGGTATACCCAGGGTCGAAACCACGTCTTCCTCTGTTATTGCAAGTTTTCTGCCATCTTAAAAAATAACCACCTTCAGTTTTGAATCGTAATTATTAACCAGCCAATATCCAAGTAAGCCAAAAGTTCGATCCAACCCCAGTTCAAGTATACCCCAAACCCCATATCAATCACATCTTGCTTCTGCTTCTCACTGAAAACTGAAATAGCATAATGTAACTTCTCCGGGGATGACCGTGTGTCGAGTCTGTCGAAATGCGGTTGAGGGATTTTGTCCTTCCCTTTCTTTACATTCTTCTTCTTAATCTGTTTGGCTCTACCAGCACTTGTCTTTTGCCTGTCATCAACCTCCATCTCCTCTGGTTCCACAATATCAGGTACAGGAACAATAGTACCAGCAGTGACACTAGTACCTTCCCCCTTCTCAATCTCTTCATCAATGTTTTGTATTCTTGCCTTTTTAATTACTGCACTGATTACCAGATTGTCGTCAGAATCAGACGATCCTTCAGTCGCAACTGGCCTTGAATCTATACACAGAATCAAGTAAATTTATCAAATCGAGCTACAACTTGTTCAATCGAACAATGACATGCAAATGTACTGGTTAAAATTACATCGATAAATATATCTATAAAGCTCGAAATAGACTAAAATTCACAAATCCTACAAAATCACGAGCTAGGGTTCACTGAAATTGATTTATTAGCTGTCAATGCTTACCGGCTTTCCGCTTACGGCGCACTTCTAACATCTTGTCAGAACTTTTTCCAAGGTTATCAGAGTCTCCGCGATTCTTCATTCTCTGATGAATTATTTGGTTTGAATTCGCTCTGAATGTCGTTTCCAGAAATCGCAACTAAGAGATCACAGTGACCGCCAATATACACAACTCGAATACATAACTCATTTCCAAAATAACGATAAAAAGACTTAATAGCCAAAAAAGTTGGAGAATATTACAAAAAAATGCCACTGGCTAATCGTTCACAAAATATGAACGCCTTTCACATACTAAAAATTTAGGAAACATATGAAAGCCTTTCACATTCTACTCGTCCAAAAATCAAACAAGTAAGGCAAATTTGTAAAATCTGTAGGCCTTTCATATAAACAAATTATTGACTGCAACATGATTTCTGTAATCAATTTTCAAAATCTGAAGGTCATTTATATAACATAAAAATTGTCAAATTGAGGGACAACAACATTTCATCAGGTTCTCTGTGATACATTATATGAAATTCAAATGTAATATTTAACAAAAGAATAAGAATAAGGTATCCATCCAAAAAATCAAACAAGTAAGACAAATTTGTAAAATCTGTAGGCCTTTCATATAAACAAATTATTGACTGTAACATGATTTCTGTAATCAATTTTCAAAATCTGAAGGCCATTCATATAACATAAAAATTGTCAAATTGAGGGACAACAACATTTCATCAGGTTTTCTGTGGTATATTATATGAAACTCAAATGTAATATTTAACAAAAGAATAAGAATAAGGTATCAATCCAAAAATCAGACAAGTAAGTCAAATTTGTAAAATCCGTAGGCCTTTCATATATACAAATTATTGACTGTAACATGATTTCTGTAATCAATTTTCAAAATCTAAAGGCCATTCGTATAATATAGAAATTGTCAAATTAAACTATTTATATACAGAACAATGATTTCATATACATTTTGTATCTACAAAGTGTTCAATTGTAATACATCTACTTGAATCTTTTCAATAAAAGAAACAACTCAAAACTGTACAACCTATTTCCTCATATCCTCAACTATCTTGAACTGACTACCCCTCACTTTTGAAGAACTCTGATATTTCTGATATATCTCTGGCCACATTATATTCTTCTTCCAAGTGAGTAATTGGAAAAGGAAACGGACTCGAAGCCTTTCTAATTGATCAATCTACAGAAACACAACACAAAATGTTGTAAGTAATTCATATATCCAACAAAACTTAATAGTCATATAGCATAATCAGTAATTCACATATACTTACGTTATCTTTCTCCAAAAACGCTTTCCAATGATTACAACCCATATAGTTTTCTTCATGCCACATAGTGAAAATTCCACAGTCATTACTATTTGATATTGAAGCCCATGGCAGTTCTACAAGATCATAATTAACTAGCCTCATTTCTGCAGCAATGGTCTTGTTGTACTTGGACATCAATTCACATAAACACTCATGCTGTCATACAACAAATTAGTTATAAATCATGACAACATCTAGTACACAAAACCTAAAATAAAATTCAGTATTAATACACATACCACAAAGTTGGGAACATTTTGGTAGTGATCCAAAGGCAATTGGCGATTGTCCAAAACCTCAAAGCTGAACTTTTTAGTATTGAAACATGTTAAATAATAGTGGTTGGACTGCCAAATTGGTACAAATACCTATAAAAGTTAAATCTGTAAGCCTTTCATATACTTGACAACAAAATACAAAATTTAGTGGAAAAAAGACAGTTCAAGTACCAAATCAATTTGATCAATTCGGAGAAATAAATCGTTCAATTGCTTCTGTGCAGCATCTATCCATTTTTTTCTTAAAGTAGTTGTTAACTTTCTTGCCCGAACAAGTGGATCATGCAAAACAAATAAAATTACTTAAAACATAAACTTTTTATAACATATCATAAATTACTTCACGGATTGTTAATATAAGTCACCTACCGACATACTACAGTATAAAAATAATCGAGAAGGGGCAACATTATCCCTGTATCTTTCTTGCTCATTCAGGTACAAAGACCAAGCATCAATTACAGGAATATGAACCCACATATTGAACTTGAGGGATTGGAAATCGTCACAGTAGAGAGAACATCCTGAGATCTCTTCCTTCAAAAACTCATTTTCATCCACAACTTCCATAACCCACGAATACAATCTCTCTTCACAACAACTCAAATCAGAATGGAAGTTTGTTCTTTGATTGCAAAACTTTGACAGCAGAATCTCAGATGGCACAACTTCTACTTCTTCTTCAGGGTTTTGTAATTTCAATAAATCATCAATTATAACACAATCCTTCTGCACAACATCTGAATCTGAATCAGTTACACTGCGCATTTCAATTTCTGTTTGAATACTATGACAACTTGGGCTTCCACCAGAGCATCCAGCATGTAAACTAAAGTCCAACTCCTTCACAGTAGTTTCCAAACCAAAAAAGTTAACAATAGTATCTCCAGGTATTCCAAAACAGTCACCCAAATTATCATCTCCAAAACAGTCTTGCGCAGCAATCAATGCTTCCAGATATTTCTTTGGTGACATCCCCATGTTGCGTTCAAGACATCATGGGGTGTTTCCAGAAGAGTAGATATTTCCTCCACATCAAAAACACCCAAGTAAATATTTGGAGAACTCTTCTTCTTCCTATTACAGGAAAGAGTCTCTTTTGCAACAGCCAATAAGCTTCATTATAAAATTCTTCATCACATCTGTCCTTGTGATTCTTGTCCTCTACTGGTCTGTTCTCGTGATGTTGTGATTTATGCCTAGAAAACGAAACATCAATCCGGGACAACAATCCAACAAGCTCTTGAACATGTTCCTCAACTTTTTTCCTCACACACTTGATTTCTTCAATCAGATTCTGTATACATAAATGAATAAATATGAAAAGATGGAAAACTGTATGAAAGCTATGTATCGAAATATAATATGAACACCTTTCATATAAGTGAAATCCAACAAACACTCATAAAACCATGAAAGCTATGTATGAAAGGCTTTTAGAAAACTAGAAAATCTATAAAAAAAATGGTGAAGTAGAATTCAACTGCTTCTACCAAACACACTTCAAATCATAACCAAATCAAAGTATGCAAAACTGTATGAAACTACACACAAACATGTATTGAAATATAATATGAACACCTTTCATATCACTGAAATCCAACAAACACTCATAAAACCATGAAAGCTATGTATGAAAGGCTTTTAGAAAACTAGAAAATCTATAAAAAAAAATGGTGAAGTAGAATTCAACTGCTTCTACCAAACACACTTCAAATAATAACCAAATCAGAGCATTGAAAACTGAAGGAAACTACACACAAACATGTATCGAAATATAATATGAACACCTTTCATATCACTGAAATCCAATTAATCACTTATAAAAATATTAACGTTATGTATGAAAGGCTCTCATAAAACTGAACAAATGGAAGACCATGCATCAATATCACGAATCAGACAAATTAAAAAATATGAAGACCTTTTATATGACAACTGAACAACATATGAAGAAAAACATTCAAACAATTCTTCTAAAACAATAAAGGATATAAAATTCACACTGTAGTAGACAAAACAAAATCCTTACGTTCATTGCAGCATCTTTGGCTTGTGAACGCATGTCCACTGGGATCTCAACCCTCTCCAAAATCAAAGAACCCTTTCCAAATCCCCCCTGTTTCAGCTCCTCTCTCACACGAGTCTTTGCAAACACGTCAGTCCATCCAGTAATTGTTGGAAATATACGTGGTATAGAAACATTCCCAACAAAATCAACTCGATCCAAGTAAAAAAGCTGAGACAAAACAGATAATACTATGTCAATCATATTCATTTTATAAATATGAAAGCCTTTCAGATACACAAAAACATATCAAAACAAAAAAGAAAGACTTACCGTCAAAAATATGAGTGGACCATAGTATCTGCGTTTAACGTTACTTAGTTGAGAGTTCTAAATGTAACTATTTCTTCTCAAACTTTCTAGTATAGGAGAACACCAATTGAAGTCCTTAACAACTTCAACATCTGCTATAGCTCCAAAGTATGACAGGTTTGGATAACTACTTGATCCAAAATCTATAAAACTTGTGCAAAACATGACGAGAAAGTTCTGCTTAAACAAAATACCCCCTTCCTTCTGCCTTTCCATGACATCATATACATATGAACTATGGATTTTTTCACCAGTTCTGCTGAACTGTGACCTCCACAACTGAAGAGCATCGCCTTCCTTATGACCCAAAATAGGGCGATGACCACGAGGTATACCAAGGGTACACTAAATATCTTCTTCTTCAATCACTAAATCACGACCACAATCCAGTCTAATTGTTGCAAACTGAGGATTCAGATTCTCCACAATCCAGTACCCAAGAGCACCTTGAGTACGACTTAATCCAAGCTGTAAAATACCTTCAAAACCCATCTCCTTAATATCACTCTTATGCTTATCACTAAAAACTTTCATGCTGCAGAAAAGACCTCTTGGAGACGAACGAGTGTCTATACACTCAACAATTGGTTTTTCTTTTATAGCACGAAACTTCTTCATGATCTGTTTCGTTTTCAAAATAGGCTTCTCTGTTCTAAGCTTCTTTGTCATGCACTTGTTTATTGTCTCTTTGAGGGATAATTCATCCAGATTACATTCTTCTGTAGAAATCGGAAAAGGAAAACGAACATATGTTCCAACATTTCTCCTCTTCTTCATAACAAAATCAATAGTTTTGTTGTCATCAGAATCAACTTCACCTACACAAAATATCATTAACAAATATGAAAGTCATTTCATTATACCTTAACAAATGTTTAACGCAAACATTACTCTGAAAGGCTTTCATATAACGCAAACATATATCATGTTTATATACAAAAAACCAGTTCACAGTGACACATTTAAAAAAATGAAAGGGAATTCCAAAAATATGAAAGGCTTTCATATAACGCAAAAATCTATCAAACCAAGCCACAGTGACACTGAACAGGTGTTCTGCAAACACATATCATGTTTATATACAAAAACCAGTTCACAGCGACACATTTAAAAAAATGAAAGGGAATTCCAAAAATATGAAAGGCTTTCATATAACGCAAAAATCTATCAAACCAAGCCTCAGTGACACTAAACAGGTGTTCTGCAAACACATATCATGTTTATATACAAAAAACCAGTTCACAGCGACACATTTAAAAAAAATGAAAGGGAATTCCAAAAATATGAAAGGCTTTCATATAACGCAAAAATCTATCAAACCAAGCCACAATGACACTAAACAGGTGTTCTGCAAACACATATCATGTTTATATACAAAAATATGAAAGGCTTTCATATAACGCAAAAACATATGAAGGCCTTTCAGATACATTCTGTTCAAACCAAGCCATTTACACAATCATGAAGACCTTTCAGAGAAATAAACTCCAAGCAAATTAAGCAATAATTACTTGTCTTCTTCGTCTCAATGCTACGAGCCTCCTTCAACTTCCTCTTCTCCGATAATTTGGCCATCACTGCAACAGAATCAACGGCATGATACAGAGGTCTCGGTTTTCAAAAATCGCAACCTCTCGTAAAGCTCGAAATCGACTACTAATGCAAATCGCCTTCCCCAAATCGGAAATCACTCACAAATCGCCTTCCCAAAATCACCTCCTATGTCAATTCACCTTCCCAAAATCGCTAATCACTCGATCGATCGATCGCAAATCACCACCTCTCGCAACTCGACTCAGCACAGATCAGAAAACTTCTTGAAATGACGATCATACCCCTGCACATGTTGCCGAAAATGCGAAATGACGAAAACAAATTCCAACTTCGACTTATTTACACCTCATGCCACCGCGTCCATCTTGACCATTGGTCATATAATCGTGTGGCTGAGATTTGTCCCTTGGTACCTATTTATAGCCATGGTTTTCTTCTGATTTTTTCCCCCAATTTTGGGGGTGTAAACGGGCTCGACTCGATTCGACTCGTGAAAAGGATTTTTGGATCGAACTTAGCTTGGGCTTAAACGAGCTTGTGTAATTAAACTCGAATTTGACTCGAAAAAACTTATATAAACTCGAGCTCAGCTCGATTCGGTTCGCTTAATTTTCAACAAATAAACTAAACAAAAATATATAATTCATTAAATACTAAACGAGCCAGTTTGGATTGATTCGACTCGATTCGAGTAGTCTGATTTCATTACAAATATACACTAAATTTTTTTTAATATATTAATTAAATATTAAACGAGCTGGCTCGCGAGCCTGTCGAACCATAAAAGGTCAGGGTCGAGCTCGGCTCGTTTACTAAACGAGTCTAATCTTGAACTCGAATTCAGCTCGGGCTCGATTATAACGAGCCCGAACTGAATATTTAACGAGTCAAGCTCGAACGGCTCGTTAAAGACTTGATTCGTTTATAACCCTATACACACGTAAATACCATCAAAATTGAGGGATGCACTCGAATAAAAATCATATCTTAAAAAAAAATATATAAATTGTTATAAGAATGATCAATAGTTGTCATTAATTCATTTAGTTACTAATAAAGTAATTAATAGCCAAAAGGGCATAGAGGTAAATTTAAACTGTTTCAAAAAATAAAATCATGTTATTATTTTTTTTAAATAATTACACCAAAATAAACTTGGCTAAAATTATTCATTACTCATGATATCCTTTTTTGGTGTTGATAATTCTTCTTGATCAATTGTTTTAACACTTGTTTTATGAATTGCTTAGATAACTGCCCTATGGTTGGTTTTCAATATTGTATTTCATTTTCATACCGTTTATAAACCAGGAAACACTTAAACATATACTCTTTCGGATGAAAAGAAACATGCATCCTTATTATGAAAATGAGACATGTATCACGATGATGAAAAGGAAAAACGTGTAATTGGAGACAATGAAAAATGGTCTCATAAAGATACAAATACATGTTCGTAAAAATGAAATCATGATAAACGTAATGTAACATTTTTTAGAAATTATATAATCGGTCAAATAAAATCATGAAAGTAAATGGAATAAAATGAAATAGAATTTTTTATGTGTAAATCTTATATTTTTTAAAATGAAATCATAAATCATAAAAATAAAATAGTAAAAAATGTGTGTACTAATAAAATTGAAAATAAAATAAAATATCAAATCAGTAAGAAAATGGAAATAAATCTTGTATTTGTTAAAGAAACTCATGAAATCATAAAAAGGTAAATTAGGAAATAAATTTAACTACAACAAAATATTTTAAATCTTATAATTAAGAAAAGGAAATAGTTTAATAATTTATTGATATAAAAGTATCAAAATACCATTATACTCTTGTCTAAAGACAAAATTAAATAGCAAGTTATAAATAATTACACTAAATTGTCATTGATAAGTAGACAAAAATCCATACTATTCAAATTTACATCTAATGATCATAACTAATTCTTATTTTCTCATGTAAAATATATGTTCTTACTTATAAATTTACATTCATTGATCATAATTAATTCTCATTTTTGTTCTTACTTAAATATGTCCCAAGAATTCAATCTAACTGATGTAATTGTAAATGTGAAAGTTTTGTAATTTGTGTATTGATCATCTCCGGTATATTTGTACATAAGTATCGTTGACAAGGTATGAGATATAATGAAAATATATTATCTTTGTTGCTACGTTTAAGTGTTGGCATAATTTTTTAGCGCAAAAGTAAGAAGTCGTGCAACATGTTACATGACTAGTTACAAACCATATTAGAAAAGATCTGAAGCTTTCCTATTTCGACGACGCTTGGAGCGAAAGAAGAAAGACGCCACGAAGACTTGGAGCGCAAGAGAATGACGTCGACAAGCCAGGCGACTTCCAGCTATCAGCAACACGTAAGCAATAGGCGGCAACTCTACTTGCCTGATTTATTCAGGAAGTCCGAACAAGCAAGACGACTTCCAGCCTGTCATTAAAGGCAGCAACGACTTGCCTAAATTATTCAGGAAGTCTGAAACTTCCTATTCCTAATCCAAGAGAGATTAGGAATGTGAGCTGCTATAAAAAGCCTTGGGCTTCCCCATTGGCAGCCATCCGTTCCTGTTCTAAAATTGCAAGATTTCTCAGAGCTCTTAACCGTGCACCATTGGCGTGTTGAGAGGCTGATTAGATTTGCTAGAACGGCTTTGCTCGATCAAACATCAAGTCGTGAAGATTGAGTGTTTGGATCGGTTAGGGTTCTTGTGTTCGTGATTGAAGATTCACAAATCCTTCAAAGAAGACTACGACACCGAGCATAGGCGTTTTCTCGAAGGGTGGAATTGAGAGGATCTCAAAGACAGGGGGAGAGGCCCTTGGTCGAAGTTGTTCACGGTGAGATCTATAGTAGCTTAGGACAATAGCTTGTGTGATAGCTAGTTGGTGCTTGAAGTTGTACTATTGACTACCTAATAGTGAAAACATTTCCACTGGCAAAGTGCCCCCAGACGTAGGTGCGGAGTCACCGAACTGGGTAATCATCTCTGGTGTCGTTATTATTGCTTGTTTGTTATTTACCACAGTCTGCAAGTTAGGCAAGTAGTCGATACACAAGTTACGACTTTGTGTTCGACTTCTTGACTCGGATACGATTCAAAATTTCAATTGGTATCAGAGGAGGCACCTTATCTCTTAGGTGATTTTCCTGCAAAATTCTGAGTAGCTAATATGGATTCAAAGGAAGGAGGGTCTGTCAATCGACCACCAGTGCTCGACGGAACAAACTATGGGTATTGGAAAGCACGAATGTGTGCCTTTTTGAAGTCTCACGACAGCAAAACCTGGAAGGCTGTCATTAATGGATGGGAGGAACCCCACTATGCTAATGCTCAGGGAAATCGAACCAGCATCACACCAGAAAAAGAGTGGAGCGCGGAAAAAGATGAAGCCGCCCTAGGTAATTCTCGTGCACTCAACGCTATATTTAATGGAGTAGACAAGAATGTGTTTCGGCTTATAAACACGTGCACAAGCGCCAAAATTGCTTGGGACACTCTTGTTGTTGCTTATGAAGGTACATCAAAAGTCAGAGAGCAAAAGTTACAGTACCTCACGACCAACTTTGAGGTCCTTACCATGAATGAAGACGAAACTATTGCTTAGTTTAATGTGCGCATCAAGGATCTAGCCAATGAATCATATCACTTGGCAAGCCTATGACCGATGAAGATTTGGTTAGAAAAACGCTGAGAGCCCTAAGTCCCAGATTCAAGATGAAGATTACTGCAATCGAAGAAGTTCATGAATTAAAGACGCTGAAGTTTGATGAACTCATGGGATCCCTAATGACTTTCGAGCTCTCCCTACCGCTAATCGAAAAGAAGCACAAAGGTGTTGCTTTCAAAAGTTCTGTCCAAAAACAAAAGAACTCGGTGTGCTCTGATTCGGACAGTGAGATTGACGAAACTATCGCGATGTTGGCCAAAAACTAGAATAAATTCATGAAAAGATTCACCAAGATGACAGGATGGAATGTCACCCGAGAAGTCAGAGACAAGCCGCAGCACAAATTCCAGAAGCTCGAAAGCACAAATAACGATGGTAGACGAGGAGAACGATCTGGAAAAGGAGTTCAGTGCTTTGAATGTGAGAGGTATGGACACATGCAGAAAGAATGTCCTAACTTCTTAAAGAAACAAAAGAAGGGATTCAATGCCTCTCTAATTGACGATGAAGATGAGGAATACAGTGACTTTGAGCATACAAGTAACTATGTTGCTTTTACTGCCTCCACAATAGATCAACCACCCGAGAGTTCAAAGAAGTATGACTCTAATGATGAGCTATCTGATGAGACACTTAACAACGCTTACAACGACTGGTATGTCAAGTGGCTTGAAGATTCTCAGGTAATCGAAAAACAGAAAGCTCTCATTCTTTCTCTTAATGAAGACAAGTCACGACTTCTCGAAACCACTGTTGATCTAAAAAGGGAAGTGGCTCGATTAAGAAGCGAGTTAGAACAAGTCACCAAGTCGGTAAAGATGATGAATCCCACCTGACCAAGCGACCAAAAAGCCTTATACCCTGGTCGCTTCAAAGACGCAGAACAAAAGACATAACTGGGTATGTCACCACTGTGGACGAAGAGGTCATATTCGACCTTTCTGCTATCGCCTATATGGAAGGAGCTTCGTCAAGCAAAGGACCACCATCAAGAAAGCACAACCACGTAAGGAATGACGAGTCAAGGAGGTAAACTATCAAGCAAATATCGCGTACACCGCTCTAAAGGCTTCAACCTGCAACGATTGGTATTTCGATAGTGGATCCTCTCGACATATGACGGGTAATAGCTCTTTCTTGGTCACTTTAATACCTTGCACAAATAGCTTCGTCACTTTTGGAGATGGAGTAAAAGCTAGAGTATTTGGGAAAGGAAAACTCAATCTTCCCAACTCTCCATGTCTGAAAGAAGCTCTACTAGTAGAAGGCCTCACATCAAATCTCATCAGCATAAGCCAAATATGTGATTTAAATTTGGATGTCCACTTCACTCGTGACAAGTGCTCGGTCAAAAACGAACAGCAGAAGGAAGTCATGACAGGTCACAGATCCCTTGATAACTGTTATCTATGGTCTCCAACAGTCATGACCTTGCCAACCAAGTGCCTTTTATCCAAAGCTCAAGAGACGAAGCTATTGCATCAAAAACTTGGTCACATCAATTTGAGGAGCATGCAAAAGATTCTCTCTAAAAAGGCGATCATTGGAGTTCCCAACCTCAAGATCATTCAAGGAAAAATCTGTGGAGAATGCCAGATTGGGAAACAAGTCAAGACGTCACACAAGAAGGTACAACATCTTACTACTTCTCGTGTTCTAGAACTTCTTCATATTGACCTTTTGGGACCAATGCAAGTAGAAAGTCTAGGAGGGAAGAAGTACATATTTGTCTGTGTAGACGACTTCTCAAGGTACACCTGGGTAGACTTTATTAGAGAAAAGTCAGACACCTTCTCAGTCTTTGAAGCCCTATGTCGGAGAGTTCAACAAGAAAAAGGAGAAGTCATTGGAAAAGTCTTCCGACTTCGAAGTGATCATGGAAAGGAGTTTGAAAACATCAGCTTCGCAAATTTTTGTGATGCTGAAGGAATTGCACACGAATTTTCTGCTCCCATCACTCCTCAGCAAAACGGGATCGTTGAAAGAAAAAATCGTACTCTTCAAGAAATGGCAAGAGTCATGATGTTAACCAAAAACATCTCGTAGCACTTCTGGGCTGAAGCTTTGAATACGGCTTGCCATATTCATAATAGAGTGACCCTCTGCCCTGGAACTTCGCTCACTCTTTATGAAATATGGAGGGGGAGGAAGCCTAATGTCAAATATTTCTATGTCTTTGGATCGATCTGCTACATACTTGCAGATAGGGAACCTCGACGCAAATTTGATCCTAAAAGCGACGAAGGCATCTTCCTTGGATACTCCAGAAATAGTCGGGCTTTTCGTGTATTCAACAAACGCACCCGGACTATCATGGAATCCATCAATGTCATGATCGATGACAGTAATGAGCAACCCAGTGACGAAGACGAAGAAGTCCTAAATCTCTCAGGAGAAGTCAGACCAGAGGTCAGAGGCGAAGAGCGCAACAAAGAATCTGAAGACGAAAGTCCAATCATCCCGGACAAAGTAGCATCTACTATAGTACAGAGAGCTCCGTCAAGAAGAATTCAGAAGAATCATCCACCCCAGGATGTAATAGGAGACATAAATGAGGGAGTGCGGACTCGACAAAAGGCATCTCTTGACTACAAAGAGATGATAGGTAACATTTGCTTTATTTCCAAAATTGAGCCAAAGAATATACAAGAAGCCATTAATGATGAGTACTGGGTCTGCGCCATGCAAGAAGAATTGGTCCAATTTGCAAGGAATGAAGTCTGGGAACTAGTACCCAAGCCTGACAATGTCAATGTCATCGGGACAAAGTGGATATTCAAAAACAAGTCTGACGAGCAAGGAAACATCACTCGAAACAAAGCAAGACTAGCGGCTCAGGGGTACACACAAGTAGAAGGAGTCGACTTCGAAGAAATCTTTGCTCCGATAGCCAGACTGGAAGCCATACGACTTCTTCTCGGCATAGCATGTCATCTGCGTTTCAAACTCTATCAAATGGATGTAAAGAGTGCCTTCCTTAATGGAAATCTCAACGAAGAAGCCTATGTGGCTCAACCAAAGGGATTCGAAGACCATGACTCTCCTTATCATGTCTACAAACTAAAGAAAGCCCTCTACGGTCTCAAACAAGCTCCACGAGCATGGTATGAACGTCTTACTCAATTCCTAGTTCAGAATGGCTATATTCGAGGGGGAGTAGACAAAACTCTCTTTGTGAAGAAGGAAGGAAGGGACATCATGATCGCTCAAATATATGTCGACGACATTGTATTTGGAGGAAAGTCAGACAAGATGGTGGAACGTTTCGTCCAACATATGCAGTCTGAATTTGAGATGAGTATGGTCAGTGAGCTCATATACTTCCTAGGCTTCCAAATCAAACAGATGTCAGATGGAATATTTATCTCCCAAAGCAAATATGCAAAGAACATTGTCAAGAAGTTCGGGTTAGAAAAGGCCTCACACAAGAGAACTCCTATTGCCACACATGACAAATGCACAAAGGACGAGATGGGAGAGTCAGTTGATCAAAGCCTTTATCGAAGCATAATAGGAAGTCTTCTCTATCTAACAGCAAGTCGACCCGACATCGCTTACTCCGTGGGAGTCTGTGCTCGATATCAAGCCAATCCAAAAGTCACTCACTTAGCTCATGCCAAGAGGATCATAAGATACATCTCAGGAACCTCTGAATTGGGTTTGCTATATTCCTTTGATACCTC
The DNA here is from genome assembly GCA_963920655.1 of Geranium rotundifolium. Classification (NCBI taxonomy): domain Eukaryota; kingdom Viridiplantae; phylum Streptophyta; class Magnoliopsida; order Geraniales; family Geraniaceae; genus Geranium; species Geranium rotundifolium. Next base: position 8,047,351 of record OY987319.1, on the reverse strand, counting down.
TCATACTCTTGTTGGATATTGTGATGCTGACTGGGCGAGAAGCACACCAGATCGAAGAAGTACCTCTGGAGGTTGTTTCTACCTGGGGAACAATCTTGTATCTTGGTTCAGCAAAAAGCAAAATTATATTGCTTTGTCTACTACTGAGTCCGAATACATTGCAGCCGGAAGTAGCTGTACTCTGCTTCTTTGGATGAAACAAATGTTGGCAGAGTATGGAGTCAAGCAAGAAGTCATGACTTTGTTCTGTGACAACATCAGTGCTATCAATATCTCGAAAAACCTAGTGCAACACAGCAAAACTAAGCATATTGATATCAGTCATCACTTTATTCGAGAGCTTGTAGAAGACAAGAAGATAAAGCTCGAGTACCTACCCACTGAGAAACAAGTCACTGACATCTTTACAAAAGCATTAGATGCTAACAGATTTGAAAGTCTAAGGTCATCCCTTGGACTTTGCTGTCTAGAGTAACCAGAAGTCAAGATAGAAGAGAGGGAGCTTTTGAGTGGATTTTTACTCTCTCTCTAACAGGACCAACCATGGTCCACAAAATCTAGCCGGGCCCAAATCTCATTATCGAAAGCCCAGTTGATATTTTTTTTTAAAAAATTCAAAAAGGGGAATGATTGAGAAACTGACGACAAACCAATCGGCTCTCAACCCCCTTCAACTTCTGCAGAAAAAGCCTGCACATCCCCTCCATCTTCCCAAAACCGCTAGGGCACCTCGAAAAGGCTAAAACAAATATGCACATGCGCCAGAGAAGTCCCCACCAAAAGAAGTCTTGCGGAAAGCCGACAGTCCACTTGTTGCCCAAGATAGTGATCCAAGGATGAATGAAGATACCAAAGTTATCCTAGAAGTTGCTCAACTTGTAAAGAATATTGTCAGTATAGAAGAAGGAGATACAGCAGAGACCATGAAAGAAGAAGTTGTGCCTAAAGGGCTTGAGAGAAGGAAGCTACCAACAAGAAGGTTGGTCGATGAAGAAGAAGAACCCCTAGTACCAAAGAGATTAACCCCAAAAAGAAAAACAACAGGGAAATGAGGAACATCGGCTTCTAAACAACCAAAGAAGTCTAGAAGGAAGTCACTAACTTCTGTAGCAACCTCTGCTCCAGAAGAAGAGGAGTTTGAAGAAGAAGACACCTGTGTTATACTACCACGGGTCAAAAAGTCAATGGGAGGGCAGAAAATCCCCAAAAATGTTCCTAAAGCTCCTACGGATAATGTCTCATTCCACTCTGTAGACAACGCGGTTAAATGACAGTATGTATACCAGCGCAATATCTCAGGGGATGAACACAATTGTGGAACATCTCCGAAGAGCAGGCATGACCAATACGGTTGTTGCAGGTCCGAATGTGACCTTGCAATTACACTTCTGACCCGCATTTGAGCACCGAATTGTCCTCATTTTGGCTTTCTAGAGCCATTAATTTTGTACTTTTGATCCTTTGTGTTTTTTGACATTTTGTAGGTGCAAGGCACAATTAGAGCATAATTGGAGCTGAAAATCGGTTAAAAAAGTTCTGCACAACAGCTGAAACTTCCTGGTGGTGTAGATTTCTCGTCCGAAGTCCGATTGGGGCCCATAATATGTCGATTTGAGTGGATTCTGAAGATCTAATCCATTGGTGAAGATTTCAAGGGGTCACGATCGTGCCTAAATGTATTTTTTTCTGAATTTTGCTCGAAACTTACAGTGGCGAGGCACGATTTGAGTCACGATCGTGCCTAGGTGAGGCACGATCGTGCCTACCAAGGCAAGATTGTGACTAAGGCGCGAAAATAATAATAAAGTGCAGAAATCAGATATTTTGTTGGGTGGAGGAGTTGGGCAAAGACCAAAAACGAGTTGAGGAGGAGAGAGTTGAGTTTGAGAGCTCCAACCTCTTGTGCTTCATCAAATTTGAAGATTTCTTCATCTCTTCTTGACACTTTGGGAGTTTTGGAGTGGATTCCACCATAGACTCAACCTTTGGAGCTAGTAAAGGAAGCTTTGGAGAGATTCCCACCATCAAATCCACCAAGCTTGAAGATTCATCTTGCTCAAGAACACCAAGAGCAATTTCTATCCCTATTTACTAGTTTATTTTGATGTTGTTGTTTAATTTTGTTGATTGTATGATGATAGTTGGATTGAGCACCATGGTTGAGGGCTAAATCCCTTTGCCATGGGTGCTAGACATTTCTGATGTGATTATTGAGTTTATTGAGGTATTAGTTCTAGGATTGAAGACTTTGTTGTGTGGATTGTTGTTTGAATGCATGTATTGTTTAATTGACGCTTTACAATATGTGTTTGAGGAATTCTATCCGATACCGAAAGGGAAGGAATAGAATCCGGACCAAGCATCCACCGAGGGTTGTAGGCTCAAGAGTGTGTCTTGGCACCTCATAATAACCCTTAGCTTATTATTGTCAATCTAATGCGGTCTCGAGTTGTTCTCAATACCGAAAGGGCACGAGGAGACTCGGGATTAGGCTAACCTCATTACCGAAAGGCGAGGTCGGCACTTAAGACATAGGCTCAACATTAATTTCGATCCAAAGGAATTAAAACTCGCAAACTTATTTACATTGCTATTTGTCTAGCACCCTAGGTGATTTACTTCCATTGTTATCATGTCGTTGCTATTTACTTGTTGGTACTTTACTAAGATAAATACAAACACTCAAAACAACCTATGACCCTCATTAGTCCTTGTGGATTCGACTCGGTATCTTACTGGTTTATTTGTGCTTGCCGCGACCGCGTGTTGTTGCGCGAGAGAGGGGAGACCGCTTTCCCCCCAACAAATTGGCGCCGTTTCCGGCGACTAATTGGTATTAGGTTGCTTGATTGCTTGTGTTTGTTTTCTTTAGTTTTTGATACTTGTTAAGTGTTTATTTTATAGGTACTTTGTTTGGTGTACGATCCGGAACTTGGGTAGCTCTAAATGGAACAAGAGTGGAATAACTACAATGAAGATCTAGGATGCAAGGTGTATTCAAGTTGGCCAAGATGGGGCCATGAAGAATACTATGGCCAGGATGAGAACTACGGTTCTCAAGAGGATTTCTGCAGCGAAGACTACGGCAATGGCTTCGATTATGGTTATCGTGAGCTGCCGTCATATTTTCAAACCGGAGATGATTCTCCACCACTTTAGTACAACCAAGAAGAGGACTCGCTAAGAGATGTTTTAGCGGCTTTTATGAAAAGCAAAACGGCAGCGACCGACGAGCTTAGAAGAATGATGAGGAGCACCGAGGCTAAGTTTGAGCAAAGAAGTGCTCCTTGCCCGATGGAGGCTAATGAGAAGCAGGCCAAGGATGACGAGAGTGAATTACAAAGGGAGGTTCGCATGATTAATGAGGAGTGGGCCAAGGAGGACGAGTTGTGGCAATTGCAAATGGAGGTTGACAAGGCTAATGGGGAGAGTTGGGCCAGCATGGACGAGGATGAGTCCACTATGCATGAGTCGGAGTTCGACTTTGACTCTTCTTTAGAGGCCGATGACGAAAGAGAAGATGACATTGAATCAAATGTCATGATGTATGGTGAGCAAGAAAGGGTCGACGAGCCCGAGTTCGAGCAACTTGGCGTGGTGATGGACGAGTCTAAGGAAGTTGAGCAGGAGCTCGAGGAAGAAGCCCCGGAAGAAGAATGGGGGCTAGTGGCCGAAGTACCACAGGAGACTGACAAGGAGGTCATCTATGAAGAGGCTTTGTCGGTAAGGGAGCCCGTAGTTGAAGCAGAAATAGGGGCTCCACTTCTTTTTCACACTTACAATAACCCTGCTTTGATTTAGAATATACCCTGCCCGAGAGAGTTATTTTTGAGCAAATTCCGGTTCCGGAAAATTCTAAATATGCATTTGTTGACAATGATTTATCTTTGCCTGTGTTTATTTCTAACACATTGTCTGAAAATCATGAAAGGTACCTCTTGGCGAAGCATGGAGAGAGGAAGCGGGAGGTGAGAGAAATGGGACCTATCTTGGTGATCCGAGATGGAGAAGAGGTCCCGATTGAGAAAGAGAAGACAGAGGAGTCGGCATATGTCTACACCAAAGGTGGCATCTTGCCTTGTTTCTCGTATGCATCAAGTTTACATTCGATGCATATAAATGTTGAAAAATTGAATGGTAAGTGCTTCTATGCACTTGAAAATTTTAGTACCTCCTGGCACAGCTTTCATCGCTTGCCCTTTAAAGAAAAGTTGTGGAGGCGGCGAATTTTTATGCGCCTAATGGAAATCTCTTCCGCCTACTTCAGGAAGAGATTGAATGGTTTCAAAATGATTGTGTTTGATAGAGGAAAGTGCTTTCGTTCGCATGTTTGTGTGTATATAGTATGTTTGTTTGTGTTAAGTCAAGGCTTAGTCGAGTCTTAAGTGTGGTGTGTACCCCCGTACACACCACAATCGAGTGTCTTTAGTTGCGGGCTTGGTAGAGCCCTAAGTGTGGTGTGTGATTGACCACACACCACAATTGAGTCTTTAAATTATGTTGATAGTTGCATGTTAGGAAGAATAATTGCTTGCTTTATTGAACATTTGTGATATCTATTAGCTTGATCATGGATTCAATTGCCTATTTTGAGATTCCTATGCGTGTTAATGTCTTGTGAAGAAGTTTTTTTGGGCTTGTGATGGTTTGGAATGAATGCTACTTATTTGCGAAATGTGAAGTATGGTTGCTTTGCAAAATGTAGTAACTTGTTTATTAGTTGGCCAAGAGTTCTAATTCAAGTGCATGAGTTATTTTTGAATATATTCACACACTAGCACGTGATCTCGAGTTAGGGTTGGTGATGGTGTTAAGGGAAACCAAAAGGGGTTGGGAGAAAAGAAAATATCGAGCAAGAGTTGAAGTGAGTTGAAACAAAAAAGAGTGTTTGAATTTGTCCCTTGATCCCCAAACTCAGGCATGGTCCGGGGTAAAAGGCAAGGGGGAGATTGAGAGTTGGGTTCCACAAGCCAAATCCCTAACGTCTACATGATGGGATACAATGAAAAAGCTCACAAACCCTTGTACAAAGAAACTATTCCTTACACAAAAAGCTACAAAAAGATCCAACAAATCAAATGCCTAATGTCACAATGACAAATCGCTACACAAAGGCCAAATACAGGATAGTCTCAAATCATGAGAAGTAGGAATGTGAACAAAGGGAAACACAAACACCCTTAATATCCATCGTGATCTTTTAACTCGAGTGTCACAAAGTTTTCAACACGTGCATCATTTAAGATTTTGTAGTTGGCATAGTTACTCTTGGCAAACTAGACATAAACTTGAGAAACATCTAGCTAATAAATCGGATATTCGCGCATCTAATGTAGCATTTGGGTTTGTGTTGGTATGGTGGAAAAAGGTGGCTCCACGGGTTATTAACATGTTTGTAGGAGTAGAGGCCTTTCGGATTCGAACGATTGTCCATATCTTGTGAACAAAGTCTTAATGTGTTAATTAGGCAAGCTAGTTTGTTTTGCGTATTTTCGGTTCGGGGGTGCTTATCCTAAAACCCCCTAGGAGATGTCGAGCTCCTCCTATTGAGTTGACTCAAGGTTCTTAACTCGACAAATTTTGTGCTTAATTTTGTTTTTCTTATCGAGGAAGATAAGGTTTTAAGTGTGGGGTGTTATTGCGGGTCCGAATGTGACCTTGCAATTACACTTCTGACCCGCATTTGAGCACCGAATTGTCCTCATTTCGGCTTTCTAGAGCCATTAATTTGGTACTTTTGATCCTTTGTGTTTTTTGACATTTTGTAGGTGCAAGGCACAATTAGAGCATAATTGGAGCTGAAAATCGGTTAAAAAAGTTCTGCACAACAGCTGAAACTTCCTGGTGGTGTAGATTTCTCGTCCGAAGTCCGATTGGGGCCCATAATATGTCGATTTGAGCATATTGTGAAGATCTAATCCATTGGTGAAGATTTCAAGGGGTCACGATCGTGCCTAGGTGAGGCACGATCGTGCCTAAATGTATTTTTTACCGAATTTTGCTCGAAACTTACAATGGCGAGGCACGATTTGAGTCACGATCGTGCCTAGGTGAGGCACGATCGTGCCTTGGTGAGGCACGATCGTGCCTACTAAAGCAAGATTGTGACTAAGGCGCGAATCTAATATTAAAGTGCAGAAATCAGATATTTTGTTGGGTGGAGGAGTTGGGCAAAGACCAAAAACGAGTTGAGGAGGAGAGAGTTGAGTTTGAGAGCTCCAACCTCTTGTTCTTCATCAAATTTGAAGATTTCTTCATCTCTTCTTGACACTTTGGGAGTTTTGGAGTGGATTCCACCATAGACTCAACCTTTGGAGCTAGGAAAGGAAGCTTTGGAGAGATTCCCACCATCAAATCCACCAAGCTTGAAGATTCATCTTGCTCAAGAACACCAAGAGCAATTTCTATCCCTATTTACTAGTTTATTTTGATGTTATTGTTTAATTTTGTTGATTGTATGATGATAGTTGGATTGAGCACCATGGTTGAGGGCTAAATCCCTTTGCCATGGGTGCTAGACATTTCTGATGTGATTATTGAGTTTATTGAGGTATTAGTTCTAGGATTGAAGACTTTGTTATGTGGATTGTTGTTTGAATGCATGTATTGTTTAATTAACGCTTTACAATATGTGTTTGAGGAATTCTATCCGATACCGAAAGGGAAGGAATAGAATCCGGACCTAGCATCCACCGAGGGTTGTAGGTTCAAGACCGTGTCTTGGCACCTCATAATAACCCTTAGCTTATTATTGTCAATCTAATGCGGTCTCGAGTTGTTCTCAATACCGAAAGGGCACGAGGAGACTCGGGATTAGGCTAACCTCATTACCGAAAGGCGAGGTCGGCACTTAAGACATAGGCTCAACATTAATTTCGATCCAAAGGAATTAAAAATCGCAAACTTATTTACATTGCTATTTGTCTAGCACCCTAGGTGATTTACTTCCATTGTTATCATGTCGTTGCTATTTACTTGTTGGTAGTTGACTAAGATAAATACAAACACTCAAAACAACCTACGACCCTCATTAGTCCCTGTGGATTCGACTCGGTATCTTACCGGTTTATTTGTACTTGCCGCGACCGCGTGTTGTTGCGCGAGAGAGGGGAGACCGCTTTTCCCCCCAACAACGGTCATAAACATCGGGCCATTCTACCCAGCGTTAGTCAAAGAGTTTATTGTCAACCTCTCAAGTGAGTTTGATGACCTGGAAGATGCGGAGTACAGGAAAGTATTTGTTCGGGGGGAATGCTTCGAAATATCTGCCACAACTATCAATGCTTATCTAGGCAGAGAGGACCCAGAAGTCACTCAAGAAGTCCCGCACTTGAAGAAAGTGGCGGTTGAGATCGCTGGAGGACGGAAGAAGGTCTGGCCCTTCAAGGACACCACTGCGGCTGCTGAGCTTACTGCCAAATACTCAATTATGTACCGCATTGGCTTGGCAAATTGGGCGCCTTCCACTCACGGGTCGAGCATCAAAACCGAATTGGCTAAACTCATATACCAAATAGGTATGCAATCTTCTCTTGATTTTGGCTCATATGTCATTGAACATCTAGTCAAACATGCCAAATCATGCGCTGTCAAGCTTCCTATCGGGTTTCCATCATTGATCACCGGTCTTCTTCTCCAACAATGTCCTCACATTGTTCGAGAGACGGATGTTCCTGGAAAGAAGCCATTGCCCCTCGCTATCAGCCTCAAAAACTTCGAAGGCAAGCATATGAGGGATCTCGCTCCTCCCATGGCCAAAGCATTAGAAGTTGGTTCCAACTCCCGACCTTCAGTACCACTTGGCACTAGGATGGAGGAAGAGTTGGTGGAGATGATCAATGACTTGGAGAAGTCAATTGTTGTTCTGACGACCCGCAAAGCTGCCTGTGAAGCTCTTCTCAATGACCTCCGTACTGCTCCTGCTGAAAATGATGTTGATTTACTCTGATAACTTGTTCCAAACACACTCTTAAATTCTCGGGGACTGTCCGAGTTCATTTTCTGCACGTTGAGACATTTTTTTGTGTGGATATTTTGCTCATGTTTGAGCTGGTTTATACCCTGCTGTTATTCGAATTTCATTGTATGATTGCCTTTGGCAATATTATTAGACAAACAGTGGGAGATAGATAGGCTAACAGGCGAAAAGACGAAAGTTTACGCAGAAGTTACGCCACAAGTCGCACCAGAAGTTGCGCACAGAAGTCGCCGCTCCAGAAGCCGCTCCAATAGCCACACCAGAAGTCGCATCGCTTGGCTGCCACAAGATGACAATGGACTTAAACAGGTGTTTAGTCGCATCGCTTGTTGTGCGTAACTGCCACAAGATGACGATGTGCCTAAAAATGTGTTTGCCTAAAAAATTGCCAAAGGGGGAGATTGTTGCTACGTTTAAGTGTTGGCATAATTTTTTAGCGCAAAATTAGAAGTCGGTGCAACATGTTACATGACATGTGGAGCGACTAGTTACAAACCAGATTAGGAAAGATCTGAAGCTTTCCTATTTCGACGACGCTTGGAGCGAAAGAAGAAAGACGCCACGAAGACTTGGAGCGCAAGAGAATGACGTCGACAAGCCAGGCGACTTCCAGCTGTCAGCAACACGTCAGCAATAGGCGGCAACTCTACTTGCCTGATTTATTCAGGAAGTCCGAACAAGCAAGACGACTTCCAGCCTGTCATTAAAGGCAGCAACGACTTGCCTAAATTATTCAGGAAGTCTGAAACTTCCTATTCCTAATCCAAGAAAGATTAGGAATGTGAGCTGCTATAAAAAGCCTTGGGCTTCTCCATTAGCAGCCATCCGTTCCTATTCTAAAATTGCAAGATTTCTCAGAGCTCTTAACCGTGCACCATTGGCGTGTTGAGAGGCTGATTAGATTTGCTAGAACGGCTTTGCTCGATCAAACATCAAGTCGTGAAGATTGTGTGTTTGGATCGGTTAGGGTTCTTGTGTTCGTGATTGAAGATTCACAAATCCTTCAAAGAAGACTACAACACCGAGCATAGGCCTTTGCTCGAAGGGTGGAATTGAGAGGATCTCAAAGACAGGGGGAGAGGCCCTTGGTCGAGGTTGTTCACGGTGAGATCTATAGTAGCTTAGGACAATAGCTTGTGTGGTAGCTAGTTGGTGCTTGAAGTTGTACTATTGACTACCTAATAGTGAAAACCTTTCCACTGGCAAAGTGCCCCCAGACGTAGGTGCAGAGTCACCGAACTGGGTAATCATCTCTGGTGTTGTTATTATTGCTTGTTTGTTATTTACCACAGTCTGCAAGTTAGGCAAGTAGTCGATACACAAGTTACGACTTTGTGTTCGACTTCTTGACTCGGATACCATTCAGAATTTCAATCTTAAAATATTTTTGTTAATTAACCCCATAGGAGTGATAATAGGAAGACTAGTTCACTCAATCAATTACTGAATTATTATTATTCATATCACTAACTTCATAGATTTTCTCTTGTTGTATCAATTATAAAGAGATGTTTTAGTGGAAATCTTACACTCAAATAGAAAAATAGGAACATATTTCAGCCGTTAGATGAGATGAGCAAGAGTGGAGATTGAAGCGGTAGCATATATGTATAAATTAGTCGAAGTTGTAATTTATTTTGGTTTTTTCCCTATTTCACTAACTTAGTATAGAGGTAATATCGTAATTTCAACCCATTCACTGTTGAATTGTGCGAGAGAGACGATTTGCAGAGAGGCGATTTGCAATTCCAATTAGGGTTTGCATCAATTTTGGTTCGAAAATATGGAATCGAAGAACACGATTCAAAAAACAAAATTCGAAGAACACGAATCGAGCAAAATAAATCGAAGAACACGAGTTGAAGAATACAAATCGACCAAGACGAATCAAAGAACATAAATCGACCAAGACGAATCAAAGAACATAAATCGACCAAGACGAGTCGAAAAACACGAACCGAAGAAGTCGAATCAAACAAGACGAATCGAAGAAGATAAATCGAAGGTTATGCACTATCATCAAGTTTTGGAAAAAATGGCAAACAAGAGTAAGCGCGAGAAGGTGCAGAGTGTTGGGAAGAAGAAGAAGAAGACTAAGTAACTGTTTAAAAGGTGTTTTAGACCATTCAAACTGTTTTAGAACGTATTTCAAATTTATATAACTTGCTGGTTTGTATGGAATTTTTGTAAATAACTTGGTGTCAATTGTTTCTCTGTTGATATGTACAAAGAAGAATTATTTTGAATGTGTCTTCATGTACTCTCGTTTTTATAAGTTCTCGGTTACTGTTAGTAAGATGTTTCAGACCACTCAAATTTTCTAATTTTTTTGAAATTTTTGTAATATAGACTGATGTCAATTGATTCTTTCTGTTGATATGTGCTCCATTTGTTGAAATTATCTCTCCAAAACCGGTTTCAGTGTTCTTTTCTCATGAATTTATAGGTTTTTAATTACTATTAGGTTGGTGTTTCAGACTGCTCAAACTCTCTGATTTTTGTGAAACTTTTGTAAATAGACTGATGTTGGTTGATTTCTTCTGTTGATATGTGCTCATTTTGGTGAAATAGTATATCCAAAACAAGTTTCATTGTTCTTATCTCATGGATATATAGGTTCTCAATTATTGTTAGGAAGATGTTTCAGACAATTCAAACTCTCTGAATTTTGTGAAATTTCTTTAAATAAACGGATGTCAGTTGCTTTCTTATGTTGTTATGTTCTCATTTTGGTGAAATGATCTCTGCAAAACCTGTCTCAATATTCTTTTCTCATGAATTTATAAGTTATCATTTACTTTTAAGAATGTGTTTCAAACCACTAAAACTCTCTAAATTTTATGAAATTTCTATAAATAAACTGATGTTAGTTGTTTTGTTATGTTGATATGTGCTCATTTTAGTGAAATGGTCTCTCCAAAACTTGTTTCAGTGACCTTATCTCATAGATTTATAGTTTCTTAATTACTGTTATAAAACTGTTTCAGACCGCTCAAAATGTTAGGGACATGTTTCAGACATCTCCTCGTTACACCCGGTGAACCCTCGTTAAATTTGGGGAACCCTCGTTACATCTTTTCCCTGACATGATTCACTTTCCCCCTAGTGTATAATATGGAACTCTATCCCTTCGTTACATCTGAGGAACCCTCATTACACAGTTTCCTCGATAGGGTTCACTTTCCCCCCTAGGGTATAGTATGGAACATGGTCCCCTTGTTACACCTTTTCCCCTATAGGGTTCACTTTTCTCCCCTAGGATATAGTATGGAACCCTCGTTACATCCGGGAACCCTTGTTACACATTTTCCTCGACGGGTTTCACCTTTCCCCACCTAGGGTATAGTATGGAACCCGACCCTCCTGTTAAACCATGGAAACCCTCGTTACACCTTTTCCCTGACAGGGTTCACCTTTCCCCACCTAGGGTATAGTATGGAACATGATCCCCTCGTTACAGTCGGGGAACTCTCGTTACACATTTTTCCCGATAAGGTTCACCTTTTCCTCCTAGGGTATAGTATGGAACCAGGTCCCCTCGTTACCATCTGGGAACCCTCGTTACACATTTTCCCGACATGGTTCACCTTTCCCCCTAGGGTATAGTATGGAATCTGATCCCCTCGTTACAGTCAGGAAACTCTCGTTACACATTTTTCCCGACAGGGTTCACCTTTACCTCCTAGGGTATAGTATGGAACCCGGTCCCCTCGTCACCATCCGGGAACCCTCGTTACACATTTTCCCGACATGGTTCACCTTTCCCCTTAGGGTATAGTATGGAACTCGGTCTCCTCGTTATAGTCGAAGAACCCTCGTTACTCTCAGGGAACTCTCGTTACATCCGAAGACATGTTTAGACTTCTCAAATTTTTGTGGATGAATGATCAATATTGTTTTTGTAAGCAATTGGTCATTTTCATTGTTGTAAGTTTTCAGTTACTGTTACAAACATATTTCAGACTTATTGAAACTGAATATTGATCTTTTAATGTTCTTTTCTCATGGATTCATAGTTTCTCAATTATCATTCGGAACATTTTTCATACTACTCAAACTCTCTGATTTATGGGGAATTTTTGTTGTCAATTACTTCTCTCTGTTCATATGTGCTCATTTTGGTGAACTGGGCTCTCCAGAACCTGTTTCTGTGTTATTTTCTCATTGATTTATAGTTTCTCAATTACTATGAGGAACATATTTCAAACTACTCCAACTCTCTGATTTGTGTTGAATTATTGTAAAATAAAGGGAAAATGACACTTTTATGCATCTAAATATACATTTTTGACACTTTCATACCCTACCTTTTTTTCTTTTTTTCCAGGACCCTGAATTTCATTTCGGGACAATAATTCCAAAATACCCATGAATTGAACCAAAATTCAAGTTACTTCCGGGCCATTTTCCCTAAATACCCATGAATTGAACCAAAATTCAAGCCAATTTTTTGTAATAAATGGTCAGTTGTCTCAAAATGAAATTTAGGGTACTGAAAAAAAGACAGAAAAAAGTGAAATTCTGAATCGTAGCCGAGTCAGGAAGTCGAACACAAAGTCTTTAACTTGTGTATCGACTTCTTGTGGAAACCGTAAGCAAAGTAATAGACAGATAATAATAACAACACCATAGATGATTACCCAGTTCGGTGACTCCGAACCTACGTCTGGGGGTATTTTGCCAGTGGAAAGGTTTTTCACTATAGGTAGTCAATAGTACAACTTCAAGCACCAACTAGCTATCACACAAGCTATTGTCCTAAGCTACTATAGATCTCACCGTGAATCACCTCGACCAGGAGCCTCTCCCCCTGTCTTTGAGATTCCCTCAATTCCACCCTTCGAGCAAGCCTATGCTCGGTGTCGTTGTCTTCTTGGACGGCGTTGTGAATCTTCAATCACAAACAAAAACTCTAACCGATCCAAAAACCTTTTGTCTTCGCGACTTAATGTTTGATCGGAGCAAAGATCCGTTCTATCGAATCTTAATCAGCCTCTCAACACGCCGATGGTGCACGGTTAAGAGCTCTGAGAAATCTTGCAGTGTTAGAACAAGAACGGATGATCTGCTAATGGGAAGCCAAGGGATTTTTATACCAGCTCACATTCCTAATCCTTCCTGGATTAGGAACAGGAAAGTCAGGCAAGTTGTTGCCGCCTTCCATGACAGCTGGAAGTCCTCTTGCCTGTTCTGACTTCCTGATGAAATCAGGCAAGTCGAGTTGCCGCCTATTGCTGACGTGTAACTGCTAGCTAGAAGTCGCCTGACTTGTCGACGTCACTCTCTTGTGCTCCAAGTCTTCGTGGCGCCTTTCTTCTTTCGCTCCAAGCTTCGTCGAAATAGTAAACCTTCAGACTTTCCTAATCTGGACCGTAACAAGTCGCTCCACATGTTATGTAACATGTTGCACGACTTCTTACATTTGCGCTAAAAAATTATGCCAACAAATAAACGTAGCAACAATCTCCCCCTTTGGCAATTTTTTAGGCAAATACCTTTTTAAGTCCATCGTCATCTTGTGGCAGTTACGCACAGCAAGTGATTTATCTTGTGGCAGTTATGCACAACAAGTGATGTGACTTCTTTCTCCAAGCAGGCACATCGTCGTCACCTTGAGGCAGTTACGCACACAGCAAGTTATGTGACTTCTGATGCGACTTCTTGTGCGGCTTCTGGTTTATCTTCTGGAGCGGCTTCTGGAGCGGCGACTTCTATGCACAACTTTCGGCGCGACTTCCTACGTAACTCCTGGTGTGGCTTCTGGCGTAGCCTATCTATATCTCCCCCTGTTTGTCTAATAATATTGCCAAAGGCAATCATACAATGAAATTCGACTAAACAGCAGGGTAAAAAGCCAGCTCACGCCACGAGCAAAATAAACAGCTCAAACATGAGCAAATATCCAGCTCAAACATGAGCAAATATCCAAAAATAAAAGGTCATGGTGTGCGGAAAATAACTCGGACAGACCCCGAGGATTTAAAAGTGTGTGTGGAACAGAGTTATCATAGTAAATTCAGAGAAATACTTCAAACGACGTGGAGTCGTCAACATCTTCTTGAGCAGCAGCAGCAGAGCGGAGGTCATTGAGCAGAGCTTCACAGGCGACTTTGCGGGTCGATAGCATCGCAATCGACTTCTCCAGATCATCGATCATCTCCACCAATTCTTCCTCCATCCTAGTGCCAATTGGTCCTGAGGGTCGAGAGCTTGAACCAGCTCCTGATGCTTTGGCCATAGGAAGTCCGAGGTCCTTCAACTGCTTCCCTTCAAAGTTCTTGAGGCTAATAGCAAGGGGCAGTGGCTTCTTACCCGGAATATCCGATTCTCGAACAATGTGAGGACATTGTTGGAGAAGGATACCGGTGATCAGTGAAGGAAACCCGATAGGAAGTTTGATAGCACATGATTTGGCGTGCTTGACTAGATGTTCAATAACATAAGTGCCAAAATCAAGAGAAGACTCCATACCTATTTGGTATATAAGTTTAGCCAGCTCGGTTTTGATACTTGACCCATGCGTAGAAGGTGCCCAATTAGCCAGACCAATGCGGTAGAGAATTGAATATTTTGCTGTAAGCTCAGTGGCCGCAATGGTGTCTTTGACGGGCCAGACCTTCTTTCGTCCTCCAGTGATCTCGACCGCTACTTTGTTCAAGTGTGGGACTTCTGGAGTGACTTCTGGGTCTTCTCTGCCAAGGTAGGCGTTGATGGTTGAGGCAGAGATTTCGAAGCATTCTCCCCGAACGAACACTTTTCTGTATTCAGCGTCTTCTGGTTCATCAAACTCGCTTGACAGGTTGACAATAAACTCCTTGACCAATGCTGGGTAGAATGGCCCAATATTTATGACAGTGTTGGTCAGGCCTGCTCTTCGGATAAGTTCTACAATCGAGTTTATCCCCCGCGCTTCTGTGGAGAGTTCTCTTTCTGGATAGATCTTGCGTTGATAGACATACTGCCACTTAACGGCATTGTCTACAGAGTGGAAAGAGACATTGTCTGTAGGCGCTTTAGGCACATAGTTGGGGAGTTTCTGCCCTCCCATCGCCTTTTTGACTCGTGGTAGCACAATCTGGGTGTCTTCTTCTTCAGATTCCTCTTCTTCAGGAACAGATGTTGCTACAGAAGTTAGTGACTTCTTCATAGATTTCTTCGGCTGTTTAGAAGCAGATGCTCCTCCTTTCTCTGTGGCTTTCCTCTTTGGGGTCAATCTCCTCGGTAGTTGAGGTTCTTCTTCTTCATCAACCAACCTTCTTGTTGGTAGCTTCCTTCTCTCAGCCCTTTTGGGCACAGCTTCTTCTTTTTCCATGGCTTCTGCTATATCTCCTTCTTCTATACTGATAGTGTTCTCTTCATGTTGAGCAACTTCTTGGATGACTTCAGTTTCTTCATTTATTCCAGGTTCACTGTCCTGGACTACAGGTAGGCTGTCGGCTTTTTGCAAGACTTCTGTTGTGGGGATTTTTCTGGCGTAGGTGCAGATTTTTGGGGGCTAGATTTAACTCCACAGATGGCCTCATGGTCCTCAGGGGGAGAGTTCCTTGAGCCTCTTCAGACGCCTCTTTGTCTATGATGTTTTCTACATAAAGGGTAGTAGAAGTACCTTGCGGTGGCGTCTGCGAAGTGTGAGAGCCTTCCTCTTCTAGGTTGGCAGCTTTGTCCTTCTCTTCAGTGGAGGTAATCGCCTCCATTGGTCCATCCTTAGGTTTCGCCGATCCTTCCCCAAGCAGATTTCTTCCACGAATCTTCACTCCATATTTGTTTGTCATCGATTTGGAGGCCGACAACTTCTTGGCAATCACTTTTGCCCTCATTTTTGCTCGTAGCGTCTTGGAGGCAGATGGTATTCGTCCGCTACGGGTACCAACCATTTGGCATAAAGCTTGATAGGATTTGCTCTTGAGAGGCGAAAACAAAATCTTTCAGTTGCAGACTATTGATTTGTGGTGCCCTAGCGGTTTCAAAAGGTGGAGGAGATGCAGAGCCATTTCTGCAGAAGTTGAAGGGGGGTTGAGAGCTGATTGGATTGTCGTCAGTTTTTCAATCATTCCCTTTTTGAATTTTTAAACAAATAATTCCACCTGGGCTTCTGATAATGAGATTTGGGCCCAGCTAGATTTTGTGGACCCTGCCTGGTCCAGATAGAGAGAGAGCAAAAATTCACCAAAAGCTCTCCCTCTTCTTTCTTGACTTCTGGTTACTCTAGACAGCAAAATCCAAGGGTTGACCTCAGACTTTCAAACCTGTTAGCATCTAATGCTTTGGTAAAGATGTCAGCGACTTGTTTCAAAATCGACTCCTTCGACTTGTGTGTATCCTTGAGCCACCAGTCTCGCTTTGTTTCGAGTGATGTTTCCTTGCTCGTCAGACTTGTTTTTGAATATCCACTTTGTCCCGATGACATTGACATTGTCAGGATTGGGTACTAGTTCCCAGACTTCATTCCTTGCAAATTGAACCAATTCTTCTTGCATGGCGCAGACCCAGTACTCATCATTGATGGCCTCTTGTATATTCTTTGGCTCAATTTTGGAAATAAAGCAAACGTTACCTATCATCTCGTTGTAGTCAAGAGATGTCTTTTGTCGAGTCCGCACTCCCTCATTAATGTCTCATATCACATCCTGGGGAGGATGATTCTTCTGAATTCTTCTTGACGGAGCTCTTTGCCTTATAGGAGATGCCTCTTTATCCGGGATGATTGGGCTTTCGTCTTCAGACTTTTTGTTGCGCTCATCGTCTTTGACTTCTGGTCTGACTTCTCCTCTGACTTCTGGTCTGACTTCTCCTGAGAGATTTAGGACTTCTTCGTCCTCGTCACTGGGTTGCTCGTTATTGTCATCGATCACGACATTGATGGATTCCATGATAGTCCGGGTGCGTTTGTTGAATACACGAAAAGCCCGACTATTTCTGGAGTACCCGAGGAAGATGCCTTCGTCGCTCTTAGGATCAAGTTTGCGTCGAGGTTCCCTATCTGCAAGTATGTAGCAGATCGATCCAAAGACATGGAAATATTTGACATTCGGCTTTCTCCCCCTCCATATTTCATAAAGAGTGAGCGACGTTCCAGGGCGGAGGGTCACTCTATTATGAATATGGCATGCCGTATTCAAAGCTTCAGCCCAGAAGTGCTGCGGATGTCTTTGGCTAACATCATGACTCTTGCCATTTCTTGAAGAGTGCGATTTTTCCTTTCAACGATCCCGTTTTGCTGAGGAGTGATGGGAGCAGAAAATTCGTGTGCAATTCCTTCAGCATCACAGAAATTTGCGAAGCTGATGTTCTCAAACTCCTTTCCATGATCGCTTCGAAGTCGAACGACTTTTCCAATGACTTCTCCCTTTTCTCGTTGAACTCTCCGACATAGGGCTTCAAAGACTGAGAAAGAGTCTGACTTTTCTCAAATAAAGTTTACCCAAGTGTACCTCGAGAAGTCGTCTACACAGACAAATATGTACTTCTTCCCTCCTAGACTTTCTACTTGCATGGGTCCCATAAGGTCAACATGAAGAAGTTCTAGAACACGAGAAGTAGTAAGATCTTGTACCTTCTTGTGTGACTTCTTGACTTGTTTCCTAATCTGGCATTCTCCACAGATTTTTCCTTCAATGATCTTGAGGTTGGGAACTCCAATGATCGCCTTTTCAGAGAGAATCTTTTGCATACTCCTCAAATTGATGTTACCAAGTTTTTGATGTCATAGCTTTGTCTCTTGAGCTTTGGATAAAAGGCACTTGGTTGGCAAAGTTGTGGCTGTTGGGGACCATAGATAACAATTATCAAGGGACCTGTGGCCTGTCATGACTTCCTTCTGCTGTTCGTTTTTTACCGAGCACTTGTCACGAGTGAAGTGGACATCCAAATTTAGTTTTCCTTTCCCAAGTACTCTAGCTTTTACTCCATCTCCAAAAGTGACGAAGCTATTTGTGCAAGGTATTAAAGTGACCAAGAAAGAGCTATTACCCGTCATATGTCGAGAGGATCCACTATCGAAATACCAATCGTTGATAGTTAAGGCCTTTAAAGCGGTGTACGCGATGTTAGCTTGATAGTTGACCTCTTTGACTCGCCATTCCTTCCGTGGTTGGCTTTTCTTGATGGTGGTCCTTTTCTTGACCAAGCTCTTCCCATATAGCTGATAGCAGAAGGGTCGAATATGTCCTCTTCGTCCACAGTGATGACAAACCCAGTTATGTCTTTTGTTCTGGGTTTTTGATGGGGCCAAGGTAGAAGGCTTTTTGGTCGCTTGGTCAGCCGTGAAGTTAGGAGACTTCTGGCGAGACTTCTGGGAGACAGACTTCTGAGGAACGAAGATGGTGTGCGATGATGAGGCTTCTTTCGAATATCCAAGACCTTCCATATTCCTAGCTGGTTTCCCGATCGAAAGAATTTGATCTAGAGTGTCCGTGCTTGGATTCATCATCTTTACTGACTTTACCTGATCGTTCTCCTCGTCCTCCATTACTGAGCTCCTTTACCTGATCGTTCTCATCGTCCTCCATCGTTAGCTGTGTTTTCGAGCTTCTGAAACTTGTGCTGTGGCTTGTCTCTGACTTCTCGGGTGACTTTTCTTCCTGTCATCTGGCCAAATCTTTTCATGACTTTGTTGTAGGTTTTGGCCAACATGGCGATAGTTTCCTCAATGTCACTATCCGAATCAGAGTGTGTTGAGTTCTTCTGCTTCTGAGTAGAACTTTTGAAAGCCACACCTTTGTGTTTCTTCTCGATAAGAGGTAGGGAGAGCTCGAAAGTCATTAGGGATCCCATGAGCTCGTCAAACTTCAGTGTCTTCAAGTCATGGACTTCTTCTATGGCGGTTATCTTCATCTTGAATCTGTGACTTATAGTTCTCAGCGTTTTTCTGACTAAATCTTTATCGGTCATAGGCTGGCCAAGTGAATATGATTCATTGGCCAGGTCCTTGATGCGCACATTAAACTCCGCAATTGTTTCGTCTTCATTCATGGTCAGGGCCTCAAAGTTAGTCGTGAGGTACTGTAACTTCTGCTCTTTGACTTTGGAAGTACCCTCGTAAGCAACAGCAAGCGTGTCCCAGGAAATTTTGGCACTTGTGCATGTGTTGATGAGTCGAAACACATTCTTGTCTACTCCATTAAAAATAGCATTGAGTGCACGAGAATTACCTAGGGCGGCTTCATCTTCTTCCATGCTCCACTCCTTTTCTGGTTTGATGCTAGTTTGATTTCCATGAGCATCAGCATAGTAAGGTTCCTCCCATCCATTGACGATAGACTTCCAGGTTTTGCTGTCGAGGGACTTCAAGAAGGCACACATCCGTGCTTTCCAATATCCATAGTTTGTTCCGTCGAGCACCGGTGGTCGATTTACTAAACCTCCTTCCTTTGAGTCCATATTGGCTATTCAAAAATTTTGCAGGAAAATCACCTAAAAGAAAAGGTGCCTCCTCTGATACCAATTGAAATTCTGAATCGTAGCCGAGTCAGGAAGTCGAACACAAAGTCTTTAACTTGTGTATTGACTTCTTGTGGAAACCGTAAGCAAAGTAATAGACAGATAATAATAACAACATCAGAGATGATTACCCAGTTCGGTGACTCCGCACCTACGTCTGGGGGCACTTTGCCAGTGGAAAGGTTTTTCACTATAGGTAGTCAATAGTACAACTTCAAGCACCAACTAGCTAAGCACCAACTAGCTATCACTCAAGCTATTGTCCTAAGCTACTATAGATCTCACCGTGAATCACCTCGACCAGGAGCCTCTCCCCCTGTCTTTGAGATTCCCTCAATTCCACCCTTCGAGCAAGCCTATGCTCGGTGTCGTTGTCTTCTTGGACGGCGTTGTGAATCTTCAATCACAAACAAAAACCCTAACCGATCCAAACACTTTAGTCTTCGTGACTTAATGTTTGATCGGAGTAAAGATCCGTTCTATCGAATCTTAATCAGCCTCTCAACACGCCGATGGTGCACGGTTAAGAGCTCTGAGAAATCTTGCAGTGTTAGAACAAGAACGGATGATCTGCTAATGGGAAGCCAAGGGCTTTTTATAGCAGCTCACATTCCTAATCCTTCCTGGATTAGGAACAGGAAAGTCAGGCAAGTTGTTGCCGCCTTCCATGACAGCTGGAAGTCCTCTTGCCTGTTCTGACTTCCTGATGAAATCAGGCAAGTCGAGTTGCCGCCTATTGCTGACATGTAACTGCCAGCTGGAAGTCGCCTGACTTGTCGACGTCACTCTCTTGTGCTCCAAGTCTTCATGGCGCCTTTCTTCTTTCGCTCCAAGCTTCGTCGAAATAGGAAAGCTTCAGACTTTCCTAATCTGGACCGTAACAAGTCGCTCCACATGTCATGTAACATGTTGCACGACTTCTTACATTTGCGCTAAAAAATTATGCCAACAAATAAACGTAGCAACAAAAACTATGGAAGAAAGTGTCAAAAGTGTATATTTAGGTGCACAAAAGTGTCAAAAGTGTATATTTAGGTGCACAAAAGTGTATATTTAGGTGCACAAAAGTGTATATTCAAGCCAAATAAATTGTTTTCAATTATTTCTCTCTCTTAATATGTGATCATTTTTGTGAAATGATCTCTCCAAAACTTGTTTCAGTTTTTTTTCTCATAGATTCATAGTTTCTCAGTTACTGCTTGGAAGATGTTTCAGACTAACCAAAATTTCATATTTGTGTTTAAGTTTTGTAAAAGATTTATATCAGTTGTTTTTATCATGATATATGCTCGGGAAAATGTCACTTAGCTCTCTCGTGGTTTACGCGTTTTTCACTTAACTCCCTCGCCCGACTAATACATTCTGAGAGACCCCCGAACTTTCCAAAATTCTCACAGAGCCCTAACCCAGTTAGTTTTTGTGAAAAGTCCAAAATACCCTTATCTCCCCACCGCACTGTTCATGGAGCCACTCTGGCCGGCCTCGTCTCCGGCCCTCCGTCCGGCCACCGCCTCGAAGCTCGCATCGAGTCCGAGCGACGAACCCAGATCGACCCACATCGAGCTCCGATCTTCCCGAGAACCAGTGGTCGGAGGAGGGATGAGGAGCGGTCGGCTCTAGGTGGAGGTGGGCGGAGGTCGAGGAGGGCCGGAGCTCGAGCAAATTGGAGCTCGAGCAGTCCAGTCGCTGGAGCTCGGCTCTAGGCGGAGGTCGAGCTCCGATCTGCTCGACCCAGAGCCGCCACGACCTCCACTCACCTCCGCAATATGCTCTATCTCTCTCTGGTTCTTGTTCTTTGTAAATCAGAGCGAGAGCTTAAGGCTTTGGCTTTGGCTTTGGGGTTTTGGAGAGAGAGAGAAAGGGGGAGGACGGAGGGTCGGAGACGAAAAAGGGTGGCCGGCCGAAGGGTCAGAGACGAGAATAGGTGGCTGGACGGAGGGTCGGAGACGAGGACGGCAAGAGTGCGATGAACGGTGAAGCAATGGCATTAGTTTGAAAATTGACTGGTGAACTGAAGGTATTTTGGACTTTTCACGACAAAACTAACATTGTTTGGGCTTATGTGAGAATTTTGAAAAATTCGGGGGTCTCTCAAAACATATTTTTCGATCGAGAGAGGTAAGTGAAAAACGCGTAAACCACGAGGGAGCTAAGTGACATTTTCCCTATATGCTCATTTTGGTGAAATGATCTCTCCAAACACATTTATTTTGTTACAGAAGCTAAAATTTTACAAAATATGGTGAAATCATGTATTGATGTTTAAAAAACTCTCTATTAGGAACATGTTTCAAACACATTTATTACAGGGATAATGACACTTTGTTACACATAAGTATGGTGAAATGACACTTTCATACCCTAACTATTTTACTCTCTTTTTTACCCTGACAATTTTTTTTTGTGGCAACCTACCTCTAAAATGCCTAATATACATAAAATATCTCTGGTTCAATTGAAAAAAATAAAATTAAACTAATAGTGAAATCAAACTGGTTCAAATTGGGTCGGTTCAAATCAGATTCATTCACCCGACCAGGGGTATTTTAGGTACATTAGGCCTTTTAGAGGTAGGTTGTCACAAAAAAATTGTGTGTAATAAAAAGAGAAAAAAATAGTTAGAGTATGACTCATTTGGATAGATTTAGGGTAGAATAAATCTTGAGTGAGTGATAAAGAGTGAACTTGAAAAAAAATTGATTTTGAGACAATTTTAAACCTCTTGGTTTTGACAAACTTGTTGGTTATACAAGTTATTATTCTAGTAAATTTCTCGGACTCTTATAGATATAGGCATAGCCGAACCACACAAAAATCATGTGTGTCTCTATCTTGGTATTTAATTGTCATAACTTTGTATTGTAGATTGATTACTTGTTGATTCAAAATTGGTCGTCTCTTGGGTGGATAAATTTCGCAAGGTTACAAGGTTTTGACAAGAAACATACTTATGCCTAGTTTAACTGCATATTTTGTATGTGTATATGTTTTATAAGACTATAATCAAATCAAGATCCTTTTTATTAGGAAATATAACTAATGGGTAATAAAGTTGGGAGAGAGAGCGACAAGTTTATAAACATTATTTTGACTGTAAGTTAGTTGAGAGGGATAGGGTTGATAAGCAAAGACAAGATACGATCCTTGGAGGCCTGGTTTTGGGAGGCATGACCATCTCCGTGCTGGTACATCTGCTGTGACATCCTCGCTACGTTCAATGCGATACTAACATATTCCCTAGGGAAAGGACACCCTTCTCTCGCCGATGTGTTCATTTTGGTCCACGTACTCTTCACCAAGTCCCTCACGTGCCCGCGCGCTTCCTCCTCAGAACCGCCTGTCTCGCGCATGAAAAGCTGTATCGATTTCGGAATATCCCCTTTCTCTTGCTCGTCCTGATCAACTCAAATATCAAGTCAACGACAATTGTGCATGATTGCGTAACACATACACATGGGAAACAAAACTAAGAACGTGATAAAATTGGACATTCACTCATTTTCTATTTGACTTTCGTTTATTTTCAGTTGGACATTTACTTATTTTTATTGAATATCCTTACAGCCATTGGTAAGGTTGGGCATGGTTCTGGAACCCAACCGAACCAGCCAAATCTCGACCGGACCCGACCAATCGGTTCTCCATTTTAGAGATCCAAACCCGAGCCCATTATGTAGGAAACGGTATGTTTCTAGGTTCGATTCTTCGGTCCATTTCTCGGTTCCGCCCATTTAAACCCGATTACATAATTAAGTGTGAGATTTATGATTCGGTTCTCTAGTCCAGTTTCCTAATTATGCCCAAACTGATCCAATTAATGTGATGTTTATACATTGCTCAATTTATGGGCAAAATTATACACAATTTAATTCTTTTGTAGGCGAAAACTTAAAATCTCAACTACAAAAAAAATACTAATTAAAGTCTGTTGAACCGGTTAATTGGCGGTTCTACAGCCTAAGAACCGGACCCGAACCGAATTGATTCGACTCTCAATTTTCATACCCAAATCCGACCCAATAACCATGGTTCTAATTTTTTCGGCTCGGATTTGGTTTTTGGTACTGAAAAGTACACACTTCTAGCCATTGGACATTCACTTGTATCCGTTGGACAAATATCAGTTCTCACATTCTCCCAAACATGATTAAACTAACGTACGTACCGGTGAAGTTCCGATATCGTCTTCGAGTCTTAAAATGAGCGAAGAGCAACGAATGAGATGGTGATAATTCTCCAAAGCTGTTAATGCCTCCTCTGTGATTTGGTTGGTGACACTGAAGTACATGTGGACCATGGCAGCAGGCACTCCCACAGACATCCATGAATTTTCTATGTATTCCTCTAGGCTTGGTTTGTACCCTTTATAATACCATTCCGCTTCCAACAAATATGCTTTGCAAAGATCTACCCACTGACATATAAATCATAATATCACAAAAACAACAAAAGATCAATGGGTCAAAATTCAGAGGAGTCAAGAACAATGGGCATTTCCGTAATATTCGTAAATTCTTACGTGTTAGAGTATAAAATTATAATTGATCTTTCAACTATCGGATTAAACTTTTAGTTGAGTTAATCTTCTAATATGGTATCAGAGTATATTAGTTCTACCTCGCGGACATGGGTTCGAATTTCAAGACGTGGAAATTATATTTTTTTTCACTCTCTCTTATCTCTTATTCTCATAAAAAGCTTCAACTCTCTTCATCAATGGACCCTCTAACTTCTAAAAGGCTCCCCAATCCTCTATTATAATAAGTACACGCCCAAACCTGTAATTTGTCGAGTTGCGATTACATATGAGATCGGAAAAATAAAAGAAGCAGTTACCGATTTCTTTAGGTAATAGATGACATCAATCCCATGTTTGTTGAGGACATCATAGGCCAATTTGTTAGTAGAGTTGAAGACAGCCATGAAACATAATTTCATGTAATCCGGCAGTTGATCCATGGCACTTAAATCCCACCTGATCATGAGACACAATTCTTGAGTTGATTTGAGTATTATATGTTACAAGATAGTTTATGTAAGTTATTGTGATTAACCTCTGGATTGCATTGGTGAAGAGGTTGAGTTCGTCCAAAGTCCCATAAACATCATAGATATCATCAACAGTGGTGATGAGTGCATAGATTTCTGTAGTCATTCTCCTAAAATATTGAAACTTTGGCTCATGTGCAAATGCTACTGTCCATAAGAAATTCTCCATCAACCTGTCCCTGCTGAAGCTCAACTTTTGGGCAACCCCAATCTCGTTCCACCATCTTTTTTAAAACAACAAAACCCATTTAATTAATTAGTCCTAATTTAAAATATCAAATAGAAAAAATTTAAAATTATCACTGAATTATTAAGAAATTCTTTTCTGTTGAAATAATGGAACTCCAATGATATAGTTGTACCATGGTTATGACCACTTAATTAATATGTGGGATAGTTGTTTGTACTTTATATTAATATACATCATTAATTAACACATTTATGAGAAGCCAAACACAATTAAGAGGTGAAGTTATAGATGGAGACTTAAATTGTCATATAAGCTAGTGTATAGATTCACATTTTTCATATGCGAGACTTTGAAATGCACATGGGAAAACAGATAAGCGGGGGACATATATAGAGCGGGCGCATGATCTATGGATTTATAGACCCGATGGCATATGGAGAGAACGTCCAACATAGAACCAAGCTTTGATACCATATCAATGCCCAACCCACCCAAAACCTCAAGCTGGTAGATGGAGGCCCAGATTGTTATATAAGCTGTGAATAGATTCACATCTTTCAGACGTGAAACTCTAACAATATTACATCTAATCAATTATCAAATTATGTTTGCAATCCTCTTACCTTCTGTTAGCTTTTAATTTAGGGATAATTCTACATAAACTCCTTAGATTTTTAAAAGTCTCACTTACATCCCCGAATTACAAATGTTAATCGTGAGATCCCTTAGGTTCGTTAAAATGTCACCTAATCTCACTTCGTAAATTTTTAAAAAAAATTATGTTATTTTTTTATAAATGACGAAAATATCTATGTATCTAAAAAAAATTTTGAATGGTTTAAGACTTTTTTATAAAATAAATAATAAAAAACTAATATTAGTATAAAAAAATATTTTAAAATAAAAAAATTGATGTTTAAATTATTTTTTTGATATTTTTAAAAAAGTAATAATATTAAAATCAATTTTTATTGTTTTTTTATAAAAATAATTTTAAAAAAATACATAGGTATTTTTGTCATTTCAAAAAAATTAAAAGAATTTTCAAGAAAAATTAACATATAAAGCAGGGTTAAGTGGGACTTTAGTGAATCTAAAGGGTCTCACATTTAAAATTTGTAACTCCAGAAATGTAAGTGAGATTACGAAAAATCTAAGGGGAATTATGTAGAATTATCATTTTAATTTAATTCATGTGGGGAAAAACCTTGTTTCAATATGCTAAACAGTGTTTTAGAAAATGCTGGACATTAATCAAGTGAAGAGGATCTTCCATAAACTAATGGGAGATATTAATTGAAAAATAAATCTGACCAGAGTATAATTACCTTGACATGACCTTTAAATCTTCCCGATGAATTGCTTGCACCATGTTGAAATCCAATCTGGCAAGCTGGAGCAAAACATGATTCTTGTCACGTCTTTTCTCGTAAGCAACAATGAACCACCTCGATTCCACTCTTGGAACCCTCCAATGTTGTGGGAACTCGAGAGCGTGGCGTATGTCGGAGAGGGACGGTTCTTGACCTTCGTCGTCTTGTTCGTGATGATTATCGACGTAGTCTCTAAGATGTCGGGTCGTGAAATCTCTTGCTTTCTCCAATATCCTCTCACCTTCTACCATAACGTATGAAGCTTCGTATAAGCTCAACATTCCTTTGGTATTTTCACAGAGGCATGCCTTGAAATTTCCACTATCGTCCGTGCAACGATCAAAAACTCCTTCAAGTAAGGAAACAAAACAACACCCACCATTAATTTTCCAATCTATGACGAGAAGAATAATAACGTTGAATTATTTAAATACGATCGCAATGATATCTAATATATCAACTCAACTAAATGTTTAAACTGATAGTTAAAAGATTAATTATAGTTTTATATTTTAACAAGTATGTTTCAGATTTGAATGTGTACTTTTAGCTAGAAGGGAGAAGAGGAGATATTGGAATACATTAAAAGTTAGAAGACTTTTTGAAGATAAGTTTGAGAGGAGCCCAATGAAAATAGTTGGGTTTTATGAGAATAAGAGAGGAGATAGATTTAAATGAAATATAATTAGCAAGTATTGGGATTCGAACTCGTGCCCGCGATATACTTCCTCTGATACCATACTTCATTATAAATTACAACACGAGATTCCTTTGTCTAGGAAACAATAAGAAAATACAATATTTCTAATATAATTAACATACGATATAATACTATTAATATTTAATATATCTAACAATGTTCGTTTTTCTATCAGCAAGTTGACGTATCAATACATAGTCTCAATCCAACATGCAAGACAATAAGGGTGTATGAATAAACATTTTAACATTAATACCTATCGACTTGAGTTTTATTAGGTGGATCGAGATTTAACACTACATATTTTTCCCAACAAATTTTGATAATATTGATATGAAAAAAAATCCTGACGACACAAAATGGTTGATACTCCAACTATTTTTCATCAATCTTAAAATGTGAAGTGGGAGACTTAAAATGAAGATTGTGGAGGTAGGGGTCGGGGTCGGGGTCGGGGTGGGGAGAGTTAAAAGATTGAAGGAGGATCAGGAGGTTGAGGGTCGCCGGAGAGAGCAAGACCGTTGAAAGCCGCTCCTCTAATGACGACACGATGAAGAAACTAGGGTTTGGCCAAATGTATATAGAATTTAAAAACTTACCCAACCAATATTTCATTATCTAAAAAGCTTGAACTTTTAGTTGTAGAGCCCGACCCGATATGTACAACTCAGTTATACACCAACAATAAAATAGACTAATATTATAATCATCGTAACAACACTAAAAGTGATTGTATAATTTGATGTTGTTTCACTAAATTATATATATCATCACCTTCAGATACGTGGTATCCATGTTGTCTCAAGAGTCTGAACTCGAGAGCCACTGCATGTAAATCCATATTCGTAGAAGAGTGGCCAATATTGTAGTATATGGTCTTCAACATGCTCTCTATTTCATTCTCAAAGTGATAAGACAATCCAAGCCTTTCCAAAACATCAATGAGCTCAACTTGATGTAAAGGATCCACAACTCCACCAACCACCATCATCATCGTCCTCACCTCTTCCTTGAGCTTCTCGGCTCGTTTCTTGTCACTCTCGTCCTGCACAACGCAACAACAAATACACATGACCCAAAACCTTAAAAACAACCAAATCAATATCAGATACAAAATCAGAATAACTCATGTAAAATTTGGCTACGCATATCAAGCCGGGCTAGTTTGACTAAAAACAAAATAGAAACAATATTTCGAATAATTCAAAGATTAAATTGAAACTAAACAAAATCAAATCATTTAAAAACATTTTTGAAACAAACCAAATTAAATATACCACATTATCACTGTTAATTGACTGTATGTAATTGTAGTCCCAAATAGAAGGTTTGTAATTTGCGGATCGTCTTTGTATGGTAATGGGTTGATGTTGATCGCCATCAAAAGCACTTGAAGCAACAATTCTTAATCTCGATGACTTGAGACTAGTTTTGGAGCTTAGAGGTGGAGAGAGCCTATGGAAGGTACATTGAGGGAGAGAAATAAGAAGAGGCATGTTTCAAAAATAGCCACACTGACAAATTATAAGGGCACTCAAAATGGTATATTTTTTATTTGCTTTCAAATAAATGGGTTAAGCACGAGAGTCTATTTATATAGGCGAAAATAAATAGTCATAACGTAATTCCATAAGTAGCAACAATAAAGATAGACACTTAAAAGCAGGGACGGATCTAAACTTATTTTTAGAATGGGGACAAATATTAAATCAAAGGTCAACTTCAAAGTTAAAATCGCTTCCTAATCTTAAATGGCGCCAGATGAACACTACACCATTATGCTGTAGCATCGGTAAAAGAAAATTTGGATGGAAAAAAGATTATGTGATCCGATGACCAATATCTGTTCTCGAGTTCCAACGAATGAGTTTAGTTCTCACTTTTATATATATATATATAATATAATGGTGTATTTGCTTTCAAATAAATGGGTTAAGCACGAGAGTCTATTTATATAGGCGAAAATAAATAGTCATAACGTAATTCCATAAGTAGCAACAATAAAGATAGACACTTAAAAGCAGGGACGGATCTAAACTTATTTTACCATTATGCTGTAGCATCGGTAAAAGAAAATTTGGATGGAAAAAAGATTATGTGATCCGATGACCAATATCTGTTCTTGAGTTCCAACGAATGAGTTTAGTTCTCACTTTTATATATATATATATATATATAATAGCCGGGGATAAATCATTGGACATGGCTATATGACCAGAATAAATAAATGAAACAAAATAGACGGATGGGTTTTTAATTTAGTTACATGGATGGACTTCAACCAAGGTTTTAAAAAATGGTAGACACCAATTGGGTGGACAACAAACCTAGATAATTAATTGAAATTAATCGGATTTGTATTTTTTTTTATCTTTTAGTATAAAACAAATTATTCTATATAAAAAAATCAACAAACACAATCTTTATATGACAAACTGAGATAGTGATCAGTGATCACGACTTTATGATAAAAATTATGAAATAAACAATCTAAAACAATCGAATTTTCATCATAAAACCATCCAAACAATTTTCAACATGAAAATTTGAAAAGGTTTAAGCCGTAAGAATTTTCATTATAGAACGAAATGACTATGCCTGATGACTAATTTTTAACATTTTTAGTTTTGATTGACTTTTATTTGAAAATAAAATCTTGAACCGCCTTATTGACTTAAAACGAGACGGTGAGGTGAAAACGGCACCTAGACAGCCTTTTTTTTAACACTGAACTCAACATATTCCGCTGTCCTGTTGGAAAATTATACTCTTTTTTTTTCTAATATAGTTGGGTCTTGATTGTATATAGATAGGTTCAATTATTAATGATCTTTATCATTTAATTTATTATAGATGAATAATAACTTAGAGGTACGTCAAGTTTACTTTCCTATGCCAAACTGATTTGATATCTGCAGTTCAGCTCTTTCCATTTTGCCATTAAATTCGTTTACGGGATATTTACTGAAAATTAAATACGAAAAACATATTATTTTAAGATAAGTATTTTATCTGCAAAAATATTTATAAATATTGATTTCTGATGTCTGTTTATCCATTTGTTCTTAGGCGTTAGCGTATCGTTCTAATCTTTTTGCAAACTAATAAAGAAACATTCTTTTTGAAAAATTGTGCATTCCATTTTTTAAGGAAATAGTTGTAAGTTTCTCGGCTGTTTTTTTTAAAGATAAAAGCAAATTTTATTAATTAAATAGTAACTTGGACATCTGAAGCTAGTAGGACAGACCACTCACCATAATCTAAATATAGTCAATTCGAGTGTCATTTGATTACAAGCAAAACAAAGAACACATGTTTCAATATTGGGTAGTACGCAATACCGTTCGCTAATGATACCTCCAAAGTTATTCAGCTCGACCCGTTTAACATCATGTAGAGTCACGACCTCCAACTCATACAGATGGAGAAATCCCGTGATCTTGCTGCATACCGTTTTAAACCAGTTTCCTCGATCAACCCTGCGATCAATATGGGCATCGCGAAATTCAAATTCTCGCATCTCATTGGGTTTAACCGGATCAACCCATCAACACCAGGGACCCCCCGTTTCCTTCCAGTACCAATCCCAATAGGACACCCAAGTGACGTATTGAATCTTAAGCAAGTCGAGGCCCCATAGTTCGGTATGCTTGCATGACTCTACCCACCTATGCCAGATAACTCCGGTTCCCTCCCAGTACCGACCAACCAACCAACCAAAACCGCTGATTCCCGCGTATTGAAGCTTAAGCAAGCCACGATCCTCTAATTCAGTATGCTTGCATGAGTCTGCCCACCGACGCCAGATAACCCCAGTTCCCTCCAAGTACCGATCTACCGTTGCAACTCAGGCTCCCCCCACCTGCAATTTCGTCCTCAACCCCACTGTCCTCGACCCCGTTTCTGCCCTCCCCTTAGGTCTGCTTCCTTCACCGTCAACTGCCGTCGCAGCTACCACAATAAACCCTCACAGGTAGAGCCGTGCCGCCGTGTGATATCGTCGATTTTCGACGAACAACCCAAATCGCCCACGCGAAGGGTACAGACCACAACCAAGCCAAACTCTAGTTTTGTTTCAACAATTCTTAGTTGAGGCCTAAAAAAGTTAGTATCATAGTTAAAATTAGGGATAATTCCATGTCAATACCCCAACTTTGCCTCATTTTCAAATTAGTATCCTTAAGTTTGAAAAGTTTTTTGCCGGTACCTCAAGTTTAATTAATTGCAGATAAGTACCTAATTTGTTATGAAAAGACTAAATGCCCCTAATGCTTATAATAATAATAATAATAATAATAATAATAATAATAATAATAATTAATATTATATTGAAACTTTTGAATTTAATAACTCTCTCATACGACCTTCGTTTCGGGCTCATAGTATATCAAATCGAAGAAAATCGGAAGATAAACAACTTTGAAGAATATTAATAATTAAATAATTTTTATATTAATAATTAAATAATTATAAATGATTTTTATAATTTGTATTAATAATACAAATTTCGGGCTCCTAGTTTATCAAATCTTCATTCTATGATTATTACACTCAAGTTAATTGATATAGTTTGTAAAAGGTCCAAAATGATCTTCATGCATACATTTCAAATAATATCTTCATAAATATTAAAAGACTGTTTTACCCTAATTTGAATAACAACCTTGCATATATAACTCTTTTAGAGACCTTTGCGACCAAAATAAACATACTCATGAGAACTGAACTTGGTTCAAGTAAGATATCAGGGTAAGACATATTATCATTTACATAAACAACATAACAATGCAAGAGCCAAATTATATTTATTGTTTAGTCCACATCTTTTGTATACGTATCAAAATGGGATAATGACATGAGGTTACACCTCACTTTTCAAAATCAGTACCCCAACTTTAAAACTTTCATTTAGGGTACCTGAAGATTTTACAAACGACATTTAACCCAACTTATGTTAAAATTAACTGAATTAATTTGTTAAAAAGTCTAAAGTACCCTCAATAGTTCTTATTTGAAATAAGATTAGTCTGACTGGTTCAATATTGGTTTGAATAGTTCAAAACTGGTTTGACCAGATCAAATTAAAAATTATTATTTTTATATAATTAATGATTATTTCAACTTTTAATAATTAAAATAATAACTAATTAATAATAATTAAAATTCACTATTTTTATTTAATAAATAATAATTACGCCTTCAAAAAATATAAAAATTACAAATTTTTAATGGTTAAAATGATATCAATAAATAATTATATTAATTAAAAATAAACGTGAAAGGACCATTTTGTCCTCGAACAACAGATGAAAGTAAATAGTGAAATCCTCTTGTTCAGTTCATGATTCGTTGATGCTTCCATGTAAACAACCGCACATAAATAGCAAAAAAAAAAAATCAATCACCGATCAACGAAACACATCTGAAATCAATGTAAACTCCGAGAAGAAGACTAGGGATTTGAATTTAGCCACGCATCATAGGAACAGGTCGAAGAGGTTCTGGAGCCACGCGATGGAGAGGATGGGCTCGAATCGCTCAAATCAGAACCGTCGATGTTCCCGGACTCAAATACAGAGCCGAGACAAATTGATGGAAACTTTGATTGATGTTCAAATTGATAGAAACTCATCAACTCCTTGATTCCAACAGTTACAAATTGATGTTCAAAATTCGAAAAGTTACAAATTGATGTCACCGATTCAACCGATGTTCTCGATTTAATCTTCATTGGCATGCATTTCATTCTCTTGAATGAATAGATTATGAGAACATGGATTTATGTTTCAACCTCTTCATTTTTCATTTAATTTGAATTGGTTTAAGGTTTTCAATGGTTGAAGACATAATGAGTATAAATAGATGATCGCATCTCTTCTCTTTTAACTTAGAACATGAGTTCTTCTTCTTCTTCTCTATCTCCGGTTTCAAGTCATTGTTAAGTTGGAGATAGATAATTGAAATACATAAGTTCAAGTTCGTCAGAGTTCGAAATCGTTGTATCTTGTAAAGTGTACGCTCATACTTTAAGTAAAATGTTCATACATGCCTCGACTATTTATCGAGTTTGTATCTATTGTCATGTAAATGTTCATGTATGTTAAAATCCACAATTGAGTAAAAATCCCACATTTGAAGTGTATAAGGTGGAAATAGAGGTTCTATACACATTAAAGTCAAGATCTACTAACTAGTCTTTTGGGTGTATCCACCTTAATAAAGTCCCAGATTTTCCTTAACATATATCATTTACATTTGTAATTTTATTACTTCTCGTAATTTTTTAATATTATTGTATAAAATCTAACCTAAACAACCACTAAGTGTGGAGACTGACAGTGCAATTGAGTTATATTCTGTCACACAAAACCTTCGAATGAAAGAAAAATTATATAACAATCGGAACGCAGTCATCAAAATCAAGAAGAAAAAAATCATTATTCGACAATCATGATCTGGAGAGAGTGTTTATTATATTTATATCATAATTAAGATCAATCCTTGCATTTGGGAAAAGAAAAAAAATCGATCTCTACTACGTACACACAAATATATATGTCCAACGCAAACCAAATTAACATGAAACCGAACGTGAAAATTATAGCTCTATTTTCTTGATCTTTCTCATATCCTTTATTTGAATAAATATATATTCTTTGCCTTGTCTAGTACTCTCCCTGCAAAATAGAGAAAAAAAGTGTTATATCCTTATCATTTAGAGGGAAAAACAAAATCAGAGAGCTTATATGTGAATAATAAAATTGCGGGTTTAGTGCGGACTTTATCGCGAAGTCTAAAAGAATCATTTATATTCATAACATTGAATTATTTATATATTTGATCGAGTTTTATAATTAAAATTTAATGTTATCAGTAGTTCTGTGAGTTTTTGTTTTCAATATGGACTTCATATTTTAAAGTGTCATTTACATGTAACGTAGTACGTCAGGTACATTGCTTTGCTACCTCGTGGATTTTTGCAGGTCATGACGGTACTAAAAAACTCGAACGTTAAAATGTGATTGATTTAATATATTTTTCTTCACCAGCCATGTGGTTTGATATGCAAAGAGTAGAGTAAAAGGTTGTACCTTGGATTTGCTTGCATATAATTTCATAAGTAGCTAGTGATGGTAAGGAGGAGGGGGTGATGCATAGATGTAGTGGTTGGGTGGTGACTTATTGTAATGACTTGTAGGTGGTGGAGACTTGTACTCATAATGCTCCTTGTGAGGTGATGGTGGTGGAGACTTGTGCTTGTAATTATGCTCCTTATGAGGTGATGGTGGTGGAGACTTGTACTTGTAATTATGCTCCTTATGAGGTGGTGGAGACTTGTGCTTGTAATGCTCCTTTGGAGGTTGAGGAGACTTGTGCTCATGATGCTCCTTTGGAGGTTGAGGAGGAGACTTGTGCTCATGATCATGGTCATGGTGCTCCTTTGGAGGTGGTGGAGACTTGTAGTGGTAGTGCTCCTTAGGAGGAGGAGAAGGAGGATTGTAGTGTTCTTTTTCCTTGGGAGGAGGAGGAGATATATAAGGGTATTGGGCTTGTGATGGGAAGGTGAAGGAGGAGACAATTGTGAGCACCACAAGAGTGACTATATTTTGAGAGCTCATGACTTGTGAACACACCATTTTCACTTCATTGTATGGAGAAAACAAGCCCTCCCTTTATAGAGATTTGGAATTAACCTTTTTAACCCTACAATAATCGCAGTAAAATTTACTCCAAAGAAGTTACATGTAATTAATTAATAAGAAAATAAATTATAAGAGGTGACCAAGCTTTTGACCCATATGGAGTATAACATAACATTTCTGATGGCCCTATTTGCACTTAAACTCATGTATTGAGTAATTTGCAATTAGGGTAGAAAACCATTTTTTATTTTAAAATCCAACCATGTTGTTTATATTTAAACTGCATATATTATTTCAATTATATTTATAGTTTTTAGTTATAAACCATTAGAACTATGTCCAACTACCAGGTTCATAAACAAGTGCACATGTTTTTCTAAGTAATTTTTTTTGTAATTCACGGGATGAGCCGGTCGAATCCACATGGATCAAAGGTGTGCATTGGAGTTTTAGATTCTTCATTATGGTTTGTTTGGTTTTTGTTGTTTTGGTGTTTTTCTATTTAAAAGATGATAAACATAAATAAATACATAATTTTGTTGGAAAAATTATTACTGATAGAGGTATAACCACATCGTATGTATACTCATGAGGTATATATAAATAACAAACATTATGAATATACATATTGGGTATAATCACAGTATGTGATGCAGGGTACGTGGCTAGGAAAAACTTATCATCAATACTCGTTGATTCTGAAGAATACTAAAGGTGATAGATTTGACGGAAACCTCGATTTTTTTTATTAAACTTCAAAACTAAATAACTAGAAACGTATAAGAGTGCTTAAATAGGCAAAACATACCCAAATCCTAATTGTAGAAAAGAAAATCCTAAACTTATTGGAAAATGAAATAAATTATTGAAATTGCAAAAACTGCCAGGAACTTAAGAAACTTCAATTTTGACCCTCTAGATCTAGATGATCTCCAATGGCCGAAAAACACTAGTTTTTTGTCCAAATATGACACTTTCGTGGTAACTCTAATTGTTCTAATTTATGCATACCGACTTCCTCGACCGCATCGCATCAGTATGAATGTATTCATGGTGTGACATTTGTTTATTGGAACTTCTAGTCTTAAGACTCATAACTTAATCGCTGGAAACTTCTTGATATAAGAATATTAATATATACATGCGTTTCACACATCAACTGTTAAGATATCTCAAGTATTCGAACAATGCATGAACTTCAAGTTCACAAATATTGCACATGCCAAAATTTGAATAAAGTGACGACTCTTCTCTCATTTACTTATTCAGTACATTCTTTGCTATTACCTACATAAATTGTGGGATATTGGAATACGAGCAAAATAAATATTCGTTCATACTCCACAATTATGTACAGATAAAAAAAACAAACCAAATTTATGTACGAGACTATGTTGCAATTCTATCCAAATCATGGGAAGATACAATATATTATTTTCTTTTTGAAAACATAAAAATGTTTTTGTTTATCCTTTTTTTGAAAAAAGCAAAAAAGGACATGCATGTTCTTGTAACAAAAGCTATGCACAATTGTGTAGTTTCCTCCAACAAGAACAAGTATATAGCTGAGCTCAAAGATATACAAATTATGTGTTGTTACAATCAAAATGAGCAATAACGAAGCGTAAACACGTTATCGACGATACAAATTTAAAGTCTTCATTTCTATAAATGTTGGAACTTCTTTGGAGCACGAAAACCCCTATATATTTTTGGCTACTACATATTTCCACTTGATGATAATATTAACTAAGTTACATAATTACTTTAATCATGTCCATATGGTAAATATTTATTAGAGTTGGTATTAGTTTCCAAAATCTATTGCGTGAGGACATAAAGAGTCCAAAGCTATATTGCATCTTAACAAGGATTAGTTTTATCACACAAGAAGATTAATTTTCTTCTTTGAAGAAAAAAGTCATTAGAAAAAGGTAATGATGATAATTAGTAATGAAAAAGATGTTTGTGGAAGTGAGTTCCATTTGTAATTGAAGGATCAGAATTGATTTCCCAACCACCTACGTCTTTCGTTAATATGTTCCTATCATCCTCTTTTTTTTATTGTTTCTGTTGCTTCACTCTTATAATGTTAATTAATAATTAAGGTGTTGGTTGAATTTTACTAGAGATAGCACTATTTTCCGTCCTCAACGGAATTTCTGAATCCGAACAAAAAGGAGGCGGAGAATTTTCGAATATGGACGTAAATAAGGCGGGGATGGGACGAGATACTCATTAAAAATATATCTTCTTAACTAAAAATTATAATCTAAATGCATATTCGATAAAAAAAATAATATATATTTTATTTAAAAATATTTATAATACATATTTATTAATAAAATATTTTAAGTATATATTTTATTGAAATAATAGTTTTTAAAAATATATCTTTTGAAACTAGAAAACGGGAAATCTATGAATTCGACGGGAAACTTTTGCCCCATTTTTAACTGGGACGGGTTTTGTCAAATCTGCCCCGTTGTCATCCCTATATTTTTGCTTCTGGGTGCGCTCCTCTACAAATTATGTTTCAAATACTAACCTACAAACTATCGGTTAAATCTCCCTTTCATCATACAAATAATTCACGTAAATCTACAACGAGCAAATTAGTCAATAGATTAAATGATTACAACTGAAACAATTGATCTTAATTTATTAAAACACGTTTTATTTTTCTGAAACATGTTTTATTTTTTCAGCATTGTAACGAGATGCTAAAGTCATTGTAATGAGGGGAGATTTGTAATGAGGATCTGTGTTCCATATACTACAGTCAATGGATAAACCATGATGGAGGAAAGGTGCAACAAATGTGCTGGGTCAAAAGATCAAAATAAAATATGTCCCTAAATATCTTAAATATCTTATCGTGTAGTCTAAAATTGATTTGTATTTGAAACATAAGTTTGTAGTTGATTATATCTTTTTTAACTTATACTTGTCTAAATTTTATTGATGTCATTTCTAAAAACACGTACTTGAAGGTGAAGATGGACCGAGTTTGAATAAAATTTTAAGTCCAAAATAAGTTTAAGGTTGGGTTAAGATGAGATGCAATCCGCTAGAAACCATGTTTCAAATAGGTACAAAGGGACCACTGTCATCCGTTGGATGCAATCTCATCAATGGTTTCCATTATTTAACCCCATTATTACAAAAAATAATCAAATACTACCCATAAGGGTATATAGGTAAAATCAACATATAATAAATTTGGGCTACTCTCCCAGCTCTCCTCTCTCAAACACGCCGAGCACTCCCTCTCCTCCATCCAATCCTCGGTCTCCTCCCTTATCTCTGTCCTTCATCCTATCCGCCGCGGCTCCGGCGAGTCTCTGCCGAATCGTAGAACCGATCATCGCCACGGCTCCTCCATAACTGAAGATAGGACCCCAACATCTCGATCGGCAGCGACGAGGGCTCGAAACCGTGAATCGGCAAGAGAATGGCTCGAATTATGGAGATTTCAGAGGCGGGAATGTGAAGAGAATCGCTCCGCAACTCTGATTGGGACAGAGAGATAGAGGGATTTAGATGTGGAATATCTTTTTCGAATGAAAATCACCGTCATTTTCATTTATTTGAAGGAGTCAATTATGAATTTCATATGGGAAATTAGAAACAATGAAAATCTGAAAACTTTTCATATAACTGAAAATCTGAAAGTCTTTTATATAACTCAAAACCTGAAAGCCTTGCATATAACTGAAAACATGTCCAAACAATGAAAAACTACATTCGAACATGTTTTCTGAGATACATTTCATGAAATTCAAATGTATCAACTCATAAACAATTCAGATCAAGGCGTTGGACCGCTCGAAGGAGTGTCCAGATCTGGACCCACGAATTTCATATGAGAAATTGGAAACAATAAAAATCTAAAAACCTTTCATATAAATGAAAACCTAAAAGCCTTTTATATAACTGAAAACCTAAAAATCTTTCATATAATTGAATACATGTCCAAACAATAAAGAACTACATTCGAACATGTTTTTTGAGATATATTTCATGAAATTCAAACCAAAATCATTATTGGACAGTCATGATTTGGAGAGAGTGTTTATTATATTTATATCATAATTAAGATCAATCCTTGCATTTGGGAAAAGAAAAAAATCGATCTATGTCCAACGCAAACCAAATTAACATGAAACCGAACGTGAAAATTATAGCTCTATTTTCTTGATCTTTCTCATATCCTTTATTTGAATAAATATATACCCTTTGCCTTGTTTTGTACTCTCCCTGCAAAATAGAGTTAATAAATGTGTTATATCCTTAATTATCATTTAGAGGGAAAGATATAATTAGAGAGCTTATATGTACATAGATTGAATAATAAAATTGTGGGTTTAATGCGGACTTTATCGTGAAGTCTGAAAGAATAATTTATAATCATAACATCGAATTATTTATATATTTGATCGAGTTTTATAATTAAAATTTAATGTTATTAATAGTTATGTGAGTTTTTGTTTTCTTTATATACATACAATATGGACTTCATATTTTAAAGTGGCTATGACATGCAACGTAGTACGTCAGGTAACAAGGACTCCCCTAGTGTAACGAGGGTTTCGGGTATTTTTCTATAGGAAAACACTAATACTCGTCGGGGGAGTAGTGTAACGAGGGGTCCCCTGGTGTAACGAGGGTTTCGAGTATTTTTCTATAGGAAAACACTAATACCCGTCGGGGGAGTGGTGTAACGAGGGGTCCCCTGGTGTAACGAGGGTTTCGAGTATTTTTCTATAGGAAAACACTAATACCCGTCGGGGAAGTGGTGTAACGAGGGTTTTCAGTTATATGAAAGGCGTTCAGGTTTTCAGTTACAAAATATGAAAGGTTTTCATATTTTGGAAGAACCTTAATCAAAATTGTTTATGAGTTGATGCATTTGAATTTCATAAAATGTGTCTCATAAAACATTTTCGAATGTAGTTCTTCATTGTTTGGACATGTTTTTGAAGGAATTCTTTGAGGGTTCCAGACAATTAATTTCACGCCCATACAAGAAATTAACCTCAAAGTTCCATGTTTAAATACGGATCTTGCATGATCATGAATTGATCATGAGATCTAGACTAGATTAAACATTAAGTATTACCTTGAATCAAAATCTCCTTGTTACTAAATAGTATTTAGTAACCTCTAAAGATCGTCCACACAGGAAGAGCAATCCAAAGGATACTTGCAACGAACCTTGCTAGAAGATCGAAGCAAGCAAAACGGACGGAGCACGGGGAGGGGAGGGGGCCGGCCGAATCTTGGCAGGGAGAGAGAGAGAAGACGACTAGGGTTTGTAAAATAATTGCTTAATTTTCAGATCTGAAAATTTCCCTTTTATAGACCTTAATCGGGCTTTTAATTAATTAAAGGCCTTAATGGGCTTAAAGCCCAAAGCTTTTAATTAACTGTGTAGAGAAGCCCATTCTGGCTAGGCCCGGTTTAGCTAATTTAATTAAATCTATTTAATTAGATTATAATTAATTAGTCCTGCTAAACCGTTCTTGATCCCGGTTTAATCCTAAACCGAAATCGGTCTAAACCGGTTTAATCCAAAACCGGATTTTGTCTCTCTCATGATTCCTCCATATGAATCCATCCGTTTTACTCAACCTAAAGTGTGTGACCCTTTAGGCTCACGACACGTCGGCGGACTGGTAAAATTACCATTTTACCCTTTCCATCATGAGTGGCCTCTAGCAAGACATCATGATTACCCAACGCTTGTGATTATCGAGATTTCGACTTAACCTTGTCGTACATGAATCTATCCTTTTATCCTCTTGATATCTTTGACAACCACGAGGCATAGAAAAGTCATCCTCGTTCTATTGTCCTGTTTCTTGATTCTGAGTTAACTAAATTATAACTGATACTACGTATCGTCTGCATGGCCATGCTATTGTATTTCAGTTGTACTCATCAAGTGGCCTAAACTGATATCTGCTCACACGTCCGTATGA
Source organism: Geranium rotundifolium (assembly GCA_963920655.1). Classification (NCBI taxonomy): domain Eukaryota; kingdom Viridiplantae; phylum Streptophyta; class Magnoliopsida; order Geraniales; family Geraniaceae; genus Geranium; species Geranium rotundifolium. Next base: position 8,006,995 of record OY987319.1, on the reverse strand, counting down.
GGGATAAATCCTTCAGCGATCCATCTAGTCAACTTATGTAACTTGTGGTCGAGCCAATCACAGCCATTATTGTAACCCTTTTACAGGAGACGTTAGATTGAGTCAAACTCGTCACTCATTACATATTGACCTCGATGGTCCTTCGGTCTGAGGATGTGATTTCATGATCCGACATATGAGTATGTTCATGACTGTGTCTATGTAACATACTCATGATTCAGGTCGTCCTATATCACCCCTGACTGGTGATACTATGACCTAACTCTGGCCCCCTTCTGGCCATGATCAGTAGAGCGTGATCATTTAGAGTTAGCCTCATACCGATCGCTTCTTATGAAGCTATTCTAATCGGGGACTGCTTAAGTAAGATTTTATCTGATCTGTAGATCTACTATTATGTGTTGACACATCAATGATACAAATCAAATCATACTTAAGATATTACTCAACACTTAGTAATATGAATGCCGATTTTTATTCAACGAATAATCTTTATTACAAGATTAGATTGAAAATACATTGTGCTAGGGCACAAAACCCAACAGTCTCCCACTTGCCCTAGACCCAATTGGTATTCCAATCTAAACCCATTCCCTTGACATGTTCCTCATGCTTAGGCTGCGGTAGCGCCTTGGTTAAGGGGTCAGCTAGATTATCATGCGTTGAAATGTAGCTTATCTCTACTTCGCCTTTATCAACCATCTCTCTGATGATGTGATACTTTCTCTCGAAGTGCTTGGTCCTGTTGTGAAATCTGGGCTCTTTAGCAAGTGCTACAGCCCCCGTGTTGTCACAACATAAGTTCCCAGGATCAGACGTTCGCGGCAGTACATCTAATCCACTCAAGAAGCTTCTGACCCACGCCGACTAGCGTCAACATATCCAGTGACGCTTAGTTCTCTTTCTATCCCGCCATACACTAAGAATGCGTCCTTTGTTCTCCTCAGATACTTGAGGATACACTTGACGTCAGTCCAGTGATGTTGGCCTGGGTTAGACTGAAATCTGCTGGCATAACTGAGGTCAAACGATACGTTATGCCTCGTACAGATCATGGCATACATGATGGATCCCACTGTCGAAGCATATGGGATTCCCTCCATCTTCTTAAGCTCATCAGGTGTTTTAGGACACTGATTATTGCTGAGCTTGATGTCATGTCTTACCGGGAGGTTCCCTTTCTTAGAGTCAAGCATTGAGAATCTTCTCAACACCTTATCTATATAAGTGCTCTGACTTAGACCTAATATTCTCTTGGATCGATCTCTGTAGATCCTGATCCCCTGAATGTAAGCGGCCTCTCCTAAGTCCTTCATGGAAAAACACTTCCCTAACCAAGCTTTGGTCTCAAGCAAGGTTGGGACGTTATTTCCCATGATTAGTATATCATCGACATACAGCACCAGGAACACTATGTTACTCCCACTCCTCTTCTTGTAGATACAAGGTTCATCTGGATTTCTGATGAACCCGAACTCTTTTACGGCTTCGTCGAAGCGTAAGTTCCAACTCCTGGAAGCTTGCTTCAATCCATAAATGGATCGTTGCAGCTTACACACCTTTTCGGGATATTTAGGGTCGACAAAACCTTCTGGCTGGGTCATATAGACATCCTCCTGCAAATTCCCGTTAAGGAATGCGGTTTTGACGTCCATTTGCCATATCTCGTAATCGAAATATGCTGCAATGGCTAACATTATCTGAATTGACTTAATCATAGCTACTGGCGAAAAAGTCTCATCATAGTCCATACCTTGGATTTGACGATAACCTTTAGCAACCAATCTTGCTTTGTAAGTCTGAGGCTTTCCGTCCATATCTGTCTTTAACTTAAATATCCACTTGCAACCTATGGGTTTTATCCCAGGTGTGCTATCTACTAAGTTCCATACCTGATTATCTTTCATGGACTTCATTTCCTCATCCATGGCATTCTGCCATTCTTTTGAGTTGGGACTGGCCAAGGCTTGCTGAACTGTTGCGGGATCATCCTGATCTACAACTATCAAGTCATTACCCTCTGTGGCTAAGAAGCCATATCTGACTGGGTTTTGACGAGATCTTTCAGACCTCCTTGGTCCTACAGGAGTTTCTGTTGGAATAGGACTTGGATCATTTACCTCATCGGGTACCTCTACAATATCTGCTGGCTGTTCTGTGTTTTCTCGAATTTCTTCAAGAAGCACAAGACTCCCACTGGGTTTCTTGGACAAGAATTCTCTTTCCAAGAAAACCCCACCTCGAGCAACAAAGACTTTGTTTTCCTCGGGTTTGTAGAAGTAGTACCCCATGGTTCCTTTGGGGTACCCTACAAAGACACACTTATCTGCCTTGGGTTCGAGTTTATCACCAAGCAACCGCTTGACGTAAACGTCGCACCCCAGATCTTGAGGAAAGACAACTTGGGAGCTTTCCCTTGCCAAGCCTCAAATGGAGTGGTTTCCACTGCCTTTGTAGGTACTCGATTCAATATGAATGCGGCTGTTTCTAGGGCATGGCCCCAGAAAGATACTAGAAGGTCGGCGTGACTCATCATGGAACGAACCATGTCTAGCAGGGTTCTGTTCCTCCATTCGGAAACACCATTCATCTGAGGGGTTCCTGGCGGGGTTAATTCTGAGAGTATACCGTTATCCTTCAGGTGACTGAGAAACTCTTGATCTAAGTACTCGCCACCTCGATCGGAACGAAGTGCCTTTATACTTTTACCAAGTTGGTTCTGTACTTCATTCTGGAATTCTTTGAATTTATTAAAGGACTCCGACTTATGTCTCATTAAATAGACATACCCGTACCTACTGAAATCGTCGGTAAAGGTTATGAAGTATCTGAAACCTCTCCTGGCTTGTGTACTCATGGGCCCACATACGTCTGAATGTATTAGGCCCAAGAGATCACTTGCCCTTTCACCTAAGCCGCCAAAAGGCGCTTTTGTCATCTTGCCCATAATGCAAGATTCGCATCTCTCGATTGGTGTGAATTCAAACGGGCTTAAGAGCCCACACTTATGAAGTGTCGAGACGCGTTTCTCGCCTATGTGGCCAAGACGACAATGCCACATCACTGTCTGGTTTGAGTCATCCGACTTTAACCTCTTATTTACGTTATAGTTTGAACTGTAGTTAGTGTTATCAATATTTAAAATATATAATCCACCAACCATAGATGCAGTGTCGTAAACGATATTATTTCTTGATAAAGTAAATAATCCATTCTCTATGGCAAATACAAAACCAAGCTTGTCCAAACTGGACACTGAAATAATATTCTTACAAAACGTAGGTACACATAAGACATCGTCCAAAACTAGTACAAGCCCTGTGGGCATCCTAAGACTAACAGAATCGACAGCCGTCGTTGACACCGAACTGTTGTCTCCGACTCTCAGATCCCGCTCGCCTTTCCCAAGGAGCTTTCTACTTTCCAGAACCTGCAGATTAACACAAATGTGAGATTCTGCTCCGGTATCAACTACCCATGTATCTGAGAAAGTAGCGTTGAGATTATACTCAACAACGTAAATACCTGATCCAGGTCCTGAAGGGTGTCCTCCCTTCGGCAAGCTCTTCACATAATCCTTGTGCTGCCTGCAATCCTTCTTCCAATGACCTGGCTGCTGGCAGTAGTAACAGACCACCTCTGAGGCCGAAGAGCTCCCTTCGGTTCTATGAACCGCTTGGATTCTCGGACCTCTAGGTGCCCTTATTTGCCCAGCTAGGTGCATTGGCGCCTTACCCTTACCTGACACTGCTGGTGCCTTGCCCTCGTTGGGTTGTCCTGGTGACTTGGTATTAGGTTTGCCAGCTCTTTTGAAGCTGACAGCCTTATCGACCATCATGACCTCAGGGGTTTTGCCCTTGAGGTCTTTCTCTGCTGTCACCAACATTCCATGAAGTTCCTTGATGGTCTTTTCCATATTATGGAGATTGTAATTTGTGATCACATCTCCATAAGCCTTTGGAAGTGACATCAGGACTATGTCTGATTTTAGCTGCTCTGTGAACTTATGACCTAGACTGGCCAAGCGATCAAAGAGCCACTTCATCTTAAGGACATGTGGGCTAACTACCTCTCCAGCGTTGAGTCTGCAATAGAATACTTCCCTAAGAGTGTCGTATCTTTCGACACGGGCATTCTTTTGGTAGTATATCTTGATTTCCTCCATCATCTCCTGGGGTTCTCTCATGAGATGCATGAACTGGTCTTGGGTCTCATTTTCCATGGACCCGACCATGAGGATGCCAACGTCTTGTCGATCGCTTTTGTATTTCTCAAAAGCATTCTTATCGGCATCGCTGGCATCATCAGCAGGCTCTACTAAAGGCTTGTCTGTAAGGATATACTCCTGTCTGTCATACTGAAGTGCAAGCTTCAGGTTCCTCTCCCATTGCAGGAAGTTGGTCCCAGTCAGCCTGTTATTCGACATAAGAGACTTTAAGGCTTCACTGCCAGAACGTGTTGCTTTGGGTAGCGAGGTTGCCATCTAATCTATACATGAAAACAAACTCGATCAGATTCTTAATTAAGTTGAAGTAAGAGACACTTGACTATGAATATTTCTTATTCTTGTGTCTGAATCTAAACCAAGATCTCCGCATACCCAAAACTAAAGTGAGTTAATCTCATCGCCCCAGTTTTGGACATTGGAGTAGGACAATCCAGTCCTTTCACAATTCCATGTGATTCTTGGCTAGGGCTTATACATTGTGTGTATACGACATTGCCCTATATCTGATACCCTGGCTCAGATCATCTGAGAATCGCAGCCAAGTCAACCAATTTTCAACGCATGGTCCAATCTGCATGACTACTACGCTAATGCGCACGCACCCATGCAAACTGGTCCATCTTCTATTAGAACCCTTTCTCATGGATCCACGTTAATCGTATCTACCCATGAGTCCGAGAGCTAATCGAAGTGATGAAAAGTGGGCGGTATCTAGCTTGACTTGAAATTATTTGCCTTTAAATATTCATTATCACTGATCATAATTTGATCTTAATATGAATTTACCATCTACAAATCCATGTAGAGATAATTTCAATTCCGGTTTACATGTGCGTGATTGACTGATTTATTAATCTTTACACATGTGGGTGATGATCTAATTAACATGAACCTATGAAAATTAAATCACACATCCATCCATACATTCATAAACATAAATGTAAATTTGCTTTAGCTAGCCCGCTAACCCTACTGGAATAAACTAGAACCTATACTAGGTCTCGTCTTTCCTCATTCTCCTGGACTCCCACTGGCTCCACGCCTCCTCGGGATTACCGTCCTTCTCTTCGGTTTTATTGTCTTGGGACTTTGTAATTACATTTAATTTAAATAAAATAAATGATGTGACACGCAGGTCACTAATAAATTACAACCCATAAGCAACTCGCAGGTTGCAAACCGAAATTAAATCCTAAATTCGGGCTAACTTAGCAATCATGTTGCAAACACCGTGTTATCAAACAATCATGTTATCAAACAAGCATGTTATCAAGCAAGCATATTAATTCCAATTTTATCTTAATTTAAATCATAAAATACGGTTTATTTAAACCGGTTAATTTCTGAATTAAATCGGTTCACGCGCTGGTTTATCAAAACCGAACCGGTCTGAAATTTTAATTAATATTTGCTGAAAAATTTCTGGATTTTTCTGGGTCGGATCTGATCCAAATCCATCTAGTTTGGCCGAACCAAAATTGACCCGAGGGCCAATTTTGGTTTGGCCGAAACCCTAGCCGCCAGGCTAGCCGCGCCGTGGCCGGCCAGCCCGTGAGGGCTGGCCGTGGCGGGCTGCCTGGCCAGAACCGGCCGGGCCGAGGCCCTTCCCTGGTCGGAGCCGAGAGGCTCGGCCAGATCTGCCATGGGCAGATCTGGTCGGACTTCCCGGCTGGCCGATCGGCCCGTGGTTTGGCCGGGGTTAGCCTCTCGGCTAGCCTCGGCCTTCCACGGGTCTCGATCCCGATCTCGCTTGATCAAAATAATATTTTCAGCAATAAAAAAAAATTCCAGCAACTAATTCATTAACCAAAATCATAAACTTTACAGTTTTCTAATTCACAATACCGAATTAAATTGCAAAATTAAATCTAGCCTATCATGCTCGAATACAAAATCATGCATAACCAGCCTCTGATACCACTGAATTAATTCTTTGAGAGTTCCAGACAATTAATTTCATGCCCATACAAGAAATTAACCTTAAAGTTTCATGTTTAAATACGGATCTTGCATGATCATGAATTGATCATGAGATCTAGACTAGATTAAACATTAAGTATTACCTTGAATCAAAATCTCCTTGTTACTAAATAGTATTTAGTAACCTCTAAAGATCGTCCACACAGGAAGAACAATCCAAAGGATACTTGCAACGAACCTTGCTAGATGATCGAAGCAAGCAAAACGGATGGAGCACGGGGAGGGGAGGGGGCCGGCCGAATCTTGGCAGGGAGAGAGAGAGAAGACGGCTAGGGTTTGTAAAATAATTGCTTAATTTTCAGATCTGAAAATTTCCCTTTTATAGACCTTAATCGGGCTTTTAATTAATTAAAGGCCTTAATGGGCTTAAAGCCCAAAGCTTTTAATTAACTGTGTAGAGAAGCCCATTCTGGCTAGGCCCAGTTTAGCTAATTTAATTAAATCTATTTAATTAGATTATAAGTAATTAGTCCTGCTAAACCGTTCTTGATTCCAGTTTAATCCTAAACCGAAATCGGTCTAAACCGGTTTAATCCAAAACCGGATTTTGTCTCTCTCATGATTCCTCCATATGAATCCATCCGTTTTACTCAACCTAAAGTGTGTGACCCTTTAGGCTCACGACACGTCGGCGGACTGGTAAAATTACCATTTTACCCTTTCCATCATGAGTGGCCTCTAGCAAGACATCATGATTACCCAACGCTTGTGATTATCGAGATTTCGACTTAACCTTGTCGTACATGAATCTATCCTTTTATCCTCTTGATATCTTTGACAACCACGAGGCATAGAAAAGTCATCCTCGTTCTATTGTCCTGTTTCTTGATTCTGAGTTAACTAAATTATAACTGATACTACGTATCGTCTGCATGGCCATGCTATTGTATTTCAGTTGTACTCATCAAGTGGCCTAAACTGATATCTGCTCACACGTCCGTATGAGGGATAAATCCTTCAGCGATCCATCTAGTCAACTTATGTAACTTGTGGTCGAGCCAATCACAGCCATTATTGTAACCCTTTTACAGGAGACGTTAGATTGAGTCAAACTCGTCACTCATTACATATTGACCTCGATGGTCCTTCGGTCTGAGGATGTGATTTCATGATCCGACATATGAGTATGTTCATGACTGTGTCTATGTAACATACTCATGATTCGGGTCGTCCTATATCACCCCTGACTGGTGATACTATGACCTAACTCTGGCCCCCTTCTGGCCATGATCAGTAGAGCGTGATCATTTAGAGTTAGCCTCATACCGATCGCTTCTTATGAAGCTATTCTGATCGGGGACTGCTTAAGTAAGATTTTATCTGATCTGTAGATCTACTATTTTGTGTTGACACATCAATGATACAAATCAAATTATACTTAAGATATTACTACAACACTTAGTAATATGAATGCCGATTTTTATTTAACGAATAATCTTTATTACAAGATTAGATTGAAAATACATTGTGCTAGGGCACAAAACCCAACAGTTTTCAGTTATATGAAAGGTTTTTAGGTTTTCAGTTATATAAAAGGCTTTCAGGTTTTCAGATTTTTATTGTTTCCAATTTTCATATGAAATTCGTGGATCCAGATCTGGGCACTCCTTCGAACGGTCCAGCGCCATGAGCTCGTTCAATAATTTCAGTGTTGAAACACAATCATGGAGAAGAGAGGGAAGCGTCGGAGACAAGAGTAGGATTGCAAATAGATAGAGATTCAGGGACTGAAATAGAAATAAAGAAATCGAGAAATGGAGCATAGAGGATGAGAATATTACGGAGGAAGGAGAGTCGGCACTGTCGACGAGCGGCGGATCATGGCCGGCGCCGGCGGAGACGCAGAGGACGTTGAAGAGGAAGCTCGGGTCGCGGTTAAGACTGCTAAAAAATTTGTAATCGTGCTTTTAATAATATATATTTATTGCAAATGTGGTGTCCAGTAAAATTTGGACCTCGTTTTCCTTTTAGGCCCAATAATATTGAGTTGGTTTGCGATCAAGTAGTGTCCAGTAAAATTTGGATCTCTTCTAGGCCCAGTAAAGTTTGGGCCCAACTCTCATCAGTGGTGTTGATGTAACAATGAGTGTTTATGGATGGTTACTTGAATCTTATCTCAAATAAAAATGTATTTTGCAAAGCCACTTAAATTATTAAAAGTGATTGACCGTTAACTGTTTTTACAAACTTTGTTAAGTTTCAGAAACAAGGAAAACACCTCTCCATGTACTTAGAAAAATTAAAAAATATTTTTAACCATGTTTAAAAATAAGAATAAAAAACTGATATTATTATTAAAAAATCATTTTAAGTGGAAACCAATGTTTAAAAATCAAATTTTATTTTTGAGGAATTTTTTCTTAAAAAATTAATATTATAATCAATAATGATAATTTAAAAAAATCTCCAAAAATAAATTGACGACTACCCTGAACCCTGAGTACATTTAAAGAAACCATTAATTATTGGGTCAACTCATGGTAATAAAACTATAATTAAATGACAAAATTGATAGTAATTTCATCTACACTCATGTGACATTTGTATCAATATGATTAACAAAACAACACTTTATATTAAGGCTAGACAAAAGTTTCTGACATAAATATGCAATAAGAGCATAAAATTTTATGTACCGATTAAAAAGAAAGTTGATAACAACGATTTTATAAAAACATTTCTACTCTCTTTATCTTCATGACGCATCTAGAAGAAATCTACCTTTTTAGGTCAAACTCTGCCGCATCAAGGATATGCATGCAAGACATTTCACATATAGAAAATTTTGTTGTTCACACAATTTATATCAATTATAGTCAAAGATGAACTCAGAAAATAGTCAAACTCATGTTCAGAATAAACTTGTATGAAACGAAGTGTGAAGAATTTGTTAAAAACGGGATTAATTCATAATGGCAAATTAAACGGTTCGAATCATTTAAACATGCATGCAATAATTAAAACAATTAAAAAATAAAAAGAACAAAAGAAATAATTATTTAATTTTTGTCCAATAAAATTAACATGACCTTGAACCGTTTTTAGTACACTGCAAAGAGGGTGTCAATATTTCATTTGAGCTCCAATGTTGTAAGTTGGTCTCAGATAACTTACATTTGAGATAAAAAAATATGGTATCAATTGCCCAAATTCTCCTTCAGTCGTGAAGACGCCGAGAAGTGACACAAGTGAGTAACATAGGTGGTAAAACAAAGTTTCTCAAGAAGCTCTCATTCATCTTTATTAATATTAAAATTACTAAAATGAGTTTTCACAGAAGTACTGTCGGTGTCTAGAAATCAAGTAAGAATCTAATGATTCTTGTTATCTCCTTCCACAAAACCATAACTATAGGCATTATCATTCTTGTGTTTCTTGCGAACATGAGAACTAATATTGCTTATTACATATCGTCACTCTTTCCTGTCACGAAAGAAACTAGACATCTCTAAAATTTACAACACGTAACTAAAAACACAAAATGAGTAAGTGTCATTTATTGAACGTGTTGAAAACCAAGAAGCAAAATGAATGACGCGACTTGTCCTTATAGGTGGAAGCTTGGAAACCAAGGCTACAATTTTTGCATAATCTGCAAACCCGATGTGCAAGAGCAAGGATGGAGTTGGTGTGTGTTGCGGTGCAGACAATAGAGCTGAGATGCAGGGGAGAAAATGAGCACAAACCCAAAAGAAAATAAGGAAAAATTAGAGATCAATTTAGATGGATTTTTTTATCATCGAATCATGAAATCCTTCTGTTCTGAATATATAAACCATGTATAGTACTTTAGGGTTTTACAAACACACGGGTAAAGCTCATATATATAAAAGAACTTATATGCACTAACAAGTCCTGATTGAAATTATGATTAGTTAACCAGGACAAGATGTCACGCACAATATCTAGATAATGTTTTTGACAACCTGTCAGTGAGCAGATACGAACAATAAAGATACAAAGCAGTAAACAACGACATGCATATGTTTACCTGGTTCGGTGCAATCTAACCTACGTCTGAGGGCACTCTGCCAGTGGAAAGGTTTCACTATAATGTAATCAGTCAAAACTGATGGGCCTATATTAAATAAGTGGAGGCCCAAAACCCATGTAGTTAGTATCCTACATAGAAAAGGAAATCCTAATTGCTTGCCTATAAATAGGAGGCATGTTATTTAATTCCGCTGCATCTAATTATTCTATCAGATTCGTTTTTCTCCCAACAAGTGGTATCAGAGGTGGTTATTTAATCGGTATCCTGTGTTAAATAATGGAAGTTAATACAAGCAGAATGTTTAGTCTGAATGGTTCAAATTATCATGTATGGAAACCCTAATTGCTTGCCTATAAATAGGAGGCAATAGAGAGAAGGAAGTAAGACCAATTCAAGAGAGAAATAGAGTGAAATTCGTGCAGAATTTTCTGCTACTTGCTAGGCCGACCAGCAAGGTTCTCGAGTCCGATCGGAGGTTGATCCACCGTTGGATCGTGCTGATTTTTGGACAGGATGTTCGGAAGACGTGGTACTACATTCTGACCGTTGAAATTTACGTTTGGAGGTCCGAGTGATTTGATACGATTTTTTGATCGTGCGTCATCGATTCGGTAAAGTTTCTCTACTCTTTCTTGTAATTGTGGTTTGAGCCAAGATTGGTTAATCTTGAGATATTGTGATCCTCTAATTGTATTTAGAGAGAATTCGTTGTACCCATTATATTGATAGTGGAGATTAAGTGGCCTCGAGGGTCCCGTGGTTTTTTCCTCTCTCGCCTTGAGGAGGTTTTCTACACTAAAATTGTGTGTGCCTATTGTGTTCTTGTTTGCTATATTTTATTAGTTTGCTTGATTCGCTCTGCTTGATAGATTCCTACGAGATTTGCACAGGTGGGGAGAATTATTTAATTCCGCTGCATCTAATTATTCTATTAGATTCGTTTTTCTCTCAACAAGTGGTATCAGAGGTGGTTATTTAATCGGTATCTTGTGTTAAATAATGAAAGCTAATACAAGCAGAATGGTTAGTCTGAATGATTCAAATTATCATGTCTGGAAAGAGAAGATGGAAGATCTTCTTTATGTGAAGGATTATTATCTGCCGGTTTTCAGTGAAGCCAAGCCTAAAAACAAATCTGATGGTGAATGAAATTTATTGCATCGTCAAGTATGTGGCTATATTAGACAGTGGGTGGATGATAATGTTTTGAATCATGTTAGTGGAGAGACACATGCACGCAGTTTATGGAGCAAGCTTGAGCAGTTATATGCTCGAAAGACTGGTAATAATAAGTTGTTCTTGATAAAACAGATGATGAGTTTGAAGTATCATGATGGGGCTCCGTTGACAGATCATCTTAATGCTTTTCAAGGAATTATTAATCAGCTTGCAGGAATGGGTATCAAGTTCGATGATGAGGTGCAGAGTTTGTGGCTTCTAGGTACATTACCGGACTCGTGGGAGACATTCAGGACGTCCTTATCTAACTCAGCTCCAGATGGTGTTATCACCATGGATTTGGCTAAGGGGAGTGCTTTGAATGAATAGATGAGGAGAAAGTCACAAGGTTCCTCTTCGCACTCAGAAGTCTTAGTGACAGAACAAAGAGGAAGGAGCAAGAGCAGAGGTCCAAAGGGTAGAGACAGAAGCAAGAGTAAGAACAGGTATACCAATGCAGAGTGTTATCACTGTGGTCTAAAGGGGCATATTAAAAAGTATTGCCGAAAGCTCAAGAGAGACAACCAACATGACAAAGAGAAAGATAAGAAGGCAAGTCATGACGATGATGTTGCTACTATTACTGAAGAGTTTCTTCTCTTGTGTGATGAAGAAGATGTTAACTTGACTTGTGATGAGACCAGTTGGGTAGTAGATAGCGGTGCCTCCATTCATGCTACAAGTCGAAAGGATCTCTTTTCATCTTATACATCTGGTGATTATGGCAATGTTAAGATGGGAAATCGAGGCATGTCAAAAGCTATTGGCATAGGAGATGTGCGATTGGAGACGAAAAACGGTACAATTCTTATTCTGAAAAATGTTAAGCATATTCCTGACATTCGTTTGAATTTGATATCAGTAGGCAAGCTAGATGATGAAGGTTTTCATCATACCTTTGGTGGTGGTTCATGGAAGCTCACTAAAGGTGTTATGGTCGTGGCTAGAGGTGAAAAGTGTGCTTCATTGTACGTGACACAAGCTAGAGTTTGTGGTGGCATTATTAATGCAGTCGAGAAAGAGAGTACAACTGAATTGTGGCACAAGAGACTTAGTCACATGAGCGAGAAGGGAATGATGGTTTTGGGAAAGAAGAATCTCCTACCGGGAATGAAAGGTGAACCGTTAGAGAAGTGTGAGCATTGCTTGGCCGGCAAGCAAACTAGAGTATCTTTCAAATCATCCCCTCCCTCGAGAAAGCTAGAGATGCTTGATTTAGTATACTATGATGTTTGTGGTCCTATGAAATCCAAGACACTTGGAGGTGGTCTCTATTTTGTGACTTTTATAGATGATCATTCAAGGAAAGTGTGGGCCTATATCTTGAAGACTAAGGATCAAGTGTGTGGTGTCTTCAAGCAGTTTCATGCCCTAGTTGAGAGACAGACTGGGAAGAAGTTAAAGTGCATGCGAACCGATAATGGAGGTGAGTATTGTGGTTCTTTTGATGATTATTGTAAGGATCAAGACATTCGACATCAAAGGACGCCTCCAAAGACGCCTCAGCTAAATGGGTTAGCTGAGAGGATGAATAGAACGCTTATTGAAAGAACGAGATGCTTACTTTCACAAGCAGGGTTACCAAGATGCTTTTGGGGTAAGGCTTTAAATACAGTGGTTCATGTATTGAATCTCACACCGTGTGTGCCTCTTGAGTTTGATGTTCCAAATGGAGTTTGGACAGGTAAAGATGTCTCCTACAATCACTTAAAGGTATTTGGATGCAAGGCATTTGTGCATATTCCAAAGGACGAAAGATTTAAGCTTGATATGAAGACTAGACCGTGCATATTCATCGGTTATGGCGAGGATGAGTTTGGGTACAGATTTTATGATCCGGTGCAGAAGAAACTTATCAGAAGCCGCGATGTGGAATTTATGGAGAATCAGGGCATCAAAGATATTGCGAAGTTTGAAGAAAGTGCTCCGCAATTTATAACTGACTTGATTGATTTTGATATAGTTCCTCCTACAGTTGTGCCAAGTCAAGTTGAAAATGAAGTTCATGATGACCAACAGGGTGCAGGTGATGTTGATGCTCCTACAGAGGTAGAGATGGATAATGAAGTCCATGAGCAGTTGCCAGTACCAGATGTTCCACCAATTGTTCCACTCATGAGATCTTCTAGAGATCGACAACCGTCTACAAGGTACTCAACTGATGAGTATGTGTTAGTATCTGACGGGGGAGAACCCGAAAGTTACAGTGAAGCCCTTGAAGATGAGAACAAGAAGGAGTGGATTGAAGCCATACAAGATGAGATGAAATCATTGCATGAGAATTATACTTATGAGTTGGTGAAGTTGCCGAAAGGCAAAAGAGCTTTGAAGAACAAGTGGGTTTACAGGGTGAAGCAAGAAGAAAATACTTCACGTTCCCGATACAAAGCTAGATTGGTTGTCAAGGGTTTCAGCCAGAGGAAAGGTATTGACTTTGATGAAATATTTTCTCCTGTTGTTAAGATGTCATCCATTCGGGTGGTTCTTGGTTTAGCAGCTAGTCTTGATTTAGAGGTTGAGCAGATGGATGTGAAGACTGCATTTCTCCATGGTGACTTAGATAAGGAGATTTATATGGAGCAACCAGAGAGTTTCAAAGTAAAGGGAAAAGAGGACTATGTGTGCAAGCTTCAGAAAAGCTTGTATGGCTTGAAGCAAGCACCAAGGCAATGGTACAAGAAATTTGAGTCAGTCATGGGTGAGCAAGGCTACCAAAAGACGAAATCTGACCACTGTGTTTTTGTGCAGAAATTCTTGTAGGGCCGAAACGTGTCGTGCAAAACGTCACGTCCAGGATAAGATCCCTCGCGCAAGCGTACGCGATCACAAGTAATATATTTATAGACCGGCAAGTAACCGGGTCGATCCGCAGGGACTAATGAAGGTTTTCGGTCGATTGTGTGATTGTGCTAACAAACTCTAAGCTACGACTAATATTTTTGGTCTTTTTTCTAATAATCGATCTAAGCAAGAGATTATGTGATGATCAACAAGTAAAGGAAACGCCTAGGGTGCTAGACATGCAATTCATAGTTTACGACAACGACTCACGAGTGCTTCGGTGATGTAGATGTGACCTATATCTTAATTTGACAACTCCGCCTCTCGACATTGGAGTTGTCCTAGTCTCGAGTCACTCCTTGCCCTCTCGGGTTTGTAGTCACTCGAGACCGCATTTGTCCGACATTGATTGGTCGAATGTTAATCCGGGGAGTCCCCGCTCGGCGTCGATCCCCTAACACTTTGTGATGTCTAGGTTCGGGACTATCCGTCTCTCTCGAGAACGGTCTAGCCCCTAAACATGCCTACTATGTCGGCTAAGTGTTCCGTCGGGGTCGCGGAACATGGTTCCGAGCCCCTAACAATTGGTGTCAACTAGGATTAAAACCCTAGCATACAATCCAACAAGCCTCTCTAGCAAACATGGATGAAAAATATAAAACATCACATACATCTAAGTCATCCTAAAAATCGCTCATCACATATCATAATCTATGCATCACATTGTCTAGCACCCATGGCTAAGGGGTTTAGCCCTCAACCATGGTGCTCATGTCTAAAATCATCATACAAATCATGTGCATAAATTCAAGGAAACTAGAAATGAAAACAAGTTTGCACAAATTTAAAGCAAGAGAGAAATAGAAGTGCTCATGTGTCTTCCACTTTGCTACAATCCCCCACTTGAGTGGTATCTTCTTCACACTTCAAGTTGAGAAGGTAGATCCATCCATCTCTTGACTCCAAATCTTCAAGCTTCTTGGCTCTCCAATGGTAGTCAAGGCTAGGAGCTAGATGGAGGCAAGGTAGGAACTTGGTAGGTGAAGTGATGGAGTGTAGGGGTCCTTCCAAAAATGAGCTAGGGTTTCCTTTTGTCTGATTTCGAACTCCAATCCGCTAGGCAATTCGGACCAGATTGCCTGGCGGATTGCACTTCTGATCGTTCAGGTCCTCTAGGCAATCCGGACCGGATTGCCTGGAGGACCTGAGACAATTGTCTCAGGTTTCAATCCGCCAGGCAATCCGGTTCAGGTCCTCTAGGCAATCCGGACCGGATTGCCTGGAGGACCTGAGACAATTGTCTCAGGTTTCAATCCGCTAGGCAATCCGGACCGGATTGCCTGGCGGATTTGCTCTCTGCCCGCTTCCTTTCCTTGCTTGCTCACTCCGAAATGCCCTCCTTGCTCGATCCTAATTTATGCTCCAAGATTCCACGCATCTACACAATCACATTCAAATCTCTCGCAGCATCAAAATGCTCTTTTTATCTCCAAAACAAGCATAAATTTAAGACTTCAACCTAAAAGTTGTGGGCGAAATGTGTCGAAATGACAACCTTTCGGACCCACAACAATTCTCTGATGATGATTTTATCATACTATTGCTATATGTTGATGATATGCTGATTGTTGGCAAGAATGTCTCCAGAGTTGAGAGATTGAAGAAATAGTTGAGTCAGGTTTTTTCAATGAAGGACTTGGGTCCTGCGAAGACTATTCTTGGCATCCGAATTACTCGCGATAGAGTTGCAAAGAAGTTGCATATGTCACAAGAGCGATATATTGAAAAGGTGTTGCAAAGGTTCAATATGGACAAGGCTAAAGTGGTGAGCTCTCCTTTTGCTACTCACTTTAAGCTAAGCACACGACAGAACCCTTCTACGGAGAAGGAGATGGATGACATGGATAGAGTTCCATATGCCTCAGCAGGTAGAGGAGTTTGATGTACGCAATGGTGTGTACAAGGCCTGACATAACTCATGCAGTTGGTGTTGTGAGCCGTTTTCTGTCAAATCCGGGTAGAGAGCATTGGGATGCAGTCAAATGGATTATGAGATATCTCCGAGGTACCTCTAATTACAGACTTACTTTTGGAAATGGAGAACCAGTGCTGGTTAGCTACTCTGATTCAGATATGGCAGGAGATGTTGATAGCAGAAAATCCACCTCAGGCTATTTAATGACATTTGCAGGTGGAGCAGTTTCTTGGCAGTCAAGGCTACAAAAGTGTGTTGCACTTTCTTCTACATAAGCTGAATATATCGCAACAACTGAAGCATGTAAAGAGTTGTTGTGGATGAAGAGATTCATAGGGGAGCTCGGTTTCAAGCAGCAGCGCTATGTGGTTTACTGTGATAACCAAAGCGCGATTCACTTGAGTAAGAATTCTACGTTTCATGCAAAGTCGAAACATATTGATGTGAGATACCATTGGCTTAGAGATGCACTTGAAGACAAGTTTTTTGAGATTGAGAAAATCCACACAGATGATAATGGTTCCGATATGTTCACGAAGGCCTTACCAAGGGAGAAGCTTGATGTTTGTCGTAAGATCGCCGGGATGGCGATGCCCTCCACTTAGTTGAATAAGGGGGAGATTTGTTGGGCCTATATTAAATAAGTGGAGGCCCAAAACCCATGTAGTTAGTATCCTACATGGAAAAGGAAACCCTAATTGCTTGCCTATAAATAGGAGGCAATAGAGAGAAGGAAGTAAGACCAATTCAAGAGAGAAATAGAGTGAAATTCGTGCAGAATTTTCTGCTACTTTCTGGGCCGACCAGCAAGGTTCTTGAGTCCGATCGGAGGTCGATCCACCGTTGGATCGTGCTGATTTTTGGACAGGATGTTCGGAAGACGTGGTACTACGTTCTGACCGTTGGAATTTGCGTTTGGAGGTCCGAGTAATTTGATACGATTTTTTGATCGTGCGTCATCGATTCGGTAAAGTTTCTCTACTCTTTCTTGTAATTGTGGTTTGAGCCAAGATTGGTTAATCTTGAGATATTGTGATCCTCTAATTGTATTTAGAGAGAATTCGTTGTACCCATTATATTGATAGTGGAGATTAAGCGGCCTCGAGGGTCCCGTGGTGTTTTCCTCTCTCGCCTTGAGAAGGTTTTCCACGCTAAAATTGTGTGTGCCTATTATGTTCTTGTTTGCTATATTTTATTAGCTTGCTTGATTCGCTCTGCTTGATAGATTCCTACGAGATTTGCACAGGTGGGGAGAATTATTTAATTCCGCTGCATCTAATTATTCTATTAGATTCGTTTTTCTCCCAACAAAAACATAGAAGTATCAATAAGCATCACATAGATCAATACCCTATGCTACTATTACTAGTGCAAACCTATCTCAGGGACTCCCCTTGAATCCAATACCCTGTCTTGATTCCAGTCAACAAGCACTCACCCTGCTCTGATGTCACAAGTCGTTGTTTATACTTGCACGTGAAGCTTCAATCACGCATACACAGCAAACCCTCAATTACTCACTATTGATCTCTCAATTATTGTAATGATTCACAATGTTTTTTGTAGAACACACAACCTCTCAACCCGCCAAACCTTCACGTCTAAAAGTTATGTGTATTCACCGAAGAAGTCAACGCTGCTAAGGGTGGAGCCTCAGCTTTTATAGCAGCTACAATGAATCTGGGACGTATTAGGGTTTCCTTAAGCCTTAACGATTTAGGTTTCCTTAAGTCTTAACGATTTAGGTTTCCTAATTTCTTATCACCGAATAACTTTTTAGAGTCTCTATCACGGCAAGTATCTTTCCAGAATTGTAACCCAATCAAGACTTTCCAAACGTCTCGAACACGGTTGGAGATCTTCCAGATTCTCAATCACAGTCGATCATATTTAGGAAACTTTTCAATTCTCCGACGCACAAGATGTCGAACAAGATGTTGTGTCATAACACTTGACATCTTCCCTGACCAGTTGCTCGACATCTTCCCCAGTGCCTAAAAAATAAGCCAACCAATATCGTACAGCACTTATCTTCTTTATTCTTCGTTTCATGACCTTTTTTCATATACCACTCAAAAAGTCATCGCGAGTCTGCCGCCTCTGTAATGGTTTCATGCTAGTTTATTGATATGTTACGGTCAATTTTTCAACCGTGTATTGTCCTAACTTCTAGAGTCATTTCTTTTAAAATTCTTTGGGTTTTCGTTTATTACTTTGCTGTATTTCACTCTTCTAGAGATTATGATACAAGTATGCATTTCTGTAATTTGAAAGAGTGTTCTCTAATTTAGAAATTGACACGTGAAGGAGAGTGTAGAGACTAGAGACTAACAAAATTGTTTTTAAGACTTCATCTCGCGAATAATGGACAATTCTACTCAATTTGATATCCAACGTTTTGAGTTGAAGGGACTGTTAGAATAAATGTGAAATATATTTTAATCAACCTTAACTTGTGCATATTCCCTATTATTCTTATATTCTATTGTAATTAATTCTGATTTAGGGTATATCTAGTCCACGTATGAAAGGCTCTATTTCATTTGAATAAATAAATCAATTCAATATATCAATTTATTTCTGATCAACAACTTCATATCAAATCATTTCACCGGTCTATATTATTGAGAATATAAATTGTCACTCGAAAAAAATTGAAAAATGAAGATAATGTATGTAAGAATGAAAGAGTCAACCTCAACTGATAAGATTGAGCTTTTAGTTATAGAAACTGACCAGATATGTACGAGTCAGTTTTATATGTTATTATAGTGGGGCCGATTTGGACATGTGCTGGTGATAAGTGTTGAACTACACTGTTGTATCAAGCACTAAACTCTCGTATTTGCACTCAGTTTTCGTCCCACTTGGGTACAAAAGACCCATACTGCTGACCCTTTTGCTTCATTACCATCTCAGAAAGAAAATGTAGATTTACGAGTCAAAATAGATCACTTAAGGAAAACGGGTGACAAATCATACGTGGCGCATGGCCACGAGACCATGGCGAGAGACTGACCACCCCGTGGCCACCAACAAATACTTTGAGTCAACGGAACTGATCTAGAAGGCCTCAGACCGTGGCCACTCTCCACGATCTGTGGCCACACCATATGGCGAAAGAAGACCCACGCTCCGTGGAGGACCTAGTAACGAGAAGAACCATGGCGATTGGACACGAACCCGTGGCGACCTGAGACAACCCGTGGCACTGTCCCTGGTGGGCACAATGGTCAGTGACCACGGACCCGTGTCCATTGTCGGGGTCCGTCTCGGATGGATCCCGTGGTCATTGAACACGGGCCCATGGTTAAGGCCACGGTCTGTGGCCACGTATCAAGTCTTCCACTATGAGTCATAGGCCAATCGTGGCGCGCGAAATCCAAGGCACGAAGGTGCCACAGAATGTGGCGACCCGGCCACACCCCCGTGGCCAGTCGAAAATCAGCAGATATAAATATCCCGTCTCATTTCGTAGAGAGGGGGAGGAAAAAATGAGAAGTACTGTACCGGAGAAGATAGAACATTTCTTCCCATAAGCATTAGAGCTAATCCGAGAGCCATGCCAATCAAACTGAAGAGGAGTTGAGGAGTGCAGAATCCGGGTTTACGTCTTGTAAACGAAATCGGGTGTTATCTATCTCTATTTCCCTTCATGTTGATGTTTATGTAATGTATTTATGGTTTGTTAAATCAATGTATTGTGATAGACCTTTGTGTACAAATGACTTGTTCACTTATTCATAAACGCTTATGCTCAATTTATCACATTCATAGAATCATGGTTGGCTAAATGTTGTGATTTAGGGCTTGGATTCATATGATGAGTTAGAGGCATTTTATCGTAAATTGTGTATACAGCTCCGTGTGAGGTGTCTTTACCGTTCTTCGCTTAATGTTGCATCTCCTTAACTGCTTGATGTATGTTGTAGTTTATTAGTCTTGTTGGGAAACGGGCTTGTAAATGGATTGTTCGTTAAAGCCCAGGTTTAAATTCATCTTAGAGATAAGTGAGTTAACACGATTACAATAGCTATAGGTTCCTGAAACTGAAAGTTAGAAGAATTCACGGAGTTTAATGCTTTACAGTTTGGTTAAATCTTGACTAGGGATAGCTTGGTTGCTTTAACTATTCTTAGACCTTTACGTTACCCGGGAGGGATTTTAGGTACTTTCGGAATTCTCGTTGTCGCCCTAAGCTTAAGAATTTACCTTTATGCATGATTTACTTTCTTCTCGCCTCGAAACCATTGTATGCATTCGTTGCCTTGAATCATTGCGTCTGTTTGTTTCGACTGCTCTCGCTTGTTTATTTACTTTCCACAATTTAATTTTGTTTATCTAAACTTTTGATTCGCTGAGATTAGTCAAGAAACTTAACTTGAGTTATCAAAATCCTCGTTGTCACTTGGGTATGATAATATTGGGTCGTAATTCTACTTCCCTATATTACTTCCGACCAGTACACTGCTGAGTGTGCGAAAGAGTGTGACACATTTTTGTCGTCGACTTTTTGCCTGTCAGCGGGCGGGCCTCGCCTCTTCTTGTGGCCCCGCTCCCCTGTAAATCCAATATTATGGTTCACGTAAAGGAAGAAATAAACATGCATGAAAAAGACAAATCCTACTATGTCCAACGTGTATAATATACAAAGAAGAGTGTTGAGAATATTAAGTTCTATACGTAAAGAATTTAAAATAAAAAGGGTGTATACAAAAGAAATAGTCAAATTAACCTAACTAATGACCTTGACATTTTAATTATGAGCCTGACCCAATATATAGGACGCAATTTTACACATGCAAGACATTTCATTTTCACATATAGAAAAAATGATCCTCGTGCAATGTATATCAATCACAGTCAAAGACGAACTCAGGAAATTAGTGTGCATGAGCTCCACACAGGAAAAAAGTAAAAAACAAATGTCTAATAGTCAAACACGGAAACGAAGTCTACAGTGGCGAGCTGTAGCTTACATAGTCCCTTCCACTTCTATATAAACCAGGCCATGTTATTTTTTTTTAAAATAACCAAACAAAACTCAGAAATGAATGTCCAATTTGTTGGTACCATGAACAAAATACTCTGTTTATGCGTGCTCTTCAGTGTCGTTGCCATCGATATCTCCTCCGTGGCCTCGCCGGTGTCGGGTTTGAGAGATTGTGAATTTCCGGCCATCTTCAACTTTGGGGACTCCAACTCCGACACGGGCGGGCTGGCCGCTTCCCTGGTGGAGCCCCCGCCGCCTTATGGCCGGACCTTCTTCAACATGCCCTCCGGCAGGTTCTCCGACGGCCGCCTCGTCATCGACTTTATCGGTACTTAATTACTACTTTCCTTTGTTTTGCTTTGCTTTATTTTACATATGATTTAAGGGAATGTCGTTTTCGATTGTTTAGTGTTTCTCTTACATCAGATTCATGTTTGTTTTTGAAAAAAAATGTATTATGATTTGAAGTTTTGTTAAGGGAAAAATTAAGAAATTGTAGTGAAGCATTGATGGTGGTAGGGCCGTGAAGTTCCATGGACACTCATTTTCGTCTAACTAATTTATGATCAATCATGTTATCCATAATTGGAAAGATGGTTGAATATTTTATTTTAAATAAAAGGAAGAAAATACTAATAGTGTAGAATTAAGAAAGAAATCTGAAACTTGATGACAAAAACTCATCTCGTTGGATAAGAGCATTGGGTCATATACTGACACAAAACACTCTGTACCAAGGGCCAAGTTGTTTACTATTCGGTTTTAAATTGGTTCGGTTTGATTTTAGACCGAGCCGATTAATTTGGTTCAATTTAGTTTCGAATATGTCGGTTTTAAGTTCTGCTCGATTCAGTTTGTTATGAAATGAATTTATGAAATCCTCACCTTTTAGATCGTCTTGACTTATCGATAGTTGAACTTTTCTTGAACCGATTTTTATGAAACTCTCACATATTGAGACGATTTTGACTTATTAATATTTTACTTTCTATGTTGACCCAATAATCTCATGCCCAATTAATATGAATTGATGACTTGAAATGCGTCATGTCCAAGTTGGTCAATTTTCACATTTCGGTTCAATTCGATTTTAAACAGAACCAAGTCTTATATAAATTGTATAATTTTATAATAATAAGGCAATATTGCAAAAAAGTATCATTATAATTATGTTTTTTTTGCACAAACTCTCACTTCACTATATTTTTGCAAGAACTCTCTCTTACTTTTTGTACTGACTATGTAAATTTGTGAAAATTAATGTAAGTGTTAACTCAAACATGTTTAGGGTAGGCACTTTGGAACGGAACCGAAGATCGAATCGGAATCGAATCAAATTCGAGATCGGATAACCGAGAACCACGGGTAACAGTTCCGGTTCTAGTTCTTAAAATAAAGAACCGGGGAGTTCGGTCCTGTTCTAGACTCATGCCCATCCTTAAACGTGCTAACTCAAACGTGCAGCACCTAAGTGACATTTCCGTTAATTTTCACATATTTGCGCATAATGTACAAATTCAAACACAAGTAAAGAAGAGTTATTGCAAAAATAAACTGAATTGAGAGTTTGTACAAAAAACAATTATAATGAAATTTTTTACAATTTTCCATAATAATAATGATCAAGTGAACAATTAAAATAAAATGTTTTAAAGACTTTAACCCCTATCAGTTTGAACATTTAGATATATCGAGTTAATAGCCCTTGAGACTTCTATATCGTTTCACACATAAATTGATTTGGTTTGCAGCTGAGCATTTGGGACTTCGATTTCTGGATGCATATTTGAATGCGCTGGGAACAAACTTTAGCAACGGTGCCAATTTTGCCACAGCCGCTTCAACCATCACACTCCCTACTTCAATCATCCCCAATGGCGGCTTTAGTCCCTTCTATCTCGATGTCGAGTTCATGCAGTTCATGCGTCTCAAATCTATATCGCACAGAATCAGGCAACAAGGTACGCACAAAACTTCTATCAAGGTTGTGAGTGATGTGACAAATACATATATATATATTACGTAACAAGTATTGGGTCATTGTAACTGATATTCGTATCGACGATATTGCTGTTTAAATACGCAGGAGGTGTGTTTGCAAGTTTAATGCCAAAGGAGGAATATTTCTCAGAAGCACTCTACACATTTGACATTGGGCAGAATGACTTAGGACAAGGCTTCTTTGGTAATTTGACTATTCAACAAGTCAACGCCTCTGTGCCTAGTATAGTCAACTCCTTCTCCTCCTATGTTAAGGTATAAATTAATCAACCATATCAAACTAATCTATTGTGAGTTTGAGAAAAGTTATTTTCCGTTATCTCTCTTACTCGTGTACTTTGTAATGATCTGAATTAATAAAATTTATGCAGAGAATATACAATGCAACAGGAGGGAGGACATATTGGATACACAACACGGGACCAATTGGGTGTCTTCCGTACATATTTGTGAACCTCCCGTCTACGGACAAGGACGTCGCAGGTTGTTCCAGGCTCCACAACGAAGTCGCTCAATACTTCAACTCGAAACTCAAGGAAGCCATTGTTGAACTCAGGAAGGACCTCCCGAGTGTTTCCATCATATACGTCGACGTCTACACCCCCAAATACTCCCTATTTCTTCATCCCAAAAAATACGGTATGTGCCTTCATTTTAATCTATCAATCTTGCATACATTCTTGTCATCGATTACATGTCGTGACACTTTTGTAAAAAAAGTTGTTGGATGCTATATTAATTCATGGGAAAAAGTACAAATAACTATTCATAACTATAAGTCATTTCTATTCAATTACATTCAACTAGAATTTGAATCATTTAGCTGCACACCAAGTTTAAAAAATGTTTATAGTTAAGTTTTTGGACGAATAATCTACTTTTAGATTTTTAGATTTTCTGGGTATGAATATTAGAGTTTTAGGTCTAGAAATAATATTTTTACTTAAGGATATTTTTATATTTTCACTTTATGAAACGAAAATGGCATACAATTGATTGATAGTTATCTATAATTTTTCTTAAATACTAAGTACAAAATGGGTATTACTTTTTCTTCCAAAAAGATCAAATTTTTCCTTTTATTTTTTTTTGAAAATTGGTGCTCTTGTTAGAGTAATCGAATAATAAAGTCACTTGAAAAAGAAGATGCGGGTTTTGTTCTATTTTTAATCAGAATGAAAATTTTACCCTTTTAAAAAATTTACAGGTATTTGTAGTTAGTGATATACACATCAACGTCAACTCCTTATAGACATGTTTTTGCAATAATTGCTTCCTTTATACAAGTACAAAATGTGCATGCAGGTTTTAAGGATCCTCTAGTAGCTTGTTGCGGGTATGGGGGCGAGTACAATTACAACGGGAACGCTGGGTGCGGCGAAACCCTATCGGTCAATGGAACCTCTGTATTGGTGGGTTCGTGCGATCGCCCATCGGTTCGAGTCGTTTGGGATGGAATTCACTATACAGATGCGGCCAGCAAATTTATTTTCGACCAAATATCGACCGGAGCCTTTTCCGATCCACCCGTTCCCTTGCATCTGGCTTGCACCGCACGCCAGCCACATGACTTGAACACGAATTAGTATCGGTCTCTACATGAATTAATGTGTGTGTATAACGAACAACTATTATTATGTGTAGTAAATAAAAGTGAGCATGTCTTGGAAATAGACAAAAGGCAAAGCGATGATTTGAGTATATCTTGAATTGATGTTCTATTATTTATTTATTTTAGGGAAAAACACTTATATAATCATCGAGGTGGGACAATATTCACACTCATATATCTAACATTAGTCGTGTATTGTTTACAACAAAACAGTAAAAGACAATTAAAAGACGATCAGTTTCCCTAAAAACTAACAAGCACCAATCACAGACAACACTACCATCCCTAACCAAAACAAGACATTAACAACAACTTGGAGGTGTCTCGCTCCTCGGTCCATTTCACCCGAAGTTTTCACAACTCTACGCGATTATGCATGGACTCACATGTTTTCAAATCAAGGAAGTCAAACACCAACAAACTCAAGTCGAAATATAACCCGACCACTAGACACTCACTAACACTAAACAAACAACAAAATACCAAAAACAGCTAACATCCCATTTTATTCTCCTCCGACGCTGGAGTTCCACCCCTACACCGAGAACCCTCGATCCGAGTCATCGGCCACCTCCAACAACGTCCTCATCACCTCCCAAGGTACCAAAAATAAAAAGGAAATCACACAATAATTACAAAATCTTCAATTTATGGCATTGTATTGCATATCAAGGGATGTTGAGTCAGTGATGAGTCAGAATCAGTCATTAAAATATTAAAGCTCATAACATTCTATCAAATTGATCAACCTTTCCTTACAAATGTGAGAGTCACTTTCTTAATTTCAGAGTTGCCGCTGTGGAGAGGCTCTAATTTTTGTACAATTTGGTCTGGTAGCTAACTGTTAGCTCATTTACAAAATTAATTAAACTTTATGTTTGTATGATTTATACTTTATTATAGTTAGTCAATTATTAATGTAACGTTGATGTTTTTTTTGGTATGATTTATTTTCAAAGACCTGCTAGTTGATGCACCTTTAAAAACAAGAATGAAATGAAGACTGTCTGATGCAGGTCAACATTCTCGAATTCTCCCTAGAAGTAACGGGTTCGGAAATGCATAACCTGGCCTCGATACCGAATTCCCCTTAGTTTAGTAGCTTAACTCTTTCTACTGGCGTGTTTAAAGTTAAAAAATTGGATTCAACTTCGTCTTGTGCCAGAGCGCGCAGATTACTTGGTTGCTCCAAACCGACATAATGCGTATATTTAAATTATAAACTGAACTTATTCAAACTTCTAATTAGATAAAATATATCCCTCCAGAATAATAAATTGCTCAATGAGGAAAAGTCGATGATAATAATATCACGCCTTTTCGTTTCACCGACAGTGTACCGGCTCCAAGCAATACAAGGTACTAGTATTTAGATCCCAAATTATCAAATCCAAGGAAAATTGAGAATGAGCACTAAATTTCAGTTCGACAATCAAGCTCAGTCCATTCGAAGATTAAGATTAACGTTATCACGAAAATAGAATGAAAAGTAAGTACGAATAGAGTTTCAAATGAGAGAAGGAATTCAGAGCAATGTGATCTAAAGATATATTCAGGGTGAAGAGACCGATTAATATACAAATTGCGTATTTCGAACTAAAGAAGGCAACATGAATTTCTATGCTACCCAAAATTCCCTCTCAAACAATAGAGACTAATTCAATATAATAATCTAACTATCTCTAGCCTAGGTTTAATCAATTAAAAAACATTAAGAACTTTCGATTTGTGTAACCTATAACTATTGTACTTGCGTTATTTCCACTGTCCAAAACTTTAAAACCAAGCCATAACCGATTTAGCTCCACCTATAAAATTTGCTTCACAACCAATTTATAGATTGGTTTAGTTATCATGCAATAAACGAGAAAAAAACATTACATACAATTGATTAAGAACTCATAACTCAGCATCATATGCATACATAATCGTCAAAACGCCCATAATCTACCTTAATAATATTCTCATGCCCTTAATCAAGTAATTATCTTCTAATAGAAATGAAAAATGAATTCATCAACTAATATAACATCCATTCACAAATAACAAAAGAGACGAAAAGAAAACACCGATTTTGATAAATCTTCATTCAATCGTCATTATCTCCCCTTCCTCTCGATTCCAAACCTAACCTCTCAGAAATGTCGAAATTACAATATTCCTAAATAATCGATAGCTAGGGTTTAAGTGAAAAATTTATGAAAATATGTCGCACACTAGCTTGTAAGTCGAGCACACAACCCTATGTAGTATTGACATTCTCTTAGAATCACGTTAGGTCAAATTCCGCGGGCCACTACACGACTTCATGTATCTATACACTGGATCAACACATGCATGGCCCCATGTAAGCCTACCCGGGGCCATGCAGATTATGTTAAGGTTGGTACACAAGTAAGCCCATGACATGTAGAAGTACACAAAATAGACCTAATTCTCCTAGAAGACTCTACATAGACCAATTAGACGGCCTCCGTGTATATTTATTTACACGGGACCCACCCGAATGTACACGGCCCCATTTATATGGGCCCGTGTGCTTCTCCAAGCAGAGAGGCAAAACAAAGGGGAAGAATCAGCAGAAAACCATACCTTCAAATAGGTATCAAGGGACAAATCTCAGCCACACGATTATATGACCAACGGTGAAGATGGACGCGGTGGCATTGAGGCGTAAATAAGTCGAAGTTGTAATTTCTTTTCGTCATTTAACATATACACAGGGGTATATTTGTATTTTTGCTCCTCAAGCTTGCCTTCTTTCCTCACGCACCTCTTCTCCTCCGTCTGCAACCTCAACCTCCTCTCCCAGCTCTTCTCACTCAAACACGTCGAGCATCTCCGCCGTCCGACTCTCGATCTCCTTCGTCCGCCGGGTCCACTCCGCCGATCTCTCAGCTGTCGGGATCGTCGTCGATGTCCCCGAACGACCCTTTCGTGAGCGAGCTCGTGGCGTCGGGTCGGGGAGACAATCGGGGCTGAAGCCAGTCATGACGGTGTGGGAGAGGTTGAGGGAGATGGAGAGGGCCTGCTCTGTTGGGTTTTTGTGCCCTAGCACAATGTATTTTCAATCTAATCATGTAATAAAGATTATCAGTTGAATAAAATCGGCATTCATATTACTAAGTGTTGTAGTAATATCTTAAGTATGATTTGATTTGTATCATTGATGTGTCAACACATAATAGTAGATCTACAGGTCAGATAAAATCCTACTTAAGCAGTCCCCGATCATAACAGCTTCATAAGAAGCGATCGGTATGAGGCTAACTCTAAATGATCACGCTCTACTGATCATGGCCAGTAAGGGGCCAGAGTTAGGTCATAGTATCACCAGTCAAGGGTGATATAGGACGACCCGAATCATGAGTATGTTACATAGACGCATTCATGAACATACTCATATGTCGGATCATGAAATCACATCCTCGGACCGAAGGACCATTAAGGTCAATATGTAATGAGTGACGAGTTTGACTCAGTCTAACGTCTCCTGTAAAAGGGTTACAATAACGGCTGTGATTGGCTCGATCACGAGTTACATAAGTTGACTAGATGGATCTCTGAAGGATTTATCCCTCATACGGACGTGTGAGCAGATATCAGTTTAGGCCACTTGAAGAGTACAACTGAAATAAGATAGCATGGCCATGCAGACGATACTTAGTATCAGTTATAATTCAGTTAACTCAGAATCAAGAAACAGGACAATAGAACGAGGATGACTTGTCTATGCCTCGTGGTTATCAAAGATATCAAGAGGATAAAAGGATAGATTCATGTACGACAAGGTTAAGTCGAAATCTCGATAATCAGAAGCGTTGGGTAATCATGATGTCTTGCTAGAGGTCACTCATGATGGAAAGGGTAAAATGGTAATTTTACCAGTCCGCCGACGTGTCGTGAACCTAGAGGGTCACACACCTAAGGTTGAGTAAAACGGATGGAATCATATGGAGGAATCATGAGAGAGACAAATCTGGTTTTGGATTAAACCGGATTGGACCGATTTCGGTTTAGGATTAAACCGGAATCAAGAACGGTTTAGCAAGACTAATTAATTATAATCTAATTAAATAGATTTAATTAAATTAGCTAAACTGGGCCTAGCCAGAATGGGCTTCTCTACACAATTAATTAAAAGCTTTGGGCTTTAAGCCCATTAAGGCCTTTAATTAATTAAAAGCCCAAATAAGGTCTATAAAAGGGAAATTTTCAGATCTGAAAATAAAGCAATTATTTTACAAAACCCTAGTCGTCTTCCTCTCTCTCTCCTAGCCAGTTTCGGCCGGCCCCCCTCTCTCCTCCCCGCTCCGTCCGTTTTGCTTGCTTCGATCTTCTAGTAAGGATCGTTGTGAGTATCCCCGGATTGCTCTTCCCGTGTGGACGTTCTTTAGAGGTTACTAAATTCAATTTAGTAACAAGGAGATTTTTGATTCAAGGTAATACTAAATTTTAATCTAGTCTAGATCTCATGATCAATTCATGATCATGCAAGATCCGTATTTAAACATGGAATTTTGAGGTTAATTTCTTGTATGGGCATGAAATTAATTGTCTGGAACCCTCAAATAATTCCTTCATGCTCGACGAAGCCGGACATGGAGGGGACGGGGACGGGGCCGGACGGAACACCTGGCGCTGAACCGCCTATCCGTTCTGAATATGAAAGCCTTTCATATAACTGAAAATCTGAAAGCCTTTCATGTAACTGAAAACTTGTCCTATATAACTGAAAACCTGCAAGTCTTTCATATAACTGAAAATTTGAAAGCCTTTCATATAACTGAAAACCTGCAAGCCTTTCATATAAATGAAAACCTGTCTCATATAACTGAAAACATGTCTCATATAACTGAAAATCTGAAAGCCTTTCTTATAACTGAAAACCAGTAAACTTTTCATATAACTGAAAACTTGTCCTATATAACTGAAACTTGTCCTACATAACTGAAAACCTGCAAGCCTTTCATATAACTGAAAATTTGAAAGCCTTTCATATAACTGAAAACCTGCAAGCCTTTCATATAACTGAAAACCTGTCCCATATAACTGAAAACCTGCAAGTCTTTCATATAGCTGAAAATCTGTCCAAACAATGAAGAACTACATTCGAACAGGTTTTATGAGACACATTTCATGAAATTCAAATATATCAACTCATAAACAATTCAGATCAAGGTTTTTCCAAAATATGAAAACCTTTCATATTTTGTAACTGAAAACCTGAAAGCCTTTCATATAACTGAAAACCCTCGTTACACCAGGGGACCCCTCGTCACACCACTTCCCTGACGGGTATTAGTGTTTTCCTATAGAAAAATACTTGAAACCCTCGTTACACCAGGGGACCCCTTGTTACACCACTCCCTTGACGGGTATTAGTGTTTTCCTATAGAAAAAAACACGAAGCCCTCATTACACTAGGGGAACCCTCGTTACACCACTCCCCTGACGGGTATTAGTGTTTTCCTATAGAAAAATACTTGAAACTATCGTTACACTAGGGGACCCCACGTCACACCATTACATTTCATGAATTGTATCTCAAAAAACCTGTTCGAACGTAGTTCTTCATTTTTTTGACAGGTTTTCAGTTATATGAAAGGCTTGTAGGTTTTCAGTTACAAAATATGAAAGGCTTTCATATCTTGGAAAAACCTTGATCTGAATTGTTTATGAGTTGATACATTTGAATTTCATGAAACGTGTCTCAGAAAACCTGTTCGAATGTAGTTCTTCATTGTTTGGACAAGTTTTCAGTTATATGAAAGGTTTGCAGGTTTTCAGTTATATGAGAGGCTTTCAGGTTTTCAGTTATATGAGAGGCTTTCAGGTTTTCAGTTATATGAAAGGCTTTCAGGTTTTCAGTTTTATGAAAGGCTTTCAGATTTTCATTGTTTCCAATTTCTCATATGAAATTCGTGGATCCAGATCTGGGCACTTCTTCGAGGCGGTCCAGCGCCAGGTGTTTGGTCCGACCCCGTCCCCTCCATATCCGGCTTCGTCGAGTAGGCCCTCTCCATCTCCCCCAACCTCTCCCACACCGAATCGATGTCGCCGGAACCGAGCCTCCGGACGAACCTGAGGTCGGAGAGGAAGGGGCGCGAGGATGGGGAGGCGGATCCCATCCGTTGGATCGCGGACTGGCGAGGATTGGATGGCGGCGCGTGGGGCTTGGTTGTGGTGAAGGAGCCGTGTGCGGAGGAGGACGTGGTGGTGAGTGTGGCGGAGGAGGCGGAGCTGGACGCGGTGGAATTGAAGCTCAGGCACAATCGTGTGGAAAGGGTGAGAGAAATAGTAGATGTGATTTATGAGGCACAATTACTAGTTTACCCTTTATGAGATTTATTGAATTATTTTTTAGCTGAAATTGGTTATTATTGACAACCGTTGATGACATTGCATCCAACGGATTGTGGAGGTCTCTTTATACCTATTTGAAACATGGTTTCTAGCTGATTGCATCCTAAAACAAGAGAATTTAATGCCAAATACAGATTTCACTATTCCCATGAAGCCCTGAATCATAAATTAGAATTCGATCTTGAAGCCTTAAATCAACCCTAAATCAAAGCTTTATCGTAAATCAATCATCACATCACATGGGAGCAAATAAGTTGAAGATAAGCTTTGGTTAAACCAAAATACATGAAATTCAGTGTCAAGAGTTTGATTTTTTTTAATTTGTTTTATATATTTTAGTATGATTTTCACGTTTCAACTTTCGACAACCATTGAACAAAAATCTTCTTTTTATTTTTTTGTCCAATTCATTTGAGAGAGAAAGAAAGACGTAAAAGATATTCCAAAAATTCAGACGAAACGCGAACCAAGTTACAAGTATTGTAAGAAAAATATTTTTTTATTAAGGTAAAGTTGTAAATAATTGAAAGTCTTAAGGATATTTTAATGTTTTCAAATTAAAATTAACATCATAGCTAAAGGTGCAAAAAATTAAAATCAAGTAGCAAAGTATGACTCAAAAATTATGGCTAGCAAATTATTAATCAAGTATAAATTAGGTAGCAAATAGTGATTTATCGTTCAATTTGTATATTTGTGGTAATTATAGACTATGTTTCCAAGTTCATTAACCCAATTTAATTGAGGATGAATTAGAATACAAACTACTATTATAATACAAATATTAGAACAATTAATATCTATTAGATTAATTTCAATCAGTGGTTTAGGTTAATGACACAATTTAGTAAATGAAACAAATTACAAAAATTAAAAAGGGTATTATGGTCTATATATATATATATATATATATATATATATATATATATATATATATAACTCGTTTCACTTTTAGAAACCATACCGTATTTTGTCCGCCTCCTTCCCAGATCACTTTCTTCCCAAATTGCCTCGATTTCAATTGCCGCTTCTTCCTCGTCGTCCCTCGCAGCTTCTACCTCGCCGTCCCCTATCCAACACCGCTTCTCGTCACACCGCATCCCGATCTCGACGACGATAATTCAATGGTGGCTTCTCGTCACACCGCATCCCAATCTTGACGACGGTGATTCAAATGGTGGCTTATCGTCACACCGCATCCCGATCGGGCATCACCTCGCGACGACGCGTACTCCGATTTATTAGCGACGATCCGAACGGTGCCAACCGAAGGTGGCGATTTCCAGATGAGGCAAGAATGACGGTGACGAGGTCTCAACTCGGTAAGGGAGCTCTCGAATCGGGGTTCTCGATAGAGGCTAGAGGCAATTGTAACGGTGAAAACCAGAGGTCGGGATCGGGCTATTATGAGATTTGTCCATTTGTATTTTCTGAGTATAATCTGATGTTTGGGTTTGTGCATTTTTTTATTTTACAGATTTGTTGATATTTGCTTATTGTTTTTAATCTTAATTTTAATTTTTGATAATTCTCGTGCTTTTATATTAAGTGAAATTGAGTATGATCAGTTGTTGATTCAAAATTCAAAATATTTTTCGTTTATTGATGAAAAGTAATTAAGATGGAAATTGGTTCAATTTGTTCTCTTGTATCGATTAAAATGAAGTTTATCTGTAAATTAATGTGATTTTTATTTGTTCTCCTATTGACAGATTAATGACGAATTGACCAAATGACACGGGGAATTGAATAATGACACATGACGAATTGAAAAAATAGACCAATGACACATGACGAATTGAACAAATAGACTAATGACACATGACGGATTGAACAAATTAACCAATGACACATGACGAATTTGACAAATTGACCAATGACACATGACGAATTGAATAATGACACATGACGAATTGAACAATGACACATGTTGAATGAAACTTGACGATGAAACTGAAATTGATTTTGTAATAAATTGATGAAAGTAATTTGATTTCAGAAAGAATTTATGAACGATTCCATAAGGAAATATTATATATAATTGATTTCATGAAACTTGATTTTGTAATAAATTGATGAAAATAATTTGATTTCAGAAAGAATTTATGAAAGATTTCATAAGGAAATATTATACAATTAAGTAATTTATAAATAAAAAAGTATTATGCAATTAAGTAATTTATAAATAAGGAAATTAAATGTTTGTATAAGAATATCAATTTACCCTTCTGATGGTGTTAATTGACTAAAATAAATATACAATTAATTCATAATTACGTTAGTATACCATTGATGAGTCAGCATGAATCTCACCCATTGATTATAAGATCTAACGATTGAGATATGTTCTAACGTTTGTATGATATCACCTAGTTTGTACTCTAGTCCAACCCATTTGATTTTTTACCAATACTCTTATATTATTTTTAGTGAAAATGACACTTTTGTGCACCTAAATATAGACTTTTGACACTTTCATACCATGATTTTTTTTTTCATACTTAAATTTTTTTTGGGACAACTTACCCCTAAAATTTCAAATATACCGAAATTACCCCTGAATTGAACCAAAATTAAATCTGGTCTAATGGAGAGAACCGGCCCAATTTTTTAAAAGTGTAAAAAGACGAAATTACCCTCAACTATTCATCAAATTCTCAACTGAATGTCACCCTCTCTCCTTTCTCCATTTCTCTGTCATCTCCTCCTCCGCCGCCCCCTCCTCGTCGGCATGCTCGTCCTCATGGCCTCCCTCAACCTTGAAGCCATCGTCCTTTCGCGCTCTATCACCCCCGCCGCCGACCTCCTCCGACGACCAATCCCTGGAATTCTCCGGCCACCACCATCTCCTCCTCGAACCCCACACCCAAACCCTGTCTACCACTCCACCGTCCTCGTCGGAACCCTAACCCGCCCATAAACATCATCCGCTCACACTTGCCTCCGCTTCTCTGGCTCCGCCACCGGCTGGGAGTCTCCTGATTTGGGTCGTGAAGTGCCCAATTTGGGTTCGATTCGGTTGGGTTTGGGTTTGGCGGAGTTCCCAATTCAAAGGCTAAGAATCGTGTTTGTGGAGCCTCTAGAGTGTATCAGCCCAGTCTCGGTGGTCGCCGAAGGAGGTCGCCTCTGTCCCCGACTAGTCCTCCGTCCACCTCGCCCTCGACCTCGACGCCAGAGGGCTGCCGAAAGGGCATGAAGAAGATGATGAACAGTGAGGAGAGAGGGGCATAATTTTAATTTAATAATTTATTTTTTCCTTAAATAATTTGAAAAGACCAATATACCCTTTAATTGTGTGACAAATTTGTTATTCAATTGAGGGTAAAAAAGTAATTTCATATTTATTAAATTATGGTTGGATCTGGTTGAAATTGAACCGACTCAATTGAAAGGTAGTTTCGGTATTTTGAAATTTCTGAAGAAAATTGTCCCAAAATAAAATTCAGGCATGGAAAAAAGAGAAAAAAAAGTTAGGGTATGAAAGTGTCAAAAGTGTATATTTATGTGCACTAAAGTATCATTTTCCCTTATTTTTATTATACTTGGTAACTTACTTTAAATCTAATAAATTGGTATGTAAAAAATTTAAAATCTCCCACAGTCTAATTTTCAATATTATGCAAGTATTTGATAAATATGAAATGACTATTTTACCCTTAACTGAATAACATATTCAATGTATAATTCGAGGGCAAAGTTTTCTTTTTATGTAAAAATACAAAATAACAGAAATTTGAAAAAAACTTGTATTTTTTCAACCTCTGGCCGCTTTAGTTCGTGAGGCTCATTTTCGGGCGAGAACAACTAGTGCCTTCGTCAGAGGCTCCAGTGGGTTAGTTTCATCAAAAATCGGCGACGACGAGCTTCTCCAGGCAAATACCCACCCAAGCATCTTTGACCTCCTCGTAACTAGCTCCTCCAATCAAGTTTTCGACTTCGGCATCTTCGCCTTCCCCAACCATCTTTATAACGACGACATCCTCCATATGTATTTTAGATGTTTTCTGCTGCAATTCTATTAAGTTTAACATAAGTTATCTTAAATGCAAGAAAATACTTATAAAGTTAGAGAAGTGAACTTGAAAACAGATAAAATTGAGTATAATGACATGTAATTATGTCGTATCGGTAATATTTAAGGGTTTGACCGAACTCGCTGAAGAAGAGAAAGAGAGGTGAGGTAGAGGTAGAAAAGTGAGGTTGAAGACGAGGACAATATGATCATCTCATTAATTTTCATTTATTTCTAATTAATTAATTTATATGAAAAGAAAACGTACCATTGAACCATTAGTTTCATTTTTTTAAATTTAATTAAAGGTAAAATCGTCGTTTTATAATTATCAGACGATTAAACGAAGAAGGAGGACATTTTTAACTTTTTAGCACCAATTCTTTTAGATTTAACTGGCGTTAAAAAAACTCTCCAGTGAAGTAAGGAACCAGCATAGTTGAATACGGTAAATATCCATTTATTTACTTTATGATTTAAATATTAAATATTTTTTGTTTCCTCCTCAACATTGACGAGCTGTACTTTTACTTTTCCCTCTTTCCGATTCTCTCTTTTTTCAGACAAATTCCTCTTTCCTTGCCCCCTCCCCGTCTTCGCCGGAATCCTCCTCCCGAAGCCGCTTCGCCGCCGCGAATCCCTCATTTTTCTCGCTCCCTCCGCCCCGTGATCGGAGCTTGACTTGGAGACTCAGACTCCACTGTTTCTGGTAGGGCTTCGGGTTCGGAGCACACTTGCAGATCTGCTGGGAGTTGCTGGCCCTGGAGTTTAGCTTCTGTTCCTCGGGCGTAGCGGTGGGGTTGACTTGAAGGTGGTGAATGGTATTGAAGGAAGAGAATTTGGTGGGAGTTTATGATGAGCGGAGAGCCGGCGAGGGATCGGAGAGGGTGGTGTTGCTCCGCTGAATCTCTCACATGGAATGGCAGATCTTGTTAGCTATGGAAATGCAGACCGTGACATCGAACAGGTCCTCTCTCTCTCTCTCTCTCGAAACAAGCTTGCTGTTTATATGTGTTGGTCTTTGTTGTTTCTGTTTATTTCATTTTAATTTCTTTGCCTCTATGTCGTAATAGTTTTTGCATTTTTATGACTTTTTTTTTGGTTTAGTTGCTAATGTACACATGAATGTTTTATGGGGATGGGCTTTGATCATGTCAATGATACGTATATGTTGAAGTAATTGAAGAAGTGTAGTTGTTGTTTGATGAATGGAAAGGGAGTTGGAGTATTTTGTTTTATGTTATGATGTTCTAGGACATGCAAAGTATATTGGTTTGAGTCAAGATTAATGTGAGCTCTGTGATTAGTCATTCAATATCTTCCTTGATGTTCTGTTAGGGTCTGAGCTGAATTTAAGATGTGTGGAGGAATGTAGTTTTGAGGATTGAGATAGGAAGACGGAGTCGTGAGGGGTTATGGGTTATTGCGAGAACTTTTGAGATAGGATTATGGAAGTGTGGGATGACTTATTGTTAAAATATTATTGTGGGTTTT
Source organism: Geranium rotundifolium (assembly GCA_963920655.1). Taxonomy (NCBI): domain Eukaryota; kingdom Viridiplantae; phylum Streptophyta; class Magnoliopsida; order Geraniales; family Geraniaceae; genus Geranium; species Geranium rotundifolium. Next base: position 7,970,341 of record OY987319.1, on the reverse strand, counting down.
CATCTTTTCTTTTGGCTTGTGTTTCTGGTTAGTGAGAACTGACATTGGAGATAAGGTTCTAATTAAAGGTAACACCATCATGTATATGGGAAAAATATACTACGCAGGGTGGGCTGTAATTGGCGATTTGGGTTGGGGTTTTGATGGAAGGAAATACTGTTTAAAAGAGTTGGGTTGACCCTGAATCAAGCCTTTGTGGGAGGAATTCAATGAAAAACTTAAGCTCTCTTAAAAGTTTGAATAATGGTTGTCAAATCATGATATGGATGCTGAATCATATGATTTAATGATACATTAGTTGGCCTATTATGTTAACTCTGGTGTAAATAAACCTGCTTGGCATGCTGATGAAAAAAAAACCCTGCTTGGCATGGTTGTGCATTGGGCGGGAGGATTATCAGGGGAACCTCATGCTTTTCAATCAGAAATTTGAAATTGATTTCCATTGTCCTCCATGTTTATATATCCTATTACCTCTGCAGGCATTAATTGCGTTGAAGAAAGGTGCTCAACTGCTCAAGTATGGTCGCAATGGAAAACCTAAGTTTTGCCCCTTCAGACTTTCTAATGTAAGCATGGTGCCAAGGCCTTTTTATGATGTTATATTTGCTATTTGACATGGATAAATGGTTTAGTTTAGAATGTCTAAGCAACTGCCTTTTCCCTTTGCTAAAACTGTAGCAGAGAGTAAATTAATGGCATTTAAAAAAAAAGACTGATTCTTGTAGGATGTTGCCATCGTTTATTTTGTGCTTTACCATGATTTTCATTTAGGAGTAGGACCAGGTACATTCAAGCTGATATTATATTTTTCGAGAACATAAGGTTTTGTTTTACTGATGTTATTAATAATTTTTACAGCTTTTGATTCTTTATTTTGGCAATGAAGGTAAGAACTATGAGTATGACAAAACCAATGTCCATCGGAGTTGTGTTTGCAAGTGTTTGGTGATTCTGTTGGACGGGGTTGTCAATTTTAGCCTCTGAAGAAGACTCCTAATATTAGATGGTCTAGATAAGGGTTCAGTGATGTAGTTGTGGGGTATGATTGATGGTTAGCCTTCAAATTAGTTGTGGGGTTTGAATGCTACGGCATTAGTTAGACACTGCTTGTTATGTGATTAAAATGAGAGAAAAAAAAATTATCCATTAATAAAATTTGAGGTTCAAAAGTAATAATAATGCATTCTATGCTAGTAATTTGAGAGATTATGATGGAGAAAATTAAGGATGCTGATAAAATTGACTATCCTAAGGTGTTCCCGGTTAGTATTCTCTTACAGAAGCAGTGATCAGTTGGTGAACTTAAAGGGAAACTTGGCTTTTGTTCAAAATGACGGGACACAACACATGATGTTGAACAATCATCTTTAACACATCTAGTGGCTAGTGTCATTTCTACAGAAGCAAAAGCATAGATTGGGTTGGTATACGTATATCCTCGACAACTTTTAGCAAGCTAAACTGCTTATTTATACTTGTTTTTACCGCTTCAACAAGTTGAGATAAGTTTATTTCACAGGATGTGATTACCGTTAAACTATTATGTGGCATATAATCTGGCATTCTACGGTCTATAAGTATTTTATGATATGTACTCAAACAACTAGAGTATGTACATGCAGCTTGATGACAGAGCTAGTTTACTGTAACTCTTTTCTGATAAGATTGTAACTAGGTTTTGGTCTGTAATAGTCATAATGTGAAATGATAGCTCTTGTATTTGCTTTTGTTTTCTTCACATATGACATACAGCTATTTTGTTGTAAACAGGATGAGTCATCTTTGATCTGGATTTCAACTAGTGGCGAAAAAAGTTTGAAGCTAGCTTCTGTCTCAAGAATAATTCCTGGACAAAGAACTGTGAGAATTTTTGTGTTTATTAGACTTTTATATTATTTATTTCTTGTGTTAACAATGACATAACTAAACAGTATTATCATTTACAATTAAAGCTTACCTTGAAATCATTCTAATTTTGCATCTTATTGTATGTTACCAGGCTGTTTTTCAACGATATCTGCACCCCGAGAAGGACTATTTGTCATTTTCTCTTATATATAACAATGGGAAACGGTCCCTTGATCTGGTTTGTGATCAAATCCATTTATTCTATATCCAGATTGATGATAGATGATGATGCATGCTTTAATTTATGTGTATACTCACTACCTGTATGTTTGGATGATATACAATTGTCTCTAGATTTGCAAGGATAAAGCTGAGGCAGAGGCGTGGATTTCAGGCCTCAAGGCTTTGATATCCTCTGGTCAAGGCGGGCGATCAAAAATTGATGGATGGAGTGACGGAGGCCTCTCCTTTGATGTAAATCCTCATACCAACTTACACACTTATGATTAATCTTCACATTGAACTTTCCTTTTTACCTTATATCTGGTGATATATTATATAATATAGAAGTATTTGTAGCAAGAATTGAAATGGTAGAGCATACTATCGTTTTAGTCTAATGCAGACTGAAAAGACCTGAGAAATGTGTGCACAGTTATATGCACATCCCGGTGTTCATCAATTCTTTTTATGGGTTAGTAAAACATAGGGTTTTTAATTTTTAAAACTCAATGAACTGGGGGTTAAAAGCAAACTCTTGACAATGTCCAGGATTTATTTTCTTTGAACCATATATTATACACAATAGACTCCTATTTATTGGTACTATTATCAGTAACTAGGGCATATTGCACAAAATCACCCCAAACTTGACTACATTCATTCACACTCAACTACAGTAAGCTCTAAAAGTTCCTTCGAACTTTTTTTCCTGCACTGTTAGTTTGGAATGAAACAATCCCTCTGATTATTATGTGAGTTAAGATAATTTCTGATATGTCAGCAATATCATTTTTCTACTATCATTATTTTTTCTCTCATTACTTTATTTCCCAATTGTTCCTCCAAATTGCTCCTAGTCCTGATGGCCGATGATATTCCAAATCTGATCAATCTTATAGCCACAACCATCAATGCTACCTCAAGTTCTGAACTATCGAAATCGACCTGATAAGAAAAAGTTCTGAACTAGATCAAACAAATATGCAAGTAAAAGGATCTAATTCCCTCTAAACTGATTCAAGATTTGAAATAAAACCTAATATTATGTGTTCCTATATGTGATAAGCTATATAAAATTTTATTGCTGCTCGTATTTTTCAAATTTTCTCGGGATACTACCACCTTCTATATCTTGGCTATGCATTATCGGCTGCATGTAAAGTTAATGGTTAATTTATTACAGGATAATAAAGACTTGACTTCAAACAGTCCCAGTGACAGTTCAGCAAGTGCAACACGTTCTCCTGAGGTATCTGTCAGTATCAATCCTAATACTTCTCCAAAGAGTTTACGGGCAGACAACTCTGTATATTCTGAGAAGTCACATGTAGCACTAGATCAAACAAATATGCAAGTAAAAGGATCTAATTCAGATGCTTTTCGAGTTAGTGTTTCTAGTGCCCCCAGCACATCCAGTCATGGTTCGGCACCAGATGATTGTGATGCTCTAGGGGATGTTTACATATGGGGTGAGGTTATATGCGATAGCACTGTCAAGGTTGGGGCAGATAAAAATGTTAACTATCTGAGTACCAGAGCAGATGTGCTTCTTCCTCGACCATTGGAATCCAATGTAGTTTTGGATGTACACCACATAGCCTGTGGGGTTAGGCATGCTTCTCTTGTCACGAGGCAAGGTGAGATTTTCACATGGGGGGAAGAATCTGGTGGACGTCTAGGCCATGGTGTCGGGAAGGATGTCATTTTACCTCGTTTTGTTGAGTCTATGGCATTTGCTAGCGTTGATTTTGTTGCCTGTGGAGAGTTCCATAGCTGTGCTGTTACAATGGCCGGGGAACTCTATACATGGGGAGATGGAACACATAACGCTGGCCTTCTTGGACATGGTACTGATGTCAGTCACTGGATACCCAAGAGAATCTCAGGTCCTCTCGAGGGACTTCAAGTTGCCTCTGTAACGTGTGGCCCATGGCATACGGCCCTGATAACATCAACAGGTCAGCTATTTACATTTGGTGATGGAACATTTGGTGTTTTAGGCCATGGAGATAGAAAAAACGTGTCATATCCAAGAGAAGTTGAATCTCTATCTGGGTTGAGGACAATTGCAGTTGCATGTGGTGTGTGGCATACTGCTGCTGTCGTGGAGGTCATTGCGACACAGTCCAGTGCAAGTATTTCATCAGGAAAATTATTTACTTGGGGTGATGGAGATAAAGGTCGTCTTGGACATGGGGACAAGGAACCTCGGCTAGAACCTACCTGTGTGCCGGCTCTTATTGATTACAATTTTCACAAAATTGCTTGTGGACATAGCATAACTGTTGGCTTGACCACTTCAGGACAGGTTTTTACGATGGGCAGTTCTGTGTATGGTCAACTTGGGTATTGTCAATCTGATGGGAAGCTACCTTGCTTGGTAGAAGACAAGCTCATTGGAGAATCTGTCGAAGAAATCGCTTGTGGTGCATATCATGTAGCTGTTTTAACTGCCAGGAATGAAGTTTATACGTGGGGGAAGGGTGCTAATGGGAGATTAGGTCATGGAGATATCGAGGATCGAAAAACACCTACTTTGGTTGAATCTTTGAAGGATAGGCATGTGAAATATATTGCTTGTGGTTCAAACTACACCGCTGCTATATGTCTTCATAAATGGGTATCAGGTGCTGAGCAGTCTCAGTGTTCCTCTTGTAGGCAGGCTTTTGGGTTTACTCGGAAGAGACATAATTGCTATAATTGTGGACTTGTGCATTGCCATTCATGCAGTTCTAGAAAAGCATTAAGAGCAGCGCTGGCTCCTAATCCTGGCAAAGCATATCGTGTATGTGATTCCTGTTACTTGAAACTGATCAAAGTGTTAGAAGCTGGTGGTCATAACAGGAGGAATTCTGTACCTCGTCTGTCAGGTGAAAACAAGGATAGGTTAGACAGGTCTGAGTTAAGGTTGTCCAAGTCAGCTGTGCCGTCGAATATGGACTTGATCAAGCAGTTAGATAGCAAAGCAGCAAAACAAGGAAAGAAGTCTGATACGCTCTCTCTAGTTCGCTCCTCACAGGCACCTACTCTTTTACAGCTGAAAGATGTTGTTTTGTCCAGTGCTGTTGAACCACGACGAAGAGTTCCAAAACCAGTCCTAACATCATCTGGAGTAAGTTCCAGGTCTGTGTCACCTTTCTCAAGGAGACCAAGCCCCCCACGCTCTGCTACACCTGTTCCTACAACATCAGGTCTTTCTTTCTCAAAAAGTATTGCCGATAGTTTGAAGAAAACAAATGAACTCTTAAACCAAGAAGTGATTAAGTTGCGTGCACAGGTATATATTATAAAACTTCTGAGCTATTTCATATATATTTTCCCGGGAGCTTGTAGTTCTTGTTCTAAGAAAGGAGTGGGTGGGAGATGCTACAGTTGAATCTTATCGATGCTTGTGAAAACAATTATCATATCTATCGTAATGATCATTGATCCTGTGTAGGTTGACAGCTTGAGACATAAATGTGAACTTCAAGAACTGGAGCTTCAAAAGGCATCAAAGAAAGCTCAAGAAGCTATGTCACTGGCTGCCGAGGAATCTGCTAAGTCTAAGGCTGCAAAAGAAGTTATAAAGTCGCTTACAGCACAGGTTATTTCTGGTTACATATCCCAATTGTTCTTTTCCTGGAGCTGGTTTTAGTCATAACTGTTCCTCCTAGATCTTAATCAATGCTTAATATATCCTTAAACTCTTGCCTGGAGATCTAGCTAAGCTCCCATGTCATGAAACCGAATTATTTACCAAGAATAAATTATATGGACTTGGTACTCTAGGATACTATATTAATAGGATTTAGTATAAAACCAGTTGCCATGTCACGAGATTAAATCATTTACTAAGAACTAAGTATGGCAATGTGGTATTCTGAGATACTTAACAAGATATAGTCTAAAACTAGTTGGTTCTGTTTTATTTAGTTGACTAAAAATGACACTCTCTTTATCATATGGCATTTACCCAGCTCAAAGATATTGGTGAAAGGCTGCCACCTGTAGTCTTTGATGCCGATAGCCTACCTTTACCAAATGGCTTGGAGCCAAATGGCACTCACTATCCCAACACGAATGGAGAGTATCATTCAAGATCCGACTCAAATGCCAGCTCTTACTTGGCATCTACTGGGATTGACATGGCTACAACAAATAGATCTCAGGGCACTACTCAATCACTCAAGGATAAGCCTGAAACCGACGAAACTAACATGTATCAACAAAATAGGGCTCTTTCTACCTCAAACAGTACGGATAACCACTATCCTGATTTGAGATCACCAAATGGTCGAGTCCAGGCAAGTAGCAGTAGTGTGCCAGAGTCTGTTGATGGAAAAGACTCCGAGTCTCTGCAAGATGGTGAAAACGGCATGAAATCAAGGAACTCTGCCCTGTCTGTCAATGTTACTCAAGTTGAAGCTGAGTGGATTGAGCAGTATGAGCCCGGTGTGTATATAACCCTAGTTGCACTTCGGGATGGAACCAGAGATCTCAAAAGAGTGCGATTCAGGTACCCAAATTATTATTATTATTATTTTGAATGTATTGTTTCCTTTCCTATCTGGACAGAACTCTAGAGCAAGCCATGTGATCAGCTTCGTTGAGTCACAATCACATACACTATTCTAGTAAATGTCACCATCGCTGTGTAACATACCTTGTCCAGCTATAGTAAATGTCACTGCACTGAAAGATCCAAAATGATCTAAATTAGACCGTCTAATCATGTGAAGATGAGCTCATCCTGAAATGTGTTTCTTGCAGCCGAAGAAAATTCGGAGAGCACCAAGCAGAAAATTGGTGGTCAGAGAATCGTGAAAAGGTGTACGAGAGATACAATGTCCGAGGCTCAGTCTCGGGGCAGACTAGTCGAAGATCGGAGGGAGGTGCCTCGCCCGCATCCCAGCTTTAACGTACATTGAGTTTTCGTACTTGGAAACAGAAATCATTATGGAGGGAGGCAAAAGTAGCAGATGATATATATTTCTTCTCATTTTTTGGGTCTATTTTAGTTCAGTTCAGTTCACGGTGTCTGCCATTACTAATACTATATATCAACTCTTGTTGTATTGTAGGGTATATAAAATGAAATTATGAGATAATTATTCAAGAAAGTTTTGTTCTGTTCAATTCAGTTCCTCATATCATATGAATGTGTGATGATTTCATTCCTGATTGACAGACCTCAAGTTGATGGAGAAAATCTCTATTAAACTTCACTTATAATAATAATTTTGACATTCTAATTTTTCTTATTAGTCAATTGTTATCTATGCTTCTTTATTGTATTTTATTGTTTCCTTATATAAAAGAACATTCTATTGTATTTAATCATCAATCATTTATCACTTTTATAGTATCAGCGGTTGAAGTTAGATCTTGGTTATACCTTTTCGTTTCGTGTGGGTTTGCCCACTCGTTAATCATGATTTAACGGGTGGGTGAGGCAATTATTTTCTTTCTTTTTTTTGCTAATCTACCGTGGACATTCATGTCTTCTCCATTTAAAATTTTTGTTCAACCTTTTGTGCAAAACCTATTTCTCACTTCTTTTGACTTATGCGTAACCCCAACTTCCTCTCTATTTTGTCTTTATTTCCTTTTCCTTTTACTCTTTCACCGCACCACCAGTGTATGAGTGTTCTTTTAAAATTTTGTTTCCCTTCCGTCTTCTTCTTTATTTTGTCTCAATCTCCATCTCTTCTTCTTCTTTTTCTTCTTCTGATTCTAATTTCATATTTATCTATATAATTCTTTTTTGGGAAAAGGACACTTTTGTGCACCTAAATATACACTTTTGACACTTACATACCCTAACTTTTTTTTTTCTCTTTTTTCCATACTTTAGTTTCATTTTGGGACAATTTTCTTCAGACATTTCAAAATACCGAAACTACCCCTGAATTGAGCCGGTTCAATTTCAACCAGATCCAACCATATTTTAATTAATAATGAAATTACTTTTTTACCCTCATTGAATAACAAAATTATCACACAATTTAAGGGTATATTGGTCTTTTCAAATAACAAATTAAAAATTGAAAAGTAAATTATTAAATTACATTTTTGCCCCTCTCTCCTCACTGTTCATCATCTTCTCCGGCAGCCCAACCACCCATCTCCGCGTCGACCGTCCGCCTCCGGCAATGAAGATCCTCTCGCCCTCCGTCGCATCGTCTCCGACGCATCCCTTCGACGCATCCCTCTCGACGCCCCCTTCTCGACGACCTCGCCTCTACAACCCTAGGCTCCGCCGCCAACTGTGGATTTGTATCATAATCGGCACCACAACAAGAGTAGAGGAGCTGGCGGTTCTCGACGAGGAACATGACGGTGGCGCGCGATGTTGGGCGGAGAGGAGGCAGATCTCGTAGAGGAGCTCGGCGCCGCCGGTGTCGAAGGAGGCGACGACGTCGAGATCGATGGAGGATTCGCTGAGGGAGTCGTGAACCCTGGAGGCGACGACGAGGTGGTTCTGCTCGTAGAGAAGATGCCGGTGGCCTGGGGCGACGACGAGGCGGTTCTTCCTGGTGGCCGTTGATAGAGGCGGGGACGAGAAGGATTTAGGGTTGAAGGTAAAGAGGGGCATTCAATTGAAAATTTGATGAACATGTGAGGGTAATTTCGTCTTTTTACCCTCTTTAAAAGTTGGACCGGTTCTCTCCATCAGACCTGATTTAATTTTGGTTCAACTCAGGGGTAATTTCGATATTTTTAAAATTTTAGGGGTAAAGTGTCCAAAATAATATTCAGGTATGGAAAAAAGAGAAAAAAAAAAGTTAGGGTATGTAAGTGTGAAAAGTGTATATTTAGGTGCACAAAAGTGTCATTTTCCCTTCTTTTTTCATCTCCTAATCTAAAACTCTCTCTTCTAAATCTCTCAATTTATATTTCTTTTCTCAATTTTTTTTTTCTTTCTTCTCATTCTCCTTTTCTTTTAAAAGGGTAATTACAGATCAGTACTCCTGCCGAAACCTCATTTCAAGATTGGTACCCCAAGTTTGAATTTTTCTTTCTCGGTCCCCCAAGTTTCATTTACTTACACGTAAGTCAATTTCTGTTAGATTTAACTGATGTGGTTTGTAAGATGTCCAAAACACCCTCGCTGTATGGTCAATGAACATGGTAATTTTTTATGAATATGAAATGACAGTTTTACCCTCAATTATATAATTCCTACCATCACCTCTTGGGGACGGAGTTGAAGAAGGGAGGAGATAGTGCAAGGGTATATTAGTCTTTTCAATGACAAATATGAAAAATTGAAAATTGAAAAAAAATTCTAAGTAAAAGACCATATCATCACTGTCTTCAACCTCCTCTCCTCTCTTTCAAAATGTTCATATCAAACTGTTTTGTCCATCAAAATTTTAGAACAAATCAGATAATTAGAAGCAAAATCAGTGAACTCGTCATTCCATCATTAATGTAGAACAAACTCGATGATATGTTCCTCTCCTCCAACCTCTCACTCCTTTATAATTGCGAATCCAACACCATAATCTATTTGAAACGAAATTGATACCAAGAACAAAACCAATACACAATATCAGATCCAACAAAAACTAAACAAAATCGATACCTAAGAACAAAATATAACTAGATTGCAAGCCAAGCTAAATCAAAACCCAGAAAAAAAAACCCAGATATATAAAGCCCTCATCGGAAAAGTATGTGGCCGTCGCGAGCTCCGTCATCAGGAAGGTGGGTTGACTCGTGGAAAATCTCCGGATCTGCCTCAAAATCGTCGTCGTCGGGGCTAAGACAGAGGAGGAGGATGAGCCGCTTATCTCCTCCGCCGCGAGGTCTAGGGATCCTTGGAGCCACATCCGCTTCAGATTTGCCGGCGAACAGAGCAGATCTGGTTTGTTGGAGCCACCGCTGACCCAGACGAGATGCAGGTTGGGTCGCGAGCTCCGACGGTTTCATCTTCCCTGACTCCCGCTTCATATTCGCCGACGATGACGGAGATTCCGTCGATTCGATTCGGGACTGAACCAAAAATGTTGGCCCCAGTCCCGAACGTCAGCGCAAGAGAACAAGGCTGAGGACGAGTTGGGTTCCCCGGCGACAGAGCTGTTGCTTGCGATTTGGTGTTTTTCCGGGAGGTGGATTCAATTTGAGAGAGAGAGAGAGAGAGAGAGAGAGAGAGGGATTTCCTGTCAGTTTATATGATTTTCTTTAATTTTTTTAAATCTTTAATTTCTTGTATTGAAAAGACAATTTTACCCTCCATTTTTGTTCAATTGGTTATGCAATTAAGGGAAAAATGGTCATTTTATAATTTATCAAACCTTTTAAATTATATATACATAGGGGCATTTTGGTCATTTAAAAAATATTGTTGTTAGATTTAACAGAATTTGACTTAAGTGTTAACGTTTTAAACTTGAGAGACCGAGAAAAAAAATTAAACTTGAGGTACTAATTTTGAATTGAGGTTTCAACGGGTGTACTGATCTGTAATCACCCCTCTTTTAAATTACATTCCTTTACCTATTATTCTTTATTATTCTCAAATCAAAATTTTCTTCTTCTATCTATTTATCTCTTCTACATTCTCTCACCACTTTTTCTTTCTTCCTTCTTACTCTCATGATTTTCTTTCCCCTTTTCTCTTTCTTTTTTTATTTGTTCACACACTTTAATCTATTTCTATATATTAATATCTTATATTATTAAATTTAATTTCCTCAATATTCTCTATTATTCTGTAAAATAATTTTTTTTAATATGATATTGCACCATCGTAGTTGGTTGAAATTGTTTTGCACCGACATAGTTGCTTGTTTTGCACCGTCCTTATGTGACATAATTGACGAACCGTCATCATATGACATAGTTGATTTTTCTTCATATTTATTCTTATTTCTTTCTAACATTCGCTCTTAGTCAATCTCCCTTTCTATCATTCTTTATCTCATCTTTTATTAAATCTCTCACTTTCTTTTTTTTAATTCTCGGTCTCTCCTCTAGTTCCCGTCTCCTTTTTATATTTCTCACCCTTCTCAATTTCTTTTCTCAATCTCAGTCACTAATAGAGGTCGAGTTCATGTGGCTCATGTACCACAATCTCTCAAGTTTGCAGACATATTCACCAAAGATTTATGGAATGCTCTTTTTGAAGACTTCTGCCCTAGTCAAAGCATTCAGCATCCTCACGCTCCGACTATGGGAGCGCGTTAGATATTATATTATATTATTAGGGTTTAGGGTTGATATTATGTATTCTTATTGTATTCTATTGTTCCCTATATAAAGGAACATCATATTGTAATTCATCATCAATTATTCATCAATATAATCACTTTCAGTTATTTCTTCAAATAAAGGGTTGATGATGTACGTGGGATGCTATTTTTCCACTTTCCTTTGCAACAGAAACAATTAAATAGCTCATTAGGGTGGTAAACGTGCGTATACGATGCTTACATTACAATTTAGGACGAGTTCTCGAGAATTTCAACGATCTTGTGTTCATTAAGAGCATGAAAAGTCTAAAGTTTGTTGTATACTATTACATTTTCCTAAAAACATGTGACTTGTTCTACAGTGAACTTTACATTTTTATGCAAAATGTGTCTGTAAAAAATAGTAAAATTTAAATTGATTAAAACTTTAACATATATTTAAATTTAAATGAAACAATATTTATAACTGAAATACCATAAAATTGGGTATGATCTGAGTTTAACCAGATGACCAAACCTTTGATGACCAACCCTACTAATAAAAAACACAGAACCTTTACGGCGAAAAGTCACACAGTAACATTTCACAATTAACTCATTTTTCTCTTCACTGAGAAAATCCAGACCAATCCATGGAGGCTCGTCTCTCTTCAACCCTCGGCCTCCCAAATCCAGACCCCAATCACCACCACCACTGCTCTTCCATCTCCGACTTCCCAACTCTCTTCACCCATTTCAACCCTCTCCTCTCCTTCGCCTCCTCCTCCATCTCCGCCGAGCCCCCTCCCAGATCCTGGTTCAAGCCCACCTCCCGCAACAGCCCTCGTGTCAGCTCCCTCCTCAAGACCCTCACCGTCGCCGAGCGCGCCCTCATCGGCGCCGGCGCCGGGGGCATCGCCGGCGCATTCACCTACGTCTGCCTCCTCCCTCTCGACGCCGTCAAGACCAAGCTCCAGACCAAGGGCGCCTCGGCCATCTACAAGAACGCCTTCGACGCCATCGGGAAGACCTTCCAGGAGAAGGGTTTGCTGGGTTTCTACAGCGGCGTCTCCGCCGTGATTGTCGGCTCCACTGCCTCCTCCGCGGTCTACTTCGGCACCTGCGAGTTCGGCAAGTCGGTCTTGTCGAAAATCGACAACTACCCATCGATGTTGATCCCTCCCACGGCTGGTGCAATGGGGAATATCGTGTCATCGGCGATCATGGTGCCTAAGGAATTGATCACCCAGAGGATGCAGGCCGGAGCTCAGGGGCGGTCGTGGGAGGTGCTGCTGAGGATCGTCGAGAAAGACGGTGTGATGGGGCTTTATGCTGGCTATGCAGCCACATTGCTGAGGAACTTGCCTGCTGGGGTGTTGAGCTACTCGTCTTTCGAGTACTTGAAAGCCGCCGTCTTGAGCCGCACGAATCAGAACAATTTGGAGCCGATTCAGAGCGTCTGTTGCGGGGCGCTGGCGGGGGCGATATCGGCTTCCCTCACCACTCCGCTCGATGTGGTTAAGACTAGGTTGATGACTCAGGTTCATGGCGAGGCGGTGAACAAGATGACTGCGGCTATGTATGGTGGCGTTTCAAGTACTGTTAAGGAGATTTTGAAGGAGGAGGGATGGGTAGGGTTGACACGCGGAATGGGGCCTAGGGTTCTTCACAGTGCTTGTTTCTCGGCATTGGGGTACTTTGCTTTTGAGACTGCTAGGCTTACGATTTTGCACGAGTATCTGAGGCAGAAGGAGGTGGCGGAAGCTGAGATTTCTGATGCCCCGGCTTGATTTCAATTTCGTCTGTTTTGCAGTTTTCTCCGGTAAGAGTTATGTTATACTATCGGTTCTTGTATAATGCTGAATAAGGATTTGCATTCTAAGCAAGCCAGTAGTGTTTTTCAGGTTATTGCTCACATGGGTTTTGATTAATGTTTTCATTGTCAATATACATTCAAGTTGATCAATACACCAAAAATGATTATTTTTATGTTGTTGAAGTATAATAATGAGTTTTGGACTTGTTACTCTGTATGTGCTTTCCTAACATTTCCACATTTCTTCTGTAAAGAGGAGATAGTAGTAGTAACTAGTGACCTTGCTGATTTAATCAGCGTATGTAATTAGTTATCAGTTTAAGCTCATTAGTCTAATTAGTAATTAGTCCAGACACGTCACAGGTCTTTCATTTTATGAAAACTAATGATATACACGTTAGTTACTTGTTTCCCTATGTTGTGTGCATTAGCACCATTATATAACTAGTGCTGAGCTACTATGATATGGTATTGGTTGGGTTACACGCTGATGTAGCCTCACATCACCATATATCTGCTTGAATAAATAGACTGGTGGTATGGTAGCTTGAGATGAGCTCATACGATCATTGGCTGAGGGAGAGTTCTATGGCTAGCTTGATTGGATTTGAAGCAGATTGTTTTAGAAACTCATGGCCGAAGCAATTTGGTTGTAGTTTGGAGGTAAATGCATGATTGAAGATAAAATAGCTTCATCTCTCCCCCAGAATTCCTCCCCAACAAATTCACGGTTCATCTTCATCTTAGTATTTTCCCACTTAAAGTGATAGAAACTGATGGTATAGGCTTACAATGAGTAGACAGCCACCTTTCTCTGTAACTGCAGATACTGACAATGCTCTAGCAAGTTGGAGCTAATTTCTTTCTTGTTACTTGAGCACAGCCCCAATTTTGTTTAAGTCGAGTCTACAAAACCATGATACTTGCTACTTCAGTGAAACTCCAGCTGCAGCCATCATTTTCTACCAATGGTAGCTGGAGCTGCAGTGAAGGAGCAAAGGCCATGGTTTTCTATTGTTAGATATCCGGTGTATCCAGGTTGAAGGAAATAGATCATACTTGAAAGATATAAAAGTACTGAATTGCTGTCAGCTTATGAAACATTAGGTTCTAGTAGATATCTGGCTTTCTACAATTGTGATAGATGGTCCCTATATGTTTGGCATGTATATATCGAGGAAAGGCAAATGGGGCGGAAATGCTTCTTAGTCCATCCCTGCAAGGATATCAAAACAATTTTCCTTTTGCCTTTATTGGTTTGGGTGCTCGAGTTTACCATCAACATCTTGGCTCCTTCTCATGGTTCCTTCTAGCATATTAGACCGTGTATTGGACTTCATACACTAGAAAATAGAAATATTTGATATCTTTGTACTGAAATTGGGATGGAAGCAGCCATATTTTTCTGTTACTTTGGTCTGTTCTCAATTTACTTACTATTTATTTTCTCGCTTCTTCTAGTAGATAGAAGTATCGTAATTCTTAAAGACAAGTGTTTAGCAAAAGATATATTATGTGCTTTTATTGCACAATATTAAAGATTGTTTTTTTTTTTGCATTTTAAGCAATGGAATTTGTTACTATTGGACAGGAAAGTTAGCAAACCATGATAGGTAACTACATGAAGCTAGATATATCAAATGCAGCAAAATGCAGAATCATAAGCAAATTATAACGCATACATGAACAAGAAATGGCCCTACCCTACTCATCAAGTTTAGAATCGAACTGAACTACGTTTCCTGGAAATGTATACACAAGCCGTCTGTCCTCCAATTTAAGGCATGGGGGTTTTACATCTTTTTCTTGGCAGTTTTTGCAATGGCGTGACAGATCTCTCTTTTCCGCTTGTTGTTAGTGGTGGTAGCAAGAACTGCAGTGTTGGCGTCCGTGTTATTTTTGGCAGTCTTGTCCACAGCTACTAAAACGTCCTTCACAAACAACTTCAATCTCCATAGCGTAGACTCGCTCTACACATCAACGACTCAACCTCGTTACTAATCAGTTCTTCACAACAATCTCGCTGGGCAAAAGAAAACACAGAGTTGGTGAAGTATATAATAGTATAGATGAAACCTGACCTGAGCGTCGATATCAAGATCCACCTCTTCTGCAGTTGCTTGGAAACTTAGGTTACTTTCAGCTACAATCTCCAGTGCCTTGCTTAAATCTTCCGGACACAATCTAGTGAGCGATGCGCATAGCTCCCTCTTTTCTACACTCGACATTTTTCTGAAACAATGTTATCAAATTAAGGTTGCATTATATAAATATAGCTTAATTAAGCTTGCCTATACACACATGTATGCAAGACTGTAAGCAAAAAAGCACCACAATTTTCTGGAAGGAATGAAATCCAAACTAGTAACATCCAAGTTCAAATGATAGTCAACTAAAGATCAAACCCCCAAGTAAGTTCATGTAAGGTAAAACAGTCAAAATATAAGCACAGTTCCTAGTAATATGTACATGCAATATCCAGTGTTCTAAAAAACGCTAGGCGCTAAATTAAAGAAAAATGAGATTCGTGCACATTAATTACTAACAAGCTTAAAGCAAATTCGATTCTAAAACAGGGTACAGTTTCAAGTAATGAAGTATTGAATAAGACGGGATATTCCAGAAGTATGACGAACCTGCAGTTTTGAAGAATTATTTCCCTGAGATCTTCCAGCCGATTATCGAATACATGAAGCTGGAAGGAGTGAGTTAAAATAAGTAAATATGAAGTTAGGCAATCAGCATTACTGAGTTACCAAAATTCACATATCAACTTCGACATGATCGATCAAATCATCGACTAATTCAGTTTCTTTCATCTTAAATGCATTCCATCAGATGAAATTTACTTACATGGTTACTTATATCTGTAGCCATTTTTGCATGAGCAGCTTCGTGTGCAACTTGCTTACTTAGCTGTGCCTCGGCGTCCTCCTTTTCTAGTCTTTTTTCCTGAAAGTACATTGCTCTCAAGGCCACTAATGATCAACACAATAAGAGTATCGACAAGACAACTTAACAAATGCAAAAAAGAAATCAAACTTGTCATACATACAAACGAAGCTCTTAAGTCAAAATTGTCAGAGAGTCATCAACATCAAGGAAGGCGCTTACCTCTTCAGTGACTTTAGGCAAGAATTTCAGCCACTTCTCCTCGAATTTAGCCAACACAGTTTTTGCCATAGTATGAACCTCACTTTTCTCGTCATTGTATTTCAATGCATTCTTGAAAACCAGCCTCACATCAGCACATATTTCTCTAACATTCTTATATACATTACCGTCCATTCGATCTTTTATTGTGCCAAGATCCATGGGATTGTCAATAATCTAATACGTAAAAAACGAATTAACCAGAGAAATGAACAAAAAAATGAAGCTGAGCATGTCAATACTATAAACAGCAAAAAATGCAATAAAATACGCTTTTGTTGTGTTTACCTCATGGTAGTCGTGTAAATTAAGAGCATCGGCGTCAACAGGTTCAAGAAAGGGCCATGCCGATTTATGTTGAGTGATCTGGCAGGCGAGGCGTATTAGAAAAGAGCAATTAAGGCATCAAATTAATATTATTAGTACATCATTAATGCTCTTAACATCTCAACCAATCCAGGGTATGTCAAGAGAAACATTTAACACAAATATGAAAGAAATGACATCTCTATTTAAGGCTCAGAGTAATCGCGACACAACAGCTAATTCTATCACCTGACGCAATATTGTGCCAAGTTGGCGCATGAGCTCTTGCATTCTCTTTGCAGCATCTGCTTCCCTGTGTAACACGTCTTGCTGTGGCTTCTTAGCGCTCGGGACATGTTTCTCTGTATCTTTATGCTTCACAGCGGAACTAGCTTTATAGGTGTTTGGCTGCTTCTTACTTGTAGCCAAGTAAAATTGTTCAACCTCATTCAGTTTTTGTTCTAACTGAAAGCAAAGATATTCACCAGTTATATATTTTTAGTCTCACAGCTCTTACAAACTTATACAAAATCCAACATGACGATAGACATAGTGGTCAATCACGCAACAGTAACTTTAAGACTGAAGAAACAGAATTATATACACAATGATTGATACACACAAGTGTATAACGAGAACATTTTTTGAATATCTGACGGACAAGTTCCCAGTCTAAGTAATGATTTTCTTCTTATTCTTACAACATAGATAATCTTATGGACAGTCCTA
Source organism: Geranium rotundifolium (assembly GCA_963920655.1). Classification (NCBI taxonomy): domain Eukaryota; kingdom Viridiplantae; phylum Streptophyta; class Magnoliopsida; order Geraniales; family Geraniaceae; genus Geranium; species Geranium rotundifolium. The sequence goes on along the minus strand of OY987319.1, from coordinate 7,953,106 downwards.
AGATACAAAAAGAACATATTCAGTAGAGAAAATTTATTTTGCACAGTTCACAACTTCTTGAAGGACTATAAAAATATTGAACTTCCGCTTCCTATATATTATGGGTTTTCAAAATTTTGATTGAATTCCAATCATGAAGTAAAGACAAGTACGTAAAATCAAGGTTGTTAATATTCTAGTTTGTGCACATTATGTGTTCCAACCAAATAATTGAATAACCTTATCACTCAATCCCAGACGCATTCCATCTATAAATCCTAAACTGAAACTATACCGGTATAAATTACCTCATCAACTTTTAGGGATATCTCATCAACTTGATGCTTGAAAGTATCAACGTCTGCAGCATTACATTCAATGTATCCTCTTTCAACATCTACGAAATCTGAAATGAGTGCATCGATAGGCCCCATCTTCACAGGCAAAAGTTGAATCTGATATCACCATGAACAAAATAGTTGGAAATCACTAACACAAAACATGCCTAGAAAAAAGAAAGTACTCTTCTAAATTACAAAACAAAAGATACATCAAACGTGCAGATACAGCTTAAATTGAAAGCGTACGTACCTATAACTATGAGAAAAGAGCAAACATGTAGAAATTGTCAAAGAAAAAATCTTAAATAGGTTCGCATCTCAGAATTTTATATACAGTTAAATTCGTTGATCAAGCAAGGGTATAAATCTTTTTAAGGTTGTAAAAATTTGATGATTGCTCATTTGGAGGCTCATTCTGTTTGGATTGAGATTTATTTTGTTTATGCAGAATTTTCTTATGTTCTTCAGTTAATTCTTGTTGCAATTCCTTTCTGCAGCTTTTTAGAAGAAAAAAAAACTAGCAACAAAATTATGTCAAATGTGAAACACAATACAGAGTCTAGAAAATAAAAAGAACCTGCAAGAAAGAACCCAACAGTAATGAAGATTGTAAGAAGAAAAAAAAGGAAACTGATCAAACCCATTGTATCAATTAACTTTGTGGTCAATGATCATTAATTTAGATTGAGATTTCATGTCACTATAATATGCTCAATAACAACATAAGATTATAACACTCACAAATTGGGGCCAAATTGCAGATTAAATGTACTGAGAAGAACCTATGAGACGTTACAGAATATATTTGTGGGTGATGAAATCAAATAAAATTGAGAGTGCTGAGAAAGCTAACCTGCAACGATGAGAGCTTTTGGGGTGTGTGTGAGTGAACCAAAGACCGCGCCAATGTGCTTTTATTAGGTTTCTTTTTTTGTTATGTTAACGATTTGATTTCAATCCAAGAGTATAAGAAATTGGACTTAGGGCTCTAAACAAGCCGAGTTTTTAACGAGTCGCTTGAGCTCGGCTCGGTAAATATTTGGTTCAGGCTTGTTATATATATAATCGAGCTCGAGCCGAATTCGAGCTCAAGATTTGACTCGTTTAATAAACGAGCCGAACTCGAGCTTGAACTTTTAAGCTTCGATAGGCTCGCGAGTCGGCTCGTTTAATATTTAATTAATTTTATATTTTCAAATTTTTTGGGGAATATCTATGATGAATTTAGACGAGTCAAGCCAATCACGAGTTGGCTCGTCTAATATTTAATTAATTAATTATTTTATTTTTATTTTTAATGAATTTAAGTGAGTCGAGCTCGAGCTTCTCAAAGTTTTCTCGAGTTGAACTCGAGCTTAGTTGCACAACCTCGTTCGAGCCCGAGCCGAGCTTGAGCCGAACACTTTTTTCACGAGCTGAGTCTTGCCAAATTGAGGCTCGGTTCGTTTACACCCCTAGCTAGTACCCAAACATTATGCGCCAACCCATAGTTTTGGGTCGGGTTTGATCTATGCCTATTTAGTGTGGATCATAAGTTAGGCAACTCCCGACCCCCTCTAATTTTTTATTTTTTAATACACGAGTATTTTTGACATTTAATAAAATTTTAAGTCAAACAATACTTTTTCCATGTGTTTTAACGGTGTTAGGGTAAAATGATACCCAACGAAAATTCCGTAGTAGATTGACATTGTAAATAATTGACAATAGTGAATTGAAAAGGTGACATAGTTGACCGTAGTGAACTGGAATTTCTCTTAAAGAGTTTATATGATCAACAACGATAATTAGTACCGTCCACAAATTCCAATTTGGATAAAACACAATGCATGGTTGAGGTAGTTTATAACAACGATCTCATATGTAGTTATCGATATTTTTTATTTTTTATAAATTGTAAGAACTTGATTTGTCAATACTTGAAGAAGCCTGAAAAAGGTTGAACATATCAGAATTAGAATCGTGATCACAATAGAGATGTGACCACTAATTTATAAAATACTCATTGCCCTATTATATTTTTCTTTTTTCTCAAACTTTACCCTTAGATATATATAACACATATGACCTATGAACACATTTACAAGTATCACCGTAGTTGATTACAAATATTTTGACAAACTTGCTAACAAAACATTTACTGTACAAATTCGATCCGGCGCGTGTGTGTTCAGAGTGAAGGAATTATTTGAGAGTTTCAATCAACTAATTTCATGCCCATACAAAAAATTAATTTCAAAGTTCTATATTTAATAAGGATCTTACATGATCATGAATTGATCATGAAATCTAGGCTTGAATAAAACTTGAATATTATATTGATTCAAAATCTCTTTGTTACTAAATAATATTTAGTAACCTCTAAAGATCGTCCACGCAGAAAGAGCAATTCAGGGATACTCACAACGATCCTTACTAGAAGATCGAAGCAAGCAAAACGGATGAAGAGAATGAGGGAGGGGCCGTCGGCTAGAGAGAGAAAGAGAGAGCAGAGTAGCTAGGGTTTTTGGAAAATAAAATTTCTTAATTTTCAGATCTGAAGATTTCCCTTTTATAACCCTTTTTAGACAATAATTAATTAAAGGCCTTAATAAGCTTAAAGCCCAAAACTTTTAATTAATTATGTAGAGGAGCTCATTCTGGCTAGGCCCTGTTTAGCTAAATTAATTAAATATATTAATTATATTATGATTAATTAGTCCAGCTAAACCGTTCTTGATTTCCGATTTAGTTTTAAACCAAAATCAGTCTAATCCAGTTTAATCTAAAATTGAATTTTGTCTCTCTCATGATTCCTCTATATGATTCCATCCATTTTACTCAACCTTTAGTGTGTGACCCTCTAGCCTCAAGACACGTCGGCAGACTGGTAAAATTACCAGTTTACCCTTTCAATCACGAGTGGCCTCTAGCAAGACATCATGATTACCCAATGCTTGTGATTATCGAGATTTCGACTTAACCTTGTCGTACATAAATCTATCCTTTTATCCTCTTGATATTTTTGACAACCACGAGGCACAGACAAGTCATCCTCGTTCAATTGTCATGTTTCTTGATTCTGAGTTAACTGAATTGTAACTGATACTTTGTATCAACTGCATTGTCATGCTATTGTATTTCAGTTGTACTCATCAAGTGACCTCAACTGATATTTGCTCATACGTTCGTATGAGGGATAAATCATTCATCGGTCAATTGACTCAACTCATATATCTCGTGATCGAGCCAATCACAATCGTTATTGTAACCCTTTTACAAGAGACGTTAGACTGAGTCAAACTTGTCACTCATGACATAGTGACCTCAATGATACTTCCGTCTGAGGATGTGATTTCATGTGTATGAGTATGTTCATGATTGTGTCTATGTAACATACTCATGATCGGGTCGTCCTATATCACCATTGTCTGGTGATACTATGACCTAACTCTGGCCCCCTTCTGGCCATGATCAGTAAAGCGTGATCATTTAGAGTTAGCCTCATACCGATCGCTTCTTATGAAGCTATTATGATCGGGGACTGCTTAAGTAGGATTTTATCTTATCTGTAGATCTACTATTATGTGTTGACACATCAATAATACAAATCAAATCTTACTTAATATTACTACAACACTTAGTAATATGAATGCCGATTTTATTTCAACTAATAATCTTTATTACATGATTATATTGAAAATACATTGTGCTAGGGCACAAAAACCCAACAGTCTCCCACTTGCCCTAGACCAAATTGGTATTTCAATCTAAACTCATTCCACTGACATGCTCCTCATGCTTAGGCTGCGGTAGTGCCTTAGTTAAGGGGTCAGCTAGATTATCATGCGTTGAAACGTAGATTATCTCTACTTCGCCTTTATCAACCATCTCTCTGATGATGTGATACTTTCTCTGGATGTGCTTGGTCCTGTTGTGAAATCTAGGCTCTCTAGCGAGTGCTACGGCCCCTGTGTTGTCACACCTTAAGCTCACGGGATCAGACGTTCGCGGCAGTACATCTAATCCACTCAAGAAGCTCATGACCCACACCGTCTTCTTAGCTGCCTTTGACGTAGCTATGTATTCTGCCTCCGTGGTGGAGTCAGCTATTGTCGCTTCCTTAAACCTTTTCCAACTGAAAACTCCCCCGTTCAACATGAACACATACCCACCTTGAGACTTAAAGTCATCTGGTTCTATCTGAAAACTAGCATCAACATATCCAGCGACGTTTAGTTCTCCTTCTACCCCGCCATACACTAAGAAGGCGTCCTTTGTTCTCCTTAGATACTTGAGGATACACTTGACGGCAGTCCAGTGATCTTGGCATGGGTTAGACTAAAATCTGTTGGCACAGCTGAGGGCAAACGATACGTCAGGTCTCGTACAGATCATGGCATACATGATGGATCCCACTGCCGAAGCATACGGGATTCCCTCCATCTTCTTAAGCTCATCATGTGTTTTAGGATACTATTTCTTGCTGAGTTTGATGTCATGTCTTACCGGGAGGTTCCCTTTCTTAGAGTCAAGCATTGAGAATCTTCTCAACACTTTATCTATGTAGGTGCTCTGACTTACGCCTAAAATTCTCTTGGATCGATCTCTATAGATCCTGATCCCTAGAATATAAGTGACCTCTCCTAAGTCCTTCATGGAAAAACATTTCCCTAACCAAGCTTTGGTCTAAAGCAAGGTTGGGACGTTATTTCCCATGACCAGTATGTCGTCGACATACAACACCAAGAACACTAAGTTACTCATACTGCTCTTCTTGTAGATTCATTGTTCATCTGGATTCCTGATAAACCTGAACTCTTTTACGGCTTCATCGAACCGTAAGTTCCAACTCCTGGAAGCTTGCTTCAATCCATAAATGGACCGTTTCATCTTACACACCTTTTCGGGATGATCTGGATCGACAAAACCTTCTTGCTGGGTCATATAGACATCCTCCTGCAAATTCCCGTTAAGGAATGCGGTTTTGACGTCCATTTGTCATATCTCGTAATCGAAATATAATGCAATGGCTGACATCATCCGAATTGACTTAATCATGGCTACTGGAGAAAAGGTATCATCATAGTCCATGCCTTGGACTTGACGATAACCTTTTGCAACCAGTCTTGCCTTGTAAGTCTGAGGCTTTCCGTCCATATCTGTCTTTAACTTAAATATTCACTTGCACCCTATGGGTTTTATCCCAGGTGTGTTGTTTACTAAGTTCCAGACCTGATTGTCTTTCATAGACTTCCTTTCCTCATCCATGACTTGCTGAACTGTTGGGACTGGACAAGGCTTGCTGAACTGTTGCGGGATCATCCTGATCCACAACGATCAAGTCATTACCCTCTGTGGCTAAGAAGCGATAAATGACTAGGTTTTGACGAGATCTTTCAGACCTCTTTAGTCCTACAGGAGTTTCTGTTGGAATAGGACTTGGATCATTTACCTCATCGGGTACCTCCACCTCCTCTGTAGGCTGTTCTGTGTCTTCTCGAATTTCTTTAAGAAGCACAGGACTCCCACTAGAATTCTTGGATAAGAATTCTCTTTCCAAGAAAACCCTACCTCGAGCAACAAAGACCTTGTTCTCTTCGGTTTTATAGAAGTAGTACCCCATGGTTCCTTTGGGGTACCCTACAAAGACACACTTATCTGCATTGAGTTCGATTTTATCACCACGCAACCACTTGACGTAAACGTCGCACCCCCAGATCTTGAGGAAAGACAGCTTGAGAGCTTTCCCTTGCCAAACCTCAAATGGAGTGGTCTTCACTGCCTTTGTAGGTCCCCGATTCAAAATGAATGCGGCCGTTTCTAGGGCATGGCCCCATAAAGATACTGGAAGGTCGGCGTGACTCATCATGGAACGAACCATGTCAATCATGGTTCTGTTCCTCCGTTCGGAAACACCATTCAGCTGAGGGATTCCTGGCGGAGTTAGTTCCGAGAGTAACGTTATCCCTTGGGTGACTGAGAAAATCTTGATCTAAGTACTCGCCACCTCGATCAGAACGAAATGCCTCTATACTTTTACCAAGCTGGTTTTGTAATTCATTATGGAATTCTTTGAATTTATCAAAGGACTCCGACTTATGTCTCATTAAATAGACATACCCATACCTACTTAAATCGTCGGTAAAGGTTATGAAGTATCTGAAACCTATCCTGACTTGTGTGCTCATAGGCCCACATACATCTGAATTTATTAGGCCCAGGAGATCACTCACCCTTTTACCTAAGCCGCCAAAACGCGCATTTGTCATCTTTCCCATAATGCAAGATTCGCATCTCTCGATTGGTGTGAATTCAAACGGACTTAACAGCCCACACTTGTGAAGTGTAGAGACGCGTTTCTCGCCAATATGGCCCAGACGACAGTGCCACATCACTGTCTGGTTTAAGTCATCCGACTTCAACCTCTTATTTATGTTATAGTTTGAACTGTAGTTAGAGTTATCAACATTTAAAATGTATAATCCACCAACCATAGATGTAGTGTCATAAACAATATTATTTCTTGATAAAGTAAATAAACCATTGTCTATGGTAAATACAAAACCAAGTTTGTCCAAACTGGACACTGAAATAATATTCCTACTAAAAGTAGGTACACATAAGACATCGTCCAAAACTAAAATAAGCCATGTGGGCATCCAAAGACTAACAGAACCGACAGCCGTCGTTGACACCGAACTGTTGTCTCCGACTCTCAGATCCCGCTCGCCTTTCCCAAGGAGCTTCTTACTTTCCAAATCCTGCAGATTAACACAAATGTGAGTTTCTGCTCTGGTATCAACTACCCATGTATCTGAGAAAGTAACGTTGAGATTATACTCAACAACGTAAATACCTGATCTAGGTTCTAAAGGGTGTCCTCCCTTCTGCAAGCTCTTCACATATTTCTTATGCTGCCTGCAATCCTTCTTCCAATGACCTGGCTGCTGGCAGTAGTAACAGACTACCCCTGAGGTCGAAGTATTCCCTTCGGTTCTAGGAACCGCTTGGATCTTCGGACCCCTGGGTGCCCTTATCTGCCCAGCTAGATGCATTGGCGACTTACTCTTACCCGCCACTGCTGGTGCCTTGCCCTTGTTGGGATGGACTGGTGACCTGCCAGTAGGTTTGCCAACTCTTTTGAAGTTGACATCCTTATTGACCATCAGAACCTCAGGGGTCTTGCCCTTGAGATTTTTCTCTGCTGTCACCAACATCCCATGCAGTTCCTTGATAGTCTTTTCCATATTATGTAGATTGTAACTTGTGATCACATCTCCATAAACCTTAGTAAGCGACATCAGGACTATATCTGATTTTAGGTGCTCTGTGAAGCTGTAACCTAGACTGGCCAAGCGATCAAAGAGCCGCTTCATCTTGAGGACATGTGGGCTCACTGCCTCACCAGCATTTAGCCTGCTGTAGAACAACTCCCTAAGAGTGTCGTATCTTTCGACACGAGCATTCTTCTGGTAGTATACTTTGATCTCCTCCATCATCTCTTGTGGATTGTCCATGAGATGCATAAACTGGTCCTGAGTGTCATTTTCCATGGACCCGACCATGAGGATGCCAACATCTTATCGATCGCTTATGTACTTGTCATAAGCGTTCTTATCGGCCTCGGTGACATCATCTGCATGCACTTTTATTGGCTTATCCGTAAGGATATACTACTGTCTATCATACTGAAGGGCAAGTTTCAGGTTTCTCTCCCAAACCAGGAAATTTGTTCCTGACAGCATGTCACTCGACAGAAGAGACTTTAAGGCTTCACTGCCAGAACGTGTTGATTTGGGTTGCGACAGTGCCATTAATCTACACATAAAAATAAATTCAATCAGATTCTTAATTAAGTTGAAGTGAGAGATACTTGATTATGAACATTTCTGATTCTTGTGTCTGAATCTGAACCTAGATCTCTGCATACCCAAAACTGAAGTGAGTTAATCTCATCGCCCCAGTTTTGGACATTGGAGTAGGACAGTCCAGTACTTTCACAATACCATGTGATTCTTGGCTAGGGCTTATACATTGTATGTATACGGAATTGCCCTATATCTGATACCCTGACTCAGATCATCTGAGAATCGCAGCCAAGTCAACCATCTTTCAACGCATGGTCCAATCTGCACGGTTACTACGCTAATGCACACGTACCCATGTTTAGAGGAGTATGCGTGTTTTGCCTCTCTCGAAATGTTAAGGCGTATTATTGAAGGGGTTTAGATTGGCCCTTTTCTCGGCCCACCTTTTACTCTTCTTTTGTGTCTCCATTAACCGGGCTTCCTCCATCACAACTGATATATATATATATATATATATATATATATATATATATATATATATATATATAGTCAATCCCAGTCAACTTATTTCAAAGCCAAATCCAACCTCAAATAAGTTTTCAATAAAGAAAATGAATTTCATCTGCCTTAGTCGAAATTTTGGACCGAGAAGGAATAGTATCATAATCATCGTCAACATCAAGGTTCTAAGGGTTTGTTCTCGACCCGAGCTTATCCTTTCAATATCAATTTCAATGTAATTTGGTAATTTTGTTACTTGATGTAAATCTATTTTTTGCTTCCCACTCAAGATTATTTGTTAGTTATTCTCGATAAAACGTCAATTCGCCGAAAAATAGAAAAAAAAATAAAATGATAAATATGTTATAAACTAATTTAATATATATGAAACAAACAAATGTAAATAGAAAAAGGAGAGTACCGAGAAGAAGAGGTTTTGTGAAAGTAATAATAGTGTTTTCATTTTGTGTATTTACATGCTCTATTTATAGAGCTTGAGCAAGCTTGCAAAGGAAGCTTGAGCAAGCTTGCAAAGGAAGCTTGCTTCCACGGTAAGCTAAACAACACAATAAATAGGTGGGTGTCCACATTTTAACTTACAACACTCCCTCTTGGACACCACCTATTACAAATAATTACTTTTAAATTTACAAGGAAAAACTCAATGAGATAAAAACCGAGTAAATAAGTAATTTAAGTGATGTTGGACGTGCATAATGCTGCCTCGTTAAAAACCTTTTCAGGAAAACCCAATGGGACAAAACCTGAACAAGGGAAAAAGAGTGCAGCGCACAAATGTCCAAAGTGTGTTCAACTTTATAACTCCTACTCCCCTTTATAGATGCTCCAACTGATTGTTGCTATCCCTGATCGAAGCTCCCCCTGATTGTTGCTCCTCTTGATTGATTCTCCCCCTGAGAACTAGTACAATCACTTTTAGTGCTTGCTAACTCGACGCATGCCCAGTCTGTATACGAGCTTCTCGAAAGTGGATGTCGGTAATGCTTTGGTGAATAAATCTGCAAGGTTCTCACTTGAGCGTATTTGTTTTACATCAATCTCGTGACTCTTCTGGAGTTCATGAGTGTAAAAGAATTTTGGTGAGATGTGTTTTATTCTATCTCCTTTGATGTATCCTCCTCTGATTTGAGCAATGCATGCTGCATTATCTTCATATATTATGGATGGAGAACTTGTTATTGAGGAGATCCCACATGATTCTCTTATATGCTGAATGATTGATCTCAAGAATACACATTCTCGACTTGCTTCATGCAGCGCCAAAATTTCTGAATGATTTGAAGACGTTGCAACCAAAGTCTGCTTTGTTGATCGCCAAGATATAGCAGTCTCATTGCAGGTGAAGACATATCCAGTCTGGGAGCGTGCTTTATGTGGATCTGAAAGATATCCCGCATCTGCATATCCTATCAGACCTGCATTTTCTGTGGATTTCGCATATAATAATCCTAAATCTTTTGTTCCACTCAAATAACGGAATATATGTTTGATCCCATTCCAATGACGTCTAGTAGGCTCAGAACTGAATCTTGCCAACATATTTACTGCAAATGCAATATCCGGTCGTGTACATTGTGCCAAGTATAATAAGGCTCCAATTGCATTTAAATATGGCACTTCAGGACCAAGTATATTTTCATCTATTTCTTTCGGACGGAATGGATCTTTCTTAGGATCAAGCGACCGAACAACCATTGGAGTGCTGAGTGGATGGACATTTTCCACATTGAAACGCTTCAAGAGTTTCTCAATATATGTAGATTGATGGATTAGAATGCCATTAGTCACATGTTCGATCTGCAGGCCGAGACAATATTTAGTTTTTCCAAGATCTTTCATCTCAAATTCTTTCTTTAAATATGTCGCAGTCTTTAGGATCTCTCCAGGAGTCCCAATTAAGTTCATATCATCAACATATACTGCTATGATGACAAATCCAGAGCTTGATTTCTTGATGAATACACATGGACATATGACATTATTTTTATACCCTTCTTTGGTAAGGTATTAATTAGACGATTATACCACATTCTTCCAGATTGTTTTAGTCCATATAATGATTTTCGCAATTTTATTGAATGTAAGTTCCTTGGACTATTTCTCATTGCTTCAGGCAATTTAACTCCTTCGGGGAGTTTCATATAAATGTCAGTGTCTAATGTTCCATATAAATAAGCAGTAACAACGTCCATTAAATACATGTCTAGTCCTTCAGACACTGTCAAACTTATCAAATATCTAAAAGTGATCATATCCATCACGGGTGCATATGTTTCATCAAAGTCGACTCCAGGTCGCTGAGAAAAACCTTGGGCTACTAGTCTTGCTTTGTACCTGACAATTTCATTTTTCTCATTTCGTTTCTTTGTGAATACCCATTTATACCCAACTGGTTTAACATCTTCTGGTGTTCGAATTATAGTCCCGAATACTTGGCGTTTTGCCAATGAAGTCAATTCGGTTGTTATTGCTTCTTCCCACTTCAACCAATCATCTCTTTTGCGGCATTCATTAATAGTACGTGGCTCAAAATCAATATCATTTATCACTTCATTTGCTACTGCAAATACAAAAATTTCATCAATTATAAATGATTTTCGATCCCAAGATTCCTTTACGCATGAATAATTCATATTAATTTCTTTATTTGTTTGTTCATGGCGTTCCTCGGGATTTTTTTGAACTTGATGGCTCTACTAGGGCTAATAATCTTTCAGAATTAGATGGTTCTTCAGGAATCGTAAGTTTTTCTGGAACAGTCTCTGTACTCGATTGATTTTTTCGTTTTCGAGGAACAAGATCTTTAGCACCTACTGGTCTTCCATGCTTCTGGCGTGCATTTGAGGAATTTGCTGCTGCCTTAGAATTATCGTCATTTACTTTAATTCTCGCAGGCGTATTAACGGCATCAATATATGACCTTGTCATTTTAGCCGTATCTGTAAATGCATCAGGCATTTGATTTGCAATATTTTGCAAATGTACTATTCTATGTACTTCATTTTCACATTGTGGCGTGCGTGGATCTAAGTGATATATGGAAGTCACTTTCCATGAAAGATCGTGCCTTACTTCAGGAGGCTTTTTATGATCAGTTAGAGAGGGGAATGTTGTTTCATATCAAAATGACAGTCAGCACATCTTGCTGTAAATAAATCGCCCGTCAGGGGTTCAAGATATCTAATAATAGACGGTGAATCAAAACCAACATAAATTCCCAACTGCCTTTGAGGTCCCATTTTTGTGCGTTTAGGGGGTGCAACAGGCACTTGTACAGCACAACCGAAGGTTCGTAAGTGGGATATATCAGGCTGATGTCCACACACAAGTTGTATAGGAGAGTACTGATGATATGCACTAGGTCTTAGACGAATTAAAGATGCAGCGTGTAATACGGCATGTCCCCAAGCAGAAACAGATAAATTAGATTGCAATAATAATGTACGTGCAATTATTTGTATTTGTTTAATTAAAGATTCTGCTAACCCATTTTGGGTGTGAACGCGCGGGACAGGATGTTCAACATCGATACCTAATGCCATGCAGTAATCATCAAATATCTTAGACGTGAATTCCCCTGCATTATCAAGGCAGATAGACTTTATTGGATGATCAGGGAAATGTGCTTTCAGCTTAATAATTTGTGCCATCAATTTAGCAAATGCAAGATTACGAGTTGATAATAAACAAACATGTGACCATCTACTGGATGCGTCAATTAAAACCATAAAATAACTAAATGGTCCACTAGCGGGATGGATAGGGCCACATATATCTCCCTGAATTCTCTGCAGGAGTGGTGGACATTCAATATTAACTTTGGCAGAAGACGGGCGGACCACTAATTTTCCTTGTGAGCAAGCGGTACAGGTGATATCATTTGACAGTAAAATCTTATGGTTTTTTAATGCATGACCATAAGAACTTTCAATGATCCTACGCATCATCGTTGATCCTGGATAACCAAGACGATTATGCCAAAGTATAAAAACATTTCGATTAGAGAACTTCGGGTTCGATATCGCGTAGGTCTCAACTGTTTTTATAATTGTATAATATAATCCTGATGATATGACATGTAATTTTTCAAGTACACGCTTTTTACCATAAGCATTTGAAGTGATATGGAGAAATTCATTCTCATTTTCACTTGTGGTCTCAATGTGATATCCATTACTGCGGATATCTTTAAAACTTAGTAGATTTCTGCTGGATCTACTTGCATATAAAGCGTTATTGATGCTTATTTTTGTTCCATTCTTTAGTAATAAAGTAACTCTTCCAGAGCCCTCTATTATGTTCGCAGAACCTGTAATTGTATTAACATTTGCCTCACCCAAAGTTAGATATGAGAAATACTTTCTATCCTTGAGAATTGTATGTGTAGTGGCACAATCAACAATGCATATTTCTTGGTCATTCCCGCAAGTAGATGATTCCTTTTCAAAATTCATCATTATATAATAACGTCATATACTAGTCGTCAAATGTTTCAGCAGTATCTTTTTCCTTTTGACCTATATCACCATCATCATCTCCAAAGAAATCAGAGACATTAAGTTTAGTAAGATCTTCATGATCGGTGTTGTCCATATAATTTGTCTCTACAGTCTTTTCTTTGCCCTTGGCTTTGACAGATGCTTGATAAAGATCAACCAGATGTTTCGGCGCACGACAGGTACGCGACCAATGCCCTATTCCACCACATCTATAACTTTCATTGTTTCTGGGAGTTTGGATTCGTGGGCCATTTCCTCTTCTTCTGTCATGTACCTCTTGCTTGTTCCACTGCTGGTGGAATGTTCGGTCATTTCTTCCACGAGGTTGAAAGTTGTTACGTCCTCGTCCGCGACCACGACCACGACTGGGGCCTCGGCCTCGTCCGAATCTTGAGAAATTATGACGATTAGTCATATTTGCTTCTGGAAATGGTGCACTGCCGACAGGGCGAATGTGGTGATTCTTTAACAGCAATTCGTTATTTTGCTCCGCAATGAGCAAGCATGCAATCAGGTCTGTAAATTTCTCAAATTTTCGCTCCCTGTATTGCTGCTGCAGGAGCATATTTGAAGGATGAAATGTAGAAAAAGTTTTTTCTAACATTAAAATATTGGTTATTTTTTCACCGCACATCCTGAGCTTGGATACAATTCTGAATACGGCAGAATTGTACTCGTTGATGGATTTGAAATCTTGGAGTCTGAGATTGCTCCATTCATTCAGTGCTTGAGGAAGAGCAATTGATTTCATATGTTCAAATCTATCCTTCAACCTCTTCCAGAGGTCAAGAGGATCTTCAATATCAAGGTATTCTGCACGGAGGCCAGAACAAATATGGTGACGAATAAAAATAGTAGCCTTTGACTTGTCCTGCAGGGACGATGTATTTTTCTCCTTGATAACTTCCCCAAGATTCATGGATTTGAGATGAAGAGTTGTTTCTAAAGCCCATTCAAAATAATTGCTTCCATCCAACCTGAGTGCTTCGTATTGGCATTTTACTAAGTTTGACATCCGAGAAATGGTCAATAAATAGACTTATATGAAACTTCGGGTCATTTATATTACAAATCATACATTTCTGATTGATATAAATTATATATATAATAAATTTCTTTATGAACAATTTGAGAACTTCGGGTTCAAAATAATATAACTTAACAAGGTTAAGATTATGGGCATTGCATGTATATAATAGATAATATAAACGACATGTATAAATAAGTACAGGACCACACATTGAGCACCAGTGGAGGAAAAAAAAAAAAAAAAAAACCATACCGTTGGTTAGCTCACGGGGTTTAAATAACATATATAAATGATTAATGAAATAAATATACAGTAACATTATAAGCATATTCATACGGTATAAATAAATAAATAAAAAAATAAATATAAAACCACACTATAAGTATACCGGTGGGTACAATAACGCCGTTGGTATACCTCGGGGTCGAAATAACAAGAAAATAAATAAATTAACAAAACATACATAAATATTGAACTGTAAGCATGTACGTGAATAATAAACAACCAGTAAATAATCATAAACCTCACTTGCGAATATACCTGTGGGTATAAAACTCCGTTGGTATACTCACGGGGTTAAAAGAAAAACATATAACATTGTGATAACGTGTACGTGCTGATAACGTGTTATAAACTAATTTAATATATATGAAACAAACAAATGTAAATAGAAAAAGGAGAGTACCGAGAAGAAGAGGTTTTGTGAAAGTAATAATAGTGTTTTCATTTTGTGTATTTACATGCTCTATTTATAGAGCTTGAGCAAGCTTGCAAAGGAAGCTTGCTTCCACGGTAAGCTAAACAACACAATAAATAGGTGGGGGTCCACATTTTAACTTACAACAAAATATGAGTTGATGAAAAATATCATATATAGAGAGTATTTTTTGCCCGAGTGTATATTGTACGCCATGTTTACGTATTGGTTCACTTATTCCTTTATTTTTGTATAATTCACTTGGAAGCCACCGTATACACGTACTACAATTAATAACCTTATGTTTAAATAATTTTATACTCCATTACTTTATAAATTAAGTAGAGAAACGTATATTACATGTATTTATAGTTATTTAATTTAGATTGCATTACCTACGAGCGCTATCATCGCCAGATACGTTGACCATTAAAATCAGGATCCATGAACTAACCTGCAAAAATGAAATGTACGTAGCGAACATCAACAGCAACATCATCTCAACAATTTATCCTATTTTTAATTTAAATTATTTGAACTTGTAGATTTCTTTAAATTATTTTTATTACCAATCTAATCATGTATATGAAAATATTTATCGATCTTACACTTCTTTGTGCGGCAAGTTTCGGTCTTGATTAATGATCACTGCAACTATGTGATAGGTGCATGAGAAATCTAATTAACTCTTTAAATATTATACAGATTTGAATATTAAATTTATTTTATCTTATAAATAGATATATAATTATAATTAGAGAGATAGAGTTAGTGTATATTAATATTATTGATAGGCCTCTATTTATAGGCGAAACGAAAAATTAGATTGAAGGGAGGGTCCAACTTCTGAAATAATTAAGAAAAATAATAAGACCAAAGATATTATATTGATTGAGATATTGAATTTATTCAACCCATTCCCATTACCCATAAAATTAGTTATTGTATTAATTGAATTAATAATACAATTCAATCGCCTTGTGCAGTATTATTTTTATGCAAGAAAATGAATATTTATTTAAATTAGAATAATAAAAAATTTTAATGCACTAATGGAATAGAATTATAGAATTTGAATAATCTATATTTATTATTCTCATTATTCTTTTTTTTATTATTTATTATATTTAATATTCATATATAGGCTATGGGGAAATCAGAAACCTAATTATTAGATAATAGAATAAAATATAGAACATATAAAACATAAAAGATATTTTATCACACTTTGGCAAAAACATGCTCAAAGAAAATGTTTGGAACTTTAATTTTTCTCTCCAAAATGTGTGTACAAGACAAAATTACTTTTAACATTAATAATTATTTTTTAAATAAAATAATTTTAAAATTTTAATATTGCCTCTTCTACTATGACTTACATCTAAGAAGATTGATAATATTACATATGAGAGCAAATATAGAAGTATAAAAATAACAAAAGTATGAAAAGAATTGTGTATAAAGAAAATAATTAGATCAAATCAACAAAGTTGTATTTTAATTGTGAAATGGATGTACTCTAGTGAGAACCATAAAAAGCATGAGAATTATATGAGAATCAATACGAGGGTGTGATATGAAAAGGGGGTCGGGTTCCATACTATAACCTGGAGGAGAAAAGTGATACCCTCTTGGAAGAGTGGGGTAACGTAAATTGGAAGATTTTATTTTATTTCGTGCCTACGCTTGCCAGTGCGCGTGCCACGCGGCGCTCCCTAAAAGGATCTTACGATCCAGTAAGATTCTTACCAAATTGTGCCTATACATAATTCGTTTTAAATTTTTACTGTGCTTTCTTGTCGATAGAAATTGAGAAAAAACTTCAAATTAGATTATAATTGAGATGTATATAATAATATGAATGTACCTATTTATTGTGTGTTAAGATTTTCTATTATGCAGTGAAGACAATCAAACGATTTACTCAAACTCAACATTATATATATATACACACACACACGGTCATGATCTCATGCGAACCAGGAGGTCTTATGCGAACCTGTGAGAATCATGTTTCTATTATTATGCCATGTATTTCCATTATTAAATCATATGTTATGTATTTCCATAACCGTATTTCCGTTATTATGACATGTATTTTCGTAACATTATTATTATGGCAGACAAAAAAATAAAATAAAATAAAATAAAACATTTTTTTAATCCCTCGTAACACCCCTTCCCTTAACGGGTAAAATTTTCTCCTCTAAGGCATAGAAATATACACACCTCTTTCGTTAAATTTGGATGGTTCTCACGAGTTCTCACGCAACTCTTAGTTCTCACGTAAATATGTTCATGTATATTTATATATAACCAAATCCAATTGTGAGAATTTATGATAATACAAGTTGTTCCTGTAGTATATATTTAATTGAGGTGAGAGCAGCAGATAAAATCACCAAGTCAACCTGAATATTCCGAACGAGTAATTAATGGTATATTTATAAAAGTAAAACAAACATTTATGCTAAACTATATTAGATTAAGAAAATGAGATTAAAATATACTTAATAACTTCCTACTCTTACACTTGAATAAATAAATAAAAATAGGGTGGAATGAGAGAGTGACACGTAAGCGAGGGAGCACGTGCCATGCAACATGGCCGGAACGTTAACCCCTAACGAGTAAAGTATACTGTACAAGCCCTCACACCCGAAAATGACCAAACTCTCCTCTGCCCTCCGTCCGTTGAAAACGAGCCAAGAGATCGTATCCACGGGGGCATATCCGTAATTTCAATGGACGCTGCCTAGAATGAAAATAGAGACAACCAAGAAGGTTTGACTTGTGAGGCTCGATCACTATCGGAGGCACCAATGGGGAAATGACACGTGCAGGGAGCGTTTCTCGGTCCTGACGCATCCCCAACCGCCCACGTTTTAGCGCCCACGCCATGACCTTTACACAAACCCAACTCACACAATTTAAGTCCACACATGCACGCACTCACTACTCGCTCATCTCTTGAAATTCCCACACAAACACATTAACATGTTCTCACCGGCCTCCGGCGACCTCCTCCGCTTCCCTCCCCTCCCCGACCACCGCCGCTGGAGGCCCTCCGCCGCCGCCGAGCACGCCCCCAGCTGCCCCCGCTGCGCCTCCCCCAACACCAAGTTCTGCTACTACAACAACTACAGCCTCTCGCAGCCCCGCTACTTCTGCAAGGGCTGCAAGAGGTACTGGACCAAAGGAGGCTCCCTCAGGAACGTCCCCGTCGGCGGCGGTTGCAGGAAGAACCGCCGCCGACGGGCCGCCCCCAGGACCCCCTCCCACAACAACAACTACAATCCCAATAATAGCACTATTGGCCAACCGGTCGGGTCGGGTCTAGACTCGGGTTCCGGGTCGGGTATCGATCTCGCGGTGGTTTACGCCAACTTCTTGAACCCGAGCGCGGCGGCGGTCAGCAGCGGCTCCGAGCAAGACGACGGGCCGCAGTCCGAATTCCCCGACGAGGGTAGCAACGGCGTCGAGATCTACGGCTCCTCCTCGGTGATGCACCCGGTGGATCGAGAACAAGAGCCCGAGTTCTTGATCCCGGGTCGGGTCGGGTTGGAGGAGAGCATGGGGTCGCTCCATGACTACGGCAGCCAGATACAGAGCCTGCTCGAGGACGGGTTGGTCCAGGACGCGCTCTGGTCGTCTCCGGATCAAACCCGGCCCGACCACAATATGCTGACGTGGCAGTCCGTCATGCAGCTCCAGGACTTGGATTTGTTCCAGCCAGGATCCGACGCCGGGGATTGCTTCAAGATCGATTCCGGGTTTAATCTGGCCGTTGATAACTGGAGCTCCTTCAATTTTCAGTGCATTTGAGGTTTTCCCGAGGAAAAAGTTCGTTTTGGTTTATTCTGTTTTAATTTTTCTTCTTCTTCAAAGGAAGGAGGACAAATTTACACTCATTTCCATGGAAAAAACAATTTCATGGTATATAGATATATAATAAAGTATTTTCAGAGAGCAATAATAAAATCATGTACTATATAATACATAGTAACACTTAATGATAATAAAAAATCTTACACCTTTTTCTCGATTCCAATTTTATGTGTAATGGAGTGCTACGACAAAAATAGATTCTGAGTTTGATATTGTGGAGATTTGTTGGAATCGTGTTTTAATTGCTTGACTTGGACCTCAACTTTGTTGGGTTCTCTATGTACACGTGCAAGAGTGTGTAATTAAGGTAAAAAATTATTTGTAACATCCAATCTATAGAGCACCATACTTGTTTTAGTACTAATAGAATATTTGTCTTTACCGCGATGTAGGCACGTATATATAGAGGTTCATTTTGCCTAATTTCAACAAATTAAAATTCGGTATATATATAGGAATAGCAACGACTGGGTTTAGCCAAACCCGCACCCAAACAGAAACAAATTCTTAAATTTTTTTAATAACGGTTATTAGTTGAGTTCAAATTTCACTTTCATGAGTATATAAGTTAAACTAGCGGGGCTCGAACCATGTTACAAAAGTTGCTCAATTACCACTGCACCAAATGACTCTTTTGATTCTCCTAGACAATTTGTTTATATATTACGGGGCAAAATATTATTTCTGACCAAAATTTTACCACCCAAAAATTCAAATAACAAATTTTTTTTACAATACAAGTAACCAATATGAGTTTGAAAATTTCAAAAAAAATGTCAAATGATATGAGTTTTTTTAAATGATAATTATGAATATTTTGATACTTTACAATCAAAATTAACCAAAAAGTTAACGGGACGTGGGTTATTAAGAAAACGAATCATCAACGCATTTGTCACAACAAATAATAATAAATGGTAGTTGTGTGAGATTAACATACTTGTTTTATTACTATTAAAATATGTATTTGTTTTCACATTTTAATATGAGCTTTAATCTTAAATCGAGAGACATAATTAAATAAACCATTATTTTCATTTTCATTTGTAGGAATTGTTGGGTTGCTAAAGCAGATGGTTGCACTGAACTTTGTTTTGAATTCGAAATGGAACCTAAAAAAATACGAAGAAATAATGATGAACAAAGGTGGTGTCAAGTACGCATTGCCTATTAGAGTATTAACGATAATTATGGATTGCTGTTCCTTGAATTCGTTTAAATCCAACTATAGTTGCGCAGGACAACATGTTACATATGTATGTATGTATGTTATTACTTGTCAAGTCAAGAGATTTGCTCACGTAGTACTCTAAAATTGGCCATTCTAGAAACCTCAAGGTTTGATACATACGAGTAATTATCATATGATCGAAAGTTCAACCACTTTATGAACTATCATTTAAAACAAATTATCAACTCAATAAAATCCTCGTCAATGAAATATTTAAAAAAATAAAAAGGTGAGAGAAACAATTAGAAATTGTTATAGAATACGACATTAAATTAAACTTCATTTACAATTGATATCGGTGAATATATAAAGATACTTATTTATAAAGATAAACTCTAAAGTTGGCCCAGTTACAATGATTAACTCATGTTTGCTACTGTTACGGTCCAACGATAGTGTATATCCACGAACTTGACTATTGCACTATCAGTTTTTGCAACTGTAACGGCGCACGTGCGAACGTTACACGTGCGCCGTTAATATCACACATTTGTAACGGCGCATACCGTTATGTGCGCCGTTACAAATTGTGTTGACCGTTGACCACTTTTGTTGCCGTTATGGAAAACGGTCGGAAATTGAGCCGTTGTTGTTACCGTTAGTTTGTAACGGCGCACCTGGGTATGTGCGCCGTTACCGGAAGTTTGTAACGGCGCACCTTGGTATGTGCGCCGTTACAAATATGTATTATAAATCTTGGCAGAACCTCCCATTCTTTTCCTACAACATATCTCACACCTACTTTTCTCCCGACAAGGGTAATTTCGTAATTTCGAAAATTTATAAATTTTCCTGAGCACCCTCAGACAAATCTCCCGAGAAGGTATGTACAAATTTTTAAATAATGCACTACATATAACTGCAAATTTGTATATGATTTCATCGATCCAAGTTTAGATTTTGTATGATTTTGCTTGTATGAATAATTTGCATGTTAAATTTATTAAATTAGTTTTGGAACTGATGAAATAAATTACTCGATTCCATGAATTGCATGATAACATTAGGGTCAATTCTCCCGATTCCATTAATTGCATGATAACATTAGGGTAAATTCTCCCGTAATTGTTGGACATTTAGAACCTAATTAGGGGTATTTTGGTCATTTATGACCTAATTAGGGGTAATAAGGTTATAAATAACCAAACAAGGGTAATTAGGTAATTTATGTGAATTAGAAGGTACGTACATATTTTGAAATAATACAATATTATGTAAATGAATTGTTAACCGAATTTATATATATTACATATATATAATGGATCGGAGATGGATGGGATCCGTAAAAATGAGTGAGGAATGGATGAAAGGATTAAGCAGTTTTGTAAAATTTGCGAGAAAAAACGCTCCAAGAGATGGTGTGGGACGTTTCAAGTGTCCATGCACGAGGTGTTGTAATTCTGCTTGGCACGATATGGAGACTATTTGCGATCATATATTGAGGAAAAATTTCCTTAGATCGTATAATGTGTGGTTCCATCATGGCGAAGCCGAAGGAGCTAGCTCGAGCCGGAATTGGGATATCAGTTTGAGGGAAACATCGGCGAATCAGCCTTGTTCGACGTCGGACAACAATCCAGTATACGTTGATCATGTGCATCAGCTCGTGGATGATGTAGACCCGACTAGAGATGTAAGGATTGACGAGGACGAGGACGAGGACGAACAACAGAACATTGGAATAATAACCGAAGTTGAGGAGGGAGTCGCTAAGGCAACCATGACAGCATACAACCGGTTGGTGACGGACTCGCAAAAGCCGTTGTACGAAAATAGTGAGGATACTTCATTAGCAGCAATGTTAAGGATGTTGTCCATCAAGCAGAGCACCGGGATGTCTGACGAAGCTTTTACCAAGGTTGCCAAAGATTATTGTTCTACGTTACCCCAACCTAATACGTATCCATCTAGCTATGCAGCGGCGAAGCAGAAAATGAAGGCAATCCAACTGCCACACGTGAAATATGATGCATGTCTGTACGGATGCACATTGTACTACGGAACACAATCGCAACTCCAGACATGTGGCGTTTGTGGAGAGGCACGATACGCGAAGGTGGGAAAAAAATTAGTTCCGAAAAAGACGTTGTGGTACTTCCCATTGACTCATCGACTTCAACGTTTATATCTTGCCCCAGAGACGGCTGAGTGGATGCGATGGCACGGGGAGCGGGAGAATGAGGACGATGAAATATTAGTACATCCATCGGACGGTGCGGATTGGATTCATTTTGACGCTAAATACCCAGTATTTTCTGGAGAAATACAGAATGTGCGGCTGGCGCTGTCAACCGACGGGTTCTCTCCATACGGGCCTACTGCGCCGTCTGGAGATTTGCCGCCGTCTGAGTTCCAGGCGTTTTGGAGGAGTTTCGGGGTAATTTCAACGTTTACTCTAATTTTTTTCCAAATGTTCGTATTAAAAATATTCACGTCATATTTGTGAATTTCAGCGTTTGTTTGAAGTGACCGATTCGGTTGAGCTACGGGGTTGGATTCGTGAGACGGCCATAAGCGCTTACAAGGAGCGAAAATCCAACATGAAGCGGTTATACAAGCTGTACGTCGACCCGACTAGATTGGACCGGAATGGGATTCCCAAGAGTCTAAAAGGGAAGAAGTCCCAGTGGCGGTGGCTCGTTGAACATTTCGATGCCAACGAGGTATATTACTAATTTTTACTTTACTTTAATTTTTTTTTTAATTTTTACTATTTATCACGTGAATTTACTTTGATTTTTTTTCCAGGAAAATGTTGGTACTCAAATGAGTGCCATTCGGAGGAGCGACAACAAGTTAAACCACCACACTGGCAAAGTCCCATTTCGAGCGCTTTGGGAGAGGATGTCGGCGGCCGGGGAAGTGGAGGTCTCCAAAAAGTTGGAGGCCTTACTGAAGGCTCACAAGGCCTTACCTAGGCCTGGTGATGGTCCACAGGAGGGGGAGGAGAAACTCAACCCGAAGCTTGTAAGTTTCGTTATTTTTTTTTTATTTTAATATTTTAATTTATTATATTAATCAAATTTTTTTTTGCAGTTTTACATTAGGAACGCGCTTAGGGATTGGAAGAATGACGAGGCGAACTACAACGAGGATGGAACGCTGAACAAAATGACCGACGTTGAAGAGGATGAGGTCATGCGACAAGCTGCCGAGTATGTTTGCCAGATCGAGCTTGCCAGAGGAGTAACTATAGAACCCTCCAGAGGACGACGCATCCGGGGTTGCGGGAGTGCTTACGAGGCACCGCCGAGACAGAGAAGACGTTCGACTTCCTCTAACGGTAGTCAAGCGGAGATTGCGGAGCTTCGGACTGAACTCACGGAACTTCGCGCTGAACGTCAGGCTGAACGTGCTGAACGTCAGGCTGAACGTGAGCAAGCCGCGCCGAAAAACAGCAAGCCGCCGCCGAGACAAATAATTTTTTTAAAATTTATTTTTTTATTATTCTGCATTATTTGTAACGGCGCACGCCGTTTGTGCGCCGTTACAAATTTGACGGTATTTATAACGGCGCATCGGGGATGTGCGCCGTTACGATTATTGACGGCGCACACCGTCTGTGCGCCGTCACAACTTGTAACGGCGCACTCCGTGTGTGCGCCGTTACAAACGGTGACGGCGCCGTCAACTTCGTCAACGGTGACGGTAGCATTTGTAACGGCGCACTAACGGAGTGCGCCGTCAACGTTAGTAACGGCGCACGTCTTTTGTGCGCCGTTACAGGTTGTAACGGCGCACAGACGGCGCGTTGTGCGCCGTTACAGCCTGTAACGGCGACACTGTAACGGCGCACGATAACGGCGCCGTTACAGCCCTTTTTGTGCGCCGTTACAGTTTTTAACGGCGCACAAATCCTCTGTAACGACGCTTTTACCGTGCGACGTTACTAATAAAAAAACTGATAGTGTTGACAAATGCACGAGATCGTTAAAAGTAATAATTATGATAAGCATGGGGCCAAATTCATATGTGACCAATAAAATATTCAGTTGAAATGATAATAGCATTGGTTTGGAAACAAGAAAAAGTACATATTTTTTAGATTATTTCAGAACGAGCTAGAATTGATAAACAAATAAACATGAAATAAATCATTTATAATCCTATAGAGGGTGGGGGAAGTTTCGGGAGAGTTTGAGGTGATTTTTGGGACAATATGCAATTGTCGTTTGGTTCAAGTTTACTTTTTACACCTCCTCAAGCTCTTATCATAGTGGAGATAGGGCAAGAGAAGACCAAATCCCCTTCTTGGGGCAAGCACCCAAGACTTCTCTCTCAAGTCATGTGGATTATGTAGAGAATGAGATTTCATTTTAGTGATATGAGAGGCTCCTCTTGAGAATGAAATAGATGTTTAAAATAACGCAAAATTTCAGGTTTTAGTGTTTATGTAGGGCAGGCCGAATCTTTACGTGATTAAATTTTCAGTGGACAAAATTTTTGTCGATTGAACTTCCGACTCTGCCATATAGCTCTGCATATAGAAGTTGAACAAACTTCCTTCTGAAAAGTTGTAGCATTTTCAATTGCCTTTATCGTCGGCACAAACTTCACATGACTTGACGCTGGAATAAATTAGTTATGACTCTTACAAATCTTTTGTCATGCAATTATGAGTTTGTACATAATTCTCATTTTAGTGTTGCCTTTAACTTCTTTTTGGTCTTTCCATTCAAATTAGATGGAACTTTCTTCTAGAAATACAAATTGATATTGTGGATCAAATCTTGTTTTATACGAGAAAGTTATGATTTTTGAAAAATAAAACCATCGTTTACCCTCTATTTCTCCAAAACCTAACAAAATCAAATAACACACCAATATCAAGGTGGGAAAAAAATAGACACAAACTAACTAATCTTAAGAACTCTTAAGAATCACAAGTTTGGGGATGTATTGCTTCATCATATTATAGTCGAGCCCAAATCTTGATACAATTTGTCGACAAAAAAAACAAATTCAATGATAAAAATACATTTAAGAGTGAGTAAAGATGAATCGAAATGTGTACAAAATGTGCATGCATCAGTCACGATGTTACTAACTATTAAAATTTAATTGAAATGATTAAAATACGCATATACATTATTTAACATTTGCAATTTTGTCCTTAAATTTTTTTCATTGGCGTCATGTTAACACCAACACTCTTCCTCGGCGCTTCTTTCAGTGGCGCTGGAGAAACCACACACACACGATCGCTGACGAACCTCGTCGTTTTTTCAGTCGCCCTCCACCATATTCTTAGTTTCTCTATTTTCTATAAATTTCACCTTTCGATTCTCAAAGACGGTTTGGTGTTTTATGAGTTTTTGGGTCTTTTGCATTTTAGAAAAAAATCAGGTCAGCTTTTAAAAGCAGAGAAAATGAGGGGTGAAACACATAAAACACCAAACCCATAGCCCATAGGTCGAGTGAGTCGAATATGAATTTGTCGTTGTTCTCTTTCTCCGGCGAGGTGATTAGAAGGTTGATGTCCGACGTATCACACATCTCTTGCAGAAATTGGCAACAATGGTTATAGGGAGACGAAGACACACACACTGGAATTTAGATATTGAATAGAGGGGAGATTAAAGCATGATGTTTGTTGTGTTGAAAAGAAGAGAAACATAAAAGCGTTCCTTTATGCAACAACCAGGAAAAAAAAATCACAATTTAGCGCAAAAAATTGAGCACCCGGTTGTTCATACGATGAAAAGAGAGTAAATTAGGTGACAATTGAGAAATGTTAAAGACGCGAGAAATATAATTAGGTGATCTCAAACAAAAGTTTTTAAAATATATATAGTAATTTGTAAAAGGGCTCCAACTAAATATAGTAAGTTGTAATTAACTCTTTTTATAATTTCACAAGTTTCGTAAAACTTATATTTGTATTTTGTTATTTGAAAAGATTAATATACCCTTCAATCAGAAATGAAATTTGTTATTCAATGAAAGGTAGAATGGTCGTTTCATATTTATCAAATAATTAGATTATTTGAAATTTATATATTGAGAGCATTTTAAATTTTTGATATTGTTAAATTTAACTCTATTACCTTAATTGTAACTAAAATAAACTATGTTCCCATAAGTATAATCAAAATAAACTCTGGATTTTTGTAAAAAAGAATTTGGGATATTGAATTTGAAAACGGAATAAATAAATTGGGTTGATTATAGTTTGCACATACTACACTGGCGCGTTTTACCGTTTGCCCCGGTTATAATAAATTGTTCAAATTAATATACGCTAATTGTAATTTTTTTACAATTCCGTTAGAAATTGGATGGAAACCTAAAATTTTGGACGGAAACCTTTTTTTTTTAAATGACAAAAATACCCCTTCAATTGGTTTGACTTGGACCAGAAATAAACCAGAATTAATTTCTGGTTTATGTAATTGGACCGGTTATGTATTGAATTATATAATAATAAAGTAATTGATAATATATTGAAACTTTCGAATGTCATAATTCTCTTATACGAGCTCTGTTTCGGGCCCGTAGAATATCAAATCGAAAAAAATCGGAAGATCAACAACTTTAAAAATAAGTTTTTTTCTAATTATATAAAAAAATTATAATTAGACTCGAATACATTAATAACTATACATTCGAAATAAAAAATAAAATAATTAAAATAATATTAATAATATACTGAAACTTTCGAATGTCACAACTTTTCATACGAGCTCTGTTTCGGACTCGTAGTATATCAAATCGAAGAGAATCGGAAGATCAACAACTTTAAAAAAATAAAATTTGTCTATATATTATTAATAATTAGACTCGGATGACATTAATAACTATAAATTCGATTGATTAAAATAATATTAATAATATATTAAAATTTTCGAATGTCATAACTCTCTTATACGAGCTCCGTTTTGAGCTTATAGTATATCAAATCGAAAAGAATCCTAAGATAAATAATTTTGAATAAAGAAATTGTGTTGATATATTATTAATAATTATTAACACTTAAAGCTGTTGATATTTCGAATTTATAGTTAATAATGTCACGCGAGTCTAATTATTAATAATATACAGACAAATTTTATTTTTTGAAAGTTGTTGATATTCCGATTCTCTTCAATTTGATATACTACGAGTCCGAAACGGAGCTCGTATGAATGAATTATGACATTCGAAAGTTTCAGTATATTATTAATATTATTTTAATTATTTTATTTTTTATTTCGAATGTATAGTTATTAATGTCATTCGGGTCTAATTATTAAAAAAATATTAAAATTTATATAATTAGACAAAAAAGTTTTTTTAAAAGTTGTTGATCTTTCGATTTTCTTCGATTTGATATACTACGAGTCCGAAACAGAGCTTGTATGAGAGAGTTATGACATTCAAAAGTTTCATTATATTATTAATTACTTAATAATAATTATTATTATTATAATTATATAATTTAATACATAACCGTTCCAATTACATAAACCAGAAATTAATTATGGTATATTTTTGGTCCAAGTTAAACCAGTTGAAGGGGTATTTTCGTCTTTTAAAAAAATAGGTTTCCGTTCAAATTTTTAAGTTTCAATCCAATTTCTAGCGGAATTGTAAAAAAGTACAATTAACGTATCTTAATTTGAACTTTTTATTATAACTGGAGCAAACTGTAAAACGGGTATAAGCAAACTGTAAATAACGCAAATAAATATATAGTTCTCTAAATTGTAAATAGAGTTTAATTTACGGTTGCCAAACAGCTCCGTATGGTCATTTTATTCACATTAAGTGGGGACTAACCCCGTTTCCAAACAGCTCCGTCTTCAAAATATATTCCCGAGTCAATTTCCAAACACTTTCATCTTCCCAGAAAAATGCTAGCGATCTGCGTCCTCAACACCTTGAATCTTCAACCGCTATAAATCCAGAAAAGTCTGTGAGTTTCTCTGCGAACCCATCTTTAATTTCCCATTTGGATCTCTATTTCTCAACTCCGTTCAATGTTCTGCATCTGAATTTCAATCCGGGTATGGTTGATTCTCCTTCCCCAATCGGCAAAAACCCACAAACATTATGCATGTTCATCGTTGTAACTACGGAAAAATCACAAACCCATTGATTATTTCTCCTCAAAATCATCTGGGTATGCTTGATTTCGTGATCATTGCATCCTAACATGAACAATTATTCATTTGGGGTAGGGAGTCCCAAGTCCTTCCTCGCATACCCTCGCGGCGAGTTTGATTTGGAATCTGGAACGACCAAGAGAACCCGCAGGCCCAAAAAATCCTCATATCATCCAGCAAAAATGATCAAATCTGCTGGAAACCGTTTTCAGTACTATTTCAAGCTTCACCCATTTTTGTGTTTCTTCCTCTCGTTGACCTTTGGGGCCTCGATTCTCATATTTTTATCTGTGTATGAGGGTCGGTATTGGGCTGTTGGTGATTCTCAGAATGTTGATCTGGGTTATGCTGATTATCCATTTGCCAAGCTTCGGAATCTTGTGATGGTTGCTGGGCATTCTGTGTACACCAGTTCTAGTTGTGGGAATGTTGACAAGGAGGATTCTTGGTTTTTGGAATCTTACCAGAAGCATCTTGGTCAGGCGGCTACTTTCGTGAGGCATATAGAGGAAGGGGTTGAAGTCGCGGCCAAGGATGAGGAGGCGCTGCTTCTGTTTAGTGGTGGGGAGACTCGGAAAGATGCTGGGCCTCGGAGTGAGGGGCAGAGTTATTGGTCTGTTGCTGATGCAAAAGGATGGTTTGGTGAGTTCCTTTTGTTTTTGTCCGCCCATTGAGCTTGTTTCATTGTGTCTCATTTTTGAACTGAAATGACTTTAGATTATTAGACTGATCTGGGATTGAATGGAAGAAAAACAAACTGTAAAAATTCTCCTGGATAAAAATGAGACTTTCATAGTCATTGATTCAGGGGATATTTTCCGCATTAAGTTTATGACATAATAGATTAGTAGACTGATCAAAAATTGGATGGAAGAATAGTGGATTGTAAAAATCTTCTGATTTGGTTGTTGTCCGATGTATGATGTAGCGCATTCAGTCTTTGTATGATGTTGTCTGATGTCGTATTCAAATTGTAAGTAAATTAACAATTTGGGATGTTTCATTTTGGATCGTCTTTGGCCTGCATCCCTCTATGTCATATGTCTGTCTCGTGCCTTCAGCTGGTGTGCTATCTTGGATCCACATGCAGGCATATGTTTCAGTCTGACCTGGAATGAGAGAGAGGGAGAAAACGTTAGAGTCCTTCACATAAAGTATGTGAATCATGTCACCATTTAATAGGCATTTTGGACCCTCCACCCATAACTTCAGTTTTTGGGTTGAATCGTGCTATAACATTAACTAAAGTGATAGTTGTAACTAATAGACACAACATATACTCTGGCAACCTTTTGTAGTGCTCTCAATTTTTCTCGACTCATGTGAAAATTTACTTAATAATGTCTAAAAACTATAGATATGAGCATTGTTCTAAAATTCCAGTTTGCAGAATTCGGTAAATTGAGTCGGCAGAGTATAGGACCGAGGCTTAAAACTCGTTCTTGGTGGTTCAGTTTTACCAAATTTTTTCACTAGGTTAACTCGGGCAAACATGGGCAATTTTATTTTCTACAAATGCTTTGAAACTACTCTGTCATTTGTGTTTTTGTTTCAACTTATTCAGTTGTCTGAAAGTATCTTATTTTACTAAAATAGTGTTAGTTTTGTCTTTTATGTGAATTATATGAGAATATGTATATATAATATTTATATAGTACAAAAAGAGTTTTGCCGATTTCTCTCTGATTTCTCCTCGAGTTCTCAGAACTCCTTAAAGTTTGTCTCGCCGAGTTCTCCCCAATCCCGATCTTAGAACCTTGGATATAAGTAACTCCCCAATCATGTCTCTATGATGCATTTCATAATCTGACTCAAATCTGAGATTTTATTGTGCAAGGAAATTTCATATGGTGCAAATTTGTTTATCTGATAACTTTCTACTTCAATGTGTAACATTTTGAGTGCTGTAATATTTTGATGTTTGAAGGGCTTAATTACCAGTGTTTGTTTTCTAGTACCTTGAATTATGTTGTATGAATTTGTTTCCTACTACCTTGAGTAATGCTGCATGGATATGTTTCCTATTACCTTGAGTTATGCTATATGGATTTGTTTCTGCCACTCAAAAGTTTGAATCCTCGTATTCTCATAAATCTACTGTTACTTGGTGATTTTCAGGGAAGGATGAAAGTGTGAAATGGAGGGCATTGACAGAAGAGCATGCCAGAGATAGTTTTGAGAATCTTCTCTTCAGTGTTTGTCGATTCCGAGAACTTACTGGCACATATCCAGAAAACATAACCGTAAGCCAAATACATAGAAGCTTTATATTTTTCTTTGTTTATAGAGTATGAAGCATACACGACATAAAAAAGAACAATATAACATTTATACATTGCATTCATTTTTTAGTTTTTTTTTTCTTGCTAATTAACAACCATGCATTGTTAAATAATAACTACCAAATTAAGTATGATCTCAAGTGATGTCCAGCAATATTCTTGATTGAGAGGGTTTGGATATATTGATAAGCGGATCAGAAGAAACAGATAGGTAAGCTTATGAGGGTGTTCAGATTATCGATTAGCTAATGGACATTCTTAGGTTTGTTGAATTGAATAAATGGATTAGTTTCCTTAGTGAACTCTAGTTTTTTCTCTCTTGTCTGTTATCTACCTGTTTTATTCTGAGTTCACTTCTCTGTGTTGTCGTAAACTCCCTATTTTTATTATCTGGCTTATTGTAAACTTCAAGGGTCAAGAGTATGGCCGGACCTTGAACTCTTCCTTCAGTCGTGCATGACTTGGAGTTTACTTTCATTTGGAAGTCTTGTATAGTTGTTGGAGTTATGACCTTTAACTCGTCCTATTCTGAATCACGAGCAACTGTAAATTTGTATTTTTTTTTCAACTAGCCAGCAAATGCTAGATACACATTGGTTCATTTATAAAAGCAAAACATGTCTGGAAGTGTCATGTGACTGATGTCAAAGATCCAGTCTGGTTTTATGTCGTGATTGCATTCTAACACCATTTGGTAATCAATCAGGTAGTGAGTTATGATTTCAAGGAGGAGAGATTTGCAAACTTGCATCGCACTGCAATTAGGTTCCCGGAATCAAGGTTCTTCTATACAGGCACCCCGTCTTCACCAACTTCCCTAGAAGCTGCTCTGAAGGGAGAAGCACTTGTGAGAACCCAATTCGAGAGCGACCCATATGGCTGCGAAGGCCCCCTGAGCCGCAAAAAGTTAAAGCGTGACCCGTTTCATAGGACAGTCCCATACCCTAATGGATGCCCAGAAATCAAAGGTTTGTTCAGATATTGTGGGGCAGGCCCTTATCCAGGCTCCCTTCCTTGGGCATAGTAAAATTTACCTCTATATGTTTCTCCTCTCTGACTAAACCATGAATATATTTTACTTGTTTTGATTACTTTGCAAAGATGAGAAGGAAATTGTGTCAATTTTGAACGGAATGAAATGATAATCAGATTTCACATCCCATAGAATACGCTTGGAGTTTGCTTTTATTTATTTTATTTTCCGATTGCAAAGTGCACCACTCGGATGCATTACAGTGAATTTCAGGTGGTTTGAGTGTCTGATTGTAGCACAGAGAATGGTGGTGTAAGATTTGTGTTGCATAACACTATCCAGTAATGTTGCTGAGGAAAGGGCAGGTGGTTGTGGTTGTAGGAGCAACTTCAGCAGCAGGAGTGCCCTTCAGCAAGCCTCCGAGCAGCTCTCCGCGCTCATAGAAGAACTCCACCTTCACTATTTTCTTATCTTCATCCAACTGTACATTTCGACACAAAAACACTTTAGTATTGCTACATGATGTTCAGTTTAGGTGAGACAAGGGGATGTGAATATTTAGAAATGTACCGTGAAAATAGCCATTCCAAAGAATTCAACGAGCTCTCCGGTGGGAGCGTGCCCTTTAAAAGGACCCTCCATGTAACCCCAGTGCCTGAACTTGTAGACGATCTCTGGTGGCCCCGAGTAAACATGGAGAACCTCCAGGGCGAAGCCTCGAGGGAAGGCGGTGGTGAAGGCCAGGTGGGACGAGTCTGCTGTCTCCACGTCCGGGTTATAGCATCTGAACTCCTCAGGTAAAGCAGTTTGCAGCAGCGTGTTGTAGCCTCCCCCGAGCTTCCGCTTCTCTTCCAGGCTCAGCAGCTTCCTTCCTGCACAGCACAGCACAGCACATCACATAATATCAGTGTTATAAAAAACGCTACGCCAGGCAGGCGGAGAGGCCTAGTGGAGCTAATCGAAAAATAAAAAAGACTGGGAATTATATATGATTAATCGGGGACTAAAAGAATTCTGAATTCGCCACTGCCAACAAAGTATATAGTTACGTACCGTTGAGGCTGAAGGTGTACTTGTTAGGATTGACGGATTTGTAGTCGTCGAATGATGATTTGTTGAAAAGCTCCATTTCCCAAGTCTTGACGAGGTTCTGAACTTGCTCTCCGACAGAACCTGGAGGCCAAATCTTGGTCCTGCCCTCTTGGAACAGCTTGTTGGCGGCGTCATAGTTGGGAGGAGCTCCGAATCTCCACTTGGTGTTCTCTTCTCCTTGGCCGTACAGGAACGAACGGTACGGGTCGACCTTAACGCCTGAAGATGCCATGATCAGCTCCTTGGCTCGCAAGAACAAGCAGCAGCTACTTCATTTATAGCCATATCTGAAAGTTGTGTTGTGTGGAGTGTGGTGGGCTTGACTGTTGGTCTTCACCGTCACCATCACACTCATTAGTCAAGCTTTTAATTATATACTACTACCTATAATAAGTAAAGGGTTGTGAATCTTCTTTTATCATTCTCGGAAAAGTGATTATAAGAGTTGTAGTGTTGTGTATACAGTAGAAAAGTGAACTTTGAATAATAGTTGTAGTGTTGTGTATTAACGTAAGTGCTGACGTAGGAACTAATAATTGATTGACTTGTCAAGGTTCAACCTGTGCAGTGTATTCGTGACCAACTAACCGGTTTCCGGGCAATGTCGTCCAACACCCTTTGATTCGTTTTACTTCCACTCACGTGGATGTTCACAAAGGTGTTCATTTTGGATTGAGAACTGGTTCCCAACTAAAAATTGAACCGTATTTAGCGGTGTTCATTGGGTTGGGTCTAGGACTGACCGATCCTTGTTGGGCCCGCTTGTTTGTGGTCGGGTGTGAAGGCCCAAGATCCGTGACCCGCTCATTTGGCTTATGGCAGGTTGTGAATCAAGGGTTACACTCCAGTACGAACAGGATAGTAGCATACAAACGTTAGAACGACTATAAACCTTTGGATATTGAAATCGACGGTCCATATGAGCGGATTTTTTCAATGGCAAGTCAACGTAGATATGGGCATTTCATTAGTATATATTGGTCATTTCATTGGCTATGAAGGGCAAAGACGACTTTATGCATTTTTTATTGATAATTACTTTTAATTCAATGG
Organism: Geranium rotundifolium; assembly: GCA_963920655.1. Lineage (NCBI taxonomy): Eukaryota > Viridiplantae > Streptophyta > Magnoliopsida > Geraniales > Geraniaceae > Geranium > Geranium rotundifolium. The sequence goes on along the minus strand of OY987319.1, from coordinate 7,919,645 downwards.
TTAATTATCGCAAATTATGTTGACTTATCACTTTCAATTAAATACAATTCTCGAAAATCAAATTAATCTTTTATTGATCATAATCTTTCTTTCGATCAAAAGCAATTCTCAGAAACTAAATCAATCATCTTTTAATCATAAACTTTTTTATCATTAACGATTTTCGATTGAAAATTCTTTTATAGATTCGGTATAAGCATTGTTTCGTCATGTAAACAGGATGAAACATGTTTGATACAACTCTGTTATGTGATAAAGCATGTTTCATTGACGTTTTACTTTTATTTCATGCAACTCTGTTTCATCACACAACCTTTGATGTTGTTTTTTGCAACTTTGTGTCATCACACTTCCAATATTTTAGTAACTGATTGAATGATTGGTTTCATGAAAAGGTATTATTGTCGTTCAGTGAGTATTTTTGAGTAGTTGGTAAATACAAGTTGTGCTTCTTTAATACCAACAAATGTTTCATCATATTTGCAGGAGGATACATTGATTGCATTTGCATGAATGTTCGCAAGCGTGAATGTTTCATTTTACAATATAAATATTTCATTGACAACTTACATGCATGTTTAACAGCTAAATTCGATGAAATCTTACAATAAATTTTGTTTCACCCAACAACAATTAAGTACACAGATACTCAATGAAGAATCGAAGTCAACAACATAAAATATTCACACAAAACATGTGTTTTATGTTTTTCTTATAGGCAGAACGATAATCGTGATTTCTTGATTTTTAGAAAGAGATCAACATAATTAATTTGGGAAGGGCGATTTTGCCATCGTTGACTGATTTCATATGAGTTTTGTATTGTCTCATTTCGTTTCATCATATCCATTCGTTGGTTTCAGTCATTCTTATACTTGTACTCCCAACCTCGTTTACCGTGGAGTCCTTCTCGTGACACAAAGCACAATCAAATCATCGGGTCAAACTAATACTCATTAGGTCTTATAAAATTATAATTGAAATCCAATTTTATTTATGAACAATTACACTTTATTAATACAAATAGTTTTGTTGGCTTGCATTCAAATAAAAACTAACTTCTTACGTGAGGAAATGAGAATTTATTGTGACCATTAGATGAAACTTTGGATGGTTATAATTTTTGTTGACTTATCAATGGCAGATGAGTAATTATTCAAAGCAAGTTATTTATTTTTGTCTTTCAATCTAGATATAATTATGTTTTTGTTACATATTTCTCTAAATTTAGACGGAATTTTTTTATAAATTGTAAAAAAAATCTAAATTATCCTTAACTATTTATAAAAAATTTCAAACGAGTGTGATCTATTTAAATCCCTACAATTTTAATCTCTTTTGAGAACTCCTCTCTCTAAAATTAAATATGGTATCGATATCACATGTCAAGATTTTTAGCCCCCACCCTCAGGGCCGACCCTAGAAAATTAGGGGCCTAAGGCGAAAACGTAAAACGAGGCCTTTCTTACAAATGCAAAATTGAAGATAGGATATGTTGTTCCATTAAATGTATACTTACAGATGCAAAAAAAAGTAAAAATTATACAAGGAAATGAATTAATAAAACAAAAAAAGATCAATCATTATGAATATGACTAGGAAATCCCGAATAACAAAAAAAATCTTCAATCGAAAATCCTAAAACATTTACATTTGAAATCAGAAATCATTGAAAATCATAATAAATTTACACCCGAAATCGATTCATAACCTCAAATTTTCAGAACCCGTTCAGTGAGTGAGTGGAACTCGAATTGTATTCGAGATGATATTTAAACACAACTCATGAAATTGCAGTGAATAAAATCCAATTATTTTGAACATTTATGGAAAAATTGAAGTTAGGGTTTTTTAGAAAACTTATCTCAATGGACACAAGAGAATGAACATAATCAACATGTAGTTCCTCTCATTCTTCTCCACATAGTCGTTGCCTCGTCATTGTTGCCGCCTCGTTTCTCCACATTGACGACCCGACTTCGGTGCCATCGTTGGTTCGGCTTCAACCTCGTTCAGAACAACGACTCGTCGACTCGTTGTGTTTATCTTTCGCACTTCCCACTTTTCATTTATTGATAAGAATTATTAGGGACCATAAGTATTAATTAGAGTTGCTGAAATTTTGGACTTCAAAATAATTGGGTCTATTTTGATATAATGATGATATTGGGCTCAATTTTGGGGCATCTCCTCTCCATTTAATGATTAATGTTGATGAGTTTTTGAGCTTCAAGAAAATTAAGCTTAGTACAATATAATGATATTGAACTCAATTTTGGGGCTTCTTCAAGGTTGGGGCCTAAGGAAAAAGTCTTTCTTGCCTTATGAACGGGCCGGCCCTGCCGGCTACCCTCCTACGGTTTTCAAGACAGGTTATCAAAACACTTTCAAATGAAACCTATGAATTTTTTTAATAGCCAATGCTTCAAGCCTATCAACAAAACGTCACCCTTGTTTTTCAAGCATGTAATCATCAAATAAAGTTAGTGGGTATAAAAATACTTGCATAGCATAATTCAGTAAAGCCACGAGAATAGCCTTGATCACGATCTCTCTACTCGCTCAAGACAAAAAGGATCTTCCCATCCTCCCATACGGTTAATGAGCTGACCTTTGATGTATCTTAAAGCCCTCCCTTTACCTCCATCGATCAAATTTGACAATCCCAAATAAGATTGATTCTATTTCTTTCCGATATCCCAAGATACCCCGCACCTCTTCTCTCACCTCTTGATCAGTGTTCGACGGATAAAAAGCGAAAGATTTCTTACAATTAACAAGCTGACCAGAAACACTCTTATAAATTTCCAACATCATGCACATTAGCTCGACAGTACACGTAACTATCATAAGCAAAGAACGTGAGAAATCGAAGGGCTGCCCCAAGATACTTGAATAAGCAAAAAACCTGACAAAGCAGTTCAGAAGGATACAAATCCCTCCACACAAGTAAAGAATAAGTACATAGATAGAGGATCACCCTGATATATACTTCTAATCAGAACATTCAATCTCATAAATCTACTACATGTCACCACTGAATATTAGACAACACACCGTAGAGTTACCACAACCAATAAGTCTAGCCGTTGGGCGACATTAAAAGCCTCTATCTCTCTCTGAAAGAAAACCCCCTTCATTTTCTTCTTTGCTCTTAAGTTCGTCGGCGGTGCTGTCTGTCTCTGGTTTCGGCGCGTAAGCGACTATCCTTTTACCCTTTTCGGGCTGCAACATAGGGGAGAAGCTTTGTGACTCGCGGAAGGTGTTTAAGCTTCAGGTTGGTGAGGCTGCCTCCAAATCTGGTTTCCCAGATATGGTGTGGGGGTTTGGCGGCGACGGTGGCTCGAGGCGGGCTGGGTTGGGGCCACATTGTAGAAGGCGGTAGTCCTGGTGGCTCTTGTTATGATTTTAGTTTCGGCTCCGCCGATGGCTCTCATCGGAGGTCGGAAGATCGGTGGTTGATTGGGCCTTACAGGTGGTGTTGGGCCAAAGTGTGACGCGGAAACGTCGCACAGTGGTTACCACGTGCAAGTGCACACGGTTCACAAGTAATAAATTTATACCGGTAAGTAATCGGGTCGAATCCACAGGGACTAATGCGGGTCTTAGGTTAAATGCGTGTTTGTGTCAAAGGATCTCGAGACTACTAATACAATTTTTGGTGTTTTCTATTTATCGAAACAAGCAAGCAATTGATTTGGTGATTGACAATTAATAGAAAGCGCCTAGGGTGCTAGACATGCAAACAGTGAATTACTACAATGACTTCATAGTTCATTAGGCGATAACGAGATTCACCTATGTCTTAATTGACAACCCTGCCTCTTGGCATTGGAGTTGTCCTAATCTCGAGTCACTTCTTGCCCTCTCGGGTTCGTAGTCACTCGAGATTGCAATTGTCCGACAATAATTGGCCAAGTGCTACTTCGGGGTGTCTCCGCTCGACATCGAACCCCTAGCACTCGGTGGTTCCTAGATCCGGGACTATCCGTCTCTCTCGAGATCAACATAACCCCTAAACATGCTTACTAAGTTAGACTAAGTGTTACGTCGGAGTGTCAAAACACGGTTTCGAGCCCCTCACACTTAATTTTGCCTAAGTCCAAGAACCCTAACATACATTCTATTTGGCCTACCTAGCAAACATGAATTAAAGCAAGAATACCCACACAACTCAAACATCATCCTAAAACTATTTCATCATATAGCAATAATTCACAATCTACAAAGTTTAGCACCCATGGCTAAAGGATTTAGTCCTCAACCATGGTGCTCAAATCACATATCATCAAACACATGGAAAGACTACTACAAAACATAGTGTGAAACATAAAAAAGAGAGAAAGTTTAGAAATGCTCTTGGCGTGTAGTTGCTCAAAGCTCCAATGCTTGTTGTTGGTGAAGGTTGGATCATGAACTCCTTCCCAAAATAGCTTCTTCTTGGTGAAATAGTGCTGGAAAATGTCTTCTCCAAAGTCTCCTTGCTCCCAATGGTGGACTATTGTAGAGAAAATCCACTCTCCCTTTATCCAATGATGGATTGATGAAGAAGAAACCATACAAAGGAATGTCTTCTTTCAAGTGATAGGTCTGATTATGAGCTGATGGAGGCTACAAAGCTAGGGTGTCCAAAAGCTCCTCAATCCCTAGGGCAAGAGCCCTTATATAGCATCTGAAAAAATTGTGCCTGGTCACGATCGTGACTATGGGGGGCACGATCGTGACTTAGAGATGGTCACGATCGCCCCTATGGGAGTCACGGTCGTGGCTGCGCTGGGGGGGGGGACCAATTCTGCTCGAGTCAACGCTGCGGTCTTCTCTTCCTCGTCACGATCGTGCCTCGGTTTTGAATTGAGTCACGATCGTGCCTCTCTCTTAGTGAAGATCGTGGCTCCTCTGTGACTTTGATCGGGATAGTGTTTTGTAAGTTGAAGAAAATATTCATTGGAAATATTCATCGGGGCACAATCGTGCCTTGGAGAGTCACGATCGTGCCCTTCACTAGTCACGATCGTGCATAAGGGGGGCACAATCGTGCCTAATGCAATTTTTGGCCCTTTCTTGTTTCTTGCTCTCCAAGTCTCGATCTCCCCGATTCTCGAACTTTTGCCTTGTTCTCACCCTTTCCTGCATATGCTCTTGAAAACACATCGAGAGCATAAATGATTCTATTTGGCCCTCTAAGGTCACTACGAGACAAATAAGTATCTAAATGGGGGGTTGATCGAGGTCAAAATGAGGTCGATCGACCCCTCAATAGGTAGCTCGGGTTGGCGTCATCGCTGAAGTCTCTGCTCGCTGGAGCTTCGCCGGTGACCTAGAGCGTCTCTGATATGGTGTGGTCTCCGTGTGGAGTGGTGGATCCCACAATAACCTAAGGATGATCCAGTCCGTACATGACTTCTCTCCTCTCCGCACCGGTGACGTGCCTTAGAGTATCCCTTGTAGCGGTTTTGGACTACAAGAAGGGATCTCACAACCCCTTCCCCCGGGTGGCCATAGCAATTCGGAGACGTGGTTTGGGTTGGAGTCTCTGCTAGTTGATGGTTGCTTTCTCGAAGCTGATGCTTTGTGCGAGTTGTGGTGGTAATTTTTACTCGCATCCTCACTTTTAGACATGTTTCGAGTCTTATTTTGGTGTTCAAAAGGTTTTATTTGATGTTAGTGTTGCTACTGCTAGACTTTTAATTGTTAAATTTAGGGATAATTCCATATACCACCCCTTAAAATATACCAAATCTCACCCAACACCCCCTAAAACCATTAATCTCACTAGCACCCCCTTAAAATGGGCAAAAATCTCATTTGTCAAAAATTTATTAAAAAAAGACAAAAATACCCCTCTCTCTCACCACTCCCTCACCTCTCCCTCACCATACCCTCTGTCTCTCCTCCCTCCCTCCACCGTCGTCGGCGAGCCTCCCTCTGGCCAATCCCCTCCCGCCGCGTGTCCACAATCCTGGCGATAATGGCGAAGATTGAGTTGATAGGGAGGGAGGCGAGGTTGAGGGTTTGGAGGGAGAATGAGTTTAAGGTGAGGATGGAGGGGGCGGAGGAAGGGAGGAAGGGGAGGCTGATGGTGGCGGCAGAGGTGTTCGAGGTGGTGCCAGAAGTGGCGGTGGTGGAGGGGATTAGTCGAAGGAAGGCTCGCCGACGACGGTGGAGAGAGGGAGGAGAGACAGAGGGTATGGTGAGGGAGTGGTGAGAAAGAGGGGTATTTTTGTCTTTTTTTAATAAATTTTTGACAAATGAGATTTTTGCCCATTTTAAAGGGGTGCTAGTGAGAATAATGGTTTTAAGGAGTGTTGGGTGAGATTTGGTATATTTTAGGGGGTGGTGTATGAAATTATCCCTTAAATTTATTTAGTGTTGTTTGTTTTGTTTAGCGATGATAGTGTTTTGTTGTTCGAGATATTCTCAACATGGTTTGTTGGAGATGTCTAAGTCAAATTGGGTGCATTAAAGGTTTCTTTAATAATTTTTTAAACCGTATACAACCCACACTCAATTTTTTGGATGGATTTAATTTACAACAAAGGGCGTGCTTTCAAAAATATAAGCCGGGCCCAAACATAACGCAAAATTTATATGGATTTTGATATACAACAATTTCGGTGTAAGACGGAACAATTGAAACACGACACGTCGTTGCATTTCTCCAGAATTGATTCGTGTTATGCTTTAAATCACCGACACACGAGCCTCCTCTGACTTTTGCTGTCTTCTTCGTTAGTTCTTATGTTATATTCAGACCAGCCAACCGGTTGCTACACACACCCACCACTACCATTAAACTACCAAAATACCCTCGCTGAAAATCCTCCCCAACCTGCAACACAACCTTCAACAACTGTAAGTTTCTCTCTGTTGATTCTTGAGCCCTATTCTAATATGGGTCTGATAGATTTGGAGTTTCATGCCTCTTGTATCCATCACTTTGAACTGTACTGATGTGGTTATGATTTTGTTCTTTCTGAAGCTATCTGGTCCCATTTGGGCCTCTTCTGATGTGATGGTTTGTGGATTTAATTGCCTTTCCCAGTTCATGTATGAAAGATTTTAACTTTATCCCAATTGGGTTTAGATCTGATTTGGGTGTATTTGGCCATTCAATGGACTTCAAGCATTTGTACAGGAGGGTTTTGGGTTTCAGCAAGCATTTGTACAGAAGGGTTCATTTTAAATTTTGGGTCTTCAAATCATTCAATGGGCTCTTCTTGATCACTTCACTGATTTCATTTCTGCTAGCTACTGGGTGTGCTTATGTATACATGTCTTATAGATTTCACCCCGTCACTGCTCGTGTTTATGAGGTTTCGGAACCTGCTGATGCGGCGAGCCAATGCGATTTGTTCGAAGGAAGTTGGATCTGGGATGAGAGTTACCCTTTATACAATGCCACTGAATGTCCCTTTGCGGAACAAGGTTTTGATTGTTTGGCTAATGGCAGGAAAGATAGGGGTTATATGAAATGGAGGTGGAAGCCGAAGAGCTGTGATTTACCTAAGTTTGATTCGCGTGATTTGCTTGAGAAGCTTCGGGGGAAACGGATTGTTTTTGTGGGTGATTCGTTGAGTCGGACCCAATGGGAGTCTTTTATATGCTTGCTTATGGCGGGCGTGGATGACAAGAAGACTGTTTATGAAGTCAATGGGAATAAGATCACGAAACAGATAAGGTTTTTGGGTGTGAAGTTCCAGTCACATGATATTAGAGTTGATTTCTATAGATCGGTTTTCCTTGTCCAGCGTGGTTCAGTGCCAAGGCGGGCACCAAAGAGGGTTAAGTCAACGCTTAAGCTGGACAAGTTGGATGATATTAGCGATGAATGGATAGATTCGGATGTTCTGGTATTTAATACAGGACATTGGTGGTCAGCGACTAAGCTGTTTGAAATGTAAGTCATCATCTTTTCCCTCTTTACTGTTGTGATTTCGGGTCTTTCAGATCTTTAGTCTAATTTCTCATGAAGAGTTAGTTCAAATGTTGATGTTGATTAATCTATACTGTAATTTAATATTCATGTTTACCTTGTTTAATAATTTGAAGAACCAGTATTTTCGTGGAATTACACATGTATACATTGACGGACCAATGTTTTTGTGGCATTGCACATGTTGCAGTTGATGACTCTTACCAATTTATGGTTGGTTGATAGAGTTTTCTTATGAACATGAGCAGTTGAAAGACCATGCATTTTACTTTGCACTTGTCAAGACCAAGACATTGCCAATAGATAAAAACATCACAGAAATGTTCTGCCATAGTTAAGGCAGTCGAATTAGCCCTCACTAGGATGAATGTCTACGTAATTTTATAGTTGGTGAAAATATGTCAGAGTTATGAAGGTATAAATGGTAACTGCTCTTTGTTGTAAGAACTTGTTAATGGTGTTTACGAATATTAACATTTGCAGCATAGTCTTGCATATCTCTTTCATACACACGCATGTTTCTTTCAAAATCTGTTTACTTGCGAGTTAATTCTTTTAGCATCAATCATGCAGCTGTCTTTCTCTCTCACACGCACACACTAATTTATTATTTTTTTTCTTTAAATAATAGGCCCGTTTGGGCCGATTAATTGCCGCCTAGCCCGCCTAGGCCGATTAATCGGCCGCCTAGCCCGCCTGGGCCGATTAATCGGCCGCCTAGCCCGTTTTTTGGGCTCCACCGTTTTTGAGCGTTCGACTAGTGAAAAACGGAATGGCAAAGCTCAAATGAGCGCCTAGGCGCCGCCTAGGCGGCCGCCTAGACCGTTTTTTGGAACACTGCTAATGAGATGAAATGTAGTGCATGTATCAGAGGAATTTGTTTAATGATCTTCTTCTGTTACCCTAGTATTTTCGCCAATAAGCTTGATCTGCATATACAAGTGACTGCAGAATTTTCAGCTTTATTTTCTACTATTGTTGATAACTGCATAATGAGAACGCTCCTGACTAGTATTTCCAGACAGGGGCTGGTATTTTCAGGCAAGTGGATCGCTGAAGCTCGGAATGCCAATGACTAGCGCCTTCAGGATGGCGTTAGAAACTTGGGCATCCTGGGCCGAGACTAAGATCAACACCAACAGAACAAGTGTATTCTTCCGGACCTTTGAATCTTCCCATTGGAGGTACTTACGTGTTTAATGGTCGTTTACAGTTGTTTCTGAAATGTCTGGAGGTTGAAGCCCCTTATGATGACATTTAGGTTCACTTATGAAACACAAATCTCTATTCCCTTTTTTGGTTAGTCACCCTAGGTTCAATCCAAATCGAGCCCGGGGGACCTGCTTGGGGTGCCAAAGCTTTCCATGCCTCTAGTCTATGCTTAACTGCATATTCCGTTTGCTACAAGTTGGTAATGAGAGCATTTTTGTAGGCTGTATATTCTTAAGAGAAAATGGCAAAAACATGTTGTATACTGTTAATTGGGATTCTAGGATTACCTATTTAGGGGGTTTTTCTGATTTGGATTAGTAGGTAGTTTCCTATTTATAATGAGAGCATCCTTTTATATGGGGAATACACATTACAAATATGCACAATTTCGTCATTTTGGGACAAATACACACATTTTTCACAAAAAAATCAAAGTTCATAGCACCTTTTTGTCATTAATAAAGTACAACACTCTTGCAAAAGCGTGATAGTGTACAGCAGTTGGTTTTTGCCATTTTCTCTATTCTTAAGGCTTGCTTTTTAGCGTGATGGTAAATTTGGGAAAGAAACTGAGTGACACTTTATTTCACACATTCTAATTTCTTCGTCACATCACATGGTAAATACCAATGTAGGAAGCTCCCCATAACTTGGTGTCTACAAATATAACCAAGTTCTAGTCTAAGTCCAAAACTATTGCATTCTCTGTTATGAGATGTGAACATTATACTGTTCAAACTATGTGTAAAGAACCATACGGTCTTCTCGTGCTTAAATTATCTATTAATCTGACACGAATAAAGTGATATTGATTCATGTATCTATGCAGCGGGCGTGGTCGAAGTTCTTGCAAAGTGACTCAACGCCCTTCCCTGAAAACTGAAGAAAGGGATCAAAGCCCGATCTCAGACGCCATAAAGAAGGTTGTGAAGAAGATGGCGATTCCGGTGACGGCTCTGGATGTAACGTACATGGGTGCATTCAGAAGCGATGCACACGTCGGTACATGGAGCGACAATCCGTCAGTGCCCGATTGTAGCCATTGGTGTCTTCCCGGAGTGCCCGATATGTGGAACCAACTTGTACTCTCATCCATAATGTCCACCACTGCCACTGGACAAACTCGTTAACAGAAATTCATACCAACTTGTTCCCATGAGTTTGTTCCCCATCCTTTTTTGTTTTCTTGATTTGTTACATCATTTTTACAAGCTTCTTTGACATATTGAAGATGTAATTATATGAAAATCATGTAGTCTGTAAAAGGATTGATCAAGATGTAATGCATTTGTAACAGACCAAAGATAAATATGTTTGAAGAAGATTCTGAAAACAGTCTGTACTGTGATTTTGTTTAAACCTTGTCTTTTAAAGTGATTAAAGCAAATTCAGAAAATGAAAGGACTAATGTATGATTTAAGTATGATTTTTACCAGGTCAGTCAGGTCTCTTGTAATCTAATGCCTATATTATCCATTCAAAAAAGTGTCCTTGGCATTTGAATATAGTATATTTATCTTCTTAATTCATGATTATAAGGTTGTCACTGTCCATAATCATGTTTTAACATTCTCAGTAGGCAAACAGGTATAGAGGGGAATAAGAAAGTGTTACTTGCATACTCATTGCTCATTGCAAATAGGAGTTTGTAGTGTTATGATTTGGAAAAATCTATCCTCTTGTAGAGTAACTTTGCAAGGAAAATTTAAAATGAAGAACAAAGAAAATAATTTTGAAAACAAGTAAAAGTTGGCCATCCGACCCGCAAATCTACGGTTCTTAGTAAATAGCAATTACAATGGCACCGTAAATATTATCATTATAGGACCCAAAAACGCGTAAAATTAAGTGAGATGAGAATAGTATCGTATCTTTGTATTGTGTGACATTAATTAATTGTTTAAGTGAGATTAGGGCCTAATTAATTGCTTGATTCTCAGTGATTCACAGCAAAAATTTGTCTTTTTTCCCTGAATTCTCAAACCCCAATAATCTTCCTTCTCGCACATAGTCGTTAACGATTGTTCAACATAATCGGCGTGATATCTGAGACTCTCATTGCAGCTTCGTGAATGGGTCCCATAAAGCGAAAATCCCAGGCAATTTTGAAAACCGCCAGAACCTTTTTTTGTTGCGATTTTTGTTTAGGATCACTGAGAATAGCTTCAATTAAGCAAAAATCTCAAAGGATAATGAACTTGCTTGATAATTAAAAGTCAGGTTAGCAGTTACTTGTTTGAACGTCCATGTGATTTTCAAGTTTTGTTGGTTGATCACTTGGGTACCATAGGTTTATTTCATGGTTCTCTGATTTTTATTTTTTTTGTGCGAATTTTTTATGTTTTTCCTACCATATCATGTTTTCAACTTAGATATTAGTTGGTTGTGGTCTTGCATGTTATGGAATAATGTCGGTTGTTGTTTGTTGAAGGAGATTTTGATTTTATTATCGTGTTTTGTTGGTTCATAATCTAGGCACAACCATTTTATTCAATTATCCATTGATTAATGATGGTTTCTGTGAAGGAGTTTTTCATTTTTGTATTTTGTTTTCCAGGTTCATCAGTTGGGTACAACCCTTCTAATATCCCATCTTTGCGTTCATACGACATGTCTCCACATGTAATTAGTTTCATTATTCCATTTTTCTCATTCTTCTTCAATGCATTGTTCACAACTCATTTTCTTTATTCTTACCTATTAAATGTTCCCTTATGTGATGGATTACCGTAACATTCACATGATTCCATTAGGTCAGTATCTAATGATTTTATTTTTCTTGATTTTATGATTCCATTTGTTTGTGATCAAATGATTCCATTAGGTTGGTATCCCATGATTCTATATTTCATAACTTGATTCAGTGTCCATATTTTACTTTCATCGTTATTAATCTCTGACATGTCTTATTTCAAATTTAGTTAAATGGCACAAAGTCAAATTACTAGAACATGGATATTCATCACATATTCAAATTTCCATAATTTTATATATTTATTACTCAATTTCTTATATTGACGTATATTATTAATTATCATAATCAGCCGAAATGACCATCATATCCTTTTAATTTACAAAATCATAAAAAATCTGGAACATTAATGGTTTACATCCGAAGGATACATGAGTGCATCCCGTAAAAGTATATTTTAGAACAAGAGAAAACAAGTAGAAAATTTAGGGATATAATAATAATTATTTGAAAAAGTGATGGGTGAAAGAGAAATACGGTATTGAAAATGTGAAACTAACCGAGAGAGAGCTATTTTTTTTGTGTCAATCGGGTAGCATAACAGTGCATAATCTCATACTCTCACTTTCAGCTCCAATTCGTTGTTTATTTATAGTATCTCACCTCGGAACCTCGACCTCCTCTCTTGATTGAAAGTGGTCGATACTCCATTTCCCCTGCATGTCAAAATGGGGGTGATAACGTGAGGTAGGTGAGTAAATCGATAGGTTTCACCCTTTAAAACTAGTCAACTGCCCCGACGTTGCTCAAACTTAACATTTTTTTTATTTTTTAGGGCCAACTGATCGTGCTGACAGGTGAAATTGGCTAACTTTTCTTCGACTCTTCTAGCTTGTCTCATTTTTACTTGAATTTGCTCGTTTTTCGGCTCTTTTATATCATTTCCATAAAATCACATAAAAATACTTTTCGCCTTCAAAAGTAAAGGTGTTCATTGTAAATATGGATATTCGTGAATGGATAATCGTAAAAGTGGAAGTGCTTTGTGGTTCAAAAACATACACATTTTCATATATCTCTTTCTTGAATATTGGCGTCCAATGAAATATGATGCATTTTGATAAAAATATAATGTCATTCGATGACAATTCTTCCTACAAATGTCTTCATAAATATTAGAAAATGTTCATTAATTGTGATGTGTCAATCCTCCAATTGTATCTTTTTGGGATGGACACATCGCGTTTGATGATTGTTTTATGATTACAATCATAGGAGAATAGTCATCTGATAACCATCATATCTCATCAAATACTCTTTCCTGAAACAAATAGACACAAAGAGCATCTGACAACCACAAATTTTTCATTGAATTTCAATCGAATAACCCTCTATATTTGTCAAGGTAGATCTAAGTTTAGCCTTGGCCGCGAGTCGAATGAGTGTTGCAGTTGTTCTACGATGAGGAACAAGTGAGAGTTGTTGTGTTGATACATAAATCTATTCAAATGCCAATAAGAGGATTAAATAGAGTGTGACGATGTTTTCTTAATAGTGAGGAAAGAAGTGGTAAGTTGCTAAAACGGATCAAATCGAAAGATCTAGACCAATCCAGATCAACTAGAATCGAATTAATTCGATTCGAATGTTGACACGATATCAAAATTGGACCGACCGATTCAATTCAATTCGGCACATATTTTGAAAAAATGGAGCAACATTTGCAAGCACTTATTATAAAGCTAGATAAATAGATGTGTTGAATAAGGCGACACGTAAGGCCAATGAATAGACAATTATACATGCAAACTTTATAGATGTCTTGATCTGATAAGAGAATTAAAAGAGACCCTTTGTGCATATAAAGTGAAGAACATAGTTGTTTTTGGAAATGGCGATTTCAATTATTTCATCATTCATCTTCTTCTTTTATATGCGAATCAATAGCATGCATGCACGTGTATATATGTCTCCACTTTCGGTGATGAAAATGATACGATCGTTCTTGCCTGCGCATTGCACTTGCTTGTGGTCCGTCTGATATTAGCAACTTCATTTAAATCAAATGGATATGAGTTGTGTTTAGTAGTTTGGTTGACGACGATTAGTTATAGCTCAGTTGGAGAAATCTAAACCCCACATTGATATTGTCTGGATGGTGAAACATGACGTACAGACGTCAGAAAATTATGATTTTGATCACCTTGTATTCGTCGTTCCGTCCTCTACGACTTTGATGTTTTGGGCGAGACTTGATTCTGGCCATATGAACTTCGTTTGGGAAAATATTTACTCGTGGACAGTGAATCTGCACTTCTAATGTCCGTATAATATAACTGAGCTGTAGGCCTCCAAAAATTATGATTAGGATTATTGATTCGTTGGATTTTTCATCTCGTGTTCTATGACGTTGACGTCTTGTTAGAAGCTAGGTTCCGGCTGGAAGAATTCCGTTTGAAGCGAAACAGATTCGTTGATAGTATCAAAGTTCGTCGGACAGTTTTTCAATTTTGTTTAGGTAATTTCTATCGAGACTCAAGACTGGTCTATATATATATATATATATATCACATTTTTACTGGCTACCCTTAAACTCACTTCCCATAATATATTACAATAATTAAATAATGTTATCTATATGAAGATCAAACCAATAAATTTATGGGCATGTTGGTGTTGGAAGAGACCGAGGTCGACGAATTTGAATTGTAAACGATGAGTACACATTGTGTATACGTACGTAGAACACCCGATCGAGTAGAATGATTGTTGGCCATGAAATAATAGTTGGTCCATATTCATTAATACCCTATTTTTCATTAGATATAATATAACCATTTCTATATAAATAAAATGGCTTATATTTGTACGTACCCCACAGTGGTGTGCGAATTCGAGGATGCAATAAATGAATTATGCACTTAGGTCAAGTGTCCTTCACTCTAGGGCAATATTGTTGCCTCATGCTACGTGCATACATGGTATCTAGCTCATTAATTGATACGCCCTGATTTTGATGGATTTAATTATATTGATTATTAAATATATCATATCGGTCCCATCATATGCACATTCACTTTCAATATATTCTTTCTTATCCAAAGTTAAAGTAATATTGGGGTGATTTGCACTTCATTTTTCGAAGCTCGATCTTATTAAAATTTATCATATAACATTGTGTCGAATGACAGTTAAGAGATCAGGAGATATAAGAGAGCCTCTCCATCATTTCAAATCGGGTTATAAGAAGCAAATTTGGTTAGCGTATTTGCTACCATATTACAAGCTCTTGAAACAATTTTCATAGAGACCGTAGGGAACGAGCCAAAAGGATGTGAATTTTTTTGTACATAATGCATGTATTTTTACAAAATAACTAAATTTCCGACTTATCCGACTAGTCCCCGATTAATCCTCTATAATTACCAGTTAATCATTTAAACTGATTTATTTTTCGATTAATCTTCGACTAATCCCTGATTAGTCCCTAAAAATTCCTTGCCGACTGACTACCGCTTAGCGATTTTTACAGCACTGTTTTAAAGTATATAAATTTTAGTTAGAAGATAAAAATGAAATAAAATATGAAAAAATTGATTTTTCATTTTATAAAAAATAATTCTTAATTTGAATAGTATTTTTGTCATTTTATAGAAAAATATATACACAATATGTCACGAAAAAAATCCACATTATTTGTATCATAAATCTACCTTTTAACTCTTCCCCAACTAGTTCACATTAAGTCCTATTTTACTTTTGTAATTTGTTATTACTAATTTCGTGAGAGAAGATATTTTAGCTGTTGAAAGATATTTATGAAAGAGAAAATATTTTTTTCTGTTCAAGATATTTAACCTTAATTAAATATAGTTTATTACACTAAAATATATGCGTATTATGTGTGTATTAAACGGTCATGCGAGTGCATTACCATGGGCTCTTAATTTGTCTAACTTTGGTTCTCTATATATTGTGTGCAATTTACTCATAATTAGTCGCATTTCCGCTTCAAATTCGTGAAAACAAATCTATCGAGACGAGAGAAGTCATTCCTGAATTTGATAAGATCTCACCGATCCCTCATTTTCGGTGTCCTTGTCTTCTTCTGCTTTGGCATTGTTCTCATTACTAATATATATGAAAATATGATGGACACAAAATAGGAATTGTTTTACCTAATTTTATCATCACCATTCTGATTTAAGCATATTGGTAATCGGACTGAAGATATAAGCGCCATTTTAAGTAAGCTTTTGTTGATTCTTGTGTTGAATTCTTTGAAATCTTACACAACTGACTTGGTTCATGTATTGGTTGTGTCCACCTATTGTATAGCATTAGGTTCTCTACAACTTAGCACTCTATTGACTTGGCACTAGCTCTCTTGGAATGAATAGTGTGAATACTCGACTTGATTCTATTCGACTCGAAATGTATATATGTATACAAGTACATGAGTTAGCTCAAAGGTCTTGAAGATAAAAAGAACGGGGAGTTGGAAGGTCCAGAAGAAGATTCTAGAAAAATGTATAGTTTTAAATACTTCATCCTTAAGTTGGAGCATAAATATCGGAAATGCCCAACTTATGTAAAAGTTCATGGAAGCAATCACTCTCAAATCTTTTGGTGAAGGTGTCGGCGAGCTGATGCTTCAGCTCGCTAGGAATTGATTTGGGTTGGAGCATTGATGCCTGGTAGGAAGATGTATAGTCGTCAATACGGATCGTACTCAGTCGTTTGACATGAGTTTTAATTATATACCATAACAAGATAATTGATTCAAAAATAAAATAAGAGAATATCATGAATCATCATTAATATCAACTTTTTTATTAGGAAATTAGTCATTACCAACGCCCGAGACGTGTTGGTTAATGTCCTCAAATGAGTCGGTTATTTTAGCCGACTACCCATGGTAATTGTACGTCATGTATTTTAGTTTATATTATTATGACCGACGCAAGCTTAGCGTCGTCGGGTATTAATTATATAACAGACACACGTCAATTTCCAATCTATACAATTTGCGCGCGTGGGAACTAACAGATAATTAATAATGAATTACATCTTCAAAGTTCTGACTGAACCTGCCAACCGACTTGCATCAAACAGATCCAATTTTCTGAAAATTTTAAGAAATAATGAAGGGGGTATATATAAGTAAATTAAATGTTTGATTATCTTGCAAGAATGATTACAAGATCTTGAAGCTTCCATTTTTTAACAAATGGAAGGAAATTATGTACACTGTCTTAAATGGAAATTTTGTGTTGCATGTGTTAAAAGGAACACAACAGTGCCCATATATACATGTGGTGTACAATGATCTTATGGTAAGCAATGTTAATATATAAGAATCTCTTGTGACATCAACGGTCAATGATAGATTTGCATTGAACTTGAAACATATGTGTTTATTTTATACTTGTAGGGGTGTGACAGAATGTGAGTAGGTTTGACAACGTCGAATCACGAAACCATCAACCATACGATCTCTAAACTATAGTCATAGATCTTAAGCTTTCGGCGAAAATTGGGCTCTTTCCTAATCATAATAAATGTTCACATTGATTTCAATATGTTCATAGAAACCGCAGAAGAAAAACATACAAACTTAATCCGTTCAATTTTATTTTGTTTCACATTATTCCACTTTACTCAATTTTAATTTTTAAAAAAATTATAAAACGAATGAAATTTCTTTACCTGGTATTCAAAATTTTAAAAGTGTGCCGTTTTTTATTTCACTACCTATAAGTTGTTAAACTTTGTAATTTTAAGGATTTTTAGTGATTTTAAAGTTTTGATTATAAAATTTGAAGATCAAATGATCAGTCAAAAGCTAGGTCAAAGATGCTGCAGAAACAACAATTCTCCAAACAATTAATTTCAACCAACAATTTTGGCCTAACCTTCACCTTCAAATTTCACAAAAGTTGGCATTTTAGAAAGTTATGAAATTAAATTATATTTTCCATAGAAAAGTCAAAGTCACTCTATTCATATTTAAAGTTTTATAAAAATAAACTGCATCACTCTATCATAAAAGTGCAAAAAAAGTATATCACTTTATTTATATTTAAAATTTTATAAAAATAAACTGTATATTCGAATTTCTTGAAGATACGAGAAAATGATTAAGTAAAGAAACCAACTAATTAATGAGATGAGACGAATGATGATCTTACTAAATAAATTTAATAAAAATGAAATCATTATTCAAACCATTACAATTTAAAACATTTTTCTTAGAGGATTAAATATTTATTGAATATAACTAGCTAATGGTTCCAAGAAAGAAACAAGAGCTAGAATTACATAAGTAATATAATTATCAAGTTATATTGAGTATTCAAATTGAAAATTGAAAAAATAAAATTTGATTGGGGACAAAATTCTATGAATTTTGATGACGAGGATGATGACACACCTATTTTAACTCAGTCCAAAATTGCAATCAAGACAAAGATGAATTCAGCTATATTTTACCATTTTATTACAAAAGCCCGTACATAGATACGTATAGATTGCCACTCTATAAGTCATGTGTACAAGATTAGCAAGTTCACGTTTATTAATTAGTGACACCAAAATTTTAAATTTTAAATTTAAATTTGTTATAGCCAAGAGTGGTGCTCGTGCATAGCCTGCTAGATAACATATCAGGACAAGCCGGATAATGAACCAGAGATGACCCTTGATGAGCTTGTTTTCTACAAGTAAAGATCGGAACATTATGATATTGTTGAAGGAAGAGAGAGTGACAATGGTGAACAATGAGGTGTTAGATGTGAGACGATAAATTAAAAATAAATATAATTTAAGATAGTTATCTAGATTTTCGGAAAAGAACTAAATCATTTTCATATTGACTACCGTCAATATGCTTATACGATTCATGATTTTCTTTAACCAATTATTTTGCTTTTACTTTCATGTTTAAAAAGGGAAAATGCTCATTTACCCCGTAACTCCTTTTAACTATAACAAGTTTTCTAGACCTTCATAAGTTTTTAAAAAATCTCTCTTAACCCTTCTTCGTTGCGGTTTTCTAAAATCCTGTTAATTTTTGTAAATTGAAAAAAATGTCTTGTATTAAATTTTTTTAAATAAATAAACAAAAAATTGAACTTATTTTTTCTATTTTTTATTAAAAAAATATGGTAGTATTTAAAAGAATTTAAAAAAAATTAAACATCTTTTAAAAATGACTTAAAAAAATTATTAAATTTATTCTTTATTTTTATATTAAAATATAAAAAAATAAGTTTTATTTGTTTAAAATTTTTTAATACAAAGACATCTTTATCATTTCACAAAAGTTGGATATTTTAAAACAAAAACTTAACAAGCGGAGGTTGAGTGAGACTTTTTAAAACATAAGAGAGCCTAGAAAACGTGTTTATATACTAGCGGAGGGGAAGTAAGTAAGAACAACTAAATTTAAGAGAAGGTAAGTGAACTTTTCTCATAAAAATAACGAGCTTTAATGACCGTAACACTTACTTATTTAGCATTATTTGCAACTATCACAACCATTACACTCATTTGTTTGTTTGTGTTAATGTTAATTTCTTTTTAGTGCAATTATCGTCCTAGCTATATTCAATCATTGATTATTTATTGGAGTAAATGCGATATTTGTTAAAGCATCTCAAATGAAATTTCTTACCATAACTAAAGAGCTATGTCAAGCAGTGTTATTGAATGCTTTCAAATTAAATTAACTATAGTAGCTATATTTTACAATACATTCAATCAACTAGAGGTTTTTGGTTCGGTGAATTAATATTAAAATGTTAGAATATTTTGGTTTGGTAGATGTTCAATCAACCACAACCTTTTGATCTTTTAGTATTAAAATTTATTGAATAAATATTAAATGCTAGAAGATAAACTTTGATTAGCATACATCATTAACTTAAAATTTTCATATCTGTATATAATTAATACGATAAACTTTGGAGTTTGTGTGCCACATACACGATAAACTTTGATTATATATAATTAATTTTGTTTATGATAAATATTACATATGAATACATGGATATGAAATTATTTTTTGAATACAAAACGAGTTTTGCTCAGTTCGCTGAGTTTCGCATGAATTCCGAGTTTTTCATATTTTTCGGCGAGTCAAGTTTTGCTCCGAGTTCTGAGTTTTATAACCTTGATTTCAAGGAGTGAAAAGAAAAAATGAAAAAATAAACACCTTAATGTGGTTATCTACATGACTTCATATATGATATATTAACTAGGGAGCTCCATATTCTCATTTTCTTTGTTTACATGTAGGGAGCTTCTCACATTCTCTCTCTTATTATCTTATTGATTTTATTTCATTTTATCTCACTTCATTCTCTTTTTACAATTACTATTTAATTTAAAAATAAAAAATATTATCAAAATAATATATGTAGTTTAAACGTAGAGAACATGATTAAAGCTGAAAATGTAGAAAAAATTGGCTCTCTATTCTAATTACAATACAAATTACTCTCTATATTAATTGAAATATACGAAACACTATGAAAATGCATGCACGTCTATGTGCTTTTCAAATATTAAAAATATGTTTTGATCATTTCATTAGAAAAGGGTTTTGATTCTTTAATTAAATATTTTACTTTCACATTATTATTTGAAAAATAAACTGTACTTTTTTTCATCATGACAATCACAATTATTTATTTGTGATTGCAAATTTGCAATTATCATAACAGTTACGCTTATTTATTTGTTTAAAATAGAATTCATTTGTCATTGCAATTATGATCATGTAGTAGTTACACATTTCTTTTTTATTATTTGAGTAAATTTGGTCTTCATATATATCCTAATCCCATAGATGATATATGTGTTTTCAGATAGATAGATATATGTTTTGTTATTTAATTAAATATTTTGTTTTCACTTTATAACAAACTTTAATTATTATGACAGTTATAATTATATATTTAACGGGATTCTTCAGTGGTTGGAGAGTGAATTTCAACTTTGTTTACTCAATAAGTTGGGAGGGTTTTGCAGGTTAAATAGTATTTACACCATTTTCGTTGGTCTGAAGTTAAAGTTTGATATTAATGATAAAGAAAAAGAGGTAAGAAATAATAGTTGGTATTAAAAAGAGTTATAATTATTTATTTTTTACTACAATTACCATGTTACCTTATTTATATTTTATTTGTGATTGCGATACAATGATATATAGTTACGCTCATTTATTGTGTAAATTAGTTGCAAGTCCAACTATCACAGCAGTTATACTCATTTATTTGATTAAATATGACATTTGTATTTAATAGCATCACAACTTTATTATAAAGTAAATAAACAAATTAATATTTTAATTAATAATAGATAGCAATCACCTGGATGTTAACATCTCAAATAATTTAATTAAAAAACATCTAAATTACATATTTTTAACCTACCCATATCTCTTCTCGCAAGAAACAAACACAAACATTTAAATCCTAAATATGAGCTGCAAATTTTAACAAAATTCTTAATCAATGGACTAACTTATTTTGATTCACCTTTTTTTTTGCCTCCATGTGTACATTGTTTCGCTCTCCCTTACATATTGTATATGTTGGAGTTTTGGAAAATTATCTCAAATTTTAATTGTATATTCTATTTAATGAACATGATAGAAGAATATTGGGCGGTAGAAGCTGTGGGTCTCCGGAATAGATAATATTAGTCAGGTTTAAGAAATAAGAGTAAGATAATCGTTGAAATGGATTGTCAACCAGTGATCCGTTATGTGCTTCAAATTGAATGACAAACATAGGTAATTTAGTCAATTCATGTTTTTGTTAACATAGTTAATACACATGTTCTGAATTGGTAGTTAGGATATTAAAATGGGGAAAAAATATATTTTGAAAGTGTGAATAGATATAGTAAACTCTCATTTTCTTTTCAAATAAAAAGACAAAAAAAATGTTTATAAATATATTTTAAATTTTCAAAATATTTCATTTTGACCCTCCTTTTGCCATTTTTACCCAAATACAGCATGAAAATCATTGAGACAATCAAATCCACGCAATAATCTTACGATTTGATTGTGTGCAAATACCATAATGATTATTCTCTTCATCTATTTCATTTTCGCACTATTTCCCCCTAAAACCTCATTTTCTAATTTTCAATTTTTGGCTCAAAACAACCAAGAAATGAACATGCGGCGTTTGTCTTCATTGGTCATAGCTTAAGCACACGAGAACCCATTTAAAATTTTACATGAACTCAAACATTTCGTTTGAAAATTTCACAAGTTGTCGTCCTAACCAGTACAGTCTCCACGTGCTTGGGAGCTAAGAAAACACCCTTGATTAATATTAGTGACTAATATATATTTTATTTCAAAATTAAGGACATAAACAAATCAAATTTAGTCTAAATTTGCTAACTTCGACTTGCATAAAAAAATCAAATTTATCTGTAGACATATCAAACAAATTAAATCTTAAAAACGAGCTTAGTCATAAAATTTATCGAATCTCAAAAGGTTAAACTCGAATTTGACTCATTTATTAAATGAAATCAATTTAAAAAATAAAAATTGAAAATCGTGTAAACATTTTAACTCGTTTATACATAAATGTCGTCCCTCCTCTCAAATTTTTTTAAATCGATCACGGGACACGAAGACTTTATGTAAGCAATAGACATATAAGTAGTTCTTATATTCATTTTTGGAATATTTAATAATGCATTATAGATTATTTATGCAACAAATACTATACACAGCCTAAGTCCACATCTGGTGTTGTGATTACAATTTACATGATTGGGCACGAATTTTAGGGGCAACAGACCCATGTCGTATTTTCTGTCATGGAACCATGAAGGGTCAAAATAGTAAATGCACACATATAGATACAACTCATGACAAATCCAGAATATATCAAATACACAAAATCAGCCACATATTCGTATAGGCGCACACAGAATCAGGACCTTATTATAATGTCCATTTTTTTACTTTTAATTATTAATTAATGGCTTGCAAGTCTTCAAATATTCGAGAAGAAGCGTAAAATCAGTTTAGTTTAGTTTCAACACAAATATCAAAGTTTCTGGATATTTATGACGTTTTATCCATATCCAAACTAATTTTTTTTTACCGGATTAAGTTAATTTTTAGACTTGTTGATTTGCTTTTTCATTTCTAATGATATATATGCAATTCATATTGGAAATCTTGTATTTATGTTTCTATTAAAGTATGCTTTTTTGCCCATACCCATGTTGAAGTAAATTCTCTTTTAAAAAAATTACATTACAAATTCTGTCTGTCCATGAAATCCTTCTCACGTCCGGTAGAATCGAACTCTCGTCCCTAATATAAATAATATGATGCTTAATCATTGCGTTGTTCCATTAAAAATCTATTGAAGTATTAATTACTTACGGTGTATTATATATATGAAGCTAGGACAAAGATATGAAATGTTAAAAAATTATATCATTAATTGATTTTTAAATTAATAATTACTTAATTTACTTAAATTTTTTGGATATATAAGTCAACATAGTTTGTCATTAACTTGGTTATCAACCACTCATCTATTCATGAATTAAATAGTAATAATTTATCCAAAATGATATGAAATTGAACCTAAACAAATTATCCCAAACTTACATTCAGACCCAACTCTGTAAAGAAGCTGCATTGACGCGGTGATCCGCGCTGCATTGGCGCGGTGACCCAATGTGTGCTCTCCTTGACCAGTAGCCAGCACTCAGACTCTTAGGTTTGGGCTGGAGTGAGTTGGGTTTAGGCGGGAATCGACCTTCGGTCTTGTAATTTATAAATGATTGCTAAGATGAAAAAGAAAATTATGGTATATTAACACACATAATTAAACACCGAGTATTTTAAAGGTAGTTTCATATACGTACTCACACTTACAATACCATAATTTAGAGTTTAAATGCGTTCATTGTGTCAATTCGGGACAATCCGACTATCTATCCCCGACTAACATCAAATATGAACCCAACAAATTTACTTCAATCGGGTCGAAAAACACATCTCCCAACCCTACCTCAGTAAAAAAAAATTTACCGTATAGAATATCTCGGACAGGTAAAAGTTTCATTTCAATTTTGAAAAGTTCTCGGGAAGTAAAATAATTTAGGAGTTTTTTCACCGAGGCATGTTTTGTCTTCACCTTGAAAATTTACAGTCTCATTTATTGCAGTTATGTCACGCACAGTCACGGCTAGAGAGAGAAAGTGAGGAGCGAGAGAGGAATCAGTTCACGACAACGAAGGGTACGGATAAGAACGAGAGAGCGAGAAATTGTTAGTGCAATACATCGTGACTGTCAGTTATTTTCCTTTTTCTCGCGCTGTAAAAATAAATAAATTTTTCTCTTCTTTTTTCTTGTGTTCCTCATTTTCTATATAAACAGTGGCTTGTGTGTGTGGTTTCTCTCATATCGATCGTCCCATATTTGAGCGATTTCTGGTGTTCGTGATCTGTGGATTGTGATTCTCTTTTTCTCTCTCTCCGTTTTCGTGTTCTTCAGAGACTGTCACGATGAATGATGTTCCTCATTTTTTGTTTGGAATTTTCGGTTGGTTTTTGCGATCTTAATCAATCGGTTCTTCTTTGATGTTTCGAGTTCGTGTTGTGGATTTTTGGTTTGATTAGTGGTTTTTTGTGTTTTTGTGAACTTGATGCAGGAAATGCTACGGCCTTGTTCCTGTTCTTGGCTCCAGTGTATGTTCTTCATCTTGCTCGTTTTTTTTTTCGATTTTTCAATTTCATTTTTCCATGTTTCTGGATTTGGATCGTGTGAATTGATTTTTGGTGTTGAATTTTATCAGGATCACATTCAAGAGGATCATCACCAACAGGTCAACCGAGCAGTTCTCAGGCATCCCCTACGTGATGACCTTGCTCAACTGCCTCCTCTCCGCTTGGTATGCGTGACTCTCACAGACCTTTTGACTATTTTACCCTTGCTTCCTTCACTTATTTACCTATTTTCCCGTGTTAGACGATGCGCACCGTGAGGGTGTAACCGGAAATAAGAAAAAATCCCACCATCTTCTTCAATTTGTGCTCGGTTGCTCTCTGCTTATTTGACTATTTTACCCCTGGCTACTTTACTCATTTACCTGTTTTTCCGCGTTAAACGGTACGCACCGTGAGGGTATAACCGGAAATAAACAAAAATCCCACCATCTTCTTCGATGTGTGCTTGGTTGGTTGCTCTGTTTTGGGATATGAATCTGAATCTGCGAAAATTTTGCGAGTTTGACTATTTTGCCCCTGAGTACTTCACTCATTTACCCTTTCCCGTGTTAAATGATACGCACAGTGAGGGTATAACCGTAAATAACAGAATGCCATCATCTTCTTCAATTTGTGCTTGCTTGGTTGCTCTGGATTGGGACATGAATGATGAATCTGCTTTTTTGCGAGTTTGACCATTTCACCCCTGACTACTCTACTGATCCACTTGTTTTCCCGTGTAAACTGATCCTCGCCTTGAGGGTATAACAGTCAATGACAAAAATTCCACCATCTTCTTCAATTTGTGCTCTGTGAATCTGGTTTTGGCAGGTACGGGTTGCCATTTGTGTCCCCGCACAACATCCTGGTGTCGACGATCAACGGCACCGGAGCGGCGATCGAGTTCGTGTACGTGGTGATCTTCATCGCCTTCGCCCCGAAGAAGGAGAAAGGGAAGATCCTGGGGCTTCTGACGCTGGTCCTCGCCATCTTCGCCGGAGTGGCCCTGGTCTCGCTCTTCGCGCTCCACGGGAACGGCCGCAAGCTCTTCTGCGGCTTCGCCGCCACCATCTTCTCCATCATCATGTACGCTTCGCCTCTCTCCATCATGGTGAGTCACGATCTCTCGCTAGTACTGGACCACTTTTCTCTGATCGTCTGGTTTTTGGGCAGTGCCGTGTGCTTGGTGTCTTGAGAACAGTGCCAACAGAAAAATTGAGCTAATTTGCTAACCTAAGTATCATTGGTTTTTGTGAAATTACCTTTTTGCCCCTTGTCCATATCTCGCAAAAAGGTGCTGTACCCTGTTGATCCTTAATAGCAAAAAAGGGTATTTTTATAAAATAATGAAATTGTTTTTCAAATTAAAAATTATTATTTATTAATTGAATATTTTAAAAAGTTTTTTTCTTTTTTATCATCTAATTAAAAATTTGTGATCGAATTATATGACTTCATTTTTCAGTTAAAAATTATTTTTATAAAAAAATTAAAACAAGATGTCATTATAATTTATGCAAAATGTCATACAATTGGTTTAACTTTTTGCAATATTCTTAAAATATATTATCTGTGATTGGGATGGGTCAAGTAACTGTTACTGATGTTTTGGGTCACATGGATTGGAATTGGATAGAGTGCTTGTGCTTGTCTTGTTAATGATTTGTCTATTTTCTCCTTTATCAGCTATTCAAGTGTAGTGGTTAATTTGGGGAATCTGAAAGCTGGTGGGTGTTGATATGTGGGTCTGGTTCTGAACCAAGCAGAGTCCAATTACTTTGCTTTATTGCCTTTTTTGGGAATTCGATTTGATGTGGGAACAATATCATGCATCACACACTCTCTGAATCCACCTAATGCATTTATGGTTGAAGCTATACTGTTTCTTTTGTTTGTGTGAAGTTAACAAATTTAATTATTACATGTGTTTGATATCGTGTAGAGGACAGTGATCAAAACAAAGAGTGTGGAGTTCATGCCTTTCTTCTTGTCACTCTTTGTGTTTCTTTGTGGCACATCCTGGTTCGTTTACGGGTTGCTTGGCCGCGACCCATTTGTGGCTGTAAGTGTAACAAATTGATATGAGTGTGATGAATTTCATCAACATTGATTGTTTGGTTGGTGAGCCTGAGGCTGTTGTGTTGTTGTGTATTGCAGGTGCCAAATGGGTTCGGGACGGGTCTGGGAGCAGTGCAGCTGATCTTGTACTTCATTTTCAGGAACAACAAGGGAGGAGAAGGTGTTGTTGATGCTGATGGTGATGCAAAGAAACCTGGGTCTTTGGAGTTGGGAATGTCCGAGAAACAACAAACCAATTAGTACTCTACTCTTGCTGGTTTTGGTGTCTTTTCTCATTGTAGTTGGTGTTTTGGTTGCTGTATCTGGTGAATAATGATGATGATCATCATCAGTTCACTTATGTTGATCCTATTTGAAAACTCTGATTGGGTGGTAAAAGATGTTGGTTCGTTTTGTTTTTCAAGTTGCAAGTGAATGTTCCCTTATAGAACAAAAGGAGGCAACGGGCTGTTTGTTGTTACATCAACAACAGGCCTGTTTCCCAATCCAAAATGTGAAGAGGCCCAATACTGAAGCCCAAGCCTGCTCCAAACAAGCCCAGACCAAAACCACCCCACCCATAAAACACTTTTAGTAGGCATCATTTATACTAGATCGAGTCTTTTAAAGATCCACAAAATAACTCATTTCCTACCCCAGTTGAGGTCGGGGTAGGATCAAATTGTTCTGGGTTTCGGGTTGAGGTTGGGAACACTCTACCCACCCTAAAATTATTTAGTTTTTATGATATTTTGTTTATAGATCTAGTTATATTTAATGATTGTTTTAATATAAATTCGAATTTAATATAGTGTATTTAGTATTTTGGTCTTTTATTTACTTAATATTTTTTAATGGTTGTAACCATTAATATATGTTAAGATAATATTAATGTTGTATTGTATGTTTATGTAGTCATGTGTTGGTCGCGCACTCATATGGCGTAAAAATATCATTTCAACTTTCGGGTTCGAGACACATGACGGAAAAATGGGACAGAGTTAGGGAATGCATAACCAATAACCTACCCGTACTCGCTCTATTACCAATCATATCCAACATTTCTTGTGAGTTTCATAGACTCAAATAGTATGGAGAATTTAAGGTGTTACACTAAAAATAGAGTTAGGGTTGTTATAATATAAGAATTTTTGAAGAATACTAGATCTGTATTTTAATTCGTGGGCAAATCTACCATTTCTCGTCCACCAGAACCCATGATGAAGTCCTCTACTCGATCTTATGTTTCCTTTCTCACATATATTAGAGTTTCCTATTTTATTCTTATTAAATACTCTACCATCTACTTTCTCCATGCCATCGTAAATTTAGGTGGGTTGATGTCAATTTTATCCAATTCTCACTCAACTCCACGCAAAAAAAAAGGTTCATATTTTATAATTACCTCAACTTTTATTTTGTTATTAATAAGATAATTTTCGCTATTTTAACCGAAACTTGATACAAAATTTCAAAAATACTTTTCAATTACTATCTAACTTTCAAACTAATGTCATAGTAACTCATATTTTTTGCACCGTTTTTCAGCAGCCTCTTTCCTACAAAAATTTATATTCTCACTTCGATTCACTTTTCAAATTAAATATTTAATGTATAGAAATAGAATTAACCAACCAACATCTTGTTCCTAATTTTGAACTGATGAGGGGCGATTATTTGAGGATTTTATGGGTCGGTCAGAGACAAATAACGGCAAGAATAAATTCGAGAAATCGAATAAAGAAGTCCAAACAAGCATCTCAACTCCAAATAGTCATAACTTTTGCATATGGGCTCGGAATCATGCCCGTAAGAGGCCCAGACGAAGCTATTTCAAATATGATGAGTTTGGGACCGTGAAAACAACTTTTAAGGGCCCAAACAAGTCTTTGAAATTTAGGGTTTAATTAATTACGAATTTTAAATATATTTTAGTATATCCAACTCTAATTAGGTTTTGGTGTTCATTAGATTTGGATATTAATCTCCTTTTTGGATTAGGTTTTGGGCTATTTAGGATTTTCCTTTTTTATTTAGGTTTAGGTTGAGCTAGTACTATATAAGGAGCCTTTTGGCATTATTGTAAAAACAACAACTTTTATCATAATAAACTACTTTTCTTTCAAACTTTTGAGTTTGTGCTAAGTTTCTGGATTGAAACTTGTGTGGTGATTTTTCAACCACGTTTACTCACGCGGACTCGCTGCGTCATGAACATAGTCAACAATTCCAAGTAGATATTGACAATTTGAAAGTTTTTTTAATACGAAATTTGAAAGCTTAATCCATGACATCTATAATTTGGTCTATTTTCCGTCTATAATTCCATTCCATATTAAACTACTCTTTCATGGCTCATTAGTAACAGTTTTTATGTGGGTCTTGGAATGTAGATGTTACAAAAAAAATTCATTTCAAAATTGGGGTTTTTTTTTTATTTTCCTCCATGAATCGGCGTTGAGATTGTAGACTTGAATTTTTTATTATACCTTCTTAAAATAATAAGAGGTAATCTCATAAACATGAACTAAACTACAATCAAATATCAATGTGGTTATGAGTTTCAATATAAATTTGCATATCTCCATTTACCGTACATGCTCAGTAGAGAGCTTCCCTTGGATTAAGCGCTTCCACCACAACGAGCTATGGTGATCTATATCACATTTGACATCTCACCACTACTACCAACCCAAAATCATTCCGCACTACCATCCCCCAACCTATCAACGACCCATCATCATTGATTTTGATCGATCACAGATTTGGCTTACACCATATCCCCCAACTACCCCTTGTCTCGAAATTTGTGAAGCATTCCATGGTTTGTCAGACGCCGTTCCTTGAAAGACCATGTTCCATCAAAAAGTAAATTGACCCGAAACTCCTATTTGTTCCACACCACCTTGTATCATAACATGGATAGGAACTCAAACTGATCCACATATAGTTGAGCAATATAAATCTAAGTATAGTTCAATAATGAATTAGATGGAGTAAAGGTAGACAAACAAGGCAAGTCACAAGAACCCACAACTTCAGTGTATAGAAAAAATAAAGGGATAATTCCATATGACTACACCTAGATACGTCACATTATCACATAACTACACCTAGAAATTTTCGTGTCAGGGTGAATACCCAAGAATTTCATTTTTCTCACTGTTACTCATTTTGTACATTTCCGTTAGTTTTTAAAAATTTTAACGTGTGAAAAGAGTAAAATACTCTTCAGAAGTAAATAATTGTTTTTAAATTGAATGAAAAGACTAAAATACCATTCACTATTAATTTAATTTTCAAAAAATACCTCTCTATCTCTATTTCTCTCCTCCCCCTCCGTCGCCGCCTCCACCCCCACCACCACCTCCATCTCCTCCACCACCACCACCACCTCCATCTCCTCCGCCACCACCATCTCCTCCCCCTCCTTCGCCACCTCATTCATCTCCACCATCACCATCACCACCACCACCACCAAAACTGCCTTGTCGGAGCCTCACCGGAAGTCGGCCGGAGGTGGCGACAGAGGGGTAGAAGATGGTGGTAGTAGTGATGATGGTGGAGGGGGCGGGGAGAGGATGGTGGTGGAGGAAGAGATGAAGGTGGTGGCGGTGGAGATGGATGATATGTCGGTGGAAGAGATGGAGGAGGTGGCAACGGAGGGGGAGGAGATGGTGGTGGTGATAGTGATGGAGGAGATGGAGGTGGTGGTGGAGATGGAGAAGGTGGTGGTGGTGGTGGTGGTGGGGGCGGAGAGAGAGATAGTATTTTTTTTAAAAATTAAATGAATAGTAAAGGGTATTTTAGTCTTTTCATTCAATTTAAAAACTATTATTTACCTCTGAAGGGTATTTTAGTCTTTTCACATGTTACAAATGTTAAAAACTAACAGAAATGTACGAAATGAGTAACAGTGAGAAAAATTAAATTCTTGGGTATTCACCCTGACACGAAAATTTCTAAATGTAGTCATGTGATAATGTGACATATTCAGGTGTAGTCATTTGGAATTATCCCAAAAATAAATGAGCTTCAATTTCACTTTCATCTCCACAAAGAGGACACTCATCTTCCAATTCAACACATCCAGATTTTGAAGAGGCACAAACTGAGAGATATATAGATAACATCCTCTAAGTAAACAAATGTATATCGGTGGGATCTATAGTTTCTATAACTACAATGGTATAGACTCCATACAACATTTCTCGTTATTAACAACTGATAAGACGATTTCACCGAAAATACACTTGAGTTTTTTTACTGTCGGTACCAAATGCCCCATTCTCTGAAATGACTTATCAGAGCAAGTAGGATCTTATGAACATCCTCTTCTCCAAAAAGAGTATTCACAAGGCCTTTATCCTATTCTTTTGTACCTCGATAGAACATCTCGCTGACCTTTGTGTAATTCATCAAATCTACTGATGAAACAAAGCTTGGATCCTCCGCTGGCAATTGGAAACCACCATTCTTGTAATTTACCAAAATCAACAGGCCCGATAGATCTCTTGCATCATGCTCTAACTGTTAGGTTCACATGTGAGTTTAAAGTCTCACATCAGAAGATTTCAAGGTATGAGAAGAGTTTATATACATATTGGTGTCTAGACCCACTAAGCTAGTCTTATGTGAGTTCTAATGTGTATTGGCTTTCATTGGGTGCTTCTCATAGTAAGGCTCGGATCTCCCCCAACACTAATAACCACATAGCTGTATCAAATTTCTCCATATATAACTCGTATTACTACACAAAGTGGCTGATAAAAACGACGTTCGGGAAAAATAATTAGCCTTCATAATTCTACTAACTAAACCTTCAAATTCTCCATGAGAACATAAAACGTCCTATTTCTTCCAAACGATTCCCTCCGCACCAGATCTTGTCCACCATAACTGAGCAAGTATATGTTTGATATAAATTGGGATAATTATTTTACGATAAAAATAAATTCAAACTAAATGGAACTTAACATCGTAAAGCTCCGTGAAACAAAACAAAAGTGAAGTAACTCCATCAAAATAATGTATATATAAGTACAGTTGTTTAATATTAGACTATAATCCATGACACTTTTTGAGATAACCCAAATAATAATGATAAGAGAATGTAAAATGACATCACTAGAGAATGAGGAGGAGAGAGAGAGTCTAAAATTAAATGGTATTGAATAAAAATTGACATCCGAAGGAACTAGCAAAATCAGTGTTCATCATCACCTTCAGTTTCTCTCTGATAAACAGTGAGATAGCAGAGCTGTTCATGAGATTGGTTAAGGCAAGCAACACAGTAAAAGCCCTAGACTCTTATAGCTCCTCCTATTCAATAACACTTGCAACAATCGGAGCCAAGCCAAATACTGAAGACGATAAATAAATAACTAGTTTTTGGGAAAATTTTTACTCAGTGTCTCCACTGTGAACTCTGGTAAGCTCAACAAGTCCATTCCTTTATGTGTATTTCTTGTTACTTGGGCATTTTTCTCCTTCTTTCCATGTCAGTTATTGATCCCTGATTTAGGGGTGTTAATGGGTCGATCGATTTGTTCCCTTTCGTGTTTTTCTTGGATGTTTTGTTGGACACGCTTAATTTAATTGAATCCTAATTTTGCGGGTTCTGGAGTGGTCTTTGAGGGGTTCAATGGTTAAAGATTGAGCTAGGGTTATCAGAAAATAATTGAATTATGTATAGTTTTGTTTTCTGTTTTTGTTGAGTTGGGATGGGTTGAGGTGAGCTAATTTGTTTATGATTATGGAGATTTAGATTTGTATTGGGTTTTGTTTTCTGAACTTGACTGTGGTGGTTCTTAAAAATTAGATTTTTGGTGATAGGATGGCGGGAATGGATATTTACTCATTTGGGTTTTTATTGCAGTGTGTTTTTTCTTCAATCTGTTAGATTTTTGTAGAATGTTTGGAGCCAAAGTGGATCTAAAGAACAATACATTGTACAGTGTTTCATTAGGGTGGGTTTCTGGTCTCGCAGAGCTAGTGGAATTATAGAATGCTGACAAGGAAATCATGTTTCTTGTTGTTTGAGTTATCTGGTCGGGACCTTGTGCTTGATAAAACTCAACACCATATGCTCAGGCACAAAGCTACGGGGTTTCTCTTGGTGCACAACCTTGGATTTTGGGGTCAAGTGCCATTCAGATTGAACTCCAAGTCCGGATTTGCAGGCCTCCTTAAGTAGGTGTTTTTACCTTGGCCTCTATTAATGTTGTTTTAGACAGCCTTTGATCTTCAAAGAGTTATTGTAGATTCTAATTTTGCGAGGATGGTACTATCAGGGCCACCCACTCCAAATGGTGGTTCTCACTCTCAGTCTATTCCACCATCAATGCTGCGGTCGAATTCTGGGTTGTTGGGAACACAACGGGGTCTCGTGTCCTCAAGAAACCAGTATAGTAATATGGATATGCTTGGAAATGTGCCCAATGTTCCATCCTTTACAAATCAGTCTTTTGGGAATGGGGGTCCAGGCCCGGGGAGTATCCAGCATGGGGGTATTGACACTGGGGCTGAGTCTGACCAACACTCCGGTGGCAATGGGATGGGC
This sequence comes from Geranium rotundifolium, assembly GCA_963920655.1. Classification (NCBI taxonomy): domain Eukaryota; kingdom Viridiplantae; phylum Streptophyta; class Magnoliopsida; order Geraniales; family Geraniaceae; genus Geranium; species Geranium rotundifolium. Next base: position 7,886,425 of record OY987319.1, on the reverse strand, counting down.
TTGAATGCTCAGTCATTGTATGCACAGTCTAACCATGCGAATCCTGGTTCTTCTGGTCAAGTTCAGGGTCAACAATTTCCAAACCCTTCAAGTAATAACCAAATAATGTCTGATCAACAGCGGTCTCAACAGCTCGAACATCACAACTTCCAGCATGGTCAGCAGCAAATGCACCAGTTCTCTTCTCATCACACCCAGCAGCAGCAGCAAGCACAACCACAGCAGCAGCAGCAATTCCAGTCAATTCAAAGAGGGTTAGGTGGTGTTGGGCCAGTCAAGTTGGAGCCTCAGGCAACTAATGTTCATCAGCAGCAGCACTTGCAATCTTTGAGAAATCTTGGCCCTGTGAAGTTTGAACCACAACAAACACAAAATTTGAGAAACTTTGCGCCCGTTAAGATGGAATCCCATCATGCAGATCATTCTTTATTTTTGCATCAGCAGCAGCAACAACAACAGATATCAAATCAATCATCTCAGGCTGCAGCTGCTCAGATTAACCTTTTGCATCAACAGAGACTTCTTCAGCTGCATCAACATCAGCAACAACAGCTCTTAAAGGGCATGCCTCAGCAGCGGTCCCAATTACAACAGCAGTTTCAACAACAGGGTTTGCCTTTGAGATCTCCTGTAAAACCAGTTTATGAACCAGGGATGTGTGCCAGGCGTTTGACTCATTATATGTATCAACAACAACATAGACCTGAAGTAAGAGTTCCTTACTGGGTATAGCCTTTTATGTTTCATATTTACAATGAGATTTTTCTTGTAATGTCTATTTTCTGTGCAGGATAATAGTATTGAGTTCTGGAGGAAATTTGTGGCTGAATACTATGCTCCTCATGCCAAAAAGAAGTGGTGTGTTTCCTTGTATGGAAATGGACGTCAAACGACTGGTGTCTTTCCTCAGGTCTGATTTAAGGATAGTAATGAAATTTACAATATGGTGGTCTCCTTTAATTATAATTATTATTTGAGGCTTATTATTTTGAAGACCTATGTGGCTATGTGAAAGTTGTAATTTGTAAAATATTTTTTATGTCTTATATGGTTTGGAGTCTGTCAATGCAGAATGTAGAATAGGAATATAGGTTTTAATTATAATACTATTGAATATCAGGGTTTCATATGCTCTTAAGGCCATGCATTGTTTCAATTGATTGTGGTAAATCTTACTTGAAATTTTGCAGGACGTATGGCAGTGTGAAATATGTAATCGCAAGCCAGGCCGTGGTTTTGGTATGTTTTAGTTTGTTGTTACGGCAATGCTGTATGTATATACTATATATGTGCGTGCGTGCGTGTCAAATCAATGAGATTTTTATTATTTCCATTCTTATATATAAGCTCTGCTTATTACATCTTTTCAGAAGCAACTGTGGAGGTTCTTCCTAGGCTATTCAAAATCAAGTACGAAAGTGGTACTTTAGAAGAACTTCTTTATGTTGATATGCCTCGTGAATATCAAAATTCTTCCGGACAAATTATACTGGATTATGCCAAAGCGATACAAGAAAGTGTTTTTGAGCAGCTTCGGGTTGTTCGTGATGGTCAATTACGGATAGTTTTCTCTCCGGATCTGAAGGTTATACTTTTATAATGATCTGTTATTCCAGTAGTATTTACTGTCTGCGTGCAATGTCTTACTTGTCTTGACTTTACTATCCAGATATGTTCTTGGGAATTTTGTGCTCGGCGTCATGAGGAGCTTATCCCTAGAAGATTGTTAGTACCTCAGGTTAGTGATTGAATTTGTTTTGGTCACGTGACAATAGGCTTTTTTTGCTACTGTTAATCCTTGAGCTAAATAGATTTTGTGCGAAATTGATATCAACTTGATCTTTTATTTATGAACTTGTGTACCACCCAGGGAAAAACAAGTAATAAATAAATGTATAAGAACTTCCGTGTTATGTATAAACTAGACACCTTTCTCAGGCAATATATGGAGGATCAGTGGATCACTTATTGTCATTTCCCAAGCATTTTTTATTTTATTTAGTCTCATATGGCTTCAACAATCTTCATATCATTACATTATATTAATGAATCTTTATTGCCATAATTTCCTCACCAGACTAGGAAATTTAAAGCCTTTTTGGTCTGGACAGTTTCTCATCGTTTTATGTTTCATTTATTATTCTCAAATTTTTTATCAGCATTTATTATTAAATATAGAAAATAATTACTAAACATGTTTCACTCAAAATAAAAATGCTTTCTTCAAATTAAGGAAATGGATTTGGAGAAGTTCGCCTCCAAAACTAAACTGAACTTGACCCCCTGTCAAAATACTCAGAAATGACATAAGCTTGCATGTGAAAACTTTTCAGATGGAAAGATTTACAGTTTTCAGAAAAATATTTAACCTAGAATATTTTTAGCATCAAGTGTCAACATCATCAGTTTATTTTTCTGAATTTGTAAGCTAATCAGAGTAATTTTACATGGCCAACTTCTTGCCTTTCTCGATACCCTTTGTGATATACGGTCTTACATGATTTGATCTTGATGATTCATTAATTTTGATACTTAACTGGAAGAAATGTCTATGTATTATTTGTAACTTGTTCTTTTCGATTTGTCAATCAGGGTTACTAAGGTTGCCTATTTAGGGTTTCCTAATTTGGTTTAGTAGATACTTTCTTATTTGTAATGTGTATTCTCTATATAAAGGGATGCCCTCATTGTATTAGAGAGAATAACAATCATCAATAAAGCTTGAGATTGACATGGTATGAGAGCCTCTCTAACCTTTTGGATCCTTGGGTCAATTTTCGTGTGAATGTTGCCTTGCCCACTTTGCATCCGGAGTTCATTCATTGCATATTGTGTATAGATCAGTTTGGGGTTATATGAATAATAGTGCCATCGATCAACCATATTTTTATTCAAGTATTAGGTGATTTGATTCTTATCATTCTCTGTGTATTTTGAGCTTAAGAAATCAGCACTGTAGTTTTATGTTCCAGATTATTAATGAACATTATAGAAGAATTTCAATTTGGTATTGTATGGAATGACTTGCTTACAAAATTTGCCTGATGGTTAAAATCTTGTTTACTACATACAAAGCCAACTATAATGATCCTTACTATATGCAAATCTTACGAGTTTATTATTCTGGATTTTATCATAGGTTGGAATGTTATAGTAAAAATATGTATGGGTGCTATAGTTTTAGCATCAAATTGCATTTTATATATGACTTTGTATCTGGCAGGATGTAGCAGCTTCTATTTATCTTCCATTTTTATGGTGTAGTATTATTGAAAAGCACCGCCTTGAGTTATATTTGACTGTTGTCATTTGAAATTTTGTAGGTTAGTCAGCTTGGGGCTGCCGCTCAAAAATACCAAGCTGCTACTCAGATTGCATCTTCAAGTTCATCAAACCCTGAGCTACAAAGTAATTGTAACATGTATGTCTTACTAGTTATCATGTGTTTCCTTGGTTCAGTAAAGTTATTTTCTTAGTCATTAAATTCTGGCTGTGACCCTGTCTCTGGTTTTTATTGTTCACCGGTCAATTATCTTGAACTCTTGAGATCATTTGGTTCATTTATCTATAAATGGAAAACATCACATTTTTTTATGAACTCGAGTATATAATTCATTTTGGTTAACATGTATTTTGAATTTACTATTATTTCCTTCTAACCTCCACGTAGCTATTATGACATTGCTGTCATACGTTGTGAGGAACTTTATAATTTGAAAACAATGTGTAGCAAGTATATTTCCACTCCACATAGTTATCTATTGGTGTGCAGTGTATTGTGGATGCATTTTACATGTAATAATGTTACCGGCAATCAACTTATATTTGAATTTTATCCTCAGTCGCATATCTAGTGTGTTTGCTCGATTATTAATCCACCTTCTTCGTAGGTTTGTCGCATCAGCTCGTCAATTGGCAAAGGCTTTGGATGTTCCTTTAGTAAATGATTTAGGATATACAAAGAGATATGTGCGGTGCCTTCAGGTAATTCTATATACACACTCCTCTTTCTTTTGTTTAGTACTATCCCTCACAATAGCATTCTAGATGTAATTAAATATCTCTTACAAAGTTATCCCTCCAAAACCATCATTTCACCTGTATAATAGTATATTTTAAGGAACCAATGTCACAAATTTTACGTTTGAACTCTATCTGAAATTTTGTTACAAAAACCTGTTTAGTTGTAGATATATCCTTTAAAGGTACTGAACATACAGTTTATTTTACTCTTCATTCACATAATTTTTTTTGAGATGAAAATATAATATATAGTTATTGCTTATAGCTTGTTAAACTGGGCTGATAAAAAAAATATAGTTCGCTAAATCTGGGTTCTGAACTTTTTATCCCCTTCTAGATTTGTTTCCTTCTTGTTATGCTATGCTTGTATGCTTCCTCTTATTGAAATGGTTTTAGTAATTTTGTTCTAATGGTTGGCAGAGAATTTACTCTTATTTAATATAATTTACCCTTAATTATCATAATACATAAATTGATTATAGTGTATTTTTTTTCAAGCTTGTATAGAAGAGGTTCCTGCTATTCAATGCTTCATTTTCTTTTCGTCTTAATTTTCTGATCAACATGGATGTGGTGGATAAATAATCTAAGGATTTTGTGATTTTTCTTATTTGTAGTTGGAAAGCTATATCATGGATATACAATTGCATTCTAATATTTTTGTCTTGTTCTATATATTGCAGATATCAGAAGTAGTTAATAGTATGAAAGATTTGATTGATTATAGCCGAGAAATTGGGACTGGGCCTATGGGTAAGTGACTTGTCATTTTCGTTAATTCTTTTCTAATTTATAATGATTGCAATTTGCAAAGTAACAAATAGTATAAAGGGTTAAGTTTTAAAATGTTGCATCACAAGATGATTTCGAATGTCCAAAACTTTTTGTTATTATGACAAACCAAAAAGAACAAGTTATTAAATCATATTTTTGATTAATAACAAGTTATTATTTTTGATTAATTTGCCATCCTCCAAACTATAAGTAGTTTTTAAATATGGGGAAAGACAATTTATTACAACTAACTATATTTACTACCCTCACTATTTTTTTTTCTTTTTTTAGTACCCTAACTTCCTTTTTCCCATTCTGATAGTGTCGGTAAATCATATCGTTAAAATCATATAAAATGTCAATTTTACCTACAAATTTTAATTAATTTTATAAGCTTATGCAATTAGGGCAAGTGGGTTGTCTCCGGTGATGCACTCTGACGGGATTCCCTCTCTTCGGCTATACTCTCTCCAACGAGACTCCCTTGTATGACTGTTGTCGGTTTGTTTCCCAAAATAAAAATAAAATCAAACCCAAAAACAAACAAGTATCTCAAACCCATAAACAAACATTAATCTTAAAATCGAAAACAAATCAACAATAATTGGAGAGAGGGAGTATAGATGGAGATAGGAAGTCTCGCCGGAATGCATTACCGGAGGCACCTCACTTGCCCTAATGGCATAAATTTGTAACTTTAATGAAAATTTTGGGGTAAAATTATCATTTTTATGATTTAACGGCATCAACAGAATGAGAAAAGGAGGATAGGATATAAAAAATAATTAGGGTAGTAAAGTGAAAATTGACTATAGTTAGGTGTACAAAAAAAGGGTAGGATATAAAAAAATAGTTAAGGTAGTAAAGTGAGAATTGACTATAGTTAGGTGTAGTAACATGTCCTTTTCCCTTAAATATATCTTACTTGGCAATCCCTCTAGTTTCCCCTTTTTGCATCAAATTGCAAGCTTCCTTTTGCTTCATTTTTTTGGGAAAATGTGCTATATACTATAATACTTTTGCAAGAGTGTGTTGTATTGTTTGTTAATGACAACAAGTTAAATGTGTGTATTTTTATAAAAATGACGAAATTACTTCTGAAATTAAGAATTACGTTTTTTATAAAATAATTTTTCTTTACTCCTTCAAGCGCAAACTCCCGGTAGTGCAAGCATGTCAATGGAGTTCCCAAAGAAGTCCTTTTGCTTACTGGTACTCCTGTCCTTACCCTGCTGGAACTAGACCAGTGACCGATAAAGAAGTCGCTCTTGTCAACTTCAAAATTATTCAACTAAAAAATTAAATCACAAAATTTAACTATACAACTTTTAGTTAGGAGATAAAAACCTTCAAAAAATATTTATTTATAAGAAATAAATTCTTAATTTTAAGGGCAATTTCATCATTTTTGTTAGAATACACCCATTTTGCACGAAAATGCAAACTTCACGGTACCTTTTTGCCATTAACAACACAACACAACACTCTCTTGCATAAGTGTTATAGTATAGAACACCTTTTTGCCATTTTCCCTTATTTTTTCTCCTGACAAACTTGTACAGCACATTTCAAGTTAGTGAGCTCCAGTTTTGTGTTTGATTATAAGGCACAAGCTTATACTAGTTCTATGCACATGCACGAATGCTGAAGAAGAGCTTGACCCTGTTCGTAAACTGAACATACAAAAAAGGACAATTACCGTGGTTAGATTGTACAATTAGGTTGATTGCTTTGCATGTTAAGTGCTATTGTATATGGGTAGATAATTGTTCTTCTATTGGTTCAGTTCAACCATTTCTGGCTAATTTCTTATGTTCATCTGCAGAGAGCTTAGCCAAGTTCCCTCGGAAAACAACTGCTTCATCTGGGTTTAACAGTCAAGCTCAACAGGGAGAGGATCAGCTACAACAACGACAAACAGGTGGTGTAGGTGCCAGTGTAAATAATTACAGTAGTGATTGTAACTCGGTTCAGACCACTGCAATGCAAATTGCTGGTAGCAATGGTGTAGGTGCCAGTGTAAATAATTCTGCATCTACCTCAGCCAACACCATTGTGGGGCTTCTCCATCAGAGTTCAATGAACTCCAGACAGCAAAGCTCCATGAATAGTCCCTATGGAGGAAGTGTTCTTCAGGCTCCATCACCTGGTTCATCCACCACCCTTCCACAAGCACACCCTAATCCCTCCCCAACGCCTTCGTCATCCAACAACAATCCCCCGCAGGCGTCGCACGGTGCCTTAAATCATATGAGTTCGAGTTCGCCAGTAAATATGTCCATGCAATCTGGCGATGCTAATACGAGTGACCAGAGCTCTGTCCAGAAAATATTGCATCAAGTGATGATGTCCAGCCAGCTTAATGGTGGGAATGATGCAAAAAATGGTAATGGGATTTCGGCGACAAGAAGCAATTCGAGTATTGGTGGTGGCGGGGCTGGATTCAGCTCCAACGTGGTTAATGGGATGAGAGCTGCAATGATCAACAACTCTACAATGAGTGGAAGGGTTGGCATGACATCGATGGCTAGAGAGCAAAATATGAAGCAGCAACAGGATCCGGGGAACCAACTTCTTGGTTTTAACAATCTCCAGTTTGACTGGAAAACATCCCCATGAAAGGTAAAGAGTTTCGATTTGAGTTGGATTAAATCGGATTGGATTGGCATAGAGCTACTGAGTGAAGCTTGTGCAGCGTGAAAAGCGTCGCAAATCATCTGATTGACCCCGATGAAGGAGGGAGCAGACGAGAAGGCCGCGACCAATGGTTTTTCAGGACAGAAAGAGTTTCGTTTCGTACTAATCTCATGGAAAAGAAAAGGAAAATTGTAACACAAAACATAGGGATTTGATCACATCTTTTTAAGGTGTTTAGATTAGTTGTGTATGATATGGATATGGATATGGATATGAATACTAGAGCATAGCATAGCTACAACTTACTCATCCCCAACTTACTTACAGGCATGTATGGGATGATATCTGCTCTGTATGTATCTGTGGAAGGGGAATGTATATTAATATGAGGTGAGTTTGGAATCATCATCTTATACACACATTTGCTGTGAAATTTGGATCTTAGGTTGTGAGCCTTCATTTTCATTATGCACTAATAGAGATTGAAATTTCTCACTTTTGGTTTTAGATGCGGCAGTAAAACAATACATAAACCAGTTACATAATCTTCACAACATTGTACAGTACATGGTCTCAGTTCCCTATATTTAATGGTTTCTTCTGCCCTAAAACAAGTCCGCACTAAGATTCGAACATCTGGCCTCTTAAAGAAAATAGCATGAAGACTAAACAAATGAATGAAAATAAAGAAACTGCTTTATAATTAACATTTACCAATAGAACTCCACATTAGTTGGTTCACTGCGTTTGACCCTGAAGTGATCCGATCCTATGAAGCTATCGAGACGGAAAATCTGAACAAGCTCTTCTCAAAACGTTCAGTTTTATAGGGTGACTTTTTATTTCTCGAGCCTTTTTAAGTTTCACGTTCTCCTCTTCTCACCTTTCGTGTTTTTCTTTGTTCTATCTCTGTATGTACTTCTTCCGTTCTTTTTTTCCTTCCTGGGAATTTAGAGCGTTTTTGCTGAGAAAAAAATATGAGTAACTGAGAATAACAAACAAACATATAGATACAGAGACAAGCAAACAAACCAACAAGCCCTGGCCATGTTAGTTATCAAGAACCACAACAAGAAACCAAACATTTGTTTCCAAGACCTTAAAGGCAGCACCAAGATTACAGTTAACTAACATAGGATAGTTGGTAATTTCTGCTGTCGAACATTTGAGATAAAGCTCTTAGTTTAAGAAAGTAATGGTAAAGGGACAAAGTCAACACTACATCAAATTGTATAAGTTAAGAGTACTCATAATTAACACTAAACCCCAAACGATTCATATAAATATTAAAAGAAAACTTCGACCGTTTCCACCAGCCAAAAGTAATGCATTAAAATAATACTATGATTTAACTAAATTTTCTAGGCGGAGAGGCCCTTACCAAAACAACAACCCAATTCATGCCCTCAATTCAACTCCAAAAATGCAAATTTAAATAAAAAAGAACAAAATAAATAAATATATGTCATTAAATTTTTGGAATTAACGTATGTAAATAATAAATATTAGGACCAGAATTCGACTCTCAATCGTAGTATGTGTATTTGGTTGTCTGTGAGCGTATTTTAAGTTATTGTCCAGTGCATGCTATGTACGCTCGTTGTATGGGTGGGGATTATTCCACCCGCTTTGGTTTAAGGAAGTGCATTTTCTTTAAAAAATAATAAAATAAATTCAAAAAAATCAAGAAACAAAATGAGGGGAAATTTATGTTTGAAAGCAACAAAATTAATAATACATAAAGACTAAAGTAAACCGAATGATATAAACAATGAAATTCAAAATAATGAAAATATATACAACTGCTCTTGAGACGTGTGATTATTGACAGATGATGATAGTAATTTAAAAATTATTTATGAGTTAATCTATATACAAATTCAGTTACATATTTATTGAACATTTACTGCACAATGTGTTACATTCATGAAAAGTTGCACTCAAACATTCAAGAGATTTAATATTAAAACTCAAAAGTTTAAAATAAACATAATAATTTAAATAACCTAAGTTCAAAAGAGTGAAGGAAAAAATGTGATCTTGAAAGTTAAGATAGGTTGCCTTGTTATTTCAATTTTATAATAATATTTTCTCGAAAACATTCTTGTCTCGTCTAATAAATATGCAATTATTTAAAATATTTTTCAATTTACATGTTTATTGAGCATTAAAAAAAAGTCACAAGATACATATGTTTAATTAATAAATAAATAAATAGAAGGATACGATTAATTCAAAGTCTACGCCCTTGCCTTTCTTTTATTATTATGGAAAAAAAAGAAAAAAAAAGTTGTGTATAATAATTAATAAAAGCATTAAGTTGAGAAAAATAATAATTTTCCTTATTCTGACGCAAACAAAATAAAAACCCTTCCGAAAGGAAAAAAATTGTCCTTTTTTATCTTCTTCGCATATATACACATTAATTTTCCATCTATCGATTCTCATTCTCTTTCTCTTCTGTGCCTCTGACAGGTAAGCTTCCCAAATCTCTCCCATGATCTCCTTTTTGTGGACTCATTTCTGATCCATCTGGGGTTTATGGTTGACCCATCATCAATCTGGCAATTGGGTTTTGATTTTGATTCGGTGACAGGTTTTCTCATGATGAGAATGATTTGTTTTGGTGGTTTTCTTGTTGCAATTCTTCAGTTTTGTGATTCAAATTGCTGTACCCAGTCTTGAGTTTTTCGAGTTTTTGGTCTCAATATCATCATTTTGTCGGTTTGTTATTTATTTTCTTGGGTTTTTGTTGTATGCTTTAGCTGTCTGATATTTTTGGGGTTTCTTTTCTTCACCATGATCAAGATGATATCTTTGTTTGATTTTGCTTTCTTTGTGAATTGGGTCATCACAAGAAGTTACCATTTTGTTGGGGGGTTTTGGAGTCAACTGTGGGTACTTGCCATTATGCTGATCAGAGGGTTATTATATCTGAATATAAGATTTTGATGATGTGAATTTAGAATTCAGAATTTATTGGTGGTTTTGCAATTTCAGGGTTATAAGAGAGTGGGGATTTAAGTAGGTACGTACAATGGCTAATACTGCAGCTGCCTGTGCTGAGAGGGCAACAAGTGATATGCTCATTGGTCCAGATTGGGCAATAAACATCGAGTTATGCGATATCATCAACATGGATCCAGCGTATAATTCTTCTCCTTATTAGTTTTTTTATTTGTATTGTTTGTTTTATTTCTCTTCTCTATACACATGTTTTGTATTGGACTAGGCATTGTATTATCTTGGATCGCTGAAAGATTAATTTTTACCTTAGTAATTGATGATATCATAAGAACTCTTCAAGTTTAGGTAGGTGTATAATGTTTTCTTATAAGGTTAGTTGATGAGATTAGATTATGTGTTACTGCCAAATTCATAGTTGGTCTTGCCCTTTTTTGGACTTAAAAGTAGAACAACATAATGTACCTAGTGTAAACTTGTGCAACTATAGGTTTTGATATCATGTCTTCACTGGCACCGATAGCTTGTGCTTGTATTTGAGGCATCATTCTCATGTTTAAGTTGATCGAGGCATGTTGGGTTTAGCCCTTGTCAGTGCTAGTTTTTTTTGAGCTGTAGAGATATATTGGGCTGTTGAAGAAATAGTCATTCCTTGGTAATCAACCTTCATCCCTTATGTAGTGTCTTGGGGGAGAGAGGGAGAGTTATTTTATCAGGGATGGAGATGTCTCTTTACATGATTTGATGCCTCTTTTGTATGCACCCTTTTAGTTTAGTTTGTTTGTAGAATCGCCATTTCCATGCTTTTACCTTTTTCGTCTGAAGGTCTCTTGAATAGCCTAACTATTGATTTTGACTGTTTTATGGACCTCTTTCGTCCATTTGCATTCCCTATGGGATTTGGTTCTGTATGTGTGTAGCTTTTATGAAGTTTTATTACTTAACTAACAAACAAAATATCAACTTCATTTTTTGTTATTAAATAGTTTTCAGGCCAATATCATTTTCGTTAAATTGGACAATGGAATGATAATATCTGTTATGGTATTGAGCGTGAAAAGATCGTTGAACTAAATTGCATTGTAAGTTTACTAAATTGGCGCTCCTGCCACCATCGACTAAGTTGACACTCATAAACCCTTCAATTGAAAAATAAAGTTGTTTGGTTAGGGTGATCATGAGGTTGCTGAACTAATAATCAATGAATATGCATTTACACTCTGTCAATGAGTTCACTTAGGAATGAGAAATGTCCATAATCAACCATTCAATTACATATTCAATAGCAATTCTATTAGACTTCAATTACGTATTCCCTCATGATTATCTTATATTAATTCTATTGGACTTCAATTGCTATCTTTTTCATGATTGGCTGACTTGATTGAACATCTTATAGCTCCTGTTTTCATGATTCAACTGCATACTCTTACATTTTCTCTAGTGTCTCATAGACTGAGATTCTATGTGTGATTTGCTTCTCATTTGACTTCTTTTTAAACGTCAAACATTGTTGTGACTTATTTATTCCTTATATTGGCTTGGAAATGCAGGCAAGCAAAGGATGCTTTGAAGATACTGAAGAAGCGGCTTGGCAATAAAAATCCTAAAATACAACTTCTGGCACTTTTTGTTAGTATTGTTTCTTTCTTTACTGGAGAACTAAATATGTCTAGTTCGCAGTACCCTCTAAGTTTTTTGAGTTGCATGGTCTAATATATAATACATTATATGCATAAAAGGTTTTAAAAGGAAAAATCGGGAACTGAGGCGTTTTTCCTTAGCACCGTGAGGCGTAAGCCTCAATAATAAGAACAATAAATTCATAAAATATCATGCAATTAATAGCAAGCAATGAATTGGTCAGCTCGGTCATTCAGGTTCGAACGAGTTTTAGACTGATTTTCACTTATCGTTCTTAGTGGTTCAGTTTTACCGAACAATGGTGGCCTTTTAAAGAACCAAATCTGTCCTAATATATGAGATTCTCCTCATAAGCCTTAGGTACTTAAAGCGCTGAGGTGCAAGCCTTGGCGGCGCCTCAATAATGTGAGGCATAAGCCTTAGTGCACGAGTGTGAGGCGTAGCTTCAGAAGCGATTTTCATCGCCTCCTCAAGGCGTAAACCTCGAGAGCCTTTTCAAACCATGTTGGCATCTGAACATGTGATTGGATCCATGTTATAAGCATGCCATATGCTTTGAAATAAAAGAGTTTATGCCATGAGATTTCATGCTTATGATATTTCTGAAATGATTTGACCTAGGCGTTGGAGACTCTAAGCAAAAATTGCGGGGAGAGTGTATTTCAGCAGATTGTGGAGCGTGATATCTTACATGAAATGGTTAAAATAGTGAAAAAGAAGGTGCTCGGTTTCTTCTGAACTGCTGTATTTATTTTAGTTCATTTGTTCTGATTTATTCTGACTTGTCTTGTAATTTCCCGATTTAATTGCACAGCCAGATCTGAGTGTGAGGGAAAAAATACTTATATTGATCGATACATGGCAAGAAGCTTTCGGGGGACAAAGGGGAAGGTATCCCCAGTACTATGCTGCGTATAACGAATTGAAGGTGATTATTTTAGTGAATCTCTATTTCTCTCTTGTCCATATAGTATGTTACAGTAGAAAGATTTGTATGTCTGAATTTTATTTGCCAGGTTTACTATCTTTTGATGCTCTTTTTATTTGTTTGAATGTGTTGACATCCATGATAAATCATAGTATTTGTTTAATGGTGGAGTAAATCATGGTATTTGATGGCAAGTTATGAGATTATGTTAACCAGTAAGCTTGATCAATATAATTTAATTTGTTTCCCAACCTTGTTTTTATCTTAAACCCAATAGAAATATGAGTTCATTGGACATAACCCATCAAGTTAAGGAGTTCATATCCAACCACTTAGGCCTTTGGGGCGTGGGTGTAGACTTTATGGCCAAAAAACATTATCTTCTTATGCCCCCTCTCTCACTCTCTTCACTTCATTTATCTTCTACTCTGCTATACATTTCAACCTAGTATCATTGTGGGTGGGATTTACCTCATTTACATCACCTCCTCATGTTGTTTACTCTGCTATACATTTCAACCTAGTAATATTGTGGGTGGGACTACATCACCTCCTCATGTTGTTTGGTTTGCACATTAACCATGACAATGGTAAAAAGCACCTCTGAGATATGTGCCAATAAGGAGTGAGCAAGAGGCTGCTCGTTCCATTTGGCAACCACAAAAACTAAAGTTGAACAATGTGATTACATGTGAGGGGGTGTCAGAGAGCATTGATTTTCATGATAAATCATGAAATTTGATTTGAGTAAATCACAGGATTTGAGAGATAAAGCAAAATATATCATTATGTTAATCAATTGGAGTGTTCTTGTAATTTGCTTCGTACCATGTTATCTTCTATACCCATTACCAAAATGTATGAACTGTAATCATCATTGCTGATAAATATATATATACCTACTTTAGGAGATAGGCATGGACCCTTAATAATATCATCGCTGGGTTTCACTTCATATTTTGGCGGATATGGTCCACTTCTGTTGTGAATGGAACATGTACCCAATTTTACACCTAATCAAGGGGACATTAGTATAAGTATGTCAGTCATAACCATTTCTTTGTCTGCTAGTCAATTATTTTAGTCATGTTGTTTCTGTATCAGAATTTTCTACTCCTAATTACTTAATATTTGATGAACTTCCCCAAATATAACTTCCTCATTGATAAAGTTCACTATTTGATATTTAAAATGCAAGTTTTTTGACCAAGTATTTAGTGTGTATATCTGGTATTGCTTGGATGTTGAGTTGTTAAAGGATATCATATATTTATAGTCTGCTGGAGTTGAATTTCCACCTCACGAAGAGAATGTTGTGCCATTCTTTACTCCACCACAAACTCAACCCACAGTTCAGCCTACTGCAGTCTATGAAGATATTGCCATCCAGGCGTCTCTTCAGCCTGATACTTCTGCTCTCAGGTAGTTTTTATACTTGTTATCGTGCATCCTGATGCTATGTTTTCTACATTTTTCCTTGTGTTGTGTTGTATTGACACTTAGAATATGTGAATCAGTTCTTTGAGAGACAGAACAAGACAAAGCCCTATACATCACTGATATTTTCAACTTGAGTTCTGATACTTTTTTTTCTATCAACTTTAAAAATGCATGTATTGCTAATATATAATATATGTAAGCACCCGAAGCAAATTTTATTTTTTCAAGCCTATTGAAATGAAAATTTGAGGTCCACTTTTATTGTTGTCTTAATCTGGAAGTACTGGATTGATTAACAGGAATTTCAGGGAACTACTTATTTCTATCTATATTCAGTTTGAGTTTAGCTGCATGAGCAAAACAAATTCCTTAATGGTTTGGTGTGTTTATAAGCAGCTCGGAAGAGATGCAGACTGCTAGGGGACTGGCAGATATTTTAACGGACATGCTTGGTGCCTTGGATGTCAAGAATCCAGAGGTAATGTCCCTCTCATCTTTGCACTTCTTAACTTGTCTCGGTTAAGAGTTTAGCATCTATGGTTAGCTATTTCAATCGTGAACCTTTTATTATTGTTATTATTATTATTATTTGTGTTCGATGGTGAACCTTTTATTTTTATTCAGGAACTAGGAAATTGTAATTTGATTATTTCACACCAACTCTCTTTTAAAAGTTGTTGGTTGTAGAACTGATGTTTCGAGGCGGCGATAGTATTTATACTGTACCATCTGCAAATTCTGTTTGGAGCATACAGCTTAAAATGAAATAACCTTTTTTTCCAGTCACATTTTCTTTCAAATTTAAGTTGGTGTCTAATCTCAAATATTAGCTTTCTTGACACTTCGAAGCTTGGTAATGTATTTGATTTGAAGAAAATATTCTGGAAAAAAATTGATAAAGGCAGAAACTCAAAATAGCCTCTCCGTGGGATCTCTGGAAAAAAATTGTCGGACTGATAAGGTGTTTTTGCTTCTGGATACTATTAATGCAGAGTGTAAAGCAAGAAGTGATTGTTGATCTTGTTGAGCAGTGTCGTAATTACCAAACGCGTGTGATGCTGCTTGTGAATAATACCGTGTAAGAACTTGAAGCCTATTTACAAGTCTTTCTTGGTTACACAATCAAGTGAATGATGCTGAAGCAAGTGTTTGTTTTGTATCCAGAGACGAGAGCCTTCTATTTCAGGGGTTGGAGTTGAATGATAACTTGCAGCGTGTACTTAGTCGGCACGACGACATTGCCAAGGGAACACCCACCACCACTGCTGCAGGACCAACGGTAACCCCGGTTGTGCCTCTTGTTAACGTTAATCATGAGGATGAGGAGGAATCAGACGATGATTTTGCTCAGTTGGCTCACAGGTGATAGATAGATACACTTTCTCGAGTTCTCCTTCATATTTTTCTTCCATTACGTTCCCAGTCATCTACAGCATGAAACTTTTAGGGAAAATTGCAAAAACTATCCTTACATTGTTACAATTTTGCAGATAGTCTCCTTGCGCTATTTTTATTGCAAAAACTCTGTTAACTTGAGATTAGACACCAAAACCAGTGATAGTTGTTGCACTAAAAATAGCATAGTTAGAATATCTGCAAAACTGTAACAGTATAAGTAAAGTTTTTGCAATTTTTCCAAACTTTTATGTTATAACTAATTTCATCCTAATATGTCATTGCAGGTCATCAAGGGACAATTCTCAAGGACAGGGTAGGAAACCAGTGAGCGTAAGGACGGAACAAGTTCGAGTGAGCCCGCTTCTTCCTCCACCTCCCATGTCAAAGAAGCCGGTCTCGACTGATTCTGGCCCGATTGATTATCTCAGCGGTGATATATACAAATCGGAACAATTCCCGGAACCATCAGCCTTCACTCCCCCAACTAGTTCCAATGTCCAGCCTCTGTCGCCAACGCTGTCATACTCGCCTCCTCATCCCGGATCATCATCATCTGCCGTGTACACTGGACCGCCATTGTATGACGAGCCAGCTCCTTCAAGCATGGAGAAGCAGCCTCCTGCTCCTTGGGAGACTCAGTCGCCGCCGGTGTCCCTCCCGCCCCCGCCATCCAGATATGATCAGAGACAACAGTTTTTTGACCAAAGCACCCCTGGCGTCGGATCTTATGACAGCTTGGTGGGACATGCTCAAAACATGTCTCTTAATTCGCCGTCTTCGACGACCCCCAAGCAAGTTAAACAGGAAGATGCTCTTTTCAAAGACTTGGTTGACTTTGCTAAAGCCAAGTCATCTTCTCCGTCGTCGTCGTCCAAACCGAATAGATCATATTGAGTGTGTGTGGGGACTGTTCTTGCAAGGTACAGCAACTGTTATAGTTTTTCAGAGTTCAGATTATGAGTTACTATGAATAAATAGAGGTTGGAACTTGTGAGTGTACTGGTAATGGTAGTGTTGTGTGGGAACGAACATTGGTTATTGGATGTTTTCAAGTTTGTGGGATCATATTGTCTTGTCTTGAATAATTTGTAATTCTCTGTTTCATATGATTTTATTTGATGTTACCTATTTCAGCAGCTCAAGGCACAGCACAGCAACGGTTGATTTCTTCTCTCACAATGTAAAAAATTGGACTGCATTTGATAAATATGTTGTTTATTATCATTACTTTTTTTGAAAGAATTGAATTTATTTGCTTCGGCAAGCAAAGTACACATGAGTTCAGAAGCACTATTCTGTGGCTCAACTTGAACGTTCTCCCATCCATTCCTAGGGATCCAAATTAACAACTCTCTGAGACTACGCGGCCTCCACATCTTCCGGCTTGGAGAATTGCCCCGCCTCGTACGAAACCCTTTCCCACGCCACGGGCACCCAAGCGCCAGAAAACTTCCAGGCCCGACACTTCTTCTAGCTCCATCTCAAATAATCCCTTGTGAAGTCAATTAAGCTTCTCCAGACATAGCTAGACCCAATGTCGCCTCAAAAAACGAGGTCGTATTTTTGCCTTACGCATCCTAGCCGCCAACAAGTAAATAGACTACTTAGTAGTTATAGTTAGTGACTGAACCAAGTAAAATACTGGGAACAAGAAGATAAATTTGCATTAAGAAAATACAAGAAATTTTAGAGAGTACAAAAAAATAACCACAATCGCCCACCATGGGGCTCGAACCCATGACCACAAGGTTAAGAGCCTTGCGCTCTACCAACTGAGCTAGACGGGCTGTTAACATAGTTCTGAATATTACTTATGTGTAACCAAATGACATTCCAAATTATATCAACCCAAACTAATTATATATTTTGATTAGTAAATATTGTGCATTTTTTTCTATTTAACTGAACGAGATTTTACCATGAATTTATGAGTGCTGATCATGGGTTGGTTTTTAGCCAGTTTGATTTGGTTCAAAACAGAATCAATCAACTCGGTTTTAAGAAAATTAAAATTAAAATCGAACTGACATAATTCATTTTACAGTTCGGTTCTGAACTGAATCAAATCAATTCTTCCTAGATCTGTAAATTTTTAACACAGTCAAAACGCAGACCCTCTATTGTTGTTGAAATGCTGAAGCAAGCAAATGAGATATAAGACTTTATCGTCAAATCTAAAAGATTGAGAAAATGCCATACTTCAATCGTATTAATTATTATTGTGCTTTTCAATTTTAACTAGGGAAAATGTCACCTGACTACCCCTAAATTTGACGTTTTTTACCTGCGTACTCTAAAAATTTTTTTGGCATTGTGGGTACCCTAAATTTGCAAATTTTCACCGTTAATACCCAAAGCCATTTCCGTCCATTTTTTCAAAAATCTGTTAACTTTTTATGTGAAAAGACTAAAATGCCCCCACATACCATTTAAATTTTCAAAATGTGCCATTGACCTATTTTCTTCACTTTCTTTCATCAGTTATCACTTCTATTTCTCTCATAAAATAAAAATGGAGATGAGTTTTGCATCGGCAAGGGGAGGTCGGAGCTGGGCGGAGGTGGTCGAAGATGGGTGGAGGTGGTCGGAGATGGGTGGAGATGGTTGGAGGTGGGCGAAAGCGGCCGGAGGTGGTCGGGGGAGGGGAGGTCGGAGGGAGGGTCGAGGTGGTCGGAGGTGCTGAGCGGAACGTTGGAGCTGGGCGGAGGTGGTTGGAGGTGGTCGAAGGAGGGGAGGTCGGAGGGAGGGTCGAGGTGGTCGGAGCTGGGTAGAGGTGGTCGGAGCTGGGCGGAGGTGGTCGGAGGGAGGGTCGAGGTGGTCGGAGCTGGGTGGAGGTGGTCGGAGCTAGGCGGAGGAGGGGAGGTCGGAGGGAGGGTCGAGGCGGTCGGAGGAGCTAGGCGGAACCTCCGACCGCCTCGACCCTCCCTCCGACCACCTCTGCGCACCTCCGCTACCTCCGACCAGCTCCACCCAGCTCCGACCACCTCCGCCCAGATCCGACCACCTCCTCCTCTGCCAGACTCTCCCTCCTCCGACCACCTCCTCTGCAAATTAACGCAAACCCATCACATAAATCTACCAAATTAATAATGGTGGGGTATTTATTGGTTGATTTTGGAGCAACCATATTAATGAAAAATGGAGCTTATTTTGTATGAAGAATAGAGATGAATGAAAGAGAAAGAGTGATATGGGGGAAGAAGGATGATTGAGAGTAGAAGGGTACATTTTGAAAATTTAAAACACTTACAGGGGCATTTTAATCTTTTCACCTAAAAAATTAACAGATTTTTGAAAAAAATGGACGGAAATGGCTTTGGATACTAACGGTGAAATTTTTGCAAATTTAGGGTACCCACAATGCCAAAAAAAATTATAGGGTACGAAGGTGAAAAAACGTCAAATTTAGAAATAGTCAGGTGACATTTTTCCTTTTAACTATTATTGTGCCTTTCAATCTGAGAAAATTAAATTACTATTGAGTTCCACGCTCCTTTATAAATTTACATGGTCATGTGCCGTCAATATTACTACCAAATTACAGCTTCTCGTTCTCGCTACCTATTCTGATATAAATCTAACCCAACGACTCCATATTTAGTTATAATAACTTAAAGCCCTGGTTAACATTGCGGCAGGCAGGATTGCAGCACTTTAAACCTTCCCTCCCTTCAGTCCAGATATAATATGTCAGCTCGGAGCAGTAGCTTGCTGACTGGATTTGTGAGCAAGTTCCGCAGCCTGCTTGTACGACTTGTGCCTTTCCTCTTCTTGTACCATGACTTCGTGCTCCGCCTTCCTTTTCGCAACTTTCTTTGTCGTCGTGATTTCTGATACTCTCGCTTCTGCAGCAGAATTACCTGAACTCTCTTTCGACTTTGGCTTGTCCATGTTAGGGCCACCATCCGTGGAAGGAACAGGCATCATTGGGACAGATGTGCTTGAAACTGGCTTGGTAGCAACTGGTAAACCATGACAGCCTGGATCTCGTGCATGCTGTGGCTGAACACCCGAACTACCTTCCACTTGAAAACCCCCTTCTGGTTTGGGTACCAACATCTTTTTCTTGACTTTCTCCTGATCCTGAACATGAAAACAAAGTCAATAACTAAAAGCATCAATTGCCATAATACCACCATCCTCAACTATCATCACTTCAGGATCCAAAATCAATCAGACATTAATTCAGTCAAAATACGTTCTCTAGATCAAGTACAAAATCTAATTACTCCAATCCATCTCTGAAAGAAACAAAATTATCCAAAAGGAACACTTTCATAAGACCAGTAACGAACTAAGATGCTATCTGAAACTAAAGAAACCTTTTGGTTCCCATTCTTAGTACTCATGATCATGACTTACTAATAGAGATGCCATGTATGCAATTTTTTTTACTAGTTGTACGAAACAACCAAAACTTCTAGCACAAATTACAAAATCATCCCATAATACCCTAAACAGGTCCAGGTGTTTACCACCCTAACAAAATAAGTCAAAATCACACCAGTGTACATGTTAATTATTTCTACAGAAGGCATATAAAGTGCAAAATATGAAGGGAAGGGATTAACAAACTTTTTGGCTGCTGAATAGTGCCTTCCGCCTCTCTTTTGCTCGACATATTGCGCGTTTAATACCATGGTTATCCATAAACCCACTTGGCCACAAATCTGCTAGCTGGATCATTGATGAACAGGTTATGTTACAAAAGTTAATTATCCCATATTTACAATGTCAAATTTTACTATTATATAGTATGCCATTCTATTCCCTGGTCCCCATGCATATCTTAATAGTTCTCAAGATTTGATTAAAGGGCTTTCAGAACCACTAAAATCCAATCTCTCCGAGTTAAATCTGAGCTAATGTTGTTGAGCTCCGCTGCTTTAAGTGCTGCTTGTGATCAATCATGTATATTTTAGCTAAAATAGTATTTCTTACAATATATTTCAGAATTTCATGATTTCAATAGTATTGGCTAGAATACATTTGTATTCTTTATATTTCACTATCAAATTCTAGGCTACATTTAGATCTTTATGGAATGTTCCTCTTTTTACTACAAATTTCTTTAAAGGTGAAATCTAGTCCAGCTAACCTAATCTGTGTTGCAATAAACTCCCTTAGGTCTAATTTACAAACATTAATGCATTTTCTACCATGTGCATGCATGGAAACAATATTCCAGTTCACCAGAACTAATATTGTGAATCTTTTTTTCTGATGTACGTGTTCGTCATACACGAGTAACATTCAAATTTTAAATGACCTCGCTGGTACCCCATTCTACATCAATAACACGGTGCAATCACAAAAAAAACATGTCTAATCTCCCACATGTCTATTTAATATCCCCAGAAGATATGTTATCCTAACTTTCTCACACTAAAGAAGAAACTAAAATGCAACCCAAAACCACACTAATACAGATGAGATTGCACAAAGGAAAATAAATACCTCAGCATATAGCTTTCTGATTTGTTGCCCAGCATCATCGTCCAGTCCCTAGAATCATCAAGCAATGGAGAGAAAAATAAGGAAATGAATCTAAACCAGAAATAGCAAAATGGTTCGAGAAGAACAATGGAAGCATGAAGCAGTACATCCACATAAAGATCATAGAGATCACAAATCTTGTCCTCCAATGCAATATCCATACTGAATTTTCTTTTTGAAACTCCTTTTCCTTCTGGACCAGTTTCTTGAAAATCATCTGACCTTCCAGCTTGTTGTTCCAATGCCTGAGAAATGATGCATAAATTTGTTTTCATTTTAGTCCAGGATTTTTTTTTGCAGAAGAGAGATTGTGAATAAACATTCTTTGCAATAGGAGAACAATTGGCTGCTTATTGAAGCTTCTGCTAAAGGAGGATGAACTCAACCGTCATAATAGGTATAAACAATAAATGTAACTGACGGATTAATGAAAATCAGTGCAATTTGTGACGAAAGAAAGAATTCTGTTCTGATTCCAAATCACATACAGCGCACAACAAGGCTATAAAAATCAGGATGACATTCATTCAGATTTAAACTATGTAATGGCTTTGTATATAAGCTTGCACATTCACCAAAAGAAAGACACCAGCCTCTCCCCTCTCCCAACCCACAAAAAACATAATATAACATCCAAGAAAGATCCACAAGTACCTTGGACTCCAAAGTAGGCGGTCGCAGTTTAATCATTTCTACGACTTCGTTCTTTATCAGTTGAAACCTGTTATCTTTCTCCTGCTTTGCTGATACACCCATGCTAATCATGACTTTCAAGTTTCTCTGTGGTGGAGATTCATTCAGCTAGTATTAGTAACCAATCAATATAACTATTCTACCAACAACTAGATTAATGATGGTCATACTCAAGTGGATACGAACTTGCTTTATCCATCCATAAGATGATGACTTCCACATTCAATTATTTAGAGTAGGAACTAGGAACAAAAAATATTTATTGCTAACAAGTGACCCACTGCACAAAGCTCCCACCTTTGTGGGGGTCTAAGGGAGTGCCGTTCTGTATACAACCTTCCCTGCTTTCGCAGAAAGGCTGTCTCTGTACTTGATCCAGACCACAAGGCAGCAACCTTTACCAGTGTGCCAATGTTCACCCTCAACCTCAACAACAAAATTATTGGTAATGCATCGGCAAAAATATTTCCTCAAGACTACATAATTCTTCACATGAAAGATTCTTGAATCAGATGGAGATGGAGTATCATGTAACTGTTATGACATTATAGTGCTAATAATGGCAGGAAAACTAATATTTGCATACCTTTAGAGTTCTGCGCTGCATCAAATGACCAAGAATGCTCATAAGGCGATTGATTAACTCCTCCGATATCTTCCCATGGCTTGCCTGCTACCATCATTAGAAACATTTTAATTTCTTTAGAAGTTTCAAGCCTTGTATTGTTTCAAGTATACAAATCATAATCATAAAGCCAAACAATAAACGGTGTACCGCTAATCTAGCAACTTTTGCAAGTTTGAGCTTTATTTCTCTAGGCAATCTCCTCTTAATTGCCTGGGATGAAACATCAGCTTCTTGATTTTCCATAGAAGATGGTCTAGCTGTATTTAAGGAAAGTTGAAAGCAGCAATAAGCATAAAGTTGATCCAAATTATCAAGGAAGTGCAAATCATCAAAATTATTGTAAAGCTTACATTCTGTAACCATTCTCTCCAACTCTCTGATAGCCCTCTCAAGCATGGTACCTTTCGGCTTGATACTAGAACCATCTTTTTTATGCATGTGTGAAGTTTTCTGCATAGCATCAGATGCATAATAAATACAAATAGCACTCAAGGAAACTTGGAGTCTTGGATAAGGATGAACATAAACTTTTTTTCCAGTCATCATATACAGAACAAAGAATTAAGAACAAGTAAAATGCTACTCGGTCTCTATTCGTAAAACCAAGAATCAAGTTCTCACCCAAAAAAATGTAGTCTGGTTAAACATTTTTGGATGAAACGAGGATTGAGCTCAAGGAAAGCTTGTGTTCAGTAAGCAATACACATACATGAACCAATTACTGGATTCGCAGTCATGGGTTAGAAGATTGAACATGAACCAACGCAGAAGTCAATGTGATAGAGATAAATCTCATAACATGCACATACATGGAAAAAAATGTCTAGATACAGTACATCAGAAACATGTAGAAGTCACAGTTGCATCCAGTGTTTAGTCAATAAATGATAAGCAAAGCAAATAAAATGAAATGAAAACTACTTACTGTTGTAGGTGTGGGATGCTTGGACACTTTATTGTCAAGAAATTCTTGATTACTGTATTTCTCTTTTATGTGAACTGGCACTTCAACCCCATTAACATTATGCAATGGTTTCGCAGAATGGGATTTGGGCAGTGAGTGAACACTTTTGTCAAGGTATTTCTGATTCATGCCTTCAAAAGGTCCGCTTCCATGTTTCAATTTATTACTAAAGCTCTTAGACTGAATGGCACCTTTTTTCTGCTTCTCAATCTTCTTGATTTCTAAACTGGGTGCAGAAGGACCATTTGAAACTTTTATAGATGACGAGTCACCCAATGAGATTCCAGCCTCAGCATATTTCTTTTTCAAGGCAACTGCAGGTGCATTCAATTTATTCTGAACTTTGAAGCCTCCAAACTGTTCCTTTTTTGCAGTCAAACTCTGAGAGGGACTTAAAGCATCACTCTTTTGCAATGATGTCTTTCCCGCTGCCACCTTATTTAACTTTGCATCTTTGTTTGTAATGTGGTCATCACCAACTTCCCCGTGAGTCTCCAGAATGTCTTTTCTTCTCCTTTTTTTTAGTTGTTGGTTAGGTGATACAGTAGTCTCATTTCTATAGAATGAGAAGAAACATAGAGCAGTAAATAACTAGAAGAAAAAAAATGTGCTGCCACCTCAACAGATACAGGAACTGGAATTTATTTTCAATGTAATATGCATCCAATGAAAGCTAGTTCATAATTTCAAGATTAGTGAAGTGATAAATGATGAAATCCCACTACCATATTATTTATGATCTTGGACTGTCAATATCTCCCCTGCCCCGACTATTCTAGCATATGTTTGCCATTAATCACTAAGGACATTCAAAATTTACTGATAGTTATAGCATTTGTTAAGAAAAGGCTTATATTCACTTGCGTGATATTATAATGATTAGGAAGCATTGCAACAATGAACAGGCTTAAGATCATTTTATGTCGATATGCTTAGTCTTCAGATACTAAGGAACAAAATACACTTAGAACCAATTTTAAAATGAAGGGATATACTGTGTGTTTCATCCGTGAAATTACAGGGATAAATAAATTATTCAAGGAACTAGATGATACATAGTTCTGCTACCAAAAAGCAAAAAATTGAAGTTTGGCCAATAGGTATCAGAATTAAAGCTCCCTAAGTTCAGTTAGCTCCACTTTTTAAATTACCATAAAGAGTGACAGCATATAGGCAGAAAATAAAATAAACTATCTTCCAGCTATAAACCTACAATAATTAAACATAAAGGTAAAGCTATATGCACTGAGGTATAATATTGAATTCTCAAATCCATCTAATACTACCAAAGGATGAATAATGAACTGGTAAAAAGGATATATCAACTGAAAAAGATGCTGATAAAATTTGTGTATAGCTCACTACGAAGAATTGTAACAAATTTCCTATACATAGAAAGGTAAAAGGATCTTACATGCTTTCCAACTTTCCTCTATTCACAAAGAACCCATCATGCTTTATTTCTGACTTATCAACTTCAAAATATTCATCCTGCACATCAGGTACCAATGGAACATACATGTTAAAGCTTTAAAAGTAGAGAATGATAATTAACATGAAACAGAGTTAAGATACTGACCAGTTCAGCATCGTCAATAAAGGAGTCTTCTGTATCATATTGATCGTCATCAGGGTAATCATTTAGATCTTCCTCGTCACTACTATGCTTACCCTATGAAAGTTGTAGGGTTACGATATTTTACTATTTATAGCACAATGCTCTATTATATATATTTACAGGACTGGTATTAATTCAGAAAGACATAAAAGTAATTAAGAACTATGGAACAACTAAACAACATTGATAGATGTTTATGTACCATGTACAGACGTTCAATCTTTTCAATAACAGCACTGAAACGGTGCGGACCAGCAGGGGCCTCTTTTGCTTCATTCTCAGCTGGTTGCCCCTAAAAGTGAAGCAGAACTAAGAGTATAACAATCATAATACAAAATTATACTGCACAAATGAAGCATGTATTCACAGTTTTGTAGCATATAAACACGAAAACAAATAGTACTTTTTTTCTGAGCAGCATCCAATGTACAATCATATTAAAATGAAAATGTGCATAAAAACAATTAGAAAGTAAATCAAGCAACTATTCAGAATAATGGGGAATGCTTTACTTCTTTAAGGAAACAAGACCCAAAAAACATATGGGGAGCTATTTTTATTTGTAAGAGAAACTGTGTGGGCAAGTATTTTCAAGACAATCTACTTAGAATATCATCACATCAAAATAAATGTACCATAATCAACTCTACCACAGAATCATCACAATTGAACTACATATAGCATAAAGCAATGACCCCAAATCACATACCATGAAGAGGATCTAATATCATTGCAAAAATGGAACAATAAATAAATGTGCTCTTTAGACCACAAGTCACCAATGTATAAATCAAGACATGGAGAATGATTTTGATGCCATTCAGAAGAAAAATACAAAAGCAACAATGTAAATGTCAGCAAGGTTGTCAAATTATGATTTGAATAGTGAATCAGAGGTCTAATCTTTTTGAACCTTGAACTCACAATTTTAACAGAATTACATTACAAATATATTAAAGAACAATGCACAGTATGTAACAAAAATAGCATGCATCAAGGATGTAAAACTGATGTAACAAGGATTGCAAATTATATAATTAAACAAAATGATGGTAGAAGATGAAAGTTGTTAAAAGAATAGAACTCGTCAGTTATATGTTAGCATGCATCAATATAGGGTTCTTAGGATTGGCTTTATTTCAGTTAATGCAGAAGGTGCAGTGTAAACCTACACCCCCCCCCCAAGCTATGTTTACGAAACAATGTAGCAAATTCCAATTTTTATAAACCATATCAGATGATTCATATTGCACCCAAACACGTCAATCAAAAACAGGGGTCTGGCTAAAGAACACAAAGCACAAACCTACAAGCAGCCCCTATTGTGGAACGGCTGTCAAGCTGATGCTAATCAGTTCTTGTTGCAATTAATCATTCAGCAACTAATAGGCATTGTTAGATTATGGTTTCATAGAAAACATAATTATAACAACAGCTACAACAGGGCACACCTCTTCCACACGGAGCACAAAAGCAAAAGGTAGACCTAGGTACCTTATCTTCTCAATTTGAACTTCTTCAAAACACACTAATCTAGGGAAAAATGATGCATTTGCACATCCAGTCATTGGCTGAGCAAAAAAAAAAACAAATTAAACCCTACCCATCAACTCAAAATAACAATCAAACCAAACAAGCAATCCACATTCACCAACCACCACTTCACCCCCTTTACGTTTCAACAATGCACCCACCAACAAAACCTACAATGCCCCAGTCAATCCTCCAAACCTCCCCCCCCCCCCCCCACAAAAGGCACAATCTTGAACACACAAGGAGACACGTTGAATTGAAGGGACTCACGGAAGTGAAGCGAGACTCGAGACTGGGGTGGGCGTTGGCGGGCGGTTCAGGGGCGGAGGAGGTGGACCCGCCGGCCCTTCCGGCGTCCCTCAGGAGCTTCTTCCACGACACAATCGTGGTCTCGCCGGGACGGAGCTCGACGTTGAAGATCAAGCGGTCGTCGATCCTCTCGAGCGAAGACGCCGTCCGGGGGAGATCGACGGCGCCGCCGGTCTGGTCGCCGTCCCTCATTGATTGAGTTCGAGGATGAGTAGTGGGCGTGGAGATCGAAGAACCAGAGAGAGTGATTGAGATTGTGAATCAACCCTATATATTGTGTATTGTATTGGGAGAGAAAGGGTTTTAGAGAGAGAATGTTGGCGGGATTCCGAAAACTGCTCTGGAATTTCACTCTCCGTCGCTCCGAATTAATTTTCTTGCCTTTTCTGTTCCTTTCCCGAGAAACCGAACAAGGACCAAATTGGTGCCGGATAACGAGATGGGCCGGGTCAGGGCCCGAAATATATAAACCCATCTCTCGCATCCAACTACCCGGATTTTTATTACTCTATAAAATATGTCATTAAATTTACAGAGTTTACAATTTGTATCGATATTTTTTAGTGTATTAAACTACAGGAAAATTTTACATAGTCTTCCTATATTATCAAATAAATAATAAAAACTGATTTATGATATAAAAGTAAATAATGCCCCACCATAATTAGTTGGGCACTTCTCTTGATTGACTTTGAAATGACAAGTCTTATATGGTATTGATACATGTATTATCTTTCTTGTACAAGTCTCCTGTGACCCTGTCCATGCCCAACTTTTGTGTATAAATATAAGTGTGCGTGAATGAATAAATCTGCACCAAGTTTCATCATCCGAGACTCTTCTTTCTCCTCCCTTTTTATTAAGTAATTCTCATTTTATTCTAATCATTTATTCACTTAAAGTCTTGCTCAAATAATTAATATTGGTGACATCTTAACTCACAATTAACACCATTTCTACAACACGTTATAAACACGAATTAACCTAAATATCCTAACTTTTTTTGATCTCCCTAACTACTAAAAACTTTATGTTTATTGCATTTGTGTTTATTTTGTATATTCGTTTATGCCTATTATATTTGTAATTTTAAGTATGCTCTGTGATCGCCAATTTTGAATTGGATCTTTCACATCAGAAATTTATGTGTTATTGTTTTACGTGTTTTATATTTATATATAATGTTTTGTAACCCGAAATTCTAAAATTGTTGGGAAAGAAATTTGTTGAACTGGACGTTCATGTAAAACAGAAGTTTACAATTTCTAAAATTTACGGAACCCAAACTTCTGAATCAAAATTTAAATCTCGAACTAAATTATGAGAAACCGTGAACTTGAAGTTTTAAAAGTTAGAACCAGCAGTTCTAAGTATCCGCAAAATATGTCATATTTTGGATAAATATTTTGAGACATATTTTAATTGTGTTATTGCGGTTAAATTTTTCAAGGTGTCAAACCTAGTTAAGTGTTAATATGTAGTCCTATGTCTCGATGGGAAGAATTATTTTGAATGGGCCCTGGAAACTACTCTCCACCTAAGATCTATTAATCTTGGAGAAGTTATTGTAGATGACAACCAAGAGTCCGTGCAGAACAAAACAAAGGATATAATTTTCATACATCATCATATTGACTCCAGTCTACGAGCCGAATACTTGGATATTCAAGATCCACTTGATATGTGGAAGAGATTAAAAGAAAGATTCGAGTAGATGAAGGCTCATGTCTTACCTCATACATTACACGAGTGGTCTAATCTTAAACTGCAAGATTTCAAGACTATTAATGAATACAATTCCACTGTATTTAGAATTGTATCCATACTCCGTATGTGTGGAGACAAAGTAACTGATGATATGATATTTGAGAAAACGTTTTCCACATTTCACCCATCTAATATGCTCCTACATCAGTATTATCGGGAGCGGAAATTTGAAAAGTTCGCAGACTTGATTGCATGTTTACTGAATGCAGAACAAAATAATGAGTTGTTGATGAAAAACCATCAAACTCGCCCAGTTGGTAGTTCACCATTCTCTGAAGTGAATGTGAAAAATCATCAAAATTATCCTCTGAAGTGAAGTGAATGTTTACTGAATGTTGAAATAAATAATGAGTTGTTGATGAAAAACCATCAAACTCGCTCAGTTGGTAGTTCATCATTCTCTGAAGTGAATGTGAAAAATCATGAAAATTATCCTCTTTTTGGGAGAGGCCAAGGCCCTAGTCAAGGTCGTGGGCGCAATAGTTTTCACTCTCGTGAGAGAAATAACAAAATGTTTCACCAGAAGTGGAACAAATTTGAAAGGCGTGAAAAGGGAAAAGACCCACAAGCTCAGACTCCAAAAAGTAGTGAATATGAATGTTTCAAGTGAGTTGTGAAAGGACAATGGGCGCGTAAATGTCTTACTCCTAAGCATTTAGTGGTGTTGTATCAAGTATCAGTTAAGGGAAAAGATAAGGTGATAGAGACAAACTTTATGGATAACTCGGATCTTGCAGATCTGACAAATTTGAATGTCTCCGACTTCTTTGCAGATGACAGTGGAAATGTTGGAAACTTGATTGTTGATAATGTAGCATAAATTGTTGTTGAATGATCCTAATATTGTAATATATTATGTTTTTATTTTATGTAATCCCTTTGAATATTTTTAATCTAATGTTATGTTTGTTTTTCTTTTATGGAATCATATGCATTTTAGAAATGAATCATCGGTTGACAAAAACGTAAACGATGTGTGTATTGTTGATTCTGCTACTACCCATACAATTATTAAAGGAAAAAAAATTTTCATCTCTAACCTTGGTTGAGGCAAATGTTAACACTATTACGGGTTCTGCAAATATTATAGAAGGCTCCGGAAGAGCTTCTATATTGTTAAGAAATGACAACCTATTAGAAATTCATAATGATTTATATGCTAGTAGATTCCGAATAAATATACTTACCTTTAAAGATTTCCGCAACAATGGATATCATATTGAGACCACGAGTGAAAATGAAATTGAATTTCTATATATCACTTCTAATGATTATGGTGAAAAGCGTGTACTGGAAAAAATTACATGTTATATCATCTGAGTTGTATTTTATAACAATAAGAACAGTTGAGACCTACGCAATATTGAACCAGAAGTTCAATAATTCGAATATTTTTATTCTTTGGCATAATCGTCCTGGTCATCCCGGATCAACAATGATGCGTAGGATTGTTGAAAATTCACGTGGACATTCATTAAACAACCAGAAGGTTTTTTAGTCCAATGAGATAATTTGCACCGCTTGTTCACAATGAAAATTAGTAGTCCGGCCATCAAAAATAAAGGTTAATGTTGAAGCTCCATCATTTTTGCAAAGAATCTAGGGAGATATTTGTGGCCCTATTCACCCATCTAGTGGTCCATTTAATTATTTTATGGTCTTGATTGACGCATCTAGCAGATGGTCATATTTGTGCTTATTATCAACTCGTAATGTTGTATTTGCAAAATTGTTAGCACAATTCATCAAGTTAAGGGCACGTTTTTCTGATTACCTAATAAAGTATATTCGTCTTGATAATGCTGGTGAATTCACATCTAAGACGCTTTATAATTATTTCATGTCACTAGGCATTGATATTGAGCATCATGTTCCACATGTGCAAACCCAAAATGGTTTAGCAAAATTTTTTATTAAACGTATACGAATAATTGCACGTGCATTGTTATTACAATCATAATTATCAGTTTCTGCTTGGAGACATGTTTTTTTAATTCATTTAAGACCTAGTGCATATCATCAATATTCTCTTATACAACTTGTGTGTGGACATCAACCTGATATATCTCATTTACGTACTTTTGGTTGTGCTGTGCAAGTACCTATTGCACCCCCTCAACGCACAAAAATGAGATCCCAACGGGGATCGGAAATTTACGTTGGTTTTGATTCACCGTCTATTATCGGGTATCTTAAGCCATTGACATGTGACCTATTTACTACACGACTTGCAGATTGTCATTTTGATGAGACGTTGTTCCAACATTTGGATGGAAATAAAAAGCCTCCAGAAGTTAGGTGTGAAATTGAATGGAAAGTAAATTACACGTCTCATCTAGATCAACGTACATCACAATGTGATAAAGAAGTACAAAGGATAATACATTTGTAAAATAACTAGTTGGGCACTCCTCTTGGTTGATTTTGAAATGATAAGTTTTGCATGATATTGACACATGTATTATCTTTCTTGTACAAGTCTCCTACTCATGCCCAATTTTTGTGTATAAATATGATTGTGTGTGAATGAATAAATCTACACCAAGTTCATCATTCGAGACTCTCCTTTCTCCTCCATTTTTATTAAGTAATTCTCATTTTATTCTTATCCTTTATTCACTTAAAGTCTTGCTCAAATAATTAATATTTGTGACATCTTAACTCATAATTAACATCATTTCTACTACAATTTCAATATTAATTTATAAGAAAAAGGTTTTTCAAAAAAATATTAAAAATAAAAATGAATTTTAACAACCTTTTCAGTTTTAATATATTTAAAAAAACTTTGAAAAGAAAAATAATATTCAAATTATTTTTTATTTTTTATTCCATAAAATTATTTTTTAATAAAAAAGTCAATAATTTTTTTATTACATGAGTATTTTCAATATTTTTTAAAATTTGAAAGTCAAACTGTGCTTTTTTCATTTGTTCTAATGACTTTAGGGTAAAATGAAACATAAATAAATATATACAAATGGTCAATTGACGCATTAAAATTGAATTTTCCAAATTTTCAAGCCTAACTCGTTATAAGGTCAGTACTGACATTACGGAGAATAACAGGGCATTAATACAATACTAAATTTTTATCAATAAGTTATCAAACTAAGTAATCACTAAATATGTTTTTGGAGTAAACCTAGATAAAAAATTGTAAGAGAAAGGAGAAATATAATATTGACATTTTGTGATTTTAATCCATCTCCAAATTCATTAACCTCATCCTTACCTTCACAAAATATACGTTTCAACACCCAAAATAACTCACACCAATATAAGAGTGGCAGTGGAGTGGGTTTGGCCAAACCCGAATTGTCCCGCTTAAAAATTTGTTCAAAGTATTGTGTACCTGCCCTACTCAAAACCCGAACAAAAATTTCATAAAACCATGAAGTAATTAATATTAACAAAAAATAAAATCAATAATTACAATTTTTCAAGCAAATCAATTCACCTCTAATAAAAAATAAAGTTCTCGAGCAACTAATTCTCCGTCTGATAAATTAAGCAAGTTAAAATAAAGTCTTCAAAGCATAAAAATTAATTATATTTAGTTATAATATAAATTAATTATAGGATGCGGGTCGAATCAGGCTATCAGGGGTAGGTCGTCATGCACCCGTCCAGAAAACCCCTCAACAACTTGCAATTTCTTTTCGAGTTTCCTCATTCTGATCGGGGCGGATGCATCTTATTATAGTCAATACCACGATCCTCGGTAAAACCACAAGCCACTAAATTTGCCTTGTACCTCATGTTCGATTTTGTTTGCCATCTCTAGTAACCATAACCCTGCAAAGAAAGTGTCATCACAACTTGGGCTTTTTGAAGGCTTTGGGCTTTTCAAGTATATGCAATGAAACGAAGCTCCAATCCATCTCATGGGCTACACTCAACTCCCTAGGAACTGATCAAAATTGGGAAGCAATTACATCAGATCTCTCTGGAGACACTTCAAAAACACTGGGCAAGAAGATTTTGAAGCGATTAAATTCATCCACTGAACTAATATACTCATTTAAGTCAATGAATAAATCACAAGAATTATCTCCAAAAAAATCATAACAACAATTGACTCTCAATTCATAAGGATGTGAAACAAGTGAGTGATTCTTCCAATAAAATTATAAAGAAGCACAAAAACAGACTCATACACAAACACATCTTCATTAATTTCACCTTTAGTTCGTTTACAAAAGTCAATAACCATCGACCACACGTAATGGGCTCCTGCTCTAGTATTCTTAATTCTTTTATAAGTTAATACAACCTTTTTAATTCTAAATACGTAAGGATAACTTAAACACAAAAAATATCACTTTATTACGCAAGTATATTCATATTTCACGTAAGTATGTTTTACCATGTTTATCTAAATATTTTGTTGTTTCATTCTTGTAAACTCTGTCAAAATTTTAGAATATTCCACTGTAATAAAATTTGACAAAATTTGGAATTTTTAATTTTCCCAAAACGAAAATTCTCCAAACTCATCAATATTTAGCCAACGTCGATCCAACCCAGTCAAATCTGATTCCATCATAATCAAAGTAGAGTTTCGGTTTGCAAAACCCCAAAAAAAAAACTAAATTTAAGATATGTTTTCAACCTCCATTTTCAATGATTCAAGATCCGAGTTCGTCTATATGAATTTACCTCTATCTATATGATTTGCCTCCACAATGTAAGAGAATGAAGATTGAAGGAAGAATAACTAGAAATTAGTAATAATTGCAGATAGATACACTTGCCAAAATTATTTTTGCACCTAGATACACCTAATCTTTTTTTAGCTTTGACACATCACCTAGAAATCTTGTTTATACTTTTTCACATAAATACGCATAAATTTTTTAAAAATTTGTGACAGTTAGGTGTACTTATGTCCAAAAAAATTTAGGTGATATGCAAATATATAAGTTTTTAATTTGAACCGGTCATACGTTTCTGATTTCAAATCAGAACTATTGAGAACATTTTAGTCTTTTCACTTTAAACCTCAGTTAGATTTAACCCCATTGCAGCTAAGTGTAAAAAAGAACTACAAAATCAAGGGTTTTAACTCGAGATAGCGATGTGAGAATAAATGATAGTTGAGTCGATGTGTAATTATCCCTCATATTTAACAAATAACACCAAGAAAAAAAAATGTTTCTAATATTCTTTTGATAAACAATATCATGTATTAATAGTAGGGCACGAGCAATTATATAGAAAAAAATCTCATTTTAAAAAAGACTACGTGAAAGTTAAGAGAAAAACAAATAAAGCTAAGATATTAGGTACCGCAGCACAATTTGAATCAAAATATATGAGTAATATCTAATTTTTTTTATATATATATAATATGAGATAACAAATAAAAATACTGTCCATTGTCATCTATCAACAGAAGTAGCAACTCCAATGAGTTGCTAAATTCTCGTATTTTAATTTTTTTATTAACTTTCATCTTAAATAGTCATTGCTAAATCTTCATCTCATTTGCATATTTGTCAATTTTATTATAATAAGTTCGTATCAATTTAGTAAATTTTGGTTGGAATTAAAGCCTTGACTTTTCTTTTTTTAAATTTAGCGATTTTTGTTGAAGTTACTCTTGTAAAGTATATACATAATCAGCTGATCTAGCTCGTATCCGTGGAGATTAGTAATTCCAAATTCAATTGTTAAAAAAATCTTCTACAAACAAATCTTTGATCATAAAATTAAATTTGAAACTTTGAGAGGAATTTTATGGAATGAAATTTGAAACTTTGAGAGGAATTTTGTGAAAAAACTAAACTAACTTTTAAAATGGTTTCCATTTAATTTGAGAGCTACTTTTATGTTTAAGGTTTCTTGAGATATTTTGCACTTTCCTTCCAAATGAATGTATCAAGATTATAGTTTTCTCTTAAATTTGAAAAGTTAAGGCAGGGCAGTGTTTGGGTGCTCGGGGAGTCCAAAAGCTTTGTCCACTGGTGCCTTTGCTTGTCAAAGGTCCGGCTTTACGGGAGAGTATATGTTGGGTGATTCGGTTGAGACTCGATCAAGTCTAATTTGAGATCGATAGCAGTGTGATTGTCGGGATTCTCTATTTCAAAGATTTCCTTTTTCTCAGGATGGTTTCATCAATAAGGATTGTTTTATGCTTCTTGTAAATCATGTACACTTTTATGTAATTTATACTCGTCAATCAGGTAACGAGGTTGCTCGTGTTATGGCTTTTCTCTTCCGTTTGGGCCATGATATGAAGTTTCAGCCCGGTCATTTTCTTGGATCTCTTACTTGGGTGGTTACTATGTAAGGAGTCTTCTCATTAATATATAAATTCTTTTATCTTAAAAAATAAATAAATTTTGTAATTCATTAATATTCCTCATCCCAGACATTAATTCTATGTAGATAAGAAAATAGGTAATTGTGTAATTCATTAACATAATAGTGCTCCTATACACTCATCTTTGAAGTACCTAAAGATGAGATATAAAAGGAAACGTCTCCTATAATAATTTTAACTAAATAACACATGAGAGATATGCGGGAGATTAAGTAATAGTCAAGAGAGTAAGTAATAGTATCAACATCTTCGAACTTGGAAGGGAACGGGGTGATGTATCCATGCCCAACTTCGCCCCACTCTGCCCCGATATATTAAAAATACTTATTTTTAAATCAAAAGATATATTTTAAAATGCATATTTAATGAAAAATAATAATTTTAAATATACGTTTTATTAAAATAATACTTTATAATACATATTTAATGAAATAATAATATTATTAAGCATTTTTATTAAAATAATAATTTTTAATACAAATTTTATCAATCAATAAATATATTTTAACATTATTTTGAGTAGAAAATAAGAAACGGGGGATTCTCGCCCCGTTAAAAACGAAGAATTCTCGCGTCGTTTCTAACGTGACGGGAATGAAATCATCAAATCCATCCCATTTCCATTCCTAATTATATCATATATTTTGAGTAATCAGCATAAAAATAATGTAGATATGGTGACTTATCCACATGGTCATACAAATACATAAATGGTGAAAACAACAAGCACACACACGTACGTGGGAATGGCACCGACACGACACGACACGACGACGAGCAGTGTTAGATTGGGAATCACGTGACACAATTCAAGTGTACAAAATCAAATCACCACCCAACACACCACCATCATACATTTCAGTGCCCACCAAACCTTAACCAACCATTTCCTTATTTTTTTTCAAAACACAACATACATTTGAAATCGAGTGTTTTTAATTTTTTATATTCTTTATTCAATTTGAATTAAATTCAAGCTATACATGTTAAAGTTTGAATGAATCTTTTTTTTTCATTTTATTAGAAAATAAAATGTAAGGGAAAAGTTGGGAAGCTTATTGTTTATTGTTTTTTTTCAACAAAAGCTGTGAACTTTGTATAAAGATAATAGCGCCAATGAGTTTTGAATTTGACTTCTATTTTGTTTCAGTTATAAATTATAATATTATGTTGGGAACATGTTTATATCGGAATTGGTAATATTCTTATTTAAATTTTGTTTTAAAGAGCTTATGTCAACCTATCCGTTCCAATTTACACAAAATTTTAAGTACAAGACAACAAAATTAATACCTAGATATATTCATATCCAAAGTCTTAAAACACACACTAAACAATAGAGAGATGAGAGTTGAAAAGGTCATAACAAAAATAGAAAATCAAACAAAAATAATACATGATTAAGATTTTTTGTTGTTAATTAATGAGTGTTTTATTATTATCGGATAATTTTGAATTTGTTGATTTTATACACGTAATGATAAAGGACATATTTCAACATAATTAAATATGAATATATATTTTTAAATTACATCATATCTTACGTTTATCATTTAACTATTTCACAGCTTGACCACAACAAGATATGAAATCAAGACATTTCAATTAATAATGTAAGGGTCAAACCATTTGGTGTCCTCTCGAAAATTAATATTGATATATAACTATATTTAATATCTCGTTTGTAAAACATGACAATCCAAACAATTAATTTTTATCTATATTATTATTTCGGGCCCATTGTCATTGAATAACACCTTAAATAGCCCCTCTTGTCCCTCTCATCCATGTATTTTTTTTTTCTCTTTTTATTTACTTGACATAATAGATTATCTTTTTTGGTTTTTTAATGAGTTGAAGTCAAGGTTTGAATTGCAGTTATGCCAAGAATTGCTGCAAGAAGGATGGATAAGGAAATTAGAGTGATTGCCTTGTAATTTTTCGTAAGCGGGAATATTTTATCCCAACAAAGAATGTGAATTCTGGTTTTATTGACAAATCTGTAAAAATAGTAAGCATATATATATGTTAATATGTGAATGAAATGAAAAATATATAAATTATATTGTTGTACATATTATATAATAATAACTACTAAATTAATAACCACGGCGGGTAATGCGGTATGTCCCTAAAGTTTTAGGGTTCGGTCTCGTCCATTGACGAGTTATGCGGCACAACCTGCGAGGTGTTCTTCGACAATGATTGTTCGTAGCTTGGTAAGAGTTTATTCTGGCCGTCACTTTCGGAGTCCTATCTATAACTCAGGACTTGGTTTGACAGCGGTAATTTGAGGGGTAGTTAGGTTGGGTGATTTGTTGTGAGGTCAACTTGAGAGTTTCGTGTGGTTCATGCTAACTTTCTCGGGGAGATCATGGATTTGAGCAAGACGTGGTGGTAAGGGCAACAGGGTGGATGGAGCAGATGGACGCCTATACGCAAGTTTGGAGATGGGAATCAGATCCATGGCTGGATGACTTTTTCATCTAAATCAATTGGTTTGTTTTACCGCTGTCTAATCGTTGTTTGATGGTTTGTTACTGGGAGGGATAGGGATTCTATGGCGTCGATGGGCTGATCCTGATAAGAACAAAGAGCTTGGAAGACTTGAATTATTAAAGATTTGTAATTCCATCAGGGATGCTGATTGTCAACGTTGGAAGAAGGATATTGATCGAGGAAGCTTGTTCAATGCGTTCCGCAATGGGATCACGGGGTTTCTCCACCCAATCGAGGTGGAGGTTGTGGCTTCGCATAATACTAACTATTTCGAGTCGATTGGTCTCTGGGGTTATCATGGAGTCCTGCTTAAAGCATTCTCCAGCAGGATCACATAATTTTTTTTTATCCATATGAGGTAGAGGTAGTGGTTCTGTGTGGTGCTAAATGTGTCGAGTCTAGGGAAAGTGTTTCTTTTTCTTTTGCTTGTCGCTCTTGTAATTATGTGGCTCGTGAATTAACCATTTATGTTTTAACTAACAGCAGCATGGATTACGGTACGGGGTATGTCCCACCATCTGTTGCTTATGTTGGAATTATGCCCAGACCTAATTATTGTGCATAATTGTTGAGCACATTACATGTAATGTTTTTTAATAGAGATTAATAAATGGCTTATGCTCTTGTCATATACGGATACCTTGTTGATATCGTAATATAATAGGTACTTGATTAAGTTGTTATACATGACATCGTTAGAGGGATTACTATAATAAGAGTAATGTATTACAGACATTGATCTTCGCAGGATCATCGTACATGAACTACGATAATCCGGAAATATCAATATATATATGACAGTACTCATCAGATGAGCATCAGTGGATCTCATTAAGTTATACGTATAGATAATGCATATAGAGATATGATCATTAAACTGAGCAAAAGTGAGATTTCTCAAATGATTATATTACCTTATTGTCAATGTGAAACTTCTCTTAAAGGAATCATGTATATTATTTTCCTTTAACATGAGATCATCACAATAGTAGGTTACTTGGTATATTTGATGTCGGACACCTAGTGTACAAGAATGTTAGTTGAATGGTTGTTGGGTATTATTGAGTGCTTATATAATTAGTGATGAGTCAAGAGGGAATCCATCAACTCTAAGTAATTATTTTGAATTATATACTGGCAGTAATCCTATGATTGAACAAGTACCTTAGCTAAGGCGGATTAATAATTTAAGAAAGGAGTTTTGAGTACGTAATGAAGTACTTGGGCTTTGATCTCTGTGGAGACGGGGTACGTAAGCCGTCCAAATAGAATTTGGGCTCAAGTCCAGACTAACGTTTCACCTCTTGTTTTTGGTGAGTATACAGTAACAAGCAAATGTGCAAAAAAGCTTCTGATCCTTGTGTGTTTGAGATCAAAAGACACCAGATGTTTCGAATTTTTTGAAACTAAATAAGTTTGCAAATTGACGCGTACAATTTTTTGTAGGTCAAATATATACGATTGGATAAGGATTGTATGCTTTATTTTCCGCTACGTATATACAATGTATTTTTGTGATCTTTGTTTCAAATGTCTGGTGTGATACTGGATTTGCTAGATAGCATTTACGTTTTTCTTTGAAAAAACCTACTAAATTAATTAGTCTATGTATACTTTTTAAAACGTTTGAATGATCGGTCTTCATAAGTCAATATTTATCTAAAAATTAAAAAAAGTAGAATCTGATAGATATTTATAAATTTTGAATAATATTATATTAATTCTTTTTTGAGATACATAGTTTGAACTAAAATAAATTACAAAAGCCTCGTAAAAATGAACAGTCCAAAAATTCATTATTTTAAAATATTTCACATTTGAAATGGAACAAGAAATAAATTCCAAAACTAACATGTATTTCATAACAGTTATTTTCTCTCTTTTATATATGTGAAAAAATCTAGAACTTTTTAATACTAACTAGAATCAATTAGTTTCCAAAAGTCATAAGTCTGTAAATGTAAAATACTTGAAGATTGAGATATGTAACAAATTTAAGAAGACCGTTGAAAAAAATCTAAGTTAAACAGTTGGTTTTTAATAATATTAATAATTAAATTAAAGTAATAATTAATATTATTTAATTATAAATTATAAATATTATTTAATTATAAATATTATTTAATTATTAATTATTAATAAATTTTTATTTAATTATTAATATTTTTCAAAACTGTTTATCTTCCGATTTTCTTTGATTTGATATACTATGAGCCCGAAACAGAGGTCTTATGAGTGAGTTATTAAATTCGAAAGTTTCAATATAATATTAATTATTATAAGATGAGCATTTTGGTCTTGTTACATCCCAATTCCGTTAGACTTAATATATTATGTACTTATCTGCAATTAATTAAACTTTGAATATCGATAAAAAAAAATTCAAATTTAAGGTACTGATTTGAAAATGAGGTAAAGTTGAGGTACTGATATGAAATTACCCTTATATTTTACTTGGAAAAATGATGCTTCACAAATTTTCAACAAATTCAGAAGACATGATATACAATATCTCTATTTATTTCAACAAAATAATATAAATAACACAATAAATCTAAATCACATGTATGCTAAGAAGCATACGCTTAAAGCAACGTTTGATAAATTCAAATTCATTAAATTTTTTTATTAAAAATTGAAAGAAACAACCTCTTAAAATAACAAGACCCACAAATTTTACCGTTGCAATGTCAAAATCAGTGTTAATGGTTGGAGCTATAAAAGGTATAGATTTAGACCTCGACTATTCACCACCGATAAATCCAAGAAGAAATCAAATTCATGCATGCAAAATCGAGTGCACGTCACAAATTGATCATGTTTCAAGTATTTGTTTGATTCATAAACAAGGCTAAGTCGTCGACCACACACGTATAAAGCCAAGAGAATCATTTAATAATAATGCTATAATTAATATCTCTATAATAGCTTAGAAAGTTTAAAATACAGGTTCTCACCTACCCAACATTAATGTCAACCAATAACCCATCAAATAAACCATGTAAAAAGACAATAGTTTAATCAAGATAATTTGGTAATGAAGTAAAAAATATATTATATAATAAATGGATAATTTCACTTTATTCTACCTAATTGTACGTCATTGTTTACATTGTAAGCACTCAGATAAAAAATAATTTCCGTTGATACCGTAACTAATTTAAATTCGCACACCATCTATTTTAAATCAGATTTCTATTAAAAACACGACATGTTTCTTGCACTGACAGCAACATTAATTAACACATTTTTGAAAATTAAAAAAAAAGAAAAGCATTTTCGTCTTTTAATTTGTACACTAACGAAAATCTGAAAAAATTGATAAAATGAGAATTTAAATTAGTTCGAGTATAGACAAATATTTTTTTCACTAATATTAATGTGAAAGTGGTGTATATTTAGGTATTATCCTAATAATAAATTTGAGTAGCATTAATATTTTCAATGACAAAAATAACCTCATACTAATGCCCTGTATCAATGAAATAGTTTAATCTTATATTTTCTAATAGTAACATTTTAGTCGATTAACATATTTTGTAGCTACTTTTGTAAGGAAATAATTTACATATTATCACTATAAATTGATATATAATTTCGCTCAATAGTAATTAAAGTGTAATAACTCACCTCTTCGTGTATGTATCCGACGCCCGCGGCGATTTGAGTTGTTTGTTGGAAATCGACGATGTCTCACGACGGCACGACTCTGCCTGTAAGGGCTTCTAATACGACGACGATTCCGAGTCTTGCGGTAGTAGATGCGACGACAACTGACGATGAAGAAGACATATCTAAGAGAATGGCAGGAACGAGGTCGAGGGCAGTCGGTTGAGGCCAGAGTGGAGGACGAAATTGCAGGTGGGAGGGAACTGGGGTTATATGACGTCGGTGGGCAGACTCATGTAAGCATACCAAATTGAGGGGTCTCGGCTTGCTTAAGCTTAAATACGTCGGAACCGGCGATTTTGGTTGGTTGGTAGATCGGTACTGGGAGGGAACCAGAGTTATTTGGCGTTGGTGAGCATACTCATGCAATCATACCGAACTAGGGGGCCTCGGCATGCTTAAGATTCAATACGTCACTTGAGTGTCCTATTGAGATCGGTACTGGAAGGAAACGAGGGATCTGTGGTGTCGATGGGTTGATTCAGTTAAACCCAATGAGCTGGGAGAATTTGAATTTCGCGATGGGAGAAATTGATCGTAGGGTTGATCTAGGAAGCTGGTTTAAGGCGGTCTACAGCAGGATCACGAGGTTACTATCCGTATGAGTTGGAGGTCGTGACTCTGCATGAAGCTAAATGGTTCGAGTCGATTGGTCTCCAGGTTTATCATGAATGTATGTGTGAAGCATTATGCAGCAAAATCACGGGGTTTCTCCATCCGTATGAGTTGGAGACCGTGTCTCTAAACGATGCTAAACGGCTCGAGTTGAACAACATTTGGAAGAATCATTAATAATAGCTGAGATTATTGTGAGGGATAGTCCAACTCTTAAAAAAGGTGTAATAACTCATAATCTCTTTCCTTGCAATAATAGTGAATAACATATTTCTAATTAACATTTTGTTGTTTTAATTGGAGTAAATATTGGGGTGATGGTGATGGGAAGACTCACACCTGTAAATCAATCTAACCACTAAAAAAAGAGGCATGTATCGATCACTTGGTGGTGAAGCCAAACAAGTAATTATAATAAGAATGGTTAAAACAGCAAAATCAGTGTCCATCTCAAAGCTTTCAGCTCTTCAAGCAACCCAATTCGGAAGAAACCAAACCTCAACAATCTCTCTCTATCTTTCGCTGGTCTGTTGATTACTCTGCACCTGCAGTGGCTGCTACACATCCTTCAACACCAAACAACAGCTTCTCTCAACTAATCAATCTCTCAGCTCAATACCCATATAAATGAGTACCCACTTGATGATCTTTGGTCATAGGCGATTCAACGACGACCCAGTTGCCGGATTCTGATTTTCCCGAGAAAAAGATTGGATTTTTATTATTTGATGAGCATGGTCGGCGGAGATTGTGGGTCTGGTGGCAGGACGGTGGTGGTGGGGGTGAAATTGGACTCGCGGAGCAGAGAATTGTTGACTTGGGCTCTCGTGAAGGTGGCTGAGCCTCACGATTGTGTGGTTGCGCTTCACGTTCTCGGCAACAATGGTAGGTGGAGGTTTTGGTTTTGGGCTTTATTTTTGGATTTCTGGGTTTATTGTCGGTGCGGGGATGGAGATTGAGCTGTTGTGTGAAATGGGTGTGTTGCAGAAATCGTGGATCGTGATGGGAAATCGTCGCTGCTGTCTCTTGTCAAAGCATTTGATGCTATTCTTGATGTTTATGAAGGTTTCTGCAATTTGAAGCAGGTAAAGTTTTGTTTTGAAAAAAATTCACTCTCTCCTTGTTTGTTTTGTTCTGGATTTTGGGTGTAATTGGTTTGTTAGAGTTACTTTGTTACATTTTGTTTGGTTTCTTAGAAAATGGAGTGACACTGAGAGTGAAGATCTGTGATCATGCAAAAACTTACTCAACTTTCCCACTTGAGCTGAATTGTTCACTTGGGCTCAATTGTACCAAGACTTTAAACTTCAAGTTACTTAGCATTTTCTGAGTTACCAAGCTTAATATTGAAGAGTTTGGTTTTTTGTGGGAGTGTTGCAGGTGGATCTCAAGCTTAAGATCTGCAGGGGTTCATGTATCCGGAAAATTTTGGTTCGAGAGGCTATATCTTATCGTGCTACTGATGTTATCGTTGGAACTGCTCAGTATCACCACACAATCCGCTCATCCACGTCTGTTGCTAAGTATTGCGCGAAGAAGCTAGCAAAGGAGTGCTGCATTCTAGCTGTGAACAACGGGAAGGTGGTCTTTCAAAGGGAAGGATCTCCTGCGACTACTCCTGGCTGCGCAGGTTGTAATGTAAATCCTAGTTTTGGATGTTTATGCATGTTTTTGTTGTTATGTTCATAGGATGCTTAGTTGTTGTTTGTCTACTTCTTTCAGTAACAGAAGAACGCCCCCAAAATACTTTATTTACTGCGGTCCATAAAAATTCTAGAGTGCGAAGTAACTGTGAGGCCACAGCGGCCCAAAGCATAACGAGTTGTCAAGGATCTCGCCAGACTCTGAAAGAAGCCTTCTTGAAAACGAGTGTGGATTCCGTGGAGAGCGATACAAAAAGGGACTGCTCCGTTTGTGCACCAGCTACTGAATCGGGTGACAATTCCTCTGATGGTGAAGATAGAAGTTTGGCTATAGTTCCTGTAAAGGCGCCATCTAGTTCAGCTTCTATGTTGATTACAAAACTGCCCGAGCCAAGACCTGGTTGGCCACTCCTTCACCGTGACATTTGTTCCAACCGAGAGGCTTCCAACAAGCCCTCGGGGAAACAAATGTCTGTGGTTCAGTGGGCAATGAGATTGCCCACTCGACAATACTCTTCGTTGTTCTTCAACGCGAATAACAAAGGAGATAGTCGTGAGCCGGTTGTTGGGGGGTCAAATTTAGATGGAGAAAGTGGAGCAATCGTTGCGGTTGGTACCAAGAACGAGATCGCTCCTCTTTCTCCTGACCACGAGTCCAGAAGGCTGCCTAGTGAATTAAAAAATCTTCATGAAAAGTTTTCATCAACTTGCAGATTGTTTCAGTACCGGGAACTTGTCTCTGCAACATTAAATTTCTTAACTGGTTCGCTTTCTTACCCTATTCACTCATTATAGAAACGATTTATAGTCACTGAAAATATGTTTTTGTCTGTAATACCAGAAAATTTGGTTGGGAAAGGAGGCAGCAGCAAGGTTTATAGAGGTTGCCTTCGCGATGGCAAGGAACTTGCTGTAAAAATCCTAAAGCCGTCTGAAGATGCTTTGGAGGAGTTTGTTCTGGAAATAGAGATCATCACGACATTACATCACAAGAACATAATTTCTCTTCTGGGATTCTGCTATGAGGATAACAACCTTCTGCTGGTTTATGACTTCCTCTCAAGAGGAAGCCTTGAAGAGAATCTTCACGGTATGTAATAGCTATTTTAGTGTGTTTATCTCATGTAATTAGC
This sequence comes from Geranium rotundifolium, assembly GCA_963920655.1. NCBI lineage: Eukaryota > Viridiplantae > Streptophyta > Magnoliopsida > Geraniales > Geraniaceae > Geranium > Geranium rotundifolium. The sequence continues at coordinate 7,841,722 of OY987319.1, read as the reverse complement.
ATTTCTAGTTTCTAATTTTCCTTTTTCATACAAATTCAGGTAATAAGAAAGGTGACCTTTCATTTGGGTGGAGCGAGAGATACAAGGTGGCTTTAGGTGTTGCTGAGGCGCTGGAGTATTTACACAGCCGCAGTAATCAACCTGTGATTCACAGGGACGTTAAGTCGTCAAATATACTACTTTCCGATGATTTTGAGCCACAGGCACGTGTTTGCTTATGTTCTTACCTTTCTGTTCGTTAATTTAACAACTTTTCGCTGCATATTTCAATGCTCATACAGTTTTACCTGGTTTTCAGCTTTCTGATTTCGGACTGGCCAAATGGGCATCAACCTCGTCACACATAACCTGCACTGATGTTGCTGGAACCTTTGGGTAATTTTCATTTCCGTAGCTTTTGTGATTTTTTGAGTACTTGAAAGGATGTTAATGCGAGGTTAACGACAATATATTCTTGATTGCAGCTATTTGGCTCCTGAATACTTCATGTATGGAAAAGTTAACGACAAGATTGATGTGTACGCATTTGGTGTTGTGCTTCTCGAGCTTCTCTCAGGAAGGAAGCCTATAAGTAGCGACTATCCAAAAGGACACGAGAGCATAATTATATGGGTATGTTCCGTAATTGTGCAAACTTTCATAAAGTATTTCTCCTGGTTGTCTCTCGTAAACGAAAATGTTATGCATACAGGCAAAACCAATTCTACATAGCGGGAAGATTGCCCAATTGTTAGACCCAAGCTTGGGAGATAACTACAATCGTAACATGATTGAAAGGATGGTGATGGCTGCCACCCTCTGCATCAGGCGTTCGCCTCGAGCCAGGCCTCAAATGAGCATTGTGAGTTATATACAAACAACTCATCACATTCTTGCAAAAATGTCATACTATAGGGCACCTTTTTGCTATTTTCTCTATTTTAAATTCCACCAGTAATTCTTTTCCAATCTGCTAATTATTGTATACTGCTGACTTATAGATAAGACATTATAAATGATGATTGTAACTATCTATTGTTCAGAAGGGCATGTTTGGCCTCTTTTTGTCAGTTCCCGACTGTAAAATGGAGATTGATTTGGAGTTATTTATTTTACACTAGTTGTGTTCAATTTTGATTTCATTGGCCATGCTCTGCAGGTGAGAAAGCTCCTTCAAGGTGATGCAAAAGTAACAAAGTGGGCAGAGCTGGAAGTGAATGGCGTAGAGGAAGCGAACATGGTAGATGACGAACCAAGCGCTCGCACTAACATCCAGTCCCATCTTAACCTTGCATTGCTAGATATGGAGGACGATTCGACTTCTCTGAGCAGTATAGAGCAAAGTATCTCGATAGAGGACTATTTGCAAGGCAGGTGGAGCCGCTCATCGAGCTTTGACTAATAACACTCCAACCAGCGACAGGTCAATAAATTTCTCCGCATTGATCTTGATCGTTTGTACATTCTTCGCTTTTTAGGAAACTCTGTTATAGATGGGTGTTGGACGAGAGGGAGGTTGCGAGCGGGCGTGCCCTCCGCCTCACCTTAGGCTAGGTTCAATATGGTTTTTGGATAAAACCCCTTTTCTGTCAGCAATAACCGCAAGTGTGGAGATTGAAATCAGTGACTTCATGCTTATTACACGGAGTCGGAGTCAGACTCTCCAACCATGAGTCTTGTTTTTTTGGTTGAAAACCTTTGATCAGATGTGTTTTTGTGTATGTAACTGTGTAAGTGTCATAATGGTGAGCACATGTAATAAGTGTGGCTCCATCTCCATGTATTGTATATCTTGAAATGAATATGGTAATTAATAAGAACAGTCTCTGATATTTGTCATCTTCCCTATTTCTTTGGATCTTGTTTCTGCTTCTTTTGAGCTCTTGAATACTTTATCAGCATTATAACAAATTTAAAGTTCAAATAAAAGATGTTCTATCAAATCAAATCATTGTGTCAAAAATATTCTCAACAAAGATCCTCAAAAAAATGTCTAATCCACCTAATATATTCGGATATTATATATTCAAATTGATCCCATCAAAATTACCACAAATTTAGTACCTTATTTGAATACAAATAAATGGCTGTGTTTTAACTTTTAATGCACAAAACCTAATCATTTATCGTTTATGCCACATTGATTAAGAATTTAAAACCAACTTTCATTTGTCATTTTCCCTCAATTCCTACAAGTCAATTTTAAGCATGACTTTTCAAAGAATATTTTGAAAAATATATAACTGAAATTATTGGACGGGTCCTTATACAATTTTATTTTTTTATATATTAAATCTCAAATGTGATATTTTATATTTGCATATAAATATCTCAAAGGACATGCCTCTATAATATCAAATATACAGTAATTGATTGATGTCTCCAATAAAGGCAACCCCACCTCTATAGACTATAGTATTTAGAATAAATGGAGTCCAAGTCATTTATTCACGAAAATAATGCACTATTTCCACCGACACCACACTTTTTATTTACTTCTTTTCTTTTAATTTAACACCACATATCTACAAAGCCTAACCAATCCAAATCGTACCTATATTTAAAACCTTTTTATTTGGTTGACTTGTGATATACTTCGAGAAATAATATCTCTCCCTAAATATTTATTTTCTTGTTAGGAACATTAATAGAGATGTTATTTTTACCCCAAACGTTTACTCATTTCATCTGATTATAGTTAATTCTTACTTGAACTCTTCTTAACAAATGAATACATTTTCTATACGTTGAAAAATGACGAACATACATTTTATTAAAAAAATTAATTAGTTAAATAAATTGTATTTTGAACTTATTTTTAAAAAATATTATGTTATATTACATTTTTAGAAAAGAATATCATAAATAATAAAAATAAATATTATAAATCATTTTTTATTTTTAATATATTTAAATTTTTTTTAATACTAGTGTATTTTTTGAGACAATAGATTTTTCATCATTTTTCTAAAAACTTAACGAAATTTTTAAAAATAATTCACGGATAAAAGTAAAGTGCAATTTTTAAAATTTATGAGGACGAAAAACGGATTTATAATTAAAAAAAGTTAAAACGAAAATCAGTTATATGTATGGGAGGTAAATGAGTTTTTCTCTATTTTTATTCAATATTTATTTAAAAGAACGAGATTATTTACTACTCCAAGCATTGTAAAATTATTGGGTTATAAATCAAAGTCTCGAATCCATGTTTGATAGGATATTTTATTGACAAAAGTTCACCGACAACACGAGCTCGATGAATCAACGGTTCGAAAGCAAAGTCTCGTGATTGATAATTAATTTGCTTTTTAACTTGTGGCTTTCGCCTAATTCTTCTTGCACCATTAAATTGAAAGATTCGATGGCTATTGAAACAGTCTTTTGTCCACTTATATTTTGACACTATCGCTGGTTTTTTTGTTCGATATTTAAAGAGGAGCTGATTATGCCTAATCATTTTAAAGCTTTAAGATTGAATATTTCAAAAGAAATAATTTGGGTACTTTTTATATAATAATTTACTGGTTTCTAAATGAGTACTGTCCACTTTTCCTTTATGACTGGTCTGTGTCACTAATGTTAATTTAAAGTAATTTTCAAAAGATATGTTATTTTGAAGTAGGTTAACATTCAAAATAAAATAAAAAATCAACTTAGAGGCTTCATGATGGCATCAATTGAGGCCAACTAGCATAAGCAGTACGGTTCACAATTTGAGTTTGAGTTGATTTAGTATAAAATCTGACTTTAAGAAAATAAAATTTATGAACCGAATTTTACGAAGAAATATTTTAGACATTTTGATTTATTATGACATTAATTTTTAGTTAAATTTTCTTTGAACTAATTTTCATAAAATTAGCATATTTTAACTGGTCTTGACTTATTATTTATAATTAGGCCAATATTTTTAGGCTGAATTAACAAATATCGATGATTTAAAATGAGTTATGCATTCAAATTTATTGATTTTTTATTTAATTCAGTTTTTTATCCGTTCTCATTTTTTAAACGAGAACCAAATCAATGTGGTTCTATTCGGGTCGGGTTATTTTCATATCAGATCAGTTTGATTTGGTCAGTTCGGTTATTTTTAGACAGTCCTAAGTATAAGAAATCATTAACACTTTAAAGGACTTTTGGGTTTGGACCAAATTCAGTCTCCTACCTATTGGGTTTTGTTTTTTATCATGATTTTTGGGCTTTGTTCCTATGGGCTGGTTTGGAGTCTTGACAAATCACTAGATCCGCTCGTTATCATTCTATATAGATGCACAATACTTCAAACCCACCCAAATAACTCCGATCGAGAATCATTAAATCTGTCCTTATGTCATCAGTACTTCAAACTAGTCTTGGTAGGTTACCTTTTCACTCGGCAACAATCACGATGCAATTCTTTCAATTAACAGCAAAAAATATGCATGTCATCAGATTCAGAACTAATACTCAGGGATTTGTATCAAGCATAAAAACTATTATTCTAAAATAGATTCGAATAAGGTCGATACATTGCCGTGATGAAAGGCTCAAAGTAAATGAAGAAGGATCTCATCAGATGCGTAACAAGTTGGCCGACAAAGAGCATGTCAGAAGAAGAGCGGTGAGACTACCCTAAAACTCACAGTGCAAGTAGTGTTTGTGGGCAGACAGAGTTTGACAACAAATACTTAGAATAGGAGTGTGACGGAAGACAATGGTCAGAGTCATCAAAACAAGTTATAGAAACATTCAAACCTCAAAAGACCATAATATATGACCGCAAAATCAGCTAGAAGATCACAATTTCCAGGGCCTTCCCGAGTTTGACATGGTAAATTTCATCCTCAGTTATAGCAGTGAACATGAAGAGACCCCTATACCATATCGCTTAAATTCTTATTGATATCCATAACATCCGCTCCTAAAGACTTCAACCAGAACACTAAGGGCTCTTGCCAAGAAAATGGATTTTCCTTAAACCGAATCTAACTTAGCAGGAACAGGATCGAGCATGCCAGACCCAAATGGTCAAACATGTTAATAATAGGATTGAGTTGGGAATCCAAATGGGTATCATATACAGAAACAAAAGTCAATATATGAATCGATCAAAGAAACAATCTTTGCATAATCTTCATTGATAGACAGAGACACTTAGCACTAACAAGCAATGCCCTACCAAGCAACCAACCATTTTTCTCAAAACAATTCAGAGGCAAACCCAATTCAAGCACAGTAAACACATACGTTCTGTGATCAGTGGCAGTAACGAAAATAAACCAAACCGCGGGGGTTGAGATTGAGATCGAGATCAGTCCTGAAATTTCTGGTTCTGGTTGCGATCGTTCATCAAGGACTTGAAGGTTCGATCGAGCTCCTCGCAGTCCGTCCTGATCGGTCTCCGCTTCCACGGATCTCTCGATCTCCTTCCACGGCCGAACTTGACCTTGAACGGAGGAGGGTTGGTGATGATTCTGGTGGCGTGAGGGCGCTTCAGGTCCATGGACTTCCACAGCTTCTCGTGCACGCGAGCGAGACGGACGATTCTCTCGAGGTGATCAGGCTCGCCCAGCGCCGCCGATAAGCCGGTCATGTCGAAGGCGGCGGCGGAGGGGGCGAGCGAGTCGTCGACTTGTCCGAGAGCGCTCGATATGGCCGTGAAATCGTAAGCGCCGGAGGTGGAGGGATTGGGGACTGGTTCTGGTTTTGGTTTCGATGATGAATTCACCATGATTTTGACCTGACTCTTGAAACCCTAACGCTTGCTTTAGCTTCGGTGATGAAGAAGAAGAAGAATATTTGTTGATATGGAGAAGGAGAGAGAGGCTATACTTTAGGCAAAATTTAACCTTGGTTTTATTGCGAGTAATTTAGGCAATTCAATTTATAGGGGAGGACATTTTAAATAATCTTTCATCCAATTCAATTTGTATTACATTTCCCTATTTTAATTAGAATATGAAGTAGGATTATTCAAGATTAGATTTTGAGTCAGTTTAGTTTTGAACGAAACTAATCAATTTGGTTTAAAGAATAAAAATTGAAATTGCAACGACAAAATTTGGATTTGATTGTCAATTTCAGTTTTGATTCTTGAACACTCCATTTTGACTTGTCGGTTTTGAACCCTTCTCTTACTCATAATGAGTGTGAGGGATTTTAACAAAGCTAAGATTTGGTCTTTTCTGTTGGCGACTACGCTGCTTGTTTGACTACTAACTTGTGGGAAATGTAATTATTGCTTTGCCATTAACTTGTTGTGGAAAATTTGTTCTTAATTAAAAAGAATAGATTGAAACTCTTGTTGCATAGTACGATGTTTTGATCGGAGAGTAGGCGCACGAAGAAGAGTTTATAGGCACTTTCTACTATTTTCATGTAGCTAAATAAATAAGCTTGAGCACGAAAGCTAGTAGTTAAGAGGGAAGTTATCTTGATCGATCCAACAATAAGGCAAGTGAGTTCCTTAGTTGTGTAGGATCTTCTCTCGTACATTTCTTATAGATTTTTGGGATAATTATAGATAGATACACTTGGATATGTCACATTATAACATGACTACACTTAGAATATTTCGTATCAGGGTGACTATCCATGAATTTCAGTTTTATCACCGTTACTCATTCCGTCCATTTCCATTAGTTTTTAACATTTTTAATGTGTGAAAAAGACTAAAATACCCTTAAGAAATAATTAACTTGTTTTAAAATTGAATGAAATGACGTAAATACCCTTCACTATTCATTTAATTTTCTAAACACTACCATTCATCCTCTATCTCTATCTCTCTGCTCATACAAAATATTTATTAATAATTATTAGATTGAAAGGCAACACTAAGAAAAAAGGGTCGTTGCTTGTTGATAATGTCACACCACCCATCTCTCCATAACAAACACTATCTCATTCTTCAGGGGTCCCCGGGGAAATTGGGTGTCTCCAGATCGAGATCGTTCGTCGATTCGCTGACTCCGTCTCGTTTCCGATTTGACTCATCGAAGATAGGAACACATGCTAATTTTGGGTTGCAGAGGAATTGGTTTTGGGGGAAATGGTTGGGAGAGTGATGAATGAGTTGATTTTCGGCATATCTATTCACACAAAGTTGCTTCGGTGAGAAACGAAGTCGCCGACCACTCTAGCGACTAGCCGTGCCTCATCCTTCGTCACCTACCCCATCCCTGTTGGACAAAATTGATTAAAATGACAAAATTGACATGTGTGTTAACTAGTCAATGGGTCAACTTGAGCCGTAATTTTGGAACGCTTCGACTCGACCTAGCATGATGTGAAACTCGTTTACATAATCTAGGATATAAGAGCTTTCCAACGGTATATCACGAGCCCTAAACGGACAAGAGGTGAATGAGAAATTGAACCTCGAACATGACCACTTGAAATGGTGTTGTTGAGAACTTGTGTTGTATGCACTTGTTGGTGTTTCTTAAAAGTCCCACATTGGAAGTGGATGAACTCTTCACATGGTTTATATACCATGACACTTCCATATACTTGTAAGAATTATAAGAAGTAAGACTCTCTCACGCGCAGGGGGGTGCAAATAATTGGGCCAACGAGCGGGCTCCGGGCTTGAACATTGGGTGCGCCCGCACGACGTGCGGGTCGCGAATGCTGCAGAAAATTGGTGGGCCGGAAGCCCGCCATATTTTTGCCTTGGCCCGCAAGACTTCTCAACAAAGTTTCCAAACTTTAATTGGGAAATATTTTATTTCCAATACACTTGAATTGGAAAATAAATATTCTCAAATTACATGCGTTTGAGAATATATTTTCGGAATAATTCGTTTTCGGGAATATTTTAATTTCGAATATGTTATTCGGAAATAATAATTGATTTGACTCTGTTCCTAAATAATATTTCAGAATTAAAAACGTGGTCAAATGCCATTAAAAGGAAATTTTTTCTTTATTGGAAAATAAGAAAATATTCCAAGATTTTGTGACTTTCTCCGCAAGAAAGAAATCAGTAATAATTGCTTTTCCTTTTCCTCGTTTAGGTTTTGACCTTCCCTGAGCCTATAAATACGTACCTTCTCTAGAGACGAAATCACCACGAAAACTCTCGTACCCGACCACCTCTCTCTAGATAACTCTTCTCTAATTCTCTCTATATCGCGGTTCTGAGTTCGACTACGATCGTCGTTGTATCCTGGAAGCAATTTGACCATACGGGGCCAATATTGTCTTAAGGAAAGCGGAGTACCGTGCCTCAACGATAATCCTTTCTTCCTCCTTCTGTCCAATACCGAATCACAGGTCAAGTGCTACGTATCTGTATCTGTACTTTTATTCATATGTTGGATTAATAAAAGTTTTATATTTCAACTGTTCGTCTCTCTTCTTTATATTACATGTTTGATGTATGTTTGAATTCTCAATTTGCGTTTATGGAATAACAATGTTCTAACAATCTTAAGACAATATTTTCCTTGTAGTTTTTCCCTAGACGCTCTCAAATCTGACGAACAGATTACTTGGCGGAAAAATCTGATTTGACACACGGTCAAACATATCAATATTTTGAAATTTCTTTCTTCTCCAAACCTTCTTGGTTTTTCTAAATTTAATCGATCCAGTTTCATACGGAAACACGTCAGGACGATTAACAAATTGATTTGACTCTGTTCTATATGTAGAACACGTGAGAAAAAAATCAGGTTTTGGTGGAAACAAACTAAGTGGGGTGGAAACACGTTCCATCACCATTAGATCCAACAAGTTTCCTATTGTGATTGATTGAATTAATTGTTGTGTAAACGTATAACTTAATTCAATCTAACCTTTTCATTGTTCGTGATCACAGATATGGGTGACGAAAGTGCTAAGGGTGTGGAATCTGCGAAGGTTGCGGAATCCACGAAGGTAGCTGAATCGACCATGCCAGTCGGTTCAAACGTATCTGGAGTTCTACCTGAGGTGAAAAACCCGGTTTCGAGCCCCTCACACTTAATGACACCTAGGTCTATGGAACACTGTCTCCTTCTTGAGCCCGGGTAAGCCCTAAGCATACATTCTACGCGGCCCACAAAACATACATGGATTAAAGCAAGGTAAACCTACGCATAACCATCAGCATACTAAAACTAATACCTCAAATAACAATAAATCAATCCATACAAGGTCTAGCTCCCACGACCTAGGGATTTTAGCCCCAAATCATGGTGCTCAAGCATTCATATACAAGAATAAACTAGATTCAAGAAATGGAAAGAGAATTACAAACCCAAACCCAAAGACGTGGGTGTTGGGAAGCTCAAAACTCTTCAATCTAGCTCCTTCTTGCATCCTCTTGCCTCCTCTTTTTCATCACATGGTGGTGGTGGTGGAAACCCTCCCTTGGAGCACCAAAAATGGCCTCCAAGGGAGGTTCTTGGAGCCTTTTTCCTCTAGGAACCCTTGGTAGGTCGAAAACCCTCTCAAAACTAAGTGTGTGGCTGAAATGTGGGAGTTAGTTGCTGAAAAATGAGGGTTTTCGTACTTTAAATCGCTGTTCTGGTGCTTAGTCACGATCATGCCTCTTATGGTGACGATCGTGACCCAAGTCGTGCATCGCTACGACATTTTCGAGCAAAATTCGACCAAAATATTCATTAAGGCACGATCGTGCCTGCCCTAGGCACGATCGTGACTCCTTAAAAACCTTCTCAATGTGTTAGATCTTCACAATCCATTCAAATCGACATATTATGGGCCCCAATCGGACGTCGGATGATAAATCTACACCACCGGGAAGTTTCAGCTATTGTGCATAATTTTCTTAACCGATTTTCAGCTCCAATTATGCTCCAATTGTGCCTTCCACCTACAAAAATGTCAAAATTCCACCAAAGATAAAAAAATATAAAATAATGGCTCTTGAAAGCCGAAACGAGGACAATTCGGTGCTCAATTGCGGGACAGAAGTGTAATTGCAAGGTCACATCAGACCCGCAACAGCGGCTCAGAAGCAAGGCTTGATGGAAAAAGTTAGGCCATATGTGGGGCTACACGAGTGTCACTTGAAGGGCCGATATGGGGGGCATCTGTTATCAGCTGTAGGAAGGGATGACAACGCTGGGATGTACCCATTGATCATTGCAATAGTTGGTAAAGAGAACAAAAAATCATGACATTGGTTTCTAACTCAGTTATTCCAAGACTGCGGGACACACGAAGACCGAGATTGGGTTTTCATCTTGGATAAACATAAGGTAAAAATTTTTTTTAGCAGTTCTAATTTTTTGGGCATTTCCAATTTATTTACGTGCTCTAAATATGACATGTAGGGCCTTGTCCAATTATTTAAGGACTGGTTGCCAACTGTCGAGCACCGTTTCTGCATGCGACATATGGCTGATAACCTGTATGCCAAGTTCAGGGATGAAAACCTGAAATTTGTGCTTTGCGATTATGCGAGATCAACATCAAAAACCATGCTGGATGAGAACTTGGAGCTAATCAAGGCCAAAAATCCTTGGGCATATGAATGTGTGAAGGAGAAGGGTCAAGAGCAATGGTATAAGGCCTACTACATGGATGTAGCAAGGTCCTCAGAACAGAAGAATAACTTGAGCGAGTCATTCAATCGATGGTTACTGGAAGCTAAGGAGAAGCCAATTTACGAGCTACTTGAGGACTATAGGAGACAACTCATGGAACTGCCAGAGGAAGCAAAAAAATGGACAGGGAAAATCTGCCCTAAGATTAAGGATATCGTGGAAAAAAACAAATTAGCGAGTGGCCTTTGCAGAGTCATTACTTGTGGAGACAATGTATTCGAAGTGTTAGAGTTTGGATCAACATGGATGGTGAACATAAATGCCAAGACTTGCGAGTGCTTGGAGTGGAAGTTAAACAGGACTCCATGCCAACGTAGCATAACAGTTATTGCACTGATTAGGCATACACCAGAGGACTACATCGACAGATGGTACTTGGTTGACACGTGCAATGCAGTGTACTCGCACTTCCTCAAGCCTGCTGACAGCAAGGATAAATGACCTCACGATCTTGGCTATCAAAGAATATCACCTCCGAATGTTCGGAAACCACCTAGCCGACCGAAGATCAAAAGAAAGCCGAATGCTGGCGAGAAGCTACTGCAAATAGATCACGCTGCAAGGGGAACTACTGGTTTGAAATGCTCCTCGTGTAACTAGCGAGGACACAATAGTCGCAGCTGTTCAGCGGCACTCTATGGTCAGAGTTCCTCAACTAAAAAACCTATAAAAAAATATGTTGATGCCTCCACATCCAAAACTAAAAAGGCGAGACGAGATCCTACTCAATAATAGGTTGTTGAAATATACATGAAGAGAAAATCTAGAGTTGATAAGAGACTGACCGGTCGTCGGGTTGATAGACAAGAACCGCAACCAAAAAAGACTTGCACATCCGAGGAAATTATGCAGAAACGTAATGATGCACTTCAAAGGAATTATGCACACCAAGCTTCACGACAAGCTGCACATCAAGCCTCACTCCAAGCTTCACAGCAAGCTTCTTTCTAAGCTTCACAACAATCTTCTTTTCAAGCTTCACAACAAGCTGCACATGTATAAGTTTCATAATATGCAAATATTATTTACATTTACTACTTATGTGTTGAATTTGTAATATGCAAATAGATTTAGTATTATTTACCTTTAATCTGCAAATATTGTTTCATAATATGCAATATATATGTAGATTTAGGGAAAACTTCACTTAAATAACTCATATCTGTGTAGCTTGACTTTAAATTGGATCTGAATTGGATATGTGTAGCGTGAGACATAATTGGATATGTGTATCGTGAGGTTTTTATTAGATATACCTGCAGATATTAAATATCAACTTGATAAACTTCATTGATGAAACAATTTTGCTATAATTCCTTATTGGTTTTTGTAGGACAATAGAGGACGGTTAAGAAGAGATGTTAGAGATAATCCCATTGGAAGATGAGGGGGAGCAAAGAGAGGAATATGAGGTAGAGGAAGGACCGCAAGAGGAGGGAGTCATGGAGGAGCTTCTGGATCTGGTTCCAAACCAACAAATGATATGGGCAGTTGAGACATAAATGTGTAAAGTGGATAGAATAGAAGGGAATCCACTTCTGTTTTGATGTTTGGGTCATTTTTGTTTGTTTCCTTAAGACTTGTACTGTGCCCATGTGCTTTTGTATGTTTCAAATGACTTAATTGGTGTGATGATAGTCACTGGATATGTTGTGGCTGAACATGTGAACAAATCTTGAAATTAACGTATTTGTACTTTGTCCCTAAGAATTTATATGTTAGAGTTGGTAAGATTATAAGATTATGCTTTATATGTTGAGCAAGGTTGTACATAGATTTGGGCAGAATATGTTCAATTTTATGCCTGATTATGCCATTTTTTTGCCAAATTCATGGCAAATATTTGCCAGATTATGCCAAATTTTTACCAAATTCATGGCCAATTTTCACAACTGTTTTGATCCATTCTCCACAACATTGTAAACCTTTTTTTTTCTCAGCATTTGGTCAAATTCATGCTAATTTGTTATCATAACTTATCCCAAGATATCATTTAAATCAAAAGGAGAAATGAGGACTTTTTTACTCCAGAACATTTGGCCAACATCTTATAAACCAAAATATAGTCTAATAAATCATTAATCAATAAAAACAAACCAAAATATAGTCTAATACATCATTCATCAATACAAACAACATAATTCACTTATTACAAAACATAACATAATGCAATACACAAACTAAAATGCCAACTACTATTTTGAACTTATCATTGTTTTTCTTCAAGCCCTTTAATTCTTCCGTGTACTGTTTTTCTTTCTCCTCGAATTGCGATTCACGGGTAGCAAATTTTGTTTCACTTGTAGCTTTCTCGTGCAGAACACGTCCAATCTCTTCATCCGCAATTTTCACAGTGTTTTCTAGACTTGTAATCCTTCGCAATAATGCCGGTATCACTCGTTTTCCAAAAGGGCAAGTTTCTGGGTCTACCCACTTAAAAAACTTGCATTTGAAATTCTCCTGTCAAATAACACAAAATGACAACTACATATTCATGTCAATGTTCATCACAATATTCAAAAGTATACAAATTACTTATCCTCCAATTCTATATCCAAATTAGACTGTATTCATAACCATATTCAAAACTAAACCATCAAACAAATGAATTTATGTAGTTACTGATTAATCTTCAATCGGTAAGTTAGAAATCCTAATTTATAAGAAAACATTAAACCCTAAATCATGTAAACACCACTGTACTTTCAATGATGATTAATCTGCAATAAATATGATACAAAACCCTAATTTGCTAGAAACTCTTAACACTACTAAATTAGGGAATCCTAAACCCTAATTTCTCTAAAATCGACATAACCCTAAATCGACACAACTGAAAACAAACCAATAAATAAAAAAATTGCAAACCCTTATCGAGAATCTACCGCAATCACAGAACCTTCGACCTGGATTTTCGCTCGTCCAAGAAGTTCGAACCGGTGCTTCAACTCAACAGAAACACTCTTCCCTTTCGCTCGTCATATGCTCCCTCGATATCTGCTCCCTCGGTTACGCGACTCGGGCAAGCGTCTTCTACCACATAACCTCCTTTCCACTCCTTCAGAACCTTCCTTCCACAGAGCCTCCCTTCCACGCGACTGTCCTCGTCTTCGTTAGAGAGGTTGTCGAGGCTGTGAGGAGTTCAGAGTGTCGAGTGAGGAGTAAGTGAGAAGTGTCATTGACAATATATACAAGGGTAAAATTTTCATTTAATAGAATATTACCCCCACATGATGGTCACGTGTTCGCATTATTACCACTAAATTAATATCGTTGGGGTGATGTGCCAAACAAGAGAGTTAAGTGAAAATCGAGTATAGTTCAGGGGAGTTAAGTGAAGTTTTTTCAAGTTATTATTTCACACTTACATGACCTACAAAGTTTATAATTTTTTAAGCTTAATCATGTGATAAATCCTAAATAGAATTAGGGTAAAAGAGAACAGAATACCTAAACAAAAGCGAACTGAAAATCAAACCTATAATAATCACCCAATCTATGCAGTGCGGTTATGTATAGAAGAGATAGGACCCACGAAACTAAGGGATCGATTCCAAGGCACACACAAGGACAAGGTCGACCAGAGCCAGAGAGAAGAAAAAAGTCGCCAACACAAAGAGATCAAGAATCCTCCAAATCCAATGGATCATCATCACCACCTCTCATCACCGTCCTTCTCCACCGCCAGGTACGCTCCTCCTCCTCCTCCTTTCTCCGGCGACCCCAATTTCCGCTCCTCCCCCAACCACCACCACCACCACCACCTCCCTCCTCCTCCTCCGCCGCCGTACCAACCACTCCCTCCGCCGCCCACCTACCGCCCCAATCCCTACAACCCCCAGAACCCTCCTCCCCAGTTCAATTTCTCAAACCCTAACCCTAATCGCCCAATCGACGATGACGACGACGGCCGTCCCCGATCCTTCCCCCGCCGATTGGCCTTCCAAGACAGCGGCCGCTCGTACCACGAGAGCCACCCCGATCACCGCCCGGCTCGGCCCTACCCGGTGCCGGCTGATTTGGATCGCCACGGCTCGTTCAGGCCGTCTCCGACGGCTCGGAGGGTTGAGGTTCTTAGGCGCGAGCCGGAGGGTGGTGGCTCTAGGGTTCGGGACGAAGTCAGCGATCAGCATAGTCAGAGAGACAAATACGGCCATGGCCATGTGTGGGGCCAGAGCGATGGTCATCGTCGCGGCGGTGATTCTGATAGGTCTGGTGGTAGCTTTGGGTTTAACGATGAGCAATGTTCTTCGTCGAGCAGGGGAGGTGAGCACGGTTCTTCGGGTAGAGAGATTGAGCACGGTTATTCAGGTAGAGAGATTGAGCACGGTTATTCGGGTAGAGAGATTGAGCACAGTTATTCGTCGGCGAGAGGGAGGGTTTTGCGAGCGAATTCAGGGAGCTATGGAGGCAAGTATGAGTTGATCAGTGATAGTGAGATGGGTAGGGGTGTTCGAGATGAGGGTCAGAGATGGGTTCAGAATAGACAGTCGTTGAAGGAAGGGCGTGGCCAGGCGTTTGAGATGGGGCATAGTGAGGCGAATGGCGGCTATGGTGTTGTTGGTGGCAGGGTGTTTTCCCGAAAGGAAGAGTACAATGGCCCGGAATCAGGAAGATATACGGAAAGCGTTCATGGCTATGTTGACCAGCCAAGGAAGCAGGTACAAAAGAAGAGTGCTTTACTTAGAATCCAAATGGTGAAACCCAATCATAAGAACAGAGATGGTGAACACTCTCACTATTCTGGTTATTATGGTGATTCCAACGTTAGTTCTATCAGAGGTAAAGATCAGCTCGGTTATTCAGGTCGTGGCAGGGAAAAAGAAGAAGAGGAAGGAAGCCCAGTTGAGCTTGATGTTTCTTTCAAGTCCAATTCACTAGTTGCCAAGCCAATTGCAACTCCTCCCAGTTCAAAAGTTGTATCTGACGCTAACGCAATGCCTAGGGGTAGTAAAATTAGGAAAATTGCAACATTTGATAGGGAATGTTCAAGTTCACCGCTTACTAGATCCAATGAGAATGCTTCGAGATCAGACAGCGTCAGATCTGTTGTAAATAATAGCCCAAGTTTTGGCAAGGATTTAAAACAGTTAGAAAGGAAGGCTCCTGCTTCTGGTTCTTTGAATACGTCTGCTACTAGTTCACAACCTTGTTGTGATGGGAAGAACGATTCGATTGCAAAGGCTCAACTGGAAAGATCTCTTGAGAAGGGGAATACTGCCAACAGTGGTGCTAATGCCGCTTCAGGTAAACCAACTACCCGCAAAATTGTAAAGAAGAAAATAATTGTGAAGAGAATCAGAAGAAAAGACATGACACCTTCTTCTCGTTTGTCAAGTTCTCAACTGGCAAAGAAAGGCGAAGAACCCGTTGTACCAGATAGCTTCACTGTCACTGGATCTAACCAATATTTGAAAGACTTGAAAGAAGATCAAATTTCGGTTGGTATGACTTCAGTGCACAGCGTTGACTTGCTGCAGCCTGGTCTGAAGAAAGTAACCGTGCCATCGGAGGGTAATAAAGTAGGTGGCTCTCCACAAGCTATAGTGTCTGAAGAACGTGATAATTTCGTCATTCCTCTTGGTGGAACTAGGGATGCCTCAACTTCTTCTTTCGCTTCATTGGATCATGAAATCAAAATTGATGAGTATCCTACAAGTGCAGATGCTTCCGGTTTCCATTTACATAATATCGTGCATTTCGTGGATCATCTGAATTCTCAGATTGAAACTACTTGTTCTGATGGGCATAGTTTGGAAAATGTTGGTAAGCAGATTGATGATAGTGGCGATTCCATACTGCTCGAGAATGGTGGCGTAAAGGAATCTCAAGACATAATGTTTTCCGTGGAAGGTAATGTTACATCTGATTTGTCTTGTTCAGGAGATATGAAAATTAACAGTGTTTCTATGAATATATATAATCCGTCCAATGAGATGAATAAAGACCTGGGATTTGACATTGGAGGGGTTAGCTTGGCGGAAAAGACCGCTCACTTGGATATTTGTACTGTTTTTGATAGCCAACAACTTCATACAAATGATTCTCCCACAATTCTTCATAATGGTAGTGTCGAAGCACTTCCAACTTCTATTGCTACAATAGGAATCAAGGATAATGCTGCTACGTCTAGTTCAGTCGAAACCACAATTCACAATGAGCGTATAAATGCAGATTGTTCTGAACAAGGAACAGATACCTTATCAGGTATTGAAAATGGGTGGACATATCTTGAAGATATTGCTACATCCAACAATGGGACAGCTTATGATGTTTGCAAGAAGCTATCTTCAAATGTGGTCACTCCATCACCTGAGGATGATGCCATAAAAGGTTCTCCAAATACTGAGGTTATTGAAGGCGGTAGCAAGATTGATATATCTGAGAGTAAAAAGAAGAGAAAAACTGAAACTTCTCAGCTAGATTTGTCAACTTCAAGTAGAATAGATGAGTATGTGGGGGTTTTAAATCCATTTAACCCTGTACAAGCTTCAGATTTAACTCTTCCATTTAATGATGCAAATCCGGCTGAAGTTAGAGTTTCTGGTTTTGAAAGTTTGCTTGTTAACTCACAACCTAACAGTACATCTGGGATCAATGTTCTTAATGGGAAAATATCCATAAACACATCCTCCTTGTCTGGGGTCTCAGTTAAAAGTGGCGGAATCGTTGACCCAAATATTATTTCACCGAATCAAAAAAATAAGCGAAAGATCTCTGTCCTGCATCCAGGTTTGTCTGTCAACGAGGAATCATTAATCACATATTCTTTTAGACCTGGCAAGGAAGTGTTCTCAGAGTTTAACAATGGTCAAAATCAAGAACAGACAGTTGCAGCATCTGACTTAGATCCTACTTATGCTGCTAGTTCGCCACCAAGTTGGAAGAGAACAACTTTGTTGGTTGAGCCTAATATGTTAGGAGGAGCTTTTAATATAGTGAGCCCAGTAAGAGACGCCTTGAAAGATGACAGTTCCAAAATAGAGCTTCCAAAAAGTGTCACTTGTTCTGCTGTCCAAGAGATGACAATTCCTAATCTACAGTCTGTTTGTCCACCTGTGTTTGGGGAGAATCGGGAAGAAAATAGTAATCTGATTACTGCCATGAATAATCAAGAGAACATCATGGATATAGAAAGCTATAGGAGAGATCAACTGAGTGTGCGCGGTGCCGAAGAGCGAGCAAGGATGTGCAAAGAGACTGCTCAAACCAGAATTTCTGTTGAACTTCAGTCTCCTGTAATTGGCGAAGGATTTCCCGGTACAGATATGGAGCTGGATAGTTATCCACAAGGGAAGGATTATTTGTCTAATGTGACGCATTGTCAGTCTTTATCTGTTGAGGAAGATGAGATCTCAACTTCTAATTCCAATGATGAACCGATGGAGTGTGAACCTAGTGCACTGTCTAATATTGGCTCACCAGAAACTGTGACTAATGTCACTGTCATCCACCCACTCGACGGCAAACCATCATTTGATGAACACTCCAGTGAAAAGGTGTCTGGAAGTGACAAAGAACTGGCTCTGAGGCCATTGGTTGAAGGTTCGAATTTGACTACCAGCACTTTACTTTCCAAAGAAACTCAGGTTGCTTCAAATTCTGATCATAGAATAGCAAGTGGTCAGTCAATTACTTTGAAGACCGTACCAATGCAATCAGAGAATTCCAAAAAAATGTATCATAATCATAATGCATTGACTGCAGAACCATATGTGAAAAAGAGCCAAGTAAGTAAACCTATTCCAAGGACTTTCCAAGGTCATCTTTCCTTTCCTTATACCAACTCAAAGAAGGCAGTATCTTCAACTCCTGTCACGAAACCACGAACATGGCATAGAAATGCTGCAACATCTTTGCCTTCACTGGCACCAAATAAGGCATTCTCTAACATTGTTTCCCAACAGAAGCAGTCATCAGAAAAAAATGGAAAATTTCAAAGTACATCTTATATTCGTAAAGGAAACAGCCTTGTCAGAAAACCTACTACTGTTGCTGTTCTGGCACAAGGCTCGGATGTGAGTTCAACCACTAGGTTGAAATCTTCTGGTGTAGATGATTCAAAGAAGGGCACTGGATCTGATAGGATTGAAGTTATTGATACATCAAATGTTCTCAGAACTGGATTGAATGCCATGTCTGAGAAGCCCAGGGCATCCACACATCCTAGTAGCACCAGGTTACCTTATCTCTCTACCACCTCTTCAGGGAACTGTACACCCTCAACATCAGCAGAGCCTGCTCTAAGTGGTTGTTCTGAACCTTTATCCGAGCCTATTAAATTTATGGGAAATGGTGCAAAATCTTCTGATGATAGTCTGATGAGGTCTGCTACCTCTGAATATCAAAGTGGCCCAATTAGCAATGTAGAAAGCCAGAGTGAGAACGTGAAGAGGATAACATATGTTAAGCGCAAATCAAATCAGTTGGTTGTAGCTTCAAATTCATTTGACATTGCTGATAAGGCTCAAGGGGTGCATGCAGATGGTGGCTATTACAAAAAAAGTAAAAATCAGTTAATAAGGACACCACTGGAAAGCGAGAAAAAGGCTGATGACAGCTCAATTTTTGAGGGGCAAAAGGCTTCCATGGTTATTCCATCCAGAATTCCTAGTAAGAAGCAGTCTCATAAAGGTGTGTTTCAAAATTCTTTTGTTTCTTCATGAATCTTAATAACTTAAATTATCATGTTGGCTATAAGCAATCACGTTTTCTGAGTTCATTTTTGGTTCCATTGAATGACAATGTCTTGTGCTGCATGAAAGTATTAACTCATTTTAAGGAATGTGTTGGTAGTTCATGTTTTTCTGTGGAGAGGAGAGGCAGTTTTAACATTATATTTAATGGTATTTGATGATATTTGCATACTAGAAGCTTAAAAGTGTATTTAACTAATGAAACATAGCTAATCTATGAATAGTCGTTTGGTTTTTAGTCCATACATGCTTAAATGTCTTATTGTTCGGTTAACTGTTAAAACCGATAAATGCAGCTACATTTAGGGATTTGATGGGACTTTTAATATGAAACACAGTGAATTGACTATGTTCTTGAATGCTGAATCAACATGGTTGTAGCATAATTGTGTTCGGTAAGTATCTTGATTGGATGCAGAGCATGTGGAGCGCGCAGTGAATGAATGAAGTACTTTATTTTAATTTCCCTGTATAAAGCTAACAGAAAACTCAAATGGATTTTCCGTTGCAGTTGTAGCAAAGACCGGTAAACCTTCAAAGTTCTCGTTGGTGTGGACCTTATGTGGTGCACTTTCATCAAGCAAAGATGATAGATCATTGCATCGTGAGTTCCTTCCACGCACTCCCTACAAAAGAGGAACATCTTGGAGAAGTTTCATGCAAAATGCAGCTGCCATTTCCAATAACAGTTCCTTAACCTTGACTAGGTACCTTGCCACATGGAACTTCTGTTTGTAATTCTGCAGCTGGTTGTTTTCTTATCTGAGCTTATGTACAAATAATTTATTGTTATTTTCTTGCAGGAAACTGTTGCTTTCAAGAAAGATGAATACCATTTATACGAGGTCAAAACATGGATTTTCACTTCGAAAATCCAAGGTATTAAGTGTTGGTGGGTCCAGTTTAAAATGGTCAAAATCCATTGAAAGGCAATCAAAGATGGTTAATGAGGTTGGTTAAGCTACCACATTTACACAACTTATTTCGCTTGTGGAAGTTATGTTTAGGATACCTTCATCCTTGAAATTTCATTACTTGTTTTGTCTTTTCGTTTTTCCAGGAAGCAACACTAGCAGTAGCTGCAGCAGACAAGAAGAAAAGAGAACAGAATGGTGCCGCTGTACGCGCTCTTACCAGGACAAAGAATAAAAGTCAGTATATCACTTCATAGTATACATGCATTGAACTTCTATGAATATTTGCTTTATAAATGGTTCGAGATGTAAATTTTCAAAATATGTTTTTGATAATACTGATTTCATGAATATTCGTTGCATATCTTCACATCAATGATTAACCAAGTAATTTTTTTACAGAGGAGCGCATTTTCCGTATCGGCTCAGTTCGCTACAGAATGGATTCTTCAAGGCGGACACTTCAGAGGATTTCAGGTGTTTCTTTAACATTCGTTTTGTATTGAAATCGACAAGGAGTGATTTGGATCTTTTTCTCTTATAAGGAAATTAGTCTAACTGCTTACTTTTTCCCTCTTAGATGATGAATCATCACTTGTTGCTGCTTCCCAATCAAAGAACAATTTGAAGAAATCATATGTACCAAGAAGATTACTAATTGGCAATGATGAGTATGCTTTCTTCTTTTTAATATTTTTAATCTCATCAATTCTTGCAATATGACAGTGTTTTACATATAGTTTTGTGTAAATGTTAATTTTGTTGAAGTCTGCTTAATAGCATGCATGTTAGTGATAGGATGATGTACATATGCATTCGAATATTTGGCAGGTATGTCAGAATAGGCAATGGTAACCAACTAGTTAGAGATCCAAAGAAACGAACTCGTGCACTAGCCAGCGAGAAAGTTCGATGGAGTTTGCATACTGCCAGATCGCGGTTGGCTAAAAAGCGGAAGTACTGTTTGTTTTTTACAAGATTTGGGAAATGCAACAAGGATGATGGAAAATGTCCTTATATTCACGATCCCTCAAAAATTGCAGTCTGCACAAAATTTCTGAATGGTTTTTGTTCTGATCCCAACTGCAAATTGACTCATGAGGTTAGTACCTATCAGACAAAGAAAAATTGGTATGGCCTACTCAAATACTGTTTTTGTTTACTGTCGAGTTAATGTTGAGTTTATCGGTTCTCTTTCTCGTGCAGGTCATTCCTGAAAGAATGCCAGATTGTTCTTATTTTTTGCAAGGTGCTTTTTGTTCTTCATGCTAAAGTCTTACTGATAAGAAAACCCAACTAACATATTTTTCTGGCAGGTTTATGTACCAACGAAAAATGTTCATATAGGCATGTAAAAGTGAACCATAATTCCCCCACTTGTGAAGGATTCCTCAAGGGCTATTGTGCAGATGGCGATGAGGTATGCTTTACTCATATATATGCCATGAATTTTCAGATCTCACTTTTATTACATTGTTTGTGCAATGGCTCTATTTCTTCATACATACAGAATCATCTACCTTTCAGAACGAAACAAATATGGGAAGCTTGAACTCTCATGTATTATTTAAACAAATACGAAACAATAAATAGAAAATACTTGTGGCCATAATTTTAACTCATGATATCATGTATTTGTTTAAATATTTTGACGGAGCAACATCTTCTGCACCTCATATTACTCTTTTAAGTTATGTTTGGAAATTTTGAATGGGAGTAGGGGGAGTCACACCCTTTAGTAGGCAAATTAGGAACCACCCTGCATTATTAGTTTCTTTTTCATCACCAGCTGGAGAGAATGCCTATTCATTCCCAAATGGGTAAATTGTATTTAAACAATGATTTTGTTTGTATCACTATTCATACTAGGGTAGC
This sequence comes from Geranium rotundifolium, assembly GCA_963920655.1. Classification (NCBI taxonomy): domain Eukaryota; kingdom Viridiplantae; phylum Streptophyta; class Magnoliopsida; order Geraniales; family Geraniaceae; genus Geranium; species Geranium rotundifolium. The sequence continues at coordinate 7,819,714 of OY987319.1, read as the reverse complement.
TTGGTTGGTTCGAACGAGAGTACTGCCTGGTAAAGAGGTCTAGCATTCGAGTTCTAGTGGGTCCTGTTTGGGGGATAAGGGTAGATTAGTAATTGCTGATCAAGAAATAAAATTGCATGTAAACAGACAAAAAAGAAGAATAGTCCCATTATTGTGATGAATAATCTAACTGCAGCCTCAAAGGAGAAGACTTCATTATCTTCTGGCCAATAAAGGTGGTTATTTTTTATCAAAGGACTATTGTTTTCTGTTTTTTGCAGTGTCGGAAGAAACATAGCTATATATGCCCTGTTTTTGAATCGACGGGATCATGCCCTCAAGGGTCCAAATGCAAGCTTCACCACCCTAAAAACCGAGGCAAAGGTAAGAAAAGGAAACAACCGGACCGACAGAATAATACCCAGGGTCGTTACTTTGGTTCTACTCGCACTAATTACGAACCTGGAAACATGGTGCCTGAAAGACACATTGCACAAACCAACGATGACATTTCATTTGAAGGCAATTTCGGGGATTACATTAACCTAGGTCTTGTAAGTGATGATGAAGCTGGAGAAAGTAACGATATCACAAGTGGGCATGGTACATTTTGCAACAGTAGCTCCAGTGATTTGCAGTTGAACGATCTCGACAGCCTGATAAAACCCATCCGCATAATGACATGAAATCCAAAGATGACTAATTATCTTTCTGGAGACGATTCACGCCAGAAGCCTCAAGGATGTTCAGTATCAGGTTGAGTTGAGTGTTTGTAGTGTTATTTCTTCTTTTTTTTTTTTTTTTGCTTTGTTTTGTTTTTATTACTTCAGTTAGGTTATCTTATTTAGGAAATTTGTATCCTATCCTATCATGTACATTATTTTCTATAAATATTTTTTGTAAATGGCAATGTCAGAATTTGAATTACCAGAAGATTGGAACTCTTGGTGTGCTACTATTATTTCAATATCCTCTAGCTTTTGTACTTGCAAAAGTGACAAGTATTTAACTTAGTATATGATTAGATAATTAAAATCACAAACTTCAGCCTAAAATTTTTTCTTCCAAAAAAGAATCATGTATAATTTTGGTGGATTGTTTACCACACTTGACTTGCAAACAAAAAAAAACCCATTATCTTATCCATGAAAATGAAGGGATCAAAACAAATTGGTAACAGATGAGCTCTCAGTCACTACTCAAAACTCTCAATTCAAAAGCCAAACCCATTCCCGTAGCATAGAAATGGCAGATTCAATGCTACACATGACAGCACCTTCAACCTGCATGATTTCCTCCAAATTCTGCATCTCTGGCTGGAACATCAAGACACAAGTATCACCCAAAAAGAGAAGTTCCCTTCGGCTTCGGGTATCGGCTGATCAGCAGCCTGCAGCAGCTGATGCAGAGGTCAAAGAAGGCGAGGAGGGCGGAGGAGGAACCAAAGAGGCTAAGGTCAGTAAACCGATGACGGTGCCAAGGCCGGTGGAGCCACAGACTAATGTGAAGAGCAAGAACATGACCAGAGAGTACGGAGGGCAGTGGCTCAGCAGCGTCACGCGCCATGTCAGGATCTTCGCAGCCTACATCGACCCGAAAACTTACAAGTTTGATCAGACACAGATGGACAAGCTCACCCTCATCCTTGATCCTACCAACGAGTTCTTGTGGACCGACGAGACCTGCACCAAGATCTACTCTTATTTCCAAGAACTCGTCGATCATTACGAGGTAAGTCTTTAAATCAAACTCATCGCAAAAAAAGGTGGCCTGTCATTTAACACTTTTGTAAAAGGGTGTTATGTTGTTTGCAATTACAGGGCGCTCCGCTGACGGAGTACACTCTCCGTCTGATCGGTTCGGACATTGAGCATTACATAAGGAAGTTGCTGTACGACGGAGAAATAAAGTACAACATGAATGCGAAAACCTTGAACTTCAGCATGGGAAAGCCAAGAATCATGTTCAACGATAAAGATGGGCCACCTCAACAACCTATAGATGTGTGACTGAGATCAATTGGCTTTGTATTCTAATTGTGCCAAAATATTATTCTTAAATCTTGTACAGAACCTTCCTAGTTTAAATATTCTACAATGATGGCATTTCCAAACACTGTCTCTTCAATTCCCCAAAAATTTCTGTTTTTTTGGCTTAACACCGATTATTTGACGTATTGCAACAATAAGAATATTGATCTATGTTGACTGTATCCTATATATTTGTATTAGAATCACATTCAGATGCGAACCAATAGTAATGTCTGAACCGAATGAACAGTCAAATATTTGAGCACACAAGTAGAATGTTTACCGTTGGTAGAATGTTGAAATTACGCTTTTGCCCAAACATTCTACGGTTTGGACGTTACTATGGTACTAGAGCGTGACCCTATTGTATTATCATTACACTGTGAATGAATGAGATTCATTATTTACATATTTAGTGAATTATGGGCATATCCAGGTCTAGATGCCACATTTTTCGAGGATCCTTATTTGCATTCGGCATCTAAGTAGGGATGATAAGAGGCGGAATTTTGGTGTGTTTTATTTTTTTGCGAAAACTTCATATTACTACATTTAGAATATGTCGTTTTGCACTTAATTACGTTTAAATATTTTTTTCTTCTTTAGGGATATCTTTTTTCGACATTGATTAAAAAGATTGTATTTAAAGAAAGAGAAATCGATTCCCAATATGGGAAACGAAAACTCAAAGCAACAGTACGGAGAAGAAATATAAATATAATACTAAAAAAGTAAAGGGTACTGAAAAAGAGAATATAAGAAGCGGTTTGGATGGCGGATGCTTTGAGGTCTACATGTATCCGTTGAAACGTTTGAATCATATACTCGTCATTTATAATAGAATTGAAACCCAAGCTTTTACTTTATTCCCAAGATTTCATGGCACAAGTGACGAGGTCGGAGTGATTCGAACGACGTGAATTTACTGTGTGAGAAGGAGGATCCGGGGATCATGAAAAAGGCTCAGAACGAGAGGAGGGCTTGGAGTGAATCACTCGATATGAGGATAAACGATGTCAGTGCTAGTGATGTAGAAAAAAAAGGAAGGAATGAATGAGAGAGGTTATACAGAACAATATTTGAAAATGTAAAGTTATTTAAAAGTATTTTAGTTTTTTCAACCTCAAAATTTAACACAAATTAATGAAATTACCAACGATGACAATCTTGCAATTCTACAGTATCTCCAAAGAAGAAGAAAATATATTTAATTGACATCAAAATGGGACTCCATCTCCAACTTTTTATAAATTTATCCGATCCTTGACGGATACTAAATTCTCAGCTTCATACCCCGCCTTGAAATGACATCAAATTTTTTTTAAATGATATATATTAAAAAATAAATGTTATTACATATATATAAATTATATTTAAAGGTCAATTGTAAATGTGGTCAAGGCGAATATTAATTTTGGAAAAAGAGAAAAGACAATTAGTTGTAAAAAATTTTCATTGCAAAAAGTAATTGTAATGTATAAAATTATCTTAAAATGACGAGAATACCTCGATTTTTTTATTTCTACATATTTGTTTCTAACTCGAGTTCACTGATTTTATTTTTCTACAACATGTCGACGTTTGGCAAACTCGATTTGGGAAAATTATTTTAAATTTACTCAATTTTAATTTTCCTGACACTTTCATTTTAATCATTTTGCCATAAGAATGGGAAGTCGACTCTTTTTTGTAATGAAAAAGTTCAATTCCTTTTACAAGAAAAGATAATACACGATCATATTTTACAAACTTTATGAGATCGAAAACATAATATTTTGTCATCATCCTTATATCTTAGTCGGACAATAACGCACAAGACACACTTTTAAATAATTACCGTTCACACCAGTTAAATACTCCGATTTTATAACTCACATGAATATTCTTTCAAGAATATTAACTCATATCGGTTAATTTTTAATTTTTTACACCATCACTTAAGTTTAAAGAAAACAGTCACATAAAAGTGTAACATCCTTAATTACTTTCAATTTTTTTCACCATAAATTAGGTTTGAAAGAAAATGCTCATGTGACACTCTTAATTTTTTTTAATAAATTTATTGGAATATATATTTGAAATTATTTATATATAATAATTAAAATAAAATATATTTTAGTTAAATAAAGTAGATCTATTGGGAAAAAGAAAGAAGAAGAAGAAGAACAAGACTTGGAGAAGGAACAGCTTAGCATTTGGATCGGAAGCAGAGAGAGAGAGAGAGAGTGAAGCCTTGTCTTTGCTCTAGATTTGTGTTCTAGGGTTCCAATTTGTGCCTCTTCACTCTGGTAAGTTCTTCTACGATTCGCTCTATATTCTGATTCTCTCTTCTTCTACCTTATCGCCAAGAAAATGTGTGAAATTGCCAAGCAATCCACGCTCAGTGGAGTTGGGCATAGGGTATTCGAATTCTGTCGGTCCCCGAGAAAGAAATGCATCAAGAGCACACACACTACACGAAGCGTCGATTTCTGAGCCATCCTTTTTTATTTTCTTGGTTACCAAACTGGTCGTAGGGTAATTTGAGTAAATGGTTTTGCATAATTTGTATGTTTCTGTGCTGTGGTTTAGCTGATTTGTGAGAATTCGTGGGAAATTTTGATTTTTGGAAGGTGGGTGTTACCGTGAATAAAACCCTAGGTTTTTGCGGGGAACTTCTGCATTTTAGGGTTATGGACGTCAATGGAGGTATGGTTAATTGTAATGGAAGGAAAAATGGCGAGGTGGGTCAGTGCTCTAGAAATGGGCAAGCCAACAATGGACTTGGAATTTGCAGTGGAACTGGAATTGATGCTGGGGAAGGCAGCTCAGGAGGCAGTGAAGGTATTCAAACATACAAGAGGCGGAAGCAGGCAAAAACGAGGTCGGATGACAGAGCACGGGAAGATGGAAGACCTTTCCAGGAAGTAGCGAGTCATTTAGCAGACCAGGTACTTCATATCTCTCCCACTCTCTGATCTCCGCTGCCAATATAATCAATTGTCTCATGCTGTTTTCTGCTGCTCTAGTGAGTTAGCAAAATGGATTTGTTCTTTCTCATTGCTGTTCAACTTTTAGACATTGTTACCATCTTGAACAAAGCTTAGATAGTGACATGAATCGTGAATGCCTATGAAGTACTTTAAACTACTTGTAATTAGATGTAGAACCTAGCAGGCACCTTTATCCTTGTAGTAAGTTAAGCTATGCTGTTTTACCATAATCAGTGCATTGAGTTAATGAAAATGATTTTGGTGATTCAACATGAGAAATATGGGTTTTAAATTTAAGGGTTATGCTAAATCTGCCTCTACTGTGACTTTTAGAGTGAAATGTGGTTCCTGAAAATGGATTCCTCTATGAAGAAGTGAGACTGCAAGTGCATTCTTACCGAGACATTAGCCGGTGATAGCTATGTTTATATTTAAATAAGAGAAGATATAGAAAAGAAGTTTTTACGTACACTTGAATTTTGAAGATACTTTAAAAGTTGACCTCTGTAACTTGATTTATTATTCTTATGACAGGGAAAAATAAGGTGCTCTTACGTGTGTACTTTTGTCGTCAATCTCCTCTTTCATATTGTTCAGATTTTGTTTCTCTCCCGAGGGTGATTTTTTTTTTCTATTAACGTAATCAATTTCATTAGAGTTAGAAACGATAAATTAAATTTACTACTGTCAAATATATTGCTTCAATGTGAAAAGTAATGCGACTATGTAAACACCCCAAACTATAGTATCCTAAATTTCACACTTGACTCTTATCACAGAATTTGATTAGTTATACTAAATTATTTACTAAAGTATAAGCTTTATATTCCTTTTCACTACCCTCGGAACCTACTAAACAAAGAAAGAGGTGACTTGTGCACTAGTTAGCGCTAAATTTCTCCATATCTTATGTTTATCTGAGTGAAGATGAGGAAACAATGGCTAGATGTTTTGGACTTGTGCAGTTTAGGGAGGTTAAGGACCCTGTTCAGAAGGTTGAGTGTTTTCAATGAGGGAAAACTAGAAGGATCCAGGAGAGACTTAGTTAACTTTGATAAGATATAAAGAAAATACTTCATATTGCTAGACTTAAAAAAGAAGATGCCACCAAAAAGGATGGGACAGAGAGATTGAGAAAGAGAATACCAGTGAAGTGTTCGAGAGAGTTTTGTTAAAGATTCATGCAGCCCGAACCTAGTTTTAGGTAAAGGCTTGGTGCTTGTTTCTTACGCTGTAAAGAGTTGAGGCTCTTTTATTTTATTATATATATGGAGTTCTTCCAGAGTTAATATGAATTATGTGTCGGTATATCTATGTTTCTAGTGGAAGTCTTGAAGTACTGTGTTTTAAACATATTTACACAAGAAAGTCTCCTTCAAAACCTTACTCATTTAGTTTTCCTTTTGCTAATGCTGTAAGGCTTTGTTTTTACTTGAGAAAAATTATTGTTTTGAGCCTTGATTCTGAAAAATAATACATACAAATGATGCTAGTAGCCCTGATGATGTGTTATTGTTGAAGTTCTAATTTGAAACAAACAGATGATCATTTGTTCATTCATTGGTAGTGACATTGTGATTTACCAATGCCCCTTTTTATGGGATAATGTTTGCCTTCCTGCCTCATATGTCTTCTGTTTCACACATTGTTAGAGATATAGACTTAGTTGATCTTCATATGAGCTGTGAGTCTGTTACAATGTAATATATGTATTTTTTCTCCTTCGTGCCAATTTGTTTTGTCTTATTAATATGCTCCCGTGTCACAAACAAAGTCTATATGTGTTGACTCTTTCTTGTTGAACCTCTAGTTTACATTCCCAGGTGATTCTTCCAACTATCATCATTTATAGTGGCACTGATATGTCTTTTTGATGTTTTCTGTGCAGAATGTAAACGAACCGTCTGGCACTTTTATAAACGATAATTCTCATGAGCATTCCAACTTTCCTAAGACGGACTGTCATAATATCATGAATGGTTCAGAGTCCCAGAGACGTTTGAGAAATGTTCTATTGAATTCCATCTATCAGTCACTTGGTGCAAATAAAGGTGGTATAGAAGGTTGTATACAGGATGCACTTGCGTTTCAGCAAGAAGTTAATGACAGACCTGTTCAGGTTTGGCCTGGAACCATCACTCCATATGTTAGAAGTCAGTTTATGAGTTTCTGTTCTGTTCTTTCCACATGAGTACTATGTTGGTTCTTTTATTTTCAGAATTTTATCCATACTGACGAATCCATTGAAATATGCTCTTTACAGACATGTCAGATGTCTAATGGATCTGCAACTATGGCTAAAGGGCATATGGATGTAATGTCTAATGGATCTACATGTGAACAAAATCAGCATTCTGTCACGGAATTGTGCCGGCGTGCTTTCTATGACATCATAATCTCAGAAAAGTTCACTTTGCTCTGTCAACTACTATTTGAAAATTTCAAAGGATGTGAAGTTCACAGTCTTTTTGACTTTAATCTCATAAACTCAAGGATCAGAGAAGGAGCTTATGAAGACTCACCTGTGAAATTTTCTTCTGATGTGAAACAGGTAATTTTTAAATTCTACTATATTTTAGCTAGAGGAATAGTGGATGCATGTTTTTATCTTGTGAATCCTATTCAGCAGCTGCTCTATAGTAATTTAAAAATTGAATAACGTGGTGAAGGAATAGTGTGATGTGGATTTGTTGAACAACCTAATGTCATAGAGTAGAGAATGTAGTGCCTATCATATTTGTGGGGCCAAGATCCAAGGGTTAAATGACAAATTATATTTATTCCACGCATTTCCTGGCCTTCTTGTCACTTATTTATGTCGTTCCTTTTTATGTTTGTTGGTTCATCATTTAGTGGTGGTGAAAATTTGACCCATCTTGAAAAGATATGATAGGAATCCTATTCCTATTAGACAAATCTTGTTTGAAACATTTTAGTTGTATTAGTTTGACATTATGATTAGTTTTGGTTAGAGTTCTTTTTAGTACATGTATTAGTCTGTTAGTTGGGATTAGGGTTCAAGTAGGCTATAAATACCTACGGGTTCCATGAATAAAGCGTTGAGAAAATTATTAGTAAATTGTTCCTTGTGAGATCTTGTGTTCTCTCTAACGAATGCTAAATTGAGATTAGAGCTCTCTCGTTAATCAAACTCCCTATCTATCACAATCCGAGCCATAACTCGATCCACAAACCCAGGACCATGACAATTGGTATCAGAGCCTGGGATATGGGGGACGGACTAGCAGATCAGTTCATTGTGTTTGTACAAATGTACCATGCCGACAAGGCCGCGGAGGAAGCGAGTGATCAAGAGTTGATGGTAAAGATGCAACAACTAACTCAATTGTTGTGTCACATTAATTCTAATATAAAAAACGGCGTTTGTGGAAATTTTGTACTTAGGCGCAAAATTGATATTTCTAATTTTTCTGGTTCAAGAATTACCAAGGGCGAGCTCAGCATGGAGACTACTTGCAAAGCAGACATGTCCAAAGCTGCTGATCAAAAAAGACATGTCCAAAGCTGATCGTTCATATCAAGCTGGCGTTGATACTACAATTATCGAGGTTAGCCTACCTCCTAAGAGATGTCTAATGTCGGTATTCATTTCAAACAACCATACATTTATTGGAAAGGACATATCTACGAGTACTTGTAAGGACGGGAAAATTAAAATTGCAACATCGGATCTGAGGCAGCAAGCAGTGGAGAATCAGTTTTGGGAACTCGCGACCCAAATGCAGCAGATGATGGAAGCCATGAATTTGAGCAAGACTGAATACTTCAGCGACGTACCATTCAGATCTCAGTTTTGAGGGAACCAGTTGGGGGAGTTGGCAATATTCATCTGTGGGCTTGAAGACGTCCTTGCTGTGGACGTCTATTATCCGGGAATTTGGCGCTTGCGATCGAGCGCCATTTGAATGGGGAGAGTAACGACATGAATCCTATTCCTATCAGACAAACCTCGTTTGAAACCTTTTAGTATTTGTATTAGCTTGAGATTATGATTAGTTTTTGCTAGAGTTCTTTTTAGTATTTGTATTAGTTTGAGATGATGATTAATTTTGGCTAGAGTCCTTTTTAGTATTTGTATTAGTTTGTTAGTTGGGATTAGGGTTCAAGTAGGCTATGAATACCTACGGGTTCCATGGATAAAGCATTGAGAAAATTATTAGTAAATTGTTCCCATTCAGATCTTGTGTTCTCGCTAACGAATGCTAAATTGAGATTAGAGCTCTCTTGTTAATCAAGCTCCCTATCTATCACAATCCGAGCCATAACTCGATCCACAAACCCTGGACTGTAACAAGATGTAATAGAAAGAAAAAAACATCACTCCCCGGCAAAGTTGATGATGATGATGGGGTTGATGTGTGTTGAGCCTTCATATTAGTTGTTCGTGCTAGATGGGGTTATGCATACACTGTTTTAGCAACTTGTCAAGCCCTTATTACAGAATGTTTATATTTGAAAGAGGACCATGAGGCAGCCTAAATGATATCAAGACATATGATCAATCAGGCATAGTAACCATTGCTCTAGGTTATTGTGCTGTTTGGATTGGATACTCTAAATTCTGAACATGTTAAGATGTATTACATATGCTCCCCATATTTAGGCCCTTTTTGATTGGCTAAAAAGAATCAGAGATTAGATAAGTGATGTAAAGAATAAAACAAATTAATTTTATAGTAAATGTGAGAGTCAAATGACTTTGTAGGTTATATATATATATATATATATATATATATATGCATGATAAGTGACTTGAGATCGTGAATAAGCAAATAGAAAACAACAATATGGGAAGCAAAAAAGATTAATGTAGGGGTATGCGTATCTCCCAAGAATCACGAAAGCCTGATTTTAGACATACTTTCCGTTGCCTTATTTGCCTGCTTTACTCAGGTTTAACTATAATGTGAACACTACGTGGTCATTGATCAGTTGAAGATGCATAACATTGTGTAAGCCGCTTAGAATCCATTTTTTTTGCCTAGATCTTCTTATCTGTTGCTTTTCTCTCATCTCATTGACCCACCTGAAGCAACAAAATCATCTGTCACCCTTCGAGGTCTATCCTCTTTTCATCCTTCATTTCATCAAAGTTATTACTCACTTTTTGCTTCATGAATTCCTAATAACATTTTCAGATATGGAAAAAGCTTCACGATATTGGTTCTGAATTGACATCTCTTGCAAAGGATCTGTCTGACGTGTCAAGAATATCCTGCCATGCACAGGTAAATATTAATGAAAGTGATTCCATCAATATAATCATGTTGCTTTGTGTATCTATCTATCTGTTTTTCCAAACCGAATGTATTCTTTTGAATACTTGGGTAAATATTTTAAATAATATGCTGATTTTGTTGGATACTTTTATGTCACCAGTTTCACACGGGAGAATTGTATCCTGAGGCTAAATCAGAGCAAACAGAGGTTTGTGGTGCAGCTGGACCTGGAGTATGCGCTTGCAGGTGTTGTGGACAGAAGGGAGATGGAAGGGACTGTTTGGTATGTGATTCGTGCGAGGAATTGTATCACGTCTCTTGCATTCAGCCTGCTGTTAAAGAGATACCCCCGAGTTGGTACTGTGCCAGGTGCATAACTAGTGGAATGGGATCAGCCCATGATAACTGTGCTGTATGCGATAGGCTGAGTGTTCCCAGAATCATAATCGGCGACATCACCACAGATGAAGAGACATTTGAAGAGAATTCAAATTGTGTCATGGAAGAAAGCGGAAGCAAAAACGAGCCCCTCTGCAAGGTTTGTGGGAACGAGGTAGAAGAAAGCAATAATTTCTGTAGATGTGGTCACCCTTATTGCCCCAACGAATATTACCATGTGAGGTGCCTGACGCCCAAGCAGTTAAAGACATACGGTTCCCGTTGGTACTGCCCGTCCTGCCTGTGCAGAACTTGCCTAACTGATCAAGACGACGATAAGATTATTCTATGTGATGGATGCGATCACGCATACCACATGTACTGCACGGACCCGCGACTCGCTAGGATTCCAGAAGGGAAATGGTTCTGCAGAAAATGCGATGAAGGGATCAAGAAAATACGCAGGGCAAAAAGGGCGTATGAGAAATACGAGAGGGAACAGAAAAAGATAACCGAAGAGGGTAATATGATATTCGAGAGTTTTGGGAAGAAACAAGATGACAGAGGGGAGGAAGAAGCGGAGAAAGGGCAAGGAGGGATGGACATGCTTTTATCTGCAGCGAAGAAGCTGAACTACGAAGAGAACATTGCTCTGCTGTGAACATGTAGAGATGAAAATTAAATGACACATTGAAGGGACAGCAAAATGATTCTGGGTTTGAACTTGTTGGACTAATGGTTTGGTAGGTTGTAGATTTTGCTGACTATACACATAGCAGGAAGAGGAAGAGGAGGAGGAAGAGGAAGAGGAAGAAATGATTCCAGACACAAAATATGTACTGTAAAATGGTATCTGCTAAAAGTACAGGAGGGATTGGACTGGAATTGAGGCAATTAATTCTTTTTGCAAACAATGTCTGCTCATGAATAACAATGTAATGCTGTATTGTATTTCTCAGCCACTAACTCAAAGGCTATTCTTTTGTGCAAGACTGTATTTTAGTTTGTTTTGAATTGCAGTTCCATTCCATGGGTCAACAGTGGTATGTTGCAGATCATTATTTACTGGGAAACTTGCAAAAAGTTGCCATGAAACTTTTTTAATTTTGCAAAAAATGGTTGAGAACTTGTCATATTTTAATAAAATTTGGACATCAATTGTTAAATGACAAAAATGTTCTTAAAATTAACTTTAAGAATAATGACAGTTTACTACACATCAGAAATGACATTTTTTCACTCTAATTAATTTTATCTCATTTTTAGTATTATGACTATTTTTATTAACAACTTACCAATAACATGTTTAAAATATCTAAAATACCCCTAATTTTGATTTCAATTTGGTCTGAAATTGATTCGGTCAGACCATAAAAATTCAATTCCATAGTGAATTTGAATTCACTACCGGTCCGCAATAAATTGGACTGAGTTGAAATTAAAACCAAGGATAGTTTAAACATTTTAGGGAGTAAATTGTCAATAAAAATAGTTAGGTAGTAAAAAATAAATAAAATTAGTTATAGTATGAAAATGTCATTTTGGAATAATTGGGTATAGTAAATTGTCAGTATCCCTTTGTAATTAATTGGGATAATGACACTTTGTTACACATGACTATAGTGAAATGATACTTTCATACTATAACTAATTTTCTCTCTTTTTTAGTACCATGAAATATTTTTTGTGGCAACCTACGGTAAAATGACTAAAATTCCATTCAATAACTTTAAAATTTTAAAAAATGTCATGATCAGTGAACCAGTTCAAATTAAATCCCAGAATTGAACTGATTTAAATTAAACACATAATTGAATTGGTTTAAATTAGAAATCGTTTAAAATATTATCTAATGACTTTTAAATTTTAAAAAAGTGCTAGCTTGAGTTTTCCATTTTTTTCCAACCATCAATTCATATCCGACTCACAGAGTCTCTTCGTCGTCAACCCTCTTATCTCGACAACCTCTTTGTCGTCCAGTGGTTCCTAGGTGAAGGTGTGTTGAGACGGTTGCAGGAGAAGGGGGCGCTAATTTGGGTGTTGGTGTTAATACTGCCCTGGCTGGGAAAATCGGGGATCGAGAGGATGGATTAGGAGCCCAAGGCCAGACCGCAATCGTTCCTACACTTAGCTTCTGATTGGGGAAGATGAAACCAAAAAAAAATATTTAACCCAACTATGTAATTGTAATGAAATAAAAATAACAAAGTTAAAATATTTATGCAATGACTATCAAACCCTTAAATTTAATTTTAGATGGGGGTATAATTGTAATTGCATATTAAAAATAAACTAAGTTAAACTAAATTGAATCAGTTGAATTTTTATTCCTTTAACTCATAAGTAGTTTAAGTATTTAAATATTTTAGAGGCAAGTTTAAGTATAAAAGTGTTATTTAACTATAGTTAATTAAACTTGAAAGTATATTTGATTATTTCATGATAGTACAAAAGACACAAATTTAACCAACATAATTTAATATGGTTGCTCTAAGCCTTTAAAAACATATCAGCATAGATACCAAAGCTGTACATCTCTGGTGACCGGTCACTGTAGAATTATAAACTTTGCCTTAAATAATATGTGTGTTTTGGATAGATAATTTTCTTTTAATTCCCCAACATTTTGTTTAAGGTACAAAATGAGGAATGTGTTGACAGTATGTATGGGGTGTGGGTCCCACTTGTCCCTACGTTGTCGTTATTGTGGCAGTATCTTTGCACCAACAACGATTGGAATCAAACTCAAACCTCTAATCATATTTATTCATTTAATTTCTTTATTTAATCTTTACTATTTAATATTTTTATTCTATTTTCGCCAATAAAATACTACTACTTGTCCATTCCAGATCTACTAGCAAAATTGTCTGCCATTTATGCCTAAATATTCTCACTCTACCACCATTTTCTTCCATTGTAAATGGATCCAATTTCAATTCATTTAAAATGGCGATGCAAAATGTCCACTTTCAAATTGAAAGAAAGAAAAAAATTACTAATATAAACTCTTGTGTTACTAATTCATTCCAAATTTCATACGCTTATAATTAATTAATTAATTAGTGTATATATTCAATTTTAATTTAGTAGTTAAGAAAGTGCATATTTAAAATATAGACATTCAATTTTTGGTATCGTCTAGAGCATGTGTAGATTCATGTTTCAAAAACAACAAAACTATTTTTTAATACATACGTTTGTTTAAAAAAATATAATTTTAAACAATAAAACACAAGAAATAAAAGAAGATGATTTGTTATGAATGCACAACATAAGTTTTCAACATATAGGCTTATATCTATCAAAGAGTGTTCTGAAAAATATTTTGAAAAACATTAAACCCTAGTTGGGCATGCATTTTGACGATTAAATGAAAATTAATTTGATTAAATTATTAATAAAATAATTATAAAAAATTAATTAGACAAGTTTGAATATTTTTGTAACACTTATCCCAAATATCATTATGAGTTGGAGTTGCCTTTAATATTACTCTATTTTTTTAATTAGACATGTTACTTGAGTCCTCACAAATATTACAAAATTTTAATTTTATGGTATTGGGCAGTGCACACACATATTAATCATTGATGAGTAAATAATGTACTTACTAATTTTTGACACATCAATTTGTTTACTTACAATGAATTATGATGCTACAATTTATCAATCCATTTTGATATTATAAAATCTCACCTTAATCAAGGTACATAAATATCATGAACCCATCCTAAATATAAATTTCATCAAAATTTGTTGAAATTCATATATACATGAGAATAATTAGTCAGAACCACGAGAGCCACGCGTGTTGAGCTGATAGTCGCGGAATTTTTTTTTATCAATCACTCGTTACACTACTCCCCAATAAGATAACACTAATATATGAGTTATAGAGTGAAACTCGACCTTTTTATCACGTTACAATCTTATATTGGCTCTCATTATTCTCATGTCTCGTGATTTTCTCCCTAACAATGTTGAATACAATGGTCCAAAATCCTAACATTTTGGTCCAAATAGAAGACTAGGTATTGAAATAAAGATTTACGCAATTCAATTCAAACATGTAACAAATTTATCAGCCATAATAGTAAATATTAGTACGAATATAATATTGTGTATAAACTATGGAACTAATGAAGTGTGGAAACTATATTATATATGACCGACGTCGCCTAGGCCAATCCTCAAGACAAAACTAAACACCATCCCCAAAAAATAAAAATGCAAGCCAACATTAAGCCGTGCCATCTCAATATCATCCCCACTTTATTCCGGTCGCCGGTAAAGCTCACGCCGGCGATCCGCCAAGCCCGATGTTCCGGCCCGGCTCGGGCCATCTCCCTCAACGCTCCCGAGAACCACGCTCTGACCCATATCAGTACTCTTCACGACGGCGACGACTCGGTGGCTGCCTTCTGGGACTACCAGTTCCTCTTCGTCTCCCAGCGGAGGGAGACGGCGAAACCCGTCTCGCTGAGTGTGGTCGACGGGGCGATCCCCGACGACTTCCCGTCCGGCACATACTACCTGGCCGGCCCGGGGATCTTCGCCGACGACCACGGATCCACCGTGCACCCCCTCGACGGCCATGGCTACCTCAGGGCCTTCACCGTCGACGGGGTCCACAAACACGTCAACTTCATGGCCAGGTAATTAATATTTTCCTTTCACCAGAGGATCAGCTCAATTAAAAACTCAAATTTGTTGTAAAATGATTTATAATGTTTTATTTTATTTTTTTGTTTTATAATTTTAAAAAAATAATAAAAACATGATCTATACTATCATATGTACTTTCACAAGTCTTATACTATTTTATTAGCTAATGCCGGTAATTTATTTATGGTAAAATTGTAGAATTTGATTTTATTTATTGTAAAATGTGGGTAAATTACGAAGTTACCCTTGACATTAAAAATTGCTTTTAAATAAAACTGAATATTCAAAAAAAAATTTGAAAATATCTTTTAATTAAAATTTGTATAATAAAAATAAAAAATATCTCTCAATATTAAGTGTGATAGTTTATGACTTGTTTTTGTTATTTTTTTATGATTAAAAGTGAATTATTTTTTTTGCTAGAACCGTGTTATTCAATTTTGACTAAAACCTTGTTTAGAGGTTTAATCGATGTTGTTACTGGTTTGGTATAATTTTGGTTTGTTTCAAGAACAAACGTGAATTAATTTTTGAATAAATAGGTACGTAAAGACAGAGGCTCAAAAGGAGGAGCACGATCCGGAGACGGACACGTGGCGGTTCACATACAGAGGTCCGTTTTCGGTGTTGAGAAGGGGACATAAGTTCGGGAACACTAAGGTTATGAAAAATGTGGCGAACACGAGCGTGTTGAGTTGGGGTGGTCGGCTACTCTGTTTCTGGGAAGGCGGCGAGCCCTATGAGATCCAATCTGGTACGTTGGATACGACTGACATCTTCCACCTCATGGACGCCCAAGATGCGATGCCGCCTAATCACACGCCCTCTGTCAATCTGTGGGACGTCGCAGCCAAGCTCTTGAAGCCAATTTTATACGGTACGTACGTTTATATATCTGTCCATTTCAACAAGAAACTATTTTTCCCTCAATTTAAATCGGATGCAATCCAAATCTATCAAATATTTTCATAATATTAACTATTTTATATTAAAATAATATTTTTATTGTACTAAAAATATTTTTAATATTAATTTTATATATGATAATTAACATTTTATCGTATATGTATATTATTTTGATACATGGTATACCGAAACTAGCTGCAAAAGTATAATAATATATAGTCTTTGTAATTTTATATGTAGAGTGGTGATGGTATTTTTGAGATTATGAAAATATTTCATGATTTTCTTCTACTTTAATAAAATTATACCAACGGTATAAAATAATAAAATGGACGAAATTATTTTTACAAAAAATATAACAAACGGAGAGTTTCTGCATAACTCATGAAATAACATATCAAGAATTTCTGTTGTAATTTTGATAGTTATGATACTTAGACAATCTACCTAATAATATCTCAAGTATGAGAAAATAGCTTGTTTTTTTAAACCTATACTACCCCAACTCAAAGTCCACCCAACATACCCATCCTAAGTTATACATTAAAGCCTAAATCATACATTAATTATTAATTCACCCTTAATTTCTACCCCAACTTATAAATTCTCCTCATGTAATGCAGCAAGACTCGAACTCTAATCGAGGCTAAAGAAGTAGTACATGAATCACTACGCCATGACTACTCACAAAAAGCCCACAATACACGTCTGAACCCATGATGTATAACATTCTCTAGCTAGTAAATAAAACAAAACATAATAATGAGCGTATACTTGAATATTTGACCAAGAGGAGAATGAAAATAAATTAATGAAGTGAAATCGATCGGTGACAAATCAGTTTCTTACCAATACCGTCAAAACAATTGAACGGTCATAAAGAGTGAGAAATCTATTTTAGACAAAGTTATAATATATTTATACCTTTTGATAATCAATCAAATCATAATTCTTTTTAGTAAATTATAAATCCAAAAGCCTTGACAATATAAATGGTGAATCAGTGATGTGACGTTTTAACTTCTCTGGCTTATAAATTAAACTGAATGGTATATATATTATATATGCAGGAGTGTTCAATATGCCACCAAAGCGGCTATTGTCTCATTACAAGCTTGATCCTCACAGAAATAGACTTCTCATGATGTCATGCAAGGCCGAGGATATGCTTCTCCCTCGTAGCCATTTTACTTTTTACGGTGAGCTACACTATACATCAATTCAACTATTCAGCATATTAATTAGAAGGATAAATATCTCAACTATACGTCTTTTCATTTAATTACATCAAATTAAGATTTGGGCCAGTAAATTATATTTTAAGTTTCATAAATTCTCATATATTATGTTATCGGACGGAAAATGTGAAATTCTTCTTAAAAAAGTAAAAAATCCTCTTCGACTAAAAGTTTAATTTTCGAACCTAAAATCTAATTTTATATTTAAAATTAATTTTTCGATTTTATATTTTAAAATTATATTCTTAAGTTTCAAAATTAGATTTTTAATCAAGAATATTGTTTTCTCCTCACTTTCAAAATTAACATATAGTTGGGTGTAAGTAAGTGAAATAATTATCTGTACTTTTCTATAATTATAATATTCCTCTTATTTATCTTTTTGGTTCATATATCGCAGAATTTGACTCAAAATTTAAGTTGCTACAAAAGCGAGAGTTCAACATACCCGATCATTTCATGATTCACGACTGGGCCTTCACCGATAATCACTACGTATTGTTTGGGAATCGCATCAAGCTCGATATTCTTGGTAATTAATGTATTTTCTATTAGAATTCATATAGCTACCAATTAATTAATTAATAGAAACTTGTAAATTTAATTAGTATATGTAAAATGCAGGTTCAGTGGGAGCGGTGTGTGGAGTGTCTCCGATGATATCGGCGTTGACCGTGAACCCTAGTAAGTCAACGACACCAATATACTTGCTTCCTCGTTTTGGGGAAAGTGATGAGGACGTGGCGAGAAGAGATTGGAGGGTTCCTGTGGAAGCTCCTACGCAGCTGTGGATGCTCCACGTGGGCAATGCCTTTGAGGCGAGCGATGGGCATGGAAATCTACACATCCAAGTCCATGCCAGTGCTTGCTCTTACCAATGGTTCAATTTCCAGAAACTATTTGGTACACATCATTTTTATTCTATTTTTTGCCCTAAATAGTTTCATATACATATTTTTTTTTGCAAGGGGGTTACGTACGTGCACTTCGTTGGTGATAAAAAAATGTGTTATGAATATTGTTTTTTGTGTAGAATGCATTTATTTTTAAAGCCGACAAAATTTAAAGCTCATTTTGTGTCATTAACCAACTGCACAACATATTCTCATAAAAGTGTCTCATGAGATTAGGGTTGTTCACTATTTAATTTTGAGTTAGTTTGGTTTTGAACTGAACCGATCAATTCAGTTTAAAGAAAATAGAAACTGAAATCGAATCGACAGAATTCAGTTCGGTTCCATTTTGAACATGTCGGTTTTCAGTTTGGTTCGGTTAATTTGTTATGGACAAAATTTCATGAAGTTTTCATACTTTAGACCGTTTTGACATTGTTTGACTTACTGATTATCCGTATTATTTATTTTGAACTGATCTTCATGAAATTCTCACATTTTAGGCCAATTTTTACTTATTAATTGACTTATTTTTTGTTAGCCCGATATTTTTAGGTCCAGTTTATAAGAATCGGTTACTTAAAATAAGTCACGTGTCCAAATCAATTGATTTTCGGTTTGATTCGATCATCTATCAATTCTCATTTTATAAATCGAATTTGAATCGGTAAATTATGGTCAGATTCAATTTTGAACATAATCAAATATATTCTATTCAATTTGGTTATTTATCAGTCTGGTTCGATTTGGCCCGATTCGATTATTTTTTAACATTCCTATAGTACATGTTGAAGGGACACATTTATAACATTTCCTTTTTTATGGTGCTAATAATTTCATTGACTTGACTTGACAGGCTATGATTGGCAAAGTGGTAAATTGGACCCTTCGGTGATGAACATAGAAAACGAATCACTACCTCACCTCGTTGAGGTGTCCATAGACATGGACGGTGAAGGCAAGGTCCAAAAGTGTTCCGTGGAACCCATAAACAAATGGAGCAAGGCTTGTGATTTTCCCATCATAAACCCAAGCTTCTCCGGCAACAAAAACAAGTACATATACGCCTCCACTACCTCGGGATCGCGACGCGCGTTGCCAGGTTTTCCATTCGATACGGTGTTGAAGCTCGACTTGTCGAACAATTCTGTCCATACTTGGGCCGCCGCGACTCGAACGTTCCTCGGAGAGCCTATCTTTGTTCCCAAAGGGGATCAAGAAGACGATGGCTACATTCTTATTGTTGAGGTAAACTAATAAGTCTGTTATGTGTTGTAATTAGCTACAAACCACTTTTAAACCATACCATTGAGCATTCAGGTGAAACTTTTATTTTGAACTTTTTACTCAGAATCTTCGTTGCACCTCTCTGCTAATAGTATGGAATCCGAGATTCTTATTACACATCTTCCTTTTCAACCGGTTTATCATCTCGTTACAATGCTGAAAAAATGAAAAATGATTCAAAAAAATACATACGTGTTTCAATAAATTAAAATAAATTGTTTTAGTTGAAATCATCCGATCTATTGATTAATTTACTCTTTATAAATTTAATTGAATTATTTGTGTAATAAAATAGGGGTAAAATAAGGGTATAATCGATAGTTTACATGTATAATGTGCATTTTATTTTATTTTATTTGTTTATATATAAAGGTGATGAGTTATTTGTTACTTGTTTTTGCAGTACGCAGTGTCGATACAGAAGTGTTATCTTGTGATTTTGGACTCTAGAAGGATTGGAGAGGAAGATGCTTTTGTGGCAAGGCTTGAGGTCCCCAAAGAGTTTAATTTTCCACTTGGCTTTCATGGGTTCTGGGCTGCTGATTAGTTAAATGGATCGAATTGTACTCGATAAGCAATTGTACAATTGTTCAATGATCCAATTGAACAATTATGAGTGTTAGTTACACAATTATGAGTGTTAGTTACACGCCATGATACCGTATAATTGAACTTTGAATATGAATATACTTATTTCAAGAACTGGCACTACACTATTTCATCGTAGCAAAGCCGTCACTATGTTAGTAAGGGCGACAGACCTTCACGGTACGCCGTCACTATTTACATAGGATGGCGAACCATCTCCATCTTCTTCACTATGTTAGCTAGTAACGGTGCATTGACCAAAGTCTGCCGTCACTATCACTAGTAAGTTGACATGCTGACCAAAAAGTATACAATACATGTTAACGATTTGAAATAAAACTGTTGATGTGATCATTAGTTAAGGATAACATGTTGTAACGTACGTTAACCTTAATTGTTAGTGACAGCGCGCCTCACCAAGTCCACCGTCACTAATACATATCATAATACACGTCTCCTTCATTTCTTCCTCCTCATTCACAAATTTTCCCTCGTTCTTTTCTTCCTCACCCTTCACAAATTTTCCCTCGTTCTTTTCTTCCTCTGACCGATTGGGATAGCGAGGCATGCCAAAGTTTTTCGTAGTGAGGTCGTCACTCTTTGACCTTTATCTTTTTTGCGAATACTTGCATGCACGTTTTGATGTTTCTGGCTTATATTTTGAATCTCTTATCTTTGTTCTCATGAATTTACGTTTTACATTATTTCCAATCAAGAAACAATAAGAAGCTGATTTATTTTACTCACATAAGAACTAAATCAAACAGGGACTCTTGTAGTCTCTTCAAAACATTCTAGTACTGTGATGATGATTAAGTGATTGTTCTTTAACAAAAAGACAACCTACATTCAAGTCCAAACATGTAGATAAAGAAAACTATTCATTGCCGTCCTAACTAGTAGTATTTGTAACCTGTCCTCTCATTCACTAGCTAGCATGTAGTGTACTATCAATTAAAAAAAAAGAATAATCAATACATCAGACAACATACTTACGGACAATCTCGCACAGAAGAGAAGATGAAGTCAGAGAATTCAAAGCTGAACCAGTCTCGCTATTATACAAAACAACACTTCCGATAATTGGTTAACAAAGTGTTATTGTCGTATACTCCAACCTCTACCCATTAATATAAATAGAGAAAATTAGAGAAATGTGCCATAATCTATGGCAATTTTGCAATAAAATGCCCTGTTATTTTAGTTTTATTTTTACAAAAGGTGCAATTTTTTTGTAAGAATAACAGAATGACCTTGAAAGTAATAATGCATTTTTCACAACATAATTATAAAGAATAACTTTTACCTAAAATATTAAATCACAAAATTCGATTATATAAATTTATTAGTGTAAAGATATTGATTGCAGGGTTGATCGAGTAAGCTTGTTTAATTCGTTTTGCCGTATAATTTTGGGGTTTCTTCATCTGTTCGAGATGGAGGTTGTGACGTTGTATAATGCTAACCGGTTCGAGTCGATTTGTCTATCGAGGAACCATGTTTAAAGTGTTCTGCAACGGGATTACAAGGTTTCTCCATACAATTGAGATGGAGGCCATGACTCTGTATGATGCTAAATGAGTCGAGTTGTCTTGTCTCCGATCTGTAATCTTATTGGTTCATCGTTTTATTACTACTATGTTTGCTACTGAATCGTGCTTGGATGCGATGTCAGTCAAGTTTGTTGTTAGGTTTACGATTTCGAGAGTTCAGGTGGGAGTATTGTATGTCCCATCGAATCTTGTCGTTATTCTACTCGACATGTAGCTAATCTTCTTTATATAATAAAATTAGATGTTTTCAAAAGTAAATAAAATAAAATGAAAAAAAATAAAAATATTTAATTAAAAAGAATAATTTTAAATTTTAGTGGCAATGTCTTCATTTCATATAAAAATACAAATTTTGCAAGTAAAAATGTAAACAACATATACATTTTTCATTAACAAATAACATGACACTTTCTCGCATTGCAAGCGCAATTTTGTCATATAAATAAGCACGCCCAAAAGCTCAGTATTACACAAGAATTAATCATGGTCAATAACATCATTGATCATCGCCTGGTTATTCTGGTAACAACATTAATATTGTTGGTTTCTTCAACATTGATGATATCGGCAGTGGGCGATGAATGCTCGGAGCGGTGCGGGAACGTGACGGTGCCGTACCCGTTCGGGGTGTCGGCGGGGTGCTTCAGGGACAGGAACTTCAGGATCAGGTGCGACGAGGAGGCCGGGAGGGCGTACCTGCTGACGAGCAGCATCGAAGTTACGAAAATAACCCTGGAGGGGCAGGTGCACGTGCTCCAGCAGGTGGCGAGGGACTGCTACGGCCAGGACAGCGTGCGTACCACCGACGACTCGCTCTCGTCCCTCCGCGTCACGCAGTTCATCATCTCCGACACGCAGAACAGGTTCACGGCCGTCGGCTGCGACACCTACGCGCTCGTCCGGGGCTTCCGCCGCAAGGAGAGGTACGTCACCGGCTGCATGTCCGTCTGCGACAACTTCGACACCGCCTTCGAGGGCAACTGCTCCGGCATAGGCAAGATTTTATCATTTATTCATACATGACCTAACCTTTCCCTTTCCCTTTGTCTGTACATATATTTTCTTAATCACTTCACTGGGTGTTAAAAAAGAATTGAACTGAAAAGAATCGATTTGATTCGATTTAAAATCAAACCGAAAATTGATTGATTTGAACACATGACTCATTTTAAGTTGTCGATCCTTATTAATTGGGCATAAAAAGATTGGGCCAACAAAAAATATGTCGAAATCAACATGAAATGTGAGAATTTCATGAAACCAGTTATAAACAACTTCAATCGAAAGCGAATAAGCCAAATAACAATCCAAACAATGAAAATTTTGTGAGATTTAGTTTATACGAAACTTAATCAAAACAAAAACCAGCATGTTCAAAACTGAATTTTATCTTCTTAAAACCGAACTCATTGGTTTGGTTCAAAATCAAATCATGATCAAGTACCCTAAATCAAGTATATTAAAGTATATATATTGTTAAATGTTAGAATAAATAGTAAAAAGTAACAAAGAATTTTTCCAATCGTCGAGTTAGTCTGCCTCCCCCTTATCATTGTCATGTTATCAAGTCGCGGTTAGCAATATGCGGTCAAAGAAGAAGAAAACTAACGAGCTGAAGTTTTAAAATATATATTTTACTTTCAAAAGTATTTTCGTCATTTTAAATAAAATTACACATTTTTCATATAATAATAAATTCACAAATACATTTTACCGTAAAGAAAGTTTACATCCATTTTTAAAAAATGAATTGTTTACGCTTCTGTTACAATTTTCCGTAAAATTGAAGTGGATTAAACATACACATGAATATAGATTTACAAATCTTATTTACCACCAAACACTAAATTTACATGCTTGATCTTTTCATAATCAATGATTGGAAAAATTCTTTTTTAATTGTTTGGCACTGACACATTCTAGTGAGTTCAAACCATTCTATATACACATGACTTAATTTTAGCAATTTCACTATTTTGACAGTGTACGTTGATTAATCACTGTGTACATAGGTTGTTGCCAGACGGCAATTCCCAGCGGTCTGAAGAACATAACCGTGACGCTGAGCAGCTACGACAATTACAGGAACACCAAGAACTCGGACTTTCCAAACTGCAGCTACGCGTTTGTGGTGGAAGAGAACGCGTTCCTCTTCTCGAACAAGAGCTTTCGCGACCTGTATCGCACCGAGAAGCTTCCCATGGTTCTTGATTGGACCGTGGGAGGCAAGTCGTGCGAACATGCCATGGCCATGGAGCCAGACAAGTTTGCTTGCATGAACAACACTCGGTGCGTCACCTACAAGAACCACACCAGAGGTTCTGGTTACCTCTGCAAGTGCTTGCCTGGTTTTTACGGCAACCCTTATCTCCCCGGCGGCTGCCAAGGTACGCATACACGATTATTCACCTAAACGCTCAAACTGATAAGAGAGTACTATATTTGTGTGATAGTGCGATTTGCATAATTTATATGTGAAACTCTAACTAAGGATTAGGATAGTTTAATCCCATAATTATTTTTTTGTTTTCTTTTTTATTCTTATGTATACTGTATCTGTTTTTTTTATCAGCCGAAAAAATATATTATAAAATAGATTTAAGAGATCCCAAAGGACAATACATCGCAAACCAGGAGGTGGAGAAGAAAGAAAAATGTACTGAAAAAGAGGAAATAGAAGTTTATAACTAAATGACCTGTTTCGGATGTTTATGTGTCTATCAGAGTTAAATGTAGATTCGTTCTCCAACTTAAATAACAAATTTAAATCTTTATTTATAAGGTTGACCTTATATGTGGGCCGAGATTTTAATCTGGTGTCAGAGTTTGTGGTCTTCTACCTACACCATCACATGTAAAAAACTCATTTTATTGTCTCGTCAGTACCAATCGAAAAGATGTTAATTCAATTACCAGCTTAGATGACAAGTCAATCTCCACGACTTGAACCTAGTCCTCAAAATTTAAGTTGAACTTAAACAAGTCTCGATTCTCTACCTGTATAAAGTTAATTTTTTGAGTGGTTTAAGATTCTAATAAAATATCAAGGTTTGGTTGTCTTTTTGACGTATTTTCACAAGTGAAAGACACCTCTCGTTGTCTCATTAATACCATGTCGAAAAGATGTGCATTCATTTATCAGTTTATTGGATAATAAGTCTAGTCCCCACTACTTGTACCCAAGTCAAGTCTTGAAGTGATTGACCATATATATTAGTGTATAATGGCAATATTGCAGACATTGATGAGTGTGAAGAAGAAGCAGCAAGGTGCAGCCATCAATGCAACAACACATTTGGAGGATTTGAATGTTTGTGCCCAAAAGGTTACCATGGAGATGGCAGAATCAAACCTTATGGAGAAGGATGCATCTTGGACCAACCTATACGCAGATTACAAATCGTTGAGCTCTCCCTTGGTATGTATGTAACTCATATTTGTAGGAGTGTCCAAAAACCGAAAATGACCAAACAAAAAAGAACCTAATTCGTTTGGTTCAAAATCAAACTCATTTTAAATCATAAATTCTTATTAACAGAGCCTAAAAATACTTGCACAGCAAAATAAAGTCAAATAATAAGTCAAAATCAGTTTGAACTGTGAAAATTTCATGAAAATCGATTAAAATTAAATCCAACCGAAAATTAATAAGTCGAATTATAAATCAAAACGGTCATAAAACTTAATTCATAACAAACCAAACCGAAACTCACATGTTCAAAATACTAAATTTTAACAAATCATAACACCAAGATAGAATAAATCATACATTAACCAATAATGTTGTCGAAAAATAATGTAACACACGTATAAATTACACATCTAAATGAATTCAATTAATAAAGTTGAGCTTTTAATCGGAAACTATGTTTTCAACTATTGTTTGATTATAGGTATAGGCATAAGTGGCATATTAATACTCGTAGCAAGCTCTTGGACCTACTTCGGCCTCGAGAAAAGAAGGAGCCACCAAATGAGAGAAAAATTCTTCCACCAAAACGGCGGCGCTTTGCTAAAGCAAGAGCTCTCCCGAGCACAAATCTCCGCCGACACCGCCAAGATCTTCACCGCCGACGAGCTCGAGAAGGCCACCAACGGCTACGACGAGAGCCTCATCATCGGCCGCGGCGGCTACGGCACCGTCTACAAAGGGTTCCTATCCGACGACAGGACCGTGGCGATCAAGAAGTCAAAGGTGGTCGACCTCGGACAGACGGAGCAGTTCATTAACGAGGTGGTGGTCATGTCGCAGATTAATCATAGGAACGTGGTGAGGCTGTTGGGGTGTTGCCTTGAGACGCAAGTTCCGTTGCTGGTGTACGAGTTTGTGTCCAACGGTACACTTTTTGAGTACATTCATGGACAGAGCAAGTCTACGGCGATTTCTTGGGAGACGCGGTTGAGGGTAGCTTCGGAAACCGCCGGAGCTCTGTCTTATTTGCATTCGGGGGCTTCGACGCCGATCATCCACAGAGACGTCAAGTCGAATAATATATTGTTGAACGAGCATTACACCGCCAAAGTGTCTGATTTCGGAGCATCAAGGTTCGTCATCTTTGTGCGTAAAGGAGTCGAGTTTCTAACGGTCATCTGTTCGAGTTCTTATAACCCAATTCTAGTCAAATTCATGCTTAAGCTTATTTTTCATTTAATAAATGAGTCAAACTCGAGTCTAATCTTTATAAGCTCATGAATCGACTCATTTAATGGTTAACAAAATTTATTTTTTATTTAATATAAATTTCTAATAAATATATTAATTGAAACAAGTTAAATTCAAGTTTGATTTTTTCTTTCGAGTTGTGAGCTCGAGATTAACTTGTAATGTTTTTTCGTAGGGTTGTTTATATTTTGAGTCGATTTTAACTTATCAATGAACTTCTTTTTTGTTGACTCAATTTTTATAGGCCCAATTAATAAGAATCAATGACTATAATGAGCCACGTGTCTAAATCGGTCTATTTTTCGGTTTAGTTCGCTTTGTTATCAGTTCTCATTTTATAAACCGAAACTGAATCCTTTGGTTTAGGTTTGGTTCGATTTAAACCAAATCAAATCTATTTGTTTTAGTTCAATTATTTTTCTAGTCAGTTCTGTTATTTTTGAACACCAATACTTCTTCGAATTTGAGCCGAAAACTTGCGTTTCAACCCGACAAAACTAGACTCGATTTGACTCGTTGTCCTCTGTTCAGGAACTCATCCTCTCTTTTCTAATCTTCTTTTCATATGAAAAGGTTGGTGCCGATAGACCAGATGGAGCTGTCGACGATGGTGCAAGGCACGCTCGGGTACTTGGATCCAGAGTACCTCCAAACGAGCCAGCTGACAGAGAAGAGCGACGTGTACAGCTTTGGCGTCGTGCTGGTGGAGCTGCTAACGGGGAAAGAGGTACTCTCCTTCGACAGGCCGGAGGAGAAGCGGAGCCTCGCAATGTACTTCCTCTCCTCGTTGAAAGAGGACAGATTGCTCGATATCGTGGAGAGGGAGATAGTGAAGGAGGAGGGGGTGATGGAGGTGGCGCAGACGGCGGCCAGGTGCCTGAGAGTGAGGGGAGAGGAGAGGCCGAGCATGAAGGAGGTGGCTATGGAGCTGGAGGGCTTGAGGATGGTTGAGCCTCATCCATGGGTTCATGTTGAGGTGAGCTTGGAAGAGACTCAGCTATTGCTTGATAAAGACAATAGTGATGTGGGATTGTATAGTAATAGCATGGATCATGTACTCTTGGGATTGGATGGTGGGAGGTGATTTTTGTTGATTTCTCTCTCATTCTTTGAGAATGTAACAATTCTTTGTTTTGGTTATTTTGTTTTGTGATCTATGTTGATGAGTAGTAGTAGTTCCTCACTCTTCTCCACTTTGATACACATGTAGTTAATATTCCAATGACAAATCTCGACAGTATTGTGTAGCTAACTTTAGCTTTATTTCCATAAATTTCTATACTCCTCGTGGGCATGTAGAGGTGAAAGAGGCGGATTCAATCATCAAAAAAAAAGTATTTCAATTTTATCGATTATCGAGAAGTGCAAGAATTGTAACCAAACTGTCAAGAGGAGGGAGAAAGGAGAAAATGGTTAGTTTTTTTCATTCCCAGAGACAGAGACGAAGAAGTGCAGATGACCGTCATTTTTTTTTGAAAATGTCAAATATAATCGGGTGTGTACACTACTTTACAACTTCGGGACACTACTCTAATATACAAGACTGTCACCTATTGTGAAATACTTAGGAAATGATATCCATGTGCTGAGTTTTCCTCTATTTTCATAAGTTGTGTAGAGATCATGATGTTGAATCAAGACTCGTCCTTTTATGTGCAATTTTAAACAAATTATTTCTGATCGACTGTGAAGTAGAAAATCTAACTCAATTCTAAATTAAGCTGACCAAAAATTACCATCTGAACATGAGACTCAATTTACACATGTTTTGAAACAGATGACTCGCTAAAATTCAAACACTGAATCTCGTCTGAGATATTGTTCGTCTTGACCAAACAAGTAGACCCAATGAGATTTGAACTAGACCTTCCCATCAGCAGCAGCATGTGAAGGCATTGGTCTATGAGTGTTGATGGTTGTGGAAGATGAAGAAGAACAAGTGGATAGAGAATTGGTGCCTCTAGAGGGAGATGAAGTATGAGTTGGGAAGTTCTTGGGCATCATCTGCTCCCAATTGGGCACTCTAGTTGCTTCTGATGATGACAAATGGATATTCAACACAACAGCACCCAAGAACAAGACCAACAAGCACTTGATGTTGCTGTTGTTGTTGTGCCTGCAAGAACCTGACATGTTGCTGGTGGTGTTTTTGGTTTGTTTGACCAGAGAGAGAAGTGACAAGTGTGATATATAAGGAGAAATATACATATATGTTTGTGTGTTAGTGGCAGACAATGGAACATTTCATTATAAATACCAGAAACAGTGACAGTATGTGCTCACCAGCTCTTGCTGCAGCTACAATCTCAGCTCTGTGAATCATCCATTACAATTCAATATTGTGGGACCATGGACTCTGTATAATCCATGAATGACCCATCAATATTTATTATTATTGGGACCTCATATTGGTTGAATGTGTCCAACTTTTTTATTTATTTTGGAGGTTCAGATTTCAATATCGTTAATGTTAATGTGATCTAGACTTTTGATTACACTATCATTTCAATAAATAACCATTATTGCATACATGCCTAATTTTCTTTATGAATTTATAGAATGTCCATGCCATAAGAAAATGAGTGATTCATGAGTAACTTGTTCTTCTTCACTCTAATGCATTGAACATCTAATGTTACAATTACAAATTCAATTAATGAGTTTATTGTATACGAAGATAACATAACATTAAATAAGGAATGATTAATTTTCAAAAAAATAAATAAATATGGAATGTATCTAATAAGTAGGAAATTATAGCAGATAAGGGAAATTTTTGCACACCCAGCGTACAGTTTTTCTCATACTCAGTCACAATTCGAGGTACTTAAGTAAGCAAAAAAAAGGGGAACATAGGTGCGCAAATATAGATTAATATTTTGGAAATAAAATTAGAAATGTAAAGTTTTAGGTGTATTAAACTATCATTTCCCCCACGTAAATAATCAAAATCGACCCACACTTGAGCAAATAAGACATTCATTTTTTATGAAGTGGGCTTAGACTTGACAACAGAGCACAAAATCCATTGAAAAATATACTCACTATAGATTAAAATTTGATGACATTGGCATGAAAGTTTTCATGTTCTTTGAGAACAATATTACAGACCTACCCATAAATAATGGGTGTAAAATGCACAGTTGATGGATGGCCTGTTTTTACATAAACTAAGAGGGCATGAATTGGTACTGGTGCATCAACCCACAATCATACAATCAACTGTGAGCTTCAAACTGATAACTACAGGTTTTAAAGTCTTCTACCATACTCTTAACCAACAAAAAATAACAGATCACGTAATTGAATATGTCTACCTGAATGCGCCGTGCTTACTCAATCGCATACGCAATCGTTTCCTTCTCAGTAGGCCGCCAAAATGTTTTCTCAATGTAGAGCAGTCCGTCGTTTTCCTTGTAGAAAACCATTCTGACCTCCCAATGCAGCGACTTAGCCATGTTCTCGACCTGGCTTATGGTTTCTGCGTCATCGCGTATGATCAGCTTGCCCTGCGGCCTCAGTATCCTGTCAACTTCTGCAATCACTCCCACCAAGTTGCACCTGAGGAAAAAATAATAATCTTACTAAACAAGCACGGCTATGGAATGTCTGTTTATTTTAAGTATAATACGAAAAATTGGATATTTAAAATGATGAATGACCTTTGTTTAAGGCTAGAGAGAAGATGATCCGCGTGGAGAAGATCGTAGGTTCTTGGGTAGGTATTGAACGATTCACACCAGTCGTGGTACATGCCAAATAAACCGCGCTCGTATATTATTGGCAATGTGTCGGGAGAGTCAATTGGGACTACATTCATAACCCAGACCTTCATATCCTTTAGTGCTGCAGCAAATCTGGAAATATAATCAAAATAGGATAAATCAATTGGGCGAACTTCTTGAATTGTAAATGGAAAATCAATATCAGACAAAACATAAATGTTTCTCCCTTAATAATATGTTCCAAAATAAGTATCTAATCCTTTTACAAGTTTATTAGGAATAAATTGCCACATAAGTGTTTTTAGCAAGTGGGAACACTACCTCTACTAACAATCCTTAACTTTTGCCAAAAATCAATCTGGCACTTATTATTTTAGAGCGGAAGAAGGAAAAGAAAACAGAAAGAAAACACCTGGTTCATGCTCCATCCACATTGTGGGAATAATTTTCCTTATTCATTTATATATCAAATGAAAGAGCAGAGTGAAAATGATCTTAGAGCAGAAAATAAATATAAAATGAGTCATCCAACTGAGAATGAACTTAGAGTTTCTTACCCTCCATATACAGCTTTCATGTCCATGACATTCCTCACAGAAGACCAATCGATTCCCATCCCGTTCAAATATGATTTGGAGACAACATTTTTCCAGTGCTTATAATCAGAAGTGAATTCCTCTGCAGCAGGTTTGCCGTGAACTCCAACCTCAGTATTCAGCCAATATGGTGGGCGTTCCAACCTTTGTGGCCATTGCTCGGGCCATTTGGACCCACGCTTTGTTGAATCCACGGGTACTTTATGCATGCATGCCTGCAGCGGCACATTCCTGAAACAACACATACCCAAACGCTTAAAATGAAGGAGAAATGTCAATTTGGTTCTTAAGATATCAATTTACGGCTAATTTAATCCATAAACTAATTATCTTTGGGTCAATTTAGTCCATAATGCATTGTTGTTGGGCCAATTTAATTCCTTTCCTTAACTCCTCATCAAACAATTGTTGGACAACTATAAATACTCTTGAGAATAAATCGGCTACTAATAGTTGAGACTTGAGAGATTAAATTAGTTCAAGGATAAACCCTTTGAGGAACTAAATTAGCTTATTAATGGTTTAGAGATTAAATTGCCATTTTACCTAAAATGAATAATCATATAAAAATGCATTTGTGAAGACTTTTATTGCAAATAGATTTTTGGGAAATGGATCCGTCTGCAGCTTGTGCATGTGCTCATAATTTGGTGTCATATTGTCAGCTTTTTATTTACTATAACTAGTATAGTAAATTGTTCAACCAATATAATAAATGCTACAGTTATCAAATATAAGACATGGACAGAAATATAAATCTAGTTATGTAACTATATAACATCTAGAACATAGTTAAGCAGCAAATCTCGTCAGATTTTGTTCGCTGTAATGAGTACGGAGCCTCTACTTATACGCATTACTCTTAATGTTCGATCGTCCAAAGCAAATAACAACAGCACATGACGACTAATAAGAAATGCTACAGTTACAAATATAAGATATGGACACAAATATAAATCTAGTTATGTAACTATATAACTAGAAAATAGTTAAGCAGCAAATCTCGTCAGATTTTGTTTGCTGTAATGAGGAGTACCGAGCCTCTACTTATATAAATACGTAATTATAAATTGCATTTGTATTCCAACGCTTGATAAAATAAATGTTTAGAGCGGGTTTCATTCTGATCTAGTCCGGTTAAATCCATATAACCAAACATAACAATATTATATGGATTCACTCATAACTACAGTTTTACTATGTTTAGAAGAAAAAACTATGGTAAAGACAGATACTGGAAAAACCGTGGAAAACAGAACATACCAGGCAGCGTTGGGATCATCAGATTCTTTGCAGAGTGGAGGCTCATTGCGTGATCTTTTCGAGTAGCACTCGTTTGAAGTTGGCTTTCTATATATCACTGCACCCACTCCATTTAATTTGTCCTTACTGATCACCATCTTCTCCCAACACATTGACTTGGTCAACTTAGTCATTTCTGTCACATTCCAACAAACAATTACCACAAAGAATAAGAAGGGTCCATTAGAAGCAGTCTTTAAATGAGTTTCTATTGAGAGCAACAGCAGCTGAGCATCTAAGTAATTTACCTTGCCAGATTCCAACATCTTCAGGAAGCTTTTGATACACAGGAGTGGCCGACCAAACAAAGTAACCACCAGGCCGCAATACACGATTGAGCTCCAAGAGAAGTTTACCACCTGCAAAATAGCCCAAAATGTACATATAACCAATGAAGAACCATACTTGTATATATGGACACATATCTAGGAAACTTGCAGGCATTACCTTCAATATGCCAAGGTACCCTACAGCGTGCACAATGGACTACATCAAAGACATTACTGGGGAAAGGTAGTCTCATGGTACCCATAACAGCTGATATACCAGGGATTCCACGTTCAAGTGCAAATTGCACTTGAGCTTCATGCTCATCCTTGGGAGCAAATGACATTGCTAGTACATCTCTCTCAAAAAGATACCCACCAAAGCTGGCCACTCCACAACCAACATCCAGTATTACACGAGTTCTTTTCCCCCATGCAATATCGTTAAGAGACTACAACCAAAAAATATAAATTAATGTATAAAATAGCCACATAAACTAACTCAGTGCATGCCCAATATATGATGCTCTGGGAATTTAATGCTGAAAGCAGTAAACCCTCCTAGATGAACTGAAAATGAAACACTTTGAGAAGTTTTACTTTTTTAACTTAGCATGTTTTGATTAAGATTCACAAAACATCAGCAGTTTTCTTAAGGAAACATGCATTTAGGGAAATGGACTAGAAGTACTTGAATTGTGCATATTATCAGTCTAGATGGAAGCGCAGCACAAGCATACAAACACAGGAATTTAAGTATACACTAATATGTCATTTCATTTTGTTGAGGTCTATGCCCTGAGTTCTTGCACATTAAACTACAAACATGTAGAAGTAAGGATTGTATCCGGTTTATAATCAGCATAAAATGATATACGTGCTTGCAATTCTACATCCTCCATCATCTATTATGAAATCATACATGCATACATTCATATATTTGTAACAAGCCAAATTGGTGATAATTCTAATTAGTAAGAGAAAAACTGCATTTATATATTTGTACAGGACAGCCAAAAATATGTGTTCCTAAAATCTACAGGTAATGAAAAAAACCAAAAAATGTAAATATTGGAAACAAGAACTAGACAAACAAATGGCTGAAATGATGCTAGAAATGCAAGAAGGGCTCACATTTTGGATGAAATCAATGTAATGGAGAGCACCGTGCTTAAACTGAGTTCCACCACCGGGAAAAGTAAGATATTCACCAGTAACTTTAACCCAATTTTGATGTCCTTTAACCTCTGCTAGTTTGGTGTGAGGAACATTATAGTACCATATCTGAAACATGGCCACAAATAAGTTTATGGTCAATACTCACTAAATAGTGAAACACAGTATGTTTACTCATTTGATTAAAAAATATATTGATATACCTTTTCCCTACTTTTTGGCCACCGGAGTGAGGTTTTATATCCTTCAGGCATAGGGACAAGACAAGTTGGAGCTTCAGCAGGGCAGTGCCTCTCTCGATGTTCGTAGTGATGTCTACCTGTAAGCTTTTTAATAGCTTCCCAATTATCAAGACAAGGGATATAATCTTGCCCAGCAGTAACATTACAAAGTTTCCAGTTGTAATCAGTTTGATCCTTAGATACCAAAGATTGTTGCAATTCCTTCTCGTTCTGTGACTCCGCTGCTTGAGTTGACCAAGCCCCATTTTGAGTGGTGGTTTCACTTAAAATTTCTGATTTCTCTTGATTTGGACTGTCCTTACCCGAGTCAGATTGGTTTTCCTCTGAGCTCTTCTCGGATTCTGTTTGCTCATTCCCTTTGGTTTCACCTCCTTCTGTAGCTGTCTCTACAGACTCAGAAGAATTGCTTCCATCATCAGCCTTTGTATCCAAATCTTCCCTTTTATCATCCCCTGCATTTTCATCCTTCGTCGTTGATTCCTCTTCAGATTGAGTATTTGCGTCAGAGTTCTCCACCTCTGTCTTCTCATCAGAGCTCTCAGCTACAGACTTTTTTTCAATGTTTTCCTGATTCGTGCTTTCAGACTCCTCAGGCACATTTTTATCATCCTGGTCTTCAGAATTGCTTTCATCCTGAGAACCATTGGCATTAGTATTTTCCGGGACACTTTGTTCATCCTGGACAGCAGAATCTTTTAGCTCTTGGAGATTATCAGTATAGCCAACTCCTTGGTTAGTTTCCTCGGGTAAAGCACCATTATTGTCCTGAAACTGCACAGAATCATTTTCTCGTATCTTTTCCTTCAGCTCATTATTAGTTTCCACAGATGACGGGTCTGAATTACGAACTGGAACTGGAACAACGGATGATGTCATCAAGCTCCAAACCCCAACCAAACAAACAGCAACAAAAACAACTACAGTAACAGTCCAACAGTAATTTGATGACCTCCTCCCATCAACTCGAGAATACCTTCCCATGGCCATGTTCTTAGTCACAGATGTCCCAAATTTATGTGCGCCTGGAAAAGTCAGTGAAAAAACCTTTCATTTATACTTGGTTACTACAAACAAAATACTGATCCAATATAAAATATGAAGAGATGCAAATTCAGGCAGACAAACGATGGGGTGAACCCTTTTTGTTTTGGATACAAGAGCAGCATACAAGATTGTTAGATATATAATATATATAATATATCTAACAAAGATAGTATATTAACACACACAATTGGGCCGCAGGACAAGCATAGCCCACAACTTGTACTACTTGATGAGGGCAACCCTATTTAATTCACACACGCCCTCGAAGACAGGCTTCCACAGTGACTCGGACTCATGACCTCACTCGTGGAGGAACTGGGTTTAACCACTCACAGATAAGGCCCCATTCTTGATCTGCCAAGTCAAATTAACCTAATCCGCATAGTTCTACTCTGCTTGATGTTTAATTAGGGTGCTCTAATCCACCGTTCTTGATCTGCCAAATCAAGTTAATCTAACTCGGATAGTTGTACTCTACTTGACGTTTAAATCAGGGTGCTCCTAAGGTGATTTTCAGAAGCTAAGTTTCTTTGGATCTAAAACAGAATTCTTTGTTGTTTTTACCTATTTCTTCTCGGGTTTGCTTTTCCGTTCATGTGTAAACTTAATCACTTTGTTTCTGAGTTGCAAGATTTAAGCACAACAAAAAGATGAAATGAATAAAATCTTAGGGATCTAAAGAGGCAAATTCAGACAAAATGAACATGTCAGCAAGAAAGAAGCTTTTCACAGTAGTGACTCAAACAAGAGAAATGCCCAATCAAAAACAAATCATGGATCAAACAAAATGAATACAAGTTCGTCAAATCTAAAATCAAACTAAACAACACCTGCATCAACTCAAACCCAGATGAGGAAGTGAATCATTGCAAAGAAAACAAAACAAAAACAAAGAGATA
Source organism: Geranium rotundifolium (assembly GCA_963920655.1). Lineage (NCBI taxonomy): Eukaryota > Viridiplantae > Streptophyta > Magnoliopsida > Geraniales > Geraniaceae > Geranium > Geranium rotundifolium. The sequence goes on along the minus strand of OY987319.1, from coordinate 7,784,069 downwards.
ACATAAGATCACATACAGATGCAAAACCCAAATACCCAGATCATAAAATGGACAAGATTGAGATTTGAAAAGTACCCGATGCTAGGGATGCGCAGATTCACGGATCTAGAATTGAATAGTTGATGGGTCTGTAGTCGCACAATCTGTAGGGAAGAGAGAGCTGAGAGTGTGAAGTAGTTGACTGCAAAAAACGGAGATGGGTTCTGAATATTAATAGCAATAGGTTTTAATCAACAGCTGGTGAGAGGTAAAATTAGGATTCAGATTTAACAGTCAAAGAAGTGACTGTGATGATGGAGACCCAACCTGTGATATGGGAATAGTTATTTAATTTTGTAAAAATAATAATAGGGTAATGAAAACGTCAACACGGCCTCATAAAATATAATAATCAATTAATTAAGGAAGAAGAAGAAGAAGATGTGTCGGTGTATTATGATTGATTGATCTCTTCGAATAGCAAACTTGTTACCAAATGGGACGGGATTTCCTTACCTAAGGAAAACTAGTCGGGATAAAAACTTATGCTTCAAATATAAACTGACAAATTAAGTTTGGACCACGCAATAAGATATTTAAATGGAGATTTTATTTTGATTTTTTTCACCTAGAACCTTTGTTAGTACTATTCTACAGTAAGATCCATCCACTAGATATAGTATGAAATCCGAGATCCTCATTATATTTCTCTCCTCATTACAACCGGTTCAGCATATCGTTACAATGCTGAAAAAGTTAATATCATCCAGGAAAAAATTAATATCATTCAGGAAAAAATAAAACCTCTTTTAATAAATTAAGACCAGTTGTTTCAGTTGAAATCACCTAATATATTAATTAATTTGCTTTGTGTGGATTTATTTGAATTATTTTTAATCGATAGTTTGTAAGTCTTTATTTGAAGCATGGTTTGTAGGGTTTTGCAGTAGGAGTAAACATGGTGGGTTGGGGCCGCCCCAAATTCTGGGGCCCACCCCGGATGAAGCGAGTTGAAAAAATAAAGACTTACTTTCAGGTCTAAGTGAGCAGGTTCGAGCGGGTTGGGGATTTTACCCAACCTGGACTACCATATTGGGATCTTCCCAAACCTGACACAATCTTCCAAACCTCGCTCAAATCTAAACACTCCAACGAAATCACACCAATCACTTCTTAATCCTGGCCTAGAAATTAAATTGGCCAGCAGATGGAGCAGCTTTCAAGTTCTGATCATAACTCTAGAGGTCAAATATGAGCCTGTCATCGAGACCTACAATCACCTCTAAGAATTCGGCACCGGCCTAAAGAAGAGATTAAGGCCACACAAGGATCGCTCAAGACCTTAAGCAACACGAAGATCGAGAGCAACGACTCAAATCATCTCCCGATTTAAAGTAGAGCCATCCATGATCTAATTATAATTGAATGTTCCGTTTTTAACTTTCAAAAAGTGGTGTATGAACATTCAATTAATTTATTTAACTTTTAAAACTTGGACCTTCAAATCGGGTCAATAGGAAGATTAAAAAAGTTTCCAGGCCCAATTTTATTTAAGCATATTGAATGACAGGTCAAGAGATCAGGAGGAACAGAAACACATATTAGACTATTAATCATTAACATGTAAAATATGCCACAGTGCCTAAATCTTGCCACTTGGAATGAAAATAAATCAAGTTATATATCAACATAAAGTTTTTTTAATCATTCCGCTTTCCCATTAGTATAACTTGATTAATTTCATTCCAAATGGCAAGATTTAGGCATTGTGGCACATCACATGTTAATGACTAATTAATGGTCTACTACTAATTATTTTCCTATTGAGCCGATTTGGCGGTCACGTTTATAAATTAAATAAGTGAATTGAAGTTCTTATTATTTTTTTCAATATATATTCTAATTAAAATTATTTTTCGTTATAATAGTTGTTACAATCACAACAAAAAATATTTTGGAAAATGAATAAAACTAAACGAATTTAATTATTATAATTTGAAATCATGTATCAACATTATTTCCATGTTAGATTTTATCTATTCCAAACTTTATAGACTTGTACGCAAAATATTGTGTGTGGGTGGTCCAAATAAATATACTAAAATAATGAGTTTAATAAAATTAAGATAAGTTTTTTTTTTGAAGTAAAAGTGAATTTTATTAATTAAATAGCAACTAACCCGGCATCAAGCCGGACAACTGAAGTTACAGTTGATGGGACAGACCCCTCACCATAATCACAGCTACTGTTAGTTAAAGCAAAAATAGTCAATTCGTGAGCCATTTGATTACAAGTAAAACAAAGAACACATGTTCCGATAGTGGGTAGTACGCAACATTGTTCGCTAATGGTTCCTCCAAAGTTGTGCAACTCGACCTGTTTAGCATCACGTAGAACCACGGCCTCCAACTCATACGGATGGAGAAATCCCGTGATCTTGTTGCCAAGTAATTTACACAGACATCCATGATAACTCCGGAGACCAATCGACTCGAACCAGTTAGCTTCATGCAGAGCCACGGCCTCCAACTCATACGGATGGAGAAACCCCGTGATCTTGCTGCATACCGCTGTAACCAGCTTCCTCGATCAACCCTGCGATCAATATGGGTATCGCGAAATTCAAATTCTCCCAGCACATTAGGTTTAACCCGATCAACCCATCGACACCAGGGACCCCTCTTTCCCTTACAATACCAATCACAATAGGACACACAAATGACGTATTGAATCTTAAGCAAGCCGAGTACCCCTAGTTCGGTGTGCTTGCATGAGTCTGCCCACCGACGCCAGATAATTCCATATCCCTCCAAATACCGATCTACCAACCAATCAAAACCGCTGATTCCCACGTATTGAAGCTTAAGCAAGCCGAGACCCCATAATTCGGTATGCTTGCATGAGTCTGCCCACCGACGACCGATAACCTCAGTTCCCTCCCAGTACTGGTCTACCGTCGCGACCCCAGCTCGCCCCACCTGCAATTCCGTCCTCAACCCCACAACACTCGACTCTGTTCCTGCCATCCCACTATATCTGTTTCCTTCACTGCCAGCTGTCGTCGCAGCTACCACCGCAAGACCCGGAACTGTTGTCGTACTAGAAGCCCTCACAGACGGAGCTGTGCCGCCGTGAGACATCGTCGATTTTCGACGAACAACCCAAATCGCCACGGGCGTAGGGTACAAACCGCAAAGAAAACCCTGCGCCAACTAAGGTTTTTTTGAAACCCTGCGCCGACCAAGTTAGATTGATTAAAGTAATTTTCTAATAAACTCTGATGATAAATATGAATCTATATAAAGAAACTCTAAAAATTGGTCATTCTCGATTCCTTTAACCATCACAAAAATGTCATAAAATATAAGAGGCTAAGTTGGAGAAACCAATTTTGCTCTATCAAATGTTATTGTTGTTATATACCAACCGACAAATGTCACTTCATGAATTAAGACAAGTCATATTGATGTATTGGCTATGAGTAAGAATCATTTAGTCTTAAAATCATGAATACTATGTATTTATGCCATATTAAGATTCGAGATTGGCGTAGTAAACTTACATTTTACGAGTAAGTTAATTACTTGAATGAATCATATACTTACAAACAGTTGTGTAATAAAAAATATATGTTATGTGATCACGTTACTGATATATATTTATATTTTAATTGTTATTTGGTATGTAAATAAGATGGTTTGATCTTTTTAAGAACAACTCCAACGGAGGTTGCCATTTTGTCGTATTTGTGACAAAATGACAACTTGAAACTCCAATGATAATTGCCAAATTTGTATATGCAAATTGTCATATACATTATGGTCGGTTGGTATATTTGTCAACTCACAATAGCGATGTTAACATAAATTTAACATCATTATATCAATATTTGCATCAAAATTTAGCAATTTCAGATAGAGAAGTATGACAATAAAAATTGTGATGGATAACAATTTTTGCATTTTAGCAACTCTCATTGGAGATGCTCTGAGAGAAACTCCAATGAAGGTTGCAATTTTTCCATATTTTTGGCAAAAATGGAAACTTGAAACTCCGATGGTGATTGCCAAATTTGCATTGCATATGCAATTGTCATATTTGCTACGGTGGGTTGGTATAACAAAGTTGACATAAATTTAACATTATTGTATTAATATATCCAATAAATTGTAGACCAATAATTATGAATGAAAACAAAAGTAAACCTATAGCAAATGAAATAAGGAAACGTATGGATTGTACTGAAATTTGGCTAGACGGCGATTGCAGATTGTGTGAAAGAGTCGTCCGAGTCCAGCAGGTTGTTGTTTCCTTAAGACAATATTGCTCCCTCTATGACACTTGAAGGAATCCCGAGCAATTGTCTCCCAAGATAAAACGGACTAAACCACTAACGAGTGCTTCGAATAGTGAAGTCTAGCGACCTAACGATCGATGAGTATTTATAGAGTATGGAGGAGATGGAAATTCTGATTCCGAGACGGGACCGGACGGCGGCGGTGGTGCGCGCGTGGGTTGTTTATCAACCCGAGCTGGTCTGCAGGTCTCCCCACTACACGTTAAGTGATGACCTAATGCCATACCTTAAGCTTTCATTTTCAAGAATATAAAAAGTCACATTCGTTCAAGTGTGAGCGATGTGGTACTCGATATATTTATTATATAATTTGTAGCATCTTTAAGTGCTATTATCTCATTCAATATTTGATTGATTTTTATAAGTGTATACCCTAAGTTGTAGTTCTCGAAAAGGTGAACACAACGGATATACACATGAACCGATTTGATTACTATAATCGATCGGATTGTTTGCCGGAAAATCAAATCGAAACTTTGATTCCAACATAAATGAATGAAAACATCATAAAATTGTAATTATTAATATTTGCATCAGAATTTAGCAACTGGGTTGGAGAAGTATGACAATGAGTAACAATTTTTGTATTTTAGCAACTCTTATTGTATAAAAATAGTTGTAATGTCATCAAATTCTTAGCAGAATTTTTAAAGAACACTTTAACAGTTGAACATTATATTGTTTACGGTGAGGTTGAATGTTCTATCTCGTTAAAAGAAAGAAAGTGGGTTTTATAAACAAATAAAGTTTGACTTAATTTCCAAAATAAAAATAGTTATTATATTATTTGTATTATTATTATTTGAAAATAAAAAAAATATTTAATATATTGTCGGTTGAGACCTAGGAATTTTGGGTAACATGGGCCATCCATTTCACACCAATCGCATCCCACCGTCACATTCATTTCATTTCAACGTGTCTTGTCCACTTGGGACCGAACCGACGCCACGTCATCGCATTATCTACCGACGACGTGGCAAAACCCGTAGGGCCCACCGCCCAATCACCACCACCAAACAATAATTTCCAATTTCTTTTCGAGAGAAAAAAATGTGTGGAGGCAATGAAGTGAAACAGATTTTGGAGTTTGTGTGTGAAGCACAGTCCACACAGAGACCACGAACCTCAATTCTCCACATAATTGCTAAATTCATCTTCAACAATACACTACAGAGCGAGAGAGAACCAGAACCAGAGATAGCTGCAATGGTGGTGATTTGTGAACCATGAAGAAGAGGACGGCGAGTGTTGGGTTATGCTCCTCTCATGGCGCGTCATTGTGCTTACTATGCCCTTTCTCCTTCTCCTTCTCCACCCAGAGACAAAATCGCTTCCGGGTTCAGCCCCAAACCGACCAACCTTGTTCTCGTTTCTTCAATTTCCAGTAGCTGTGCCACTGCATCACCCTGCAACTCGCTGGTCTCTGAGGTTTATATTCTATCTTTCTCAGCTGGCATTGACCCATTTTACTGTTGTTGTTGTGGTACAAGGTTTTGAATTCTATAGACAATAAGTTGTTGGATTTTCAGAATCTTGTGAGGTTTTGATTAATGGGTAGCCTCGGAATTTCAGTACAGGGGTGGATTGGGTTTTTAGTGTATGTAAATTACCATGCCACAGTGTTAGATGGTTTTGAAATCTATTGACCAGATAAATGTGTGATTTTGGGATATGGGGTCCTCTGAGTACCCATTTCTGCGTGGGGAGGTCCTTCGAGCTAATGCACTAATGCATATGGTTTTCTTGATTTTGTGGCTTTTGTTGCTGTTGGGAGATGCCCATTATGCTTAGAGAAACATTTTGATGAATGTGTTATGTAGTAAGAGCTTGGAATATTTGGAAAGTGGAGTGCTCTATAATGTGATACTAGAATTTTATTCATCCAAGGGTTAAAAGTGAACGAACTTGATTGATCATGTCATGATTTAGGTCCAAATACGTCCATATAAAGTTTTGGCGTCATGTGTATTTGTATAACCGGAAGACTCACATAGAGGGATTGCGTGACGTGAAAATTCACAAACAAGAGGCTGATACACGATAACTCTTAAAATTTAGAAACTAGGAAACAACTAATTATGCACTCACTTTCAATTTAGAATATGAAATATGTACTTTTGTTGTCAATGTATTTGTGTTTTCCTGACATGGATGAGCCATAGATGGTAAGTGAATCAAGAAATAAGTAGCCAATACTTTTATTAAAATCGTTGCAAGCCACTATGGTTTGGTTTGATCGATTTATTAGGTAAATGAAGGTCAATAGCGTTTTTGCATTGTATATGTGAAAATTTTAGTAGAAATATGTCCTACAATGTATAAATTCTTGGATCAGGGATATGTTTCCTCTATAACACTGGAAAGTATTAGATTAAGTACGGGAAACATTGGGGTTAAAGCTGTTGTCTTATAGAACACTACAGAATGCTTCTTCACTAGTTTGTGCAACTATTCTTTCACTAATTTATAATATTGTAGATACATCGTGGTATACTCAGTTGTGATTTGTGATTGCTTATGACACAGGCTGTAAGACTTTTAGGTCCTCCGGCAACATTCAAAGCATCAAAGCTGAAAGTCATTTACTCGGAAGAAGAGTTGGATAAGTACTCAGCTGTCCTCCCAAGAACGTATGCCCTTTCTCACTGTGACTTTACAGCTAACCTAACCTTAACCATTTCAAGTACCATCAGCCTTGATCAGGTATGCACTTGTAAGATTTGCTTTCATAGCATAAACCCGAAATTTCTATTTCTATGACAAAGATGACTTTCTTATCTTTCAGTTAAATGATTACTGTATTTGTGGCATGTGAATATATAGAGACGGTTAGATTTACATATAGATTTTTTATATTAGCTACATAATTTACTTAATCCTGCTGAAATTGAAAATATTTGAATTTAATCAATTCATGTACTGCAGTTGAAGGGCTGGTACAACAAGGATGATGTGGTTGCTGAGTGGAAAAAAGTAAATGGAGATATGTGTCTGCATGTTCACTGCTATGTTAGCGGTCCCAATTCCTTGACAGAAGTTGCAGCTGAATTTAGATATCACATATTCTCAAAAGAGTTGCCTCTGGTAAGCTCTTTAGAGTTAATGTGAAGGTACACCTCATATAAGAAAATTAAATGGTTCTAGGCTTGGCTTTGGACACACATTTGATTAGTGTCCTGTTTGACTTATGTACTGTATATGCAATACCAGCATACTAAATAGGATATACAACTACTAAAATTTTTGCTCTTCCTGCTCACAATTCATATGAATTTTTTACAGTAGTGTGCTTGTAATAGTGGCCAGTGTCCATGCAGTTAATGAGCCACAAGTTTGTTTTAATGGCTCTCAGATATTGGGGTATACAGCTTTTGTGTTGGAAAAAGCTATTTATAAAATTATTCTGGCATAAGGCTCCTGTCAATTGTAGATAGCTCTAGTTGACATGAAAGTCGTGAAATTTCATAAATAATGTTCCCGATTTTTAGTGGGATAATTGAGTAAATAAACAAAGAAACAATGTGTGAGGATAACGCTGAAGTCTGAAGATATCAAAACATAAACTGATTTGTTCATTTTAATATTGATTTCTTTTGTAAAACAGGTGACAATATTTCTTCTGAACTATTTCCACACATTTTACATAGTTTCACTTGTCCTCCCATGATATAATCAAATTATATTTTTCCTTGTCGTGACAATTATTTGCGCCTTGGAGGGCTCTATCTCCATCTCTCTAGAGTTACCCTAACATGCACGCTGCATCTTTTTATGCAAGCCAGGTACTAAAAGCCGTGATATACGGAGATTCAGTTCTTTTCAGAGATCATCCTGAGCTAATGGAAGCCTTGGTTCGTGTATATTTCCATTCTAGTTCATCAAAGTTCAATCGTTTGGAATACTGGGGCCCTCTTAAGGATGCTGCAGAGGTAAATTTGAACTGCAGATGAAATTTTCTTCTGTTTTCCAAGATATTGAACAATATGGAGGAATCTGCTTTACCGGGTAGTTATTGGAAAAAAAGAACAAAATATGTTTTAGCATCAAGAATAGATTAATGTAGCATTCAATCGTAGATTGCCGTATTAGATGCATGCCCTGAAAAGTGTTGCATGATGGTTTTAACATAATATTTTATTTCTTGTTTCATTTGAGCTTTCATTGACATAATGATCTGCAAAATAATCAGGGAGGAATGCAAAATCGAACTCAAGGTCTGTTACCACTACCAGTGAACAAGAATGGTGCCCTACCTCCGCCTCGTGACAAGTTGGCAGGAGCAAAAAACATTTTTCAAGCTCTCTTCGCTTTCCTTCTTTGAAGTGAAACTCAAACTGTCTGAGTCTGTACAGGAAATTACCAAGGTTTTGTGAACTAAAAGCTCGAAGACCGCAACCCTCATGCTCCTTTGGATGTACAGATTATTCACATTTTAGCAATACAGCAAGAGACTAACTTGGCAGACCAAACAAGAATGTTTCATGAGGCTATTTGATTCAATTTCCAACAACACTGCCTCTTACCAATTCTTGTGCAATTGGGACCATTTGTTCGTTTCACTGATATCAAAATTCTGCAGATTTCTGGTATTTTACACTCTCAAATTCTTATGTTTTACTTGATTCGCAGTCTGGGTGATATGGTGAGAGAAAAGCATCATGGAGGTGATTTACAGATGTTAATTTTAAAGAGGGAAAATGGTGAAAACATGTCCTATATTATCACTTTTACAAAAAACATGTCTTATACTTTTTTGGATAATGACAGTTGACTACACTCAATTATGTCATGTTTCAAATTTAATACCCTAACTTCCAGTTTTTCATTTAGGGTACCCCGAGTTTAAATAAGCGACACTTAGCCCAACGTCTGTTAAATTTAACTGAATTGGTCTGTTAAAAAGTCTAAAATGCAATCAATAGTTTTGGTCTGTTAAACCAGTCTGATTGGTTCAATTGATATGATTATGAAATGACTATTTTACCCCTAATTGAACAATTGGTTTAACTTATGGTTTGAGGGCAAATTTGACTTTTCAATCACATAAATAATAATTATAATTATTTAATAATTAAATAAATATATTATTATTAATTGATTATTATTAATCATTAATTAATTAATTATAATTAATTAATTGATTATCTGCTTCTTCTCAACCTCCCTTGCCGGAGACGTCCACAGACATGGCGGCGGAGGCTGAGCGCGACGGCGTCCTGGGAGGAGGAGGAGGAGGGCGGAGGAGGGCTGGTCGGGCTGAGCTGGAGGAGGGGAGAGAGGTGGGGGTCGGGCTAGGCTGGTCGGGGAGGAAGCGAAGGGACGGGGTCGAAGGAGCTCCGGCGACAGAGGGAAGGGGCTGGGCTGGAGGAGAGGAGGGAGGCGGAGGGTCGGAGCTCAGTCGGAAGATGGAGGAGGGGCGGTCGGAGCTGGGGGAGCTGTGTGGAGGTCACGGCGGCTCTAGGTCGAGCATATCGAGCTCGAGCTCCGGCCCTCCTCGACCTCCGCCCACCTCCTTCAGCCCAGCCTCCGCCTTCGACCCCGACCCCGACCCTCCGGCCCAATCGATCCCCAAACCCGAACCCTCATCTCCCACTCCCAAGCCCAATCGATAGGCCCGACCCGTTCGTAAGGCTGGTAAAGCGGCCGCTTTAGGCCCGCCAGATAAAAAGCCCGTTTGTATGAAAAGATTATGCCCATTTTCAATTTTAAAAAGGCCCCAAATATTGACCAAACCCATGTTCAACCTAATATTATCTTTCCTGCGACGACCACGTCTTTCCCTCTTCCTCTTCTTCCACGCCGTTCCCACTTCCAAAAGTAGATTTCCTTTAATCTTTCAATTTCCGTGCTTTCATTTAGGCCTAGAGCTTGAGTATCGCCGATGCCTCGATTTCCGTAATCCATTGAGTTTTGGATCATGGATCTATAAATTCAAAAATCTATATTTGAAATGTCAAGCTCTTAATCATCTAAAATCTGAGACTACGAATTGAATCCGATACTATAAATTACTGTTTGAGGTAAATTTTATGTAATTCTATTTTATTTTATATGATTTCATGAATAACAATGTTAGATTAATTTGATTTCATTAATTAATTTGTGATTGTTTTTACTTCAAGATGATAAATTTTCTTTTATATGAATTATATTTATGTTTGTTGTTGAATTTTTGAATGTTTGGTTCAATAAGTTGTTTAATGTTTTTTATCAGCTTAAAATATGCTAGGATATATAGCACTCTAGCATACAAAATCTGCTTAAAACAAGAAATAAGCTATATATAATTTTCTGTAAGAAAGTTTGTATTGGCTCGCAAGTTATATATAATTTTCTTGGCAAGTTTGTAACAAGAAATATGTTTAACGTTAGTTTTTGTAATTTTTTGAATGTTAGTTTTCATATAAAAGAAAATAATAAATTATCTAAGGTTGTGCTTTAATGTTATAGATTTTATAGAGAATGAGAGAAGTTATCGGCATCTAACAGCACAAACAAGATTGGAATCATTGGATAGAAATAAATGGAGGCTTTGTACCGGTTATCTAGTTGAAGTTATATCAGTACTTGCATTTGAATATGTGTTAATCTGTTATGTACTTAGATTAAAAGGGTACGACTTATTTGTCTCCTTTAAATGTATTTTGTATTAATTAAAAAAATTGTCGAAATATTATCTCCTCTTTATAAAATATAAAAGGCCCCATTTATAAGTCTTGCTTTAGGCCTCAAAAATTGTTGAGCCGACCCTGCCAATCGATCTCGCCGCTGATCCCGATCCCGCTGTCACCGCCTCTGCCGCCGCCTCCGCCGCCGTTCACGATGGAGGCGTGGAGGTTCAGGTGCCATGACCGTGAACTCCTCTACCTCCGGCGAGATCAAATCCTAACCACACAAAAGTAGGAGATTGAAGATGAAGAGATTAGTTTTTAATTTTATTGTAAAAGTCAAATATGTCCCTGTAATATGAGTTAACATTGATATTATTAATAAGGGGTAAAATAGTCATTTCATAATCATATCAATAATTATCTAAAATTTGAAAAGTCAAATTTGCCCTCAACCCTAGTTAAATTAGTTGTTCAAATAGGGATAAAATAGTCATTTCATAATCATATCAATTGAATCAATCAGGCCGGTTTAACAGACCAAAATTATTAAGGGCATTTTAGACATTTTGACATACCAATTCATTTAAATTTAAAAGACGTTGGGGTAAGTGTCGTTTATTTAAACTTGGGATACTCTAAATGAAAAACTGAAAGTTGGGGTATTAAATTTGAAACGTGACATAGTTGGGTGTAATCAACTGTTATTACCCCTACTTTTTTAATAGCAAAAATGTGGTGGGATTGTGATTTTTTGTGTGAAATATATGTAAATGATGAAATTAACAATAACATATAAGAATTATTTTTTAAATAAAAATAAAAATAATTTCTTTAAAATTTTACCCACATTTTACAAAAAAACATATTAAAAATTTAAACACATTTTTGCCATTAACAAAATATAAAACAAGTTCTTCCAAGATTGTCAATTTTAAAAATGAATCAATCCACACGGATACTCTTTTCCCTATCAAATATGTAGTTTCTAAACTCAAATAAAAGTGCTGGAATGAGAAAGATTAATCTGAATTAGAATGTGAAGTTAAATTTAACACATAAATTTATTTAGTTTATTTGTTACACATTCATTAATAAAAGCACCATCCTTCTCCAACACAGACTTAAAAAAATATTCCTATTTATCACCTCAAACAATACTTTTTATTATTTTAATAATAATAAATAATTTTACAAATTTTATTTTATTCAATTTCTAAAATTATAGTTATAATAAATTATTCTAAATATTATACATTCGTAACATAATTAAATAACTTTTTATATAATAATCTTCGACCAATAATTATTTTTGTCCAAACGAAAAATATACATTGCCTGATATTTACATATTTTACATATTTTTTTTCTGTTGATATTTTTGTTCCGATTGAAAAATACATTGCATGATGTTTATTTAAAATTAGTGATTTTTAGGTCAAAACTAAAATTTGAAAAAATTCCATAATCTTAAGTAAATAAAGGAAACAAAAAAAAAGTCCCTAATTTGACTCTCCCATAATTTTAATTTTAAATAAATTCAATTAGTTAATTAATAAAAATAATTCTAATTAGTGATTATTAAATTCAAATTACTGACTTTATTATCCTAAAAAGATATGATAGTATAATCTTAGAAACATAATATTTATCTTCTAAATAATTTATTATAAAAAGAATTTTACAGATTAAATAGATAAACCCTAATTTTCTCTCTGCCAATCTTTTTGCCTCATACCAAAAACGCTCTCTACCAATCTTTTTCATGCCAAAAATGCTCCCTAACACACTTTCTCTCTCAATCTCAGCACTAAAACACTCTCTTCTCTCACAATCTCAGCTACCAACGCCTCCGTCTGAATCATCTCCATCAAACCGCCTCCAGATCTGACCCGTCAATTTGAGGCCGGAGGAGACGACGAGGATGTGCCATGGTCTAATATGTATTTTTGCTTAAATATTAATATGGCAACTTGTTTTAAACTTAAACTTACTTATCAACTAATATGTTTGCATTAAGAACGTATTTATATTTTTACTGTTTCATATAAGCAGATGTTATTTTGTGCAACATCGTTTGTGTTTCACATTCATGTTATTATTGTACTGTTTACCTTGAAATGAATACTAACTGGCTATAAGTGTGTTGTGCAATATTGTATAGCCACTTTTGTGATTCACTCGCATCGGGCTTGAATTTGGAACTGATTAATAATGTTCACTTCCCTGCTTTTATTGCAGTTAATTTGTCGCCAATTTACAAGAAACGCATGGCATGAAAACTGGACCGGTGCTGGTAAGTATCCTATTGCTGCATTTTAAGTTGGCTTGTTTCATCGGTAAACGGTGACGGATCCAGAAATTTTCTCAAGAGAGACAAAATTTTATACTGAAAAATTAATTACTGAATGCATATAACAAAAATTAATTTGGGTATGATTATTTATTTTTAGTTGACTTGAATTTAAATTTCATGTATATACAAATACAAAGTGAGTGGTTCGCAAGCCTTACAAACTCGAGTAGTTTGAGTTTGAGCTTGATTCGTTTATCAAACGAATCACCATTGAACTTAATCGCCGCATAATTTTGCTTGAAAAATTCACAAGTTTTCAATTATTAACAAAAAATTAATCAATAAAATATAATAGACAAAACAAAAAGTTTGATGAAAAATGAAAAAAAAATCTAACTAATACAATAATTAGTAAAAATATAATTATAACTATGAATCAAAAAGTAAATAGAGAATGAAAGATACCCCATTTTAAAAGCCCACAACTATTAAAGTAAGTTTAGACACAAAAATCATTAAAAAAACACACAACTATTAAAAAGTTTGTCAATTTCAAGCAGGGCCGGCTCAAGCTTGGTTGAGGCCTAAAGCAAAATTTACATAGAAGGCCTTCTATTTCTTAAAAAAAACTGACACAATACAATGTTTTATTAATTTGTAGAAATCAAAGAAGAAACTTGCACATTTAATACAAGTAAACTAAATACATTATGTGTAATTATATTGCAACTACATATTCAATACTAACTGCATAATCAGTACAAAGTCTTCATTTGTTTGCAACAAATCTTCCTTGTACAGCTCTACATATTGGTCTTTCACTCCCTACAAAACCTGTGAAATTAATTATTTTTTTATTTAGCATCAAAGTTAAATTCAAGAGAGAGATGGAATTAAAGTTAAGTTACAAGCTACAAATCCAAGAGAAATAATCATGAAAATTGTTGAAGCTCAAACACTTTTAAGAGATATTATTATTCATATTATGCACAAATTATATATCATAACAAGTATAGAATTACATCGCCACTTTTACATAGAACTAGCAATGGGTAGGCTACTGTAAAATAGGAATAAAAAACAAAAAACTAAACCATGAACTAATTAAACTTGATTAGAACCTAGAACTAACGAACTTAATCATAATAAGAATATAATTTCAAACCTAAATATAATCATAAAATTAGGTATGACCTTACAATCTTGCAATGAAACCATGAAGAATCAATAACGATGAAATCTTACAATCACAAAAGCAGGCAATATAATACATGATATAAACATACATCATACTACTGAGATTTCCGATAGGTCTTTCTGAACAATTTAAAACAGAGACTAAAAATATTATTCAAAATACTGAAAATAGTAATATAAAATTTTAAACCTAAAACTAATTCTAAAATCACATATTTTACCTCAATCATCGTGTAGGCTTACTTCGTTGTAGTAGCAGATTTGATTCGTAGTTGCAAATTCGATTCAATACTATAGCTCTTGCCTAAATAGAGATGAAACGGATCTGGATTGTTGTGTATCTCAGATCCAGATTAAACTTAATTTATAGATCCACCAGACCCTGTTTGGAAAAAGATATCGAGGCGTCTCCGTAGGCCGATTCAACTTCAAGCTTGGAGTAGAGTAGAACGAAGATCAATAATGGGAACTGATTCGGCGCAAAAGGGCATTGGGGATGAACGAACGAACGTAAAACCAACGAATGACAGAAAACGATGGGTTAGGTGGATTCAATGTTTGCAAATTTTGGGCATTTTCTAAGTGAATGTTTGAAAATTGTGGGCCTTTTTTTACATGCAAATGGGCTCATTTTTCATGAGGCCTAAAACAATGACTCTACCAGCCTTACAGACGGGCCGGGCCTGAATCATATATGTGTGCATGTAATAATTTTAAGTGTCCTTGCAAGACCCATTTTCAGATTTCTTAAGTAGAAACGTAAGAGATCACTATGGAAGACAGGTGATGGAACGAATTAAATCAAATTAAAGCAACACATGCCTATGTTGCTTCAACCACAACTGACATCCAAGAAGAGTTAAAAGATTCAAGAAACTAACGTAAATGTATTACCAACTAATACCGAGTGTAAAGCACATTTTACATTAAAGTATTTCAAATCAGTTAACATTTACCAATCTAAAGCTCGTGCGTTTTGGTTCAAGAAATTCTGTTCCATGTTTCCTTTAGAATACTCGGTAAATTTCAAGAATGGTGATACTATTCATGCATATGTCATGATGATCATTACTACTATAAATAAACTATGTTAAAATTTGATCTAAACACAAAAAAGAAAACCAATTTGCTTTGGTGTTTTCAAAAATGAAGCTTTCATTTTTATTCGTTTTTATTTTTTTGCCTGTTGAAACCGGTAATTTTATTATGGCCGAAACTCTTGATTGGCCAAACTCGATGCCAAGGAAGGAGAAGGGACTGTTGCGAGCAACGGTGATAAAAGAGGACGTAACGGTATCAAAAAATGGGCACGGAGACTTTAGAACGATCAAGGCGGCGGTGGCGTCCGCACCAGAATTGAGCAAGAAGCGGTACGTGATAAAAATTGAGAACGGGATTTACTGTGAGTCGGTAATAGTTCCCAAAAATAAGACGAACTTAATATTTCTTGGGGAAGGGAGGACTACGACGATGATTACCGGAAATTTAAGTTTTGCCGACCACCACAGCATAAGCGATTCCCCTACTGTTAGTAAGTATCTTTTTTTTAGCAAAAATTATTTATTAATTAACCCAAAAAAGGATCAATTCAATATTATACTTCAAAGTAGAATGATCATAACTAAAGTAAATCAAATTGATACAATGATCGATCAATTGATTTCAAGCAAAGAGAAGAATTATTACTATATGCATTTAATCTAAATATTAACATCTCCTCTACCTAAATATTTTAGTAATGTCTTGATCAAATTTTTGTTGCATATGTAGATCCAGTTTATTATTTTTGCCACATATCCAAATTAAATTATCTTATTGCCTATTTGGTATGTTTATAAGTTGAAAATTCTCCTTATAGAAGAATAATTAATTTAATTAAGTTGGATATGTGGCAAAAATAATATTTGGATATGTAAATCCAGTTTATTATTTTTGCCACATATCCAACTTAATTAAATTAATTATTCTTCTATAAGGAGAATTTTCAACTTATAAACATACCAAATAGGCAATAAGATAATTTAATTTGGATATGTGGCAAAAATAATAAACTGGATTTACATATGCAACAAAAATTTAATCAAGACATTACTAAAATATTTAGGTAGAGGAGATGTTAATATTTAGATTAAATGCATATAGTAATAATTCTTCTCTTTGCTTGAAATCAATTGATCGATCATTGTATCAATTTGATTTACTTTAGTTATGATCATTCTATTTTGAAGTATAATATTGGATTGATCCCTTTTTGGGTTAATTAATAAATAATTTTTGCTGAAAAAAAAGATACTTACTAACAGTAGGGGAATCGCTTATGCTGTGATGGTCGGCAAAACTTAAATTTCCGGTAATGATCGTCGTAGTCCTCCCTTCCCCAAGAAACATTAAGTTCGTCTTATTTTTGGGAACTATTACCGACTCACAGTAAATCCCGTTCTCAATTTTTATCACGTACCGCTTCTTGCTCAATTCCGGTGCGGACGCCACCGCCGCCTCGATCGTTCTAAAGTCCCCGTGCCCATTTTTTGATACCGTTACGTCCTTTTTTATCACCGTTGCTCGCAACAGTCCCTTCTCCTTCCTTGGCATCGAGTTTGGCCAATCAAGAGTTTCGGCCATAATGAAATTACCGGTTTCAACAGGCAGAAAAATAAAAATGAAAGCTTCATTTTTGAAAACACCGAAGCAAATTGGTTTTCTTTTTTGTGTTTAGATCAAATTTTAACATAGTTTATTTATAGTAGTAATGATCATCATGCCATATGCATGAATAGTATCACCATTCTTGAAATTTACCGAGTATTCTGAAGGAAACATGGAACAAAATTTCTTGAACCAAAAAGCACGAGCTTTAGATTGGTAAATGTTAACTGATTTGAAATACTTTAATGTAAAATGTGCTTTACACTCGGTATTAGTTGCTAATACATTTACGTTAGTTTCTTGAATCTTTTAACTCTTCTTGGATGTCAATTGTGGTTGAAGCAACATAGGCATGTGTTGCTTTAATTTGATTTAATTCGTTCCATCACCTGTCTTCCATAGTGATCTCTTACGTTTCCACTTAAGAAATCTGAAAATGGGTCTTGCAAGGACACTTAAAATTATTACATGCACACATATATGATTCAGGCCCGGCCCGTCTGTAAGGCTGGTATAGTCATTGTTTTAGGCCTCATGAAAAATGAGCCCATTTGCATGTAAAAAAAGGCCCACAATTTTCAAACATTCACTTAGAAAATGTCCAAAATTTGCAAACATTGAATCCACCTAACCCATCGTTTTCTGTCATTCGTTGGTTTTACGTTCGTTCGTTCATTCCCAATGCCCTTTTGCGCCGAATCAGTTCCCATTATTGATCTTCGTTCTACTCTACTCCAAGCTTGAAGTTGAATCGGCCTACGGAGACGCCTCGATATCTTTTTCCAAACAGGGTCTGGTGGATCTATAAATTAAGTTTAATCTGGATCTGAGATACACAACAATCCAGATCCGTTTCATCTCTATTTAGGCAAGAGCTATAGTATTGAATCGAATTTGCAACTACGAATCAAATCTGCTACTACAACGAAGTAAGCCTACACGATGATTGAGGTAAAATATGTGATTTTAGAATTAATTTTAGGTTTAAAATTTTATATTACTATTTTCAGTATTTTGAATAATATTTTTAGTCTCTGTTTTAAATTGTTCAGAAAGACCTATCAGAAATCTCAGTAGTATGATGTATGTTTATATATCATGTATATATTGCCTGCTTTTGCGATTGTAAAATTTCATCGTTATTGATTCTTCATGGTTTCATTGCAAGATTGTAAGGTGATACCTAATTTTATGATTATGTTTAGGTTTGAAATTATATTCTTATTATGATTAAGTTCGTTAGTTCTAGGTTCTAATTAAGTTTAATTAGTTCATGGTTTAGTTCTCTGTTTTTTATTCCTATTTTACAGTAGCCTACCCATTGCTAGTTCTATGTAAAAGTGGCGATGTAATTCTATACTTGTTATGATATATAATTTGAGCATAATATGAATAATAATATCTCTTAAAAGTGTTTGAGCTTCAACAATTTCCATGATTATTTCTCTTGGATTTGTGGCTTGTAACTTAACTTTAATTCCATCTCACTCTCTCTTGAATTTAACTTTGATGCTAAATAAAAAAAAATTAATTTCACAGGTTTTGTAGGGAGTGAAAGACCAATATGTAGAGCCGTACAAGGAAGATTTGTTGCAAACAAATGAAGACTTTGTACTGATTATGCAGTTAGTATTGAATATGTAATTGCAATATTATTATACATAATGTATTTAGTTTACTTGTATTAAATGTGCAAGTTTCTTCTTTGATTTATACAAATTAATAAAACATTGTATTGTGTCAGTTTTTTTTTTTAAGAAATAGAAGGCCTTCTATGTAAATTTTGCTTTAGGCCTCAACCAAGCTTGAGCCGGCCCTGTTAATATAAATATATAGTAAGTAATCTACAATACATGTATTAAAATGCAATATCTTCTCTGCTTCTCCGAAAACCTGAAAATTTGAAGGAAAATACTTTTTATTTATTTATCAAAAAGTGTAAATTTTGATCTCTTCTATTATAATATATGCTCAAATATTCACACTTCCACATGTTACATTATCAACTAAAGTGAAAAACAAATTCTTATAGAGGAGGAAGAAATAGCAAATCGCACACATTGATTTGTCAAAGAACAACAAAAACAAAGCAAAATAAAAACACGTGCTTTTCAGAATTTTCTAGGAATCTCAATCTTAATATTTTGAACGAACCACATTAATCCCTCATACTCCAATGAGAATATTAGCATTTTACAAATCAAAATTATTAGAGAGTAAGTACGACAAATAAATTAGAAACAAGACAACATTATTATAATTAACACCAACAAATTTCTAGAAAATAGAATATAAACCTGAACAAATCATCTCAAACTACAAATGCCAGAAACTTATATTATGTACAGAAATAAGAAAAATATAATTCAAGAACAAGTTCAGTTGAATAAAATAATTGCTAGCCAGAGACAAGACATGATTTTAGATGAGAATGTAAATGAGAACTTGTCGAAACTGGGATGAGATTGATGAATTTATAGGCGAAGGAGATGCACAACTTCGACGATTCATGTTCGATCTTTAATTAAATAAGAGTGGGAGAAAAGAAAAAAATTATGAAAAATAACTGAAATATGATTTATTTGGATTGGATTTTGAAAACCGAACCGTCGCGCGTGAGAAGAAGATCAGCGCCGCATCATTACAGAAGCTAGAGGCGTATGTCAAATAGAGTATGCAAACAAATTTGGGCCTTTAATATTTTAAATCGGGCCTCAAAATTAAACATGTATAAAGGCCTCTTTTTTTGGGCCTAAAGCATTATCCTTTTCGGCTTTACTATAAAGCCGGCCCTGATTTCAAGGTTTGAACCTAAGATCTCATGGATAATACTACACACTTACCGCTGGGGTGTTAAGGGAGGGGAAAAGATGTTGGTTTATAGTACGTAAAATCACACATTTGTTGGTGAGCGGGCAACCTCAAGCCCGAGAAAGTACTTTAACGGGCCCGAGTATTTAATGTGAAACTGCTTATCCAAGTGATCATTTATATGTTGTATACGAAAAGATATGAACCAGCGATGAATGATCCATTGGTCGCAAGAGTGAACAAGGAGTGTTCTGCTTGTGGAGGACTTGTACAAACGTGTCACAATTTGATAGATCCTCTTAGAGATGTTAGGTCTATGCGGCGCTTGAGAGAGACTTATTTGCCTCGCTCGATATCAAACAAGTCTTTCGACGATAAAACAAGTATATAGAAAGAGATTGACTAAGAGGGCGTTTAAAGCACTCGAATCAAACAAGCGAACGAAAATTGGCTTGGTTAAGTGGTTTCAACGCCTTAGCCGTTTTCTTCAACACTGCGCACCCTAAAATTGGATTTTGAAACTCAAATCAAAGCCGAAGAGATTACGGAAATCCCGTTGAGGGCAACCAGTTGTCCCCACCAATAAAGATCCTAGCAGTAGACTGAACCCAAATCATCTTTACTCCGGCTCACTTGACCCAATGTGACGTATCTGAACCCAAATTCTGGTACTCTCCATAATAGACTGTCAAGAACCACGTCATCCCCAGCTAAGGTTACCACCTTGCTGGCTTGATGATATCACTAATTACCGACTGCATCACCACCGACCTCGAGTACAACTTCCAGGGCCGCACCAAGTACGTCTCTACGAGTGCAAGACTCCTGGTCGACCCAATTTAGCACATAGGATCACGATCTCAGTATTTTTTATTAGTTCGATGCGATCTTGGGTTGTCACCATGTTGCGATGGCCCGACTAGGGATGCACGCGTGGATGTCGCAGTCCCAAATAACGATGAGTGTGCTGCCGAAGATGAAGTCCACAGTGAGTGTCCTGGTAACCAATCATGTCGCATTTGTAGAAAGCGAATTGGTCCGACCCGCCGTGGAGAGCCACCACTTGGTTCATCCAAAATATTTATTTGAAAGTTGAAAGTGTAAAATATGGTTCATCCAAAATATTTATTCATCAACAATAATTTGAGAAATAACGTCACATACGTTGTCACAATCTATAGTGATTTTTTAAGAATTTACTACAACAAATTTTAATATTTATTTAAAAATTTGCAAACATACTCGAAAAAAGGGTACTTGGCTAAGGAAATAATTTTTGGGAACATTGTGGCCCGTTGAAGCACCAAGCGGTGACTTTCCACGTTGGGTCGGACCTTTTTTCGCTTTTTACAGAGCAACATGATCGGTTTTCATGACACTTTTTACGTTGATTGTTTTTCGTAATTCTAGATATTGTTATTTGGCGGACACTGTAGAATTCATCTTCGGCAATACGGTTGTTATTTAGAACTGCGACATCCACGCGCGCCTTCTTTTGCCAAGCCAGCGAAACATGATCACGACCTAGTGCCACACCAAACTGATAAAAAATACTAAGATGATGATCTAGAAGTCCCGAATCAGTTCGACTGGGAGTCTCCTCCACGTGGAGACGTATTTGGAGCGACCCTGAAAGTTGTACTCGAGGACGAGTGTGATGCATTTGGTTAGCAGTGACATGATCGAGCCAACGGGGTAGTAACCTTAGTCAAGGATGACGTCGTTCTCGACGGTCTATTATGTGGAGTACCAGAATCAAGATACGTCGCGTCGGGTCAAGTGGGATGGGGCGAAGGTGATTAGTACTGTCAAGGTTCAGTTGTTTACTGCTATGACCTTTATTGGTGGAGATAACTTATTGCTATCAACGAGATTTTCGTATTTTTTTAGACTTAGTTTTGAGTTCCAAAAGATTAATTATAGTTGTGTCCAGTGTTGGAGAAAACGGTCAAGGCGCCGAAACCACTAAACCGAGCTGATTTTTTCAATTTGGAACATTCTAGTCGGACGGTATGACTAGGCGGGCAAATTCGCCTAGTCGAGGACATTATTTTTTTCTCCAATAAGTTTTATATTAAAATTTATTTAAATCATAAAATATTTGACTTAATATAATAATTTTTTTAATATATTCCGTTTTTTGTCCCTCTAATATAAAATCAAAATTTAACCAAATTCTAAATTACTCTTTTTGTACAGAATTGTTTTTTCTTAATTTATAAATAAAAGAAAATGTAAAGTAATATATATATATATTTATTTTAAAGTAAAAAGAATTTTATTAATTAAATAGCAACTAATCAGGTATCAAGTCGTACCGTTGAAGCTACAGTTGGTGAGACAGACCCCTCACCATAATCCCAGCTATTATTAGTTAAAGCAAACATGACCAATTCGTGTGCAATTTAATTACAAGCAAAAAAAAATAACACATGTTGCGATAGTGGGTAGTACACAACACCGTTCGGTAATGATTCCTCCAAAGTTGTTCAGCTCGACCTGTTTAGCATCATGTAGAGCCACGACCTCCAACTCATACAGATGGAGAAATCCCGTGATCTTGCTGCAGAGTGCTTTGTACAAGCATCCATGATAACCCCGGAGACCAATCGAGTTGAACCAGTTAACTTCACCTAGAGCCACGACCTCCAACTCATACGGATGGAGAAACCCTGTAATCTTGCTGTAGACCGCCTTAAACCAGCTTACTCGATAAATCTTGCGATCAATATGGGCATCGCGAAATTCAAATTCTCCCAGCTCATTGGGTTTAACCAGATCAACCCATGACACCAGGGATCCCCGTTTCCTTCCAATACCGATCCCAATAGCACACTCAAGTGACATATTGAATCTTAAGTAAGCCGAGACCCCTTAGTTCGGTATGCTTGCATGAGTCTGTCCACCGACGCCAGATAACTCAGGTTCCCTCCCAGTACCGACCTACCAACCAACCAAACCTGCCGGTTCCCACGTATTGAATATTAAGCAAGCCGAGGCCTCCTAATTCGGTATGCTTGCATGAGTCTGCCCACCAACGCCAGATAACTCCAGTTCACTCCCAGTATCGATCTACCGTTGTAACCCAAGCTCTTACCACCTGCAATTCGATCCTCAACTCCGGCCTCAACCCCACCGCCCTCAACCCCGTTCATGCCATCCCCTTAGATATGCCTCATTCACCGCCAGCTGCCGTCGCAGCTACCACCGCAATACCCGGAACCGTCGCCGTACTAGAAATCTCACAGGTAGAACCGTGCCGTCGTGAGACATCGTCGATTTTCGACGAACAACCCAAATCGCCACGAGTAAAGGGTACAGACCACACAGTGAGCTAGTGTTTAATGTAAAGTGATATATAATTTTTATATATTATATATTTTTCATCAATAAATTTTTTAATTAATAAAGTCAGGTTATTCTTTATCTTCTGCAAAAGAAATTTAGAAAATAAAGTTCTAATCAATTATTTGTTAAAGTTTTTTAATACGATGGTATTTTCTTTATTTTGAAGACTTAACAAAATGGAAATATCCAATGATCTTACCCAGTGTTTTGTTGTTGAGAGCAACTATATTAGGTACATTGGTTGCTATACGTTATTCATTATAATCAAAATATTATAATATCTTAATATCATTTTTTGCTATTGAGAGCAACGATATGATTCACACAAGCCTAGTCTCTTTTCACAATTTTTTTAAAAAAGAAAAGAAATGACAAATAAAATATATCGACAAATTAATTAAACTTTTCCTCAGCGATGCATAATCAAATATTTGAGAAGATAAAATGTGAATTTGTGCATATCGTTCAAGATTTCATAGAGCATACCAAATAGTCAATCTATTGATAATATTGATTTATGATTCTCTCGAACTCTTACTGATTAATTTTACATTACTATATTAATTAACTTTTTGGTAGACTGACGACTTCTTATTGCGAGTAAATTTATGTCCCTATAAAATTGAGGTGTAAATTGCTGAATAGATGAAATAGACCTTTGTTTGAGATACCATTTACGTGTAACTTGTTTTTTCAATCTTATTTAAACCAATTTTATTTATGAGAGGAATTATATTGGCTACACAAGGATATCCACCTATTCCTCCTTGGTTTGGGTGTAAGGAGACCTCTTAAGGGTGTAACCCAGTAATCTAAGCATTGCGATCATCTAATCCCGCAACACCTTGATGAGGAACTCCAAAGGAGCGCTTTCTCAATTTAGAACTGGTTATACATATTTGGTTTGTGTGCCTAGGGGTTGATCCATATAATAAACCAGAAGGGGTCGAGTTGAAAGAGGTCGTTAAAGACTTTGTGTACGATTATGGGGAGTCGGTGGCTTGATTTGGGAAGTGTTGTTTTCATGAAATGTTCAAATTGATATAAGAGGTTGGACGATAGTCGAACAACAAGAACTTGTTTTTGTTACTATTTATTTTATCGGAGATTTATTTATGCAGCTTTCTTTGAAAGTGTAATTATGTGTTCTTACATTAATATCAGTCTACTTCATTTTATATATTGGTTAGGTTATAGGAGGTATAATGTATGACCATCTTCTCTCTTGTTGAGTTCTATGTAGACTGATTGTTATATTCTCCTTATTATACTTGTTGCATACAATTCTTAATAATATTACTTTGCTTGTTTAGAAAAATATTGACCACACATTGTAATCGGTTGTTATACGTTTTACACATCATAATAAATATACTATAATACATAGACATAATTTTTTGTTATTGAGAGTGACGCTGTCAATTACACAATTTAAATTATTGTCATTCAAGGTTTATAAAGAAAAACCCGGTCTTTTTTCAACATTTGAAAAATGTAATGAACTGACTTACAAACACATAAAAAAACTAATTAAACATTTCTTCAACGACATATAAACAAACTTTGAGAAGACACTCGTGAATTTGTATTTTAATCTTGTAAATTTATACATATTGTTCAAGATTTTGTGAATCATATAAGTTATAGTCGTTTAATTGATAATACTGATTTATTATTTACACTCGAATTCTTACTAACTAAAGCAATTTTTTGGTAGACTCCATAATTACGAGGAAATTCTTGAAACTTGTGGTTTATGCACTCATAAAATCGAGATGTAAGTTGCCGAGTAGATGAAATAGATCCTTATTTGTGTTACCATTTATGTGTAACTTAATTTTTAATTTTATTTGAAATGTAGTCGTGAATTTGATCACTATAAACACTACAATTTTATTGGATATATAGAAATCGACACCAAAACATAATACCATTCATCTACTAAAACAATTAGGCAACATTGCTTTAAAAATCTAAATAAAAAATTATTATTCAATTTGAAGAATAGGTATCATAATACTTATGTTTAAATTATGGGGCAATACTTATGCAATTAACACTTTTTTAAAGATATTTAAAAAATTGACACGTAGAATTGTGACTAGTGGTGTAAATGGCGGTCGCTATAGCAGCGCTATGGCGTCGAAAACCACATGAGTTGCGTCGTGACCGTTTTGAGCCGGTTTCAACTGGTTTTGTACTGATTTGAGCTGATTTTTGACCAACTAAATTAATTCTTTTCAAACCGTTGAAAATATTATAACTTGTAGTATAATATGTATTTTTATCACATATACAAACTAATTTATAGTAAAAGAAATTAAAAATAGAAAAGTAAAAATCCGTCATAGACCCGAATATTTTATGCATGTCGTCGTAGCAACGTCCGACATCTGCAACCTTGCTAACCCATGTATGGTTTGTTTAGAATGATTTTTTGGCATCATCACCAAAAGAAAACACAAATTTTTTGTGAAATGGCCACGTGTTTTTAAACATTTACAAGACTTAAAAAAAGAGAAGAGAAGAGATCGAGAATCAAAAGAAGCAGTCCACAGCAATAGATCAGATCAGCTCTCGCTAGGGTTTCTGAGGTACTATTTCTCCGAACCTCTCGTGTTCGTTGCTCTACACATTTCGATTAGGGTTTCTGAATTTTGATTTTGATTCTGTGGAAATTGAAGGCAATGGCAGGGGCTGGGAGTTCGATGATGTATTCATTTCTTCTGTTCACAGTGATTCTGTCGCTCCAGGAAATGTACAGAGGCAAGCTCGCTTCCACGGAGCTCTTCACCATTCTCGGAGGTTTCATCAGTTCTCTCCTCTTCCTCGTCTTGCTCACTGTGAGTTTCTCAAGCCCCATCTCTAATCTTTCATAAATATGTACAAATTTGTGAAAACCCTCCTGCCCGATTTGACCATGGCTCCAGAAAGGCAGTTTTTTTTAGTTTGAAGAATTGTGATCTGTGGTGTATGATTCAAATTGATCAAGCTTTGGGTGAGATTTTGGTCTGCAAATTTTGTTCACCAATCATATTCTGATTGTTGCGGATCTTGAAGTAATAATTCTTTGAGTATATTATATTCAAAAATTCCGAAAGGAAAATAGGATCATGAAACATGTTCTATGGAATTAGTTAAATTTTGAAATCGTGGTGTGTATAACTCTTTTTTGTTTATTATGATGTTATGTTAATCTCTGAAGAGTAAATACTATAGAAGAGGAATAATAAGTTATATCAAAAATGTACTTTCTCTGCCTCCGTTATGCTTTGAAACTTAGTTATTAACGACTGTGTTTGCATTAAGCAACATATTTATATTTTTGAAGAGTTAATTTTACACTGGTTTCTATAGCACTTGAACCCTGGCCACGGTCCAAGCACTTAACACTTGACTAAGTATCGGTTCCATATAAGCAGATGTTATTTTGTGCAACATCGTTTTGTTTCACATTTATATTATTAAGTAGATATTATTATACTGTTTACATTGAAATGAATACCAACTGGCTGTAAGTGTGGTGCACAATGTATTGCTACTTTTGTGATTCACTCATACTATCGGGCTTAAATTTGGAAATGATTAATAGTGTTCACTTGCCTGCTTTTATTGCAGTTCGTTGGGAATTTCCAAGAAACATGTGGCATGAAAACTGGATGGGGTGCTGGTAAGTATCCTATTGCTGCATTTTAAGTATGCACATGTCATCAGTAATAAGATATTATCAGCAGAGTATATGAAGAATGTGATTCTCTGAGGGCATGCTGTATATATACTTCCCTTTCCAGAATGAAGCTTGTATAATATTTTTATAAGCATCTTCCTACTGGAGATTAATATTTTAATCTCCTTGGATGTTTCGACCACTGTTACCCATCATGCTGTCCAAGTGTTTGCCTTATTCTGCTGTTTACTTTTTTTTTTATGTTTGGTTGCATTTATCCATGGGACACAACCATATATTTAAGCCTGCTTGTTTGTGTCAATGTGTGTATGCTTCTCCAAGTATCTAATTCCCATCAACAAGTTCACTCCCTCCATTTAATAGACGATGATCTATGTTGTGAGCATATGACCAGAAACTTTGTTTGCCGGCACCAACCTACTGTTGTTTGTTTGCATGTGACGTGATATATCAAACCTCTTGATTTTCCCCAATTTTATGGTGCACATGCATTATACATGAACCGTAAACATATTAAGTCTGTACCTATTTCGTTGCATAGCAGTGTGTAATGTGCAATAAAAATGAATATAGCAGCTTATTCTTTCAAAGTGCAATGCACGCCTTTGTTTCTTGCTCGAAAGCTAGCTTAGTTTGTACCTGTCATGGTTCTCAAGTTATGATTTTTCATTAACATATGTCACTCTCTGGTTTCTGTGTGTTTATGTAAGTGTGCTGATGTTCATCTTACATTTCATCCTAGTTCCCAGACATTCACGTGCCTGCCAATGTGTGCACTCATTTGCTCACAAGCAGTAAATCACACTATTTGACTAACAACTTAATGAATGATATGGGCATGCAGTCATCAGTTGGCTACAAGCACCTGCATGTTAAGCCTGCTAGGTTGTGCTTGTGTATATGATGCTCTAAGTTCCCCTATCATTGTTATTGTTCCATTTGACAGCTTAGTGAATAGTGTAGAGATGAGACTGTCAATATTGCTACTGCCAAAGAGCATACTGTCTTTAACTTGAACACAACACAGGACAAGTTATTGTTTATATTGACATATTTATTATTTTTCCCAAACAATACTTACAAGTGTTGTGCATTTGGTTTAATGGCTGAAAAAGAGCATGCATAAAAATATGTGAAGCTAATACCTGTTGCTTTGGAGAGTAGAGTGTCTAACATTTATACTGATTATTATGTATTATATTATAACGAAAGGGCATTTCTTGTAAATGTATTGCACATCCAGTTATGTTACATAGAATAAAGTACAATTGCTTTTTCCATCTTTTACAGGAATTCATTATGTTGTTGACTCTGTATGTCTATTTGTTTACACATAAACATCAATTTTACCCTGCCTATTGTATAGTTATAATGTTGTTCCTATATTTATGCATGTATTTGTTTGCTTATCATCATCATTAAGCTAGCTTCTTTGCATATGTGTGTGCATGTGTTCTGCATTCACTCTATTCGACTGAAATATTTCATTTCCTAGTAGGGTAATGATGCAATTATAGGTTTTCTTACCAGCAAAAGTTTACTATACTTTTAGCTTGCATTTAATTTAGTGCTCATCTTGTCTTTTGTAGTCTGTCCCACTAATTGTTTTCTCGATTTGTTTGATGGTTAAAAAAGACCATGCACAATATAGTAGTGTATTTATAAATCATAATTTGCTTCTTAGAATATTACTAGTATGTTTAAAGGGTTGAATGCTCTACTAATTAGAGACGGGGTAGGAGCCAGGAGGCTGTGAAAATGAATATGAAGCTATAAATTACACAAAAGATATATTTGGAAACCTCTTTGAATTATTTCATTTGTACAGAATTATAGATGTAACAGTGCATTGAATTTGAGCAAATTACAGAATTATTATAGAAAAAGAACATAAACATTACTTGTCTTTTCACTTTGTGCAGTTATACTAGCAGAAGCTGTTGCCCTAATTGCCGCAGGCACCGTCCATAGAGTTTGTATAACAACATGGTAATGCTTATAGTCAGATATTACTTTATATTGTGTGTTCTCTACTGCACCTACATCAGATTATATGTTTGAACAACGTTATGGGAAAACCTGTTAGTGCACAGCTATTCCTAGATACGTAAAATGCTTCTGTCCTCACATATAATTTAGTGAATACTACAAATAGCATTCATAGAAAAATTGTGTAATGCTTATTATAGTC
This sequence comes from Geranium rotundifolium, assembly GCA_963920655.1. Lineage (NCBI taxonomy): Eukaryota > Viridiplantae > Streptophyta > Magnoliopsida > Geraniales > Geraniaceae > Geranium > Geranium rotundifolium. The sequence goes on along the minus strand of OY987319.1, from coordinate 7,754,944 downwards.
AGATGTAAACTATTGCAGATCTCTATTGATTATCAGTTTAGGATAGTGTTGGTGCGTCCAGCGTTCAAAATTAATGGCAAATCAATCGAAGTATAGAAAATATGCAAGCTTCAAATATATTTATCTGCCCACACTACTTTATTAACCAACTTCTCTCCCCCAGTCATGGATTCCAGTCTTATTATGCCTAATTTCGCTATCTCATTTCCATTATTTTGATTTATCATGTAGGACCGACTAGTGTTAATATTGTTATTTGACGTTTTTGTATTTGAATGCAGTTTCTTGTTCTCGGCGGGTATTCTGTATGAAGTCAACAAGCTTTCTGGGATGCCCGTTTCCAAAAGTGAATCTAAATCGAAAAGGGTGTAGATGGAGATGGAATACACGCTCGGTCAGTTGCATTCCTTTGAGTGATTAGTTATCTATGAGGTTATAATACAGTTTCAACAATTAGAACATGAGGGAGTTTTAATTTGGGAAACCTTTCTGTGCACGGAATCTCTCTCTTTCCAGAAGTTAAGAGTTGGAATGGATTTAAATATATGAATTATTATGATATATCTGTTGTTTATGGTGTAGTTAATTGAGTGTTAAACTTGGGTACTCAAGCTCTCAATTTATTCGTTTGACTGGTTAAGGGATATTTATATGGCGCATGTTTTTTTATCAACGTCAAATTTAATCAGCAATATATTGCCATTGTGGGGATTCGAGGTTTCTGTCGATTCACTCACGGCCTTTGGTGTGGGTAATTGAGATTTAATAATGGCTTGCTTGATGTTTGGGCAGCACTCCCTCTTGATGGCAAGAAAGTGAAATTTTTGCATATAATTTATGTGATATTTGAGGACAAGGTTGAGTTGATATGGTAATTGAATGTTGTCTAAATTCACCGAGCAATTTGATTCTAAGAGTTATGTTCTCAAGGCTTCTTTTGTCCCGTCTCCTTTTTCTCTTGCCTCCTTTCTTTTGTTCTTCTTTTTGTTTCTTTCTAGTTTTATTGTTGTATTTGGCCGTTTTTCTTCTTCTTGGAAACGTTAGGGGGTTTCATCGATAAATTTTTTCCATTTGTTGATAAAAAATAAAGGGAGTGTAACGGTAGAGGTCCCATGAATGTTTGGAGACACTTGTCTGAATCTACTTTAGAAATGCAAGTCGTGATAAGTATTGAAGAAAAAGTTAGCGTTTACTTAAAATTTAATATTGTGCAAAAAGGCAGCATCACACCACCAGCCCATCAAGGTTGAAGTACCCTTAACATATAAAGAGAGAATAAAGGAAAAAAAAACAGTTTCTTTGGTGTGCGGTTATTTAAACTGCATTTATTTTCACTTCGCTCTCTGGTCTCAGAACCGGAAAATTAGCTATTATTATATTTAGTTATTTGTGTATGTGTCAGTTTGGTTGGAGAGTTGTGGCTTACATTATAATACTATTAGTTCTTGTTTACTGCTCAATCTATGAGTGGCCACCCTATTTGTACGAAGGACTTTATTAATTAAAAAAATCAACAATTTTTTAAGTATATATTGAACCTCCACATTTGATTTGAGCCATAACAAAATTAAAATTTGGCATGTGAGTGAGAGAATCGGTGGCGACAACAGACCCGACAAAATCAACCAACTTGGGATAGCATGAAACTAGATTGAGTAGTGGTCAAGGAACAAGGGAGAGACAAGAACAAAATAAGTAATTCTATCACTTTATTCCTAAACCACAGGTAAATAATTGTATAGGACATGTAATGGATGGTCCTTACATTTTCTCTTTGAGCATCAACAATAGAGGAACATTGTGGGTGGTCCTCGCTTAGTTTCACTTGTGTGCCGAACAATACAATAATATCTCATTCTCATAGCATATATTGTTTATCAACCTATGGTCAAGCACACTTCATATATGCCTCCCTATCTATCCATTAATTCATCAACTTGGTGATTCTCTTCTCGTTAATAAATAATAAAAGGAGGGTAATTGCAACTAAATACACCTGATGAAACATATTTTTTATTTTAATTTGAGAGGTCACTTAAACCAAACAAATTATCACGTTCTACACTCTGGAACAGTTTTTGTGAAAACGATTTCCCCCCTTCATTGATAACTGATTTATGTTACAGGTTATGGCATATTAGTCTTTTCGCATAAATAAAATTAAAATGACAATTTTGCCCATTTTCCCCTCCTCCCTCTCTCTCTCTTCTTCACCTACACTCCTTGCCGAAATGGTCTTTTTTTGACGTCTCTTTGACAGTTCTTTCCGGCGATGTTTCTTCGCCGATTTCACTATAGTTGACGCAAGAACAATCGATGCAACAAATCACACTCAACTTGCACTTCATGTGAAAGCAAGAAACTGAACCAAGGTTTCGTAAAGAAGGAAGCAGAAACAATGTAGCTTTTCTGTCAAAAATCAACAATGCAGATTGGGTTTTCCTACCACACACTGGATGCTGGGCATTCGGGCTACTTGGGTGAGTTCGGCCCAAAATCCTTGGCTCGGGTGGAGCAGACCACTCATCCAATAGAGTTTGGTGGAGCCCTATGCCGGTCAGACAGAATCTATGGAGTTTTGGCACCAGAACCGGAAGCTTGAGAGTTGAGAGGTGAAGTGGTGGTTGGAGAAAGGATATTGGCATGGAGAGAAGCATGATTAGGTCGAGAGCAGCCAGAAAAAATGATGAGGAGGAGTAATTCTTGGAGAGATTTTTTCCATATCTACTTTCCTCTGACAAATCTCAGAGTCGACGAGATAAAAATCAGTACCTCTGATTCTGGGAGGTACTCTGACGGCGCGATCTATAGGCTTGCTAGCAAGGACAAGGCAGACGGGATCAAAGGAGTCTAGTTTTTCTGATCAGTGCGATTCAAATCGTTGGGGAGGAAGTAAGATCGGTGCTTTGAGTCCAACCACTTCCGCGCGCCGTTTTCAGAGGAGTGAGAGGGAACATGATGCAACATACGTGATTAGGAAGAATTCTTTATCAAAATTGGTTGATTCTTGCGAATACCGAAGATGATAGATTTGAGGGAAATCTCGATTTTTCTATTAAACTTCAAAAAATAAATAACATAAATGTATAAGAGTGCTTAAATAGCAAAAACCTAATTGCAGGAAAGGAAATCATAAACTTAATGGAAAAAGGAAACAAATTATTAAAATTGCCAAAATTGTCTAAAACTTAAGAAACTGCGTTTTTGACCCTCAAAATGATCTCGGATGGCCGAAATCCATCGTACATCACGACAAAGCAATAAGTTTTGCTCAGAGGTACGTTTCTGCCTGAAAAACACTAGTCGTTTGTTGGAATCCGACACTTTCCTAATTTGCACTTCATCAAAATAGGTTCGCCGTTGACGGGGACTTGGTGAATCGCAAAGTCGTCGTCAATTGGGAGAGGAGAGGACACATCGGGATTCTAGCCTCGTCGGTCAGTGTAATTTTCTAGCCAAGATAATAGAAACTGATCTTTTTTCCAGAGTACCCCATATGTCTGACCAACTGTATATCTCTTATGTACCCTTTAGAGTAAATGGAGTAAATAAGCAAGGTGGAACACAGAGATATGATACCTGATATTTAGTTGGGCAGATTAGCCTCGACTTGCTTGGGAGCGGGCAAGAGTGGTTCGGGAGGCCTATGGATTCCTCTCAATTGTCCAAAAGAGTAGGGGACGGCGAGTCGTCAACGGTTGAATAGGGCTTCGAGTGGAGCTCGATTCCACTCGGTGACGAGGATGAAAGGAGACTTCAATCCCGTACAGAAATTGAACTGGTAAACTTCAAACTAGATTCCCGATTAGATCACAAACTTTTTAAATCAATTCTGATTAGTATATGGTTCATACTGGATGCCCTGGGCAAAGTCGTCATTTCAATTCTTTGCTAAAGAGTGGAGAATAGTGATAATTAGTTTGGTTTGGTTTAGGGGGTCTCTCAAGTTAAAGAACTTCAAGTGAAACAGTTGTCGATTTCAAAATTTTAAATAGTTCACCCTAACATACCATGTATCTACTCCAATTTTTCACGGCACACAATACAAACACATTAACATATACTAAAATTTCCGTTAACATTTTTTCTGCATCTGATAAAATGGAGGTCACACTCTTGTGAATTAAGGTTAACCCAAAACAAAAGGTCGATCAACATTACGCAACCAATTTTTCTAGCCGTGCAACACAAACCCATAACAAATACTAAAATTTTCGTCAACATTTTTTATGCATTGGATAAAATTGAAAGTTACATTACATTTCTTGTGTATTCTTTCTTTTTTGTTGCTGAAATTAAATTAAGGTTAAACCCAAAACCAGAAAAGTATGGGATGAAATCAATAGTCGGTGAAAAAGGGTTTGTAGTGTTTGAGATCAACGACAATGCCAACAACAGAGCCAATAGCAGCAGCAAGACTGATGATGAGGCAAGCAAGGCTGAGCAACTCCAGACAGACCCACGTTGTGCTCCACTTCTCAATCCCCTTGTGTTTTATGTACATCTCCACCGGATAATACACCGTCAGCGGCCAGAACCCGACCGCCCCCAACAGCCCCACCACGTCGTTGAAGAACGGCATCAGCATCGATATCACCGTCGTCACGACCACGAAAACTGTCCTCCAGACGACCCGGAACATGTTCACCCGGAAACCCGGGATGGGGGTCTGGATCTCCTTGGTGATGAAGTGGGCGTCGGGGAAGAGGTCGGCGGCGGACTTCTCGACGAAGGAGAAGAGGGGCTGGCAGTAGACCTGGTACGCCCCGACGAGGTGGATCACGATGGCCGCGTTGGCTATATCGAGGAGCCAGTACGGGTTGTAGAACCCGAACCCGGTTAGGAGGTTCCCGGGCGAGGAGTTCCCGAACGCCCCGTAGCCTATGCACCCGCATAGCATGTAGAAGACTGTCGTCGTCGTCACGCTGATCAACGTCGCCTTCTTCATCGTCTTTGTTTCCGACGGGGGCGATCTCAGTGTATCCTGTTGATTAGTAATTACATGGACGATTAAGGTCACATAAATCATAAATCAAACTAAAAATGACAACATAGCGAGTTTAGTAATTTTTTTCTCGTACTTTATCTGATCGAGGATATACATGCTAGAGAAAGACACATACGGGTTTGAAGTGGGTTTAGTGATCTAAGTCTCCTACTCTATCTGATTCAATATTTTTTAAAAGTGAAAACGAGGCAAGTCCATAGTAAATGAAGTTGATCTATTATGAGCGGAGATACTGAGTACTTTTCCAGCACAGAAATTTGTCACTATCAAGTTTTAGGTGGAGTTTAAATAGTTTGTTTTTTAAGATGGTCGAGAAAATGGTGTCATTGATTAGACTAATTAAAGAAAAAACACATAAATAAAGCTGATGATGTGTACACGTTAGACATTTGAAGAGACTAGTTTAAGTTTATTAGTAGGCGTAATTTGACCTGAATTTCGATGAGGATCATGGAATAAGAGTAAGCAAATGCTATGTTCCCGAGCGCCTGGAAGGTCCTCCACGTCTTGTCTATTTCGGACACGGTTCCGACGCTAACTCCGGTCAAAGTTCCCATGAACTTGCCATTTTCCACAACCTTAAGTATTCCGAGGAAAAGACCGATGCAGGAGTAAGTGAAGGACATGACGGCCGCCACAATTGACAGCCACCACAGCTGGTCGAAGTTCGGAATCTGCGAGAAAACGATCTCGACGACCCCAAACCCAATCATGTACGGATTGCTGTTTATTTTGCACGGGTTCTCCCCCCCGCTCGCGTGGAAGCAATTCGACCTCTTGATCGCCCTGCAAAATGCAAATAAACACTTTAACACGTCTTAATAAATTATAAAAACAAAAAAGAAATACGGATAATTGCAACGAGATATGTTATGTCCACATGTGAGTTTAAAGTCCCGCGTCAGAGTATTGAGTATAAGAAAACTCACTAGGCTAGTCTTTTGGGTCAAAGATGAGCTCTAATGTGTATGTGTGCTTTCCTTGTGTGCTCCTTCTAGGTAAGGCCCGAATCTCCCCAACAGTGGTATCAGAGTCTTGCTCGGTAGAATCTCCTGGTTAAGTGGGTCGGGTATTCTCCTATGGCTGATTAGACCGGGACCATGATCGCGTCGTGAGGCTCAGATAAAATGAAAATGGAGATTGTTATGTCCGAAGAGTACTGAGTATAATTGGACCCTAAACCCACTAGGCTAGTCTTTTGGATCAATTAATCGTAGGTATACCCGGTCGAGACTCAAATAATTTTTGACAGGGTGTACCTAGCTGCAAATACTAATAGGACACCACATTTCAGTATACCTAATTGCAATTATGCGTGAGAGAAAGTATTGACGGATGATTACATCATGCTGATGGCGGAGGCTATGGTGTATCCGATGGCGGTGCCGAAGAGGTTGAGGTACTGAACGAGGCCGCAGATCTTGAACTGGGCGCCGCCGAGATTGGAGCGGACGGCGTCCATGTAGGTGTAGTTCCTCTTGCCGTGGGAGCGGTAACAGTGGGAGAGGAGGTTGGAGGTGTGGTAGGTGACCACCGAGAACATGAGCATCACTGTTGGGCCGGCGACCCACCCCAGCTGGGCCACGGCCCACGCCAGCGACAGCACCCCAGACCCTATCACCGCGGTTATTATGTGCGAGCTCGCCGTCCACACCGTCCCTATACACCACACATTTTATTTAAATTTGAATATGGACCGTCGAATTTGAGAGTGAAGTGGTTGATTTGATTGATTTAATTTACCAGTTCGCTTGAGCTTGCCGTCGTCGTCAAGGAACTTGGAGGTGGGCTGAGGGGTGTCCAGGTCCATGGCCGGTTCTTCCATGTCTGGACAGACCAATCCAACAGAGAGAGAGAGAACCAGAAATTGGGCGGAGATAACAGAGTGAGGGACGGATCACTCTAAAATAGATTATTGTTGTGGGTTTGTTATATATATATATATATAGGAGATGATGAGAGAGAGATATATGGAATGATTTGGGGAAGGAGAGAGAGATACGCGTGACTTGTGACCGGCTGAACCGGGAGGTCAACGATTGATGGCTGTTCGGTTCGGTCTCATAAAGGAAACATGGGCGTCTTAGACGAACACAAGTATTAAAATATTAAATGAAATGTACCGCTTTTCAACTTTTCACGATAAAGTCGTCAAAATAAACTTTTCATCATAAATACTTAAGGAATATAATAATAACATTTAAGGTTAGTAGCATTATGTAAACTTGATTGCTTATTTACATTACTACTTTTTTTTCTTTTTAAAGAAAAATAGAATTTTATTAATTAAATTGCAACTAACCCAGTATTAAGCTGGACAGCTAAAGGTACAGATGGTGGGACAGACTCCTCACTATAATTTCAGCTACTATTAGTTAAAACAAATATGGTCTATTTGGGAAATATTTGATTACGAACAAAACAAAACACAAAAGTTTCGATAATGGATAGTACGCAATACCGTTTGCTAATGATTCCTCCAAAGTTGTTCAGCTCGACCCTACTTTTAATCATTTATACGGTAGGTATTGTTTTATTATTACCCTTACATACCTTGGTCAGTTTATGAGAAAAGGCTAAATTAAATACCCTTGTATTTAGAAATATCTTACTTCTAAGAGTAATATAAATAAATCATTGATGATGTTGACGTTAACACAATAATTATAACTTTTACGGTTAGTTATGTTTTTACTGATAATAACACCATCATCGTGTTGCAGATTTAAGACTAATAATCACAAAGTATATGTTAAGCTTACGCTTTAAGAAATTCGTCAAAACTTATTTTACCATGTCTATCTCGACTGTGATTAAACCGTACAGGAGAATGTTGACAAACAAAGATGAGCTAAGTTGAGTTTGAGGCCACGGAAAAAAGTTAATCTTTCTGGTTGGCATAGATCTGTCACGGCTCCGTCTAAATTATTTGACAGCTTAACAAATAATAAGTATACTAATGGGTGGTAAATCATATTTTAAATATTATTACGATCCGTAATTCCATAATTCAAATACCGTACCACTTATATAAAAGTTCCTTCATTGGGTATTATCCTAGGGATATAATGTCCTATGTGTTTAGAGATGGATAGAAGCACCGAACATGAATATATGCATTGTAAGAGATAAGTGGTCCATTGAGCATATATAAACAGTGTGTGTGTGTAGGATTGAGAGAAGCAATTATGAATTACTTTGTACTAATGATATGATTATGACCTCTTGCTCATACATTGTCTCACAATGTGTTTGCAGAATAATTCTCTCATCAGTCAAAACGCTACACTACAATAAACCAATAATTAAACGGCACGTCTTCTGATTCTCTCATCTCCTCTATTTATGTATATACTAATAGTAAATATTAATTCTCATTTGTCTACTTTTAACTATAACTCAACCTACCAACAACATATATGGACAAAACTAGATTATCAAATCATCCTCAATTAATAGAATAATATTCTAAATAAAGCGTTGGACGAGTGACTCATAACTCCCTTATATGCATGCTTATTAAGTTGATCAATATTTATGACAACCCCAATTGTTAATGTTTATGCTATGTATATAGGAAGAGTAAGAACTAAGAAAGAATCATATGTTTCCAGAGTTGGTTTTGTGTAATGAATCAAAGAACTAAGAAAGAATCATATGTTTCCAGAGTTGGTTTTATGTAATGAATCAAGATTACTCCAAATACATGTGTATGTAAGCAAAATAAGGAAAGAGAATCACAAATATTATAATAATGACACTTATTTACGGAAACATATGGATACTGAAAAGGACAAGAGATTATGAAGATCTAGAGTCATAATCAATATTTTTCCCTTAAGTTCAAACATGAAGATTGGGAATGCCTAATAACCAATCTCGCCCCAGTGCTAGTGGTGGAAAACAAAGAACAATTACTTGTTGCAGTTGTTGTCGAACAAAATCGCATAGTTTGCACCACAAATGTGATTTTTACAGACACTCCCCTACCTATTCTAATGAGAATAAATGGATGCAATAGTTACCTACATTCTGAAATATAAATATATGGCATGTTAAAAATACATAGTATTCTGGAATTTGGAGTTGAAACAGTACCACAATTTGATGGATGAAGACTAGAGGAGGTTTTGTTAATGGTTGAGAGCAATCGTGATTTACTTGCCTCGTAATATAGCTGAGAAAAAGAATGTAGCAAACTGTCCTGAAAACAAAACAAGAACGAAACATTAACCACTTGATCTTTCATCTTCTAACAAGTTTTTTTATGTGAAAAAAGATTTCATCATTATTTGAATAGCTGCAATCCATATCTCCGTAACAAGAAAACATTCAGACAATGTAATGAATAGTCAATTATTGTCCTTTCGGTACCAATCCTGTTTCGACAATTTAACCCTTCAGATTTTAATGCATGCTTGTTTCGCAAGCATAACCATCATTTTTACCAGGTCTGAAGTGACTGAAGATATAGATTATTCTTTTGATCAGCAGATATAGAATATTAAACGTAGATAATAAGAAAACGCGCAATAGGGAATACCAAGAAGAAGGTTTCCATTTAGTCAGGTGCACTTGCTACATTAACATGTCAAAGGTGCTTGTTTTTAGCTTTCCCATATGTGCAAACAACTCGAGTCACCTTTCAGGCTCCCACACGGCTGACACTTGTTTTAGCCAGTCTCTGTTGCATCTATAGATCTTGCGCCTAACGGAAGACTTAAAACAACCATCAATAAACCATATAAAGGCTGCAATTCAAGCATGCACTGAAATTCCATGAGATAAAACTTCTAGAAGATTAATAGGTAAATGTAAATCAACTACCCTTGCGTGATTTCCCGTCTGTGACCTTTGGTGGTGCAATATGTGATGGCAAGCTAGCTTTTTGCGCAGGTAACTCGGCAATAAAAAGCAAAGTTTGAGCCCAGCCAGCATATTTTCCATATTTGCTCACAAATGCCTCAGATACACGATTGTAGAGCTTAGGAGTTAGGCGCACCCCAGCAAGCTCGGGTAAGAGGTACCTTGTAGCAATCTTGCTCAAGCCCAAGAGGAAAAAGAATAATCACAAGTTGATATCATGAATTTGCATGTATGAAAAGATAATAGTACTTTCTATTTACTGGATATAGTAAAAACAGGCAGAATTTTCTGTTCAATTCTTACTTCCCCCACACCAATGAATCTTGGTAATTTTAAACATTAAAAAAAAACTAATTGGTATACAAAGCTAGCTTGAGACTGTTTTGGAGTTTATATTGTGGCGATATGATGCTCTCATAACAAAGTAATTAACTAGGCTAATTGGCAAAGTAAATAACCTCTGGGTAATGTTACTTATAGAGGAGGTTTAAAAGGATGAGATGTTTATCAAGTGGTCAATAATCCACATTATTTAGATGTGGAATACTTCAACAGGTAACAACAATGATAGTTTTATGTTTTGAAACTCTCAAAAGCTTAATACAGAAAATATTAGTTTTGATTTCTTAGCTTAGCAATGTCTTACTTTTTTTCTTCCACGAGTCATGAAAAATCAACAATATATGACAAAGTTATGGTTTTCTCATCACCCAACCACATTAAATCTAAGGAAAAGTTGTACCTGCCACACATGTGTGTCTACAGGAATGGCATGGTGCTGATCAAGGGAGAAGAGGGCTATGCATGCAGCCACCTTGGGACCAACTCCAGGTAAAGTACAGAGAGCATCTATTACTTCTTCGAGATCCAATTTGCGAAGTGAATCAAGCCATTCTATACCTCCACCAGGTTTAGATTGCAAGGCTTTGACCGTGCCACATATGTATTTAGCCCTGGTTGTCATCAGAACGGTAGAAATGTCAATATTGTCCAAACTAGAAGTAACCAACAATGAATGTTGTATAGAAGGCAATGAAATTCATATCATGCTGTAATTTAAGAAATAATCTAAATGATGCAAATAGCTATAAATGCAGATAGTGTTAGGAGTCCACATTAAGAGCCTTGGTCCCACATTAGGTAAATATAGGGCTAAAGGGGTGTTGAAATATACATTAGACTCATGACCTACTAAGCTAGTCTTTTGGGTTAGGAGTGGTGTCCAATATGTACATCATGAGTTTCACTTGTCTCTCCTTTTCAGTTGGCCCTGTTCTCACTTGCAGATAGTTCTCTAAAAAATATACAAGCTTTAATATTGAAGCTTTTCCTGATAATGTCTCATTCTCACCACAGGTTTACAAACAGAAAGAGATAATCATTATTATTATAGGAAATACACAGCCTGACACTACTCCGGTTGACACCGTAAGCCCATCTGCAACATTTGATGCAGGTCACCTGGATTAAGCATGTAAAAGGCTCTACGACTGATGCTTTGCACCTTAGTCATGCCTTTAACAGCTATGGCTTTTAAACATAAAATAAAAAATACCATGAGCAACAAGATGTGTTCTACTGAGGATGATACTACTGAATGTGAGCTGCGACAAGGATTGATTGGCATTATTCAACTCTGGAACTTTATAAATGAAGTCTTCTAGCACTGTTTTATTTTATTTCATTTTGTCATAAATTTCAGCTTTGACGGGTGGGGTTTGGCATGTGCAACATATACTGATTTTCTAGCACCTAGGCTTAAGAACCATGCCAAGAAAGGTATAACCAACCAAAAAGTCAGACAAAAGTACTGGCTTGAAACCTCGAGTGGTAGCTTAAGCCAATTCTCAATCTACCGTGAAGCCTAAATTATGTTATAGGGTGTTGACTGATGTAAAGTTGATAGTTTTTTAAGAGATGATTTAGGTATTCTTTATTCAAAGGGTTCATCTTCCGGAACAGCATAAAAGCAGTATATCCTAGTTTGATTCATCTATAACAAAATTAATCTTTAAGCATGTTTTAGACTATAGAGGTCTTCTGCAGATGCTCTATAGGTAATAGGCCCTTCCTTCTCAAGCATAAACATGATTGTGGATCATTGCCAATGTTTTGGATTCGTCCATCATTAAATGCTTAAACAGAAATCTTGTGTTATTTTTGCATATTTTACTGGCAAGGTTCCACCTAGGACCAAATTGAAAATGGATTATCCTAATAGCAATTCTGATTGCCAATGAACATCCAAGCTGTAGAACTAGATAATTTCCAATGAGTTCCCTAACAATGCCAGCTTAATGGAAGTCTTCCATACCATATTTTCTATTCCTACACTGTTGATTCTAAATGACCATATACACAGCTTGTACTATTGCCATCACTTCATGGAAGTTGCAATTCATGTCAAGGCAAAGGAACTTACGATTTATGTACTGCAAACTAGGTTTTTACGACATCAGGTGGTTCCCAAGTTCAAACTATGTGTAGGAAAACAGAAAGGGTGACTATTCGACATAAAAAAAATTTGACTTCAGAAAAGGGTAATAGGATAATCCAAAACCAATCGAATATACAGAGAGAATACCATGTAGTAAGCCATCATTCCTCTCTGCAAATTAAAGATGAACAATAGATCTAATATACAAAGAAACCAACTACCTTAAAAATTTGGCAAGCACAAAACCAGTGCTAAAAGAACAATGTCAAAGTGCAGCTAAGCTATGTACACAACATACATACTTCAGCCTATTCAAGCAAGCACAAAGCAAAGGACATGAACCAAAACAAGTAAAAACCCATATCAGAACATGCATCACAAACCAAACTATTGAAACAAACTAAACTAGATAGAGAACAGGAGACCAACCTGTAACCAAACCCGGCCTCCCTGAGCTCCTGCTCTGAAACCAAAGCCAATCGCTCCAAAGACGGAAACTGATGAAACTCAAAATCTCCAACAGAGCCCAAATAATCCCCCAATGAAGACAGAAAATTAACCATTTTAGTGATCCTAGCAATGTTGTTGTTGGAGGAGCACAAGAACTGCATCAAGCACTCGAGCGGGTCCTGCCGGAGCACCCGGGCACCGCCCAAATGCACCGCCAGCTCGGCGAACCTCGGGTCGGAGGCCGAGAAAACCGCCCAAACATCTCTCAAAGAGACGCTCGCATTGAGGAAATCGAGCAGGGCGGAGCGAGCGTCGGAGCAGGCGGCGCGGTGGAGGCAGTAGGCGACGTCGCCGCCGTCGGGGAGGTGCTTGAGGGAGAGGAGGTGGGAGCCGACGGCCCCGGTGAAGTGGAGAGGGGCGGTCTGCTTCCAGCGGAAGGTCTGGCCGGTGGGGAAGGTGAGGGGCAAGGAGAGCTCGGATCGAGAGAGATTGAGAGGGACCCAGATGGGTTCGGACTTGGAGGTGGAGAAGGGGATGGTTCTGGGGAGGTGGGTTCGCCGGAGGGTCGTCGGAGTCGGCGGGGTTGAAGGGTGGGACTGGGAGGAGATTGGGGTTCTGGGTCTCTTCATGGAGGAGATTGCAAGGAATGTGGAACTCAACAACGCCAGTGACTGTGACTGTGAGTGCATAAAAATGGCGGATTTGGAGCTCTCTGATCTTTTCTGCTTGGGAAAAGTAAGTCCATTCAATAAAAAGATAATTACACTTTCTTACACTACTGTACCAAAATGATACATTCATACCTTAATTATTTTATTCTCCTTTTTAGTATTTTGACAATTTTTTTGTGACAACTTACATTAAAAATGCCTAATAGACCTAAAATACCACTGGTTAGATCATTGAATATGATTTGAACCGATCATATTTGAACCAATTTGATTTCACTATTAGTTCAAGTCTATTTTTTTCAATTGAATCAGGAGTATTTTAGGTATATTAGGCATTATAAAGGTAGGTTGTCACAAAAAAATTGTCAGGGTACTAAAAAAGAGAGAAAAATAGTTAGGGTATGAAAATGTGATTTCGTTATAGTTAGGTGTAATAAAGTGTCATTATCCCTTGAATAAATCGAGACCATCGAGTGACCATCGAATAAACTGAGTCCGACAGCGAGACCATCGAGTGACTGCTCTAACAAGCTGAGCCAGTCATCATCGCCGCCACCAGGACCGGGCTGGTGGAGGTCTGGTTATGGGTTTGCACAAGCATCGAAGGTACCAGAGCCACTGATTGGCTTCTCAAAGATTTTCAGGCCAAATCTATTCCGTCCAAATCGTGACAATTTCCAGGCCACGAATTCTCCACCCAAATCGATTTGGGAATCGATTTGAAAATCGCCAAATTGATTCAAGGCCACGAACCCTCGACCCAAATTGTGGCGATTTTCAGGCCACGATTTGTCTGCCCTGATGGCGTTCGCGAGACGACCTCCACGCCTCGTCCGACCACCTCCTCTACAAAATTATGGTTCATTCCAATTGCCACTGGTTGGACCGATTTAATCCAGTGGCTTACTCAATTTTTGAAAATTTAAAGAATAATTAGGGTTATTTTAGCCTTTTCAACTCAAAATATAATAAATTTAGACGGAAATAGGTATTGGTACTAACGGTAAAAAAATTTTAGTGGTAGTCAGGTGACATTTTCCCAACCCTTAATACACAGTGACCTCAAACCCAAGATGAAGAAACTCATTACTCACGTAACGCTCGGGCCAAGTCTCATCTTAATGAGTGTCATGTTTATTGCATTTTTACGACATCGAGCAGGTTCTCGAGAAATTTTCCTTGCTCGCCTCGTGTTCTACATCATTAGTCTTGTTAAGCGAGTCTTCATCATCATCTCTGCATCGGTCTTCCACAAAATGGCGTCCCTTTTTGAGAACTCCATCTCCTAGCTCATGTGAATACTCTAAAAAAGAAATTATGATCACATTGTGATACCAAACAATGAATTTTGTGTCACAGTAGTGTGGATGCGGAGTTACACACATGCGGAGTTACCATCTGAACCAGACAAATTAAGAAACATCTAAGAACAAAGCAACTTGGTTGGCCTTACAAATACCATCTTTTAGGAGAGAAGTGCAAATTTGTTGAAGTTGTCATACGAACACCCTGCCTGCCCCAGGTTTAGAATAGACGATATTAATTAGAATTGCTCAGGTCCTAAGCTTGTCAAGATATGTATATGATGTAGGTTTTAAGCAGAATTGACTACAGCTTGTTAATTAAGATATATATGATGTAGGTTTCATGATTCCTCCAGTCGGTGACATCGAGCAAGGAGTTCATAAACGAGGGCCAGCTGAGAGAGAACGGGTCGTCAGGGAATGTGCTCACAGTCTCAGGACATACTGTGGCTGTGGCTATTCTGATACAGATGCTGCTACTGTTACTATCCATGGATGTTCAGTTTTTTGTGACTTAAGAGAACGTCGAGTTGAGTATTCGCTTGCAGCAAGTTCAAGAATCGGAGAAGATTTTTGCTCCAATCCGAATAACAAAGTGATTGATGTCATGATCGTTATGATGTCTCGGTTCAAGAACTCGAATCTATAATCTCTGAATTGAGGACAGAATTAGACAAGACAAGGTACGAGTTGGCGTCAAAAGAAGAGGGCGTCGCGGAATTAGAAGCTAGGCTGTGGCGAGAGAAAGTGATGTGGTGCGGTCGAGGAAGTCGGTGTGCAGAAGTTAGAACACCCGGAGTTATCGCGAAAGTGTCAGATTTGGACAAAAGACTAGTGTTTTTCGGGTAGAAACGGCGATCTAAGTCAAACTCATGGCTATGTCATATGATACGACGGATTTCGGCCATCCGAGATCATCTAGAGGGTCAAAATTGCAGTTTTGACCAACTGATGCAGCGTACGTGGCTAGGAATAACTATTTATCAAGTTCGTTGATTCACAAGAATACCGAAGATGAAACCCTCAAATTTTATAAATTTTTAATCAAAAATAACTTTAATAACAAGAACGTATGAGAGTGCTTAAATAATGAAACACAAACTGCAGAAAAAGAAAACCCTAATTTGCTATAAAGGAAAAAAAACTAGAAAGAAAAAAAGAAAAAAATGCTAGAAAGGAAAAAAAGAAAAAAAATAAACAACTATTAAATATTATGAAAACTGTCGAAACTTAAAAAACTGTGATTTTGACCCTCTAGATGATCTCCGATGGTCAAAATCCGTCATACCTCATTGTATAGTCATGAGTTTGACTCAGACCGCCGTTTCTGCCCGGAAAATACTAGTCTTTTGTCCAAATCTAACACTTTCGCGATAACTCCGGGTGTTCTAACTTTTGCATGCAGACTTCCGCGATCGCACCGCATCATTCTCTCCTGGATGGAGAAGATTCGACCTCGAATATGGACCCACAGCATCCTCAGAAGAAGAAGAATCACCCCGGGATCCCATATCTTTGTAGCACCTCCTACCGAATTTTCAGTTGTATAAAGTACTCCCACCTTGCTCGCAAGCTGAATCGTAAATGTGTAACATTTCATCTCGGGTTTTATGTTGAATTTATGGAGTTTCCTTATCAAAATACACGTCACTTGATTGATTACCCAACCTTGAAATTTGAGTCTTCTATCGTTGATACATGATGCTGGTATCAAGTTCTCGTTGCTGATTAAGGCAACAATATACGTGTAAGCCTCCCAATAACTTTCGGCTACTCTTGCAAGACTTTTACCAAGCTCTTTAGTTGTTACACCACTTAACAACTCAAACTTCCCAGTCTTGCCTTCATCGTACAAGCTCTCGATGCCCTCTAAAAACTGTTCGCAACGATTGTTGTATGAATTAGCTAAGAACAAGTATTTGATGCAGCATAAAGTTACATTCCTTGCTAACAGAGCATCTCTTCCTCGAATGTTCTGCTTATGTTAACTCAATGGTGCAGCTACAATTTCAGCTTCCGCATCCGGTTCAGCATAATTATTATAAATCGCCGCATTTGTGTCGGTAGAATCATCATAAATCAGGGTCGAATCTGTGAGAAGGGCAGATTCGAATTCACAAGCCTCAGCAAAAATGCCAAGATTAGCATATGTAAGACTGCCATCGAATTGTAGAATATCCACCTTGAAACCCTGTTCCCACCAATGGTTAGGGCGTTCGGGTGAGCGATTCCGGTAACTGGCGAAAAGATTATCGTCTGTGACAGTATCATCATCACGAAGACACAATTCATCCATTTGTCGCGTCAATAATTCAACCTGCCGCCTCAGATCGTCGTTCTCACGGCGAATTTCAGCGAGTTCACGTCGTAACTCAGCATGATCATCATCAGCACCATGGGCTTGCGACTGTCTACGGGGCAGCATACCTCAAGATCGACTGAATGTGATACCAACTGATGCAACGTACGTGGTTAGGAAGAACTCTTTATCAAGTTCGTTGATTCACAAGAATACCGAAGATGATAGCTATTGAGAAAACCCTTGAATTTTATAAATTCTTAATAAAAAATAACTGTAATAACAAGAACGTTTGAGAATGCTTAAATAATGAAACACAAATTGCAGAAAAGGAAAACCCTAATTCGCTAGAAAGGAAAAAAAAGGCTAGAAAGAAGAAAAAAGAAAAAAAGGCTAGGAAGGAAAAAAGGAAAAGAAAGAAATAACTATTAAATTTTTTAAAAACTGTCCGAAACTTAAAAAACTGCGATTTTGACCCTCTAGATGATCTCCGATGGCCGAAATCCGTCATACCCCATGGCATAGTCATGATTTTGACTCAGACCGCTGTTTCTGCCTGAAAAACACTAGTCTTTTGTCCAAATCTGACACTTTCGCGATAACTCCATGTGTTATACCTTCTGCATTCCGACTTCCTCGACCGCATCACATCATTCTCTCATGGATGGAAAAGATTCGACCTCGAATCTAGACCCGCAACATCCTCAGAAGAAGAAGAATCACCCCGGGATCTCATATCTTTGTAGCACCTCCTACCGAATTTTCAGCTGTATCAAGTACTCCCACCTTGCTTGCAAGCTGGATCGTAAATGTGTAGCACTTCATCTCGGGTTTCATGTCGAATTTCTGGACTTTCCTTATCAAAATACACGTCTCTTGTTCGATTACCCAACCTTGGAATTCGAGCCTTTTATCGTTGATACATGATGCTGTATCAAGTTCTCGTTGCCGATTAAGCCAAAAAATATACGTGTAAGGCTCCAAATAATTTTCGGCTACTCTTGCAAGACTTTCACCAAGCACCTTGGTTGCTGCACCACTTAACAACTCAAATTTCCCTGTCCTGCCTTCATCGTACAAGCTCTCGATGCCCTCCAAAAACTGTTCGTAACAATTGTTGTATGAATTAGCCAAGAACACGTATTTGCCGCAGCATAAAGTTTCATTCATGGCCAACAGAGCATCTCTTCCTCGAATGTTATACTTATGTTGACTCAATGGTGCTGCTACAATTTCAACTTCCGCATCCAGTTCAACATAATCATTATAAATCGCTGCATATGTGTCAGTATAATCATCATAAATCGGGGTCGAATATGTGATAATGACATATTCGAATTCATAAGCCTCGGCAAAAAGGCCACGATTAGCAGATTTAAGACTGTCATCGAATTGTGGAATGTCCACCTTGAAACCATGTTCCCATCAATGGTTAGGGCGTTCGGGTGAGCGATTCCGATAACCGGCGAAAGGATTCTCGTATGTGACAGTATCATCATTACGAAGACACAATTCATCCATTTGTCGCGTCAATAATTCAACTTGACGCCTCAGATCGTCGTTCTTATGGCGAATTTCAGCGTGTTCACGTCGTAACTCAGCATGATCATCATCAGCACCATGGGCTCGCAACTGTCTACGGGGCGGCATACCTCATGATCGATTGAATCTGATACCAACTGATGCAGCGTACGTAGTTAGGAAGAACTCTTTATCAAGTTCGTTGATTCACAATTATACCGAATATGATAGCTATTGAGGAAACCCTCGAATTTTATAAATTCTTAATCAATAATAACTTTAATAACAAGAACGTATGAGAGTGCTTAAATAATGAAACACAAATTGCAGAAAAGGAAAACCCTAGTTCGCTAGAAAAGAAAAAAAGGCTAGAAAGAAGAAAAAGGAAAAAAAGGAAAAAAAGAAAAAAGGAAAAGAAAGAAACAACTATTAAAAATTATAAAAACTGTCCGAAACTTAAAAAATTGCGATTTTGACCCTCTAGATGATCTCCGATGGCCGAAATCTGTCATACCTCGTAGCATAGTCATGATTTTGACTCAGACCGACGTTTTTGCCCGGAAAATACTAGTATTTTGTCTAAATCTGACACTTTCGTGATAACTCCAGGTAATCTACCTCTGCATACCGACTTCCTCGACCGCATTGCATCAGAAAGCGATATCACCTCTAAATGCTTGGACAGTCTGCAAAAAGATCTCTTGATGCTCAACAGCAGTGTCAGAACTTATGTTTCCGCCAACAAGATGCTCGAGAGGAAGTCCTCGGACGAAGCTAGAGAGCGGGAGGAGAGAGCTTCAGCTCTGTCTTGTAAATTTGGAAGAAGAAAACGCCAGGTTGACAGATGAGAGCAAGTCGGGTAGATTTGAATTAGAGCATTTCAAGTCTCGAAGATAATATCGTGAGGCTGAGAAAAGAGATGGAGATTCAAACCGTAGAGCTACAAAACACGCAAAGGAGTGTGATTATCTGGGAAGATCGAATCTTGAGCTGCAAGCAACTGCTGAGAAGCTCGTTGAAGAACGTGGAAGCTAAACCTAGAGCTGGGAGATCAAAACGTAGAGTTAAACAAGAAATGTATCTGGTTGGAGGACAAATTCTCAATATGCGGATTTGGATTCTTTTTCAAAGCTAAAGTTGCTCAAGAATGAACTCGCCAAGGCCAATATGGAAGCAAATACGACCTTCAAAGCTCAGCTTAACAGGTAAGCAAGCATATATAAGTACAATGAAAACGCTACTAAATTATAATGCATACACATGCTTGTCAAAATATTGCAAGTCAAGTGGCGGAGATGGTTCCAACCCCACCTCTGATTAGTTCTAATAAAAAGATGCTCGCACATACTTATTATTGCAATTATTGCTGATAAAAGAAGCACACATATTTCTTACTCAGTTATTGTTGATTAAAAATTTAAAATGCATACACATGTTTCTTACCACTATTATTGATGATAAAAAAATACATACACATGCTTCTTAGCGGTGTTGTATAATGTGCTATATGCTAGTCAGGCGGAGAGGATTTTTTAGAGATTAGACAAAGTTAATTTAGTTGGGGATTAATCGAATTACAAGATTAATCAGGATTAACAAAAGATTAATCAGTGATGAATCGAACTAGTCTGAGAATTTTTGCTTCTTAGCACAGCTATGTCCATAAAAGAAATACACACATGCTTCTTAACCAAGAGTTGTGGGAACATTGGCAAAATATCCGATTAGTAAGTATGAGGTCGATACTCATATATTTTTATTAATTAAGTATAAATAGACAAATCTATAACAATAAATTATATATAATCTATTATATATTACAATGTAAAATTATTCTTCGTCGTCGTCTAATTGTATTCTTAACGTCATCCCATTGTTTTTTATAAAATCATCCAATTGTTTCTAAAATTTTAATATACCAAATAAATCTTCTTATTATATATTGTAAGATTTTGGGGCCTTTTTTAATTAGGGGCCTTAAGCGTTGGCTTCACTCGTTTAATGGTAGGGACGCCCCTGTCGCAACCGGAGGAACACGAGGTATAGAGAGCATATGAAAACAGACAAAGGAACACTAGGCCTTTCAGAGCAGAAGGAGCCTGAAGTGAAGGCGGCTCCACCATCACCGCCGTAAAAAACGGTGTCTTCGACGAAATCGACGTCGAAATCGGGGAAAAGAGGAGGCTCGAAGAAGAAGAAAGCTCACAATCACGGTGGCGGCTCAGCTCCTATTCCAAGCAGAAGGAGCCTGAAGTGATGGCGGCTCCACCATCACCGCCGTAAAAAACGACGTCTCCGTCGAAATCGACGTCGAAAACGGGGAAAAGAGGAGGCTCGAAGAAGAAGAAAGCTCACAGTCACGGTGGCGGCTCAGCTCATGTTCCAGAGCAGGAGCGTGAAGTGAAGGCGGCTATACCATCACCGCCGTCAAAAACGACGTCGTCATCTAATTGTATTCTTAACGTCATCCAATTGTTTTTTTTATAAAATCATCCAATTGTTTCTAAAACTTCAATATACCAAACAAACCTCTTATTATATATTATAAGATTTTGGGGCTTTTTTTAATTAGGGATCTTAAGCGTTGACTTCACTCGCTTAATGGTAGGGCCACCCCTGTCGCCACCGGAGGAACACATGAAAACAGACAAATGAACACTAGGCCTTCTAGTCTATTTGTGAACTGTGATATGGACTGTATTTGCTTATTAATGGGCTTTGTTTGTATTTACTGTTAGTATTAGGCAACAACCATCAAAAACTTCAAAAAATTTTTACTTCCTGTTTTCGATCGAATTCCACGTGCCCAAATTATGTTGCTAACTAAACTTTGAACACTTTGGCTTTCGAATCACTATAATTGGAGTCTCTAGCCTAATACAAGAAAAAAAATCTGTGAAACTTAAAACTGAAAATTTGAGATTGTGTGTGTTGTTTTGGTTGGAGGATAAAGAAAGATACCACGACACCGTTTTGTTATTTTCGGCTGATTTTTTTATTTGGATTTATAGGAATAATGCTAGTGAAGTAATTTTAAAACAGAGCTCGTACAGTTTGTGCCTTTACAATGTCCATTTGGTCATAAGTTTGAACCCTTCATCTTGACCTTTTGCCAAAAAAAAGTTTCACAGCGGGCCCACTCAGCAGAAGAGTGACGTGTACTCGTTCGGGGTCATTCTGCTGACTGGGAGGTCGCTTGAGGTGGCGATGACGTCAGAAAATGTGGCGTGGCGAGGTGGGTGAGGGAGGGAGAGACTTGAGAAAGAGGAGGATAAAATAAAGGGTTAATTACAGTTTGTTTATACTATTCTGGCGCGTTTTACACTTTACCTCAGCTATGATAAAAAGTTCAAAATAAGATACGGTAATTGCATTTTTTTACAAAATTATTGATTCTGTCAATTTTAACAGAGTTTTTTTCAAAATGACGAAAATGCCCCCTCTGTTCACATTTGCTACTTTCCTTGTTCTTCAGTTCAAACTGCCCGAGACACCATCAGTCCCATGACATCCCAAACCCTCTCTCCCCTCACTCCGTCCCCTCCTCTCTCCTCCTCCAAGCTCCGAGACTTGAGAGGGTTTCCGGCAGTGGTGGGCGGAACTGGTAGGGATGGAGATGGGTGAGGGCTCGGTCTCAATTCGAGTTTCGTCAGAGTCCGCTGGTGAATTTAGCTTCACCCAATTTCAAGCCGCCGCAGCCAAAGCGGTTCACCTTGAGGCCCGACAAGATTTTTGACATATCGGGGGCTTACTGTCCTCGACGTCTCAGGGACCAACTGGATCGACTACATCGTCATCAGCTCTGACCATCGCTCCAGATCCAAAAATTGATTATAGATTTACATCGTCTATATTGAAAATAAAAATCGTTAATTGTTGCGAGAGTGGTCGTATTGGACACCGGCACAGCCGCAATAGGGAGGATGTTGATTGAGGCATAGACGGATCTTATAGCTAGCCCTGGAGTCAGAGTTGAGGAGACAGTGAACGGAGACAGCCTCCTGGAGCTTCTAGAGTCAGCACGGCCACGATGGCAGGTTCGATTGTGGGTCGTCGCTGTGAATTTTGGATCTCGCTGTAAATGGCCTCGCCTGAGTAATTTTGGGGTTAAATGTTGCTTGATTTGTTCACTTTTTCAACCCAAGATATGACCTTGAATTTTGCTTGCCCATGAACTTGTTCTTGAAGAAGAAACACTTCAACTTCTTCCTCAAGAACAAGTCCACTAGAAAATATTTAATGTATGTGTAAAAAATAAATTAGAAAATGAATGAGAGCTCTTTTTAGCATTGTAGCAAATGTTTGAAGAAAAAAAAAAGAGATTGTGTGGCATTTATTTAAAAATTTGATGAATAGTCGAGGGTACTTTAGACTTTTTACATTTAAAAAACTGAATTTTGTTAAATTTTAGACGAAATCGTTAATTTTGTAAAAAATGCAATTAGCTTATTATATCTTAAAATTTTTATTATAATTGGAGTAAAGTGTAAAACGCGCCAGTATAGTATGAGTAAACTGTAATTAACCCTAAAACAAATTATTCAGGATAAAAATCGGGTTCATTGCCCCTGAAAGAGACTAGGGTTCTTATGAGCAAGTATGGGTTTGGGATTTTGTTGAATTTGTAACTCATGTTAAGAAGCAAATCTTTAAATTTGTTGTTTACATATTTGGTTGGATGGATTCATGAATTTTGGGGAGAAATTCAACGGGTGTACTGATATATAATTTTCCCTTGTATATATAAGCAAATTCATATCCAAAAAAAGCAATGGAAACGAAGTTGACTTAAACGCTAAAAAAAAAGGGAGAAACGTCAAAGAAGGGCAAAACGACGTTGGTTCTTCTGTCTTCAACCTCCATATTCCGTTCAATTTTTAATTAATTTGTTGCAAAGATTTGACCATATTTTTAACTACAAATCTCCAATTTAAGCAATTTAGATTCAAAAATTTCATGAATTTAACTACAAATATATTCATATTAAAATTGGGCCAAATATAAAACTAAAAATAAAATATACAAAATGAGTTTTCCCATACTTACAAGCTTGCACATTATCATCTTTTCCATCCCTCAACATTAGATCGGGATCCACAATGTCAGGATAGTCCCTAATCTCTTATACCAGATCGTCACCAACACGAAATAGGGCTAGCAATGCAAACCCATTCGATCCCAAAAATCCGAATCCAACCCACTGCACCTCCGCGTGGGCAAGCTCCGATTCTGTCTCAGGCCACCACGTCACGTCAACCTCGATCTCCAACATATGGTCAACGGCTTGTACCAGTTCAAGATCGTCGAGTACTCACTGTCTAAGGGGCTTCAGATCGGCAAGTTCATAGTCTCCAACACGAAATATTTTAATTTTTTTTAAATTGAATAATTTTAATTATTAATTATTAAATTTTTTGTAATTATTAAAATTATTGTAAAAAAGAATAGTAATAAAAAATTTTGTTTGAATTGATCATATTAGTTTTGAACCGCTCAGATCAGTCTTGAACCAATCAGATCAATTTATTTTTAAATTAGAATTGTTGATGTGAGCTCTTCGGAATCCATTTCGACACCTTATTTCCCACATTTAGTACTCATTGTCCCTCGTATCGGGATTAAAGAGCCCCAACTATGTCACTTTTACGCCTTTGAGTATGTTTGGTGTAGTTGTGCTGGATACAGGTGATTCGAGGCCAAAATCGAACAAAACGGAAGGCTTCAGGACAAGGAGCAAAAGGATAAGAGGATAGGAA
This sequence comes from Geranium rotundifolium, assembly GCA_963920655.1. Taxonomy (NCBI): domain Eukaryota; kingdom Viridiplantae; phylum Streptophyta; class Magnoliopsida; order Geraniales; family Geraniaceae; genus Geranium; species Geranium rotundifolium. Next base: position 7,730,632 of record OY987319.1, on the reverse strand, counting down.
AAGAAGAGGTGTCGATGTGTGTGTCGATCGACACACCACATTGGCAACTTATGGTAACTTTCGTCGACAAGATGGTGACGCGGTGTCGATCGACACCCCGTAAATTCTGCAGAAAATTATAAAAGCCAAACACGATTTAAGATTTAGGGTTCCAAATTTTGTCGAGTTTCCATCCTCCTTTTGAGTTATCAGAGCAGTTCTAGAGCCCTAATACGTCACACGTCACCTGAAATCATTAAATCTAGCACGGAGACTTGATTTGGAAGTGAAGACCAAAGACTCGAGCATTGTGTGTGTTGGTCAGAGGGTAGAAAAGATACCACGGCGCCGTTTTGTTATTTTCGGCTGATTTTTTTTTTGGATTTACATGAATAATGCTACATAAAATAGTGAAGTAATTTTAAAATAGAACTCATACGGTTTGTGCCTTTACAATGTCCATTTGGTCATAAGTTCAAACCCTCCATCTTGACCTTTTGCCAATAAAAAGTTTCACATCGGGCCCACTCGACAGATATACCTTTGGTCTCGATATTGGTGAAGGCAACGTGTCGGAGTTAGCAACCTTCTCAGAATGTTACGACTAACTCCTCGACGGCTTGAATGCTCAACAATCTTTGGTCCAAAAGAAAGTGCTCTACAAGTCGATCCCTCGAATCTACCTATTTCAATCGAATTCCACATGCCCAAATTATGTTGCTAATTTACATGCATAAATATCAAAACTCATTTAATTACAAAACATTCACTCAACAATTTATAATTAATTAATCAATCAATTTATCACATGTAAATTGGACCTATGTTCAAATACCGTCACCGTCACTCGACGTTGGTGAAGGCAACGTGTTGGAGTTAGCTACCCTCTCGGGATGTTACGAATAACTCCTCGACGGCTTGAATGTCCAACAATATTTGGTCCAAGGAGTAGGCGCCAAGCACCGACACCTCGATTCTACCTATATCCGCTCACAAACCTTTCTCTAAGACAAGTTCATGAGCTAAAACAAGAATAATCATGCAAACAATCACAAGCTCTCACTAATAATCACAAGATTTCATACTCAAACATACATAACATAATAGAACACAATTTAATCATGCAACAATTAATTAATTGACCATAAATATCAAAGCTCAAATGAAAATCAAGGTTTAGCTCCCATGACTTAGGGTTTTTAGCCCCAAATCATGGTGCTCAAGCATCCATCTACAAAAAACAACTAGATTCAAGACAACGAAAGGAAATTACAAACATAAACCCAAAGACATGGGTGTTGGAAAGCTCAAAACCCTCCAATCTAGCTTCTCCAAGTAGTGTCTTGTCTCCTTTTCTTCTTCCCATGGTGGTGGTGGAAACCCTCCATTGGAGCACCAAAAATGGCCTCCAAAGGGATGACTTTGGAGCCCTTTCTCTCTAGAAACCTCCAGGTAGCCGAAACCCTTTCAAAATTTGATTGTGGCTAAGTGTGTCTCTTGAAATTTTAGGGTTTATGCTCTTTAAGTAGCAGGTCTGCGTCTTTGTCACGATCGTGACTTCTCTAGTCACGATCGTGACAACTCCTTTTCGAATTGCCGTCAGAATGGCTCCTATGTCACGATCGGGACATGGGTTGTCACGATCGTGACACCCTTTTCTTCTCGAGTCCCAATCGTCTCGCCATCGTCTCGCGGTCGTGACAGTCTTCTTGTCACGAACATGCCACGATCGTGACAGCATCGTGGCATTGCCTTTTTGCTGTTGCAACGCCAATGTGTCACGATCGTGTGGGAGATCGTGACACTGCTCCTGGAGATCGTGACACTGCTCCTGGTTTGGGTTCTTAGCTGTCACGATTGTGACACTCGTCTGTCTTTGCTTCCTCCAATTGCTTGGGTTGCAAGGCCTTCTCGCCTATTGCTCCGAACTTGCTCCAAATCTGTTCTAATTGGGCTCCAATACCTAGAAAGGTCAAAATTTCACCGAGGAACAAATATATCAAAATAATGGCCCTAAAATGTTTGAAGGGAAAATATGTAATTAGATTGATTAAGAGAAATGTTTCTGTTAATGGCTAAAGGGCTTATTGTAAATAAAGAATTGCTGAATAACAGGTCATTGAATCAGTGTAATTAGGGGTGTTCTGAATTGTAATAAAATGGCACCTTCTGAGAAATTAATGAGCAGATACGTATACGATAGATTGGTCATTTTTGTTCAGATGTATTTTAAATTAGGGTAAACTACGTATACCTATCCCCAACTATACCCAAATGACATATAATTATTCTTAACTTTCAAACTGGACACCTAGCTACACTCAGAGATTGAAAATGGACACTTAGCACCTACTGTTAGATTTTCGGTTAAGATTTTAAGTAAAAAGACGAAAATGCCGTTTGTCATACTTCAAATTTTCAAAACATGTCATTTATGAGTTTTGGTGTGTTTTTCGATCAAGCTTCTCCACAACCACCACGTTCCTCGCCGACCTTGTCTCCGATCCTCCCACTGCGTTCGCCGGCACCGGATTCGACCTCCGACGGCTACGCCAAGTCTCCGGCGAACAATTTTTTTTACAATGGCATGATTTTGAAAATTTGAAGTCTAATTAAGGGCATTTTCGTTTTTTTACTTAAAATTTTAACGGAAAATCTAACGGTAGGTGCTAAGTGTCCATTTTCAATCTCTGAGTGTAGATAGATGTCCAGTTTGAAAGTTGAGAATAGTTATGTGTCTTTTGAGTATAGTTGGGAATGACTATGTGCAGTTTACCTTTAAATTACATTGACATACACTTATATTATATTTTTTGTGCAATATAGTCTTACAATTTAAATAGATTTGGATGAAAAAGTTGCACTCTCTGCCTGTTTAAGCTTGTTTACTACAGTGTTCTAAAAGAACGCAAGTCAGGTCTTTGCGCCGTTGCTAACGTGTTTATAACGGCGTATGTCTTTGAGGTATGCCGTTACTACGGGAGAAACTGACAGTGGCGCAACGTGTAATGATTAAAACATAGGTTTAAGTTTTGTATATAGTTGTGTTTTTAAAGTAGGTGTCTGGGACTGGACAATAAGTTAAAATAACATTAAATTTTTATTTCAAAAAAAACATTCATAAACTTTTAAATATATTTTAAAATTTTAGATGAGACAAGAAACCGAGAACTCTATCAACCCATATTTTCTAATAATTGAATCATAAACATCATGTGGGCATGGAAATAAAGACAAATCTGAAACACAAAATTCTGTATAATCAAGATAAACTGAAGACACAAAACTCATCTTGTAACAATTTGCTTGTTAGTTTTAAAGGAAAATTTCACTTACATACCTTGAAGAATACAACTTTTACATTTAACTAGCCTGACTTTTTAATTTGACTTGAAAATTACATGAACTTTCCTAATGTGGCACTTCAACTAATAGAGTTATAATTTTGAAGAAAATGTGGTCACGTGTCCATCACGTGAGGCTACATTTTCAAAAAATGCCAACATTACCCTTCTTCTCCAAACTCTCTCACCCTCAACCCACTGTGGAGGAAAGAACAAAGGATAGAAGCCTCTCCTCTATCTCCACACCCTCAACCCCTCACCGATCCCACCAATTGTGAGTGCCTCGAGAACAAGCCGAAGATCATGACGTTTCTCTCACCGCACTCGAACATCCTCCAGACCGCAAACGTCTTCGAGAGCGAGAACTGATTGGCGATGGTTCTTGAGCTTTGCGATCCGATGAGCCTACACGACCGGATCGACTCTTCACGTCCAGTCTCTGAACCCGAGGCCTCTTCGGTGAAGAAGCAATTGATGGAGGTGATCGCTCACTGCCGCAATCTCGACGTGATTCATCGGGTTGAAGATATCGGGCCAACCCAATTCCATCACTTCAATTAATTCCACAGTTGTTCGATTTGTTTCGCTCAATTAATTGACTCGTTCCTTTGATTAGATCGTTTTTTTTCTCGACGCTTCACTTTATTGATCGGTGATCTGATAATTTTTTTTATTTTGGGTCTTTGACCTTTTGTTTTGATTTTTAAGTTAGCAATTGTGAATTGATTTGGTTGTTTTAATTTTTGGTTTGTTGTTGGAATTTATGCACATATGGTGACCGAACTTCGGCTATAGGTATTTCTGCAATTTCCGATTTATATAGTTAGGGTTTCTAAAATTAGGGTTTTGATTTGTAAAATTTTGGGGTGCAAGTTTCGTTTTAGGGTTTTTAAAATTTAGGGCTTGTAAAATTAGTGTTCTGATTTGTTCAATTTAGGGATTTAATATTTAATTTAGGGTTTCTATAGTTAGGTTTCGATATGTAATCATGGTTTATTTTATAGTACTACACTTGATGTTTATTACTATTATATCTTCTGCTTACTAATTCAATGTTCTGTTCTGTGTGTATAGGGAGGAGCTACTGTTGGAGTTGAAGGTGAATTGGGAACAGTAGCTGTTGGAGCTGGAGTAGATGGGTCGGAGCCACTTACAGCAGTAGCTCCTGAAGCTGGAGGAGGATCAAGAGATAGGGATGCAGGTGCAGTTACCCGCAAACCCCGTAAATCTTGTAAAAAATCTGTTACAGTTAATTCTAAAGCTTGGAAACACTTTTCAAAACTTGATGTTGATGGTGAAAAAAAGGCTAACTGTTTGCATTGTAATGATATTTTTGCGGCTGATCCAAACTTAAATGGAACATCTTCACTCTTAACCCATATTAGAATTTGCCCAAAAAATAAGGAAAATATTGATAAGAGGCAAAAGCTATTATTGTTTAGGAGTGAAGCCGGAGGTGAACTAACATCTTGACCTTTCGATCAACAAGCTTGTCGAGATGCTCTTGCCAAGATGTTAGTAACTGACGAACTGCCATTTAATTTTGTGAAAGGTGTGGGGTTTAAACTTTTTATGGAAATTGCATGTCATCTTTTTAAAATACCATCTAGACACACATGTTTAAGGGATGTTTTTGAATTATATGAATCCGAGAAAGCAAAGTTGCATGCATATTTTACTTGTTGTAAACCGAGAGTGTCGTTAACAACTGATACTTGGACTTCTAATCAGCAGCGAAGCTTTATGACTCTAACTGCCCATTATATTGATGTTGATTGGGTTTTACACAAGCAAATCCTCAATTTATGTCCAATTCAGTCTCACAAAGGCGAGGATATTGGTAAGGATATTGAGGCTTATTTGAATTCGTGGGGTATTGACAAGATCATGATCGTAACTGTTGACAACGCCAGTACCAATGACAAAACGATAGAGTATCTGACTTGTCGCATGAACTTGCTGTCCACCAATGTTTTGGGTGGCAGGTTCTTGCACATGCGCTATATTGCTCATATCATCAATTTGGTGGTAAGTGATGATATTAGTATGTTGGGTACATCAGTTGAAAGGGTAAGGTTTGCGGGAAGATTTATCATACTCTCTCCTTTACGATTATCTCGATTTAAAGATGTTGTTTAGAGAGCTGGTATTGAATGTAAGAAATTGCTTTGTCTTGATGTTTCCAGTCGTTGGAATTCTACTTACTTGATGCTTGATGTTGCTTGCAGGTTAGAGAAGGCATTTGAAAGGTATGATGTTATTGATCCTATCTTGGGGATTGAGATGGAAAGGAAAATGAGGAAAGACAATACACCTCTTGGTCGATTAACTTATTCTGATTGGTCTGATTTAAATTCATTTATGTCGTTCTTGAAAAAATTCTATAACATCACTGTTCGTGTTTCTGGTTCTTCATATGCAACGTCCAATTCTATTTTGGACGAGATTAGTGATGTTTTTCCATTTTATTAACACGGATCTCTCCAGTGAGAATAGAGACATGAAAAGCATGGCAGGTAAAATGACATTAAAATTCAATAAATATTTTGCTGATCTTGAAATGCTTAACATGTACACTTTTATTGCACCTGTTTTAGACCCTCGAAAGAAATTGGATTGTGTTATTTACATGATTGAGCATATTTATCCTCTTAATCTTGCTGACCAACTAACACCTTGTGTCAAACAAGCTTTGGGTGATTTATTTGTTGAGTATGTAAAACTCTATGGGCTTGCTCTTGAGAGTACACCACAAGCATCATGTTCTACTGCTGATGACCCGGACATCCAAGTGATGTTCACCAATATAAGAAACAGAGGGTCGAAGAAGAAGGTAGTGTGAAGTCAGAACTCGAACGATATTTACGAGGTCCTGAGGAAGAAAATTTAATTTCATTCGATGTCTTGCAATGGTGGCATATGAATGGTCATCGATATCCAGTCAGTGCACATATGGCTCGAGATATCTTGATCATTCCTATTTCTACCGTGTTTTCAGAATCGGCCTTTAGCACTGGAGGGATGATCATAACTGATTTTAGGAGCTCTTTGATCCCTACAGTTGTGCAATGCCTAGTGTGCACTCATGATTGGTTGAAGGTTCCATTGAATACAAAGGATTTGGAAGAAGAGCTTCATAAGCTGCAAATTGTGGAGGAAGGTAACTGTCTCTACTCTACCCTTCTCTTTTTTTGTTAAGTTTATGTTTAGGACCGTTTGTGTTTTGGATAGATTCTAACTTAGGTTTCTGTTTTGCAGAAATTGGTGAAACGACAAGTCCCGTTGGTGCCCCTTCTCTCATATGAAACCTTGAAGAATTTTGTGTTTTTGCGAAAAAATGTAATTTTCTCTACTCAACTATAGTATATATACTCTTATGTTTTTCTAATTTTATGTACTCGTTTCTATTAATTAGGTTTCTGTTTTCTTAAATTATTATTTTGTTAAGTTTTATTAAACTTCTGCTTTGTGCACTAACTAATTAGGTTTCTTTTTTGTTAGTCCTTATTAAGTTTCTGTTTTGTTAGTTCTTATTAAACTTCTGTTTTTCTGCACATGCTAATTAGGTTTATGTTTTGTTAATTCTTATTAAGCTTATAAGTTTCTTTTTTGTTAGTTTTTATTAAGTTTTCGTTTTGTGCACATTCTAATTAGGTTTTTGTTTTGTTAGTTTTTATTAAGTTTCTGTTTTGTTAGTATTAAACTTCTATTTTTTGCACATTCTAATTAAGTTTTTTGTTTTTTTAAATTTCTAACTTATGTTTCCGTTTTGCAGAAATTGGTGAAATTGCAAGTTCAATGGTGCCCCTTCTCTTCTCTCATGTGAAAGCTTGAAGATTGAAGACTTTTGTATTTATAATTATGTTTTATCATGATTTTGAAAGCTTGATGATGCTTGTTGTAACATGCTGTACTTTTTAATAGCTCTGGACGGTGTAACTCTCTATTTGGTATTGTAATACATTTTAGGTGTGTTGTATCATCAGGGAAAGACCAGATTGAGGACCTTTGAGCCATCTCTGATCAATCTTTAATGGTTTTCACTATTAGGTAAGGGTGTTTTTAATTATTAGGGAGAGATCAGATTGAGTGCCTTTGGGCACTCTCTGATCCATCCTTAATGAAATTTTTTTTAAATGAATCTTGTGTTATTTTCAATATCACCCAATTTGGAGGCAAATATGCGAATTTAGACTGTTAATACCGGTTTCGAGTAAACCGAAAAATCGGTGTAATTTTCCGGTTAACCGGCCTCCCGGTAACCGGCCAAAATCCGGTCGGTTTTAGTTCCTAATTCTGGAGACCGAACATACCCGGTCCGGTTCTCGGTTCCCGACACCGGTTTCGGTTAACCGGGAATGAGCACCCTTAGGTATCCCCTAAGAGAATGACGTCCCTATTAATTTTAAATAAAGATAAAAGCTAATGAAAAATGTTAGATATTTTGTTTTAATGTAATATTGTTAAGTCTTTCTACAAACATCAAACAATTGAGATTGCTAGAAAAAATTACATTAGAAAATTTGATTATACAGATTTTAGTAGAAAATATTATTAGAATTTTTTTTTAAAAAATAATTCTTAGTTTTAAGGGTAATTTCATTATTTTTGTAAAAATACACATATTTTGCACAAAAAATCAAAGTTCACCTGCCCGTTATTTCTTCTCATACTGGCTTTATCTGGTCCTCCTTACCATCCTTCTGAGTACTGGATCTCTCATTTGTAGATGCAAAAAAGAACTTCTGCTCTCTTGCAATAGGTTCCGGAAGTTGATTTCTCTAGGCTCATTTATTCTCGCATAATATGATAAATCCCAATCAAACAGACACGTCTTCTTGTTGTCTTAACTGATCTGAAAGGATGGAAGATCATTACCAACAATGATCTTCAAGCTGCCGAGACAGCGGTGAAGGATTTAATTCGATTTCTTGGGTTTAGTAAAAGTGGCCTCTACAAATCTATTAGAAGATACATTTGCAAGCTGGATCAATGTCGCCTCCAAGGATGATACATTGTTGATTACTGCAAGTGCAATAACTTTAGCTATAAGGCCGTTTAGTGTGACCGATCATTTAAATGGCCCTAATCTGTTAAGGACTACTGTCTGTTTCTGCACTGAAACACAAGTCTCTTCTTTCACCATGCTACAGTACCATACTGGTAATACTCACTGTATTTTCCTTGTACTGCTCTAAAATCGAGCCAAGCGGGGATTTTTAGAACACTGGCCCCATTTTACATAATCGAGCGGATCAAGTCGGCTAGGCGGAATTAGGCGAGTCTAAGCTAATTTTATCAAAATCAATTTTTCTTATAAATAATATAAAATGCCAAAAATAAATAATTTATATGAATAGATACTATATATTGGTTGTACTTTTATTGTTTTTGAATGACATATATTAAAATTTATATTTTCATATTCTAAATATGTGTAATAATTTTTTTATATATTATAATTGTGCATATATAATAAAAATTAAAAATAGAGAAATTCAAATCCAATTAACCCCGAAGTCCCAATCCGCCCGACTATCGTCTAGCGTATTTTAGAACTTTGGTTATAAGTATTGGTTAATTGGTTGCCATGCATGTTAATAAGCCACTGATGACAGCTTTGTTGTGGCCTAGTGAAATCAATGTATTTAGGTGTATTTTGACAGCACGAGGCTGTAAAAACTCAATTAGATATAAATCAATGTTGTCATGAATGAGAAGATTATAAAAATGGACATTTGCTGGTGATAAAACTGTCTGGAAAAAATAATCATGTATTAAGCAGAGAATCGTAAGCTAACAGCAACCTACGAAAATGGATCGATGCACCTACAAAAAAGAGTAAGTTTAGAAAGATGTTGAAATGAACTCTAACACTCTATAGACATTAATGTAGGCTATATTTGTAACATTTTTATTTCTTGTATAAATAGTGTACAATTTTACTCAAATATGCATTTTGTTGAAAGCTATTTTCTTATGCCTCCCCTGAAAACGAAAACAAAAACAAAAGCCGAAGAAAACACATGAAAAGATAGAGACCTAAACTATTGGAAATATATGACATGCTGCTAGTTCTTTTAATTCTTGTTCATTTTATTTTTATAATTTTATCATCTCTTTTGCTTGCATAAATTTAACTATGTGCCATGTGAAAAGGAGACAGATTCTGTAATATCTATGTACTGTGTTTGTGGTGCCGTTGGCCAAATATTATATACATAAAATGTTCTTGAATCTATGGTAATGTGCTCTGCCTCCTCTGTTTTCAGAAAATCTTCACACTGAAATGATTAGTGGTTCAAGAATATTGAAATCATTTATAAAGTAAGAGCCGCCTTGAAGTGAGTTTCTTCTTTTTTTTCTTTTTATATAGTTATTTTCTCTGTATATTGATCGATATGCTTTTCTTTGTGCAGAGAGGCCTTCTTATGGTAATTGCTTACCTTATTGGAGAAAGCAGGTGCAGAAACCATATCAAGAGAATCCAGAGGTCCCTCCCATAATCACCCAAAAGTCTCATCATCTTCTATAGATTCTTGATGCCACCTTTTTCAATTCACCAATCTTTATTCTCTCACTTAGCACTTGAACCTAAGTGGCAAAAATCTCCAACCTCGACGGGACATGGTATCCCCGATCCGACAGGAACACAGTATTCTGAACCCAACGAGTAGGGGACGAGATCACAAAACCCACCTTGTTGTCATTCCTGTAGAGGCAAAATATTCCGAACTCGACGGGAACCCAGTATCTCCGATACAACAGGGAAGGGAACATGGTCACAAAACCCGCAATGTTTCCATTCATGTAAAGGCAAAATACCCCGAATCAACAGGCACCCAGTATTCCGAAACCAATTGGTTAGAGGACGGGATTACAAAACCCACCCCGTTGCTATTGCTACTAGCGACCAGGATTCGAATCCTGGTCGTTCTTTCTTCCAATTTATGTTTGTCCCTCTCTCAATCAACTTAATGTTAGGTACAGTGGCAGAGATAGACCTCTCTTCTTCATTGCTGTTAAAAAAAGTTTATTCTCTCTGTTGTGCCCTTATATTATATATGTAGCCTTCCATCTTCCATCTTCTTTGCACCATAACCTTTTGCAAATATGACTACAAAGAAACCGAAGAGCAATGCCCTTTTCTCCTCCTTCTTCCTCTGTCTTTTTATGTGCCATTTCTGTTCTTCCCAAAAGAGTTGCCCAAACTGTGGCTCCATAAAAATTCCATACCCTCTCAGCACCAATCCCAACTGTGGAGACCTTCAATACCGTCTGCGCTGTGACTCCCATTCTCAGAAACTCTATTTTGATGTTCTGAACAAAACCTCTTACCTTGTCCTCAAAATAACGTCTTCACTTCAGAAAATTGTGATCCAGCCAGCTCCTTGGGTGCCCGGATCTTGTGTCACTCGGGATTTAGCTGTGAGCGAGGGCATCAGGTTGAACCAGACACTCCCCTTCAACATCACTTCCTCGAACACAATCTTTCTGTTTAACTGCTCGCCTCGCCTTTTGGTCTCTCCCCTGAACTGCACTCCCGCTAGCTTGTGTCACCGCTACTTGGAGAGCTCGGGGCGAGTTGACTCCAACCGAGCTGCTCAGTGCGCGGGCGAGGTTGACCCGTGCTGCACGTTTGTCGCGGGTGGCATGCCTTCTTCTTACAGGATCAGGCTCCACAGCTCGGGCTGCAGAGCATTCAGGAGCATCATCGAGCTCGATCCTGAAAAACCCGCGAATCAGTGGGAGGAAGGGTTGGAGATTCAGTGGGCGCCTCCTCAGGAACCTTACTGTAAGACCCAACTCGACTGCTCTGGACCTTCCAAGTGTGTCCTCTCTCAGTGCCTCTGCAACAAGGGTTTCAATTGGGACCATGTCCTAGGAACTTGTCTGAAGAAGAAAGGGAACACCAAAACTGGTCTCGCCTTGAAGCTCTCAGTTGGGTTGGTCTCAATTTTCACTTTCATAGCCCTGACGGTTACTTGTGCCGCAAGAAAGTCCTTAAACTGCTCTAACAGGGCAAAACTCTGCAAATCAAGAGAGGACATGTTGAGGACAGCGAATGGTGGGAAATCGGCGAGAATGTTCAGCTTGAAGGAGATGAAGAAGGCGACGAACGGGTTCTCGGCTGATCGGTTTTTGGGCAGTGGCGGGTTCGGGGAAGTCTACAGAGGAGAGCTTCGGGACAGCACTGTCGTGGCAGTAAAGTGTGCAAAAGTCGGAAACATCAAGAGCACACAGCAAGTCCTCAATGAAGTTGGGATTCTCTCACAAGTCAACCACAAGAACCTCGTCAAGCTTCTAGGATGTTGCATGGAGGCACAACAGCCATTGATGGTCTATGAGTACATCTCCAACGGTACACTCCACGATCACTTGCACCGCAAGCAACCGACTTTTCTTGATTGGAGCACAAGACTCAGAATCTCCATTCAAACCGCTGAGGCACTGTCCTATCTCCACTCATCCGCGTACACGCCTATCTTCCACAGGGATGTTAAATCCACAAACATCTTGTTAGACTCCGAATTCAATGCCAAGGTCGCTGATTTCGGGCTCTCAAGGCTGGCCTGCCCGGGGCTGAGCCACGTCTCGACCTGTGCTCAAGGGACGCTGGGCTACTTGGATCCCGAGTACTACAGAAACTACCAATTAACCGATAAGAGCGATGTGTACAGCTACGGGGTCGTTTTGCTTGAGCTGTTGACTTCTCAGAAGGCCATTGACTTCTCCAGGGACCAAGATGATGTCAACTTGGCCATCTATGTGAGCCAGAGGGCAAAAAATGGGGCTGTGATGGAGATTGTTGACCAGAGACTGCTTGAGAGCAATGGGTCATCAAGAGAGGTGGTTGTGGCAAGTGTGAAGCTCTTTTGTGAGCTTGCTCTTTCTTGTCTGAAGGAGAAGAAAGCTGACAGGCCTTGCATGAAGGAGGTTGTTCAAGAATTGCAGTATATTATTCAGGTTATGGATCAGAATCAAGTGTCTTATGAGGTTAGTGTTGTTCAAAGTTGAGGTACTTGAGAAATTTAAGAGTTTGGTGTTTTAATAAACGCTAGGCGCTAGGCGGGCAGATAAGGCCTCTGATTCTCTGTTTCTTTGTCGTGTAATAATAAGTTAAGCTATAGAGGTTCAACCTTGTTTGTGATTTGACATTTTTTTTGTTATTACATCAAATTTATCGTTAAAATTCAAGTTCGAGTGATGAGTCGTGCTTTAATACCCGTGTTAGGATTGAAATTGGTTTGTTTTTTACTCAGGTTTTTTTGAGTCATCTTCTTTCATCATGCACATAAGGGATGTAATCAACTAATTTGAGCCTCTACTTAACATGTTGAGACTTTAGATGAGCCGTGCTTTAAAATTTCACCTCTAAAATGATAAGTTTGGGTGAGGGCATTACGAAGATTAATCCAGCATTAGATGAGACTTGTGAAAAATTAATCAAACTAATTACAATTAATGAATAAGTTAAAGATTTTTAAAACGCATAATTTGGTTCATCTGATCACAATACACTCCTATGTCTCATCTTATTTCAAGTCACGGTTTATGTGCACAGTCTTTCATAAAATAGATCATTTCAATATGTTCTGTGCATGAGTTGACACTGTCACGTCTAAAATATATAAATCAAGAAACTAAAATAATAATAATTTTAAACCTCCACCCAACCGGCTGAGTTGTAAGTACTTTGAGTCTAACACTTTTGAGTCTAGCACTTGCGTTCAATTCGACTCAATTTCTAGTTTTTTTCCCAAATTTTTCTCTGGGTTGTTGTTGTTGTTGTTTTCGTACAGAGGGTTAGAGACGTCCTTGTCTTGTTGAATATAGTATCATTATAATCTTTGAATATTCATGTTGTAAAGAAGAAAAAAAGTAGTGGATTTGGGAAGGTGGAGGGGAAATTTTGGAAATGATGCCAAAAATTGTGATCATGAAGAGCCCAAAGATGGGGGCAAAAGTGATTCCAAAGATGGGGTTGGATATGATAAATCGAGTGGAAATTAACTGGAAAAAATATTTAAAATAAGGGCAAAGAATGGGTTTGGTTTGGTTTGGGATCATATGCTGTTACTTTGGACAGAAAGTATGATAAGATAGAAAGTATGATAAGATCCAAGGGACATGAACTTTGGGTCATTGAATATGTTGAGGTATGAGTGGCTAATGTTCAGAAATAATTAAAATTTTATTTTGATAAAAATAGAAATAAATAGACGAGTAAACGAGTTAAATCGAGTATCAATTTATTTTGGATAATTCGACTTTCAAATGAACTTATATAATTAAACTTAAAGTTTATTCGACTTGTCTAATTAAATATCAAATGAATTGATTCGAGAATCGAGAGTTGTCGAGTCTTAAAATATTAGACTCGAGCTCAAACTTAAATTCGAATTTGACCAAGCTTGAGTTGAATATTTCATAGGTCCAAATTTGAGGTGTTCATAAAAGGCTCAACTTATTTATAACCTTGTAATACTAATATTTTTAGTCAAAATTAATTATTAAAGCACTAATACTGTTAAGTTTGAAAGGAAAATATACACAATTTTGAATAACTATATGTTAGTACCTAGGGATCTGTCCTACCAACTGTAACTTCAACTGTCCGGCTTGATGTCGGGTTAGTTGTTATTTAATTAATAAAATTCGCTTTTACTTTCAAAAAAAAAGTTGACCCGTTGTTTAGTTTAGTATCTAAACTTATTTCCTGTATATTTCTTACATGTGATTTCCATCTTTATGATCTTTTGTATGATTCAGTTTCCATATTCTTTAGTCTTCAGGCTTAAAATATTCGTTTTTCTGTGCCACGGAAAATTAACATTACAGTGAGGGCTGAAGAAGAGAACCAGATGGATGAGAGGGGAGAGGAGAGAATGTTGAAGAAGAGGGTAACATGAGTATTTCACAAATTATTTTTAGTTTCTTAGTTTTTTATTTTGGTTATTTTAATAAGACTATTACACCCTTAATAACCCATGATGTGAAATAATCATTTTATATTTATCAAATAACTGCATTATCGGGTAATTACGCAGTTATAGCATTTTCGAATTTTTACTTGTTAATTTTAACGAAAATTATATTCAAGAGTAATTATAAAAATTGAGATATACGTAAAATAAAATTTAAAGTTGAGTTTTTTTGAAGGTAAGAGCGAATTTTATTAATTAAATAGAAACTAACCCGACATCAAGCCGAACGGCTGAAGGTAAAGTTGGTGGGACAGACCCCTCACCATAATCTCAACTGTTGTTAGTTAAAGGAAACATGGCCAATTCGTGAGCCATTTGATTACAAGCAAAACAAAGAACACAACACATTTGTTAATAATTTCTTCAAAGTTGTTCACCTCGACCTGTTTAGCATCATGTAGAGGCACGACCTCCAACTTATACGGATGGAGAAACCCCGTGATCTTGCTGCAGAGTGCTTTACACAAGCATCAATGATAACCCCGGAGACCAATCGACTCGAACCAGTTAACTTCATGCATAGTCACAACCTCCAACTCATACGGATGGAAAAACCCCGTGATCTACTACAAACCGCCTTAAACCAGTTTTCTCGATCAACCCTACGATCAATATGGGCATCGCAAAATTCAAATTCTACTAGCTCATTGGATTTAACCGGATCAACCCATCGACACTAGGGACCCCTGTTTCCTTCCAATACTGATCCCAATAGGACACCCAAGTGAAGTATTGAATTTTAAGCAAGTCGAGACCCACTAGTTCGGTATGCTTGCATGAGTCTGCCCACCGACGCTAGATAACTCCGATTCCCTCCCAGTACCGACCTATCAACCTACCAAAATTGTCGGTTCTTATGTATTGAAGCTTAAGCAAGCCGAGGCCCCCTAATTCGGTATGCTTGCATGAGTCTGCCCACAGACGCCATATAACCCCAGTTCCCTCCCAGTACCGATCTATCTTCGCAACCCAAGCTCGCCCCACTTGCAATCCGTCCTCAACTCCGGTCTCAACCCCACTGCCCTTGTTGTGGGGTCAAACGGTCTCCTTTTGATCCCACTCAACCTCACAATTGAATACTCACTTGTCTCGTAGTGGCCAATTAGGACCAATTTTATGCTCTATGGTGTTTTCAGGGCAATATGCAGGAACGGGTGGTAAAAGGGCAAGAATAGAGAGTCGGGAAGATCGAGTCTTGAGGGGCAAGAAACCAAAATGAACTACAAAACCATTAGTCACGATCGTGCCTCCTTTATGCATAATCGTGATTAATGAAGGTCACGATCGTGACTTTTCAAGGCACGATCATGCCAAGCCGAATATCCAGATGAATATTTTCTCCAACTTACAGAGAGTCTCCACGATCGAGGCACGATCGTGACCTTGAGGAAGGCACAATCGTGACTCAAGTTCAAACATAGAGGCGATCGTGCCCATGAAGAGAAGACCGCAACGTTGACACTATCAAAATGGTCCCCCCAGCTCAGTCACGATCGTGACCACTCCATACACGATCGTGACCATCTCTAAGTCACGGTCGTGACTCCAACAGGGACGATCGTGACCAAACACGAATTTCAGAGGCTATATAAGGGCTCTTGCCCTAGGGATTAAGGAGCTTTTTCGGACCCTAGCCTTTTGGCCTCCACCAGCTCACCTAACAGACCTGTCACTTCAAGGGAGACATTCCCTTTGTTTGTTCTTCATTATCACTTCATCAATTGAGAGAGTTTGAGTGGATTTTCCCTACAAGGGTCCAAATTGAAGAGAAAGACCATCTATTTATAGTCTCATCTCTTCCACCTCTTGAATTCTAAGAGTAAATGCCCAAATTAAAGACAAAATGAAAAGTTGTAACCTATACATTCAAGAGGATTGAACCACATTCAAAACTTGAAATGCCAACTCAATTTTATTCATTAGGTAGAATAATATGAATTTAAATCATATAATATAAATATAATTATATAATATGATCTTAAATCATATATTATCCAACAATCCCCCACATGAATGAAATTGAGCGACGTTAACAAAAACGACACAGAAAAAGGGCACGAGTAGACTCAACACGATATGGTGATAGATTCTACGGTCAATACCTGTAAAGGATAGGTAGGGGTACCTTTGAACCTTCCGTTGTGAAAACATGTTGACTTTACTGGCTGACCAATAGACGCGATGTCCTTGAATTGTTCTGCCATTTGTGTAAATGATAACATGTGTCACGCAGGTATCTTCATGACCCAAGTTCGGTTCTCATGGTTATGTTCATTTTGGTCGTGAACATCGTCCTGGTTCTGCAAGAGTTTCTAAAGGATTTAGCCCCTCAATCCTCCTTTGAAGCGACCCCACTTCTCTCTCACATAGGTGATTTTTTATTTAAGAGTAACCCGCTTTACTCCGCTCGAAACCTCAATATTTTCGACGCATAAGAATCATTAAAAGCTCAATCGCTTAACCTTTCCATACGGGTGTCACTGTTTGCATCATAGAAATAGGACTGGGGAAACCCCCACAGTGACCTTACCAGTCTTAACAATTAGGTTGTCCCATTGAAACATGATCTTGGGATCTCTAGTCAACATGGTTGGGTTTCCTTTGTCTTGACTATACAACTTCATGGGCTTAAGTCCCATTTCTTTAGATGCCTTCTCAACTTGATCTTCATTTAACTAGTTTCGCGGTATTTTCTTTAGACCTTATGTAGTCAATCTTCATTGAACAATAGTTGAGAAGTTGGTTAATGACATTATGTCTTCGACATATATGTCTAGACTTGTTGTTATTCCTTGCCCTTGATATTATCCTTCCACAAATATTTAGACTTTCATAGTTGTTTATTCTTTTCATAAACTCATATTCCATTATGAATCTAGTTATCAAAATTTGTTCGAATGATTTTCATATCATGGCAAAATCTATCCACCAAATGGATATAGAATATTCAACTTGTTTACGTGTATTCTCTTACATCTTTTGAATATCTATTATAATGTAGACCATAATCAAGATTCAACCATGGATACATTAATATTCTCATGGTAACAATGTTATATCCAAAATTTTGGATCATTCACGTATCTTGTTGGTCTATGTAAGATAGATGCAACATCCGTCATGTACATGTCATTAAATACATGATATCGTCTATCCCTTTCGTATACTCATTTTGAGAGATACTTTCGTTTTTATTATTTCACAAGTGTTAGCTTAAATCAATCGATATTATAGCTAAACACCATCACATTTGTTAAACTTGCCAAACTTTATCAACATCGTGTGACCGATAAGTTTGCTTTTCTAGCAACTTTGATTCCTTAAATTGCATCAACGAGTCCCATATGATTCACATTTTCCACATTCGATGATATGAAATCGATTTGACTACATAACAATGTCAAGTATTTCTCTGTCACTACTTAGGCGTTTGTTTAAGTTCTTCTTAGAACTTCACCCACTTGCACCATTTTCTTTCACATTTAGGAGCTATATAACATCTTTGTTAGTGTTATGTTTAGCTTATAACATACAAGTTATAAAATAATCAAATGATTTTTTCTATCTTGCTCTTTTGCTAAACCTTGCTAGCTCATCTTGCTTTTATGAATTTTCTCACAATTTTCAAGAATTCATTTAGATGATCTCAATTTATCTCATTTGTCTGAATATACCAATTCTAGACTTTAATATAATATTCTTGTGTATATCAAGATTTTTCAAACCATATACAAGAACTTTATATGCACTACTATTGTATATCCAATGAAGACACATTCAACAATTTTGTTCATGTCCTCATTTTTCTTGGAGTCGAAGTCTAAGTTTTGCTAAGCACCCCCATACTTCCAAGTAGCCGTAGAAAATCTTTCTTTCTCTTATTAACTTAAAGAAAGTTTTATCAACTTTCTTTGTATTACCTTATTCAAAGGTAATTTGCTGAAGAATCATTGCCCCACATGTATAGTGGTGACCCAAAAACTTATAAATATCACATACTTCTCTCATAAAATGTGATATTTTATTTTCAGCAACATCATTAAATTGGTTGTGTTACAATATGAATATTTCGTGTTCGATACTCATACACCAACCATTTCAACATATTCATCTTAAAGTCATAACAATTGACTTTATCTTCATTATTACTTTTAAGCAACTATACACAATAATATTTTGTAGAATCAAACTATAATTCACAAAATATTTATATTCCATCTCTTATTTGAGCATATTGTAAATCACTATATCAATATGAATTAGCTCAAGAGATTCAACTTTTCTTCCAATAATTTGAAAGACATCATAAATTCTTTCGTTTACACAAAATTCTCATTTGTGTTTACCGATCTTGAAAGAATATATGTGGTCCAAGCAGTGGCGGATCCAGGGGGGGGGCACCCGCCCCCCCTTGGCCCGGGAATTCGAAAAAAAAATCATATAAATTTTTTCCGAAAATTGGATATGCCCCCCCTTAAATTTTGATATCTATACAAAAACTGTGCACTTAACAACAAAAATTGCTTGGCTTAGTGGTAAAGGAGTGGTATTTTACTAATGAGGTCATAGGTTCAAATTTTGGAATTGACAAACTAGTTATGTTATTTTTTAACGATTTATGGGCCTAATCTTATTTTTATAGTTGTGGGCTTGTTACAATTGTATGTTACTCAATAATTATTGACTAATTGTATTAATTAATTTTTTTTTCATTTTTCATTAAACTTTTTGTTTAGTCTATTATATTTACTAATTATTAGAAATTGTCAATTTTCTATTCAAATTTATGCAGATATTAAGTACAATAGTGGATCGTTTGATAAACAAATCGAACTAGAGACCAAATTATTAGAGTTTGAAAAGTTCGCGAACCGGCTCACTTTGTATTTATATATACATGAAAGTTAAATTCAAACTCAACTAAAAAGTAAATAATCAAACTCGAACTAAATTTTGTTATATGCATTTAGTAATTATTTTATTAATAAATTATTATTTTTAATTAAATATTTTATTTATTTATTAATTAAATAAATAAATTTTTAGTGTAAAATTTTGCCCCCCTTGACAAATTTTCTGGATCCGCCACTGGGTCCAAGTGAATAATCTACATATAGAATTGTATCTCACTTGACCAAGTCTATCATTTCACATCAACGAAAGACTATATTTTATTCTTATCATTTTACCTAATGACATTTTTCATTCATCATCATCATGTCATCGGTTAAATAACATTTGTCCACATACATTGTATTTTGAACAAACAATTTTTTTCTAGAAATCAATTATAATTGAATCCATCAATAGAAGTAATGTCTCCAATGAGATTATCATCAATTGCATTCTTTGTCATGCCGCACACACAACTTATTTGATCATTGTCATGACATATTTCAAAACAATATTTTGAGGTGACATAAGCGCACGTGTGCACACTCTCCCAATCATCAATAATCTTTAGATTAGAATTTTCAATTCTATCTAAATAAGTATGGCTTCAAACAAAAATTTCAAGCCAACCATTTTTTTTTTTGGGATTTGATAGCCCAAGGTTTATTCATGGATTACAACATAACTAGATCATCACTTATATCTATTATGGCAATCTCATAACTTTGTTGATATGATCTGAAACTAACCATTATCAACTCAAGAATAAAAACATTATTTTATTCAACTTATTCATATACATATTCATATTCATATGATTTATCAATCAATGAATCAAAAAAATTAATCATATTTAAATATGATTTTCAACAACTGAATAACATCGTTATCTTTAGATTCAGGATTCATCAATCCATAAATGACACAACCAATTTTCATTGAGTTGATAATGCCCAACTCATATTTATGAGTTTGTGAATGAGATCGTTACATTATTCAACTTATATGATTCATCAATTCATGATGATCAATTCAAAATAAGAATCATTCAAATTAATCATATGATTATGATTTTCAACCAATGAATAAATTTAATATTCATTACTCATATTCAATTTATTGAAGTGATTTATCATTACATGAATAAACTCATTATTTCATTTATGTTAATCAATTCATATGATTTAACAAATCATATTTTTGTTATGATTCTCCACCATTTTTCTATAATTTTATTCACTTGTACAATGAACGTTTATAAAGAATATTAAACTATTCAATACATAGTTTAAGTACAAGAGAATCGTCTTCTCTTTCACTTTTGAGATTGATCATTTATTGTACTGATAAACTTAACATGTTCACCCTCTTTTCTCAAATTCTTTCAAAAATTAAATCAATAATCTTTTCAAGTCTTTCGACATTGTTCTTTTCTTATTGATCATTCACAATCTTTTGTATTTCATGGTACACATTTTACAAATAATATCAAAACTATATAATGCATAGTTTTGAGTACAACATGATCAATTTCTTCCTCTTTCAATATTAAGGTTCTTTGTGTACCATACATGGTGAATCCATTATGATCACCATCTTTTGTCGTCTTCTTTCAACAATGAAGCCAAACAAATCATTCAAGTCATTTGACATATCTTATCGAAACAAAATCGATATATTAGTGGTAGACACTCGTGTCTTAAACCCACTTGGAATTTGACCCAAAAGGTGCATTCCCGGCCTCAGCCATATTGACATATTGTCCAAAATATTCCATAAGATGAATTAGGCAAACAAGCATGTTGCTCCCATCACCAAACTCTTGTTTTCAATAATTTCTTCAAAATTGGAGCAATTACGAAGTCCCGATATTTGTATAAATATGATCCATTCTTTGTTTTCCATCTCTACAACAAGAAAGACAAACCTTATTAGTATGTAAGATTATAAATTAACTCACATGACCAAATTCATTATGTTTCAATAATTTATTCAAATTTGGAGCGAGTATGAAACTTTATTGTTTGTATTAAAAAAAAACTTCATGTTTTCCAACTTTTATATCTACAAAATGAAATGAAATCATTAGTATTGTAAAATATAAACCATGCAAAATTTCATAAAACAAAATATGAATCTTCTTGAATCTGCAACCTGTTAAAACTCAAGAGAACGTTACACTTTAAGATTGTTAGGTATTATACAATAATATTTAACAAATTGCGGAAATTAATAAATTATAAAATACTAATAAAATATGAAAATTACAAAATGATACATGAACCTTTACATAATATTTGATACAAACTCGGGAATAGTCGAGGCATGTTGGAAACTTTCCTTAAAGTGTATTCGCTCTCCCTCGGGTATTGGAATCAATGAGCGTACACCTCCCAGGATACAACGACTTCGAACTAGCACCGTACACCAAAGGTCTAGTTCCGGCGAACTTGAACTTGTGCCTTTCTCTATCAACAAATCGTACGAACTTTGAAGAGAAGAAATGTAGAAGAGGGAGAACAAGAACACATAGTTCTTGATTTTTGGATGATTCCAAATTGAAGAGAAAGACCATCTATTTATAGTCTCATCTCTTCCACCTCTTGAATTCTAAGAGTAAATGCCCAAATTAAAGACAAAATGAAAAGTTGTAACCTATATATTCAAGAGGATTAAACCACATTCAAAACTTGAAATGACAACTAAATTTTATTCATTAGGTAGAATAATATGAATTTAAATCATATAATATAAATATAATTATATAATATGATCTTAAATTATATATTATCCAACAGTTATTTGATTTGAGCCCCATGGTTGAGGGCTAAAACTCTTAGCCATGGGTGCTAAACATTGTATAACTTGATTAACATGTCTTAATATGGGGTATTAGTTCTAGGTCTCCTATGGTATTGTGTGATTTCCTTGTTTTAATGCTTGCATCGTGATTTAATTACATAAAATGCATGTTTAGGAGACTAAGCCGATCCCGAGAGGGACGGATAGACTCGGTCCTAGGAAACACAAAGGGTTAGAGGCTCAAAACCGGGTTTTGACACCTCGGATTAACCCTTAGCCGATAATTGTTGGGCCAATGCATTTCCGAGTTAGCTCCTAACCCGAGAGGGAACAAGGGGCAATTTGAGTTTAGGCCAATCTCTAGGCCGAGAGGCGAGATCGGCATTCAAGGCATAGGTTCATCACTGCAAGACCAATAGAACGAATACTCATCTTAAACAATGTTGAGTTATGCATGTTTAGCACCCTAGGCGTTTTAATTAAATTGTTATACACATCTTTAATTGCTTGTTTGTCTAAAAAGAAGTAGTGTTCCGAGAATTACAATCACAAACACAAAAATCGACCAACGACCCTCATTAGTCCTTGTGGACCGACCCGATAGCTTACCGGTCTTATAAATATATTACTTGTGACCGCGTACTCTTGCGCGAGAAACTCATATCCGGGAAGTGGCGCTCGCGCGACACTTTTCGGCCCAACAGCCCACGACCCCGTTCTTGCCATCCCCTTAGATCCGCCTCCTTTACCGCCAGCTGCCATCGCAGTTACCACCGTAAGACCCGGAACCGTCGCTGTACTAGAAGCCCTCACAGGCGGAGCCGTGCCGCTGTGAGACATCGTCAATTTTTCGACGAACAATCCAAATCGCCACGGGCGAATTACATACCACAATTTGAAGTTGAGTTAGAACGTGTACAATTGGGTGTATACTTGTACGTAATTATCTCATACAATTCTATCATATTTTCATATATATAATTGCGATATCGTTAGTTTCAATATATTATAATGTCTATATTATATCATTTACATTATTATCGACAAAAATATGTCGAGTCTAAAATGTTTTATCATACATAAAGCTTGCCGACTTTTGGAATTGGGGAAAACACTTGCACTACCAAATACTTGAATTGCAAAAGGTTGTCATTAATATATAAGGAAAAGCATGAGTTAGTGACACTTAGTGTATCTTTTTGAAATTTTTGTAGAATATTAAAAGTTATATTCATTAAAATGACACCCAATCAACCGTCATATACTATATAGTCATCGGAAATTTGGTTTTAAATAAAAGTACTTGAACTGTGATTTTTATTTTTTTATTATAATTTTCTGAGGAAAGTGATTTGTATTGTAATTATTATCATACAATTAATAGAAGTTTACCATTTAGTTTTTATAAAGTACAGGATTGTAGAACCGTGTATTATATCTTATAAAATAATTAAAGTTTATTCATGTACAAAATTTTAAAGAGGCCATTGAAGAAAAAAAATGCCACAAAAGACAGACTATTTGTTGCCTTAAATTGATTGGAAATACCAATACTATAGCACTCTCAGGGTTCTCTGGTTTTCCTCAAAATGTGAACTTCAAACCTTACCTTAAATTGATTTAATGCATTGTCACAAAATTAAGCCATCACTTGCTGCATCCCTATCGGTTCGGTGGAGACACATTTAGTAATAAGATATCATCAATCTAATGGTGCCTATAAATAGTAAATTGATACACAAGTATTGGGTACAAAGATAATAAGTAGACTATTTATTTCTTATCAATATTTATTGATCATGCCCATTGTTTATTAGATTCTATCATGCATTAGGATGCATAATTTGTTCAGATACATGCCAATTATAATTCTAGATAAATTGAGTGACATTCATATGTTCAAAACCTCGTATCATTCAAACTAAAATTGTACGTAAGATATATTAAATATGTACATTACCACATAAATATGATAGGTGTTCATATTCACTCACTTCTACATCTAACATATTTTTAGGAAGACAATACTCTTTCTAATATTTAGGGATAATTATATATATCACCCCCTAAAATATACTAAATCTCACCCAACACCCCCTAAAACGATTATTCTTACTAGCAAACTCTTAAAATGGACAAAAATTTCAGTTGTCAGAAATTTATTGAAAAAAGACAAAAAAGCCCCTCTCCCTCACCACTCCCTCACCATACCCTCTGTCTCTCCTCCCTTCCTTCGCCGTCACCGGCGAGCCTCCCTCCAGCTAATCCTCTCCTGCCGCGTGTCCACTGTCCTGCGATAATGGCGAATATTGAGCTGATGGGGAGGGAGGCGAGGTTGAGGGTTTGGAGGGAGAAG
This sequence comes from Geranium rotundifolium, assembly GCA_963920655.1. NCBI lineage: Eukaryota > Viridiplantae > Streptophyta > Magnoliopsida > Geraniales > Geraniaceae > Geranium > Geranium rotundifolium. Next base: position 7,706,270 of record OY987319.1, on the reverse strand, counting down.
GAGTTCAAGGTGAGGATGGAGGGGCGGAGGAGGGAAGGAAGGGGAGGCTGATGGTGGCACCAGGAGTGGCGGTGGTGGAGGGGATTGGTCAGAGGAAGGCTCGCCGACGATGGTGGAGGGAGGGAGGAGAGACAAAGGGTATGGTGAGGGGGAGGGGTATTTTTGTCCTTTTTCAATAAAATTTTTGACAAATGAGATTTTTGCCCTTTTTAAAGAGGTGCTAGTGAGAATAATGATTTTAAGAAGTGTTGGGTGAGATTTGGTATATTTTAAGAGGTGATATCTAGAATTATCCATAATATTTAGTAATAGTTTGTCATACACTACCATAAGCATTTAATATATATCACCAAATAACTTGTGTACTATTCATCTGCTAAAAAGAAACCAACTTGTAGACCCATCAAAATTTATGCAAATAAACAAATTACAATTGTCTCAAAAATGGCATGCAAAATTTGGTTTGACACTCTTGTGATATTGGAAGAGGAATCAATATTCAATAAGGATCTAAATGTCACATCCATAGCTTAGAGTGCTCCTCATTGGAAAAGTACATGAGCTACTAAATATATATACCATGTGATTCTTCATGTAAACGAATGTAATTTAGACACATATGAGTTAAATGATTATGGAGTTTTAGTGTGAGCAAATAAAGATAAATAGTCATTTCTCTAACAAGTAATGGGATTAGTCAAAAGTGAAAACCATTATTTCTAGTGATCTACATAAAGATAGTGTCCGTTGCTCCAAAGCCTCACCATTTTATCAATTATTATTGGTCATGATGGTAGTACGATTTTTAGACATATGTTAATGGAAATTAAACAAATACAAATTCCTCTCTAAAACACAAACTGAGAGTCAAATGATTGTAGGACCTGAAAAATGACACATCAAAGTCCGACGAACCCTACCCGGCGAGATATGAAGGAATTATTTGAGGGTTCCAATCATATAATTTCATGCCCATACAAGAAATTAACCTCAAAGTTCCATGTTTTAATACGGATCTTACATGATCATGAATTGATCATGAGATCTAGACTAGAATAAATTCAACAAATTACCTTGAATCAAAATCTCTTTGTTACTAAATAGGATTTAGTAACCTCTAAAGATCGTCCACACAGGAAGAGGAATCCGGGGATATTCACAACGATCCTTACTAGAAGATCGAAGCAAGCAAAACGGACGGAGTGAGGGAGGGAGGAGCTGGCCGAAATCGGCAAGGAGAGAGAGAGGGTGACGGCTAGGGTTTTGAGAAATAAATCACTTAATTTTCAGATCTGAAAATTACCCTTTTATAACCCTTATATGGACTTTAATTAATTAAATGCCTTAATGGGCTTAAAGCCCAGAGCTTTTAATTAATTGTGTAGAGAAGCACATTCTGGCTAGGCCCAGTTTAGCTAATTTAATTAAATCTATTTAATTAGATTATAATTAATTAGTTCTGCTAAACCGTTCTTGATTTCCGGTTTAGTCCTAAACCGAAATCGGTCTAATCCGGTTTAATCCAAAACCGGATTTTGTCTCTCTCATGATTCCTCCATATGATTCCATCCGTTTTACTCAACCTTTAGTGTGTGACCCTCTAGGCTCACGACACGTCGGCGGACTGGTAAAATTACCATTTTACCATTTCCATCATGAGTGGCCTCTAGCAAGACATCATGATTACCCAACGCTTGTGATTATCGAGATTTCAACTTAACCTTGTCGTACATGAATCTATCCTTTTATCCTATTGATATCTTTGACAACCACAAGGCATAGACAAGTCATCCTCGTTCTATTGTCTTGTTTCTTGATTCTGAGTTAACTGAATTATAACTGATACTACGTATCGACTTCATGGTCATGTTATTGTATTTCAGTTGTACTCATCAAGTGGCCTAAACTGATATCTGCTCACACGTCCGTATGAGGGATAAATCCTTCAGCGATCCATTGAGTCAACTTATGTAACTTGTGATCGAGCCAATCACAGTCGTTATTGTAACCCTTTTATAGGAGACGTTAGACTGAGTCAAACTCGTCACTCATTACATATTGACCTCAATGGTTCTTCTGTCTGAGGATGTGATTTCATGCGCCGACATATGAGTATGTTCATGACTGTGTCTATGTAACATACTCACGATCGGGTCGTCCTATATCATCCCTGACTGGTGATACTATGACCTAACTCTGGCCTCCTTCTGGCCATGATCAGTAGAGCGTGATCATTTAGAGCTAGCCTCATACCGATCGCTTCTTATGAAGCTATTCTGATCGGGGACTGCTTAAGTAAGATTTTATCTGATCTGTAGATCTACTATTATGTGTTGACACATCAATGATACAAATCAAATCATACTTAAGATATTACTACAACACTTAGTAATATGAATGCCGATTTTATTTCAACTAATAATCTTTATTACATGATTAGATTGAAAATACATTGTGCTAGGGCACAAAAAACCCAACAGTCTCCCACTTGCCCTAGACCTAATTGGTATTCCAATCTAAACCCATTCCCCTGACATGTTCCTCATGTTTAGGCTGCGGTAGTGCCTTAGTTAAGGGGTCAGCTAGATTATCATGCGTTGAAATGTAGCTTATCTCTACTTCGCCTTTATCAACCATCTCTCTGATGATGTGATACTTTATCTCGACGTGCTTGGTCCGGTTGTGAAATCTGGGCTCTCTAGCAAGTGCTACGGCCCCCGTGTTGTCACACCTTAAGCTCACGGGATCAGACGTTTGCGGCAGTACATCTAATCCACTCAAGAAGCTCCTGACCCACATCTTTCTATCCCGCCATACACTAAGAAGGCGTCCTTTGTTCTCCTAAGATACTTGAGGATACACTTGACGGCAGTCCAGTAATCTTGGCCTGGGTTAGACTGAAATCTGCTGGCACAGCTGAGGGCAAACGATACGTCAGGCCTCGTACAGATCATGGCATACATGATGGATCCCACTGCCGAGGCATACGGGATTCCATTCATTTTCTTAAGCTCATCATGTGTCTTAGGACACTGTTTCTTACTGAGCTTGATGCCATGTCTTACCGGGAGGTTCCCTTTCTTAGAATCAAGCATTGAGAATCTTCTCAACACTTTATCTATATAGGTGCTCTGACTTAGACCTAAAATTCTCTTGGATCGATCTCTGTAGATCCTAATCCCTAGAATGTAAGCGGCCTCTCCTAATTCCTTCATGGAGAAACACTTCCCTAACCAAGCTTTGGTCTCAAGCAAGGTTGGGACGTTATTTCCCATGATCAGTATATCGTCGACATACAGCACCAGGAACACTATGTTACTCCCACTGCTCTTCTTGTAGATACAGGGTTCATCTGGATTTCTGATGAACCCGAACTCTTTTACGGCTTCATCGAACCGTAAGTTCCAACTCCTGGAAGCTTGCTTCAACCCATAAATGGATCGTTGCAGCTTACACACCTTTTCGGGATGTTTTGGATCGACAAAACCTCCTGGCTGGGTCATATAGACATCCTCCTGCAAATTCCCGTTAAGGAATGCGGTTTTGACGTCCATTTGCCATATCTCGTAATCGAAATATGCTGCAATGGCTAACATCATCCGAATTGACTTAATCATAGCTACTGCGAAAAAGTCTCATCATAGTCCATGCCTTGGACTTGACGATAACCTTTAGCAACCAGTCTTGCTTTGTAAGTCTGAGGCTTTCCGTCCATATCTGTCTTTAACTTAAATATCTACTTGCAACCTATGGGTTTTATCCCAGGTGTGCTGTCTACTAAGTTCCAGACCTGATTGTCTTTCATGGACTTCATTTCCTCATCCATGGCGTTCTGCCATTCTTTTGAGTTGGGACTGGCCAAGGCTTGCTGAACTGTTGCAGGATCATCCTGATCTACAACTATCAAGTCATTACCCTCTGTGGCTAAGAAGCCATATCTGACTGGGTTTTGACGAGATCTTTCAGACCTCCTTGTCCTACAGGAGTTTCTGTTGGAATAGGACTTGAATCATTTATCTCATCGGGTACCTCTACAATCTCTACAGGTTGTTATGTGTCTTCTCGAATTTCTTCAAGAAGCACAGGACTCCCACTGGGATTCTTGGATAAGAATTCTCTTTCCAAGAAAACCCCACCTCAAGCAACAAAGACTTTGTTTTCCTCGGGTTTGTAGAAGTAGTACACCATGGTTTCTTTGGGGTACCCTACAAAGACACACTTATCTGGCTTGGGTTCGAGTTTATCACAAAGCAACCGCTTGACGTAAACGTCGCACCCCCAGATCTTGAGGAAAGACAACTTGGGAGCTTTCCCTTGCCAAACCTCAAATGGAGTGGTCTCCACTGCCTTTGTAGGTACTCGATTCAATATGAATGCGGCCGTTTCTAGGGCATGGCCCTAGAAAGATACTAGAAGGTCGGCGTGACTCATCATGGAACGAACCATGTCTAGCAGGGTTCTGTTCCTCCGTTCGGAAACACCATTCAGCTGAGGGGTTCCTGGCGGAGTTAATTCTGAGAGTATACCGTTATCCCTTAGGTGACTGAGAAATTCCTGATCTAAGTACTCACCACCTCGATCGGAACGAAGTGCCTTTATACTTTTACCAAGCCGGTTCTGTACTTCATTCTGGAATTCTTTGAATTTATCAAAAGACTCTGACTTATGTCTCATTGAATAGACATACCCATACCTACTGAAATCGTCGGTAAAGGTTATGAAATATCCGAAACCTCTCCTGGCTTGTGTACTCATGGGCCCACATACGTCTGAATGTATTAGGCCCAAGAGATCACTCGCCCTTTCACCTAAGCCGCCAAAAGGCGCCTTTGTCATCTTACCCATAATACAAGATTCGCATCTCTCGATTGGTGTGAATTCAAACGGGCTTAATAGCCCATACTTATGAAGTGTCGAGACGCGTTTCTCGCCTATGTGGCCTAGACGACAGTGCCACATCACTGTCTGGTTTAAGTCATCCGACTTCAACCTCTTATTTACGTTATAGTTTGAACTGTAGTTAGTGTTATCAATATTTAAAATATATAATCCACCAACCATAGATGCAGTGCCGTAAACGATATTATTTCTTGATAAAGTAAATAAGCCACTGTCTATGGCAAATACAAAATCAAGTTTGTCCAAACTGGACACTGAAATAATATTCCTACTAAATATAGGTACACATAAAGCATCGTCCAATACTAAAATAAGCCCTGTGGGCATCCTAAGACTAACAGAACCGACAGCCGTCGTTGACACCGAACTGTTGTCTCCGACTCTCAGATCCCGCTCGCCTTTCCAAAAGAGCTTCTTACTTTCCAGATCCTGCAGATTAACACAAATGTGAGATTCTGCTCTGGTATCAACTACCCATGTGTATGAGAAAGTAACGTTGAGATTATACTCAACAACGTAAATACCTGATCTAGGTCCTGAAGGGTGTCCTCCCTTCTGCAAGCTCTTCACATAATCCTTGTGCTGCCTGCAATCCTTCTTCCAATGACCTGGCTGCTGGCAGTAGTAACAGACCACCTCTGAGGCCGAAGTGCTCCCTTCGGTTCTAGCAACCGTTTGGATTCTCGGACCTCTAGGTGCCCTTATCTGCCCAGCTAGGTGCATTGGTGCCTTACCCTTAACTGACACTGCTGGTGCCTTGCCCTTGTTGGAGTGTCCTGGTGACTTGCCAGTAGGTTTGCCAGCTCTTTTGAAACTGACACCCTTATTGACCATTAGAACCTCAAGGGTCTTGCCCTTGAGGTCTTTCTCTGCTGTCACCAACATTCCATGTAGTTCCTTGATGGTCTTTTCCATATTATGGAGATTTTAATTTGTGATCACATCTCCATAAGCCTTTGGAAGCGACATCAGGACTATGTCTGATTTCAGCTGCTCTGTGAATTTATGACCTAGACTGGCCAAGCGATCAAAGAGCCGCTTCATCTTAAGGACATGTGGGCTCACTGCCTCACCAGCATTCAGCCTGCTATAAAACAACTCCCTAAGAGTGTCGTATCTTTCGACACGAGCATTCTTCTGGTAGTATATTTTAATTTCTTCCATCATCTCTTGGGGATCTCCCATGAGATGCATGAACTGGTCCTGGGTGTCATTTTCCATGGACCCGACCATGAGGATGCCAACATCTTGTCGATCATTTATGTACTTGTCATAAGCGTTCTTATCGGCCTCGCTGGCATCATCTGCAGGCTCAACCAAAGGTTTGTCTGTAAGGATATACTCATGTCTGTCATACTGAAGTGCAAGCTTCAGGTTCCTCTCCCATACCAGGAAGTTGGTCCATGTCAGCCTGTTATTCGACAGAAGAGACTTTAAGGCTTCACTGCCAGAACGTGTTGATTTGGGTTGCGACGGTGCCATTAATCTATACATGAAAATAAACTCGATCAGATTCTTAATTAAGTTGAAGTAAGAGATACTTGATTATGAACATTTTCTGATTCATGTGTCTGAATCTAAACCAAGATCTCCGCATATCCAAAACCAAAGTGAGTTAATCTCATCGCCCCAGTTTTGGACATTGGAGTAGGACACTCCAGTCCTTTCACAATTTCATGTGATTCTTGGCTAGGGCTTATAAATTGTATGTATACGGCATTGCCCTATATCTGATACCCTGGCACAGATCATCTGAGAATCGCAGCCAAGTCAACCAATTTTCAACGCATGGTCCAATCTGCATGGCTACTACGCTAATGCGCACGCACCCATGCAAACTGGTCCATCTTCTATTAGAACCCATTCTCATGGATCCACGTTAATCGTATCCACCCATGAGTCCGAGAACTAATCGAAGTGATGAAAAGTGGGCGGTATCTAGCTTGACTTGAAATTATTTGCCTTTTAAATATTCATTATCACTGATCATAATTTGATCTTAACTTGAATTTATCATCTACAAATCCATGTAGAGATAATTTCAATTCCGGTTTACATGTGCGTGATTAACTAATTATTATTAATCTTTACACATGTGGGTGATGATCTAATTAATCATGAACTTATGAAAATTAAATCACACATTCAACCATACATTCATAAACATAAATGTAAATTTTCTTTAGCTAGCCCGCTAACCCTACTAGAATAAACTAGAACCTATACTAGGTCTTGTCTTTCCTCATTCTCCTGGACTCCCACTGGATCTACGCCTCCTCGGGATTACCGTCCTTCTCTTCGGTTCTTCTTGTCTTGGGACTTTGTAATTACATTTAATTTAAATAAAATAAATGATGTGACACGCAGGTCACTAATAAATTACAACCCATAAGCAACTCGCAGGTTGCAAACCGAAATTAAATTCTAAATTCGGGCTAACTTAACAATCAGGTTGCAAACACCGTGTTATCAAACAATCATGTTATCAAGCAAGCATATTAATTCCAATTTTATCTTGATTTAAATCATAAAATACGGTTTATCGAAACCGTTTCTTGAACCAGTTAATTTCTGAATTAAATTGGTTCACACGCTAGTTTATCGAAACCGAACCGGTCTGAAATTTTAATTAGTAATTGCTGAAAAATTTTGGATTTTTCTGGGTCGGATCTAACCCGAATCCAATTGGTTTGACCGAACCAAAATTGACCCGAGGGCTAATTAGTGTTCGGCCAAAACCCTAGCCGGCAGGGCTGGCCGCGCCGTGGCCGACCAGCCCGTGAGGGCTGGCCGAGGCGGGCCGCCTGGCCGGATCTGGTCGGGCCGAAGCCCTCCCCTGGCCGGAGCCGAGAGGCTCGGCCAGATATGCCACGGGCAGATCTGGTCGGCCTTCCCGTTCCGGCCGATCGGCCCGTGGCGTTGCTGGGGTTAGCCTCTCGGCTAGCCTCGGCCTCCCAAGGTCTCGATCCTGATCTTACTCGATCAATTAATATTTTTCAGCAACATTAAAAAAATTCCAGCAATTAATTCATCAACCAAAATATATAATTCACAATACCGAATTAAATCGCAAAATTAATTCTAGCCTATCATGCTCGAATACAAAATCATGCATAACCAAGCCTCTGATACCACTGAAGAAATTATTTGAGGGTTCCAATCATATAATTTCATGCTCATACAAGAAATTAACCTCAAAGTTCCATGTTTTAATACGGATCTTACATGATCATGAATTGATCATGAGATCTAGACTAGAATAAATTCAACAAATTACCTTGAATCAAAATCTCCTTGTTACTAAATAGGATTTAGTAACCTCTAAAGATCGTTCACACAGTAAGAGCAATCCGGGGATATTCACAACGATCCTTACTAGAAGATCGAAGCAAGCAAAACGGACGGAGCGAAGGAGGGAGGAGCTGGCCGAAATTGGCAAGGAGAGAGAGAGGGTGACGGCTAGGGTTTTGAGAAATAAATCACTTAATTTTCATATCTGAAAATTACCCTTTTATAACCCTTATTTGGACTTTAATTAATTAAAGGCCTTAATGGGCTTAAAGCCCAAAGCTTTTAATTAATTGTGTAGAGAAGCCCATTCTGGCTAGGCCCAGTTTAGCTAATTTAATTAAATCTATTTAATTAGATTATAATTAATTAGTTCTGCTAAACCGTTCTTGATTTTCGGTTTAGTCCTAAACCAAAATCGGTCTAATCCGGTTTAATCCAAAACCGGATTTTGTCTCTCTCATGATTCCTCCATATGATTCTATCCGTTTTACTCAACCTTTAGTGTGTGACCCTCTAGGCTCACGACACGTCGACGGACTGGTAAAATTACCATTTTACCATTTCCATCATGAGTGGCCTCTAGCAAGACATCATGATTACCCAACGCTTGTGATTATCGAGATTTCAACTTAACCTTGTCGTACATGAATCTATCCTTTTATCCTATTGATATCTTTGACAACCACGAGGCATAGACAAGTCATCCTCGTTCTATTGTCTTGTTTCTTGATTCTGAGTTAACTGAATTATAACTGATACTACGTATCGACTTCATGGTCATGTTATTGTATTTCAGTTGTACTCATCAAGTGGCCTAAACTGATATCTGCTCACACGTCCGTATGAGGGATAAATCCTTCAGCGATCCATTGAGTCAACTTATGTAACTTGTGATCGAGCCAATCACAGTCGTTATTGTAACCCTTTTATAGGAGACGTTAGACTGAGTCAAACTCGTCACTCATTACATATTGGCCTCAATGGTTCTTCTGTCTGAGGATGTGATTTCATGCGCCGACATATGAGTATGTTCATGACTGTGTCTATGTAACATACTCACGATCGGGTCGTCCTATATCATCCCTGACTGGTGATACTATGACCTAACTCTGGCCTCCTTCTGGCCATGATCAGTAGAGCGTGATCATTTAGAGTTAGCCTCATACCGATCGCTTCTTATGAAGTTATTCTGATCGGGGACTGCTTAAGTAAGATTTTATCTGATCTGTAGATCTACTATTATGTGTTGACACATCAATGATACAAATCAAATCATACTTAAGATATTACTACAACACTTAGTAATATGAATGCCGATTTTATTTCAACTAATAATCTTTATTACATGATTAGATTGAAAATACATTGTGCTAGGGCACAAAAAACCCAACAAGATATTGGTAATATCTCGCCGGAAAAACTTCACTACCCCGGCGAGATATTATTCACCTCCAAGCCGGCGAAATATTGAATCAATATCTCGCCGGTTATGACCATTCCCGTCGAGACCTGCCCGGTGAGAACCAAACCGGCGAGATTCGGGCGAATATCTCGCCGGCTTGGCCAAGCCGACGAGAGCAAAGTCTCGCTGGCTTGAAGCTAAATTTCAGTGGTGATCGTTACAGTTTTGTAGTGACTGTTCTTGCTCTAAATGGCTAAAATTGATTGATCTCACCATCGGTGTTCTATGTTACTCGTTGATTTTACTTCAAATCTGAGTAGCATCGATTCTGTTTATACCGTCAGCTTAATTTTCTTCCATATATATAATTTTCTTTCGCTTATGTCCTTGTTTATGCGTTTGGTGAGTGATTTTTTTAATTGTTCACACTTTGCAATGGTTGTTCTTTCTCGTAATGGCTTGGACCTCACAAGAGTATCGAAATCACCATGTTTATGTTCGAGTTGTGAGTTGTGCTTCGACGAGGGAGAGGGGAGAGGATGAAGGGTTTAAATAGAGAAGAGCATTGTGAGTGATGAAGAAGAAAGTGAAAAAAGTAAGTGCATGGGAGAGGAGGTGGTGATGATAAAGCTATGCTCATTTTTAGGCAAAAAAGAGTAGCTTTGGAGCTGATTGTTGGTGTCGTTTTAAAGTAAAATCAGTTTCGAAAGAGCACTTCTCGTTTGGTTATAATAGTGTGATTGTGTCACGTTTTCAGATACGTCGAGGTGATAAGAGCATGGTGCTTTGGGAATATTTACGCTTTCCCTTTCTTAAGCTCATGATAAAATACGTGTAGAAAGGTCAAGAATATAAATGTATGTAGAAAGAATATGAAAACTGAGAGATATAGAATGTCGAAAAATCGAATCGAGAGAACTGATTCGAGTTGGATTGAGAAACGATTATTGACAAAAGTTAGAATTGAATCGGCTATGTTTCTTTTCACGACAATGAAACTAGCAAAAAATCACATTGAAATAAGAACGTGTTGGTTTGGATACGTGATTCTTTTGACCATCGATCTATTAGGTTTGAAAATATTGTCACTAATAAAAAATAGAGAAAAAGACACTTTTGTGTCTGAATATACACTTTTGTCACTTTCATACTCTATATTATTTTTTCAGTACCATGAATTACATTTTGGGGCGTTTTACTCCTAAAATACTAAAAATGCCTAAACTAAACTTGAGTTGGAACAAAATTAAATCTGGTCTAATATGGTACAATTTCAATTGTGTAAAAAGACAAAATTACCCTCAACTATTCATCAAATTTTCAAGTGAATGTCACTCTCTTCTCCTCCTCCTCCTCCTCCGCCGCCGCCGCCCCCTCCTCTTCCTCACTCTCACCTCCATCCTCTCCTCCAAAGCCAAATCAAACCCGTCGCGCCCCAGCAAGTAGATCCAGAGGCGAGACTTGAAGTCGCACCGCACTGGTCTTGCGTCACCGTCGACAATACCCATCCTCCTGTAGAAGCTCCACACAAACGTCCAGTGGCCGCCGCGACCTCGTTAAAGTCGACGAGAAACCCTACACGAAGGTAGGTCGGTCTTGATAATATATAATTATTATTTACTTCTTATTTATTTTGCAATAATTAAATGCAGGACAACTAAAAGTTGAAAAATGGTAACAAATAACTGATCATTATTTGTCTTCAAAAAAAATTAATTGATCATTATATTGAGGTTAATTGCTTGAATATCTATCAAATTAAATTGTTCCAAATCCTTCGACCATGTCCTCTTATAACACATTAATTAAAGTGAATCAAATAAAATAGATTAGATACTAATTAAAATATTTTGATTCAGTATATGGATACCATGAAATAAATAAAAAATCATAATCCATGAATATACAAAAAAATGTACTGATAATAAATAATGTTAGTTGATATTTATTAATAAAATTTGATTTACCTTCAAAAAAAATATATAATGATACGGCTTTCAATTAATTAACGATACCAAAATTAAAATCAGACTTTACTTTTGAGAAATAAAAAAGTTAACTGATAAATTAATAGGATTATTATATTTCATTCAAATAAGAGTATAAAATATTAAATCCACTTTCGAATTAAATAACCATTAGAGATGTTGCCTCCGAATTCAACAATTTACCCCAAAACCTCCTTAATTAAATTAATCACCCATTGATTGTAGTCTGCCATTAAATCCACCCTAAATAATCTAGTCACCCACTAATTTATCCTCTAATTAATTCCCTTACTTAATTCGTAACTTAAATAAATCTCTATAAATCTGTTAGTAATATATTTCTCACAATTAATTTTCAAGTTTAAAATTTATTAAGAAAGAGGAGGTTACGGCATTATGGGCTCTAATGATAGATTTAATTAAATTGTTTTGGTGTAAGAATTTGAAATGTGTAAATAGACAAAAAAAAGGCAAATATTACATAATTGATATGTAGATTTTTTTTTAAGGTAAAACAAATTTTTATTTAATAAAATGGAACTAACCCGGCATCAAGCCGGACAGCTGAAGCCACAGATGGTGGGACAGACCCCTCCCCATAGTCACAACTACTATTAGTTAACGCAAATTTGGCCAATTCGTGAGCCACTTTATTACACGAACATAGAGGATGCCCCCGAACATGTTTTTCGTGTGTCTCCTATTATTAATATGGGTCACCACCCGAAGGCAGTCCGTCACTATCTCCACTCTACTCCAATTGGTGCCCTTTGCCCAGGAGAGAGCCTCTCTGACGCCTACGGCCTCCACCTCTTCGGGCTGGAGATATCCTGTATATCGTCTGCACAGCGCGGCTACGATTCTGCTTCCTAAGTCCCTACATACCAGCCATATGCTCCAGTTTCCCCATTGTTCGTCTAATCCTCCATCCACATTAATCTTTAAGGTCCCCGGGCTTGGTGGCACCCATACGTTTGGAGACGACGAGACGAGGGGATCTGCTCCTGGTGCCCCTCCTTGGGGTTGTGCTACCGTCCAAGCGCGTCGTAGTCCTTTAGCGGTCGCATCCACTTTTGCTGGGTGAAAAGCTTCCCTTTTCCAAACAGCTTGATTTCTAGCCCTCCAGATTGCCCACATCGTAATAGCCCAGAAGCTCGCCTCACCCTCCCCCTCTACCCAAGACCTCCAGTCTGATAGGGCTGGGTTTGGCCCCATCCTTCCTTGGACCCGTTGCAATAATCTGTCTGTCCATACTGGGGCAACTACACGACACTTTAAGAGTATGTGGCTTATGGATTCTTCCGGGTCTCCACAGAGGGGACACTGTGTAACGATTGGGAGTCCCCTCTCTGCCAGTCGAGTCCTAGTCGGAAGTAGGTTTGATATAGCCCTCCAGACGAAGATCTTTACCTTTGGTGGGACTTGTAGCTTCCATACTTGTCTCCAGCTGCTCCCTTGTGTTGGCGGGGACCAGATGGTCTCAATCTGGCATAGGGCCCTTGTATGCGCTTTTTACCGAGTATTCTCCCGTCTTCTCTGCATCCCAACACCAACGATCCTTGTCTTCGTACCAGCTTGGTATAATTGAGAAGATTCGATTGCATGAGTCTTGACCCAGGATTGATCTGACCTTCCCAACATCTCATGCTCTACACCCTGGATATAAAAGCTCAGAGATCCTCATGTCCGCCCGAATGGATGGTGTTGCGGCGATCATCGGGTTCACCCCCCCCCCCTAGCCAAGGGGTTCCTACCACCAGATTGTGTCCTGGGCCTATACTTAGCCGTGTCTTCTCCCGTACTATCGATCTTGCTTCGCATAGGCTTCTCCATATGAAACTCGGGGCGCTTCCCAAAGAGGAGTGAGGAAAATACTTCCCTTTTAGAACTTTGGCCGGTAATGACTCTGATTTAGTAAGGATTCTCCAAACCTGTTTTCCACAAAGAGTTAGATTGTACTCCTTTAGATTGAGGAACCTCATCCCTCCCAACTCTTTATGCTTGCACAAATCTGCCCACTTTCGCCACATGATTCCCCTCGTTCCCCCATTCCCTTTCCACTAGAACTTGTTGAACATCCGCCCAATATCATCTAGGAGCCTTTGTGGGAACATGAAGACCTACATTGAGTATGCGGGGAGGGCATGTAGTATAGATTTAATCATGACCTCCCTCCCTGCCAAGGACAGGAACCTGTTACTCCATGAAGCAATTTTCTTCGCTATACGTTCCTTGATATAAGCCAGGGCCTGCATTTTATTCCTCCCAACCATATTTGGAAGGTCTAGGTATATAGAAGAGTCGCGTTCCTCCCGAAATCCCAGCAATGAGGTGACCTCCTCCCTCATATTTGGCGGAGTATTTGGTGAAAAGAATACTGAGGATTTTTCTTGGTTTATTAGTTGGCCTGATGCCCTCTCGTAAATGAGGAGGCACCTGACAATCTGTTCCGCCCCCCTCCATGTTGCCCTACAGAATATGTAACTATCATCGGCGAACAGTAGATGAGAGACTGTTGGTGCTTCTCTTGCTATCTTGACACCCTGTAGATTCCCTACCCTTGTAAATTCCTGCAATAGTAAAGATAACCCCTCTGCGCAGAAAAGGAAAAGGTAAGGGGATAGGGGGTCCCCCTGTCGCAAACCCCTTAATGGGTTTTGGACTCTTACTGTGTGCCTTGATGTAGTGGCTGAGTAAGTGACTGATGAAACGCATACCCTGATTAGCTCGATCCATCTCTGGTTGTAGCCTAGAGCTCGCAGCACTTGAAACAAGAAGCTCCATTCCACTCTATCATAGGCCTTGCTCATATCAATTTTTAAGGCTATCAGCCCTCTACTCCCTTGTGCCTTCTTCTTCAAATGGTGTAGGATCTCAGCTGCTACAATTATGTTATCTGTTATGAGCCTGCCCGGGACAAACACACTCTGGGCCGGTGAGATGATCCCATCTAATGATTACTTGAACCTGTTGACCAGGACCTTCGATATTATTTTGTACAATACATTGCACAACGCAATGGGTCTGTAGTCCCCCAGGGAATCTGGATTTTGCTTCTTTGGTATAAGCACGACGTTTGTTTTGTTTACCCCCACCGGTAGATTTCCTGAGGCGAAAAAATCCTGGACCGCACCGACTAGTTCTGGCTGCATCATTGGCCAGTTTGCTTTATAAAAAGCCGAGTTGAGCCCATCAGGCCATGGGAACTTGCTTGAATCCATCCCAAACAAGGCTACTCTCACCTTCTCCTCCTCTACTTGTTTTAGTAGGGACGTATTTTGCTCATCTGAGATGGTTGATTGTCCCAGGTCCACCACTTCCCTGCATTCCACCCCTCCCCTTGTGAAAAGGTTTCCATAAAACTGGGCGATCTCTTCCTCTATGCCCGTTCCCCATCCCACCCTGAGTCCGCTTTCTGCAACTAATGAGGCGATGTGATTCCGCCTTCTTCTTTCTGTTGCACACTTATGAAAGAAAGCCGTGTTCTGGTCCCCTTTCTCCAGCCATAACTGCTTTGACCTCTGCCTCCAATGGATTTCTTTTGAGAGCAGAAGATCGTTTAGTCTTGCCGCTTCTTGTCCATATTCCTCTATGCCCAAGTCATCTCTTCTATTACGTAGATTTTTTACTGATTCTTGCAGGGTTTTCAGCTCAGAATGTGCCCTCTTGTTCTCATCCACTCCCCACTTCTGAATCCTCTCCCTGATATGTGCCAGTCGGTCCGTTATGGGTTTCCCTACGCTAGCCTCCCAAGCTGATGAGGTGATTTCTGCGCAATCCAGTTTTAGTAGCCATTCATTGTTGAGCTGGAAGTGGTTCCCTGCCTGTTGATAACTTTGACGGCTTGCAGTCAAGAGTATCGGACTGTGGTCGGAAGTTGAGAATCCGAGGTTAGTTAGCCTTGTGTTCTCAAAAGCATTAAACCATGCACTATTCGTCAAGGCCCTGTCAAGCCTTGCTTCCTTCCACTGGTTGGTTCCTCTACTCTTTTCCCATGTGAGTTCATGACCTACCAAATCCACATCCCTTAGTCTGCAATCCTCCAACATTGAGTTATAACCCTCCAACAGTCCCTGGGGAATCGGCAGGTATCCTCTAACTTCTTCCTGGCTCCCCACGTTGTTTAGGTCTCTTATGACACACCAAGGAGTAGACATTCCAACTGCTAGGGCTCGTATCAGCTCCCATGTTAGATGCATGTAGTGTCTGTTCGGGTCCCCATACACCCCTGTTAGGTGGATCTTCTCTCTATCCCCCAGGGTTGCCGATATATGTATATGTCTACTTGAGGATGAGAGAACTGCGTTGTGCAATGGGTCTGCGTTGTATTATTAACCATTAAATATAATGTGTATTCCCGTGAAACACATATTAGAATGTCTAAGTAAAGGAATAGAACATAATCAGTCAATAATTATCATTACATTTATTAAAAAGAAAAAAAGTTGTACAATGCTATGGAAACCTCTTCTCATCTTCTTCTCAATACCGCCTTCATACTCTGTGCCTCGGCCTCTTCGCTTTCACCTTCTTATCTTCGCCTCGGCCTCCTTGCCTTGTCCTCTGTTTCCAGCGATCGCTGACGTTATTTGATAATTTCTTCTTCTCCTTTTTATCATGGTTTCATATGAACGACACAATTGTAATTTAATTACATTTGATATCGGAAATATCCAAAGTACAAATAACAAATACACAAATACAATAAAATAGTAAAAGCTTTATCAGTTTTCACATCTATCCGACTCTTCTCACATATCTCTATCTCTTGCAATTCCACAAACCACAGATGATGAAGACAAACGACAAGAATATTATCGAATCCATTATTCACCTCCGACAATGAAAGTGATGTACCGTCTCCATCATACACCAACGGCACAATCATCGCTCGTCAAGACCGTGGTGGGGGCCTTTGGGAGCGAACAAATCTCTTCTTCCACGATTTATGTTCATACAATACACCGGATGTAAATGAAAAGACCAGAAAATATTAAAAGATGACTATTCATTTTGTAATTCCTTGTAACGGAAACAAATCAAGTTAACTCTCAACTTATAACTCAGAATTTGCAAATATAGAATGATGGGAGGCGCCACGTGGCACCTATGACATGTAGTACTTTAAAATGTTCCAAATATATTTATTGTTCTTAAATTATTTCAACCTTTTTCATTGGTATAATCATGCTTGCTTCATAAAACTAAATTTGTGTGAAACTTGTTAAAAGTAGATGCTGTTGCTTAATAATCACTATAAACTTTGTAGGTGTTCTTATTCCAAAATGATGCCGTGCAATATGGCTGGAAAGCCTGCCGTGGTGACCCGACTTGAGGCCGAAGCAACCGATGTTGCCAATGCTGTGCTACATGGTATGTTATTGTCCCATTGAACTGGGTTCTGTAAAAACATTGGATTGTTCAGATTTGCTATATTATGTTTGTACTATTGATATTATGTTACAATGGCACTTGTTATATATGAACTTCAAGATGATGGTTATAACTGGTTACTGAATTTGCGGTTATCATGTTAGATCAAGAGAAAAGAATTCTCTGAATTTTGAATTTAAGTTGCTTCTTTTTTTATTTCTATTTTTACCTTGTCATTTTGCACACGCTCTTACTAATGGCCTGCACTTCCTAAATTTGATGTAGGCTGAGAAGGTTTTTAACCGAGACCTGTATTTCAAAGAAAACTGTCAAGTATGTCGGGGAACCAATGTCTCATTTGGAATCTATTGCTTCCTCTCGGTAATTAGTTTTAGGAAAAATGATATTTTTGTGCACCTAAATATACATTTTTGACACTTTCATATTCTACATTTTTTCTTCCTTTTTTGTTACTCTAAATTTCATTTTGAGACAACTAGCCATTTATTTACCAAAAATACCCAAACTACTCATGAAATTAAACCAAAACTACTCATGAACTTAGACCCTACACCTGACGGAGACGACGACGCAGGACCGATGGAGGTGGCCGGAGTGGTGGAAGAGGTCGCCGGAGCGGTGGCAGTGGTTGTGGTCAGCTCCGGAGCTGAGGCAGTGGTGGTGGGTGTCGGAAAGTGTTCAAGAATTCAAATTTTTCACTCGCCGGAAAATTTCTTATCCCCTCTCTCCTTTTATAATTATGCGAGACCGAGCCTTAACGAGATCGGACGGTCGGAAACCGCCAATCCAGAGGAAGCAACGCTCTACCGAAGAGGTCCAAGCGCTTGAGATGACATGGAACACGTCAGATTTGGCCGTCAAGCTCTTAAGGTTACAGAGACGGTCGTAGTGAGTCATGGACTTGCCCACGAACAGGCTCACCTCATCATCTCCTACGTGCTCTTCAATTACTTGTTAGAGCTCGCATGTGACCCTTTGGGGCTCGATCGGAGTGAGACGGAGGACCGCCACTTGGAGCACATGCCTCGGAGGCGGAAAAGGTCGAGCTGTAACAGCAAGTCTCGGGGTAGAGGGACGGCCACCGGAAAAGGAGAGGGCAGAGAAATGGAAAAAGAAGAGAAATAAATAAAAAAATTAGAAAGAGTGACATTCACTTGAAAATTTGATGAATAGTTGAAGGTAATTTCGTCTTTTTACACTCTTTAAAAATTGGGCCGTTTCTCTCTATTAGATCAGATTTAATTTTGGTTCAATTCAGGGGTATTTTGGGTATTTTGAAATTATTGTCCCAAAATAAAATTCATATTACTGAAAAAAGAAAAAAAAATATAGGGTATAAAAGTGTCAAAAGTATATATTTAAGTACACAAAAATTATCATTTTCCCCTAGTTTTATACCTTTCTTTCTTTCTTGTTTAATTACTGCACTTTGAGATTCATAAGCTTAGGATCACACTTATTTGTTCAAGCATTCACTTATTTTTGAATCAAACTTGTTTCAATCATCATTACATGTGTTACATGCTAATACCTACTACCTCTTGTCTAGGTACGAGCTGCTATTAAGGTGAAGACATCTGTTATTATCTGTTTCACTTCATCTGGAAGAGATGCACGGTAACCTATTGAATTATTTTGGCTTCCTGGATATAATTAGAGACACGCATGTTTTGTTTACTAGAATTTTCAAGCTCGTATCAAGAATATAATCAGATGGTGACAGTATTATTACAGATATAGCTATCTAAGTATGAATTATTTGTCCTATTGCAGGTTTTTTTAGTTTAATTCGATCTCTTCTTGTTACCAAGCCTTTGTCTTGTAGATAAGTGTATATAACTGAAAGCCTCTCATATAACTGAAAACCTGAAAACACGGGTTTCGTGTATTTTTCTATAAGAAAACACTAATACCCGTCGGGGGAGTGGTGTGATGAGGGGTCCCCTCGTGTGACGAGGGTTTTCTGTTATATGAAAGGCTTTCAGTTTATCAGTTACAAAATATGAAAGGTTTTCATATTTTGGAAAAACCTTGATCTGAATTGTTTATGAGTTGACACATTTGAATTTCATGAAATGTGTCTCAGAAAATCTGTTCGAATGTAGTTCTTCATTGTTTGGACAGATTTTCAGTTATATGAAAGACTTGCAGGTTTTCAGTTATATGTGTTAATATATGGGCCAAAGCCCACCATGTTGTGTTATCTTTCCTATTCCTTATAACTCATCTTTCCTATTCCTTGTAACCCTACTAGTATAAATATAGGATCTTGTATATTGACTTGAGCATCGAATACAATCAATCTATTCTCAAACCTAATAATATGGGACAGGTTTTCAGTTATATGAAAGACTTGCAGGTTTTTAGTTATATGAAAGGCTTGCAGGTTTTCAGTTATGTGAAAGACTTTCAAATTTTCAGTTATATGAAAGGCTTGTTGATTTTCAGTTATATGGGACAAGTTTTCAGTTATATGACAGGCTTGCAGGTTTTCAGTTATATGAAAAGCTTTCAGATTTTCAGTTATATGGGATAAGTTTTCAGTTATATGAAAGGCTTGCAGGTTTTCAGTTATATGAAATGCTTTCAGATTTTCAGTTATATGAAAGGCTTGCAGGTTTTCAGTTATATGAAAGGCTTTCAAATTTTCAGTTATATGAAAGGCTTGCAGGTTTTCAGTTATATGAGACAAGTTTTCAGTTATATGAAAGGCTTGCAGGTTTTCAGTTATATGAAAGGCTTTCAGATTTTCAGTTATATGAAAGGCTTTCAGATTCGGAACGGATAGATGGCTCCACCTGAAAACCTTTCATATAACTGAAAACATGTCAAAACAATGAAGAACTACGTTCGAATAGGTTTTCTAAGACACAATTCATGAAATGGAATGGTGTGACGTGGGGTCCCCTAGTGTAACGAGAGTTTCAAGTATTTTTCTATAGAAAAACACTAATACCCGTCGGGGGAGTGGTGTAACGAGGGCTTCATGTTTTTTTCTATAGGAAAACACTAATACCCGTTAGGGGAGTGGTGTAACAAGGGGTCCCCTGGTGTAACGAGGGTTTCGAGTATTTTTCTATAGGAAAACACTAATACCCGTCAGGGAAGTGGTGTGACGAGGGGTCCCCTGGTGTAACGAGGGTTTCGAGTATTTTTCTATAGGAAAACACTAATACCCGTCGGGGAAGTGGTGTGACGAGGGGTCCCCTGGTGTAACGAGGGTTTTCAGTTATATGAAAGGCTTTCAGGTTTTCAGTTACAAAATATGAAAGGTTTTCATATTTTGGAAAAACCTTGATCTGAATTGTTTATGAGTTGATACATTTGAATTTCATGAAATGTGTCTCAGAAAACCTGTTCGAATGTAGTTCTTCATTGTTTGGACAGATTTTCAGTTATATGAAAGGCTTGTAGGTTTTCAGTTATATGGGACATGTTTTCAGTTATATGAAAGGCTTGCAGGTTTTCGGTTATATGAAAGGCTTGCAGGTTTTCAGTTATGTGAAAGACTTTCAAATTTTCAGTTATGTGAAAGACTTTCAAATTTTCAGTTATATGAAAGGCCTGTAGATTTTCAGTTATATGGGACAAGTTTTCAGTTATATGAAAGGCTTGCAGGTTTTCAATTATATGAAAAGCTTTTAGATTTTCAGTTATATGGGACAAGTTTTCAGTTATATGAAAGGCTTGCAGGTTTTCAGTTATATGAAAGGCTTTCAGATTTTCAGTTATATGAAAGGCTTGCAGGTTTTCAGTTATATGAAAGGCTTTCAAATTTTCAGTTATATGAAAGGCTTGCAGGTTTTCAGTTATATGGGACAAGTTTTCAGTTATATGAAAGGCTTGCAGATTTTCAGTTATATGGGACAAGTTTTCGGTTATATGAAAGGCTTGCAGGCTTTAAGTTATATGAAAGGCTTTCAGATTTTCAGTTATATGAAAGGCTTTCAAATTCGGAACAGATAGGCGGTTCAGCGCCAGGTGTTCAGTCCGGCCCCGTCCCCTCCATGTCCGGCTTCGTCGAGCAGGCCCTCTCCATCTCCCTCAACCTCTCCCACACCGTCATGATTGGCTTCAGCCCCGATTGTCTCCCCGGCCCGACGCCACGAGTTTGCTCACGAAAGAGTCGTTCGGGGACATCGACAACGATCCCGACGGCTGAGAGATCGGCGGAGTGGACCCAGCGGACGAAGGAGATCGAGAATCGAACGGCGGAGATGCTCGATGTGTTTGAGTGAGGAGAGCTGGGAGAGGAGGTTGAGGTTGCGGACGGAGGAGAAGAGGTGCGTGAGGGAAGAAGACAAGCTTGAGGAGCAAAAATACAAATATACCCCTATGTATATGTTAAATGACGAAAAGAAATTACAACTTCGACTTATTTACGCCTCAATGCCACCGCGTCCATCTTCACCGTTGGTCATATAATCGTGTGGCTGAGATTGGTCCCTTGGTATCTATTTATAGTCATGGTTTTCTGCTGATTCTTTCCCGAAAGTATATAAGGGGAGACAGATTAGTACATCCAATAGAATCTATTTCTAACATTAGTACACTTAAGTATAAATTTGTCATTTCCGCTCACTTGTTTGGCCAAAATTTTGTTCTTATTCATTCCATCCATCAAGTCTATTAAAAAAAATATTTTTTAATTAATTTTTAAAAACATTTTTTCAAAAATGACAAAAATAACATTAAAGTTTACCACTTAAGTCATTAGGCATATTGACGTTATTCCTCTTTTATCTCTAAGAGCTAAAGTTTATGTCTGCCTTCCTCGTCACCGGCAGATCTGCCGCTCTCCGACAAGGCTCCCGGGAAACAACCTTACCTACAGTCGGCACCGATTTTATTAAGTGGAAGGGGATCAGCATATTCGGGAGAGGAGGAGCTTGGAGAGGAGTTCTTTGTTCGCCTGCAACTCTCCAATATTGGCCATAGTTGCTTCATAAACATAGAGGCTCGAATTCAAGCCAAGGATTTAAAGAATGTCAGGCACAACTTAATTTATTTATTAATGAATTCAAGTTGAGTATTTAATGAAACAAATCTATTTTACCTTATAACCAATGGCGGATCCAGAGGGGGGGGGGGCACCCGTCCCCCATAGGCCCGGGAATTCGAGAAAAAAAAAATCATATAAATTTTTTCCGAAAATTGGATATGCCCCCCCTTAAATTCTGATATCTATACAAAAACTGTGCAACCTAATAATAAAAGTTGTTTGGCTTAATGGTAAAGAAGTAGTATTTTATTAATGAGGTCATAGGTTCAAATATTGGAATTGACAAATTTTTAATAGTTGTGTTCTTTTTAATGATTTATTGGCCTAATCTTACTCTTATAGTTGTGTGGGATTTTAAAATTGAGCATATTTCATTCTCTTTTTATTTGTGGTTTATATTTACAATTATATTTCACTAATTATTGACTTATTGTATTAGTTAAATTGTTTTTTCATTTTTCATTAAACTTTTTGTTTGGTCTATTATATTTACTAATTATTAGAAATTGTCAATTTTCTAAGCAAACTTATGCAGATATTAAGTACAATAGTGGATCGTTTGATAGACAAATCGAACTCGAGACCAAATTACTAGAGTTTGAAAAGCTCGTGAATCGACTCACTTTGTATTTATATATACATGAAAGTTAAATTCAAACTCAACTAAAAAATAAATAATCAATCTCAAATTAAATTTGTTATATGCATTTAGTAATTATTTTATAATAAAATTATTATTTTAATTAAATATATTATTAATTAATTAATTAAATTTTTAGTGTAAAATTTTGCCCCCTCTTAAAAAAAATTTTGGATCCGCCACTGCTTATAACTAACTCTTTTGCCTCCTTATTTATATCTTTGGCCACCAAACACTCAAAACAGAGCAAAACCAGTAATTACGTACCCTCCATATTTTCTCGGCCCATTGTTCCTCAAATTAAGTTCAACTTCCATATCATAAACAATGCACAACATAAAATGAATTCAAATTAAATTAAACGGAAGCTCTCAAACCAGCTTCATGAGCTGGTGCTTACAGACACTTTTTTTCTTGATAAAATTTCACAAAACACAAACACCCGTGTTGGACTTGACTTGAACCATTTCTGCTACAACCTTTCTGTTAATGGTTGGAGCTGCTGGGAAAGGTGGTTATGATGTTTAGAGGGTCAAATCGAAATATAATTTTTTTTTAGATTGGAATCGTCTTTTTTAGATTGATGGAAGTGGAGTAGTCATGGCCTCAAAGATTGGGAGGTGTAGAGGGAACATGGGAGTCCGACGTCATGTCGGAGAGTGATTCGGCTCAGATCTGGGCACACCTTGTTGATGACGAAGCACCCCTTTTGGCCTCCGGTTCCCTTCCCGATGTTGCTCCCTTTCTCTTCCATGGAGTTTTTGCGTTTTTGCCAAGAGCTGCTCCTTGTTGCTCCTTCTAGCCACCATTCCAATGACCATTAAGTAGTTCACAATGCAGGGTTGGCTTTTGAAATTTTAATGGTTATTGAAGGGCATTTTCATCTTTCTATATGAAAACTAACTCTGTCAGTGACAGGAAAAAAATTTTACAAATTAGGTGAACATAAATGTTACTTTTATACTTCGGTGTATCAATGTTAGAAATGAATTCTATTGGGTATACTAATCTGTCCTTTCCCCCTTACATAATTACCACTCGAATGGATTTTTTTGTTGACATTTTTTTCCTCCTAAACCAACATGAGTACATGAACTGAAGACATCCAGTCAGGCCAGAAATTTAAAATGGATAAGCTTTGGTATCAATGATAAACTGTAAATATAGATGCATTTGCACATTGGTAAGAGTCAACTCCACAATACCATGGGTGCGTAGTTACATACATGGTACATGTACGCGCATTTACAAGAGTGATCATAGATTTCTCTAACCCTCAGTCCTCAACCATCACATCCATCTTTCGAGTCTGCGAACGGAACATTTCGGCTATATCAGCAGCTGTGCTACAATCCTCTGGGTTTCTATCCGACACAGAGCTAACAAATCTGGGAAACCTGATCGAGATTCCACGTGATGGATGAACTAAGCCTATGGCAGCTTCGTGAACTGGCGATACTGTGAAATCTGCACCTCTTATCTCCCACACAATTTCTGGTGAAAACCACATATCGGCTACCTCACCAGTTCGATAGTAGGTTGGCTTTTTCGACAGTATCTTATCCCCGGAAAAAAACTCTTTCATCTGCAATAGTTACATAAACCCAGTCAACATGTTGGTCTACCAAGACAGTAAAAGGTATTTATCCAGCATCATGCGGTGGTAACAGAGAAAGCGATGAGATTGTTGCCCAAATGCTGTGTTTCCTAATTAAGCGTTTGAATTAGAAGCTCAGAGAATACCATGCTTGCATTTAAGAGTCACCAACATTTACCTCTCTGTAAAAGGAGTCAGAAAATCCAGACATGACACGACATACACTTTGGAATTCCTCAGTTTCGGGATTGTAACAAGCCACGAGGAATGGACTGTACCTGCAACAATGCAACATCAAACAAGTTTGTGTGTAACTTTGGTGATAACCATTGTATATAGTACCACATAAGTACTTATGTAGACTGACAAAGTCACATGTTAGATAACAGTTGCAGCAAATAGTGGAAGGCGCGAGGGAAGCTAACTATATACAGTCCCTGTCTGGTAAGTCTACTTCGCCGAGTTTCGTTCAGTTGCAAAAAAGTATAAACATGATTGTTTGGCATTGCATAATGAATAAACGGTACACGACAACTAATGCACTTCATTGACCTACAAATTTACTAAACATAGGGTTTACTGGACAGCGGAAGCCCTCCAACTGCAACTGTCCTAATGCACATATAAGTTCCACATATTTCATAATATAAAGCTATTTTTTATCATTGTGATTAGCAACAATAGTGCACCGCCCTTGGCTTTCATCTCCCAGATATCGGAATGCATTAATAGATATATGAACAGGAAATGACTAAGGTCATACCATCCAGCCTTCCTTCCATTTCCATGCCAAGCTCCTATTGGAACTAAATCAACAGAATCACCCAGTCCTTGCACATAATCTCGCTTGACCTACAATTGAACCAGCAGCTTCAATCAGAGGTTTAAGTTTTTAGCAATAATTTAGTTTATAAATCAGAGAAAGAAAGGATTTCTTGTTCACTAGAACCTTTAACCATGTGTCGCTGCGCTTTGAGGGAGTATATCCTGCATCAACATCTAATGATTTAACCATAATCCCTTCACAGGATGAGCGGAATGCATCTTCCAGGAAAGAAGCAATATTAGTTGAAGTGGCTTCATTCGTCAAATGTGCATCATTTGTTTCAATCTACGAAACAAATTAACATATAAAAATACAATAATCTTCACAGCGATGAATTATTTGAAGAGGATAGGTTAAAGTGCATACTGTTATTTCCTTGGAATACTCAAAATAGCCCAACTTCTCGTCGTGAAATAAATTCATAAAATCTGCAAATATTATTACAAATAAACATGTTTATTTATTTATTTTCTAGGGCAGGGAGTTGATTACAGAGAAAAGTACAATTTGAGATAACACTTGAAGAAAAATAGTTTGTTGTCAAAGTACATTACAAGGGTCCTGATACCATATAGATGAGATAATACATACATTTCCGTCTCTGGCGGAGGGGGCAACCCAACAACCTGTAACATTCATAGAAAATAAATTGAGAAATTGAAACAGGAATACAAATATAGTTCATTAACTTGTTACAATTCCAAACTCACCGACAAGCTTATCATCACTTCACAAATATAAATTAGCAGGGAAAATATAATAAATAATGGCTAACGAGTACATATGTCATTTAGGCTTGAATGGATGAGGCGTAAATGCGGAGAGATCTCCTGGAACTCTTTATCACAGACAAAAACCAAATGAACTGACTCAAACAATTAACTATACCCTTTCAAGGGCATAGTATGACTTTTACCATGAAAGGATTTATCCGAATCAGACAAAGAAACACCTAAGAACAAAGCAACTTGGTTGGTGGGCCTTGCAAATACCATCTTTTAGCAGAGAAATGCACGATTACCCCATCCGTGCAAAAAACTGTAGACATTATTATTCCAATTTCATCTCATATTTACTCTGTTGCTACAACCATCTCGAGAGATGCAATCCAAGATGAGCATTATAAATTTGAAAAATGCATTACTGGATATGGTCTACCATCATATTTATGATTTTCTCTTTAATTTAACAAGCGGCTCAAATATAACACACTGTCGCCAATTCAAGGGGGGTTTTGTTGAAGAAAGGAAAACTTATTGATAAGTAAAATGTTTCTTTTGAGCTTCTGCTCTTACCGAGTTAATAATTTAGAATGTCTGAACATATATAGCATAACAAATTACTTTATGTGTTAGTGTGTGGTGTGACAAGAAGACTTCAACGGATCGCAAGAGAAGGTTCTAGATGATTACTGCTCTCCATTAGCAAACATGATATCGAAGACAAACACGCATATGTCAACCTGCGCATAGAGAAAACAAATCCATAAATAATAGTGTTCCTTTCACATGGTACCAGTTAGAATTGGTGTATGTTTGTTAGAGTTTGTATTCTACTAAGACTTGTCTATTAGAATTGGTGTGTGTATATACATATGTGTGTGTGTGTGTTAGAGTCTATATCAGTAATAATAAATAAGTAATTTAAAATTTAAAAGTGATGCAGATGCAATGCAACTCCTAATTTTTTACAGTCTCTTCTCTTTATTTCCCATTTCTAATCATGTGCATCTCTAACAATGGCAATAAATGGTGTAACATTTGAATTTCCAAAATAGAATAGCACCATAGCAGAATTCTTAGCCTACTATATGTAAAAGAAAGTGAAAATTGTCAACACTTTCTTCTACACAGAAAAACTAAGCAGCCCTCAGTAAAACAGAATAAAATAGCAAAAACTATATTGGTATCTGAGAATACACTTTTGAGAATTAGAATACCGGACTACACATACCTTTATACTGTCCATTGTGATTAAGGAGTCTTTTCTGCCTCTCTCTCTTGAGGATAACTCTTGGAACGACATGAGCTTGCATCCATTTGTTCTATCTACTGCAACTACCTAAGTCCAGAGAAACCATAAAACGACAAGACAGAATTTTTTCCATGGTCAAACAACTTCAACCTTAAGACAAATAATACATTATCTTTATCAAACTTGTATTATCAGAATGCACGATACACAAAAAAAGAGACGTGTTAGCATATTAAAGACAAAACAAGCAGCTGACTTCAACGAGTTCTAACCTCAGCATCCAAAATGAAAGTATATGCAGTAGGTTTGCATGACTCTTTCACAATATTGATCAAATCTGGAAATCTTTTTGTTGTCTCATCCCCATTCCGCGAGAAGACCCGGATAGTTCCATCAACTACTTTGTGAATTTGAGCTCGTTGACCATCGTATCTGAACTTACAAGCGTACATAAGCTAAGAAACTGATGGAAATAGTGAGGAAAACAAACAAAAATGATAAGACGGCCATAACAGATATGGTATAAACAATCAACGCAAAAGGCAGGACCAAACTAACCCTGCATGTGGTACGGAGTATAGAAACTTGAGAGAAAGGAAGATTACAACAGTACACTAGGAAGAAAAAAACAGAGAAACATTACTCTACATTCATTCAACTTCCATCCTTCCTTCCCATCCAACGCGTGACATAATTCTTCTTCATAAACAAACTCAACTATGTCAAGCAAGAAGTTCAACACTATTTTCATAATATTATAATGTATATTTTATTATCCCAAACAATTATTTTAATATAATCCAACCAAGTATACGCGTTCAGTTGAAGATGGTATTCTGCCTGCCACAGGTTTTCATAGTTCTGAACCTGATATTAGACCCAGTTTTAAATAGTCGATGTTAATTAGAATAGCCCCTCCCTTGCTCAGGTCCTAAGCTTGTCAAGATATGATCTAGGTTTTAAGCAGAATTGACTACGGCTTGTTAAGATATGGTTTTGCTTATAAAAAAAGACTGGCATCCCAACAGTCCCCTTGTATGTGGTTTTCTGATGTTTCCACTTAGGAAATCTCAACAGTAAAAAACTCAGGCTCTGGCAAAGTCGTGCTTAATTCTCTGCTACCTGAAGTTCTATGCACAAGACATAGGGAGTTCCAAAGAATAAATCGAGGATGCAAAGGACAAGACATCAAAAACTAAAGATAGAGCTTACTTATATTCACAAGAAAAAGCTTTATTTTGAAAGTTCTTCAATGCCTGCTGAACTCCATTAGTGATTCTACCAAAGGAAACACAAAATTTAGCTATGACATCAACATGCATCCAGCATATGGGGGAAAAGGTATACACTATAAAACAATTTAAAATTTAAGTACTTTGCGAGCATGGGTTTGATAGGTATTCCAGGAACCATTGAAAGAGTTGATGAAGAAAATCCGATGCCTTCTTTCAAAAGAGAAGGAACAACGACATCCTGCTTGAAATGAATAGAGACATATAAGTGGGAATTATTATGTTAATGACAGAATAATGGTCCATAATAGGCCCGAATTATCCACTTTATTCCATTTTGGTCCGTGCACTTTACAATATTCCTATTTAGTCCCCAATAATCCTTGATTTTTTTTGCTTTAATTTAGTCTTTCAGCCCCATCCAGTTTGATTGTCTTCCAGACTCACCAAACCAAGCTCCCTCCATTTTGATTATCTTCAGTCAGACAGCTCCATTTCTCTACCCTCCCTCTTTTGAAGACAAAGATGCTTGGGAGTTGGGATAAGCATAGAAAGGAGGCCATGAAGACTTGGAACTATCCCAGGGACAACCGTGCATCCAATGAGGTCCCCCTTAGCTCCTCGGCTTTGTCAAGCTCATTCTCGATCTCTCCTTGCTGTGTCTCAATTTCAATCTGTGTTTTTCTTGATTTCTTTTCATG
Organism: Geranium rotundifolium; assembly: GCA_963920655.1. Classification (NCBI taxonomy): domain Eukaryota; kingdom Viridiplantae; phylum Streptophyta; class Magnoliopsida; order Geraniales; family Geraniaceae; genus Geranium; species Geranium rotundifolium. The sequence continues at coordinate 7,677,324 of OY987319.1, read as the reverse complement.
TTTCATATTTCATTTTTCATGATTCCTCCAGTGGGCCCTCTTTGTAATGCCTTTTTGGTCGAGAGTTTGTTGATCCCATTTTGGGATCTCTCCCTCCCTCTCTTTTATTTTATTGTCCATGTGCTGATAAAAAATTAGTCTTTCAGCTATTTTATTTGCTCCGATATTGTCATTGTGTTATCTACACGATGCAATATGGCAAGCAAAAAGGGACTAAATTAGAGCAAAACTAATTAAGGGACTAAATCAGAATGAACATGATGGTTAGGAACTATTTCGAAATATGTTTTTCACCTAGTTTTATGAAATCAAACTACTTCAACCATGTATTGAGACGGGATTCATTCAAACCTAGGATAAAACTTATGCACCTTTTCCAAAGCGTGGATTGAATAAAATAATATCCAATTGTAGATAAATGAATTTTTTTTACCTTTTTTTACCATTTCACAATCCTCCCAATTCTACTTTCGTATTATGAGTTCATCTCCCTCTCAGCTAATAGTTTGAATAGCCTAGAATCACTCAACTTTCTAAATTATGTCTATCAAATACCAATGTATACAATTAATTCTAATGGATCCAACTGATGCTATTAAGTTTCATTACCAAAATATCGTGAATATCAATAAGAATTGTAGTGATCTATGAAAACAAAAACAATTGCTACCAAAGTCCAAATTAGCAGGACAAGATTAGTAGTAGGTGTTTCTCTCTTTGAGGTTTTCGCAAGCTAAATTAACTCCTGAAAAATATTGGAAATGCATGAAAGCAAAGAAAAACTATAGCATGAGATCAAATTTCAAGAAAGAGAAAATATATGTTTAAAAAACCAAAAAAAACAGGAACTTTTTATATTCTGTGACTGAATGAGTACCTTAGAGTAGAGAGAATTAAATACAATAAAATGTATTATTTTCAATTTCATTTGTCTAGTATTAGATCCAAGTATCTAACTGAGTTAATTATTAGAAACATGTCTAAAATATGTAATTTAATAATGTATATGTATATATAGCCAGAAAACACAGATGTGCTTAGCTGTTGTAACTGAATGACTCCATAACTGGCAGAACTGTGGTGATATAGAACTCAGAAACCCAAAAAGAAGCAGATCACGTCTAATACATTTAAGAAGACAAAGCTTACCAAATCGGGAAGTATGTTATATGCTTCAACAACAGCAGCAGAAATACCCTAAAAAGAGCAAGAAAATCAAGTCAGCAACAGGAAAAGTAGCCAGCGGCTACTGGAAGACATAATTCAAAACAGGTGTGTAATTAGGCATTCTCTTCCTTTTTATCAGCAAGGAAAAGATTTATTCCTCTGAAAAGAGTTAAAACAAAGCAAATTATTGAAAAAAGAAACCTAACCCAAAATACAAAGCCAATCCCGAACGAAAGCCTATAACAAACTAATAACCCCTTTAACAAGAGGAGAAACCAGGTCACGGGACAGAGGGTTGATGCTCCGGTCAGTTAGAGCCTGATGAATTAGAGATGGGTCAGACCGGTGCAGCAGATGTAGAGAGAAGCCTAGATTAGGCATCCTCTTGGATGGTAAAAGTGTTCTCCGGTGCAGGGATAGAAGAGAAAATATTTAATTCATTGATGATTGTCTTAATTCAATATGATAAATGATCCATTTATATAAGGTTTGTCATAAATAAATAAGAAGAAACAACCTGCAGCCTCTCTTTCAAACTATCAGCTGTTTCTTTATGGCGAAAATTAGGACATGAATTTAAAACAACAGCCTGGGCTAATGCTGGAAGAACAGTTCGCATCATTGCTCCAATCCGCAAATTCCTAACCTACACAAATGTTTGGAGAATACAAGATGCAGATGAGTACTCTGAAGTGGAAACATTTTAATGCTCGTTAATGATCACTACCTAATCCAGCCATCGTACGTATTGACAGTATGCAAGAATGATAACAAAATAGTAACACATTCTAAAACTTACAAGCAGGTGAAGGTATTGATATTCTCAACAGGACATGAGAATATTGTAAGTTGTAACCATAAAAATAGGAATAAAATGGAAGATCAGAATGTAGGTGATTTTTTGCTGATAAAAAAGAAGAAGGTAGGTGATATGCATGAATATAGTAGCACAACCAAACAACAGGTAAACCATCCACTAACCACCTACAGTTGATCAACTATCTCTAAATTCATCTTGTAGGTTATTAGTGTTGTTGCCTCACATTTTATTCAGAACTTGAGTGATTCAGTACTATGACTGCCTTTTTATAAATAATATTTACTAAAAAGAATCAATGTGAAGTTGCAAAAACAACTAAAAAATGTCAAGAGGAACCCCGACACAGTAAAAAAAAGGAAAGTATAAATCAAAAGCAATAATTTTCATGGAACTTCAGTGACCCATGGCTAAGGGGATGACGAGGGATCGTACCTTGTCTAAGGCCAACTCAACTAGAAGCTAAAGCTAATACTTTAGAGCCTATTATTACTTTAAAATCTAACATGCACCCTCACATGCACGCCCATTATCTTTGCATGTCCCCCACACACAAGCTATGGTGGCATTGGGTGGCACTAGGATTGAATTCGTAACTTCTAGATAAAGTTTAAAAAGGCTAAATCGGGAGTTGATGCATTTTCCCTTAGCACCGCGAGGCGTAAGCCTCAAGGCGCAGTGAGGCGTAAGCCTCAATAATAAGACTAATAAGTTCATAAAATATGATCTAAATAAGAAAAAATATAAAGAAAAATAAAAAATGGCAAAATAAACAACAAACAGAAATCATCAAAGAATCAGCAAAAGTATAAGCAATTATAAATGAAGAAAAATCTGCAAAACAAATAATAAATCAGCAAAATAAGCAAAAAAAAACTGAGGGAGAAGCGTGGTTGGCTAGAAAAGGAGTTGTAGATGGAAGACGAAGGAAGAGTTGTTGCCGATTTCTTTTCTAATTTATGTTTTAATATGATATTCCTTAGATTTATCAGGTTAGATTTAGCTTCTTTCCAACATAAAAGGCTCAATAACAGCATTTAAAAAATCCAGATGTATTTAACGTTCATAAAATGTCAAAATGGGCTATAAAGATTTAAAATTTAGCCTAAAATCTGAGGCGTGAGCCTCAACCACTTCGATACTTAAGGCATGAGGCGTAAGCCTCGACAGAGCCGAGGCGTTAGCCTCGGTACATAGATGAGAGGCGTAGCCTCAAAAGCTATTTTTGACCGCCTCACCTTGAGGCGAGCCTCAAGGCGTAAGCCTAAATAGCCTTTTTATACTACGCTTCTAGATTAACATATCTCTGACACAATGTAGAATTGATACGTAAAGATGACTATTTAAAAATTATAGACTACCTGGAAAGAAGATTAATACATATCAAGAGGAAGATGAATATGAATACGAATATGAATCAAAATTCAAAACTACCAACATTATTATTAATTAGTCTAACTAACTCTTAAATATCTACCAGGACAGCCATAGCTTTTGCAAATCAATGCCATCATTGGATATTCCAATTTGATATCACCCTGATTTTCGTAGGTTGTAGTACTCTAGTAAGTAACCCCACACCGGCATCTAGGGAAATATATAACTGAAAGCGCAGGACTAGGAAAAAAGTCACAAGGGAAAGAGCCAAAAGACCTATCAAGAAACATACCAAAGTCCTAACGAGAAACTTCATCTCCTTCTCTCTACAAGAACGCATGAGATTCATAATGAAGCTTTTCTTTCGAACAGTACTGCCACTACCTGTTTGAACACTGATGAATGCCATATAAGAGAAAAAGTTTGCAGGGCAAAGTTCATGATAGAGATGTTCTGCTTACAAATTCAATATATGAGACAATTATGCGTTTATTATCAATATAAGAACATGAAACTGATTTATTTATACAAATGTAATTACAAACTACAAGTTTGTTTTTATTTATACATATACCATATATTCTAAAGTACAAATTCCCGTGTATTTTGTCATATACATTTTAAAATTAGGAATCACATGTTTGTATCATCTCGTATCCGTGTTCCACTTGATGCATTATTTGTTGCAAACTATTAGCAATGGTAGTTCAAAAAATCCAAATGCTATGAATAAATATAATAAGGCTCAATCAATTAAGAAAACTATTAGTAATAGATGCAGTACAAGGTTTCTCATTAAGGTTAAAAGACCGTCATGAAATGAAAGCAGATAGCATGTCCCTACCTTATTTTTCGGAGAACGGAAAAAACATCTTTAATTAGAAGTGGTGAAGGAGGGGATAGTAATGTCTGTGTTTGCCGACAAACTTGAGCAACATCACCTTCATGCAAGACATGCATTTCATATGAAATCCAAAAAAAAAACTAGTAATTATAAATGGTTCAGCAGAATAGATAGAAAATGATGGCAGCCATCAACATATACCAAGATCGCCCAAGTTATTATACATATCCTTTATCTTAGACCGTTTCACCCCGCATGCCTCTTCCAATGCAGCAGTGACCAAACTCTGTCCAATATTTAGTTCCTGCATCATTTGCATATTGCATATAGTAATCTTCGATACAATGGTGGTAAATGACATTCCAAATGGGAGTATAACAAGAAAATAACTGTCTCAGATTGCATCTATTGGTATAGTAGAATTAGAGTAGACCATTCGGAAAACAAGATGGAGACTGAAGATTTGGAGCACCTCAATGTTGGCAAATAATAAAAGATGATATATAGAAATGTGACATCCAACTGTTCACTTAGCTATGAAGCTCCAATTGGCGATACTGGCTTGGAATTGTGTTGGATTCAGAAGTCAAGTGGCAACACACAAAGATCCTATTTTATCAGTCAAGCAAATAAAATGATAGTACTAATTTGCTTGTTTTTTTAGAACTTTTTTTTCAATTTACGCTGTTAATGTTTTGATGTGATAATTAATGACTTGGCATGCTGAAAATATATTTGACTTTTTGCCAAAAATAAAGATCAGTGGAATTGATGTTAACTATTTGACTTTTCTACATGCCCCTAGCTCCCATGTGTCGACTCACCACTCTGTGCCTGTAACTAACTCGCATGAAGAATATTATTGGTGATTCATCCATAGTTAACCTATTAGAAGAAAAGACACTTGTTTTAGGACATCCAAATTAAGAAAACAAGACACTTCATTTTTGAATGGACAGAGAGTATCCATCTAATTAAAAAATGTTGTCATGAAGTATTGTGTCCTATGGGTTTTTTTTAGAAATGAAGAATCACATGTTTGTGTAGTGTCCTGTCCATGTGACGAAAATGCAGGTTCATTAGCATTTAGCATTAACAAAAACAGCAGCATTAAGTTTTAAGTTATACCTTAATCAAAGATATACTGGAGTAACAGAATGGTACTGACATTTTATACTTGCATTTTTTGTTCTATTTGTGGCAAGACTCTAAGGCGACTTCTAGGGCATTATACAATTTGTTAGATGTCTGTCCAGATATGTAGCAAGGGATGAGAGTTAAGTTGTTCCAGAATGCAATCACAATACCAGCAGTCAAAGAACAATGATATCCATATTTTCTTTACATTAATTTGACTGACAACCATCTGTAAATTTACTACCTTTAATAGAAAAGTAAAAATGAAAACAAAAATAGAGAGCCAAGTCTTCCAAGAATTTTTTAAAGCATGTATCTGAAACTTTTTGAGAAGACGTTAGTAGATAATTTATAACCCAGACACTTCAGATTTGGACCTTTTTGCGAGGTAGGATTGCAATCATAATTTATTCATAGAGTTCGATTAAATGTGACATTCAAAATGTAGGCTAACCATATTTTCATGGTCGGCGGCAATCTTATTTGTGCAGAGATACACAGCGGGCAGCACATCCTCGGGAGACATGGCCAACAAACTGTAAGACATGGGAAACAAATAGCACGCCCCAATCAGTACTTAACAATCTAACTGATTGTTCCCTAACTAAAAAATCAAGATGGGTCCAAGCATGCAACAAAGTGCAGTATACTGACAAACCTTCTAAACATATTACAAATCATTGAAGTAGCCTTTGTTTTTCCTTTTTCAACCTCAACCAGGTCAAAAGTTCGTGCTAGGTGTGCATAAGGAGCATGCTCTCCACTCTTCCAGCAAGCTGCATGTGTTCTTGGTATTAGACAAGACTTGCATTTTGATGGCATTAAACTTAAGTATTAAGGATTTTAAAATTAAAAAATCCACTAAATGTCACCAACCGTGGTGAATAGGATTATACTCCTCTGGTGGTAGTAATACAGCAGTTGCATTTATGTTCTCTACTGATAATTTCTGAACAGATAAATTGGCCAAATGCTCCAGTTTGAGTGGTACATGTTTCTCTTGGTCTAAAGAGTAATTACTAGTTACACATCCAGGCTGGATTGACTTGCCACGATTGACTGAGCGCTCTTCATTCCTGTCAAGGTCACCCGTAGAATTACTATAATATATATTCAATGCCATATTAATATCTCCTTTTGCCTTCGCCATAATGGTGGCAGCATAACTTCTTAATGATTCATCGCCATTTACTATCCTAACAAATTGATCTATTCCATCCCTGTATGATTTAGCAGCATCACTTGACATCAAGTTCTCACCTTCAGGGCACTGATCAGACTTAGATTCAACTCCAACATCCGAAGAAACATTAGACATAGCCTTGGTGAAAAACCTTGTTATTGTAGTTTGTCCTTTCCCGCTGGAATCCAGTTTTGAATTAGTTTTTGCTTTCTTGTTTGACTTATTGGCAGTAGTCCCTTTCTTTTTCCCTGGAAAAACACTGTTCTTATTTAAAGGCTTCGTGTTCGATGACTTTAACTTTTGGCTTAAAGGAATGTCTGTACTTCCTGAAGGACTTATCTCAGAAATATCTGATTTCAGAAATGAGGTACACTTACTAAGCGAGTTGGTCTGGGTCTGGGATATGAAACCAGTAGCTGGAGTGGGAAATACTTGTTCATAATATTCAGTTTCACCGTCATAGAAATTTGAAACTGCTTCAACAATATTACTCCCCGAGATGTTAATCAGATATAGTATTTGTTCCCGAGTAACCCATGTAGGCAAACACTCGTGAAGTTCCTCTATGGTTTTCTTTGTTTGTTCATCATTGAGCATACTCGAATCTTGTTCACGAGGTAAGGAATCCAAAGAAAAGTTTGCATCCCCAATTTTAGAGGCATTCGTATCAGATAATTTAGCCTTCTTTGCTTCTAGCCCCTCGTTAGAGTTAGCGACTTCGCTTGCATTGTTATCCACTTGAAACTGCGGGTGATGTAAACCCATTAAGAGTTCTTCTTTGTTAGACATTTTATCAACCAACATAGCTAAGAATTTGAGCATTTCATCGGCGTGTTTGCTATCAAGTTTCTCAACATCCAAACCCACAGTAGGAATAACACATTTTGGTTTCAAAAACTCGAGGTATTCTCCGAGCTCCTCATAACTGGAATGCTCATTACACGGTACAAGATGGATTTCAAAGGGACCCTTAGTCCGGACAGAGAATTTATTATGGTCCAATTCATATGTCCGCCCTGTAGGAACAAACCCCACAACCTTTGAACACTTAATTTCCCCCATTATCTCCTTCATTTTCACAAAATCAGGCCTAAAGTAAGGCCAGGTCTCTCCCAACACATTCCACCCAACAACATGAACATTGGTTTCATCAGCATCTTCCGTGAAGATCTCACTGTCCCCATGTCCCGAAAGGCGCAAAGCCTCCATATTTACACCATCCACATGTATCCGAACCTTGCACCTGCGAGCAATCTCAAATAAAACATCCTCTTTCCCAACCACACAAGCAGCCACAAGAAACAGAACAGCAGAGCCCTTACACTCATCTCCAATCCTCTTCATGACACTTACAATGTAGTCGGTGGACTCTCGCCAGGAGGGAAAGACAAGCTTGGGATCACAGTAGGCGGTGTCCAAGAACACAGCATCGGAGCCAACAAATTCAGATACAATAGGGTCAAGCTTCACGGAATCAGAAAATCGAAAATGTCCGGTGTGAACATACCTCCGGCCGCGTACCCTGAACAGAAACTGCACGGAGCCGGGACAGTGATCGGCGTCGACGAGGACGACCTCGGCGCCGTCGATGACGATGCGCCGGCGGAGGGGGAGAGCGACGACGAGGGGAGGAGGGAGGCGGAGGAGGCCGGTGAGGAGGCGGGCGGTGGCGGCGGAGCAGAAGACGACGCCGCGGGACCAGGCGGAGGAGAGGCCGGCGGCGGAGAGGTCCGGGTGGAAGTGGGAGAGGAAATAGGAGGCGGAGCAGTCGCCAGAGTGGCGAAAGGCGTCGACGAGGAATCGGGTGTTGGGGATGATTTGGGATTGAGGGATTGAGGGAGGGAAGGAGAGTGGGAGGTCGGATTGGGGTCGGCCGGTGGCTGAGAGGAAGAGCTGTGAAGAGTCTAGGGTTAGGGTTTTGGGTTCTGGAGATGCCATGTACTGATTTGTTTTGGAGTGGCCGGAACGGAGGAGGAGGTTTAGGGAGGAGACAGGTTTTGAATGTGCTATTTATATGGTGGAACACGATACAACAAAAGTTATAAAACATTTGTAAATGATAATGAGAAAATATTCCAAAAAAAAAACTTGTTGTTTCACTTCTCTCTCCCGAAACTTGGTCCTCTCTTCTTTAACCCTAGGGTGGCCGGACTTAAAAAATACAATTTGAGTGTACTATTTTCTTTCTCATTTCGAAGGTCATTCTTATTCTATCTTCATCGGTTGTTGAAGAGGTGGAGCTGTGAGGCTCGTAAAAGGAGAAAGGGGCTCGGGTAGAGTTTGGACTGGAACCAAATCTAGTTTTGATTGATGGCGTAGGAAGAAGCCTGTGTGGGTTAGAGGGTTGCAGCTCGCGGTGGTGATTTGGCTCCGGCTCGTTGCATACGGTTTTTTCCGTTGGTTTGCAGCGGTCGGTGGGTTCTGGGCGGGTGAGTCTCGCCAGGGCCACAGGAGGGCCGACGCCAGCAGGTTTCTGCTCACTACAGGTCTCGCCGACGGTCAGGTCCTCGTCGGTTTCGGTTGGTCCACCCTGGACCGGTATTCTGGTCCAAACCGGTTTGACTTGCTCGCTTGCGTTCCATAATTGGTTCTCTGCATTTTCTAACTTCTTTAGCTCAGGACTTTTGAAGCTGAGCATCCCGAGTCTTCTTGCTTTCAGGCGAGCGCGAGGAGATTTTGTTGGTTTCGGTCCAGTAAGCGGTGGATCTATTTTGGAGTCCCAAAAATTAGTTGTATTACTTCGGGACCCCTTAGGACTGTTGGCCAGTTGAAAGACACTGGTTACATGTGATAACCCTGACCTCACCGGTATCCAGTCCGGTAACACTCAGGATAACTAACCTCGTATGAATCATATATGGAGATTTGTGGTGCTAGAGCTATTTTCTTGGCGCAAAACGGGGAGGTGTGAGGTGGTGGTGGTCTATTTGCTCCAGTTGTATCATTGTGTGGACTCTAGAGGGATCGATATTTTGGGTGTGAGTGTCAGCGGGGAGTTAGGGTGTGTTTTTGGTTAGTGTAGTTTATGTTAGTAATGGTGGTCGGCTTGAGTTCGATACAGGTCCATGGTTTTTCAGGTTAGTGTGTGGGCATAAAGTCAGTGGCCGGTCTGGATCCTGGTAGTTACAGAGAGATAGGGTGTTGTACATGTTGTCTTCTACTATTTTGTCGTAAATCGTATGCGGCTGATGCTCGATATTCGGATGTGAGTTTTTTCCCTCTCGTATTAATATTGAATGAATGAATTGTTCAGTCTAAAAGACATTTTTAAAATATTACCTTGAAAAACTAGCAAAGACATTAGGATATTTTAAGAGTATGATTTGTATATTTATTCTAAAACTACTATTGTGACATGAATGAAATTCATTACTCTCTTTATTCTTGTTAATATTTTCATATTCTTTCCGAAACCTCTAATTTTCCTCTCTTTCACAAAACTGCATTTGATACGAGAATTGTTACGAATATAGATGAAACAGTTAAATTTGAACATATTGTCAATTTGTTGTGAGTGAAGTTTGAAATTGGAAAAATTGTGTAGGGAAAAAAATAAATGAAGCTAGAGTATGGGGTGAGATTTTGAAGAATACACTATCTTTTAATTAGATATAACATGCACATAATAATTTTGTATGGCTTATTTGTTTTCAGACATGTTCCAATCAACAACTATTAGATTGATTCACGATGGTTACTTCATTTCGGGTCACCTATGTACGACGACGACGACGTTGTAGTAGTAATCATACCCATTTGGTTTCTTAGTTAATAAGACTTTTAATATCCTTACTCATCGAGCGGAGTGACAACTTATTGAATAGTCTAAATTTCGTTGAAAAGTATCAGTTTCTCATAAACTCCAATCTCTTGCATGGCTGCATTTTATGGAGCAATTCCAACAGTTATTTTTTACAAGACAGATGTGTTCATATCTCTTTCGCAGATTGCTCATGTTGTGGCGAACACTTCAAAAATTACACTATTATGCTTCTTTCTTGTTCATTGATATGAGTGTTTTGAGGCTTAATCTTGGCTTGGTGGCGTGTCCAGGGTGTCTTCCCGTGAACACCCTCAGAGTTGGCTCTTTCTCGGGACAATTTTTGCATGCGTCATAACCTAAAGAAGGTATGGCATGATATTTTTTTATTAGGCCTTTGCCCTATTGGGATTGCACGGAATACGTGTTTCGGGCCAAGCACTGCTCACCTCATTTAACATTTCCCAATATTCATCTCTACACTTACGTACTTTTTCAGGCGCATGACATGGATCAAGAAGTGGCTTCCTTGTCAAGTTTTTTGGAGTGGTCAGAGTGCCCTTGGAGTTGAGCCTTTGTCATCTATTTTATTTCTAATCACCTTTTAGTTTTTGATGGCCGTTCATTTGCTTTATGGGAGAGATTTGTAAGAACTTTTTGGTTTTAATTCATTTCCCTTTTGTCGTTGATAAAAAAGACATTTCACATATGTTATTTTGAAGTTCCTAACTACCTTTACAAGGCCCAAAGATCACCGACCCAAGCTAACATAACCCACACAGACCTCTAAGTAGAGAAAACCTCTTTATACCACTGCCCCAAACATGCTTTCTCACACTGCATACAATTTATTTTAAATAAATTTAATAACAAATTAATTAATCATGCATTGACTTCCTCTCCCCTAGCTGCCTTTCAATTGCCGAGATGTCCACAAGCTATAGAAGGCCTATCTTTCTCCCTGCTCGTAGACCCGATCCACGTTGTCAGTTACTTTATTTCTTCCTATGCTATTGGCTAAAGATCGCCAAAATGAAATTAGTAAATAAAGGTTATTCGTCGCAGAAGTAATATTTTGCATTAAGAACAATTCTAAAATCTGAAATGAAAATGAGAGATCTATATAACGACGAAGGGGTGATATACACATGTTATTTTCAAAATAAATTATAATTTAAAAAAAATATATTAAAGACTAATTGCAATTAGGTATATATCTCGAAACTATTTTTGCACTTAAGTATGTCTCACATTTTTTTAGCTTGTCACATCATCTAAATTTCCTATTTTCGTTCTACATCTAATTTCATCACAGATTTAAACAAAAAAATTATGTATATTTATATGCAGAAGAATATACATAAGAATTTTAGGCGACTTGAAAATCAAAAGGAATAGAAAACAATAAAAATAATATACTTAGGTGTAAAAATAATTACGACATGTATACTTATCTGCAATTATTAATCGGTGACACAGAGAGAGTTATAAAAATATTTGTTAAGAAAACCCAATATTTGAGTGCATTTATGTCATTTTACCAAGGGGAAGGGAGAATCGGGTGTTCGGGCAAAGAAAAAAGAGAGCAGTAGCAACAAGTAGCAAGGAGCAGGCACAAAAAAGCACAAAAAGGGCAGAGACGAAGAGAGCCAAAGCCACACCCAGCTAGCTCCATTCTCTCTCCTCCTCACGTTCCTTTGCTCTGCCACACCACTGAAAGACCCCACACACACAATTCCTATCTCTATCTCTACCAACAATGCCAGCTTCACCTCCCTTCGCTTCAGGTTAAACCCATAACCCTAATCTCCTCCCCCCACATTTCCTCTCCCCTAAAATCCCTTTTTTTCTCACTTCTTCTCTCAAATTCTCGATTTTTAACGCATTTCTCTGTTAATTTGATTCGCAGACAGTCGCGGCAACAGCGGGAAATGGAAGAAGCAGAAGCGAGATCCCCAAATCGGCCGGAGGCAGAAGCAGCAGCAGGAGGAGGACGACGAGGACGAGGAGCAGCAGGTCGAGGAGGAGATGATGGATCGGGAGGACGAGCACGAGGACCCGAATCAAGGGGCCGATCTGAGCAACCAGCGCGAGAGCGAGGTGCTGCTTGACGGGGGTGTTCGGGTCGGGGACTTCCCGTCCGTCGTCAGGCACGCCGTGAACCGCCCGCACTCGTCCGTGATGGAGATCGTGGCGCTCGAGCGGGCCAATTCGCTGGGGGGGAGCAGGAGTGGCGCGGCCGCGGCGCAGAACCCTCCGTTTCTGGAGAATGTGTCGTTCGGGCAGCTTCAGGCGCTCTCGATCGTGCCCGTGGATAGCTCTTCCTTGGATCAGGAGAGGGCGGATGGGTCGTCCTCGTATGTGATCACGCCGCCTCCGATTCTGGAAGGACTAGGGGTTGTCAAGCGCTTCGGGAGCAGAGTTCATGTGTTGCCAATGCACTCAGGTATCATCTTAGCTTTCTTTGCCCTATTCTTGAATCTGCACGATTGCCACTTGTGGTTTACTTTCAATTGCTCAAATGAGGAATGATTTGAGGGTTTCATCAGCTATAACTAAAGTGTTGTTTTTATAATGGTTGATAATTATTTTCATGACTGATTCTCAGTTTTTCTTTCATTGTGAGTATACCTTATAACTATATGTATTTGGAAACCCTTAGCCCAATTCCACCTGAACAATTGAGACTAGGGAAACTGTTTTAAAAACCTTAGCGCCATGAGGCATAAGCCTCAATAGCAAGAACAATAGATTTATAAAATATCATATATCTCATACAATTCATAAAAGTTGGTCAAATTTTATTTTTATATCTGCTTTATAATTGTTCAATTGTTGGCAAGTAGATCTCGTCTCCTCCACGTGGGGTAGTCAAACGTAGTCATTTTCTTAAAATTTCTTATCTATGTTTGGACTTGTTTTTTGTGTATCTTTTTTGAACTATGGTTTGTACTTTTGTTTTAAACTTATTAAGTTGTTTGAAACTTTCTTATTTATTAAGATAGTGTTATTTGCTCATTAATATATGATATAATGCCGACTTCTCTTTGACTTTTCAAAAATTCTTATTTGTCGCCTAACCGAGTTTTGGACAATCCCGAGTTTCTAAACCTTGGTGTTTATCTTTAGGGTATTCAGGGTTTTGTTTATCTTTCAAAACTTTAAAAAGTCAAAAACATCATTTGAAAATCAGAATGTTTTTTATGCTAAACAAAGTATGATTCACCGTGTCCTTTTAAAACAACCAAATTTGTCCTAATATATGAGGCATGAGCCTCATAATCCCCATGTACTTAAGGCGCCGAGACGTAAGCTTTAGTGGTGCCTTAATAATGTGAGGCGTAAACCCCCGTGCACGAGTGTGAGGCGTAACTTCAGAAGCGAGGCAGGCCTCAAGGCATAAACCTCAAAGGCTTTTTAAAACAATGTTTAACTGCCCAGGCTTTCTACTATTTAGAGAAGGGTGTAACTATATACTTATGTGGTCAAAGAGTTCATAGAGGATATGTGTGAATAACAAGTGGAACATTTTTCATCAGGCCTAGATGCTAGTAGTAATATCTCAATACTTAATAAAATCCCCAACTTAGTTGGGTAGAGGGCAATCCATCATTTTGTTAGTCTGTATAAGCCAGAGGAAGAAGCGTTTGCTAGATCTACACTTTGACAATAATTAACAGTGAAGTGCCACACCCATTTGCTCACACCCAACATAGTTTGGTAGACTTCTGGGTGTCTCCTGGATAGCTTGAATGAGCTCCGAGGGAAGGAAGAATTGGCAAAATAAATGACTTCGTAAAGCCAATACACACATACCTCTATTCTTTTTACACGTTTACTTATTGTTATTACTTTACTTAGTTTTTCCAAATGTCTGTTATTTCTATGCATTTTTTTTTTAGTTTTTAGTATCTCTTGTGCAAATCACCCCTCACAGGCTCACACCCTCATTTTACTTTGTTAGTTTGGCAATCTGTGGACAATGTTTTTTTGTTTCCTCTTATTCCCCTTTTCCTGCCCCTTCAAATTTTAGTTTTATGTTTTGTGATGCTCTTATATGCAGAGTGGTTCTCACCCAGCACAGTGAATAGACTAGAGAGACAAGTTGTGCCACATTTTTTCTCTGGGAAATCACCTGACAATACCCCAGAAAAATACATGGAGTGTAGGAATTTTGTTGTTGCCAAATACATGGAGAATCCAGAGAAGAGACTCACAGTTTCCGATATTCAAGGATTAATAGTTGGTATTGACAATGAAGATTTAACACGGATTGTTAGGTTTCTCGATCAATGGGGAATCATTAACTACTGTGCTTCTGCACTGAGTATCGAGCATTGCAATGCCGAGTCCTCTTTAAGGGAGGATCCAAATGGAGAACTTTGTGTTCCGTCAGATTCTTTGAAGTCCATTGACAGTTTAATAAAATTTGACAAGCCAAAATGCAGGGTCAAGGCAGCTGAGGTTTATTCATTGGCATCATCTCATGACGGTAATGTTTCTGACTTGGACAGTAAGATTCGAGAGCGTTTGTCTGAAAACCGTTGCAACTGTTGTTCACAGCCTCTTCCCATCGTGTTCTACCAGTCACATAAAGAGGTAAATTGCATACTTTATCATTATCATTTTATATCTGCCGCCTCTGTCACTATGCTATTAGTGTACTCCCTCCATCCTAAAGTAAGTGTCCTGACTTTCCTTAAACGGATGTCTCAAAATAAGTGTCCCATTTCCATTTTAGCGAGTTAACTAAACATAGATCATCAATGATATCCTACAACTTTACTGGGGACATTGGAACTCATGAGGGTAAAGAATAGGAAATCAAACACAAAAAAATATGGAATACTTGTTTAATGTATACTTAATGACAAAAAACTTAAAACAAGTATATGGGATGCACATGTCGATATCTTGTTGATTCAATCTAATCATGCTATTGTGACATGGAAATTGTATTACGAAGGTCAGACACTGTGTGTTGCAAGGAATGTAGGTTTAGTAGAAGTCTAGAACTCTAACATCTAGAATATTTGTTTATACAGATTGTTTTTACTCTAGCAACAAAAACAGTTAAATAGTTTGACAACCAAAGGTCAACATTTACGCAGAAGGAGAATAAGAAATAAGGAGAAATACAAAGAGGAGGCTAGGTTTTAGAAGTTATATCTAATATAACAATAGTAAAATAAATAAGCAATGTATGCTCTTTGAGAAGCAATGGATTTCAGCAAATCAATGAAGTCCCATTACAACTTCTTGCTGAAGCCAAATTATGAAGCTTCATTTTGTAACTCAGTTTTTGAGGGTCTGGGAGAAAGTAAGTTTCAGAATTTGCCATGGCCACACATGCTCAGGGAGTCTGTGTATTGTTAAAGTTTCACATTATTATCGAAATCCGTATCTAGTAAATTGAAGTATAAGAGGCTCAATACTGATATGGTTCCTGACTCTCTGCTCCTTGCATAGTTAGATTATGAAGAGGTTCAAAGTGCTCTTTTTTGGCTGTATGTATCATGGTTACAATTTACTCTTTTATGAGTAATTAACATCTTCTTTAACAGGTAGATGTACTACTATGCTCAGATTGCTTCCATGAGGGGAGATTTGTCATTGGTCATTCTAGCATAGATTTTGTGAAAGTGGATTCAACAAAAGACTATGGTGAACCTGACATCGAACGTTGGACTGATCGGGAAACACTGATGCTACTTGAAGCTATGGAAATCTATAATGACAATTGGAATGAAATTTCAGAGCACGTTGGCACCAAGTCAAAAGCTCAATGCATACTTCACTTTGTCCGCTTACCTATAGAGGAGGGGGTGCTGGATAATATTGAAATTCCAAGCTTGACCACGTCATCTAGTTCTTTGAATGGGGATGGTCATGGAAGAATGCATCTCAACTCTAATGGGAATTTGGCAGGTATTAACCAGTTCTGTTTCCACCCTTTAAATGAGACATAATGTATCAAATGTATCCACATATTTATGTGCTCCCCGCAGGATCCCAGTTTCAAGTTCACGAGTCTGAAAGTAGGTTCCCATTTGCAAATTCTGGGAATCCAGTTATGTCACTGGTAAGTTATTTTAACTATTTTCTTTAACATTCTATAAATCAGAAATTTCAGTCAAAAATTCATTTTTTATCTAGAATCTGGCATCTTTATTTTAGATCATGTTACCCCAAAATTTGTGAACTCGCAAACTTTTAGAATGTTTTTCATATTTCTATATTACTTATGAGGGGTGTATATTCAGATGAGTTTTGATATTTGGATCTTAGATGGATGTTGCATTTTTGTGCCAACAAACATAAATAGTTTAAACATTATTTTCCTATTAACGTACCTTAAGCATTGTCTCAATTAGTGCCCTAGCATTTTTGGGCTTCCTCTACTTTGGTTTCCTTTTGTTTTGTTTTCATTGCAACTTTGTATTTGTCTGGGGATCCCACCCTGATGACCCTGCTTGTTCTCTGGTTTAATAAATTCTTCATTGCTGATAAAAACAGGTGCATTTTACCTTCAGCTTTTTTCTTAGAATTTCTTCTTCTTCTTATTACTCTTTTACACTTTAATTCCACCATACTAAACATGGATCCCTCAATTAAAGTTCTCTTTTTTTTTCTGATGAGGGGATTAGGCATGAATAATGAATAAGATCCTTTAGATCAGTTAGTTATTCCACTTCATTTTGATACAAAAAGGTACATGGGTGAAATTCAGGCACTAATAAGTATCATTAATGTTTGCAAAAGGTTAAATGGGACAATAATTGCGGGAGGCAAAAGCTATTGTAATTAATGTTTGACATGATGTCCTGTCCATTATTTTCCTTGTATGTCTTCATGTGGATTTAACAGATTGAAATTATCTAGGTTGCCTTTTTGGCATCTGCAGTCGGACCAAGGGTTGCTGCAGCCTGTGCACATGCATCCCTAGCAGCATTGTCTGAAGATGATGGCTTGGCTTCTTCTGGAAGCATGACACAAATAGAAGAAATAAGACATGGAAACAGGTGACTGTACTTCATATTGGCACCTTTTCCCATTAGGTTTCTATTGCCTAGACAGATATGGATATAGGGATCTATGTGGTTTCTTGTAGCTAAGTTACTGTTGCTTAGCTTCCTTAAAAACATATTATATCATCCTTGAAAAGGAATTTCCTCTTCCTATCAAGTCATCATGAGAAGTTTTGGCTGGCTTCCATTCGACACTAGAACTAGGAAGTGTAATGGATGATACAATTTGTTGAAGGTTGTTTCACAATGGAAGGATATTGATCAAGTGACCTCATGATATACTAGTTGGGCCCTTCACCCAATAGCTTAAGCTTTTGGATTGGAGTGATTTTAACATGATATTATAGCTAGATTGTTATTGTTAGTGCTTCCTCCCCATTCATAGTTATGCTTGTTCCACATGTAAGGCCTGTTGCGTTGTCCGGGAAGGCTGTCCCACATTAAAAGAATGTGTATAAAGGAGTTGATCTTTTTTGGTGCTTGGCTTTCATTTTGATTGAGTCCTGTTGGCTGTTTCAGCTTATGATGTTATAATTCTTTGTTTTTTCTTTCTTCTGTTTCTGACCAATTCCTAGGTTTCTGGTTTTCTCTTCTGTTGTATTGTTTTATAGTGGTTGGTTCCATCTTGGAACCTTTCTATTTTAATAAATATTTTTGCACCAGCACTAAAAAAAGCGACCTCTTGATGCACTAGTTGGGTTCACCTAATAGCGTAAGCTTTTGGGTTGAAGTTAGTTTCACACAATCGAAAGTCCTGTATTGAAGTCATTGGTAGTTTCTAGTTTTAAACACTGATTTAAGATTTATTTTCCTCATGTGAAGGATGAATTCAGAGAGTATACATAATAGGGAAAACAGTTATGGAGAGACTACAAATTTCAGTCAAAATGAGGTTGATGGCTCTCCATTATCCATTGAAAAAGTTAAAGCTGCAGCTAAAGCTGGCCTTGCAGCTGCCGCGACCAAGGCAAAGCTATTTGCAGATCATGAAGAACGAGAAATTCAGAGGCTTTCTGCTAATATTATAAACCATCAGGTATATGTTCCTATTGTTCTTTTCCTTAACAAATTCCATGTTTACGTACTCTTTTAATTTCAATTCGGCGAGTTTGATATTTCTTGTTGTTGACCATAAGTTCCTAGACATTAGTCACTAGCTACGGCAAAGCCAAGAATAAATAATCATGTAGGCGTAGTTAGGTCTAACATTGAACAAAATGTTCCAAATTAATCATAACTTCTTCCATCGTCCCAATTTGGTCCTTATGATCTGAATTGTCCAATGTTTTGTGACTCTGTTGGCCTCGTGTTTTTTTATTGCACGGCTCGTGGACCTTATACACATGTAACATATTGATAAAAATTCAAAGTAGATGACTGTCTAAGGATTTGTACTTTATCCTCTGCCATTGGGCACTAGTGGTATCTAAATACTGTTCTTTAAAACCATCAAAACCATGGTAAACCAGCTATTTGTTTCAATTTTGGATGACAACAATGTCCAGAGTTTCTACTCAACTTTTAATTTATGACATGCCAAAGTGAAGTTTGATCCATTTTTTGGAAAATACAAAACATTTGTGGCTTGTTATGATATTCCAAATTTACCCAACCAAAATTTCAAAATGACTTTGTAGCAAAATTTAAAGTATGGCAAGCTTACATACGAGTCTTATTTAACTTATTGTAACATCCCGAAAAATCCAAATTCATATTTGTCCATGCGAGCTGTTTTTCGACAATTTTCCGCAAGCACGATGTGACATGCATTTTCTCGAGAAGCTTGCCTAAGCCGACAATGCCAGGTTAAGAACGATGTGGCGAGGTCAAACGCGACATAACAATCCCTAAGCAAGTGTTGCAATACAAGCACAATAGTGCTAAACTTAGTAGGAGACACGCGCTCATGCGTTCACCAAAGCACGAGGTGAAACATTCTTACTTGTTAAGCAAAACTAAGCACAACAAGGAGCTGAACTGTACACAGATGTCATGCTTCCAGTAAGTAGGAGGTGTCGTGCAAAGAGCCATCCATGATGAGGCACACTGCTAAAAGCATGTAGGCGACTCATGCTTACATGAAGCAAGAGGTGGCTGATTTATGAAGATTGTTTAGCCAAGAAGATCATGCAGAGGTGTAGAAAGTACTACAGTTGGAGGAAAGTAGACGTCCGATATTCAGATTGCTGAAGAACCTATAGTTCGAGTGTAGAGACATCTGAAAAGATCTAAGTAAGCCTAAACGAACAATTGGACAAGTAAAAATGGAAAAACTAGAAGCTTGCACAAATTTCTGCTAGGATGCTCGAAATAGGCTCGTGGCTGATGTGGACACATCCTCTAGAAAAAGAAGAATTTTGCTACTTTGCCAAAGCTAGGTTTTGATCGCCTCCTCGTTAGGATAGAGGAGGATAAGCTGAATCATAAACCAAATATGGTACCCCCCTTGCATTTCATTGAAGTTGGATTGACAGAATCAGGTTTAAAGTACTTATTTTGCTAAACTGGTGTGCGGGAAACACCATTTTTGGCAGAAGTGCGAATATCTTCGCATTAGTGGCACATCGGATGCATGTTTTGCATCCAACATCACAATTCACTACTTGCAAAATGCCACCATATGCAGAGGGAATGAGACTGGTGGTTTGGCACCAAAGACCAAGATGCATGTGCACAATTCAAAAATACCGGTGGCACGAATTCGGACACTCCAGTTTGCATGATCTTCTTGGCTAAGCAACCTTTATAAATTAGCTACCTCCTATTTCATGTAAGCATGAGTCATCTACACGCTTCATCATAAACGACTCTTTGTGTGACACCTTCTACTTGCTGGAAGCATGACACGTATGCTTCAGCTCCTTGCTTGTCCTTATCGTGCTTAATTTTGCTTAGCTTGTAAAATGTTGCCACCTCATGCTTGGGTGGAAGCATGGCATACGTGTTTGCTTCACCTAAACCTATGCTTGTATTCTAACACTTGTTTAAGGACTGTCATGTCATGCTTGACCTTGCCACATTATGCTTGATCTTGCATCGTCGTGCTTAATTGTCCCCGTTGCGCTCAAGCAAAACTGCTTGAGAAAATTC
This sequence comes from Geranium rotundifolium, assembly GCA_963920655.1. NCBI lineage: Eukaryota > Viridiplantae > Streptophyta > Magnoliopsida > Geraniales > Geraniaceae > Geranium > Geranium rotundifolium. The sequence goes on along the minus strand of OY987319.1, from coordinate 7,656,921 downwards.
ACACCATGCCGTGCTTCCTCTATTATTATTATTATTATTATTATTATTACTACTACTACTATTATTATTATTATCTATTTCTTTGTTCTCTTTTATCTTGTCTAGTCGATACACTGCCCGGGCGTATCAAAACCTTAGACATATAAGATGTGAATGTATGCTGTGTTTGGTCATATGTTCTTAGTAAGTGCCTAGATAGGGGGCACTTGTTGATTGGTATGCAAGAGTTTTGTGGACACTTAGAAAACCGCATGTTGAAATTAACACCATATTTGGAGAGAAATCAATCAAAAAAGTACACAGGTTTTCCTTTTATACCTTGTTTTGAAGTTCCATTTTGAATCATTTAAGGGGTCAATAAATGCTGTTTGGACAATTCATTGTGAGTTTCATAAATTTAATAACCATGAGAAAGATATTAATTTCCCTTGCTTAAAACAAAAATGCTTTATAGGTTTTCATTATTACCATCTATAATTTTATAAGCTCTCAAGCAACGAAGGGTTTCATTCCTACATTTACCTTCTGTTTCATAGTTAAAAGCTTTTGCGTCCCCTTACCTTACCACATGAATGAGATTCTTCAAATGGTAATATTATCATTAGAGGGTTATATATAGTTAGAAAAGACTAACCTGGACTTGGATTAAAGTTTGTTATGAGCCCATTATCCAAAATATAGACTTTAAATCCATAAGCTCTACACTCTAATAAAAAGAAAGAACCTTTGAATTACATGGCAATATGATTAGCACCTGGTTCAGAAACATTGAGTTTCCTTTCATTTCACATTTTAGGGTAATTTTTAGATTAGGGTGTATAACCCAAGTTTGGAAACTCAAGGTAGTTTTTTTACCCATATTGATGACGGGTTTTTTACCCATCTTTATGACTTTTTGAACTTGAATGATTTAAAAGTAGAGGAACGAGCTATTTATCTCAAGAGGCTGGTTGGTGCTTTGCTAGCCAACTTAGTTTATGCATGCCATGACATCTCTTCTGAACATTTTTTTTTTGGTTTTACAGTAAATGTGTTGTTGTGCATTCTTCTTCTGACTGCTAAAACTTGTTTTGCTCGACAGTTGAAGAGATTAGAGTTGAAGCTTAAGCAGTTTGCAGAAGTGGAAACCATGTTAATGAAAGAATGCGAGCAGGTGGAGAAGGCAAGACAGAGGTTTGCTGTTGAGAGAACCCGCATAGTATCGGCTCGGTTTGGACATACCGGAAACACGAGTGTAACAGGTCTTGCTCCCGCCACGGTTAATACTAATTCTAACAACAATAGGCCACAAGTCATGCCTGCTTCTTCACAGCCACAGCCACAGCCTCAGCCACACATTTCTGGGTTTGGCAACAACCAATCTGCTCATCCCCATATGCCATTCTCGCCACAGCGACAGATGTTTGGGTTCGGACAACGACCCTCAAACACTCCTGGTGTGAATTTCAATTCCCCAGGCCCGGGGAGTTCCCAACCTACCCTAAATCATCCAATGTTAAGGCCTATGCCAGGGACTACTGGCTCTGGTTTAGGTTGAAACAGAAGAAAATGGAGGCGAAGGAGTTGGTTAGTTGCAGAACTATGAATGAGGTTGCGGCACATAGCTTTAGTTGCATTGCATCTATTTTGAGTGTAAAATGATGGATGAAGTGAAGAGATTGCCAGGGAAACTGGGTTCAGTTGGATGGATGGTTTTATTGAATTAAATCATTGTTGCTGTTGTAGTTCTACTTTACTTTGTAATGGATGAGGAAAAGCTTGTTATTGACGTTGTTGTCTACCTGTACAGACGAATTGATTGTTTATTAGAGCTGTAGTAACTTGTTATTGACCAGTATTAGAATATTTATCTATCATTTAAAGCACATAAAGTGTTGACAAATGAAAATGATCATCTAGAACACAAATTATTTGTCTCCAAATCTAACATATTTTGCAAATTTCCAATGCAGTAGCTGCTATGATATTGCTACTGAAATCACTATTTAATTTCAAACATATTAATAATCACTATTTTCATCCTTAAAAAATTGAGGACTTGACTTTTAAATTATGTAATTGTTTATTAACTTAATGTCAAACCAGAATTAATCACGTGAATCGATTTAGACCGAATTAAACCGAAATTAATTACTTAAACAAAATCAATTAATTTGTATATGATCAGACCAGATTAAATCATGTTTAATTTAAATTTGACCAGTTAATTAGTATTTTAGCAGAAATTCATTGTATCGTCTGAAAGAGGTGGATAATTTCAGTAACAGTGCCGGACAGAAGCTCAATTTTCATTTTAAAAGTGATTTTAATTAATAAAATAAAATAAATAAAGACACAAACATAACATAGCATGACAGGTCGAGTGTGACCCCCAATTTCAACTTTGTCATCAGCAAAACAAACGGGTCTCTTTCGCGCTCTCATTCGTATCCCGAAATCAACAACCCGTTGTTTCGCCGCCGGCACTCCTCTCCGGCACCGGAGCTTCCTTCAGTCTCGGTGAGTACCTTTCTCTATCTCGTTTTCTTCATTCTAGGGTCAGATTAGGTCTCCACTCTTCTGCTTCCTGCAACCCCTTCACAATTTCACATTACTCATAGATTTCTTCATTTTGGGTCTTCTCTTCATTTCTTCAACAAGGTTTTCAATTCATGTTTTATGCCGTTTATTGGTCAATTTTAGTTAATGGGGTTGGCCGGATATAGGGTTTAATGGGGGTATTCTTTGATACTATGTTTTTGTTTTGTTTTGGTGTTTTTCAAGTTCTGTAGAATGGGGCTTTTTTGTTCTGACTATGATTCTCACATTGTTAATTTTGATTACTGTGGTGGCAATATCATCGAGTGGCTGAAATGGGATTTAAAAAAGTATTTTTTTTAAAGCTACAGACTAAAAGTCTGCTAATTTTAGTGTAGTTTAGAGTATTGCTTTTCTTTAGCATTGTCAATGCCATTTCTTTCTCTGCTGTGAAGCGGAGATTTACAATTTCAAGTTGTTCTTCACTTTGAACTGAACTGCATTATTTTTTATCAACCCTATTGTTGGTTTGCTTTCTTGAAGTAGTTAGTAGTGGTAATGCAGATTGGTTCTTTCCTCAGACTTCTTCTACTTTTTAATTGTAAGAAAATATGGTGCATAAGTATAATTTTGTTGACATCCTAACTGGTAATCTCCTGTGTCTTTATGGACCCAAATCTTTCAATACTTTTGACAGAAAACAGCTTGCTTCAATTGGTTTTCAGTGGTTGGGTTTCACAAGTCGAAATTAAGCTTTATTCAACTAGTTTTTGCCTGGTCGGATGAAAGTAAGTAGAATGTAATAATACATATTTACCTTATCAGTTTAGCATTTGACCTTCGTGTCTGATTATCATTTTTTTTCTTTTTCCCGCACCTCTTCCAACTTATCCACAGTCAAAACTGTGCAAGAAACAAGTAGGTCACTAATGATCGCTTCTTTGTTTGCATCTTTTTTGCAGGTTAACTTCATCGATTACATAGTTTAGGTGTGATACCCGGAGTTTGCCGATGAACTTATTTTGTCTTGTTCACAGTAATGACTAACCATATAGGGGACCCAAGAGGTGAAGCTGGCGGCAGGTTTTGTACAGTGCAGCCAGAGCGTGACCCAGAAGCTAATTGGGAAGTTAATCTTGCCAAAAAGCTTGAAGATTATCTTCTGAAGATATGCTCTGCTGAAATCCACAGTGGCAGCGAAGGGGATGAGCAACTTTCGATGAATTTTGCTGAAGGTTTAGCTTTAATTGCATACCATAACTACGTTTATCATTTGACCTGGTTCGGTATGCTACATCTTTGTCCCCTTTTCAATATTAATTTGATGTTTTGAAATTGTAGCTGCCTTGCTACTTCAGGGTTCAGTACAGGTGTATAGCCGGAAGGTAGAATATCTTTATTCACTGGTTCTGCATACATTGGAGTTCATTTCTCAGAATAGGTACGATTTTTATGTAAAGTTTGTTTGGATTTTGATGAATGAATTCTTCCATCGCATTGCATTTAATTAATACTAAGCATGATAGACTACATATTGACTTGAACGGAAATGGTTCCTCGTATGCATTGCATCTAACTTGACTGGTGTATTCACACTGTTTTCTTGCTGAAGTTTTGATGCAGTTAATCCATATTAGGTCAATTGACTATATAATGTGCATTGCTTCCTAAATTTATTTCATAGGATATTCTTGTGTGAAGTTAACATCTATATCTCACTATCTCTACTGTATTATTAACCAACTTCTCTTTTTCTCTGGAGTTATAAAAAAAAAATGTTCTTCCTATAAACACATCAAGTTTCAGTTATTTATTTGTTAGGCCAACTGAGATACTTGTAGTATGTCCTATGAGAAGCCACATAAAGTAGTTTTTAACTTTGCAGCTGGTGTCTGCATAGGAAGGAAAGAGTTAGTAACTAACTTCTTTTTGGTATTGCAAGCTAGTGTTGATTGGTTGGAGATTTGACTCAAACAGGCAACTACCAGCTGCGCAATGTGATTTAAGGAAGTAGTCTCATAATTTATGAGCATCACTTTTAAGAAATCTCAGTTGCAGTGCCCTATCTGATTGATACCCTCCTTGTAGCAGTTCTGGGTTCAAACCTTAGTATATGTTGTAGTTAGGGTGTAATGAAGGATTATTACCAATATGCTTGAACTTAGGTGCAACCACTGGACTTATTTGAAACTTAGGGGACTTGGGTTATTGTAGTTACTAAAAAATAGGATAAGCAAATTTAAAATTCTTGTAGGACCCAATAGAAATTAACTAATAGACAATTTATAGGACATGTCATCCCGATTCCTGAACACAATCAGTGATCCTCCATATGATGTTTGACTTTGTCCTCATTATACAAAAATCATACCCCCAACATGTTACATTTTGCTTTTTTTTTATCAGCAAATTGAATTTTATTGAGAATTGAGAACACTAGCATCTGATTCCCGAGTAGGGAAAAAGAAGCTAGGGAAGTACATTGATAAAGGAAAAACTGAAATTTTGAAATTGCAACTATAAAGCACCAGTAGGTGAGTGAGAGAAGAGCTTGAGAAGCATAGGTCTTGATAATTTCTACAGACTGTGCTTAGATAGTATTGGAGATGAAGTCGTCTTCGGTGCGAAAAACACATCTTCTAACTACTCGTCTCGGTCCAGAATTTCAACCAAGACTTCCATTTATCAAACTTGTGCTCAAGATTGTTTATTGACGTATTTTAATATGTACTTATTCATTTATTTCTTCAAAACATCAGACAGCAGCAGAATCAACCAGAGGGTACATCAGCCCAGCAAGAAGAAATTGGTTCTCATGCAGTTAGTAATGAAGAACCTGATAGCTTTTGGTGCCCCGATGAGGTCCCAGGTACCCCTATCACTCTACATTTTTAGGTTGTATTTATGGTTCTATTACTTCCTAACTTTCTTTACTCTACAGTTGAAACAAAGAATTGCTTAGATAGTTCAAAGAGCAATGATGGTCTTTTAAATCAATTTGTGAAGCCCCCTGCAAATATTGTTGTTCTTGAAGGTGAATGCTTAGATAGCACAGGCGATGCTGGAGAACTAGAATCATATCTGGTATAGCCGTTTCCATTTGGTGATACAAATATGCATTTTCCATATATATATACCTGGACTAATTTATTTTATCATATGTTCTTTGCAGTTAGCTACTAATGAGCTTTACCAGGGCTTCATTCTTTTGGATGCGTGTGATTCAGTAGCTGTAAATGAGTTTTTGAAAGAGGATCATCATGGGAAAGAGCAGAACAGTGCTTACAAGGGTAGCTTAACTCGCAAGAGCGTTCACTCAGTTACAAGATGCACTGGAGGAACTGTGCACAAGTCAAATCTTGGAAAGGGACAGGATTTTAACTGCAATCAAACACCTCTGGTTGGTTCCAGGTTTGAAGCAAATACCTATGGTACAGGGCCTGATTTCGTTGACCATGACAATTTCAAAGAGGCCAATCCTTCATTTCATATGGGTGATGAATATTCAGACCCTGGGGATTTGGATGATTCAGATGATGATAATGATCCATGGAAGCCTTTAAATCCTCATGAACCCGGGAACTTGAAAGTGAAGTCATTTAGCAAAGGTTTCAAACATTTGTCTATTTTGTTTGGCTCTATTTCACTATGATCTGCATATGATATGGTGCTTATCTTGATTTGTCATTTGATGCAGTAAAACCGTCCAGGAGACTTGGGGCAAATGCTTTGAAGAAAACCTCAGCACCAACATTATTCCCGCTTGCAAGAATGCATGGCACAATTGGTCCAGAGCTCACACAAATTTGGGAGACAAGGAAATGTGCATCTGAAAAAAGGAGTGGCTCTCAGTCTCCTCCTTTATATGAAAAGGTACTAAATTTCCAGAGGATGTGGCATCCTAAATACTCCTTAGGCTGTTAAATAACATCCGATGCTCTACAGCTGCGGCAATCACTTGTCCATGGAGATGAAACTTCTGTTTTTGGCGATCCAGCAGATGACAATGGGTTTGATGATGGGTTCACTGATTTTGGACAACCTGATGCTGACTTGCCAGAGGATATGCATATGGATGATATACCTGCACATCACAACGAGGTTTGTTTAAATATAATTTATTTCAAGTTACACCAACAGAGTTTATAATCATCTTAGGATGCTCATGTCTCTATCTTTGCACAAACAGGATGACAATACTGCTCAATTTTATACCAATGAAGCTTCTGGAAATAAAGATCCAGATTCTCATGCAAGCCTAGAAGATCTTTGCCGCTCCCACCTGGTAAATACGATCTAACTTTATGGGGATAACAGATACAATTTCTATGAGTTTACTTAGTAGATATGTGTCTTTAAATTCATTCTGAATCCATCTTTCTCATCATGTCGGCTTAGAACTTATCTATGTGAGAAACATGCTTGATCAAGTTCTCCCGCCTCGCCTCATGTGATCATAGTTGCTCACGCGTCTACAGAATATTGGACAAATTAACTCCTTAGGAAACTAGCATGTCTTTGAATACAACTTCGGAGAGTAACAATTTCAAGGGTAATGGAATAGGTGACAATTGAAATGAAAGAGATCCATTCAACTTTGCAGATATAGCCTTGTGTTCTATTCCGTAGCATGTTAGCAGTTTTACCCATTTTCTGTTTTCTTGTAGGATGCGCTCCTTGCTAGCATAGCTGAGAATGAGAAGCAGACTGAATTGGCTGCCAGGGTTTCAACATGGAAAAATAGAATTGAGCACAACTTGGAGGAGCAAGTAAATGTTCCTTCTTTTGCACTTCATTTTGATCATATGAATTTCACTCTTCCAAATTTCTTATTTCCTGCTGGTTGTGCGAAATGCTGGATGTTTTTTTCTTCTTTTGTGGTAGGATTCCCGTGCTCCATTTGATATTCATGAATATGGTGCTAGAGTTCTTGATAAGCTATCACTCGAAGCTAGCGGTGTAAAAAAGATGGCTTTTACTGATGTTGTGAGGGGTCAAGAGAAGCATGACGTGGCACGAACCTTTTCTGCGCTTCTTCAACTGGTAATTCCCTTTTGTCCATTAGAAATTACAGACATGCTATCTAGGAGCGATAAGAGAAAAGGGTCATTTTAGTAGTTTTATGGCGTGCAGGTGAACAATGAAGAAGTCGATCTGGAAAAGAGTGGGATTGAGGGAGAGCCAGCGTGTTACTCGGCTGTCAATCCTTTCCATGTTCGGTTACTCAAGCACGACAAGAGAAGGGAGGAAGAAGCGCGGCCAAAATCCTCGAAAAAGAGGGCTAAATCTCCGAAAAGAAAAGGCGAGAAGGAGAGATTGGTTTCAGCAGAGTTGAATTGCTTTTCTGCAACCGAAGGCAGCAAGAGGAGACGAAGGTCTCAGCTGCTGCAACCGGTTGATTAAGCAAATCAATTAAGGTCATTTCTTGTTCTCACATTGTAACAGTGATGCCATGTTTTCATGGTCCAACAAATTGTTCAATCTGTTGTACCATTCACAAGGTCTTGTAATATATTGTTTTACTGATATTTGCTTGTTTATATCTGACACTTTGTGGGTGGCTGTACTTGAGCTATCTTCTAAGTGTTCACAATTTGCTTCTGATAAATAAACAAAAATGGAACATTGACATTAGATTAGTATATTTGGGACTCTCCCCATCTACAAGGGAATGATTACGCTAATTATCATTTTAATTAACTTGTGTGGTGTCTTAAGTATTAAAAAATTTCACTTTAATAAACTCTATTTAATTATGTTAAATTTTTTATTAATAATACAAAATTTTCATTCAACCCTAACCCCTATTTAATGTTTTATTATTGATTATTAATAAATTAATTATTATAAAATAATATATTAAATTATTAGCATTATATTAAATTAAATTATATAAATTATTAATTACTTAATATTTATATAATAATTAAAAAATAAATTTTAAATTAATTATTATTTATTAAAAATAAATATTTTTAATATACATTTTTTAATTAAAAACTTGAATTAATAATTAATAATAAAACATTAACTAAGGATTAGGGATGAAGAATAATTTTGTCTTTTCAATAAAAATCTATCAAAATTTAAAGCATCACCCAAACTAAAATGATAGTTAGTTGTATTAAAGGGAAAATAACAAATATTTAATTATACAAAAGTGACATTTCCCTAAAATACAATTTGAGTGTATTTTAGAGCAATTCCTACTCAAAGATTTACTCTAGTGTTGAATCAAAAGGCAAAAGTTTTTTTGGAACCCAATCAAAGGGCAAAAGTTAATTGTGCTATTTTTATTTAAAAAATATTAAGGGTTTTGAAAATTTGAAGGCAGACCAAGAACATTTTTTATTTTTTTATTTCAAAAACTATCTTTTTCCATCTAAATAGTTAACAATTTTTAATATCTGTCCGTTTTTGAAATTTGTGTGTGTTAAATGTCCACTTTTTTATGAGTATAATCAAGTGTTTTTTCATCAAACCTGAATGTGACACTTTACCCTAACAAAAAGTGAATTTATCTTATATATAGTAAGAGTAGGCAATGTATATAGAGTGGCTGCCCCCTGTAGATCAGCCCTTGCTCACAAGTTTTGTGGTAAGACAATTTATATTTTGAAAATATTTTCATGAAACAACATTTTCCGAATATTTAAAACAATTAAAACATATATTGTGTGCTATCTAGATTCCTATACATGTTCTCTAACACCCATGTTTTGACCCCACGCTCACTAGCAACTAAGCATGGTGCAAAGGACTAAATAAATTAACTTGGATATATAAGAAAAGAGGGCACCTAGGCTTGTAATGTCAGGTTCATATAAAAAAACGGTTTGGCTCAAAATGGTGACTATAGAAAATCATGTAATGGGTGAGCTTTTGGCTCAAACGTTCCAAAAATGGCCAACGGATTTGTTTCCCAAATGGCACTATATTCCTATTTTATTTGCCTCGAGGAGTTTCCACTTTAATTCTAGACTCCAGTTATTAGGCATGTTACTAATCATGGATCTGAGTTAGGGAAAAATTTCAACTTAGGCACGATGATGTTCAACCAATTTCATACAAGCAATGCAAAAAAAAAAAAAAATCATACACCCTTAGCCCCAATTTGCATAGTAGCAATATCATCATAGGGGTCAACCAAACAACGTAAAAATAATACTGGTAATATTCAACACGAATACAACACTCATAAACCTAAACTACCAACATGGCAATATCTAGGCGAACTCAACAGAGAAACATGACATAACATGACCTAAACCAAGCATGCTCACCCCACACTAGAAAGTTGCATGGTTTCCCGTGCAAAAATCAGAAATAAAGACACAAAAATCATGTATGCATGACAATTCTCATCAGAATAATTTGATAGTTTAAATACTTGAGAATTTGTTGGGGTACCTCCCAACGAACGCTTTGTTTAACGTCCTTGAGCTGGACGGTATGGCGACCCATCAAGAGGTTGCCTCGAGCTCTCTACCCTGCTTCACACTCCTCTTCTGCTGGTTATTCTTGAAGGCTCTCCATTAACTGCATATCACATGATATCTTTCAGTATTTAATATTTTAATTTTGATTGAACACTGTCAGCATATATAAAATTTCAGGGTAAAAAATCTGGGGTGTCTTCCGGTAGCACTTTTTTTAACTTCCTTAAGATGGACGGTACCCCGGTTATTAAGAGACTGCTCCACTCGCTACTTCAGGCGAGAAAATTCCCTCTAGGCCCCAGCAGTGCCCAACTTGCTTCAGCCTTGCTTGGAAGTCTTTCAGGTTGGTCACACCCTCAAACTGATCGCCCCAACTATCTGGGAGCCAAATATCACTATTCTTGTTTATGGGTAATTTATTTGTGCCTTTCTGCCTTGTTTTTTCCTTTGCATGCTTTGGGCCTTCCCCATTCTTCAAGCTCGGATTTACATTCTCGACTTCCACCAGTTTCATGACCTTTGTCGGTGTCTGCTTGAATGCCTCAGTACCAGTCTCATTTTTCGGGTCAATCATCCAGAACAAAATGGACTTATCTCCGACCGTCATCTTTAGTTCTTTTCCCTTCACGCTGATCTCAGTCTCAGTGGTAGCTAGAAATGACCTCCCTAGAATATACGACACTTCTTTACTTTCTTGGAAATCGTGCACCACGAAATCCGTTAAAACTTGAAACTTATCGACCTTGATTATCAGGTCTTCTACCATGCCCATAGGGGTTACTATTGTTTTATCCGCTAGTTCAAGCAAAAGTTGTGTTGCCCTCATGCTTGTTAACCCCAGTGCCTTGTATAACGAAAATGGCATGATGTTCACCCCGACTTCCAAATCGCACAATGCATTTTGGGTCATTTCTCTGATATCTACTGGTATAATGAAGCTCAATGGGTCTTCAAGCTTTGGTGGTAGTTGCTTATAAAGAATGGTGCTTGCTTCAACACCCATTGTTACTAATATCTTTCATCTTCTTGTTTGGCATGCGGGATCGGACATGGATGGACTTCCACATACCTCCTCTGCTTTCCTCTTTAACCCTCTGCTTTCTCTGTGTGAAAAAGGTGGGACCATAAGCGATTTTTGAGATGGCGCTAGCTGCTCTTGAGCCATCTTTTTTGCTTTCTCGAGACCGGGTTGCAGGCTACCCCAAACTAGCGATACAACGTTAATTTGAGCTCTTGGATTTTGAGTGTCGATTGGTCGTGTGCCCAGAGGTCTCGGATTGTTCATATGAACTAGGGTGGTCTCGATATTTCTCATTGTCGACCCCATGCTAGTCACCTCTTGCTTCAGCTGGCTTATCTGAATCTCATGGTTCTTATTTATTGCATAATGACTTTTCATGTACGTGAGAATCATCTTCTCTATAGTTGGTGTTGAAGCGGTACCATGATTACCTTGGAACCCTGGGGTTGGCTCGATTGGGCATTGAAATTCCCCTGATATTTCGGTTTTGGTTCATCCCGAATTGTTTCTGGTTTTGCCCCTGGTTTCTGTTCTGCTGACCGGAGTTATGGGGATATGCATGATTGTTTCTATTGAACTGACATTGGTTCAGATTAATGTTTGAGCTTTGGCCTGATTTTAGATTATGATTCGGCCCTTGAGAAGCGAAAACATGATTGAATCTCTGGTTTTGCAGTATCTACTGGTTGATGTAGGCTACTCCAGCATTGTAGTATCCACAACTCTCAGTGTCATGGTTGTCCACCTTGCATATCTCACAATATTGTTGATCATGTAGCACATCAGCTTGTGCTGCCTGGGCTTGAGCCATCTGACCACCCTGTATCTTGATCAACATATCATTATACTTTGTTTTCATGTCTAGTATTGCCTCACTATCATCAACAAATGCATCATGATGAGCTGGAGCTCTTCTTTCCTTATGGTACATTAAGCTGTTGTTCGCACACATTTCAATCTAAGCGTATGCATCTTCACGGTCCTTACTCATCAGTGGACCTTCTCCGACCGCATCTATAATCAGCTGAGCATTCGAATCCAGCCCATTGTAAAATAGCTCATTCTGGACACATAATTTTAGCTGATGATTTGGGCACTTTCACAGTAGTGCCTTGTACCGCTCCCAAGTGTCGTGCAAAGTCTCTTTATCGAACTGCTGGAACCCGAAAATTTCTCCTCTAATCTTAGCTGTCTTTATGGGAGGGAAATATTGGCCTAAGAAGAGTCTCTGGAGAACCGGCCAATTGTGTGTATCCTCTATTTTCAAGGATATAAATCATTCACTCGCTGCTCCAGCTAGTGAGAAAGGGAATAGATTGTACCTCAGCATATCTCCTAGCACTTCTGCCCCAGTGGCATCACATATCTGCTCAAACCTATGCAGATGCAAGTTCGGGTCATTTTTCGACAACCCATTGAATTGGCTCGTTGCCGTTAGCATGCTCATGTGCACCGACCTCAATTCAAAGAGAATTGGGTTGTACTGTAACGCTCCCCTTCCTTGTGCTTGATTTATATTAGCATTCTGCTGTACACCTGGCTGGAAGGGTGGCACTTGGCCTAGATGGAGCTGACCACCATTGCCAACATTAGCCGCTTCTTGATTTAGATTGGCCAGATTGGTCGCTTCCTCGCCGTTCACTCATATTATCTGAGTCTTGTGGTTGCGTACTTGGCTGGCGGGTTCTTCTTTGAGCGTTGTTATGCTTGCACCCTGCTTCAATTTTTGATTGTACGTGAATTTAGGTGCTCCTAACAAACGGGTCATACACGTTCACACCTGCAAAATGAATTCCAGACAAACCGAAGTTCAAAAAAATAAAAAATAAAAATTGAAAACACAATCTAAAATGATTTTAACCGTTGGTCCCCGGCAACGACGCCAAAAACTTGTTGAGCCCGTAGACAATAGTTCACAAACACCTGATAACGCGCAAGTGCACACGACCGCTACAAGTATAACCGTTAAGACCGGGTTGAATCCACGGAGACCAACCTTGTAACTCCAAATTAAATTATGTGATCAGTGATAATGAAATGACAAATTTTGTATTTTGATTTTAAGGTGTTGAGTATTAAGCAATTAAATAGCAAGACGGTTTAGAGAAAACTTTTCAGAATGGGAACCTTGGATGTTAGGTCACTATATTACTAAGAAAATCATAATCATGGATTACGTAAAAACATGTCTAATATGAACCGTATGCAACAATTTCTCTAACACCTCCTCTCGTTTTGGGATTAGACTAGGCTCGGGATATTCACCATCCCTCTCAGGTATATAAATATCACAAGTATGCACTAAGCAATTCAATAATAGGGTAAATGCTCCGAAAAGTTGAACCCTTTCGAATCAAAACAATTATGTCACCCATCTCTCTCGGACTCAACAACATGACTCCCACAAGCAATAATCATTCTTCAACAAATATTGCAAGCATTAAACACTTTAACTTAATCCATCATGCATGAAATACTTCAATCCATAATTATAACATTCATATCAACATAGTTCGAGACATAGCACCCATGAGTAAGGGTATTTAGCCAATAATTATGGTGCTAGAACCAAAAGTCACAGAAATAAATGTAACAATCGAGTATAGAGAATAAGAATGAAGAACCCTAAAACCCAAAAGGTTGAAGAACATCAAACGTTGAATCCTTCTCGATTGTTGGAGTGTAGCTTGTTGGATCTTTGCACTTTAATCTCCCTTGCAACGGATATGAGCTTCTCTCGAACACTCTGATTCGCTCCTTGGTCGAACTGATTCGTCTCTCTCTCTCTCTCTCTTTCTCTCTCTCTCTCTCCCTCCCTCCCTCCCTCCCTCTAAGTCATCTAGGTCTCAATATAATCGATCCCCATCATTCATCGTAAAATTGTTTTTTTTAAGGCTCGGTCCGCGTGCGTGTCACCGCCTGTGTCAACGGGGTGACACTGGCGGTAGGGATGGAAAAATAATCCATATCCAATGGATATCCATGTACCCGATCGGAACGGATATATCCGGAGGCGAATGGATATGGACACTCAACATAGATATTTCATCGGATATGGATCGGGTACGGATAGACCTATATCCTACGCGTATCGTATTCATATCCGTAGTATTTAAAATAAAAATAACATTATCATACGTACCCACCCATAACCCCGTATACGTACGTTTCAGAATTGAAAAGGGAAATAACAATTGATATTGCAAAGCGTAGTCTTTTCTATATCTAATAATTCCTTTAGACGTAGTTTTTATTAATAGCCTCAAGTATAAACTGACTTATACTTACATTTCTTTATTTTTAGGTTTCTAATTCAATCAATTTCTTTAAAATTCAATCGTAGCCTCAAGTTCAATTTATTGTTGCATTTATTTTAAATTTTAATTAATTATATATTTACTTTCGGGTACGGATACAAGTAAGAAAATTTATCAATATCCATTGGATATTGAACGGATCAGATACCCGATAAACGAACGGATAATTGAACGGATATGGATACCCGCTCAAGTGAGCGGATACGGGTACAGATAAGGTTGTACCGGTCTATATCCTATCCATTGCTATCCCAAACTGGCGGTGACACCCTCTAGAGTTTGGCTCCTTCGCTGCTATGCGTCACGGCTTGTGTCACGACTGTGACTAAGGCCGTGACCCTCGCCCAAACCTCCTCATTTGATGGTTTGAAAACTGCCCCTCGTCATGACTTGTGTCAACGGGGTGACACTGGCCATGACACTCTCCAACGAGCTCTCCTAAGCTTCGATTAGCTCTAATAACTCGAGGCATGCACAAGTACACTCCAAATACTCTCGAAGAGATATATAGTGCAAAGATCAATAATTTAACACATCGAGAGTGAAATAACACATAAAATAGGGGTAATAGATATCATGAACGTATAATTGATACGACCGCATCAATTATACTATGTAAAATAAAAGTAAACGTTGTTCTTTTACCATTGAACTAAATGAATGTTTAGATAAATTTAGTCAATATCTACATATAATATGATTTAAGGGAGCATAAGCCCATTCATTAAAAGTTTTTCGAATTCTCCGACCAAGGGGGCTGCGTCGTAGATCCGCCCCTTTTTACAAGTTTTGTGGTATGACTTTTTACTCTAGCAACCGCAAGAGTATAGCGGTCAATGAATGTTGTTTTGGATTCAATGATAGTTCTACTTGTAAATAATAGTCTTCAAAATACTGGCGACATAGAGCATACTTTTCATGACCATAAATAAGAGTGTAGTGAAAGGCTAAATGATAAGTGGTGTTTTAATTTTTCTATGTTACGGGCAATCGCATGCGACTATGAAGAAGAGAGATTCAAGTGAGGTTTGAATATGTCGTCCTATTGAGCGCGCCGAATATTCTCGCTTGTCGGTGGAGCCTGCCCGGTCGCATCCATCATCTCATTCACTAACATATTTTTTTTGTAACGGTGCACGTTTTGCGCCATTACAGAGTCGTTTGTGCGCCGTTACAAACTGTAACGGCGCACAAACCGCCATTTTACTGTGCGCCGTTACAAAAGCGTTGTTACAAATTGTAACGGCGCACATTGTGCGTCGTTAGAGTTTGTAACGGCGCACAAACGGTGTGCGCCGTTACTAATTTTAACAGCGCACTCCGTTTGTGCGTCATTACAAACTCTAACGGCACCGTTTATTTGAAACGGTAACGGCAATATTTGTAACGGCACACATTTTTACAAAATTGATATATTTAAAAAAATAAATAAATGGGAAAAAACTAAAAATTAATATTTAATTTTCAGTTTTTTCCATTTTTTTATAAAAAATTAAATAATAAAAATCTAAACTAATATTATACTATTTCTTAACAATTTCATACAATTTCATACAATTTCTTAAAATTACACAAACAATTTCATACACAGACAATTTTCCATACAAACAATATTATACAATTTCACAGACAGTATTATACAATTTCAAATTAATATCTAATAATTTCAAACATTTCCTAAACTAATATTATACAATTTCTTAAAATTACACAAACAATTTTCCAAAAATTTCAACAAATATTCAAAAAATTTGTTCAACATGCACACTACAAATTATTGTAAAATCTAACATGCAATCTAAAAATCAAACACCCAATTAAACCTAAAATTAAAACCTTTAGGTATATACCTTAGCAAAATATGGAAGAAGGAGAGGAAGAGAGACGCGGCGGTGGACGGTGGCGCCACAACGGCGGCGGTGGACGGCGGCAGTGGACGGGGGCGCTGGCGGCAGGGAGAAAAGGGAGAGGCAGAGCACTCGAAGAAGAAGAGGATTCTGGGAAATTATATAATTGGATTATGTAACGGCGCACTTTGTTATGTGTGTCGTTACAAAAAAAGTTCGCGGGAAGTTTAATTTTCGCGAAATTTACCCGGGAAATTTGATTTTTCACGAAAATTTCGTTTGGCGCCACGTTTGTGACGGCGCACATAGCAAAGTGCGTCGTTACAAACTATAACCCTAAATAATTATTTTAATATTGTCGGTCCGATCGTGAATGATTAGCAGTGTACCCGTAGTTTGATTTTCCTAAAATTTGTACTATACCACGTACATGTTATATACAACTAATTGAACGATTTTGATTCAAAAAATATATATCAATCTACCGAACGTTTGATGATCAATGTGTTTAAGGTTTATGTTAGGTTTTACCTTCCTAAACCTTAAACTCACACTTTCAACGAAAGTAGTTTATGTTGAAAATCAAGTTTTAATCCAACCATACGGATTGGAGCGCAATGGATTGCTACTTCATCTGCCAAAATTTCAGTCAATTCTGATAATGTATGAACCTCGATCCAAACCGGTCAAGGGGAAGTCAACTTTGTTGACTATGAAATTTGACCATTTGTAACGGCGCACAATAATAAAGGTGCCGTTACAAAACTAACCCTAAATTCTTATTTTATTCATGTTGTTCCGGTCGTGAATAATTAGTTGTGCTCCCGTGGTTTGATTTTTATAAAATTTGTAATATACCAAGTACATGATTTGACGGTTTTGATTTTAAAAAAATATATTGATCTATTGAACGTTGGATGAATTATGTGTTTAGGGTTTAGGATAGAGTTTACCTTCCTAAACCATAAACTCACGCTTTCAACGAAAAGTGGTTTATGTTCAAAATCATGTTTTAATCCGGCCGTACGGTTTGGAGCGCAATGTTTTAATACTTGATGTGCCAAAATTGTGGTTAATTCCGAGAATGTTTGAATCTCGATCCAAACCGGTCAACCTTGATTATCTCCGTAAGTAAATGTCAAACTCTCAGTAGAGACTTTTTTTTGGGGACATGTTACATCGATTTTAGTTTTTTATTAACGTACATGAATTTTAAGTCGTTTCAAATGATTATGGTAATTTTGGTCTACAATTAGCATGTGAAAAGAGAACAAAAAAACTGAAATCAAGCGAAAGTCAACAATCTTGACTAGGGAGTAGTCAAATTTTTTGACCATTTGCGACGGCGCACTTTCAAATGTGAGACGTTACAAAATCTTAGTAACGGCGCACTTTAAAAGGTGCGCCGTTACAAACTAACGACAACAAAAAGGGTCCGTTTTTGAACTGTTTACTCCTAACGTTAAGATTTTGGACAACGGTCAACAATTTTGTAACGGCGCACTTTGGATATGTGCGCGTTACAAATGCAAAAACTGAGAGAGATTGTCCGCTCTTCCGTGTCGAAGCTTGAAAGCCCTAAAATCAGGAAATGAGTATCGGTTCTCGTAACCTTTCGTTTACATTCATTGTACCGTGTACAAGTACAAAACCACAAATCTATTGCAGCTGACCGGATTTGGAAAATTTGCAGAGAAAATTTGTGATTATTTGGCAATTTTCAACTTGAAAAAACCTCCAGTCACAAAAAATTATGAAAGAATAGGCGCCATATGTCCCTTTACATATAATATTGATAGAGAATTGTGTTTAATTGAATATAATAAACTGTCAATATCTTTTTATTCATTCATCTCTCCCAATAACAACATATATACATTGTTGATGAAGAACGGATATGCTACTTCAGTCTCTCCTTTCCTCATATTCGAGCAAGGAAAGATGTACAAAAAAAGGTAAAAACTTGTTTGCAAAAAATGAAAAATCTCTTACTTAGAGAAAGTACATGCAGATTCCTGCCCAAAATAAACTGCTATTGAATCTAAGCTAATTGAATAGAATCGGATCATCCATTTCTGGTATGTTGGGTGTCATCCTATCCAATACTGGATGCACTAGAAGGTGCTCTCGGGCGAATTCCCTTTTTAGTCCAAGTTTTGTATAATCCACCGGGGATGTAGGCGTATGATCGGGCCGGGATATTTTGGAGTTCATCAGTTCCCGTGAATTTCAAGAAATTTTGTAAAAACTTGTTGTAAATATGTTCCATTATTCGTTTATGTTTATTAGGCGATCAGGTTATGAGGCCACTCATGTTTTGGCTTTTTTTGCCCGCTTGGACCCTGATCAATATCCGGAGGCTCTTACTCGAGAGCTATGTAAAGACTCTTGCATTTTCATAAAGTTGCAGGCCTTTTTTTGAAAAAAAACATGGGCAAAAACTTAATTACATTTATTCCCCATTATTTATTTAATTAGTAAGCATACAGCTAAGTGAGGATAAAAGAAATTACGGATCATCTATTCCGTCGTCATGCTCATCTGCAACTCCAGCAGCACCTCCTGGGGCTGCCCCTCCAGCGACAGCCCCTCCCGCGGCTGCTCCATCAGCAGCACCTCCTACAGCGGCATCTTGAGCCATCACTAAAGTGTTTGCTCCGATTATCAAGAGAAGAACCATAGAGAACAACACGACATTGATAACTTTGGATGCCAATTTTTTTAACTTTCGGATGCTTTTTTCTAAGGAACATTGATTTTGTGCAAATATGTTTGCTTGAATAAAAATGCTATTGCCGTCATTTTGTTTTGCCGTATTAAGGTTTGAGGGTGTTAGGTGTATTTCGCTCTTGAAAGTGCCTAAGCCATTTTTAGGAGAATCATTGACTAATTAGTTTTATCGATCAAATAAAAAAATCTTTATAATCTTTACAATAATGGTATATATTTCACCATTATTATTCATTTATAATTATAAAAAACAACTAATTTATTATAACATGAATATGAAAACCACAATTTATAAAAATTACATACTCAATATCTTTGTTCTCGTAAGATAAAGAGAAAGAAGAAACTGAAATAGAAGACGAAGAAAAAGACGGGAAAGACATTACAAATTTTATGAATCAAATATGAGAACGTGATAGGTATATATAGAGACAATAAATATTAAATATACTCCATGAATATTTTTTATTTTTTATTTTTTATCAACATGCATATTATATATTTATCAAATATGAGAGATATATATAGATAAAATGAATATTAATTATATTATATAAACATTTTTTATTATATATTAATGGACATATTATATATTTATCAAATATAAATAATGATATTATATATTTATGATTTAAAAAATGATATGTAAAATATGAGTAACAAATTATTATATATTAAAAGTGAGAGTATCTTATTTCTCTCTCCTACCCTCCCTCCACCTCACCCACTTTTCAATGACTCATTGTTGTGGTTGCACATGGCAGCATTGAGAGTGACCACTCCCAACCCATTCTTTTGTTGTGGATGGTCTAAGGCAAGAATTTTAAATGAGACATTTCTTTTAAAAAAATAATACGACCATAACTTTATTAATTATAAAATTTAACAGATTTGACATAATATCATATTTCATGTCAAGCTAACATCAAACATGGGTAAAAAAATTGGGCCTCTTTTGATATTGGGTTGGCTGGAGATTATTTTGGGGCTTCTCCAAGGTCGGGATCTAAGACAAAGTTTGTCTTACTTTATGGACGGGCCGACCCTACCTCAACTACGCACATGATGTCGTTGCTGAGTCAAATCCATAAGGGTTTTACTTATAAATAATCAGTATGAGCAAAATAAAAACTCAATTGTTATATGCGGTGAGTTTGAGAGTTAAACTACAATTAACCACAATAAGTATCGGACAAAGCAAGTAAACGAGGGATCATCAAGGAATAAGGGCAACTAAGGGTGCTAAATAAATTCAAGCTAATTGTTGTTGACCTAAATTTTAATTACCAATTCCAACTTTTGGCATTGGAATTGTCATAATCTTGATGCTAGAACTCACTTCTTCTCGGTCCCATTCTAAAATGAGGATTACACTGTCAACAAATTTTGCAGGTCAAAAATAATTTGAGTGTTGAACAACGTGCACTAATTCTATAAATTACATGTGAATCTTCTGCTTAAGACAAACTCATATTCCAAATAATCATTTAAGATGATTAGTTAAAAATGAATAGCAATTATCAAGATAATCTAAATAACTACGAGCAAAGTTACATGAGTAACCTCATCAGCTATTAAAATTTATTGTTTACAAATATTATATTAGACAACTTTCTTATTGACAAAACCCTCTCGTTAACTAGTAAAATTTAGAGTTTACAAACTAGTACCAATGGTTATGGAGGTTTTTCCACAAAGCGAAAGAGCTGATTTGGATATGTGAATAAAATTGGGCAACGATGTACTCATACAGAGCGCGAGTATTGGTAAATACAGACACGACATGAGTTCTAGACGACGCTTGATACAAACAAGTAGGAATGCACACATTGGCATCATGTAACTCTTTGAAAGGTGATGGACGTCGTTGAGTACAAATTGGTCCAGACGGCTCAAAAGAGTGAGGTGGCCAATTTAAGCAAAATACTACGAAAATTGTTAGGTTATGCATGCCCTCACGAGGAAAGTTCTGGAAGTTGCGAGATAGGAACATCTCATATCCACGTTGTCAACCCTAATGTAGGCGAGTTGGCCCAGAATAGGCGAGTCAGCCAAAATCAGAGGAGCTGCAGCAGGCAAGAAGGGCCCACCAATCACGTGCACCAGAGCACGCAGGATGGCTCTAGAGCGCGTTAGAGCAGGCCAACAACTCACACAAGAGAAATCTCTACAACTTTGAGGAGCATTGTAAATATTTGCAAATTGGGTTGTTTGTAAGGAAAATGACACATAACTGCATCCAAATGTCGTGATTTGTCACATAGACACCTAACAGAAAATGAACATTCGAATGTAAGTTGAATTTAGTCATGTTTGGGTACATCCATGTCACACATAAAAAGTTTGGGGCTACCTACAAAAGTACAAGTATAGCTAAGCATAAAAATACATACTCAGAAATGGAAGTAGATAAAAAAATATTATGAAATTATATTAGGGGTGGTATTCCTTCAGAGTTCATAAAAAATAATTATAATAGTCATTACATAAGTAAAATGGCCTTAAAACCCAAAAGTATTAAGCTTGACAAAATGTAGGAGGCATGGCAACCTGGAAATAATTATAACGACGTTACTCTTAGGTCGTTACAAATTTTGAAGACTACTCAAAAACGAAATGTGAAATGAGACATATGTAACGACACTAGACAAAAATGTAACAATCTTGATAAAAAGTAACGGCTTTTACAAATTAGAAGTCACCAAAATTTAAAATTTGTACTGTATAAATGTTAACATGGTGGATATAATGGTAGCTTCTCAATCTCTTGCACTCATTTGTTGCTAAATCTCTTGTCTTTGATGTTATAGATTTTCATGTTAGTATTGATTTGATATATAATTTTTTAAAGTTTAAATTTGTGATTGCGTGTAAGTTTTGTAAAGTTTGAATCTTTTAATTTGAACAGAAATGAGGCGGGATTGGAGCGAGGTATCCCCCGATTTATAAAAACAAATATGTTTTAATTAAGAATATTTTTTAAATGCATATTTAATTAAAAACAATAGTATTAAATATAATTTTATTAAAATAATTTTTAATACATGTTTATTGAAATTAATAATATAGTTATTTAAATAATTATTCGTAAGACAAATTTTATTTAATAATGAATATATTTTAACATTACGAAAAATGAGAAATCTTCGTACCCATTAAGGTATCCCCGTCTCGATTCTAACATGGTTGTGAACGTGATTGTCGAATCTTCCCCGAACCCTCTCTAATGCCATCTCTAACTTTTCTACAACTTTTGTTACTCTTTTGGTTAGGTTAGGTTAGTTTAATATGTTTTGCTAATAGAGTGATGACCATAATTAGAGGGCTCTCGTAGTGAGTAAACTAGAATTATAAAATTGTTATTATAAATTGGGGCTAAATTAAATAAGTTGTGCTTCAGAAATTCGCAATTGGATTGAAACACAGTTACCGTTTGAATTCAAATTCAAACCACAAAAAAAAACACACACACAGCGCCTGACCTCTAATCTGACAGACTGTTACTTTCCGGACCAATGACCAAGACCAACACCTCAGCCCATTTTTAAAATAACGCTCAACGAACCCCCCAAAACGGCGTCGCTTCGCAGTGTCTGTCCGTCACCGCACGCACACAAAGACTTCAAATTCAAAATAACAGAAGGAGCCACGTGGGCCCCACATCCCCCTTACGCTCCCTAACGAATACCGAGCTCAACCAACGGTCAGGATCTGCCGAAAATTCAAAATCATTTAATTCCCCGCCTCAGAGACAAAAAAAAATGCGATTATTTAAATAAATAAATCCCCCAATTTGTGAAGACCCTCTACAAAAGCTTGTCGCTCCTCTCTGTTCCGGGACGAACCAGAAACAGAGCTTCTTGGAGTGAATTGGTGATTTGTTCAAAATGGTGACGACCCAGAATCGCCGATACTCGTTCTCGTCGTCCACGTCTTCGTCTCTGGCGAAGCGTCAAGCTTCGGCGCCGGAGAACGCTGGCAAGGCTACGGTGGCCAAGAAGAGAGCGCCTCTCGGAAACATCACAAACCAAAGGAATGTTTCTCACACAGCTTCTAAACCCACACTCTCTGCGTCTTCTATGGTGGGTACATTCGGATTTGATCGTTCTTTTGTTTACTTTCCCAGAAAATTTTCCCTTTTTCTTATTAAGCATTTGAATTGTTGATGTGGTAGTGTTTTTTGTATGTGTATCTTTGTTGGGTTTATAACGATTTCTTCAAATTAATCAGAAATTGAGAAGTGGGTTTTGGGATTTTCTCTCGATATTTTGGTTGCTGTGAAAATTGTGAGTTGGGTGAACAAAGTTGAATTAGAGGGTTCTTTTTTGTGAAGATTAGGAAATTAATTGTTATGTAAATGAATAATCTAATAGGATTCAATTACCATTGTTTTTACTTTTTTTATTAGTTTTGTTGGAAGGTGGTAGGTTTAATTATGAAAGATAGGATCTTGGCTTCATATTCTAGATTTCAAAATCTGTCCTTTAACATTTGAATTTACAAGGCTTTATTAGCTATAAGAGTGTAAAAGTGTATCAATGTCTTCATTCTCCAGATAAATATGATATGTCCTTTTCAACGAATTACTCTTTGAATTGCCTAATCACCAAATCCACCTTTTTTTTATTAAAGTTCTTGCTTCTGTACCCTTTGCTACAATGTGTCACTTTATTTTGTTAGAGAGTGTTCAAATATTTGAATTTGGGTTTAACTGAGTTTTTGGTACACTATACAGGTAGCATGTTCAAACAAAGTTGCAAAAGCAAAAAAGGCGCCTTCTTTGTCAAATGTTTTACCCGCGTCGTCGTCGTTGAATGTGAAATCAATTGGAGCTGCTCCTTGTAAGGCCAATGCCTCTCTACCTAAAAATGGTGAAGTTGTCACTGCATTTTCCACTGTTCCTGCTCCCTGCAGCATGGATGTCTCACCTAGCAGGTCAAATGCAAATTCGGTTTCTCTCGACGAGTCCATGTCCACTTGTGATTCATTCAGGAGTCCTGAAGTTGAATACATTGATAGAAACGATGTCCCGGCTGTGGACTCTATTGAGAGGAAGACCTTCACCAATCTCTACATCTCAGATCATGCTCAAACAGCAGGTTGGTTCATTGAGCTGGACTTGTTTCTGTTAATTGGGTTTTTGTAGTATAATTGTATCTGCTCTTTTTCTGATGTTATTGAGATTTGATCGCAGATATGGAAATGGATGACAAAGTGGTTAATCTTGATACCAATTACACTGATCCACAGTTTTGCACAACCATTGCCTGTGACATTTACAAGCACTTGCGTGCATCTGAGGTACAAATCTTTTGTCCGTGTCAATCCTTAGTCAATGTCAACAGCATTATCTGTCTGTGTAATGAGTCATAATCGTATTGTTTCTCTGATGTGGGGATTATAGTTAAAGAAGAGGCCTTCAACAGACTTCATGGATAAAGTTCAGAAGGACATAAATCCAAGCATGCGTGCAATACTGGTCGATTGGCTTGTTGAGGTAATTATACTGAATTAGGTGTTTTTGGAATTGGAGGGCTAATGTTCTTTATAATAACACTGTTATATATGTTGCAGGTGGCTGAAGAGTACAGGCTTGTTCCCGATACCCTATACTTGACCGTCAACTACATAGACCGATATCTCTCGGGCAATGTGATGAACAGGCAGCGACTCCAGTTGCTCGGTGTTGCCTGCATGATGGTTGCTTCGTAAGTACAATATTCCTTTCACCTTCCTGCTTTTGTTTCTTCCGAATTCATTAACGTTAACGAGAGAAATTGTCTTTTTTGCCAGCAAATACGAGGAGATATGTGCACCTCAAGTGGAGGAGTTTTGTTACATAACTGATAACACATATTTCAAAGAGGAGGTATAATATAACACATATTCTATCATGATCCGAAGTTTCAATTCTTTGAAACAGATGTCAATTGTTTTTCTTTCTTTTTTGACGCTCAGGTTCTTGAAATGGAATCGTCAGTTTTGAATTACTTGAAGTTTGAAATGACTTCCCCAACAGTCAAGTGTTTCTTGAGGTAGATAAAAATAAATGCGTTTACTTGACTGTGTTTAACATATGCATAGTGTATTCATGCATCTTTACTCATATGATTCATTGCTGTATATGGCATCCAGGCGATTCGTTCGAGCTGCTCAAGGTGTCGATGAGGTAATAGCTCATCATCTTGAACTAATATGCCTATAATTTAAATAATCTGTTGTTGAGCACAAGAGCGGTAGCTTATGAAGTTGTGCGTATTATATATGTATAGGTTCCTTCAATGCATATGGAGTGCATGGCCAACTACATCGCGGAGCTATCTCTCCTCGACTATGACATGCTTTGCTATCCTCCGTCTCTCGTTGCTGCTTCTGCAATTTTCTTGGCCAAATATATCCTCGTTCCTTCCAAGAGACCATGGGTATGTATTATAATGCTAGTGCAGGCATGTTATTTCTTGTTTTCTTTGAATTCCCGGATTTAAGGTTTGACTGATTATGAATTTATGTGGGTTTGTACTCAGAATTGTACGTTGCAACATTACACGCTGTATCAGCCCTCTGATTTGAGGGAGTGTGTGAAGGATCTTCATCGCCTTTGCCGCGACAGCCTCAGTTCTACTCTGCCTGCAATCAGGGAGAAGTATAGTCAGCACAAGGTAAAAAAAAAGCTCATTGAACAGTAATGGTTATAAATTGTTGATTGTTGAAATGTGCTTGTTTTGAAATTGAGAGAGTTTTGTTGTTTTTTTTTGTTACAGTACAAATATGTGGCGAAGAAGGTGTGCCCTCCGTCGATACCTCAGGAGTTGTTCAACAACTTGAAGTAGATTGTAATAAATTCCAATGATGCGTTGGATGATATAACGATTTCTGATTCTCTGACACATTGTGTATTCTGCTGAGGTTTGTAGCATTTTTCGAATGAGTAGTGTGTGATGACCATGCAAAAAAACCTTGCACAATTTAATGGGCATCGTCGTCAACTAGTACGATCTGATAACATGGTGACTTTAAAAGTTCATAACAGTAACGTGAGATTCGATTGTAATAAAGTTTTAGAAGTTATAAGATTTTGAGCTACAATATAGCTCAAAATATTTATTTGAGAAACCCCATACTATTCTGAATGTAATTAAGTGAGGAATAAGAGACTGCAACACAACAAGACAAGGCCACAAGACAACTCAAAACTGAAGTTTGTAGAAAGTGAGATTTTTGTATAAGATATGCTCAATTAAAACACTTGTTGGAAACATGGGGAGTTTCCCATAAAAATGTCTGAATTAGTATGGAATATGTATGTATCAATGGAATTGTTTGGGTATAATGAAGTAATAACTCATATATTATAGGGTTAATACAAGTTAGTATAACTAGTTGGAGGTCATTTACAAATTATTATATATTTTTTAAAAACTTTCATCTTCACTCACCTAGTTGTCAAAAATTTACAATTTGCTCTAACACCGTTAAATTTTAGATGAAATTTTTTTTTAATGTGAAATGTCTAAAATACTCATAACTATTCATCAAATTGGGTTAATTGCAAGTTATTATACTAGTTGGAGGTCATTTACAAATTACTATACCTACTTTAAAAACTTTCATTCACGCTCACCTAGTTGTCAAAATTTTACAAGTTAGTATTTTTCCATCTAAATTAACGTTTTTACTATTTATTTTTTAAAAAAATACCCCTCTCCCTCCATCCCTCCTCCACTCTCCTGCAACATTTTTATTGTTCATTCCTTTGTCTATTGGCCGGAGCGACGGTGGACGGAGATGGGAGCTTGAAACGAGAAGGGGTCGGAAGAAGACGAGACACCGAGGATGAGTACATACACACCATCGCCGATAAATTGGAGCAGAGAATCGGACTTGAAGTTCTTCGTGTCCGCCGACCACCACGGGAACGGACATACTTCACTGAACTGTATGCCAGAAGAAGTCATCTATGTTTATGCAAGTAAAGATGGTAAAGGACTACAATTTTTCTTCCACTAATCTCTTTGATGTTGAATGCGGATAGAGAGTTTCTTGCTCAGAAAAGTGCAGCGCATCGTGATTTCTATAATGTCCGCAAAGTTGAAGGTGATGACGACCAAAGCATGCTGGAAGAACCAACAGAGCCTTTGTTTTCTGGTTCAAAGAACATAGGTTATTGCCGGTGGCTGGCGTGAGATGGTCGTGATGCGTCGAGCTGGCGGCGAAAGTAGGTGGAGACAAAGCCGAGATGAGTCGTCGATGATTGAGCTTTTGATGCTCTATTTTTGGTTCAAAAAACAGAGGCTGAAATAAATCCCAAACATGCCAGAAAGTGTTCCAAAAGCTTATCAGAACCAACAACCGACCTTGACTGGTTCTGTCCATTTTCAATGGCAGAAGAAAACGGAGAAAAAACTCATGTCGAAAGTTCGTCGGAGACTCGCCGGAAACTGGGCGATGGTTTCAAGGATGTGACATGTCTTGCTAATAAACAGAAGCTAAAATGGAAGTGTTTTTAACACAATTTGCAAAAAGAAATTGAAAAAAAAATCAGAATCAATGAAATTTGCAAAAATGTCATAAATGGCATGATTTTGAAAATTTGATGAATAGGTAGGGGTATTTTAGACAATTCACATTTTAAAAAAAATTCGTCCAAAATTTAACGGTGTTAGAGCAAATTGTAAATTTTTGACAACTAGGTGAGCGCGGATGAAAGTTTTTAAAGTAGATATAGTAATTTGTAAATGACCTCCAACTAGCTATATTAACTTGTAATTAACCCAACAAAGGAATGAACAGTAAAAATGTTGTAAAGAGGGGTATTTTTGGTATTTTCAAAAAAATAAACAGTAAAAACGTTAATTTGGATGGAAAAATACTAATGTGTAAAATTTTGACAACTAGGTGAGCGCGAATGAAAGTTTTTAAAGTAAATATAGTAATTTGTAAATGAGCTCCAACTAGATATATTAACTTGTAATGAACCCTATATTATACGATAAAATAAGAACTAATTGGATAAAAAAATTGATAGTTTGGGTTTTATGCTCTCGTTGATGACATTGGCGTAATTATTCTTAACATACTATTTATTTTTGTCTTTAACACAAACATGAGATAATTTTCGTATTTTTATATCATTAAATCATTTAAATATTGTCTTTTTGTGAATTACAATATCTAATTTGCTTAATTAGGATCTAATTTATTTCTTATTTCCTACTTCGTGATTTAGTATTTTATTTTTGATTTCATGATTTTATCTGTACGAGTTATACATCTTTTTACCATCACGTGATCATGTATTTTATCTTTTTAATTTCATAAATTTATTTGTATGATTACATGATTTACTCGAGAAAGAAACAATGCTCTCACTTTTTTACGATTTCATAAATCTATTTTTATTTATTACTCGGGAAAATCAATTGTCATGAAACCGCAATATATGTTTTATTTTCATACACAATATGTTAAAGTAATTTTAAAAATGAAATAATTATGATAAAATACTTATTTCTGGTGAAACGTTTATTTTAGAGCAAAAAGTAGCAACAAATGTAATAAGTCTAAAAAACTGTGTGATGTTGAAAATACAACAAAAAGGCATATAATACATAAAGTAACAACGTGATTCAATTCCGAATAAAAGTTCTCATGGACCAGATTATATTCCCATAATTTATGCACCCAATTATCACCGAAACACAATTCGATTCACACGAAGTGCCTCACAAAAACAACTAAAATATCGTGCTTGGCAAGGAAACCAAAAGTGACAAGAAAATGAATAATTCATGAAATGGTACCAATATCATGTTAAAATAATGGATCAAGAAAACAATATCGAGCATGAAACAGTATCAATAAATATTATCATGAATAATAAATACTCTCGTGAATAATATCGACAAATATTATCATAAATACTAAAAATTTGAAAGATGAAAGTAAACATACACATATAAAGGCACATTTCAATGAGAACCAAGAGATACGTGAGAACTAACTTGGAGGAGACATGTAACAAGGGGTGCGAGTATTTTTCTATAAAAAAAATCAGTGAACTCTGTCGAGAAAGTAGCTTAACAAGGGTTTGGAAGAACTCAGTTCTTGTGCATGAGTAACTTGTACGGGGAACACATCACAGACGTGACTTTAATCGACATCGACAGTAGGGAAGGACCACAAACCCCACCCTACCAGAGGTATGATCCGTTTGACGCACATTATTGTTGGAAAAAAAGTTGAACTCAATTGAATTTATTTGATTTTTATCTCTACAAATCCTATCCCCATCCTCTAGAACTTGTGGTTCTTTAGAACCTCTGTGTATTCTTAGGATTAGAGTTTATTTCACGTAAAAAAATGAAAACTCAAAACCTTAATAATTGATTTCAAAAACTCTCAAACGATTTAGTGTTTCTCTCTTGTCACGGTCCGAGTTCGACTAACGTCAACCGTTGTATACTGGGAGACGATTGTCCATACGGGGCAATAACGCGTCTTAAGAAAACTGAACTTGCAGGCCTTGGTTGAACCAATTTCCATCTTAGTATCTACTCGCAATCCAAGTTCAAATCTATTTACAAGTTTATATCACGTTCGATTATGTACTTGTATTTGTATATCTCTTGATTGATGCAATATATGATTGTTGATACGTAGTTCGTATTATACTTAGCATATGTATATTTTATGATTGATATAATCGTTGATCAATTCGTTTTTTTTATGCTTTCTAATGACTCATATCTAACAATTATGCCTTCCAAAAACCTGGAGCACTATGTGATATGTTTACGGGTGATGTCGCGCATGGATTTAACATCCCTGCGGTACGTGATAGTCTCGTCTGGAAAGCGTGTTGCAGTTGAGCCTAGGTTTTAATCATCATATTATTTTCGATATGGTTTTTATCATCTCATTATTGAGCCTGAGTTTTTATCACAACCATGAGTTAGCCCAATGATTTAGAGCATAATAAAAGTTCACACTCAGAGATATTCTGTTTATATGCGGTTGTAAAAAACTTGTTTTTGAAGAAATTTGTAAAAAATAGTAATAATAATAATAATAATAATAAGGGTAAATTCCACATGACTCCCCTTAACTATAAACGTGTCTCACATGCCCCCCCTTAACTACAAAATCAATCTATGAGGTGCCTTAACTATCCAAAAATCCCACTTTACCTTTTTTTGTTGACTTTTTTCAAAATTCTGTTAAGTTTTTGTGAAATGACGAAAATACCCTTGTACCTAAAAAATTAAAATAAATAAATAAATATGATTTTGAAATTTTTTTTTCTAATTTTCTCGTTCTACAAAATAAAGAATAAAATTTTGTTAATAGTAAAAATAATTTTTAAAAAGTTTTATTTATAAAAAAATTTTAAAAATAAAAATTTACTTTTAAACATCGTTTTTTTATTTTTATTAATTTTTATAAATAATTTTTTTAAATAAAAAATTAATACTAAAATATTATTTTTATTCTTTATTGTGTACAACGAGAAAATAGAAAAAAAAAGTTCAAAATCATTTTTGTTTATTTATTTTAATTTTTCAGATACAAGGGTATTTTCGTCATTTCACAAAAAAATTAACAGAATTTTGAAAAAAGTCAACAAAAAAGGTAAAGTGGGATTTTTGGATAGTTAAGGCATTTCACAGATTGATTTTGTAGTTAAGGGGGGACATGTGAGACACGCTTATAGTTAAGGGGGTCATGTGGAATTTACCCTAATAATAATAATAATAAGGGGTAATGACAGTTGACTACACCTAAACTATGTCACGTTTTAAAATCAGTACCCCAACTTTAAAAATTTCATTTAGGGTACCCAAAGTTTAAATAAGCGACATTTAACTCAACTTCTGTTAAATCTAACTGAATTGGTTTGTTAAAAAGTCTAAAATACCCTCAATGCTTTTGATTTGAAATTAGACTGGTCTGACCGGTTTAAAATTGGTCTGACCGGTTTAAATTAAATATGCAAGATAAATTTTTTGGTAATTGAAATGACCATTTGACCCTCATCTAAAAATCAATTTAAACTTATGAGAAAAGGGCATATTGTCTTTTAAATTAAATTAAACCAAATAAAAATATTAATTAAATTAAAAATCAGTTTTGAAATTACTTTTATGCCCTCAAGGTCTCTTTCACCTCCCTTTCATTTATATTCTTCTCAGACCTAATTTGGTATCTCTTCTTCTTCATAAAGTAGACCAACAGTCGCCGCCTTTCCGGCAACGAGTTGCTGTCCCTTTCCGGCAACGAAGGCGACGTACCTTTCCGGCGAGTCCCTTTTTCCGTCGCGCCGATTCTTCACCGTCGACGGGAACTCAACGCCATTGACACAGATCTAAACTCGAAGCTCCGACCCAGTCAGATCCAAAGGCACGGGGACCTTACCGAGGAACCTCTTGGAGTTGACCCCTCAGGTCGTGCCGTAACGGCTAGGTTAGATATGGTTTCACTCAAATCTTGCCGGCAAAGATGGATTTGGCGGTGAGGCGGGCGAGATCGGACTTGCTGAGGTGCAAAGTGTCGGCGTGTGAACTGTGCGCATGTGGCGATGAACGGAACGACATCGATTTAATCACTAGATTTTGTATGATTTTTGTCTGGATTCCTAATGGGTTTTAGGGTTTAGATTCGCAGTACGCTTCTTGTCTCATCGTGCTTGGATTAATGGATATGTTATGCTTATTGGTCCATACAAATCATGAGATGATACTAAAGTGTAAGACTTAAATCACGTTAATTTACTACAATTTCATAGATATCAGTTGTCTTTTTGTAGTTTGAAGTCAAAATTAAGTAACTCATGTGTTTAATAAAAATGGATCTGGTTCAAAGAATCAACTTTTTGAATTGATTCATTCTTTTAGGCTGATAAAAGGACAAATAAACCAGTTTAAGGGAGGTGAGAAGAGGACATATTAGTACATTCACAAGCAATATCAATTAAATTTTTAATTATTATTGTTATATTAATTAATTATTAATTCATATAATAATAATTGAAATTTTTTAATTTGAACCGGTCAGACCGGTCTTGAACTGGTCAGAATGGTTTAATTTCAAATCAAAAGTATTGAGGGCATTTTAGACATTTTAACAAACTAATTCAGTTAGATTTAACAGACGTTGGGCTAAGTGTCGCTTATTTAAACTTAGGGTACCCTAAATGAAAAACTAGAAATTGGGGTATTAAATTTAAAACGTGACATAATTGGGTATAGTCAACTGTCATTACCCCTAATAATAATATTGTTCATATTATTGAAGTACACAACACTCTCTTATAGAATTGTCATATCCTACAACAAATTTTAACAATTCCCTTAATTCTATGTATAAAACTGAAACACTATCCTAAATTAGCCAATTGTAGTACACATTTGTAAGCAATTCAAGATCTAGTTGAGCCACCAATATCGTGTCTAATTATGAAATCATTGAACTAAACACGTTGAATCCACATTAGCAATATGGAGTAATTATCAAACATGTGGTTTCAATACCAAATTTATCCATGATCTATTTGGTTGCAAAGACTGAATAAATTATCATCCCATAAATTCACTAACAAAAACAATTCAATGCTTGAAGTTGAAGTAACCTAAGTAAACGATTTAATCTATGGCTATTTCCAATGTAAGCAGCAGCTAGACCAGTATCAAATGCACCCGAGAAGGAAAAGGCGTCATGTTTGTTGGGAAACGGTATGTTCACAAGAAACATTCAATATTGAGTTCAACATATGAGCATGGATCAGGAATGTCAAAGTTGTTCAAAACCTGAAAGAAGCCATCACCGGGAAAATGAATATGTCAACAAAGTTTAAAAATTGATAAACAAAATCCAACAAACTACTACGAATGTCCATCTAGTTCATAATTTCATAATAAAATATGGCATAGAAATACATAGATCCATGGGAAACTGCAAGTTGTAAATACATCTATGACACTTTCAAACTCATGATAGGAAATAAGATGAAGGCTAATGGGTCAAAAATGGTTCTAAGTAAATTATTTACAGTATGTGGAACGGGCGCTTAAAAAATAACTTGAAATTTATAAATTATACAACTGTCATGGAGAATTTTATTTTTATTCAAAATTATCACGGCGCCAACACAAATATTGATTGTGTTACAACTTGGAAGTGCTTGGTGGCAGGGACTTTGCCCTAATTTGATACTTTTGGATAGGACTAAATTGGTGACTTACTGAAAGTTCAAGACCACTTTGGCCAATAAGCCAAAGTAAATTTCACCTCTGAAAGTGATAATGCTTACTGCAATTACTTCCTTTTTTATCAAATACCATAATAGAGATCAATCAACAGTCAGCTAATAAACTCCACCCATAATATTTCACAATTTGAATGAGCTTGATGGTGATAACATCAAAAACACCATGCAAGAGAATTTATAGCATCAAGAAAACAGTATGATATGCATATCAGAAATAGTAATGAACAATGTTACTTACTTTAGGATGCACAATTCCAAAAGTGCCAATATGATTCCCTTTGTAAATAATGCTAGCCTGTCTACCCGGAAGAAACTCAGGCTCCTTCATTGCACAGAGAGACAGTAAGTACTCAAATAGGTACCTAAAAGAAAAACGGAAGATACAAAAAAAGGCTTACATTTGAACATTTAATGTAGTAGCCCCTATTATCGCCAGCTGGAAGAAAAGGAGTTCCTACTACTTCCATAATTCTGTCGACCAGGCTGTGTATCAGCTGTAGAAATGTATAATAGGGTTAAGAATGCCTAATCATTCAATGCAAAGCTTCATTAAGGAACCAAAGGATGATGTAAAACTACTATTCACGATTACAACAATGGCTACACAAATAATTTATGAAACAATTACAAAACAGTATAATCCGAAAACAGTGGAAGTATTACTTTCATGTACATGTATTTCCATCTAAGAACTTAAATTGAAAGGAGAAAAGTAAAAGTAACCAAATTGCAAATTACACGAGAAGCGGATCCCTTATGTATATTATTACACATTATGCTACCACATATTGATTATGTTTCAAGAGTGTATCACCTCAAATCCAGAGGTTGCACCACAGTAAAGCGCAGCCAGTTGGCGACAATTTTTAGCACCAACGTCTGTGTTCTCATCCAACAGCACTACATCACCAACTTCAAAAATCTAAACAAGAAAACATAATGAGTAATAGAAAACAACAAAAAGGGATCGTAAATTCAGAAACTCGTTTTAAGCACACAATAGTTTTGAGGGTGAATTTTCTACACCACTCATTTTAAGAACAATAACTTTGAGGGAGGATAAAAAAATTTAACATCACTCCTCTGCAACAAACACAATGTCTTCACTCCAACCAACACAAATAGTTTAATACCATACAATTAATGGAAAGCATATCAACCAATAAGGAACTCAACCGTTCCCAAGCCTGGTAAAGGAAAGGGGATTACAGTAGGTTGACAACGAGTGTAAAATTATGTGAATCTAAACACAATCTGACATAGGATATCAGGGGACAACGGTATTATTGACAACAAGTATAGAGCCTTTTGATATCCCCTGAACATAATCCACCATAGGATGTCACCAGACAACAGTTACACCTACATCTAAAAACCTCTTGTAAAGTAACTGTATAAAATAGCTCCAATGACAAAAAATAAAGATGTCATAGTTGCACAAACGCCTCCATCTGATTAAACAACTAAATCACAAAATCCATATGATCACATGTACCAGTATATAGAACTCAGTCACAAGTATGGGAATATAAAAATAAAAAAAATTATGGGCAAGCGCAGCAAATCACTACTAATATACCCGTATGGGCTTCGGATGGTCCTTGTTGTGCCCAACAGTTTTCAATATGCCAGGCATAAGACTGCTTCGAGCAACCTGTGGTAACAATGACACGTACAAAAAATGGTTATTGAAAGACTAAAGTAGACTTCAGAAAGAAATAGTTTCATAATGTACTTTTACATCACACAACAAAGGAACAACATGAAGTTGACAGAAAAGACAAATTGATAATAAGAAAAAGTATGAAACAATATCAGTAAATTAAAAGCCAAGGTAGAAGCAGAAATAGTAACGATGACAAGCATAACTTCAGGAATCTGCATAGGAACCTGTTAGAATGTGTGTTAATGGCGCACACTCCTTCTGGGGCCATGGCATGCACCTTTTAGAAGTGAGGCATCGAAATATATTAAAATAAGAAAAAAAAACTAAAAGGGATATTTTCAAGCTGCAAGATGAACTAATAGTTCTGATAATATTCTCAAGCCAAAAAATGTGAATATAACATTCTTCATGTGGTGGTTGCTGATATGGTGATTGAAACCTCTTATATTCTGAGCATTAGATCTTGTGGAAGAGATGATTGACAGTTTTTTTGTTGCTGTGATGGCTTGAGCTGCCGGACAGTTTTTTTGTTTACTAAACAAGTTTACAAATATGCACATATAACCTTAAACTTCATTTTCCTAAAAGCCTAAAAAGAGTCTTAGCTATATCATGAGATTTATATATCAAATAAAAAGATAACAAATGAACAAAAACAGGAGATTTTAATCCTATTCTTTTTGGTGTTTATTGGTCTCTTGATCCTTGGTGCTCTGATTTTACACTTATCCTTATTTCCTCATTAGAAATTGGCTCTGTTCCTTCATTAAATTTCTTGTGTATCCAAATCAATTTATGACTATGGTGTGCCTTATGGACACCCTTGACGCACTTTGAGGTGACCTCCAATGCTGAGGTACGTGCACAACATACCAATGGAGGCAGCTAACTCAAATATATGTTAATGGCACTTCAATCCAATACTAAACTTGCTTCGGTAATGGAGGCAGCTAACTCAAATATATGTTTCCAATAACTAGGAAACTGTTCTAGGAAGCAAAACCAGTGTTCACGGAGGCAGCTAACTCAAATATATGTTTCCAATATTAAACCTGCACCTTGATTTCATGAAATGATTTCCCTCTTAAATCAATATAGAAAACTCTTTTTCACAATTCAAATTATGCTTACACTCACTTCTGATAGTCTAAAACCTTTTAGAGTGCCCCCCCCCCCCATCGGAAACAAGTATTGTGAAAAGGCCTCACACAAAACACCAGCAAGGTTCAAACATTAAAGGAGACAGCATAGTTTAATCTCAGTAGTTCACTTGTGGTTGAGTGGTAATGATCTCTCTTCCACATGAGAAATTTACAAACCTCAAAGTCAGAAGAACGAGGATTGCCAATGATCGCAGCAGTTTTTTTGTCATCCTCACGATTTAAGCTTTCAAAATTTTCTTTGTAAGAGCATAATATAAAAGTCAATACTTCTGTGAACCCATTCGCTATAATCTGAAAGATAAACACAAAAAGGTTTTCACAAGTAAAACAAAAGAAGAATTTAGCATGGCTAAGACAAGTACACAATTTTAGGAGGTGAAATAACCAAAAATGAAAAAAAAAAAATCATGGCTATTGAATGCTTCCTTCTCTTACCTCCAATCTAATTAGGTCACTCAGCTGATTCAAGGGAAATGGATTCAAAGACGCAGGTATCGAAGATGTAGGTATACTCCTTGGAATGTTATTGTAGCCATGAGCAATAGCAACATCCTTGATACAATAGATTAGGCTTTCAATATGGATACATCAAAAATGTAGATTAAGCAAAATAATAATTGTGCAAAAATTATACAAATTATTACCTCCATAACATCACATTGATGAAGAACATCACTTCTGGTTGGGGGTACAGATACATTTATGTTCTTCTGGCCATCACTTGCTACCGATTGCTCAGCACGTAATTGCATCCGATTTAACAAGCTAGTGACCTGGGTTAGAGAAAGAGAGCGAAAATATGTGTATCATTTTGGTGATTTGAATAGACAAGTTGCAACCCAACTAAGAATTAGCTCGATCTATTCAACTCTATTTCACGCAACTTATCAGGTGTATACATTAAAAATCATAGGTTGACAATTGTTTGGCGTGAAGGTAAATGAAATTTGATGTTATACAGAAGAGTAACTGATGCAAAACAAATTGTAATAGCAGGTTTAGTGCCTTGTTATTAATATGTATGCAGACATAAACTAGGACAACTATTAGCATACTCAAACAATGTGCAAAGATTAACTGCAACCAACAAGGGTGTTAATCGCAGCTACATGCCGTTTTATGGAAGCACGCAGAAATGTAAAGAATCAAGATTACCTCTTCTCCATCCAAAGAAACACCTATCAAGTCAGTAATGTAAGATAGCGGGACTTCAATATCATAGAGTGACAAATCAGGATAAACATTGGAATTTCCTTCTGAATTTATCACTTTAACTGGTTCAATCTCAAATCTCTTTTGACAGTATGTGGAAAAGGTTGTTACCTAAGATAACAAACAGAAACAAACTGTCACCACCAACCAGTTAGTAACATGTAAAAATGAGCCCAAATCCAATGACTATTGCTCCTTACCATCGTGTTCAATACAATTTTGGCTTTCGTCAAATCAGTGGCCGTGCATTCAATAAAGATATTCTTTGTCTTTAATGTGATTGCTGAATGTGCACCATTAATAATGGGTGGTAAAGACAAAACAGTTCTGCAAATTAAAAGTGAGAAAGCTTATCAGAATATTGATATTTAACTCCCAAGGGAGCCATCCACAATGACAGTAAAAACCAATTATGCATATTTCATACTAAAGTTAAGGTAATGATTACATTTGTTGGCACGCTAGACTAAGTTTAGATATGGATGTATTGAAGAAGTAGAAAAGGGAAGACGTAACTTCTTAAGATAATAATATCTCATGTAACCTTTTCCGCATTCCAATTGTTCCCTCAGCCTTTTGAAGATGTACATATACATTTTTTTATTAAAGAGTGACTATTAATACATGATTTGATCAACTAGGATTTGATCATTTGGCCTCAGAAGATGAATACATGCATAACAATGATACATAGCATAATCACTAAATCAAATGGATAGCAAAGAAACAATAAACTAATCAGGCAGCCGGTATAAAATAACTATCTCACCTTTTCCTGTCAAACAGAACAGGGAACACAGGTGAATTCTCAATTATGTGCAAGAACTTCTTCAATTTCTGATCTGACTGCCAGGTGTTGATAGTGTAACATGCATCAATACAGCAAATACAAAAGTGTCTTAAGATTGCAACATATTGCAGAGAAAAACTCCCTTAAAACAGTCAAAAAAGGGAGTCATAATTCCCAATGTCACAATCGAAGTGACAAATGTCCCAATAAATAGATATATAATCCAGCACTCACTTTGTAGAATGTCATCAGCTCATCAGCTCTGTAGCTCTTGTCCTGAATTAAGAAATTATATTCACAATGTATAAGTATTAGCATTGAATTTAAACTAAAAAATCAAGCATATATTTTAACCTACTACAAATAGACAAAGAACATAAAAAACAAATTATTAAATAGATTATTAGCTAACATTAAGAAGGCGTGACAAGACTGCAAGGTCTGCCGGAGAAACCCATTAGTCCTAATGTATACCATGAATGTCGTAGTTTACAAAACATAATGGATGGGAAAAAAGAGAAGTACAGTGTAAATGAAGGGTAGTCAATGTCATGTAGGCTTGTAGCAGTGAAAAAAGTCTGGTAGTCAAAAGCTTTCCTATTTGATATAAACTAGTGAGTTCCAAATTTGTCTGGGCACTTAACTTTAAATATAAAGAAAAGAAAAATATGATTGATTCGACAACCACCGATAGCAGTGCTGAAGTGCAAACTACACAAAATAAGCTTATAAACAGCTTCCAAATATTGTCATTGTTCTGGTATAACCTAGCTTTACTTATTATT
Organism: Geranium rotundifolium; assembly: GCA_963920655.1. Taxonomy (NCBI): domain Eukaryota; kingdom Viridiplantae; phylum Streptophyta; class Magnoliopsida; order Geraniales; family Geraniaceae; genus Geranium; species Geranium rotundifolium. Next base: position 7,618,171 of record OY987319.1, on the reverse strand, counting down.
TGACCACGTAAGCATTCACATGAGCACTGAATAAAAGCTTACTGTCCAAATCACAGTATGGGGCCATGAAAATCAATAACTGACCTGCTTCAATGGAACAAAATTAATTCTCGATGGTTCCAAAGCCTGATAAGAACAAAAAGAATAAGATGGTCATCTAAGAAAATTGGTACTGAAATTATAAATAAATAATGAATACTCAAAGCATGTTTATATTGGTACTGTTCTGAACTAGAGTTAGTAAATGCTCAAAGCACTTTGCAAAGAAAGAAAGACATTGAGACAACTTATAGTGGGGCATGTGAAAACATATCAATTCCATAATTCAGTTCAGCTAATGCCTACTGCAAGAGAATGCAGAATTAAAGAAGCCAACCTCATATGTGAAAGGGCCTTCTAATGTATCCAAGTCATGAGTCCCAATTGCAACCAAAGTTCTTCGTCTGAAATAAGCAGTCAAAGTTGATTATTGGGAGTATGTTTCAAAATAATAACATATCCAACTGAAGCGGCATTAAAGTAAGAATAAAGCAAACGAAAGTTAACAGATATAGATAAAAATCAGAAACAGCAGAAAGACATCTTAAGTAACACCCCTATACTCCAAAATTAAGGATTAGTGAAGTCAGTGCTAACCTTTCCCATCACGTCCCTATGTGCCCCCTTTGTTAGGATACTCATGTGGTAATAACAAGCCTATAAAAGAAAGTGGACACTTATTTGGAGCATCCATAGTAACACAACCCCTAAAAGGCCTTTGGCTAGTTATCCTAGGGTGTAAAATGTGAATTTGTAGATTCAGGCATAAATCCAAGATATATTAAAAACTCTTCATTTTAATACAAGTCATAAAATTGACACCTTTGAAAACATATCTTTTCTGGCTATTTTTGCCATTCCAGTTAAATGTCTTCAAAGAACCAAAATATGAAGTGGTTAGAGTCAGAGAGGTGCATGCAGTAGACTACCAACTATGTGACAAGACTAGAGAAAAAAGTAGAAAAATTCAAGAACATCTGTCCAGGAGCGGTGCCACAGTGGACTAATTAAGGAGCTTTAAGAGTAAAGGGACTAGAGTTTCTGGAACCTAGGCTCTGATACTCATACCATGTGAAATGTAAGCAACTTTTAACACCTCTATGCGTGAATAAAACATAACTAATGGGGTTGACCTTGTAACCTCTGGGTCTCAATTCCTCAAATGCAGTCCAATATTAACAGAATTCAACAAATATACATAAGCCATGATTCAAATCATTGCAGAAAGCTTCAAAGTTTAGTATTTTGTTGAAAGTTTAGAACACAGTGTTTTAAAAAGCAGTTCCGTGCCTAAGGCCAAATGTGTATATGGGAGCTTCAAAAATTGGTGGAGTAGGTGCATGTAAAGGCCAGGAGGCATGTGTGCCCCACCCTGCTTCTGAGAAGCATTTGAGGCAAGCCTCGGTCTAATTTTCCATGAATTGTTTATTGCAAAATGCATGCAATCATCCATTAAATAAACATATTAATGAATATATCCATCAAGGAACTAAAAGAAGATTTTATGTGTTCATTGATTCATTCATGAACCATGACTGAATGGCATTAACTCATTTATGAAAACAGAAATTCTCCTGTTTCACAATCTGTCTATATGTTGGTCGTGTTTAAGTTGCTAAAAACAAAATAAGAAGCACCAGTAGTATGGACAAAGAGCAGCAAAGTACCACTAGTATTAGTGATGAGGAAGATGTAAAGAAGATGATGAAGGATACAAAACAGTTGGAAGTATTAGTGATGGAGATTATTTATACCATGATGATGGTGCCCGTTAGTATAATTATTTGAGCTATTGTTTAAACTTTATGGATTTCTATTGATATATTTTGGTAATATTCATATTTAAACTTATATTTCTACACACAAAAATGGGCCTTGAGTTCCTTGCACCTGAGCTCTAGGGGGGCTCTAATACCTCAAATCCGCCTCATACCTTTTTAAAACATGGAAATTTATATTAAGCATAGAATGTATATGAATCATATCCAAAATTTCTAACTCATACTGAGCCTTGACATGGATTAAATGACTAGTATTACAACGTATTCTATAGCCGATCAAAAAAAAAATTACCAAGTATTCTATAATACAAGAAGGCAAAGAAGATGACCTAATCTCCATGCCTAAATGAAAATACTGAATAAAGATATCTTACCGACAAATATTTTGATGAAGCTTGTCTTGAAGGTCAATAAAGCTATTATAACTAGCTTCATCAAAAGTCACACCTCTTAAAACAGCACAAACAACAAAGGGACGGATGGATGATGTCTGTATAAAGGGAAAAAGAATGAGTAAATCATATAATTCATAAGCATAATTGCAAAAGTTAATATATTATTTAGTTGATTAAAAATCTTAGACTTGGATATGTGTACCTCTGGTTTTACATGCATTTTCAGCATTGATTCTTCTTTGATGTCAGCCAATGTATACATGGGCAACTCCTTAGGATTACTGAAAACACGCAGTGCTTGAGCAAGACCTTCAAGGGAAAGCAAATCATACCTGCACATGCATCATAGAACAAGGTCAATTTTCTCTTCGGTATTAGTCAAAGTACTTCGAAAGTGATGGACAAGTAATGATTAACAAAAGGATAATCAAGACTCGTGCAAAACAAAGATTGATAAAACTAAAATTCCAAGCCATAAAACAGAATGTACCGATTTGCAGCCACTTCAATTTTGTAAATTACTTCTTCATCTTCCACAGCACCTTCTTCTTCCAAGTGCCTCTCTTTCCGAATGATTGCTTTCTCTGTAGTCTGATACACATATATTCTCAATATACACATTACCATACAATCTAATCTAAATAATATGTAGGAAAAGAGGGTGATGTACATACAACATCGTCCAGTTCAATGCCAAATCTGAAGCAGAGTTCGTCAAACTCCTCTTGAGCTAAGATTTGAACAGAAAGGGGGAAAAGGTTAACACAATTATAATGAGTGTATATATACATAGGGTTAGGTTATGAACTCACAGTATGTTTTGCCAAGAGCTGCAAATAGGCGATCCCTCCCGACACTGACAGTTGGCATGGTGTTTGTTTGGACGAGATTCTGCAAAAGAAACAGATACCGAGCTTAAGCACAATGAACAATAAGTAGGAGCTCAATTTCACGGAGCATCAAGAACTCATAGATCAAAATGGAGCAAGTCATAGTACAAGTTGAGTGACTTAATACAATAATTCTTAAAAGTTCAGATGTCACTTGAGTGATTAAACAGAATAAATCTAAGAAATAACTCAAATGCTAAACTCGATTTCGCATAATCAAGACAAATCACCAGAACAAACAATGAGTCATTATGATTCTCGCAGGCCTACACTTTCCTATATTTCAATCAGAACCAAACCTTAATTGATTTGCAGACGCATAACGGGATATTTAGAAACGATGTTTCTGGGTAATTGTCGAAATTGGATTTGAATTGAAACTAAGTTCATAAGGATTTGTGAAAAAATGAAGAGAATATGGGAAAGAGAGAAGGTAGTACCGAAGATGGAGTAGCCGGAGCTCTCGGCGGCGGGGTTGGTGTGTTTTCGTGAAGCAGGCTTGTTCGAGTAAGAGAGTGATCTGGTAAGTTTAGGTCAAATTCATTTGGCTTCGCTTTTTTTCTTTTTTTTTGGTCGGCTTAGCTTTTTAGTTGACATTTTTTAAAAAAAATTACTACGATTAATTATTTTCATAGTCAATTACGATCAAATAAAATGGATAATATAGTTTGTCACCCTTAAATCGTTGAAATGACACTTTCATATTTTAACTATTTTTCTCTCTTTTTAATATCCTGACAATTTTTTAACAACTTATGTTAAAATGACTAAAATACTCATAGCTTAAGAAATAAAAATAGAACTAATCTAATTTGCTTTATCAAACTATATTTAAAATGGTTCGAATTTAATTTTTGAATTTTGGACATAATTGTAATTGCATCTTAAATATAAATCGAATTGAACCAATTCAATGTATGGTTTCTTAAACCAATGGTAATTTAAGTATTTTAGACATTTTAGAGCTAGGTTGTCACTAGGGTGTAAACGAGTCGAACCTCAATTTGACAAGGCTCGGCTCGGCTCGTGAAAAAAGTGTTCGGCTCGGGCTCGAACGAGCTTGTGCAACTAAGCTCGAGTTCAGCTCGAGAAAACTTAGATAAGCTCGAGTTTGAGTTCGGCTCGGCTCGATTCACTTAATTTCCAATATAAATATTCATTGAAAATAAAAATAAAATATATAATTCATTAAATATTGAATGAGCCAGCTCGTGATTGGCTCGACTCGATTTGGCTCGTCTAATTTTATCATAAATATTCCCCAAAATTTTAAAAATATGTTATTAAAAATATATAATATATAAATATTAAACGAGCCAACTCGCGAGCTTGTCGAAGCTTTAAAGTTCAGGCTCGAGATCGGCTCGTTTATTAAACAAGCCTAATCTTGAGCTCGAATTCGGTTCGAGCTCGATTATAACGAGCCCAAACCGAATATTTAACGAGCCGAGCTCGAGCGGCTCGTTAGAAGCTCGGCTCGTTTACAGCTCTAGTTGTCACAAAGTGTCCCTTCGCTATAGTTAGGTGTAACAAAGTGTCACTTTGTTATAGTTATATGTAACAAAGTGTCATTATCCCTAAGAAAACATAAGTTTTTGTTGTTTTACAATTTACCCTAATGACGTTAAAATAAATGAAAAAATACTTTTTTAATTTTTTTTAGGGTGAAAATGAATTTATTGATTAAATAGCAACTAACCCGACATAAAGTCAGACAGCTGAAGCTATAGATAGTGGGACATACTTTTTTAATTTTTTTTAGGGTGAAAATGAATTTATTGATTAAATAGCAACTAACCCGACATAAAGTTAGACAGCTGAAGCTATAGATAGTGGGACAGATCGCTCACCATAATCTCAGCTACTGCTAGTTAAAATAAAACAAACTTGACCAATTTGTGAGTCATTTGATTCTGAGCAAAAGAATGACGAATACATGTTCCGATAATGAATAGTATGCAACACCATTTGCTAATGATTCCTCCAAAGTTGTTCAGCTCTACCCGTCTAACGTCATGTAGAGTCACGACCTCCATCTCATATGAATGGACAAACCCCGTTATCACACTGCAAAATGCTTTAATCATGCATTCAACATAATTTCGAAGATCAATCGACTCGAACCAGCTAGCATCAAACAGAGTCACGACCTCCACCTCATACGGATGGAGAAACCCCGTGATTTTGCTGCAAACCACCCTAAATTGGCTTCCTCGATCAACTTTGCGATTATTATGGGAATCGAGAATCTTTTAAAACTCAAGTCCTCCCAACTCATTGGGTTTACCTGAGTCAACCCATCAACACCAGAGACCCCCGGTTTCCTCCCAATACCGACCCCAATAGGACACTCAGGTGACGTATTGAGGCCTAAACAAGCCAAAAACCCCTAGTTCGTTATGCTTGCATGAATCTGCCCAGCAACGCCAGAGAACTTAGGTTTCCTCCCAATACCAATATACCGACTCTACCTCCAATAAGCCCCGTCTCAATATGTCCGCTTCGATCACCACCAATCCTGCAACCAGCTATTCGTAGAAGTTTCTCAACCCATCTAGTGATGACCCCATGCCGGACTCGTCTCCCCTCACAAATAATATCAAAAACAGTTTGACCATCGCAAGCTAACCAACCCCAAAATCAGATCCAACCCTAACCCGACTCACCCAACCTCATAAACCTCCTCCCTGCCCAGGCACCGCTGCCGGACCTCCGCACCGCACAGCCGTCGCACCAGATACGTGCGAAACCCTACCTTGTAGACCCGCCGCGATACCCGACCTTAGTCTGCCACTCCAACAAATGTAGCCGCCACCTACCACTGCACGACCTAGGAACTGCCGCCGTAATCTCCTTCTTCGCAAACGAGTCACCGCGAGACGTCGTCGAAATCTGGCAAAACCCTAACGCTTTCTATATTCAAAAATTTTAATCAAAAAATATTTTTGTGAATGTATTTTATAGAATAAGTAATAAAACGGATTTGAATATTGATTTTTAAAAATAATATCGAAATCAATTTTTTATATTTTATACAAATATATTTTTTATAAAATGTTTAAATAATATTTTTTTTAATATAGTGGTAATATGGACTATCAAATTTAACTATATTTGGAACGTTGATTTTTAATAAAACATTTTCATAGTAAATTGGCACTAAAATAGTTAATTGTAGCAAATTAAAATTGTGGTATATTTGACCATAGTCAAAAAATATTCTCTATAAAGCAAAATTTTATGTTGAAAAAGTATTAGGGTAAAATTTATTATTTATGGATGCCGCAAATTGAAATTAAACATTTCATTAGTTTTAAGAATTTTTTTGAAAGACTTGTTTTAAGATTTTGGTTATGCAACATGAGGATGGTTTGTTTTTATTTTAAAATTTTTTAAGCTGAAACCCGGATTTATATTAAGAAACATCAAAGTATGGTCAACGAGGAAGGGAGGGAGGAACATGATCGTGTCCAAACTCTCAATCAGACCTAGTGAACGTCGAAGTAGCTAGAAAGTGAACCATGGCGTTACCTAACTGGCCAACAAAATAAACTTTAACATTAAACAATTGTTGTGATAAAACCCTGCAAATCGACTACAACAGTCTCTAGAAATGAAATGCATGAGTTAATTTCAAAAATCGCTCGAACAACACTCAAACATTTTGATTTCACCCGGATGCGATCTCCGCCAAGAGCATGAGCCCACAACATCCCCGCTCGCAAGGCCATCATAATTCGTCGATAGGGTGACTTGACTGAAAAACGCCATCATTCTCGAATCTCTACTATTAGGGGTCATGGTATTGAGAGAATATAGTAAAGATTGGCTTAATATATATGAATCTTCATACCAAAACGACGACTATATGAGATAATAATTTCATATTCTACTCCTAAAGATAAACATGTCTCTCATTAAACCTTTCCTCTGATTAAGCACAATAGGAACAATCTCGAGTTGGTCAATTATAAGTCAAGAGTCCAAGACAGAGGATAGCTCAAGTCCCACTGCTCGATAATTATCGTGTAAAAATAATGATTGAGTGACTAACAAACTCTTTCATATATAACTCATATTGGTTCCTAATTCATTAGATTAAAAAGAACCGTATGAAAAATATTTGGCTTTGCGCAATCGTATGACTAAAGATGAAGGATTGGAGATTGATCTCCATCCTTGTATTCTAAGCGCAACTAAGTAAAGAGATCTTGGCCTAAGAAAACTCATCATTCTCAATTCCTTATGCGCACATTAATTATCTGAACACTTCCATATGATACACCTTTCATGTCTCGAACTTCTCCACTAATATCTCACGAACATACGTTTAATCTCTAAGTGAATTGATGCCCTGTCAACGACATATTAATGAGGGAGCAATCTCGTAAAATATTGTTGAAGTCCGTTATAAAGTTATCTGAATATAAATCCCCTCCACACATACAAATGTCATATTAGGAGAAAACATTGTTTGAATCCCCTAATACACAACAAGGTAAAACACAAGTACTTGCCAAAAACCGCAAGAGTTCATAAATATGCCACTATTGGCTTCTATTATCTTACCATAGATATGTATCATTATGTACAAGAAAATTCCAGAGTCAATATTCCTACCAAAATACAATACTAAATCAAGATCATACATGTTCCGTCAAAAAATTGCTACCACACCACTTTTTCCTCGAGGCTCTACCGCTAAGCCCCCCTTATAACCCAGCCTCTGTCGGACATATTCAAATCGAGCCTCTGAACATGTTGAATTCTATTATAGGGTTTGTCCATTAAAATTTAATTGTGTATTAGAGTTTAATATTCTATTGTGTATTAGGATTTCTATTACCTCTATAATAAAAACCTTTGGAGATCACGACAATATGATAAATAATAATACTCTTATTATTTCCAATAGAACACAATCTTGCTTAAGAACACAAAATTGGACTATTGAGTTATAAACTCTAAAAGGAACTGTAATGCAAATGAACTCTCAAGCCCAAAGTAGTCCCAATCTAGCATACTTTGATACTTGGCCGGATCTCATCTAAGAACCCATCGAAGTGTCATTATCTATGTTATCTCGAACCATCATAAACCTCATTTCTTCCTCTTCATCAACTGGATTCTCAACCTTTGCTCATGCATGTATTCGCTTCACTCCCATTTTCCACTAATCGACTCAATTCCCCGTTATATTTTTATCGATACACATTAGCATGGTCCATGTCACTTCATTGTTCTCCGCTAAGACCTCCCGAGCGATCTCCCTAGAATAACACTGACCGTCCTGTTATCATGACATGGTTGGAGAATCATAATGTCCTGCTAGACCATAACACAACAATTTTGCACTCTATGAGAATCTCGAATCCTTAAAGGGGGATGCATCCAAAGTCCGTAGGGTATCGCCAGAGGCGGAATTGAATCTGACGCAACTGCAAATGTCCCAAACTAGATATGACTATAGGAGTTTCTCTGTCTTAAATTTAAATTTGATAGTGAATTCAAATTCGATCTAATTCGACGAAATAAAAAAAGAAGAGTTGTCACCACAATAACGTAACACCATTTGTTGAAAAGTATATGTTTTATTGATTAATATTTAATTTTTATTAGGCTTAGTTCTAACTTTTAACCTCAAAATTAACAAAATCATGTGAATGAAAAATAAGTTAATTACGGTGATTATTAACCTTTTTTTTTGTTTATTGAACTATATGGTTAATTGTGTTTTTATGCAATTTCCCCTTATGTTTACAGTCTGATTTACAGAAATAAAGGTTGTCCCTTACACAAGTCATCACTTGCATATTCAGATACATTACAGCCCATTCTTCTTCTTCTTCTTCGTTCCGCTTATTTTGTTCTCTCCAGAGCTTCGCTTCTCACAAACCCTAGTTTCGGATATGTCGGTACGATCTCTCTCTCACCATCCTCTGCCTTGCATATTACAGTACATTCTCAGCTATCGTCAATCTCATTTCATTGTTGTGCAATGCGCAGATCTCCGAGTACAATGGAAGTGCCCTAATCGCCATGGTTGGCAAGAACTGCTTCGCTATCGCTAGCGATCGGCGCCTCGGCGTCAATCTGCAGACCATAGCCACCGATTTCCAGAGAATTTTCAAGGTTCACGACCGCCTCCTCATCGGCCTCTCCGGGCTCGCCACTGATGCCCAGACCCTGTAACGAGTTCTCACCCCCTATCGCCGTTTCTGTTTGTGGGTTTGATTTTTGAGGGCTTGGTGTTTGATGGGCCTCTTTCAATTTTACAGGTATCAGCGCCTTGTGTTCCGCCACAAGCTGTACCAGCTTCGAGAGGAGAGGGACATGAAGCCCGAGACTTTTGCTAGTCTTGTCTCTGCTATCCTCTACGAGAAAAGGTTAGTGGTGTTTCTAGCAGCTCAGCTTCTGTCTATGGTTTCAATTGTTTTTGGTTTGCTTAAGAGTGTCAAAAGTTTTTGATTCACTGTTTAAACATTGTGGATCCAATATCTTATGCTTTAGATTGAGATCAATTGCTGAAATATTAACATCAACAATATTCTAATGTGTGTAGTAACATTAATCTTCCTTCAAAAATATATTTCTAGGGCTCATCCATACAAGTTTCTACTAATAAACTAGAGTAAATTACTTAATGTATTAATTTTAAGATGCAAGTAAATCCATGATGTGAAATATAATTCTGTTGACGCTAGAGTCATTGAAAGTTGATAATGTCTTGATTCAATTATCATTGTTTGCACAAGCTCACTAGCATTGCAATGAAAGTTGATGCCTTCAATCTAAGTTACTCTTTTTTTCCTCTCTTCCAAGGTTTGGTCCCTATTTCTGCCAACCAGTAATTGCAGGACTGGGAGATGATGACAAACCCTTCATTTGCACCATGGATTCAATCGGTGCCAAGTATGTCCTTTATTCCACATTCCATGTTAATTTAACTACGCAACACTGACGTCTTAACCTTTTCTAGCATTTTCAATTTTTATGTTGTCGTTTCCCCCTTTTACTATATGATGTGTTTCTGAGGAAAATGTTGGGTGCCAAAAACAAAAGATGTGCAACATGTCTTTTGTGATACATAAGCCACTATGCTGTAGTCTCCTCCACTCGAATGATGTTTTTTTATGATGGTTTTAACTTGGATCTTTCATCTCCGTTGAGCAGATAACGGTTTTTGTTGCATAGGGGTATTGTGCTCAGAATTTCTCTACAATTTGAATGCCATTAGGATTTTTTTGAGATCCTAGGGTATAGTGTAAATACTGCTAGATCCTTGAGTTACTTTCCATTTTGTTTATGTCAAACTTTATATAATAGTGAATATATTGGGAATTAGAATTGGCTTTATTTTTATCACACCTTCAACCTTGGGAAAAACATATAGCTTCAATATGATTTATTATTGAACACGTTGAATGAATGCATATAATTTAACATAGTTTGAAACTTATCATGCCTTGAGAAAATGATTCACTGTCAACTATCTGTAGTGTTCTTTGCGGCCCAGTTTTTAGTAGTTCTGCGTTCTGTGGCTTTTATATTTCAATCATACAAGTTAGTTTCAGTGCCCGTCTTACCATTTTATCATCACGGTCTGCTAAACTAGATGTCTTTTACTAAGAGTTGTCCATAATTTGAAGAACTGAGGAACTATTTCCTAAACTGTTGATAGAAATGACATTTCACCATTGTTGTAGTATAGCTAGCTTCTCTTTTCCATGCTATTTGATGATGTCCTCTCTTGCCAAGTCTGGTAATGAGGCCAGCATGCCTTGTTTTCTGTTAATATAGTATTAAATTCTTATTTCCGGCCTTTGTGCATCTGATGCATACATATAACTTTGAAGTATGATACTGACTATCTTGCGTATGATGTTATTCTTTTATCAATAAAATCCAGGGAGCTTGCTAAAGATTTTGTCGTTGCCGGCACTGCCTCTGAATCTCTTTATGGTGCCTGTGAGGCAATGTTCAAGCCTGACATGGTATGTCTTAATATTCCCCTTCAAGCATTCTCCTTAAATGAAATTTGGCTTGAATCTGTATGGTTTTGAGCAACTGCTTAGCTTTCTTTTTTCACGTCTTACAAGATTGTAAATTATTTATAGGCAATTGTATGCGAATGCATAGCATTTGATTTCTCTTTTCTTATTAAAAGTTCCTATAAATATGAAATATATTCGTTAACACCCTCTCTATGATTCAGGAACCTGAAGAGTTGTTTGAGAATGTTTCTCAAGCACTACTATCGTCTGTTGATCGTGACTGCTTGAGTGGTTGGGGAGGACATGTCTATATAGTGTAAGTTTTCTCACTTATCCATAGTTCATAGTGCAGTTATGTTCCTGTTTTCATTCCTTTGTTTTTCTTTTGGTCTCTGTTTACTGTGATTTGGGAATAATTCATTTAGATTCTCTGTTAATATTTGAGTATGCTAGTTGATTCACTCTGCATTCACTGTGGCATTTTACCACCATGCTGTTGGTTGCTGAACCTATATGGAGGTGAAATTTTTAGTAGCAAGATACCATTGTAACACAAACAGATTATTTGTTGTGGATACCACCCTCACTCTTAGGGATCCAATACGGTTAACCTTATCAATTATTATCATGATGGAAGCAAGTATTATTTTTTTCCTCCAATAGTTGCCTCTTGAAAGTGGCTATCTCTTCAGATCTGGTCATATTAGATTCTTCAGTTTATTGTAAATTGCCACTCTAATGTCAATAGGCATTAATCCTTGTGGCCATTTTAGTATGCTTCCTCACACTCTTTGTTTTCTTCAAGATATTCAATGACTGATTGCAATGTGTGCATAGGAGTCTTATAACCAGTGCCTGCTAATATCAAATTCCTTTCTCCTCAATCTTCATAATCCTTAATCTGCCTGATCTGTAAGGAACATACAAGGCAGTGTAATTAATACATTGTTTCATGTATAAAATCATTGCCAGTTCAAGGATGGTATCTACTATACACCTTTTGAGAGTGAAAGTACGCTCTAAAGTAAACTTTTGCATGATAATCGTAACTAATACTGTCAGTTGCACTTGACATGAAATTATGGCTGTTAATATAGTAATTTAGACATTTAATGTCTGAGCAATCATTTTCGTTGTATCTTCAATTCATATTGCATTATTGCATACAAGTATGATATCTATTATTGTTTGGCCACCAATACAAATGATCGAGAAATCTGAACAAACTATTTTAAATGCTGCTCTGTTAACAAACTATTTTAATCATTTAACTTTCCATTTTATCATGTTATAAACCATCGGATTTTCTTTTAAGGGGTACATTATTGAAATGCTAATGTTCTTATTTTTGTACAGGACTCCAACTGAAATTAAGGAGAGGATCTTGAAGGGAAGGATGGATTGATTGACTGTCATCTTGCTAAATTCGCACCGACTTTAGTTTTTTATTTTATTTTATATATTTGCAAATTGTAGACTGCAGTGGTTGACTAGGTTGCAGTGCACTGTAGTGTTCCAAAATGAACATGGACTTGCTCCTTTTAAAGTGATTGGCTCTCTATGGTTTTTACTGGCATTTCTATTCCTAAATTATATACACGCTTGAAATGCACTTCGATGTTGATTTTGTTTTCAAATCACATATTTATACTGTTGTCTATAGGTCTGTTCACGGTTCAAGAACCGAACCGCCCAAAACCAAAAACTTAAAAGAATATCCTCTGTTCATTGAAAGCAAATAGAAGAATGTCATATCTGTTTGAGAAAGACAGTTTTGTATGTAGTTGGAATCTACAAGGTAATGTGTGTAATTCATCAACAGAAACATAACACTGAATTCTAGTCACTGAAGGAATTTCCTAACAAGCTAATGGCAGTAGATCATAATGGCAGCATGGAGAAAGCTATGTGCAAATAAAAATGGAATAATTTTCCCATATAAACACAAATTCTGATCAAGAATAATAAGGTTCAATTTTCATGCATAACATTAACAAGTTAATGCGAGGAGGTATTGATTAAATTTGCAGCTATCCTTATTGAATGTCATAACTCAATCCTTTAGTTAACCAAAAAACAAGATGCTCCAATAGCAACTCAATTGAAAATCAATTTAACTGTAATAAGACACGAATAATGATTGATTCAAAACTTAACGAGTTACAATATTATTCATAAAAAACACATTCCACCATGTTTAAACGTCTGCATTTTCTTTGCAGAGAGTTATAAATCACAGTAGTCGGCCTCATCCTGGTCCTCCTCAATACAGGCTTTGCAAAATATTACTTCTTATCGACAACTTGTCTATACGAACTAAGAAGTATTATTTTGCTGTATTGAGGGGGTAAGCTCTTATTCACCCACTTTCCTAAAATAATAGGATACAATTATACAACAAAAGGAGTCTTTTTTCCTTTTTAATTACACAGATATGCGGTTATGAAATAAATATTTAGTGGAATAACTTAAAAAAAGAAAAACTAATTTAAGTCTTAAGTTAAAAGCTCTTCCATATCTTATACAACATGATCCTACAGACAAACCAATATTGTTTGATTGATTAGATATTATGCATTTACTCTAAAGCACTGCTGTAAATTCAATAATGACATGCTCTGATAAATATCACAAAAATGAAAGGATTCAGGCACAAGAAAATCTATGCATGAAAATGCAACTTTGTTTCTTGAGTGATGATCACATTGACAGGAGTGTTGCTACTTTAACTATTGTATACTTATTTCCATACACCAACAACATCAGTCAGTCTGAGAAAGAATTGTGTAAGATAGTAACAAAACTAGACTTTTGTTCATCAGAGAGATGGCTTGGAAAGCTAACCACAAACTTGACCCTCAAATCCCCCCTCCTACCTTCCTCTCCCGACACCGGCATGCCCTGCTGAGACACTATCACCTGGTAGCCCGTGTGCACGATGTCATCGATGTTGAGCCTCACATTGTCCCCGCCAAGCAGGGGAACCGAGACGCCGCACCCTGTCAGAGCCTCCATCAAGGGCACTTCCGTAGTCATCTCCAAATCGTCCCCGTCCCGCCTGTAGAGAGGGTGAGGCTTCTCAGCAATCACAAAGGTCAAATCCGCCGCCTCCACCCCTACTCTCTCGTTTCCCATTCCTTCAAACGTCACCTTCGTCCCTTCCTTCCATCCCGGCTTCACCTGTATCGTCAGCATCTCCTCTCTCACCACTCTTCCCCTGTCAAAACCGAATCATCAGCAAAATTTACAAACGAGACTCTCTTTAACATATTAAAAAAAATAGACAATATAAATTAGGGCCTTTTATCTTTATACCTCAATCTTTATTTTGAGGGCTAAATTATCAAGACATTTGAGCTTATTCTGGACGAGCTTGAAGAACATGCTTTAGCTGCCTTACCCTAGAGGCGACAGGCGAGGAACGAACAAACGCACTTACCCGGTGTCAGTGAAGACGTCTCTAGTGATCTTGATCTTCTTGGTGTGACCGTTGAACAACTCCTCGAGCGTGCACTCAAGCACATGCTGAATGGCCCGAGGTTTCATCCTCGAGCTCATGCTTCTCCTATAAGTCGTCTTTGGATTCGCTGGAGGATAGAACAGTGGAGCAGAGAAGCTCTGATGGTAACGACGACGATTCTCATAGCTCGACGCTCTCGTTCTCGGTTCCTGTTCATAATTATCATACAAATGCAGGATCAGAAAGACAGTAGATCATAAAACCAGTTCATTCTTTCTTGATCAGCAAGTTTTTTACAATATTGATTTGAAAAGAGAAAAGATCTCGAAAAAAGAGCGATTAACTCTCAGCCTAAAAAGGCATTACATGATAATTGAAACAAAAAAGAGAAACGAATTACAAGAAAATTGAAACAAGTGAGTGACGTTCGTTCAGACGTATAATATATTAATGTACCTCATAAGATCTTGTCGAGGCTTTGGAGGGCCTACAGCAGCTCAATTTTGGTAAGCATTTGCAAGAAGTACTAATGGAAGTGCCCATTTGTATTGGTGTGTAGTGTCTACGACGACCATGAGTGAGTAACACAAAGAGATGCAAGAAACTAGGGTTTTTTTTTTTAATTTGGGTGTCCCATAAATAAATATATAGTAACAAAACCCCCCGCGAGTTAATTACAGAATATTGCATCCCATTTATTGCTATTTTATTTTATTTACTTCACTTTGTAACCACATTATATTATATGAAGCGTTTTCTTAGGCCTATTAATAGCTTATTATAGGGAATTATTGGAATGTTGTTTGGATCTTATCATTTTATCAAATGGTAAGTAACGGTAATTAGGACTTTTATTTGGTCAATATTTTAATTATTTCATTTCGTTTTTACATAAAAATACTCGGTTTTCAAAATAATTGAAACGACTCTAATCTAATTAACTAATATTGGCTAAGTGAAATAATCTTAGGTTTAACTAAACTTGGAGGAGATGATAATTTTTATTTTACGTGAATTTATATCAAAATAAGGTATGACTTATGAGCAGTCTCATCTCTCGCCTCAATATTTTGATGATTTTGTTAGCTTATTCAATTATTAAATACATAATGATATTTATCAAATTTTAATGACTGACTAAGAAATTATCTTAGAACATACAATTTGAGAATTTTATTTAGGCTGCTCATATATCTAATATAAGCTCTACAAGTAGAGTTCTTGACTTATGCATGAAATATGCAAAATTTGAACAATTACTTCTACAAGAGAGACTACAATTACAAAGCATCGTAAAAACAATGTTTCCAATAATTTCATTTCCTCTCTTTTAACTCCCACAAAAACTTGACTCACCCATTTACATCATCTACACTACACATCATAATTAGGACAGTCGTAGAAATCTATCACGACAAGATGCATCTCCCCCATAGCCTTACAGATCCCATTAACACCCACAAGATTGCGCATATTGCTCCAATAACAGAAAAGATGATGAGTCCTTTGTTTCTTGGAGCTGCCCTCCGAGTCACTGCCCCATTTGGATCAACGTTAGCATTCATGGTAGCATTTATTCTCACTCGACTGAAGCTAGACATGCGCTCAAAAGCCCGATTCACCAAAGCACTCTCGGCAGCTGAAGCAGGAGCAGAAGGTATTGACTCCACAAAAGACCACAAAGCAGAAGAAAATCGACTCGTGGTTGCAACAGTTTGTTGCCCACTACTTGTACCGGGATTCACATTATTAGGCATATGATGTGAAGATTCATGCTTAACACCTAAACACAACCAGGCATTACCTATGTTAGTAAAAACACACGCTACAAATTTAAACACAATTTCTTGTGCTGACTCACAAAATGTATTTTTTTTCCTTCCAGATACATGGAATAAAGTAAACAAGCTATTTACTTATGCAAATAGTACTTGTATCAGCAAGAGCTCTTTGGCTGGCTTAAAAATCCCTTTTCAACACAGGGTTTTGCCATATGGACAATGGTATGCCAACCAGAACCACCCATCAGATCAAGAGCTCTGCTTGGACAAGCAATAGTGCCAGCAACTTTGTGCGTATAAGAAAATATCAGTTCGGATGAAAGAAAATGAAGCCCAGAGGCTATTTGAGCAAAATATGAACACTGAATCCACATTGATTAACGTTACCTGAAGTTGGTAAATTTAGGGTCCCCTGGTTCAATTCTGACAGAGTAACCTCGCCTCTTTGATCATGCATCCAAAACTGACTACTGATCTGATCAGAAACATCTGCATTAGGTAGAAGCGAGTAACTCAACTGGTTCACCATATCATCAGCTTGCAACGTGTAATCGAACTGGTTCGCCATATCATTAGGTGGTAACTGGAAATTTAATTGGTTTGCAATGTTATCAGGATGAGAGGAGCGATTGATCTGGCTCGCCATATCATCAGGTTGCATTTGGTAACTCAATTGGTCTACCATATAGGATTCTAACTGGTAATTCAGCAGATCATTGTCAAGAGTATTAACATCTGGATGGGAGACTCCCTGATCAATAGGACCCATGTCATGAAAAAACATGGTTGAATCATGGAAAAGATCAATCTCGCCCAACCCATCCATCTCTTCAAATGGCAAGTTCTCCGCATTATTTGAGGATGTAGGTTCAGGACCAATGAGATCATCCATTTCAAGAAAACCTTCCTCACTTATGTCATATGTATGATTAAAATTGTCTGGAGCAGACGTGACCTCAGAAGCCTCATACGATTGCAACTGAGAGGTGGCAGATTGTGTGACATCAAAGCTGGCTGGTGCGTTGCATTGCTTAGCACTATACTGGAGCACGTTGATTGGCTCAGGAAAGACAATTTCCCGAGGAGACGAATCTGCCAAGATACTTTGTGTTTCGTCTTCAACAACCTAAGAAAACGTAATTAATTTAAAAAAAACAATGGTATTCAGGAATGATGTGACAGTATTAATGAATAGTGTTCCAGACTGTAGAAGAACAGTTTGATACATTAACTAACCTTTGGCACCATACACAGATGATTGTCAACTTGCAGCTCGCCAAGTGCAGGTTCATCAGCAAGACGATTCATGAACTGCTCAAGTTCAGCTAATGAAGGCTGCACAGCAGAATCAACTTTTAAATTCTCAAAACAAGTAACCTCGATAAGTGGTTTTGCAGCGATCCCTTGGCCAAGAGACTGGAGAACATCTACATAATCATCCTCAGCCCATTCTTCTTCTTTAAATGGTGCTCCATACTGTTCACCATTTTTAGGACCAGGTCCACTTTTTTTGAAGACTTTGTAAAGTGCATAATAATCCTGAAATGGTAAAAAATAGTTTTAGTAACAAATATGAGTAGTATAAAAAAATCCAAAACATCAGATACCTAGACTTTTGTTTGGCCCAAGTCGCATACCTGCACATTCTTGCATCTACTCAGCTCATCTTCATCCAAGGTATACTCGTGCATCACCCAGTCAGTGCGCTCCCCATTAGGTGCACGTCCTCTGTAGAAAACAAGGGTCTTCTTAACTCCAACTGAACGAGAATTGCAGGTAATATTCCGATCTTTCCCCGTGGCTTTCCAGTACCCATGTCTAGTTGCCCTATTTGACCTTGCTGCATTAGGGTACTTCCGATCCCTAGGACTGAAAAAGAACCATTGCCTATCCCCAGTCTTCAACATAGATTGCCCTGCACAAAGTTGCAACTCATGCATCAAAATAACAATCATGTACATCCAAACCATTTCAGTGCAATTCTTGTTCAGTTGCAATTTGTCAGCATTCAACAACTATTTCCCTAACAATAAATTTTTTATTGATAAAATCAGTCATAAAGTGACTGAACCAACCCCAAGCAGAAAACAGAAACCTTTTCTCATAGAAGTTCTAGGAAATAATCAATCACAGCACAATACAATACACACTGTCATGATTCATAACTTATGAAATGAATACAAAACTGCTTCTAAGTCAACAAAATTGATCAAATTCTAATCCTTAAACCAAATCCAACAATTAGAGGAAAAAATTCATTCATAAATCCAGAGAATATAATTCCACACATCCTAGCAAAACAGATAAAGGCTACACAAACACACCCTCAAGTCAATCAACCACAGACAACATCAACCCAGACCAATAAACAACAATTGATCACCAAAACAGCCTCATCAAACCGATAAACACCCAACAATCAACAAAACCCACATCCCAAATGGACAGAAACAAAGTCAACCCATGAGTAAAACCAGAACAATAACCAAACACACAAACATAAAAAAAAGAATCTTCACAAAAATCGCAGAAAATGAAAACCCAAAATCGCAGAGGAAGAGAACAAGTACCAGGCAACTCCTCCGGATCCCACTTGTACACATCCGTCTCGCGGATGATATCGAGCTTGATTCGACGCCTACAGATCTTCTTCTTCAGATAGTACAGAACCAGTTCTTCATCAGTAGGGTGGAACCTGAACCCAGGAGGCCACGCGCCGGCGGAGACGTCGTCGACGGCGGGACAGAGCGCCTGAGAGCTACCCGACTCGATCCCCATGGATTGAAGCTCGCCGAAAGCCAGTGGAGTAAAATAAAGGCACAACCTTTACGGATTGAAACAATAGGGATTGGGGAGAATTGGGGAATCGGAAGAACCCTAGATTAGATTTGATCCGAGGCCAGATGATGGATTCGGTCAGAGGAGAGGGCTTAAAATGGGAGTCAAAGTCAAGGACGAGAAGTTTCGTAGAAGTTGAGTGTTACTGATCTGCTGGTGAAGTGTTGTACTGTAAGCTTGCGTGAGCTTGACGCTTTAACTTGTAGATCAAATATGAAAGGAAAAATGCCACTTTTTGCACCTAAATCTACATTTTTGTTTTTTTCATATGAGATAATTCTAGGTGGCTATATTGTTGTTTTTTAGATGGGTGTACTTAAATTATTTTTTTCACCTGACTACACCTAAAATGTACAAAATTTTCACTTTACACTTCCTGTCCAATTCTGTTAGTTTTTAACGTTTTTTTTCATGTGAAATGACTAAAATGCCCTTAAGGTTAAATGAGTTATTATAATTGAATTGAAAAGACTAAAATGCCTTCACATATTCATCTAATTTTCCAACTTATACCACTCCCTCTCTCTTCTATCTTTTGTCTCTGCAACTCCATCACCGACCACACTCGCCGGAAAATCCCCTCCGGAGCCGGAGGAAAGTGCGTGGAACATACCACCGAGCTCGGCTTGCTCATCTTCGAGCACGTCGAAGTCGTCAGCTTCGAGCACGTCGAATCCTCACCCACTCTGTTCAATCACCCCCAACAGCTCTGATCACCTCCAAGTCGTCAGCTTCACTCACCTCCGGACTGCCACCAACCAAACCTCAAGCTCGCCGGAAGCATCGGTGGATTTGTGCACCATGGTTGAGGGCTAAACCCCTTAGCCATGGGTGTTAGACTTTGTAATTTGTGAATGAGTACTATATGATGAATGAGTTTTAGGATGATATTTGATGTGTGTGAGTGTTCTTGCCTTAATTCATGCTTGCTAGATAGGCCTAATATAATGTATGTTAGGGTTTTCGGCCTTAGTCAACATTAAGTGTGAGGGGCTCGAAACTGTGTTTCGACACTCCAACGTAACACTTAGCCTAAGTTAGTATGTGTGTTTAGGGGCTAAGTCGATCTCGAGAGAGACGGATAGTCCCGGATCTAGACACCACCGAGTGTTAGGGGTTCGATGCCGAGCGGAGACTCCCCGAAATAAGACTTGACCAACAATTGTCGGACAATTGCAATCTCGAGTGACTACGAACCCGAGAGGGCGAGGAGTGACTCGAGATTAGAACAACCTCAATGCCGAGAGGCGGGGTTGTCAATTAAGACATAGGTCAATCTTATATCACCTATTTAA
Organism: Geranium rotundifolium; assembly: GCA_963920655.1. Taxonomy (NCBI): domain Eukaryota; kingdom Viridiplantae; phylum Streptophyta; class Magnoliopsida; order Geraniales; family Geraniaceae; genus Geranium; species Geranium rotundifolium. Next base: position 7,597,698 of record OY987319.1, on the reverse strand, counting down.
CTCTAGAGTCATTGTAGTAATCCACGAATTGCATGTCTAGCACCTTAGGCGCTTCTATTAATTATCAATCATCAACATAATTGCTTGTTTGTTTCTATAATTGGAAAACACCAAAAACATTAGTAGTAGCCTCGAGTTCTTTAACACAATCACACATTCGACCTAAAACCCGCATTAGTCCCTACGGATCGACCCAGTTACTTACCGGTATAAATATATTACTTGTGATCGCGTACGCTTGCGCGAGGGAACCTATCCGAGACGTGATGTTTTGCACGACACATTTCGGCCCTACAAGTACCCTAAATTACATTTTGGAACATTTTACTCATAAAATACTAAAAATACCTAAATTATTCCTGAATTGAACCAAAAATTAAATTTGGTCTAATCTGATCCAATTTCAATTGTGTAAAAAGACAAAATTATCCTCAACTATGCATCAAATTTTCAAATGAATGTCACTCTGTCCACCTTTCTCCTCTCCTCCGCCACAACCCCCTCTTCTTTCTCACCCTCGCCTTCGTTTTCTCCTTCGCCACCGCCAACAACTACTTCGATTCCGATTCAACTCCAGTTTAGTTTTGTCAGTAAACAAAGAGACCCAACTAAGAAAAAGAAATTTGACATGGGAGGAACTAGAAGTGGAATTGGAGGGCTATTTGGGCAAAGTGCGAGCAGCGAACTGGTAGGCGAAGGAAGAGAGGGCAGAGTGCAAGCAACGAACTGGTAGGCGAAGGGGTTGCGGATGAGGAGAGGTTGGGACACCAATGATCATGCAGCCGCCGTCACGAAGCAGAGCGGAAGCGGAAGAGATCACCGGCGACGACACGAAAGTGTCGAGAGTGGTGGAAGAAGGAGGAAGCGTTGAGAGGTGAGAGGAGAAATGGGGGAAATGGGAAGGAGGCTGCCACGATCAAGAGAATGTGGAAGGTCTGTGTCGGGGTTGGGGCTAAGACTGAGACAGTGTGGTTGGGGGCTTTAGATTAAGGTTATGATTTGGGAAGGAAGGAACATGAAGAGGAACAAGAGTGGCTGGGGAAGGAGGTGGTTGTTGTTGCGAAGAAGGAGGCTGTGGCGAGTCAGAGACTTGTGGAAGGGTGGCGAATGAGGAGGGGAGAGAGGTGGAAAGAGTGACATTCACTTGAAAATTTGATGAATAGTTGAGGATAATTTTGTCTTTTTACATAATTAAAATTAGACTAGATTAGACCAGATTTAAATTTGGTTCAATTCATAAGTATTTTAGGTATTTTTAGTATTTTTGAAGAAGAGTGTCCCAAAATGTAATTTAAGGCACTTAAAAAAATGGTATAAAATTGACAAAAGTGATATTTAAGTGCACAAAAGTATTATTTTCCATGAATCAAAGAATTTGCTGGAGTGAAAATTAATTTTGTTGTTCAAAACTCATCTCACATGATTGGATTTGAGATTTTATATTCTAAATTGGTAAAAAGAAAAAATAGGTAATTTTTTTTAAAAAAAATTAGAGCTTTATCAAATTGCTTCATGAGCGGTAAGATGCACAAGAAAAGACAAGATATTCTCTCATTAAATAAACATTTAATTTGGGAACATAACTCTAATCAGTAAATGAGTTATCTTTTTTCATTTGCAACAAAATTAAATTAACACAAGATGAAGTATAAAGCAAGCTTGTGAGGGCCAATAATAAAAACATCGAGAAATTTTATAAAAATAGGAAATCTTTAAAATCCTGGTTTAAATGAGTGGAACTATCAATTGAGTCTGGTACGAATCAAATTTCGCTTAACCGACTTGAACCAAATTTAACTAGGCTAAATTGATTCAATTTGGTTTGAACCATTTCAAACCAGATTAAAATGGCTCGAATCGATTTTAATAGGAACACAAAAACCATAGCATCGCAAAGACAATGTGGGTGAGGCTTCTACATTCCTCTTTGGCGAGTTTCCAGCGAAATTCAGGCGGTTCAAATTCTCACCTCTCATGTTTTCGTCTAAGTCCTGTCAATCCAGAACCCAAACGGTCGTCATTGAACAGAACTAGCTGCGAGGTTTTGACGTTGTCGGTTATTACCAACAGAAATCTTAGGTGAAAATGGCCGGAGAGATCTCGTCTCCTCCTTCTCCTCCTCGCGTCTTCGTTCAGTTCAAATAGCTCTGAGGACTCCTCCACCACTGTTGAAGTCCACCACAACCTAAGCTTTGCGACCTCCGTCTTACCAACAAACTCAAACACACTCACTGGTGCCGATTTTTTATGTCGCAATCTTCTATTTCAGAACTTCATTGTCTTCGATTTTTGTTCGCCTCCCTGAATCAACCCATCCTCTCTCCTCGTCGTTCACGGATGTCTAGTCACTAATGAGAACCTTCTCAGCCAAAAAAATTGAGGCCGACTAAACCTACCTGCACGTAAAATCAGGTCAAATAGCACCCTTTACTCTTCATCTTTTACCAATGGAAGGTTAAGTGAGACTTCTTAAAATTTAAGGAGAGTGACAGGATCAAAGTAAAGACAAACCGAGAAACAAAAAAGGAAATAATATCGTTCACATTCCAAATTACCCTTTTCACATTTCCATATTTACAAACATACCCATCGCCTCTCAACCCAATTCTCTCTCTCACCATCGCCGAGAAAAAACCTCACTACTGCTACGTGCACACCGCCCATTAACCTAGCCGCCGTACACCTCTCCGGAACCCTAATTGCACGGCGGAGAAGAACCCGTGATTTCAAAGCTTCGGCGGTTATCGTCCAAACAAGGAATTGGAAATTTGGGAAAATTTCAAGATCCAGAAGAAAATTGGAACACAGACGTTGCACATTCATAGACAATCGTATGCATGTTGAGCTCAAAGATAGAAGATAACAACATCTAACGGTGCTTCTCCTTCATTCATGGCCTCTTCTCAATCTCAACATCGATGTGTTTTTGGTAAATCTTCTTCCTTACTCTGGTTATGATCCTGATTTGTCGTTTTATGCTCTGCTTCTTTTCTGGGAAAATATGGAAGATTAAAAGAGAAAAGCTGGGAGTTTTGTTTTTGTTTGATGAAAATTTGAGGTGGGTTTTGGTTTGTGATTGTCTGTGTTCTTTTGACAGTGGGGAACATACCTTACGATACTTCTGAAGAACAGCTTATAGAAATCTGCAAGGAGGTTGGGCCTGTTGTGTCTTTCAGGTTAGCTTGGATAATTTTATATGGCACTCGATCATGGAATCTATTTCATTGAATTTTTATTCTGCCTTGTGATATCTTTGACATTGATGAGCTACAGTGAATAAAGAGTCGTGGTCAATTCCTTCATTCTGCTATTTTAGCATAGTTTACTAGTTAATGAAGTGCTTTTAGAGTCTTACTCTTTTACTTCGAGTTATATTTTTTTTGTTAGGAGCGAGTTGCCAATGCATTTGTAATGATTAGATTATGGTGAGTCTATTGGTGTTGAGTGACCTGGATGATTTAGGTATACATATTGCAAACAATATGTATGTCACAGATGGTCTTAGGTATAACCATGAATACGAGTTGAAGAACCTGATGTTTGTGCTAATGCAATGTGATTAATGTGAGCATCTTTGATTAGTTGCTATAAAAGTGTTTGGATATACCAGCTAATGCAGAGTTATGGATGCAACCTAACCAATCTGCCACTCTATTATGCTTAAAATTTGCTGCACTATTTTCTTCCGTGGAGTATTCTTTGTATATATGTGATGTTAGTATATTAATGTTACATCTGCATTCGTTACACATGCCTTATTTTCCTAGTTTGCGTGTCGAAGCCATTTCTTTGATACGTGAATCAATTGCTGAGATATATGTAATTGCAGTTGAAAACCATTCATGAACTTTCAGTAAAAATTTTAAAAAAATTCTATTTTGTTTTTCTAGTGCCTCATTAGATGGGAGCAACCTCAGTACTAGCATATTAATTTCGCAATATGTATATGCATCCTGTACGTGGAAATGTTTTGATGAGTTCCAGTGCCTTGGTGACACCAGCTACCAGTTTTATTTAATTGTGATAGTATTTCTCTCAATACAATTTGTTTGCTATATTGTAGATGTTTCCTTTTCATTTTCCATTTTATATTGTTATTCAGATTAGTTATCGACAGAGAAACTGGGAAACCAAAAGGCTATGGGTTCTGTGAGTACAAAGATGAAGAAACAGCTTTAAGTGCTCGTCGTAACCTTCAGGGGTATGAAATAAATGGCAGACAGTTACGAGTTGATTTTGCTGAAAATGACAAAGGTACCGACAGAACTCGCGAACAGGTGAACTTCTAAATATCCTCACTCATCTCATTTATGTTCGTATGGACATATGGTTGACCTTGCTATAATGTGTTTTCCTATGTAGAGTATATTTGATTGTCGAAATAATGGAATACAATAACCTTTATGTTTATATGACACTAAGCTAGATCAGCATGATAAAGTCATATAGCATAATATAATATTACCTTCTGTATACTTGCAATCTAATTTGTAACAACCCATAATTAAACTTATTGTAATGATAATTTCCACCCGTTTATTTGAATATGATAATAGAAAGATTAATCCACATGAAGCATACTAGATAAGAATTTGAAGCCTTCTCATATGATGAAGAAGAAGCACACCTTGTGCGAGGTGTGTGCTAGGGCTGAGCATGACTGGACGTTTATAACAAAACATACTACATGAGAATTCGAAACATTTTCAAATGATGGAAGAGGCACTGCTGATGCAAAAAGAGTGCTACTGAGTACTGCTAACTGGCCAGTATGCAGTGCAGAATGGGTGCTGCCTGAACGTAAAATCAAGCACTAATGAGTGCATCAATAAGGGTCAAATAGTTTACTTGATATTGAGCACATTACATGGACCAGTTCTTGCTTTTGACTCATTGTACAGCCCTACAATGTTTTTCATTTCCCATCAAGTCAGCAAGCTGTCACACTTTTATATTTTTATGTTAGATCTGACCACCAGTTCTTGTCTCTCCTTATGCAGGGTCGTGGTGGACCTGGATTGGCTGCAAATATAGGTTATTTTTATACTCTGAAAGTTTCTATACTTTCAGTTTCTTGTTCAGAATAAGAAATCTAAAATATTCTTCTTTTATGTTGCTTTCAGCCCCTATAAAACAAATAGGGGGACCGATGAGTGGTGAAGCTGTTCTCCATCAGCCAATCGGTCTCCATGCAGCTATTACTGGTGCAACTGTTATGGCAGGAGCCTTAGGGGGTGCTCAGGCTAGCCTAACAGCAAATCAAAATGGTTTACAGAGCCAGCCAGCATTGGTCAGTGACCCTTTAACACTTCACCTTGCCAACATGTCCAGGAGTCAACTAAACGAAATTATGTCAGAGCTGAAGGTATGTCTGAGTTAGGTTGATTTTTACTAGTTATTGTCAAATGCACCCACATAAATATTATATCTGGTTTCAGTCTTATGCGGTATCATGAGTTCCTCAGTTAAATATAGGGCCAGAATTAGGTCGAATTGATATATTCATTTATTACAATTAGTCCCAGCAATTTTGAATTGGGCCTTTCTGATATTCCTTTCTTTGTTCATTCATGTCTTGGGTGCTCTGTATCTGGTGCTTCCATGCCCTACATTTATGGGGAGAAAAAAATGAAAGACATTAGTTCATGTGTGATATATCTGAATTTGTGGTATTTTTTCTTTACATATACTGATTGTAGATGATGGGTGCACAAAACAAGGAATTAGCTCGCAAGCTATTGCTTGGTAGACCACAGTTGGCAAAAGCTCTTTTTCAGGTATTAATCTGTTTGAGAGATTCTTGAACACAAATTGTGACCTTCTCTACGCTGTTAATTTATCTGAAGCTTGAAGAGCTACAGCTCTGATAGAAATATTTTTTACAAAAAAACAAACTCTATTAAACTGATTTATCGTGGCATAATGTTCCCATCATTTTGATTTGCTTATGCATTCATTGAAAATTAGATGCATAATCTCACAAGTTTTTTGCACGACATTTTTCAGGCACAGATAATGCTGGGAATGGTGACCCCCCAAGTGGTTTGTTCCATTTCAAAGTATTGTGTTATCTTCAGTCTGTTCTTTGAACTTGTCACCTAAACACTGTTTATTTGAACATGCAGTTGCAGATGCCAAATATTCGGCAGGCTCCAGCTCATACCTCACAGCCTATATTTCAAGACGGTGACCAGAACCAACAGGCAGCTCTTCCTGGGCTGCCCCCTATTGCACAGACCAGAATGCAATCTGGGTTTTTCCCCCAAGTGCATCAGGGTCAGGCATCTGTTGCTTCTCAAATTGCTGTGGGTCACAACCAATTTTCTGTATCCCCACAACTTCCTGTGCAGCCTCGAGTTCATCTTTCACAACATTCTACCAAGCAAGTTCTACAACAAGCAACATTACCAGAACAATATGGAGCTCCAAAAGCTTCTGTACAAGCCCATTCTACAGCCAGTTTGGCTCCTAGACCGCAGATTCAGACGACAATCTCCTCCTCTTTGAATCAGCAAATGCAACCCTCTTTGGCGCAACAACGCACAACACCAATTGGCGCAGCAAATCTAGGGCAGGCCACAAGAATGCCTTTGCCAAATGCCAATATGCAGGTGCGAAACTTTGCTGGTGTATCTTATCTTCATAGACTTGTCTTCTTTTATGATAGTTGGTAATCATATGTTTTTCTAGTTCTCCTATGATTTTATGTTTGGGGTCTTTGATTTAAAGAAACATATCCCTAAAATTTTCTTCTTTCTTTCTTTCTTTCTTTCTTTCTCCAAGACTTGGAGATCCGGACTAACATTTATGTTTTTATGAAAATAGTGTTCACATCTATTCTAGAGTGTATACTTCAATACAGACTATAGAAAGGAATAAAAGAGATTTGCAAATGTGGAGGTGGAGAAAACATAAATGTTAAACTTGAGGCTGTCTTTAACCATTTTTCCTGATAGTATTTTTATACTAGGTATTGATGACACATTTGAAAAAAGGATATGTATTCACGTTTAGGTTTAATCACCTATGATGTTCATAAGTAAATATGTTGAAATAATTAAAATCATACTTGGGTTATATTCAGGTTAGTCTGGGTGAATATTAACTACCCATAGGAAGTTAGATATTCAATATCGATATTCACCTAATGATGAGTGCGAATTTAAGATAGCAAAGAGAGGTATTATCAACCTCTCGTCTAATAATGGAATCATTAATCAGGTCCATTTTCTATTTTGCCCTGTCTAAATCTAATCTTAATCAGGTCTATCTATGCCAGAGTTCCCAATTTGAACGGATAGATTAAAAACCCGGATTTCCTATATGTATTTTTAGTCCGGTACATATCTGCTGTGCAAAATGCTAAATCTAAGTAGTGTCAGAAAGGACCATAATTTCCTTAACTTTGAATATTAGCCGGGTCTATTTCTCAGGCTAGAATCCTTCTTGATGCTTTTAGCTACTTCTGTTAATGATATTTTTGTATAAGCTAATTTTTATAACCACAGCCTTCCCTGCCAATATCATCAAGCATACCAGAGACCATTTACCAGGCAGCTGATAAATTCACTCGAGTTACTGATGATGCTAAGGCTAATCTGTTACTTGGAAATAATACACACTCAAAAAGGCCTATGACTGTTGCTGGGAAAACAAACTTGGTTCATAATTCATCAGAATTGATTGGCCGCCCTTCCAAGCTTCCAAAATTGAATGATGGGAGGAGCACTACTTTTCTTGCAAATGGAAACAGACAGCCTCAAGTTTCTGGTCCCACAAACCCCGATCCTAGGGCGGAAGACATGCAATACACGAAGAACCAAAGTTCTCAGGTATTATTATATCATTTTCTGACATTTCTTAAGTGCTGTCAAACTGAAGTGTACATGGTTCTGCCAGTTGCAAATGTGATGTTGCTGAAAATACCAGTTTACACAACGATAAAAAGCTGCATTGCATCACATTATTTACTATTGCATATGGCCGGAAATTTTGAATCATAGAAGTTTTGGGCCGGATAGATTTTGTGTGTTGTGATAGATGTTATTATCGTTAGAGCTTCTCAATATATGAAGATAATCGCTTCCTACTAAGTTCAATAAGAGAATGCACTTAGCTTTCCTGTTATGGGGTGCGAAGGTCTTGGGTCAATGCAAAATCTAACCTTGACCACGTCGAGGATTAATTCCCTCGGTTTTGATGCATTGACAATCTTTTACTTATCAATATAACATATATTTCCATATAATAACATATATTTCCGTACAATGGTTAAGCCTGGATGCGTCGTTGATGAAGCTGTCGCGAGTTTCATATTTTATAACGAACCTGTACTAATAGTTACTTTGTTGGCTCTTCCTCAGCCACAGCTTCCGTCAGATATGGAGTCGGCACTATTACAGCAAGTGATGAACTTGACAGCGGAGCAGCTGAATTCGTTACCGCCGGAACAGCAACAGCAAGTCATTCAGCTCCAACAAATGCTACGGAGAGATCAAGTCCAGCCATCGTAGCAGGCATTTGATAGACATATGCAATATACACACCATTCTTGCCGGCAGACCAGGCTCAGCCATTCCTGGTTGCCAAAGGAGATAATAAAGAAAAAGTACTCGCCAGTGCAGAGAATTTTGAAAGCCTTGTAACAAGTCATGTAACATTATGAGAAATTTTGTGTAACCTATCTCCATCTTTAGAAACTACTAGCTAGTTTTGGTAAAGCTCTCTGTAAGGTTGGTTATTCAGATTTGAACAATGAATGTTGCTTCTCTCTTACAATAGAGATTTGGTGTTGTAAATATATTACATGTTCTCAAGAATATGTTATTTATATAGCATGGCTTCAAAAATGAAAATTTGCAAGTAATTTCTCTTTTGAAACTGTTTTCCTCTATCCCAATCATCGAAAAGTTTAGGGAAGACAATTCATGTTACTAACTGTGTCATTATTACCTCTTTAACTTGAAAAGTGATCAAATCATTCCTTAAAATATACCAAAAACATGAACACATCACAGTACAACTTGAACATACACAACACACAAAGCTTATTATTTGTTGACATGAAATATAACCTATGCATCTCTCTTTGGCACTGTCACGGTCAGCACTCCGTCGTCGACCCCACATTCGAAGCCTTCCACCTCAGCGTTCTCCGGCAGCCGGAACCGCCGCACGAAGCTGCCACGTTGCCTCTCCACGTGGCGCCACGTGTCGTTACCGTCCTCTTGCTCCGTCCTCCTCTCCCCGCTGATCTGCAGCACGTTACCGTCTTCCACGTGTACCTTCACCTCCTCTCTCTTCAACCCTGTACCAGTGAGTGAGTATCACATATATTTTTATCGAAATATATGTATAATTATCAATAATTAATTACCTGGAATGTGAGCTCGGAGCACGTGGGCGTTATGAGTGTGGCGCCAGTCCAGAGGGGCACGAGCAAGAGCGTTGGTTTGGTCACCGTCGACTTGACTCGCCGACGTCACCGGCACGTCGTCTTCAGGAGAAAAGAAGGGCGATCCGAACCACGATTCCTTCCGCCGGTCTCTCATAGACGACGACATCTTCTTAACATGTGATTTACTACTCACTTCTGCATTCACTTTTGTACATATATGTCCCTGTTCGGCGGTGCCGCTTGACACGTGTGCTCATCACATCCCGCCACATGGTGTCCTAAATGTCCAACTTTTCCTAAGGCAAGGAACCCATGCATTTTCTCTTTCTTCTTCTTCGGAATGACTAACTCCGATTACGCCATTCACTACCTTTAACAACAACTTCAACTACGTCATCATCCTCCGTTAAAGGCGTCACTCTTTTAATTTGGTAATCATAATCACTTGTCGACAAAAACAATATTCTTGAAGAGTGAACCAATATGACAGTGGTACCACGTGAAAGTCAGATTGACGGAAAATGTTATGCATAAATGAATCGCAGGAGAAGTGACATAAATTTAAGATTTTAAAAAATCCAAAAAACTATTGGCTTTTAATAAATAAATAAAATAAAAGAATTGAAAGTAAACTATATGAAAAAAAAATCAAAGTTCAACGGATTTACGAGAGCACTTATATAATGATATGAGAATGGATAATTATGAGAATATCCATTTAGTGGTAATTTAAAAACAAAACCAAACATGCAAGACAATACATTATATTATACATTATCTGGAAAAATATCCTAATACATCATCAGCCTATCCTCTCTGTTGTAATAAACAACTGAAATGATTGTTTGTATAGAGATTTGAGCCATTAAATATTATCTTAAATATTCCAAAGTTCAACTCACTCACTCGCTCTTGCTCTTCTCTTTCTTCTTCCTCTAACATTTCAATGGCCGACGCAGTCGGAGCTCCGATCCGGTTCGGCATCCTGGGCTGCGCCGAGATAGCCCGCAAGGTCTCCCGGGCCATGACCCTCGCCCCCAACGCCGCCGTCGCCGCCATCGCCAGCCGCTCCCTCGACAAGGCCTCCCAGTACGCCGCCGCCAACTCCTTCCCCTCCTCCGCCAAGATCTACGGCTCCTACGAGTCCCTCCTCGACGACCCCGACATCGACGCCGTCTACGTCCCGCTCCCCACCAGCCTCCACCTCCGCTGGGCCGTCCTCGCCGCCCGGAAGAAGAAGCACGTCCTCCTCGAGAAGCCCGTCGCGCTCAACGTCGCCGAGTTCGACCAGATCGTCAAGGCCTGCGATGAGAATCGGGTTCAGCTCATGGACGGGACCATGTGGATGCACAACCCTCGCACCATCAAGATGAAGGAGATCGTCTCCGATTCTGAGATCTTTGGGAAGCTCAGCGCGGTATGTTCCTGCTTCGATTTCTATGAATTTCTCTAATTCACTGCCTTAATTGACTATCATACCCAGATTATTATGAGATTTGTTACTGAATTACATAGATTGAAGGCTGTGGGTGAAGTGGATTGCTGGGGATTTAGTTCTTGCTGTGCTTTAATTTAGAAATTAGATGGTTTTCCTGAATTATAGTATAATTGCTTTATTTTTGATGATTTATGTAATTGTTGATACTTTTCGATTTTGTTCATTCTCGCTAGTTCTTTTTGTACAAAATTTCCCTTAATCTCAAAATGTTTCAATCCTTTTGTTCGAGGTTCTACTGAACGTCGGAGGACAGCGTAGTTGAGATTCGGATTTCGGACTGTCCTTATTCTTCATTGGTGCTTGAGATAGATTTAGTGACCTCTCTTATCTTGCCTGTTATGGTTATTGATGTTCAAGTATTGCAATTTCATTTTGTGTCAAGTTTAAGAACACTTTCTATTGCATTTGCTTTTATATAGGGTATATTGACATGACATAGAATGTGATGTGATCTATGAGCCTGCTTGTCCATTGTATTATTATGCCATGTGATAATGTCTCTCGAGTTTGGTCGCTCCACCTACAACTCAATGCCTTGGCGGTGGCAATTTTACACTTTGTTGTGATTACTTCAGCACATAGTAAACTCGATCTCATTTTACAATGTGTTTAAGTTTGATTCAGTTAAATGGGTAACGTTTTCTGTTTCTCTTGAGTGCAATTGCAATGCAAGTCAAGGAATGTGATGAAGGGCATCAGACTTTTTTTCTTCAAATTCCATTTCTTCAGTTGACATTTATTCCTAAACGAAACAATTAGCATCCTTATTATAATATCAGGGCAGCTGTTGTAGATACCATGATTAAAATACAAGTCAATGTGTTGTTTGGTAATTAAATAGTCTCTTGTGGATTAACAGGTCCAGAGCTGCTTCTCCTTTGCTGCCGATCCAGACTTTCTACAGAATGATATTCGTGTGAAGCCAGATCTTGACGCTCTTGGTGCACTGGGTGATGCCGGTTGGTACTGTATCAGATCCATCTTGTGGGCGAACGACTACAAACTGCCTCATACAGTGAAAGGCGTGGACGGGCCCGTGTTTAATAAAGCAGGGGTGATTCTATCTTGTGGGGCTTCTCTACATTTTGAAGACGGGAAAGTTGCCACCTTCCATTGCTCGTTCTTATCTAACTTGACAATGGACCTGACGTGTATGGGGTCCAAAGGCACTCTGCATGTGAATGACTTTGTCGTCCCTTTTGAAGAGCAGGAGTCTTTCTTCAGTGTAGCCTCAAATACAGGGTTCAAGAACCTCGCAACTGGGTGGGATCCTCTACCAAGCAAACACATTGTGACCACTGATCTTCCTCAGGAAGCTTGCATGGTTCAAGAGTTTGCTCGCTTGGTGAAGGCTATACAGTGCGGAGCCAAACCCGACAACAAGTGGCCGATTATCAGTAGGAAGACGCAACTGGTGCTGGATTCGGTCAAGGCTTCAATCGATCGAGGTTGTGAGGCTGTCAAGGTTGTGGGTTAGTTTGAACTTCTCTGTTTTTCAAGTGTGGTCTCTGTATTTTAGTAAGATTAGTAGACATATGATTTTAGACCTATTATGGATTTAAGTACTTGCCTTTAATTGCTTTGAACCTGCGTCTTCAGACAAAGAAGATAATAACTTCACTATGGGTTACCAAATGTGTTACCAAGGTAGCGTTTTTATTATAAATTTTGTGTTTGTATGGTAAATGTAGCATTGCTTGTATATGCCTTATGTGCCCTGAAGTAGTATAATTTGACACATTGTGTGTGTATCCGATGAAGTGGTAGTTTTGGGAGGGGAATGTTATGCGTCCTGTGGCTTTGTTTGAATCTGGGAGAGTACGTTTGGAATTCGGGAGCGGAGTTTTGCCAATTTGTAAGAAATTTAGAGGATTTTGGAAGATTTTATTGGATTAATCAGCGACATACCGTTGTATGATTTTTTTTTGAAAGAAACGGCTATATATTAGAATAGATCAGCCATACAAGCATTAACTTGAAAAGACGGGAAATTCCTCCCGTCAAGCACATACACAGAACCCGACAACATAGTCCTCGCAAACGAATGTTCAGTGTTGGAGTAGAATAATGTCTAATAATTTGAACATTCTACACCTAATGTTGAACATTACACTCTCAATGAGAAAACTAAACTTTTTACTGTGAACGATTAAGTGTACAGTACGCTCTGTTGTGCAAAAATATAAAACTGCTCCTCACTTAAGTGCACAGTGCGGCACACCACATGTCGCGCGTTGTTTTAACCTAGCAAAACAAGCGGATGAATCAAGTGTTCGGACGTGTGTGGACATGTAGGGAATTGTACTGGAATGTTATTTTATATATATAAATATCTCCTGCATCAGTGATGACTTTTTTTTGAATCAATATTGGTGATGGGTTTGGTATATGAAAAATTAATGTACATGGTATCTAAAAATAAGAAATAACATGTTAATTGTTTGAACATTGACTAAGGCTTAAGTCGCTACAACTTTGAAAATATTATACTGTTGATTAGTATGTTTTAGGGTAACTGTCCGACTATTTACAAACATAAAACAAATTTGTGCACGTCATGAACACCGATATAAGAAGCTCATCGTGAAAAGCAACGACAAAGCTATTTTCAAGAATCGCACCTTCATTTTCAAGAAAATGTGCTATAAGTTTCGTCGTAATATTATTAACGGTATATATGCATTGGGAGGAGGAGGTTAATTGTTTGACGATGGACTAAGCTTAAATTAATACAAATTTGAAAGATACACTTCTTGACAAAACCCCCTCTTATATAGGACTCTGTTGGATGATTCTAATTAATTGTTTATATTAATAGGTATATTTTCATGTATTAGAAAATCAGAGCAAATTGTATAAGGGAAAGACGATTCTACAAATTCTATTAATCGTTTCCTTTATTAGCGCCGACCGCTGCAAATCGAGAACATGAAACATCGAAACTACATAATATCATGAAACAATAAAACTAAACCTAAAACGAGAAAGTACGCGCTAACAAACCATGGAACAATAAAACGCGCATAAAGTCACGAGACAATGAAATTATACCCAAGCATGGAAACTATTAATGTATAATTTTGTCCGACAACTGCATCTACCTCCCTTAAACTGTAAAATACAGAGCAATTGTCTAAAACTCATATATTTTTAATTTGGTCCAGTTGTAAAGAACCAGCTTTTCTAAACTTCATGTACTATTTAGTTCGAGGCCCACTCCGTTCTTAATTATTTAATTAAGAAATAATTCATGTTCACTATGGTTCGTTCGTATGTTTTGACACAGCCCATACTTCTCTTACAACGAAGCCATAAGCCACGTTAAAGGGTATGCTCTGCGTCTCGTAATCATTGCTGTCATCTGAACAATGGACTTCAATGGCTGACTTATCTGACAACATTACTAACAAGCCAATTACCAAAAGCGTCGAGAGAGCTTTTTTCTTGAACTGCAACTCCATATAATCAATTGTTCTTGAAATGATTTGAGTGATATTAAAAGGTGTAATGCAATGCATATATATATAGTAACCTAATCCATGTTCGGTCCTTGAAAATATAACATTAATTTATCGTCTTGGATGCTCTTGTAAATCTTTTTTTTTTTGATAAAAATGGTCAAGAAATTAAATAGAATTCTAGGTAACTTTTATTCTACTGTCATTAATTATTTTTTTAATCTGGCACTATAACTGATAAATAAAGAATACTCTTTGTGAAACAAATTTCTAAAAATTAGGGTTGTAAACGAACCGAGCTCTTAACGAGCTGCTCGAGCTCGACTCGTTAAATATTCTGTTCGAACTCGTTATAATCGAGTTCAAGCCGAATTCGAGCTCTAGATTGGGCTCGTTTAATAAACGAGCCGAGCTCGAGCCTAACATTTTAAGGCTCGTTAGGTTCGCGAGCCGGCTCGTTTAATATTTAATCAACTATATATTTAAATTAATATATTTTAAAAATTTCAATAAAGTATTATATTAGAATTAAACAAGCCGAACCAAGTCGAGCCAATTTTAAGTTTGCTCATTTATTAATTAATTAACGAATTATTTATTAATTATTTAATTTTTAATGAATATTTGTATTGAAATTTAAACGAATCGAATCGAGCCGAGCTCGAGCTCGAGCTTGTCTATTTTATGTCGAGCCGAACTCAAGCTTAATTATATAAGCTCGTTCGAGCCCGAGCCCGAGCCGAGCTCGAGCTGAATACTTTTTTCACGAGCCAAACCGAGCCCTGCCAAAATGAAGCTCGATTCGACTCGTTTACACCCCTTCTAAAAATTTAGAATCAAACTAAAATAAATAATATTACAAATAACATATTTCTCTGGTTTCAAAGTTCAAAAAATAAGCAATTTTGATATGATAATAAGATAATAATTGTTTCTTTAATTTGACACTATAAGTGATAAATAAAGACTACTCTTCGTGTAAAACAAATAGCCTATTGACTAAATTGAACCCGACCTTCCTGACTAATTTTCGATTAATTATTAATTTATTTTTAAATTTGATTTAATTTTTAAATTAATCTCTAGCTAATTTTCAATTAATGGTTTTGAATCCCAACTAATTGAGAGGAGGAAGGAATCGAATCTGATCCTAAGCCAAATAAATCAATTAGACGATACAATTGCTATATCCAAAATGGAACAAATTACATAATCTTTGTGGGTCCAGAAAGTGACATCAAATGTGATCACCGATGGTTTTGTTCGCTCCCTCACTCGTCGTCGAGAACCGCTGCAATGGCCGACGCAGCTCCGATCCGATTCGGCGTTCTGGGCTGCGCCGGGATAGCCCGCAAGGTCTCACGCGCCATGTCCCTCGCTCCCAACGCCGCCGTCGCCGCCGTCGCCAGCCGCTCCCTCGACAAGGCCACCAGATTCGCCGCCGCCAACTCCTTCCCCTCCTCCGCCAAGGTCTACGGCTCCTACGAGTCCCTCCTCGACGATCCAGACATCGACGCCGTGTACGTGCCGCTCCCCACCAGCCTCCACCTCCGCTGGGCCGTCCTCGCCGCCCGGAAGAAGAAGCACGTCCTCCTCGAGAAGCCCGTCGCTCTCAACGTCGCCGAGTTCGACAGGATCGTCGAGGCCTGCGATGAGAATCGGGTGCAGCTCATGGACGGGACCATGTGGATGCACAACCCTCGCACGATCAAGATGAAGGAGATCGTCTCCGATTCTGAGATCTTTGGGAAGCTCAACGCGGTATGTTCCTGCTTCGATTCCATGAATTTCTCTAATTCACTGCCTTAATTGACTATCATGCCTAGATTGTTATGAGATTTGTTACTGAATTACATAGATTTAATGTTAATTTTGATTGTTTCCAAAGAGAATTGGGGAGGTCAAAGTGACATGCAAGTGTTTTAATTTGATTTTGTTGGTACCAATCATGTCTTGCATTAGAATCATTGCTTTATTTCTGATGATTTACGTACTCGTGTGTTCATTCTCAATAGGTTTTTTTCACAAACTTTTCCCTAATTTAAAAATATTTTGATCCCTTAGTTTCGAATTTTCTCCTGAAAACTTGCTTGTTTGAAAAGTTTGTGTTTTCAGTTTAAACTTTGACCCCATTTGTGACTTACCAACCAAACTGTCAACTATCACTGCCTTAATTGACCTAATCTGTCCACTATCATACCTAGATTGTTATGAGATTTGTTACTGAATTACATAGATTGAAGGTTGTGGGTGAAGTGGATTGCTGGTTCCAATTTGTTAATTTTGTTTGGGAATTAGATTTGGGAGGTCAGCGCTGTATGCAAGTGCTATAATTTTGTTGGTAACCATCATGTCTTGAATCAGTGAGATTTATGAAATTGTGAAGCTTTTCGATTTGTTCATTCTCACTAATCCTTTTGCACAAATTTTCCCTTAATCTTAGAATACTTCAACCCTATTGTTTGAGGTTCTACTGAACGTTGGAGAACAACATAGTTGAGATTCGGATTTCGGACTGTCCTTATTCTTCATCGACCTTCATTGGTGCTTGAGATAGAAGTACTGACCTTTTTGTTTACTGTGACTGTTATGGTTATTATTGATGTTCAAGTTTTGCAATTTCATTTTGTGTCCAGTTTAAGATCACTTTCTGTTGCTTGACATGGCATATAATGTGATGTGATGATCTGTGAGCCCACTTCTAGACCCGTTGTATTATTATGCCATGTGATATTGTCTCTCGAGTTTGGCAGCAACACCCACAACTCAATGCCTTGGTGCTGGCAACTTAACACTGGTGATCACTTCAACACAAATTAAACACGATCTTGATTCGGTTACAATGTGTTTATGTTTGATTCAGTTAAATGGGTAACATTTTCTATTTCTTTTGAGTGCAATTACAATGCAAGTCAACGAACACAACAAGGGTCATCAGACTTTTTTTCTTCAAATTCCATTTCTTCAGTTGACACATATTCCTAAACGAAACAATTAAGCATCCTTATTATAATATTCGTGCAGCTGTTGTATATTACATAATCACAATGCATGTCAATGTGTTGTTTAGTAAATAAATAGTCTGCTGTGGATTAACAGGTGCAAAGCTGCTTTTCCTTTGCTGCTGATCCATACTTTCTGGAGAACGATATTCGTGTGAAGCCAGATCTTGACGCTCTTGGTGCCCTGGGTGATGCCGGCTGGTACTGTATCAGATCCATCTTGTGGGCGAACGACTACAAACTGCCTCATACAGTGAAAGGCGTGGACGGCCCCGTGTTTAATAAAGCAGGGGTGATTCTATCTTGTGGGGCTTCTCTACATTTCGAAGACGGGAAAGTTGCAACCTTCCATTGCTCGTTCTTATCTAACTTGACAATGGACCTGACCTGTATGGGGTCCAAAGGCACTCTGCATGTGAATGACTTTGTCGTCCCTTTTGTAGAGCAGGAGTCTTTCTTCAGTGTAGCCTCAAATACAGGGTTCAAGAACCTTGCGACTGGGTGGGATCCTCTGCCGAGCAAACACATTGTGACCACTGATCTTCCTCAGGAAGCTTGCATGGTTCAAGAGTTTGCTTGCCTGGTGAAGGCTATACAGTGCGGAGCCAAACCCGACAACAAGTGGCCGATAATCAGTAGGAAGACGCAACTGGTGCTGGATTCGGTCAAGGCTTCAATCGATCGTGGTTGTGAGGCTGTCAAGGTTGTGGGTTAGTTTGAACTTCTCTGTTGTTCAATTGTGGTCTCTGTATTGTAGTAAGATCAGTAGACATATGATTTAGACCTATTATGGATTTAAGTACTTGCTTTTAATTGCTTTGAACCTGCGTCTTCAGACAAAGAAGATAATAACTTCTGCCTCGCCAACTCAACTGCACAATCTATGATTCTTTCTCACGTTTTACTTTATTATTACTACTCTCTTATATTTATTATTTTGGAAACTTAACATATTTTATGCACAATTTATGTACTTTTATTGTTAGACCTGCATTGTCTCGATTTCATTACCTCTGATTTCTTTGCCTCGAACCCTGGTCTGAAGTCAGAGAGCGAGCAGTGCCAACCATTACGCCAAACTCAAGCTGGTACTTTTATTCTTACTTGCTTATTATTATTAACTTGAATTCTATTTAGTATAGGATAATAATCTCTTATTTAAAGAGACGGATTGCCGTTTAAAGAGATTTTTTTATATGAAAAACCTTCACTGCCTCGCCGGACGGCGACATCTTCCAGAGCACGTAAAGATTGATCACTTGCTGTAGTTGGTTGCTGAGTGACAGAGAATCAGAAACCATATGTATCTACGTTCTTTGGCGCCTCAGTTGAGTTAGAGGGTTCTTCCATCGGCTTCGATGCAACTGAGGCTCAATGTTTTCAGAAGGAACAAACTCAGATGTTACGTCTACACAGTATCTGCTTCACTTCCCTTATCTGCTTTGAAATTTTCATGATCATAATCTTCCCATTTATTTGCATTTCCTCGATTTGAATTAGAAGTGTATAGTTGATTACTGAATATTTTCGGAGTAACTTTTTAGATTATGTTTGAGTTGTGACATTTGCAGAGATTGTGAAGTCTCTCAGTGTAGGTTTTATCCATTTCTAGACACTGAAATTTATTAGTATATGTAACTAATTAATGAGTTTCTAGAAAATTGTTGATGGTTCTTTTTAATTATCCTCAATTTTACATAGATTGTCTGAATTATATTATTATTGAGAACTAACAAAATTTACATTATTCTGGTAATTTTTTTATGAATTCAGTTCGAGATACCGAGATGTAAATGAACATAATCAAGCTTAAACTTGCTCAAGCTTGAAAGAGTTTATATAATAATATTAGATGAATCCATCTGCGAGTTTATCAGTATTTCAGTCTATTCATGATATTTTGTAAGAGTACAAATAGATAGTCTTGAAGAATCATAAGATACTTAACAAATTAGGAATGGCAAATTTTTTTATTATTTTTCATCAGTGAATGATCCTCATCACACATCACTATAATTAGTAACAAAAATAAGAAAATATATACACATTTAAGTTCCAACCAATTTAATATTGTGACACAAACATCCTAATTTACAATCCACCAAATTAAAACATAGTTCAATCCTACAACAAGCAAACTTCCGTAAGAGAGTGACAATCTCCAAAACTAAAAATCAAACAACTATCGCTTGCAAGAAAATTGTCATCTTGTCCTCATACAAAATCAAGATTCCAAGCAATGCTTGAAGAGGTCAATTGACTATGATCTGCCACAAACTTTGTGAAAGGAAAAACTGAGATTACTGATTACCTAGTCTTTGAAGGGCGATCGCCAAAACCTTTTTCCGCCATCTTCCTCACCAACTCGTCGTGCTTTTCCATCTGCCTTGCATTCCTCAACTCCCGCAGAACAATTTGATAATATGTAGGAGTCGGTTTTAAGCTCTTCTCTCCGATCTTCTCGTCGAAGAACTTGTACGCGTTCTTCCAATTCCGCTTCTCACACTAATACTTTTATGTACACATGTGAGTTTAAAGTCTCACATCGGAAGATTACAAGATATAAGAAGAGTTTATAGACACATTAGACTCTAGACCCAATAGGCTAGTCTTTTGGGCCAAATGTGGGCTCTAATGTGCATGTGGGCTTTCCTTGGGTGCTCCTCCTAGGTAAGGCCCGAATCTCTCCAACAATGGTATCAGATGCTGGTTTGGTAGACTCTCCTGGTTAAGTAGGTCGGCTTTGTGGGAGAGTAGACCAAGGTAAAGTATGTGGACTTAGGGGGAGCCAGCCCGATATGTCGGAACTCAATGTGAAGGGGAAGATTGTTATGTCCACGTGTGAGTTCAAAGTCACACATCGAAAAATTACAAGGTATAAGGAAAGTTTATATACACATTGAACCCTAGATCCAATAGACTAGACTTTTGGGTCAAATGTGTATATAGGCTTTACTTGGTGCTTCTCCTAAGTAAAGCCCGAATCTCCTCAACAAGTACATCGAGATGATGACATGGTAACTATCCCTATTAGGCTCCACTTCGTTTCCATCCATTTCCTTCTTCAACTTGAGAACCATGTCGGTTAATTTCAAGTCTTTGAACATCTTGCATCAAGATATTGCATGTTATCGTGTGTTGGGTTTGCATTTCAAACCTTTCATTATGTCATAAAGCCTGTGAACGCCCTTCACGTCCTTTAGCGTTGCCAAATGCCCAAACATGAGGTTGAACATGTTTGCATTGGGACTGCATTGATTCCTAACCATTGAGTTAAGCATCTTTATAGCCTCCTCGAGGTTGTTGTCTTTACCGTGTGTCTCGATAAGATAATTGTACGTTATGGTATCAGCAGAACAGTTCAACCTCTTCATCTGATCATAAACCTGCAAGACCTTCTCGGTCTGACCAACCTTAAAATGAACCCTCACGAGGTTTTTGAAGGTGATCGAGTTAGGCTCGATATCCAAATCAATCATCCCCGTAAACACATCGTGGGCACGACTGATATGGCCAAACCTACACAGCGCATCGATCACAGTGGTGTAGGTGTACACATTGGGGTTAACACCAGTGAGTTTCATCTCACCGAAGACCCTCTCAGCCTGGGGGATGTAAATGACTTTGTTCGTCCCTTCCAAAGAGGAGGACGCTTTCTTTACTGTAGCCTCAAAAACACATTGTGACCACTGATCTTCCTCAGGAAGCTTGCATGGTTCAAGATATTGCATAATGCAAAGCTACTACTCCACTTCGGCTGATTGGAAAAACCTCTTGACTCGTTAAGAACTCAACTTGTTTACAACCCTAAACCCATAATCCCTAAACTCAAAATGACTCAGTACTCTCAACTTGGCTAATCTCCGATTTATCTCCCGATTAGTATCTAATTAAATTTTAAATTCAATTAATTTTTCTATTAATCTTCAATTAGTTCTTAAAATGACGCCTGTCGTCTGGCTAGTGCTTAGTGATTTTTATAACATTGACATCAACAATGCTTGATATTTTCTTAAATAGAGTTTGACACTTAACTACGTATCACTGCCATTTTTTTTCATTAGTAACGACGTATGCAAATAAGCCGTTACAGACCAAATATACGCCGTTACAAATTGTAACGGCGTACAAATTGACGTTAGACGATACGCCGTTACAAAAGCGCCGTTACAAATTGTAACGGCGTACACAGGACGCCGCTACACCAACACGACGTCGTTTTGGCGAGCCGTTAACGGCGTAACCGTCGTTGACGCCGTTAATTTTGTAACGACGTATTATTTGACAAAATACGCCGTTACTAATTAGACGGTGCCATTTAGACGACTTGACACCGTCAAGTTAGTAACGGCGTATTTTGTCAAATAATACGCCGTTACAAATTATTAAAATAATATTTTTTAAAACTACTTTGTAACGGCGTACCCTATATAATACGCCGTTACAATTTTTTATTAATTAAAAAATAAAAACCGAATAAAAATTATATATTTAATATATAATTTTTATTCGATTTTTATTTTTTGCAAATTAAAATTAAATTCAAATTCAAATCCAAATAAATAAAAATTACAATTGTTTAAATAAAAATGACATGAATTAAACTACGACGGTGGAGGACCAAAGTTGGAGAACATGTTCAGGTCGTAGGGGGGCAGAGAAGGATTGGCTGTTCGCATCTGCTCGTACATCCATTGAAAGCTTCTTCGTTGAGCTTCCATGTTTCTTTCTTGAGCTTCGAACCTCTCATCTTACCGCGCAATATGCTGCGTCGCCTGGCTGAGCCTATTTTGCATATCTTCGAACTCCTCTGGAGACACACCGCTAGAGGACTGGCCACGTTTTCTAGGTCTGGCCTGTACCTGGTAATCATCTCCAAATCCCCGAATTTTGCGTCCTCGGGGGAATTGGGCATCTAATCGTCCCGCGGCAAGCTTTAGGTCGTGACAATGCTGATTCGCTAACATCATCACTTCAGTCTCCTCCGCTTCGGTCATCCTTCTTAAGTTTCCGTGCTGGTCTGTATTGGCCGGGTCCTGCCTCCAATCCAGCAATGCCCTCTTAAGGTATATCTGTATCAAAATAAAATATGAAATTAATGAAAACCATAATGGTACAGAATGATGGAGGGAAGATAGTTTCCAACTTACAGACTAAAACCACCATATCTTCGTGCAATTTTTTTAGTGTTTTCTTCGTCGGCTCCCTCGTGCACAACACCTGGAACACCCTGCCGAGGTCTGCTAATGCTTCTGCCACATGAGTCGGAACGTACTTCCGAATGACAAGGGGGAAGATGCGTTGGATAAGCACGTGACAATCGTGGGTCTTAAGTCCGAGAAACTTTTTCTCATCAGGATTGACCTTGATCTTCAAACTTCCCGCATATCCGGAAGGGAACTTCACTGCTCGGATATGCTCAAGTACGGCCTTCCAGTGTACACCCTTGACCCCATAAGGCGCATCAGGGAGCTCCCCGTCCTGGCCCACCCATTGGTCTTGGCGCACATTCTGTTCCTCGTACATTCTCCTCGCTTTCTCGTCATCTTTAGTCTTCCCCGCTAGTTCGAGAACTGTACCTATGACGTTGTCGCACACATTCTTTTCTATATGCATTAAATCCAACGCATGTCTCACTCTGTGAGTTTTCCAATAGGGCATCTGCTTGAAAATGCTTTCATGAGACCAACAGATAGCTAAACCAGTTCGTTTATTGTGCTTCGGGTGTAGACTAGGCTCGAGGTAAGTATGACGTCTAATAGCCTTCAGTATGGCAGTCCCTGAATACCGCTTAAGCCTTCTACGAGTCTCGATCTGCCCGTTAAATGCCTCCGGGACAAAGTGCAGTGGGTGTTTCAGAGGTAACCACCTACGCGCACCTTGGTAAGATATTCTTGAGTTACTGCGTGAAGAGTCGATGTTGTCCAAACATAAGGGACATGCCTTATAGCCTTTAGTGGTCATGCCACCCAACATTCCCATACCCGGAAAGTCACTGATTGTCCACATCACAGCAGCCCGCATTATGAACGGCTCTTTCTTGGAAGCATCGCACGTGACAACTCCGTTCGTCCACAATTGTTTCAACTCATCAATCAATGGACGCATAAAGTTATTCAAACATTTACCAGGTGATTTTGGACCTGATACCAACATGGTGAGGATGTTATACTCCTTCCGCATAGCCATCGAGGGCGGAAAATTCAACGAGACAGCAACTACAGGCCATAAACTGTAACTCGCAGCGTTAGGCCCAAATGGAGAAAACCCGTCGGATGACAAGGCCAGCCGCACGTTTCGGACTTCTTCCGAAAATTGAGGATATTTCTTGTCAAACTGAATCCAATCAGCACCGTCCGATGGATGTACTAATACGTCATCGTCCTCCTTCTCCCGCTCACCGTGCCATCGCATCCACTCAGCCGTGTCTTCCGCAAGATATAACCGTTGAAGTCGAGAAGTCAATGGGAAGTACCACAACGTCTTCTTCGGAACTAATTTTTTCCCTTCCATAGTAAACCGTGGTTCTTTACAAACTCCACATTTTTCCAGAGCGGAGAACTCTTTGTAATACAAAGTGCATCCGTACAAACATGCGTCGTATTTCACGTGTGACATTTCGATGGCCTTCATTATCTTTTTCGCAACTGCGTAGCTAGATGGAAACGAATTAGGTTGTGGTAACATACGACATTGCTCTTTCGCGACCTGGGTAAAAGCCGCGTCTGACATCCCAGTGCTCTATTTGATACACAACATCCTTAACATCGCTTCCAAAGAAGTATCCTCACTAGTGACAGCGCTTGTGGTTTTGTACAACGGCTGTTGTGACTCCGTCACCAACCGGTTGTACGCCGTCATCTTCGCTTTAGCAAGTCCGGCCTCGACTTCGGTCACCGAACTTATCTCCAGTTGTGGGTCCTCGTCCTCGTCCTCGTACTCATCCTCGTCGTTCTCGCCTTCATCTTCACCAATCCTTACATCTCTAGATGGATCTACATCATTCACGAACTGATGCACCGGATCGACGTACTCTGGAGTGTGCGCCGACGTCGAACAAGGGGGATTATGCGAACTTGACGGGAAACTCATATCTATATTTCGGCTCGAATTAGGCCGACTCGAACTAGGCCCTCTAGCTTCGCCGTGATGGATCCACACATTGTACGATGTAAGGAAACCTTTCTTCAATACATGATCGCAAATGGTGTCCATATCGTGCCAAGAATAATTACAACATCTAGTGCACGGACACTTGAAACGTCCCACGCCATCTGTTTGCGCGTTTCGTCTCGCAAATTTGACGAAACTGCTTAATCCGTTCATCCACTCCTCACTCATCTTACGGGATGTTATCCACCCTCGATCCATTCTATATATTATACAAATAACTACGGTTAATAATCAATTAGAATTGACTATATTTATCAACTATAACAACAATTAAATTATTAAATTATTATCATTATAACAACAAAATTAATGTAATAATCTACGTGCATTTAACATAAATTAATAAAATACATTACATAATGCATTATTAATAAAAAAAATGTACGTACCTGCTAATATGGAGAATGATGATATGAACCGTAGTATTTTGAGAGAGAGTTGTCGAAAAATGGAGATGATATTACGGAAATGCCCTTGTCGAGAAATATAAAATAGGAGAGAATTGAGAGAAAAATGTGGGGAGAATGGGAAAAGGTTCTGTGAAGATTTATACATTAATTTTTTAACGGCGTATTCAGGTAAATACGCCGTTACTAATTAACGGTAACACAACGGCATAATAGTAATATAACAGTACATAACGGGAAGATTTTGTAACGACGTATTTACCTACATACGCCGTTACTAATATTTTTGTAACGGCGTATGCTTTATATATACGCCGTTACTATAGAAAAATCTGATTGTGTTTGTACTTGGGAAGATGCGTATCCAAAATTTTTATATGAAATTTAACCCAAAAGTGAAGTTGAGTTGAGATATCTAAGTTTGTAGTTAAGTGTAGGATCGTAGGTGACACTGCCATAGTTGAGTAAAACAAATGGGAGGAAGGAATCTGACTCTAACCAAAAGAAGCACTTAGATGGCTTTATTCGCTCCCTTCCATTGCATTCGCAAGAACCAGAACCAAAATCGTTACAATAGCAGACGAAACTCCTATCGGATTCGGGTATGAAAGTATTCCGAATTCCCGAGAGCTGGGGGAAACTGGATCCACCCCGATGATGTAAAGTAAGCACGAAAGAGATGTAGTGAATCAGATGTTAGCCAAAAGAAGCAGTTGGATGATAAAAGTTGGTACCTCCAAAATGGAACAAATTACAAAAAATATTCATATCTCAGACTCAGACTGCGACAGAGACCGATCACCCATGGTTTTGTTCGCTCCCTTCCATCGCATTCGCATTCGCATTCACTTCCTCACTCGTCGTCGCTTCTTCTTCTTCTTCACAGAACCAGAACCGCTACAATGGCCGACGGAGCTCCGATCCGATTCGGAATCCTTGGCTGCGCCAACATAGCCCGCATGGTCTCTACCGCCATCGCCCTCGCCCCCAACGCCGCCATCGCCGCCGTCGCGAGCCGCTCGCTCGACAAGGCCTCCAGATTCGCCGCCGCCAACTCCTTCCCCTCCTCCGCCAAGGTCTACGGCTCGTACGAGTCCCTCCTCGACGACCCCGACATCGACGCCGTGTACGTGCCGCTCCCCACCAGCCTCCACCTCCGCTGGGCCGTCCTCGCCGCCCGGAAGAAGAAGCACATCCTCCTCGAGAAGCCCGTCGCGCTCAACGTCGCCGAGTTCGACGAGATCGTCGAGGCGTGTGACGCGAATCGGGTGCAGATCATGGACGGCACCATGTGGATGCACAACCCTCGCACGATCAAGATGAAGGAGATCATCTCCGATCCCGAGACCTTTGGGAAGCTCAACAATGTATGTTTCTGCTTCGATTTCTATGGATTTCACTGCCTTAATTGATCTGAACTATCCACTGTCATACCTAGATTATTATGAGTTTTGTTACTGAATTACACAAATTAAATGTTAAATTTGTTTAGAATGATTGCTTTATTTCTGATGATTTACTTAATCCTGGAAATTTTCTGTTTGTTCATTCTCAATTCATCTGCTATACGCTAAAGCTACAATCATAAATTTCCATCGGTTAATTTTATAAAAAAATTAATTTTAAATCTAAAATTAGATTTGAAAATTAGATCTTTAGATTTTTCCTTAAGACTTTTCACTTCAGAACATAATATTTTTTATTAAAAAACTCTAACATATGCTCTTCGCTGGGTATAACCACGTGGAAATGACGTATCAACTATATGGTATAGTTGATGATATATTTGTACTTTTCCCTTTAAAATATTTTGATCGGTTTCCATTGAACTTGTGCTAACATAGTTCTTCATTTATCTCCATTTTTGCTTTAAAGATAAATGATCAAAATAAGAACTCTTACATGCTTTTGCTTTGAATATGTTACCACAGTAGGCAGTGCATATAGATGAATAGGACAGACAGTACTTATAAGGAAATAGGCAAATAGTGAAAAGAACAAAAAAAGAAGGGAGTTGAGATAGAAGTAGTGACCTTTTGGCCTGCTATGATTATTGATGTTCGAGCATCACACTTTCATTCTGTGTCAAGTTTAAAACCACTTCCTATTGCATTTGCTTTTAGATTGCATTGTGTTTGATATAGTCTCTTGTGGATTAACAGGTGCAGAGCAGCTTTTCCTTTGCTGCGAATCCTGACTTTCTGGAGAACGATATTCGTGTGAAGCCAGATCTTGATGGTCTTGGTGCACTGGGCGACGCTGGCTGGTACTGTATCAGGTCAATCTTGTGGGCGAACGACTACAAATTGCCTCATACAGTGAAAGGCGCGGAAGGGCCCGTGTTAAACAAAGCAGGGGTGATTCTATCTTGCGGGGCTTCTCTACATTTCGAGAACGGGTTAGTTGCAACCTTCCATTGCTCGTTCGTATCTAACTTGGCAATGGATTTGACTTGTACGGGCTCCAAAGGCACTCTGCATCTGAATGACTTTATCATGCCTTTACAAGAGGAGCCTTCCTTTAGTCTAGCCTTAAAAACAGGGTTGGATACGGATCCAGTGCCGAGCAAACACACCGTGACCACTGATCTTCCTCAGGAAGCTTGCATGGTTCGAGAGTTTGCTCGCTTGGTCAAGGCCATACAGAGCGGAGCAAAACCTGACAACGAGTGGCCGATTATCAGCAGGAAGACGCAGCTGGTGCTGGATGCGGTTAAGGCTTCAATTGACCGAGGTTGTGAGGCTGTCGAGGTTGTGGGTTAGTTGAAACTTCTCTGTTATGTGTGTTGTGTCTGAATTGGAATAGAAATAATAGACACATGATCTAGACATATTGCATAGCCATTACCCATTAAGGTTGTGGTTTAGTTGAAACTTGTCTGTTACGTGTGTTGTGTCTGAATTGAAATAAAATGGCTGTGGAGGGTTGGATGTGAATTTAATTGCTTTGAAGTGAGTGTTGCTACGTTTAAGTGTTGGCATAATTTTTTAGCGTAAAAGTAAGAAGTCAGTGCAACATGTTACACGACATGTGGACCGACGTATTACGTTCCAGATTAGGAAATGCCTAAAACTTTCATATTTAGAAGTCGCTTGGAGCAAAAGAAGAATGACGTCACAGACTTGAAGCGCAAGAGAAGGACGTCAACAGATCAGACGACTTCCAGCTGTCACTAACACGTTAGCAAAGGCGGCAACTCTGCTTGCCTAATTCGTTTAGGAAGTCTGAGACTTCCTATTCCTAATTCGAGAAAGATTAGAAATGTAGGACTGTTATAAAAAGCTTGAAACTTCCCCATTAGCAGTCGTCTGTTCCAGTTCTAAATTGGCTAAATTTCTCAGAATTCTTAACCGTGCACCATTGGCGTGTTGAGAGGCTGATTAGTTTGCTAGAACGGCTTTGCTCCGATCAAACATCAAGTCGCGAAAATTGAGTGTTTGATCGGTTAGGGTTCTTGTGTTCGTGATTGAAGATTCACAAATCAGTCAAAGAAGACTACGACACTGATCATAGGCGCTTGCTCGAAGGGTGGAATTGAGAGGATTTCAAAGACAGGGGGAGAGGACCTTGGTCGAGGTTGTTCACGGTGAGATCCATAGTAGCTTAGGACAATAGCTTGTGTGATAGGTAGTTGGTGCTTGAAGTTGTACTATTGACTACCTTATAGTGAAAACCTTTCCACTGGCAAAGTGCCCCCAGACGTAGGTGCGGAGTCACCGAACTGAGTAATCATCTCTGGTGTCATTCTTATTGCTTGGTTGTTATTTACCACAGTCTGCAATTTAGGCAAGTATTCGATACACAAGTTACGATTTTGTGTTCGACTTCTTGACTCGGCTACGAATCAGAATTTCAATAAGAAACCCTGTTTCAACCTCCCTGGTCGATAGAGAGCCCTTACAAACAAGGAATAGCTCAACTGAGTTGTGAAACCAGCTGTACAAAGTGTCTCTACGTTGTCGAGATTCGGGCATTACCTAGTCCGTGCGCGAGTGCTGAAGCTGTACAGGTAGGCGCTATATCACGAGGAAGAATGTTAGGGTTTAGTGGGTTCCTGTGGACATAGTTTTACTCAATTCTACTTTAGTTTTTTACTTATATGAAAAAACTATGAAATCGACAAGAAGCTATTTACTAACTTCATGTCCGAATTCAGTAAACCACATTGCATGAAATGTTATGATTTTACAGCTGAACTAAGGCTGGTAATTAGACAAGATATGGAAAATAATCATAACTGCAGCGAGAACCAAAGAATTCGTTTCTGGATAAGCGAAACCGAAATCCAGCGGTGGGCAAGCCCCTCCTGGAAGTCCCAACTCCATTATCAATTCAGAACAAACAAACAAACTGAGAGCGATGGACTCTTAGACTCACAGAACATTTACATTTCTTTTTTTTTATTATTGTTTCACATGTATTGTAAATTTAAATGATACAATTGTCTCGCTTTGAGTACTGTTGTTTTTGTATATGAGTACTACTATAGTGATATTTAATACCAGTGATTAATTTACAGATTTATTATGACTAATCGCAATTATTTATACATTTTCATACGGTGTTAAAAATCATTACGTATAAATTGTTTTGTACTGTCAGCTAAAAATTAAAAGAACATTTTTGTTTGGTATCATGTGAGTGTCACATGAGTCGTAACTCTATTTTTTTCAAAGGCCAAAAGTGTTCTTAATTTTATTTAAGGAAAAATTTCACGTATCTCTTAAATATATGCAATTCTCACTTAGGTTATGCGGACTTTCACGTCAATTTTTGAAATGTCAAATCAGTACATTCACTCTCTCCAAACACTTATTTTCTAGAGGCATTTGCGGATCCAGAACTTTTTATAAGGATGCAAAATTTCATACTAAAAAAATGATTTTAATAATAGAATAATTACATAATGCATATAACAAAATTTAATTTGACATTGATTATTTATTTTGAATTTAAATTTCACATATACATATATACGAAGCAAGTCGATTTACGAGCATTACAAACTCTATTAGGTCGGGCTCGAATTTGATTTTATTATCAAACGACTCACCCTTGAGCTCAATCTCAGCATAACTTTGTTTAGAATTCAGTAATTAATAAATTATAATAGAAAAAATAAAAAATTTAATGATTTTTTCATAATGCAATAATTAATAAAACCAATGATAATTATGAAAATAGAGTGAGAATGGAAGATGTTTCACTGAAGTGAGTTGAAAAACTCAAACATCATCAAAAAAAGTTTACGACTATTTAAAAAGTTTAGCCCAAATATCATTAATAAAAGGCAAACAACTATCAAATTGTCAATTTTAATGTTTGAACCCATGATCACATGGATAAAGTTCTACACACTTAAGTTTAAGCACATTTATAACGAGAAAATGGACTAAATATAGGTAACTTGAGGGCGTTACAAAACAAATTTATGTTTCACGAACTGTAAGAGAGAATCACATATACCTAGGGGTAGGGCTGCTCAAAATCAATTGGTCAATGGAAAATGGACTAGAACCGAGCATAACCAAACCGAGAATAACCAGAATCGATAAATGAGGCATAATTTTAGCTTTGATTTCCAATAACCAGTGCTTTTCGTTTCGGTACTCAGTTTCATGTTCAAAAATCTGGTTAGACGGTTAAATCGATATACGTGTCAAATCTATACCGTTGATCATCATAGATCGACGACCAAAGTTTGTCCACACGGTGTCATTTCCTTCACACATATTGTCTCAACCATTTCTCTCATATTTTGGGACAACTTACTACTAAAACACCAAAACAACCTTTAAAATTGAATCGATTCAATTTCAGCAGTTTCCGACTCAGCCCAATCCAGCGAACAAAATGTTTTATCTCAATGAGCAACATAATTTTTTCAGCCTTTTTTTGAAAAATTAAAGTTTACTTTTTTGAAAATTTTGAATAGTTCAAGGACATTTTTTAAGTATATACCCTCTAAAAAATCCATACATTAAATAAGCTTGCTTAAATTTAAAATATTTTCCACTTAATTCTTAATGCTAAGCTAGCTTGACTTCATGTTACTAATACCATGCATCATTCCTTTGCAAACTCATATTATCATTTTTTGTAAAATGTATATTTTTTAGAAAAAAACTAAATACCAAATAATTCTTTTCCTGACTCGAATTTGAATTTGGTAGTTTCTCTTGACTCCGAACTCCTCAGTACACATTCTCCTTTTGCAAAATTTGCAAAACTGGAAAAGTACAAAACCACTTTTTACATTTTACCCAAAATTTAAGCATAGTTCAAAACTAAAAGCTTAAATTCAATACTAAAACAAGTGAAATTTACTACAAGAATAGGATTTATAAAAAATCTGTTTTTTTTGGTCGGCTCCAAACCAAACTATAACTTAAGAAATTCACCATCATGTCACAACAAAAGCCCCAGTATCTACAATCCACCAAATTAAAACATAGTTCAATTCTACAACAAGTAAAGTTCCATAAGAGAGTGACAGTCTCCATAATTTAGAATCAGACAACTATAGCTTCCAAGAAAATTGTCATATTGTCATCATACAAAATCAAGATTCCAAGCAATGCTTGAAGAGGTCAACTGACTATAATCTACTACAAACATTGTGAAAGGAAAAACTGTGATTAGTGATCACCTAGTCTTTGAAGGGCGATCGCCAAATCCTCTTTCCGCCATCTTCTTCACCAACTCGTCGTGCATCTCCATCTGCCCTGCATTCCTCAACTCCCGCAGAACCATTTGATAATCTGCAGGAGTTGGTTTCAAGCACTTCTCTCCTATCATCTCGTCAAAGAACTTGTACGCGTTCTTCCAATTCCGCTTCTCACAGTACATCGAGATGAGGACATGGTAACTATCCCTATTAGGCTCCACTTCGTTCTCATCCATTTCCTTCTTCACCTTGAAGACCATGTCGGTTAATTTCAAGTCTTTGAACAGCTGCATCAAGATATTGCATGTTATCGTGTTGGGTTTGCATTTCAAACCCTTCATTCTGTCATAAAGCCTGTGAACGCCATTCACGTCCTTTAGCGTCGCCAAATGCCTGAACATGAGGTTGAACGTGTTTGCATCGGGACTGCATTGATTCCTAACCATCGAGTTAAGCACCTTCATAGCCTCCTCGGGGTTGTTGTCTTTACAGTGCGTCTCAATAAGATAATTGTAAGTTATGGTATCGGCCGAACAGTTCAGCCTCTTCATCTGATTATAAACCTGCAAGACCTTCTCGGTCCGGCCAGCCTTAACATGAACCCTCATGAGGTTATTGAAGGTGATCGAGTTTGGCTCTATACCCACATCAATCATCTCCGCAAACACATCGTGGGCGCGACTGATTTGGCCAGACCTACACAGCGCATCGATCACAATGCTGTAGGTGTACACATTGGGGTTAACACCAGCCAGCTTCATCTCGCTGAAGACCCTCTCGGCCCGGGGGATGTCGCCGGCCAGGCACCATCCCCGGACCAGATTGGTGTACACAATCACATCAGGTTCGAACCTGTCCTTCGATTCGTCAAAGAACAATTGAGCCTCAACGGCTCTCCTCTTCCTACACAGATAGCTAATGAGAACCGAAAACACAATCTTGTCTGGCTTGACGCCGTAGTCCTCCATGCGGTTGAAGGTCCTCACCGCCTCCTCCGGCAGGTCGGCCCTCACATACCGCCGGAGAAGAATCGAGAACGTGCGAGCCGAGATCTCCACATTCCGATCCCTCATCGAATCGATTAAGCTCCAAGCAAGTTCAAAACACCTAACCTTCCCGGCGACGTCGATCATGGCGTTGTGAACCTCCGGCGAGCTGGTGGCGAGCCAGTTGAAGAACGCGAGCAGCTCGGCGAGCGGAACGCCGGTTCTGACGCCGCCGCACCGACCGATGACGGAGCTCGCGACGGCCGGGGAGAGGGATTCGGGGGCGGAGACCTGGGCGAGGTCGTGGGAGAGGGTGGGGACGGTGAGGTTTGGGGTCGGAGGCGGCGCGTGGGGGTCGGGGGTAGGGTTTCGGCGGCGGTGCTCCCTGATCACGGCGCGGAGCTTGTCGGCGATTAGGGTTTCTTCGGGGGATATGGCGGCGGTTCCGGTTCCGGGTCCGGAGTCGTCGTCTTCGATTGAAGGGTCGTCTTGGAGGATAGGATCTGAGGAGGTGGAATAGTAGGGTTTGGGGGCGATTCGAGCGAGAGAGGATAGGCGCGAGCGAAGGTTCAGTCTCAGCGTGTTCATGGCGGCTCGGCTTCGATCAGTGACCTTAATTTTCAGTAGTTGAAGTCAGAGACGAAGTGGAGATAGAGAAACCTACAGAGCTGAAAATGGAGGGTAAGTATTGGGAGCCAACGACGTCGTTTTGGTGTGAAATGGAATTATATTTATCCTCTTGCTGTTGGGCTCAGCATGATAAAAAAAAAAATCCACGAGACTGGCCCAGTATTCTCAAGCTTATGGTAATGGGCGGGCTTAAATAAACTTGTAACAGTCTGTTCTCATGGGCCACGTTAATATCAGCCCATGCTGTATATACCGAATTAGCAGTGTAAGCGAGCTGAATATAGCTCCACACTAAAGTGCATTTAATTTGATAAAATCCAACAAAGTATTAACTTAAGTCATAAACCACCAATCCCACATGTCGGTATTGGAATTTACTCGATCCTTGATCAGTGTCTTACGCTAGGTATTGGCAATGATTTGGGAATGCATTGAAAACGACTATTTTAGAAATGGAAACCTAAGAAAATGGTAGTTAGCCAAACCTTAGTTTTATAGGTTTTCAACAAAACTTGTGCAAAACTCTCTTTTAAGCAACTTTCATACGTTCAAATGTTCAATCAAATATTTTTGTTTGGCCGATTAAGAAAACAATGAAAAAAAAGAAGAAATACCAATAATCACTTAATACCTCAATAAATAAAAAATAGGGGGTCTTACACCAACACCCATTGGTTATGGTAGTTTAACCCATAAACATGGGGTTCTCAAATGTCAAAAAATATTTTAAAAATCTATAAAAAAGTTGGATAAAGTCAATAAATACAAAACGTAAGACTAATAAGAGTATCTCAAATGTGACTCCTTACTATAGCTAAAAAGCTATTGGATGGAGTGAAATGAAAAAAATACATTTTAATGAGACTGCCTACAGTAGGTAGCTACCCACATTTCAATTCTCTTTTCATACATGTAGGGATCACCCCACATTCTTTCACCTCATGCTTTATTATTTTTTTAGTCTGCTTTATCTTACTTTAGTACCTCTCATACAAACTTTTGTAATTAAAGAGTAAAATATTATTGAAATAAGGGTTAATTACACTTTATTAGACCTAGTCGAAGTCCTTTTACAAGTTATTATACTTATTTTTAAAAAGTTCATTTTCACTCGCCTAACTATAATTTTTTTTACAATTTACTGTTTTCCATCCAATTTAACTGATTGCTCTGTTAATTTTTTTTTAGAATGATTAAACTGTCCTTGAAGTAGCTTACTGATTATCCTCTTAGTTTTTACTTTTTACCCAATACACACCATTACCATTGATCATGGGTGTTTTCGGGATTACAAATCATCTGGCCAATTTTCTTTATGTGTAGATGAAGGAGATCCATTTGGGTTGGAGACCCATTTCCCATTATCATACACATTCAAATACACATTTATCTAATCAGAGAATCAAAACAAGAGCTCAATTCCTAGAAAAAAAAACTACATAAACCATATATTCTTTTCATGCTCCAAATTCACCAGTCTACACTGAGAATTAGCATTCAAAACTAGAAATGC
This sequence comes from Geranium rotundifolium, assembly GCA_963920655.1. NCBI lineage: Eukaryota > Viridiplantae > Streptophyta > Magnoliopsida > Geraniales > Geraniaceae > Geranium > Geranium rotundifolium. Next base: position 7,562,967 of record OY987319.1, on the reverse strand, counting down.
TTAAACTTGCACATACGAAAAGGCAGTGGGTTTGAAGGAAGCAAACCATATCATCTTTGACGAGAGCATGAAGGAGGTCGCGCATGCCGCAACGGTCCATCTCGTCAGGGCGTCGGTAGGTTGTTGTGGGACTCGAAGCTCGTCTTCCCCATCGGCAGAACGACAGCCCACACCGGCCGATTGAGCTTCCGCCAAAGTACGACATCCCCAAATGATCTTTGGCCTCCGGGTTCGGCCTCGCGAACGACGTCATAGCGGTCGGGGACGCTCCGCGAGGCCCGATTCTTAGATCCCAATTGAAGAGCTGCCGACCGTCGCCGCTGACGAGACCAAACCCTCCATCGACCTCTCGATTTATGTCTTCGTCGAATCGACGACGGCCAGATGTTGTTCGTCGCCTTCGACGGCTCCGGCGTCAGGACTTTGTCGGCAGACGCGGCGATTCACCTGCCTCTTGCTTCTGTGCAGGCCATAAGATTTTTCTTTTCATTAAGGACTCACCAACAATATTTATGAACTAATTACAATTGATTTTGGGGTAAACTACACATAGTTACACCCAACTAAGGTCAAAAGACGCATAATTATCCCCATCTTTCAAACTGGACACCTAGCTACACCCAGAGATTGCAAATGGACACTTAACCCCTACCGTTAGATTTTCTGTTAAAATTTTAAGTAATAGGACGAAAATGCCTTTGGTCAGACTTTAAATTTTCAAATCATGCCATTTCTGAGTTTTGGTGTGTTTTTTCGATCAAGCTTCTCCACAACCACCGTGTTCCTCGTCGGCCTCATCTCTGACCGACTTCTCTGATCGTCTCCGACCAAAAACGGTGGTTGTGGAGAAGTTTGATCGAAAAAACACACCAAAACTCAGAAATGGCATGATTTGAAAATTTAAAGTCTGACCACGGGCATTTTCGTCTTTTTACTTAAAATTTTAACAGAAAATCTAACGGTAGGGGTTAAGTGTCCATTTTCAATTTTTAGGTGTAGCTAGGTGTCCAGTTTGAAAGATGGGGATATCTATGTGTCTTTTGGCCTTAGTTGGGTGTAGCTATGTGTAGTTTTCCCTTGATTTTGTAAGGAAATTAAATTAAGCAAAAATCGATATGTGTACTAATTAAAATTGATTATATCAAAATCAAAATAAAAGAAATCAAGAAATTGGACAAACTTGATATGGATGACATCACATAAAAATTTGATGAATGGTCGAGGGTATTTTAGACATTTTACACTTCAATAAAAAATTTCGTCCAAAATTTACGGTGTTAAAGCAAATTGTAAAACACAATGTATTTAGGTGTAGTAAGTTATAATTTTTAAGAATATAATAATTTATAAAAGAGCTCCAACTAGATATAATAAGGTGTAATTAACCCTTAAAATAATCTAGACAACTTAAATGTAGAGAGCATGATTGAAGTTGAACATGAAAAAAATGGCTATCTACACTAATTTTAATATAAATCACTCCCTATATTATTTTAAATATAAGAAGTACCATTGGAGATGCTCTAATGACCGGATCTTATAAATCTTGGCTTCAATGTCTCAGGTGGTGAAATGGAAGTGAATGAGCGCCTTGAAAAGGTCTTCAATGAGGGTTGAGAACCAAGAGAGATGTGTTTCTAGAGGTGGTGGGTGAAAAAATGTATGAAAATAAGTAGAAGTGTTCATGAGTGGGTCAACCACCCAAAGAGGTATATTTTCACCCAACCACTTAGATTTGGCTTGGACCTTGGCAGGCCCGTCAACCGATCAAAATTAAGCGGGTCCGAAAAGTTGAAAACCGCATGAGTTTGCGGGTGGGCCGGTTGACAACCAACATGACCCACATAAATTCTACACAATTTTGTAAACCAGAAAAAAGATTTTATTTTACTTTAAAGTTGGCCTCATGTCACTATATTGATATTTAACGTAAACGAGCTTAATCGAGTCTACTCTATTATACGCAATGAGAAAAAAATAAAGTGTGCTAATTGTTATCTTAAGTCATAAACTACCAATCCCACCTATCGGTATTGAAATTGACTTGATTTCTAATCATTGTCTTATGCTAGGCATTAATAATGATTTGGGAAGGCATTGAAAACGACCATTTTAGAAATAAAAATCTATGAGAAAGGTAGTTAGCCAAACCTTAGTTTTCTAGGTTTTCAACAAAACCTATGGAAAACTCTCTCTTAAGCAACTTTGACACATTCAATCAAATATTATTGTTTGGCCAATTAAGGAAACAATTAAAAACAAGTAAATACCAACAATTACAGGCCTTTCATGTATGATAACTCAATATATAGAAAATGAGGGTTTTGCACCAATACCCATGGATATGATTACAAAAAATCGATAAGAATGTAGGGTGAAGTCAAGAAGTGCAAAACTCAAGACCAATAATGACAAAATCTTATAAATCTTGTCTTCAATGTCTTATCTCTATTCCTCTCTACTTTCCTTGATGGTGAAATGAAGTGGAGGAGAGCCTAAAATCTCCAAAAGCTCTTTAGTGGGGTTGAGAACCAAGAGAGATGTGTTTTTAGAGGTGGTGGATGAAATGACGTATGAAAAAGAGATAGGGCTTGAGCTAAAAGGGGTCCAAAAATAAAATGCATATATGGCACTGTACACGGGATCGTGTACTAGCACACGAGCTTAGATAGAAAGAGTGAAAATTTTCAATTCAGGGCACGACCTTGTGTCAAGGGGACACAGGATCAGACATAGCTTTCGATTTCTTATTTGTATTTGTAAATCTTTTAGACTAGTCATTATTGATAAATTATGAGTCTGAAACAGAGTTCGTATGAGAAAGTCACATCATTAGAAAGTTTCAGCTGAAATTTAAGAATCTCTTAAGTGATTGATACTCAATTTCTCAACTTTTTGCTAAAACCTACAAAATAAAATCATCACAACATAAACACATTGTCGTATAACATAAAATATATATACAAAAAAAGTTCGAGAGAAATGTGAGTAAAGTATATCAAATACCAAACGTAGATTTAAACGCATGATTTGGTCTGTAACTGATAAAAATTAAAGGCCGCAAACCGCATCCATGTTCTCAATCCAAATGCCAATGTGGTGTTATGAGTATTTTGAAGAGGAGGATCGACCAAATTGTAGGTCAAAAAGTCTTTTTTCGTTGAAATTACTAAAATCCTAACTAGCAACGTAGACGAGTTTAGCTCTAAGATCTGATGGATATAAGGTTTAGAGTTTGAGTTCTGTTCATTATAATGACTTGGAAACATCCTATAGAGAAATGCAGCATATTGCAAATATTTGTCATATCATTTTAATTTCCACATATTAACAAAATAATTTGGATAAATGTATGCTACCCATTTTTTACGAGAAATAAACAAGAAGAGAACATTTATTTTAATTTATTGCTAGATTGAAGTCAAGACTTATACAATTCTTCTTGCAATTAAAAGAAAGACAAACAAATTGAATTAAAACATTACATCCATATGTTTAAACAACAAACAAAGAAATTAACATTAACACATACAAATCTCAAACCGAAGATTTTCGAGATCGAGGCTTATGAACTATCTCGGATTCATATTTGATCTTCAAGTTGTTCAACAAGGAGGCATGTCGGTAGGTGGAGGCAGCATTCGAGTTTCTGGGGTTTTCCCATTTTTAATGATGAATGTCATCTCCATGCCCCAGCTCAAGTGTCGCTCCAAATGGCAGTGCATAAACCATACCCCTGAAATAAATAATTAATTAATTAATCAAATCATCAATAATCTAATTGAAGCAACTCATAATATATATATATGAGGGAAAATTTCAATGAGAATTACTGGAGGTGCAAGAATCAGAAGAATCAATATGAAGACGCCATGTGACAGTAGGCCGGGTTCTATACTATATTCTATAAGTGAACTATTTAGGGAGAGTAGTATAACGAGAGAACCGTAAAATTAGAAAAAATGAAAAAGATTCCGCGCCTGCCAGCTCAGTGCACTCGAACGCGCCACATGTCTTCTCCTTACTGGTTCTCACGAGATGGGGATGTTCTCACCAAAGAAGCATTCCAGTGAGAACCACTTGAGACGTGCGAACCATGAAAACCAATAGGGTTTTGACATGTGGGTTCCATAATATACCCTACAAATGAACTATGGGAAGTGGTGCAACGAGAGATAGAGATGACAATATTCCCCGTCTCTGACAGGGATCCTCGAATCCGAACAAAAACGGGGTAGAGAATCCCCGAATCCGAATGGAAGCGGAGCGGGGACGGGGTGAGGTATCCCCGCTCGGTCCGCCCCTATATACTAAAAATATATTTTTTAATTAAAAATTATATTTTAAAATGCATATTTAATGAAAATTAATATCTTTTTCGTTAAAATAATATTTTATAATACATGTTTAATGAAAGAAATAATATTCTAAGTATATATTTTATAAAAAAATATTTTTAATACAAATTTTATTGAAAAAAATAAATATACTTTAACATTTTCTTGAGTGGGAAATGAAAAAAAATGGCGAATTTCTAAATTCGACGGAAAATTCTCGTCCCCGATAGAAACGGAGAATCTCGATCCGATTCTAACGGGGGCGAGGATTGCCAAAACCGCCCCGTTACAATCCCTAACGAAAGAGCCGTGAAATTGGAAGAATAAATTTCCATGCCTGTCAACTCAGCATGTGCACGCCACGATTCTCACGATGAGTAGATTCTCACCAAATTTGTACTCATATATTATTCATCGATAAATTAACATGATATAAAATATATATACCAGGATTTTTGGCGGTGAATCTGATGGTGGCCCAGCCATTTTTAGGGACAGCAATAGTGTTCTGGAGAGGAGGGTCGACCAAATTGTAGGTTTTGGGGTCCTTCTTTTTGTCGAAATTACCAAAACCCCAACCGACGACGTAGAAGCTGGTGCCGTGGATGTGCATGGGATGGTCGTTCCCGGCCAGCAAGTTGGTCCCTTGCAAAACTATTTCCACCGTCGAATTGAACTTGAGCACCTTCACCTCCGTCGCCACCCTCGGCGTCTCCAGCCCCTCCGGGAACGTGTCGGCCGTGTAGTTGAAAGTGTACAACGGTCTTTTGGGGAATTTGGTGCCGTACACACCCTTTATTCTCTTATAGTACGCCGACAATATGTCCGTCGTCGGAGAGTCGAAGCTTATGTTGTTCACGCTTGCAGACAACCTACGAAACACATATTCAAAACATATAATTAGAAGAATATAATAAAGAAAATTTAAGTTTTGTAATTTACTTCAAAACTCAAATTAAATATTTTCAAAATGTCTATAAACAATAATATGATACAAAATTTAACTTATTAGAAAGCTATTGTTTTGGCTGCCTCACTATGGGGCAGACCTTACAACTAATCTTCTATAATTTTTCAATTAATTTTTTGTAATTATTATAATTTTTAATTAATTTCTCATTACTCATGTGAACAAAGACTCTATTCAACGAACTAATTGTCACATACATATACACTGCATAATCAATCTTTTTTAATAACTTATTTATTTTCATATACATATACATATAACTTATTTATTTTCACATACATATATAATGAATCTATTTTTAAATAATTTAATTTTAAGTAAAAAAGGGTTAAAATTCTATATTTATTTATGTATATCTTGTTTGTAGTCATTTAATAAATAACTTATAGAGTCTAATAATGGAAAATATAAAATCATAGTAAATTTAGAAATGATATAAAAACCTGGTTCCGTTGCAAGCGTCATTGTCACACGGGAGGGTGTTGACGGAGAGCGTGAAGAACAACGGCGTCGATATTTTCATCGGAACGTAAATGGGATGATCCTTGTCGGCCAAGCTCCTCAGCCTGCCGGTGAAGTTGACGGAGGCGGTCGTGTCGTTGAAGGATGGGAGGTACGGCAACGACAAGGGGGTGGAGGCGGAGGTGCCCTTGTAATGCACTACGGCGGTGGTGGTGGTGGTGTCGTACTCGACGCCGGCCGCGCTGGAGTAGACGCTCGCCGCCATGTAGTAGCTGCCGCCGGCGGGCTGGTTGGCCTTCAGGAGGACGTCGATGGTCTGGCCCGGCGATATGGCCAGGTAGTCCACGGTGAATTGTTTCGTGTAGCTCGCGTCGGTCCCGACCACAGTGAGCGAGTGGTTTGCCACAGCGAAGAAGAGGATGTCTTGGAGTGCGGCGTTGATCAGGCGGAGGAGATAGGTTTTTCCGTGACTCACCGCCAGCTTGAACGTATCTGCGGTAAAAAGAATTATTAGTTCCAAGAGAAATTAAAGGGTAAATTGCAATAAATGAATGTGAATTTTATTTTGGGTGAAAAATGACTGAATTTATTATTTTTTTGCAAGTAGTACATTTTCTAAAAATAATGAAAATGATCATGTAATTAATTAATTTAAATTATAAAAAAAATTCTGATCAATTTGAGTTTGTCTTTTTTGATTTCCCAAACTATTGATATCCTTTCTTAAGACTTTGGATCTAGATGGGTATTGAGTCACGAGTGAATTTGGGGCGAGTTTGAGTTAGAAAATATGATTTGATTTTTTTTTAGTTTGGTTTTTAAACATAATTTTAAGAGTATTTTTTGTCCTATTTAGACAATTGTTCACTTTATATTAAAAATGTAGCAAGCTCATTGCCAAATTTTTGTAAAAATAAAAATTCACAACCACACTTTGCACAAAATTGAAATAGTTTGCAACTGTTTTTTCAATTTACCTAAAATAAAATCACGTTGCAGTTAGTCTTGTGGTAATTTTAAGAATGTAAAATTTGGTCACATGCAAAAATATAATTTAACATTAAAAAATTCAAAATATTTAAAGTTTAAAATTTAAAATAATATGCCAGATGTCTGACGATGATTGAGTATATATTTTAATTCATGTGCTAGTTCAATAAGAATGTTAGTATTTTGAATATAAAGTTGTTTGTGCAAGAAGTAGTGGAACATGTTCTGCAATATATAAGTGACGTCGTTTTCAATAAGAACGTGGTTTCTCCATTTACCATCATCGTCAAGATTCAAGAACTCGTGGACTTACTCATGAAGCTGTAACTCTGTTGTTTCTTATGATAATAACGATCTTTCAATTCTTAAAAAAAAAACAAATGCTTATCGCTTTTCTAAAACCATATTTACGCAACAGTTGACTCTTGACTTTAATGAATGAACACTATGTGCTTTGCGTACACACATCACATGAATGAAATGAGCCAAGTCTTGAACACAGTGGTTAGATAAGACATTGATGGTTCACCAAGGAGTGAGAAAAAAGGAAGCCATTAATTATCATTGGCCACAAGGTCTCCATCAATCATTCTTCAATATTTCAGTTGAAGAATTCAACTCACTAAAAAGCAAATTATCATTTAAGTTGGGTGAACAGATCGAGCTTTTTTAGATGTGGAACTCTAACACCCTAATTTATGCAAGTCAGTAAGAATGCACATGAAAACAGACCGTCCTCCAAATTATAGACTTTAAGTCTAAAATAAATGATATATGAAAGTCACGAACTAAGTTCTGATATCATGTCAGTTGATAAGTTTTTCAACTTCGAGATCACACAAATTTTAAATTAATTTTTTCTATGGTGATGTCTTTAATTTGTAATATGTCATAATTATATTCAAATAGTCTCATGCTGTACAATAAGTCATGACAGACTCTAAACACAAATTAATGTAGATATGGTTAAAAGGGGACTAATTGATAGTCAACTTCTACTATTATTAGATTTTAGTTAATAAAAGGAAATTATTATAATATGTATAAGTGATTGGGTCATATATTAATTAATATATACCTGATTTAGAGCAATTGTAAAGATCACCGGGTTGTCCATTGATGGTGTAAGCATCAGAAACATTTGGGTCTTTTCCTGTTAACAATGCTTCCTCATAAACACTCCATATATCATTGATCCACCATTCTCCTACAAAATATATATTCACAATTTCAACATTAATTAAATATCTGCAACTAGAAATAATTGCAGTCGAGAATCGATGCATAAGTCACTTTTACACCGAAATACACCTAACTTCTTTTTTTAGTCAGCTAGATCATTTTAGTTTTGTTTTTCCTAACTACACATGACCGTTACAGATTTAAACAAAAGTTTAGGTGTACTTGTAAGAAAAAAAACATATAAAATTTTTATGTGACGCTGAAGCTACAAACAGAAGTTAAGTGTACATAAGTGCAACGATTATTTTAGTAATTGTACTTATCCTGAATAACTAAAAGAATGACAATGGGTTGGGTTTGGCCAAATTCGCACCCGATGGCTTTGCACAGGCACCCAACCCGTAAAAAAACTTGCTTATCGTGAACGGGTGCTCAACCCCTAAAAACCCGACGGGTACGGGTTTTCTCCGACACCCGAAACCCGACCCAAAAATTCAAATATGAATTTAATCAACAATTTATTTTACAATACAAGCAAATTTTTTTATTATAAATAGATGTTATATTATATCAATTTAGGTTTTTAGGTAAATGTGTGTGATTGAAATTTAGGTTTGACACTTTTTTTTATAGAAAATTAACTAATTATATTATATAATTTTAATATCAAATTATTAATTTTTAAATTAGTACGGGTGCACATGTCGAAATCGGATCGGGTATAGGCTGACCTGCACCTACTCAAAAATCTCGATCCTGCAAAAGTTCGGGTTTCACCCATTCCGATCGGATCGGGTTCGAATTTTTTGCCATCCCTAAATAACTAGGTACAACTTCAACTCAGAGTACTTATTGTTTTTTCCAAATAATTGTTAAACACGTATACCTAGTATAATAGGGGTTTCCCCTGCCGGGGCCGGAAAAGGATATTTGGTTCCTTTCTCGGGATAGATGACGATGGCGCCATAGACGGTGGCTCGAGACCAGTCGCTGTGGGCGTGCCACCACAGAGTCCCTTCTTCATTTGAAAATATGATCTTCTGGCTAAAATTAGCCCCGGGTTGAATCGGGCATTGTGTAATGTACTCTGGACCGTCTGACCATGGATATCTTGGTTGCTTCACTCCATGCCTGCCAAAATTTTATCATCATCACGATCGTTAAATTTTGATGTACTTAAAAATCTCAAATCGATACGATGAAATAAGATCGAAGACTAGAATAATATACCAGTGTATAGTGACGTTATGATCGGCCTTGTTGTAGACATCGACGACGATGGTGTCTCCTTTATGAACATATAGGGTTGGCCCCGGAAATTGACCGTTTATGGTCAATATGTTCTTCGTGTTGCAAAGCCTTGTGCATGGTGTTTCTTGCAACTATAATTTGAGAAGTACTATATATTAGTACATGAATTTGAGGGATAATCATGAGTTTAAATTTCAAGAAAACTAAAACCCAATAAAGATTCGATTCATACGATCCGACCCATGTTGAATCAAATTAAGTTTTTGATAAATGTAAAAAATTCTCGAACAGAAACGACCGCATCCCATATATATATACGCTAAGAATATATAATACTATGCTTAAAATTTTCAAACAGAAAGATTTGAAGAATCGAACCAGATCTCTCTCCAATCGAGACAGAGAACAAAACAACACCAAATAAAAGCTTACCACAAATGTGTGACGCTTAGTAGTTGTGGCTACAGCAATATCGAAGAAGAAGCCATTGAAACTCAGAAAGAGTACAAATAGCTGAATACGTACAAGTTTCATTTTTAGATCAATTATGTGATCCAATAATATTATATTTGGTGCTTCAAACAAATACTTTATCGTACCATATTTATAGTAAAAATGGGTTCGTTAGAGGCAAAGAGAATCAGGCGTATATTATTGGTGGTGGAGTCAAAATCAACTTCAATAAATTGGGTAACAACAGTGACTTTTCTTCTGCAAAATCCAAGTTTCCTTCAAGTTCCACGTATTGGTTTATTTCCTAATTTGTACCACAATACAATATGTTCACGAAACCATTATTTATCTATGAAGAATTATTTGCATGTTAATTGTGACTTTATTTTCCCCTATACATGCATGATTTTACAGACAAATATAGCCCATACATGTTGACTTGAAGCTAGCACGGTATTGTATATGTTTCATGTGAAAATGCAAGTAATAATAATGAAGTTTTTGTTCATGGATATAGTCGAAGAAAATAACTTTAAAAAGAGCAGTTAATGTCAATACTTATTAATTAAGATTTTTCTTTTAAGGCAAGCATTAAGTTTGAGTGTTGTAGATTAATAAAGTACGTGCTTAGGTTACTTTCTCCGATCAATAAGTTAATTAATTAATTAAAATCATTTTCTAAAAGGGTATCGTAATGATTTGAGACTCACATTATTTATGAAAAGTTCTTGGTTTTGAGTCCATTATAATTAGGATAAAAAATGGTTGAAAGATAAATTTAAAATAAAATGTAATTCAGAAAATAAATAAATTAAGAGCGCTTTAATCAACCCATTCTGATAGAGTTTGAAAAAAATAAAAATAAAATAAACATCAACCCATTCTGATAGAGTTTGGATCATATCCTTAATATAATATATAGTTGGTATGTTTCCATATGTAATATTTATAAATTCTGATGGGTAAATTAGGTATATTCAATCACAATATTAACCTCATATATATATATGCATTATTCAGTATTATATTTCATGTACACTCAATTGAAAGGTCACGTTTGTGAACTTTTTCTATATGATATAAACTTAATCTCTTCTAATATTAGAAAGACTTGCGAACCGACTCTCTAAATTTAATTAATTGTGTATATTTGTTTTTATGTGTATATGTAATTATTAATATTTAGAGTGAAAATTATAGATAATTCAAATTGAATTTAAATTATAATTTATAACTATAGTTTAAGAAAAAAGAAATTTCGAGTCTGAGTCAAATTCGATCGGAAATTTTTTTTAAGTTGAGCTGCATCTAAGCTCGACTTTTTTCGAGGATAACTTAAATTTAATTAAACAATATAATTTGAACACAATTTCGAGTGAAAAAACAGTCGAGTCGAGCCCAATAAAATTATAGGACTGTTCATAATAAAATTAAATTTTACAAAGAGAAAAACTATTGTGATAAAATATTTATTTATAATATTTTAATAAAATGTTTTTTTGTCAATATAACCGATGATATATGTATTTATTATTGAAAATTTTGATACAATTCTGTTGGTGCTGAGTTCATGCTGTTTTGGAGGGGCAAAGATTGACCCTTAAACCAGACGGAAGAATATTTTTGTGATTAATTATTTGATACAAATTAAAGGATATTATTATATTTTCAATGGCAAGGCGGAGCAGCTGCCCTTCCCCTGCATCCGCTATTGTTTATGAATAATATCAAATGCATTAACTTTGTTCACAATGTATCCATTTTGTTTGGGTTTGGTTTCATTAGTAACGGAAGCGGGTTGGATAATGGGCGGATATGATCGTATTTGCCTCCCTATTTGCACTTGCTCATTTATCGGGGACTCGACCAGATCAATATAGATGATTTTTATACCTGATACCTGACATATATAAAATTTAATAAATATTGAAATAAAAATAAAATTTTACATATAACAGTCCGAACATAATAAAGTTTTCAATTCAAACATAGTAAAATTCACCACGCAATAAAGTGTAACAAAAGTAATTTTCCAAGCATGCTCGAAAAAATCAAATATAGTATTCCTTCAATTATTAGAAAAATGGTTATTCTCGACTGACATTGTCAGTCGAATATGAATACCTGACTGCATGTCAGTCGGTATTTCTCAATTCACAGTCTATATACCCGACTGACATTTGCTCTAACGTTTGTCGGGTATGGTCCAACATACTTGACTAACATGGTCTCTCTATGTTAGTGTTGTATATTTGCCCATACTTGACTTGATGGTTCACTTGGGTATGAGTCTGTTGAAATAAATCTTCCACGAACTCTACGACGAGCTCAAAATTTTGACTACATGAAGCAACATCATGTCTCGGTACTTGTCTGTGATTGGAATAAACAAATAAGTCGTCAACTTTCCTATGAAGAGCCCTCACAATGTACTTCTGCAATATGCCACTGTGCATTAAATGTAAGAAAATTCTTTCCGTAGTATGCAGAAGCACACTGTAACAACGCGTGTCTCGGTCAAGTGGCATAGCATTATCAATGACATACTTTGTGAACTGTGAAATGTTTTGCATACACTGGTTTGACCGTGTATCTAGTAGATTCATCCAAAATTCTTTTTACCATAGCAGACTAACATAGATTATGTCAATCAACTATGTTTTGTTGACCATAACAATAATTTATTTGGCAAAATAACTGTTATGCTCAACAATATGATTGTTGCCCCAAAATAAACTCAAGTAATTGATCTAAGATAATTGGATAAATTTTTAGATACATGATTAGCATTGGTTTTTGTCAGGTATGATACTCGAGGACACTCCACTAACGTCAATATTATAGTCATATATGCTACCTTACTAACATCAGTGCTAGTCAGTATACTCGAGCATACCCAAATAACACAATGTCAGTCGAGTATGTAAAAGCATACCTAACTAACTCTATATGAGTTAGTCAGTTAAGACGAGAATTCCAGTAATTTTCATGCTCAAGTAGGGATGGCAAAATAATCCGAACTCGACGGGTACCCAATCAACTCACCTCGATCAGAATGGGTGAAACTCGGATTTTTGCGGGTTAGGTTCGGGTTCGGGTTTTTGAGCGGGTTCGGGTCGGTTTCGGGTTGACTACTACCCGATCCGGTTTCGACCCGCACCCGTTCGAATTTTAAAAAATAATAATTTATATAGTAATTTTATATAATATAATTTATATTCTCAATCATTTTTTAACAAAAAAACGTTAAAACCTAAATTCTAATAATCCAATCACGCAAAAAAACCTAAAATAATATAATATAACATCTATTTATATAATTATTTTTGCTTGTATTGTAATAAAAAGTTGTTAATTAAGTTCATATTTGAATATCCGGGTCGAGTTTCGGGTTTAGGAGAAGACCCGTACCCGATGGGTTTTTTACGGGTTAGGCACTCGCTCAAATTGGTCAGGTTTCTTGCAGGTCGGGGGCCCGTTAGAACTGAGCGGGTCCGGCTGCGGGTTGGGCCAAATCCGATCCAAACCCGGCCCGTTGCCATCCCTATGCTCAAGGGCTAAACGATACCATATCTTCTCAATATGGTAGGTATGGTTTGTATTTTAGTTTTCTTTCAATTTTTTTAAGGATTGAGTATGTCAAGGAAGATGTTGTTATGTTTGTTGTTGACTTTATTTTTAGGCAATACGAAAGATGTCGAACATCTAGTCAGGAAGGATGTTAAGCAGTTAGTCTCAACATTCTACGTGACATTTGTGGATCGCAACATTGAAGAGTTTCCTTAAATAGGAGACGTATTGCGATTGGAAAGATCAAACTGTACAAGACTTTTGGTAAGTCCTTATTGTGTCATAATGCTTAATGTATTCCTGCCATGACAGAGACTCTGCAAAGATATTGGCGTAAGGGAATAAGGAAGCCGAAATCAATTAAGTTAAGGAAACCCTAATTGATTCGAGGGTTATTTCCATCTGCTATAAAAGCCAAAGGCTCCACCCTTAGCAGGTGCACGTGTATGTGTAAGGAGACCCCGAGAGCGTGATCCCCTGAGAGATCTTGAGCGCGACTCCTTTGTAGTTTCTTCGGTAAATACACAAAGCTCTTAGACGTGTACGACTGGCGGGCTGAGAGTTTGTGTGTTCCCTGAAGGACAATTGTGTATCACTACCAGAATCGGAAGATCAAGTGTGAGTGATTGAGGGTTTTATGTGAAGGCGTGATTGAAGGTTCACGCACAAAAGCTTAACAACGACCTGTAAACATCCGAGCAGTGAGTGGCTTGTAGAGTGGAATCAAGTTGGAGGCTTGGATTCAGGGGGAGTCCCTGAGATAGATTTGCACTATGAAGAGTAGCATAAAGTAGTGATTTGTGTGATAATCACCGATACTTGTATGTTTTGACTAGTTCCATTATAGTGAAATCTTTCCACTGGCAAAGTGACCCCTGACGTAGGTGAGTTGCACCGAACTGGGTTAACAATCTTGTGTGTCGCTATTTGCTCTTTACTCTTATATTGTGTTTGTCTGAAATCTGTTTACTAACAAGTTGTTAAGAACGTTGTTTTAACATTATTTTTGACATCTTGTATAACTGTTATAATCAGCATTTCACAATATGTAAGTATGTTTATAACTGATAAAATACTCTCGAAAATATTCATTACTTTGTTCGCTTTTGAGTATAGCCATTTTTATCAGATCACATTGATCAAGTATTCATTGGGTTCAGTTTTTTTTGCCTTCCCCCTTAGTCATGTCGTAATTATGCTACCACACATTTCTTTTTCTTTTTTTCCAAAAATAAAAACTAGTTATTTTTTAATTATAACATATATATTTAAATAAATTAAAATTGTATACGAAACATGAATACATCTCTCACTTACAATTACTCTTTGACCCGTCGAATGTAATAACGTGATCCATTATTTTTGTAAAAAATCGAAATGACTAAGATCAGATATTTTGAATTTATACTTGTTTCAGAAATTTAAGTAAATGAAAAATTGATATTTGGTTAAGATCAAACCTTGTTCAGACACTGCCACATGATCCAAATTATTGGAACACACACATGTCAATTTTGAACACAATACAATACACTATTTATATATATAACCTATATATATGACCTATATATACATGTCTACTGCTTTTAATAATACAGTAATACACCTATATGTATATATGTTTACTACTTTTTCTAGCAGATTTAAGTAGTTTAATGTTAGGATAAATAAATAAATTACGATTTATTTGATAATTTTAAATTTTAAATAATCTTGCTAATATAACAATTTATAAGATATTATAACTAATTATAACAAATGAATAAAGCAACATGTTTGAAATAATTTTATTGTTAAAAATAAACTTGTTTACTAAAATAATATTTAAAGTAATTTCTAAAGGCTTGTGTTGAGTTGAATAATAACGTATTTTACCTTTTAGAGGCTTGAGATGGAATTGGCATGATATATATATATATATATATATATATATATATATATATTAGGTATCAAATACAAACTAGGAGAAAATGTCTAAACGTCCAAATTGTATAACATGCGGTGTAATGTTGTATAACCATGTAGAACGTGTAGTGCAATGTTGTATAACTGTCACGTGTCGCAATCTAAAATAATGCGCGTCACAAATCCGACGGTTATAAATTGGTTTGGACGTTTGGACATTTTGGTTGAGTTTGTATTGGAGTGCATCCCTATATATATATATAAACAGGATCAAAATCCTATAATAAAAACTGTGGGAATTGGGTTGGATTTAGGCTTGTAAATTTAGAACCGAATCAATTTAGTTCGGATTTGGTTTTGAGAGTATAAATCCGTTGAATAACCGGTTCATGAGGTTTTAATTTGTATTTTTTGTAGTTTCAATTTGATTTTGTTCCTACAAACATGTTTAATTATGTATATTTTTCCCATAAATTGAATAATGTACGAATATCACGTTAACTGTGTCTAATTAAACATAACCAGAATTTAAAACTGAAGAACCGAACCCTAAATCTCAAAATTACTCACTAATCGGGTCTAATTAGGTAGAATAAAAAATCGAACCGGATAACCGAACCCGGAACCAAAAGTATCCAACATATTGGGTCCGGTTTTGAGTCTAAAATAAAAAATCGGTTACTCTGGTTCGCTTCGATTCTGGCCAGTTCAAGGCAGTTCCAGAACCGTGCCCAGCTATGTGTGTGTGTACACACACACTCACACGTACTATTATTCTTTTGGGAATAGAATAATAATTAAGGAACACTACAACATTTTGGACATTCGGACTGCGTACAAAGTACGCAACCAAACCCATAATGTATGCAGCGCGAAGCTTTGGCTGGGTACAATACGCAACACAAAAAACGCAGCCAATGTGACGTAGCCTGAGCATGTTCGCGCTGCGTACAAAACAGCGTACGAAGCCCTAATTAATTAAAATTATTATAAAAAATTTCACCCAAATCTCAAATCCAATAATCACATATCCAAATCCCTATAGCCAAAACTAAATCACAGTATTTGGAAGCCCCAAATCCACCAACTGAAACTCAAAACAATATACATGCACCCAAAAATCTATACCAAAACTATCAAGTCGTTACACATTAAATAGAAAATTAACTAAGCTAAAAGCCCCACATGAACAATTAAGAACAAGAAAATAGAGAGGTTATTTACAACAATATAGAGATGTTTCGGAGAATAAAATCATCTTCATCGGAGAGAGACTCATGGAGAAGGTAGATCTGGACGGTGAAGCTCTCGTGGAGGGGACAAAATCTCCAAAAAAACGTGGATAAAAATTCTAGAAATTATTAACCGGTCGAGTTAAGCCTCGCCGTTCATATCCGGCACTGCACTGATGGCCGGGAAGTGGACGCGAGGTTTAAGGCGCACCGCCACTCACTCGTCACTTGCTTCCCTGACTAACGCGCATCAGAGCACAGTCGTCTATCAAGTAAATTTATAAGTTTCCGGCTTTACCGGGTCGAACTCTCGGGGACCAAATGTGGGTTTCATAATTGGGCAATTCGCGCCTTCCTTCCCGACACGACTCGAAAAAGTAAATACACAAGAGGGGAGGTTTAACTAACTATACTAAGCACACGACTACAACTACTCTACAACTAGTGCAAGAAAGTAAATGTGGGGCGGATGGTAGATGGTTGGTCGGAAGTCAAGAATTCGAGAACCTAAGGAACTAAACATGGTCAAGGCTACCGAGCAATAAAATGAACCATAGACAATTCATACAATTACATGAAATACACTCATCAATTCATAAGCATTCAATTAATCTATCGCATGCAAATTGGACCTATGTCTTAATTACCGAATCCCGCCTCTCGGCAAAGAGCGGCATAACTAGCCCAATTCTCGTGATTCAAGGGATGTTACCATACTCGCTCACTACATTACACTACTCCTACTCGATCACCAAATTAACACTAAGAGCAAGCATGTCTTCCCCCCGTCATCCCGAGATTCAAACTAATTCACTAAAACCAACAATGATCGAGCCCAAAATGAGGACGCATCACGCCGTCACCTTAGTTCTACCTATTCACGCTCTCGAACCTTTCTCTCGAATCGGTTCAATAACTATGGCAAGAACAATCATGCAAGAAATCACAAACTCTCACTAATAATCACAAGCATTTCATACTCAAGCAAATAAAGCACGGCGATCTCAAGTTCTCACTCAAAATCTACGGTAGAACACAATAAACATGCAACAATTAATTAATTACTCATAAAAATCCGAATTTAAGCCATAATCAAGGTTTAGCTCCCATGACCTAGGATTTTAGCCCCAAATCATGGTGCTCAAGCATTCAACTACAAAATAATCTTGATTCAAGATATAGAAGGAAAATTACAAACCAAAAACCCAAATGCATAGATTTTGGGAAGATCAAAACCTTCTAACCTAGCTTTTCCATGTAGTTTCTTGCCTCCTCTTCTTCTTCCCTTGGTGGTGGTGGTGGAACTCTCCCTTGGAGCACCAAAAATGGCCTCCAAGGGAGAGCTTGGAGCTAGAGCAAAAATGGAGTCAAGGAGCTTGGGAGCTCTCTGCTAAAAATGAGAATGTGTGGAGTGTGTTGTGTGTTGTGTGGTCTTCTTTTTATCCAATAATATCCTCTTTCTCTTTGCCCAATAAAAATGTATTTAATTGACAAATGATGGCTGATTTTTGGTGATTTGCTGAGAGGGAAAGTGGTCTTGAGTGGCCCACACAATGATGTGGCAGCTGCAAATATTTTGAGGTGACTGCCTTGGTGACCAGCCACTGTTCCGGTGCAGTTTTGGCCTTTTTCCGGTCCTCAAATGGAAAACTTTTCTTCACGAGAGTTGTAGCTCTCTTCTTCCTCTTGAATTTAGGCTCAAGAAAGTCTTCATTTGAATGTCGGATGCTGAAGATATGGCTCTTGCAAGATCGTTCGCTGCTGCTGGAATTTTCTGCCACTGTCACGATCGTGACGGCTTTGAAATTTGCCGTTGTCACGATCATGTCACGATCGTGACGGGTCCGTGGCAGCTCATTTTTGCCTTGGTCACGCCATTTTGTCACGATCGTTGCGGAGATCGTGGCACTTCTTCTGGATTCTTTGATTTTGCTCGTCACGATCGTGACACTCTGTTTTCCTCGCTTTCTCCAGTTTCTTGGCATGCCATCTACCCCGGTCATCGTCCCGAAATCACTCCAAATATGCTCCAAATGTGCTCCATTTCCTATCAAGGTCAAAATTCCACTGAGGATCAAAAATATCAAAATATTGGCTCTAAAATGCCGAAACGAGGACAATTCGGTGCTTAAATGCGGGACAGAAGTGTAAATGCAATGGCACATCGGGCCCGCATCATGCACATCGGCACCAGCTTCGGCGGAGGAGGCGGGGAATCGGCGGAGTGCAGTGAAGTTTGTCGGGCGTCGACGGTCGAGCAAAGACTAAGAGGTGCATTCGAGACTGGTCAGGGGTGAACGGTGCTGGGAGAGGCCGAGATTGGACGAAGGCGTAGAAGCTATGTGGAATGTGGTTGAGAGGATAAGATGAATGTAATTAATTAAATGGGTAGTTGAAAGGATAAGATTAAATGGGTAGTTGATGTGGCTTTTCAGAATGTAATCAAATAAATAGACGGGGTTGCATTTATAAAGCATTCGAGCTGAGTACAAGCATGCACGCAGCCAAAATGCGCTGCATACAAACTTGTACGTACCTTAAATATTATTTCTCTGCGTATATGTTTGCACGTAGCCCGAATTAGTTGCGTACAAACTCGATGTACTCAGCCTAAATGTCCGAATGGTGCAGTGGAACATGTACCTTATTCATGGATCTCTGTTATGGACTTCACTAATTTTAGATTATTTATCAGCCCTTGTAAGTTCAATATCTTAGGGAAAATCAACACAATATCTCATTTTGACGGTAATAATCAAGTCAATTGGTAATACATATAATTATAATTTAATTTTGTCCATAGTTATTAAATAATACATATTTCTTCATATAGGTAGGGTTTTCTGAATCTGTTGCTTGATATCCACGCTTCTATAGCGATAACTAATTTGATGTATACTTGTACGCTACCTGATTTGGAAAATGCTTCATTTTTTATTTCCATCTTTTAGCATTATTGATTCACATCATTAATTAATTAAACCAGTAGTCACTGTCGATACAGTTAGCAAATAATTTGTAAAAACTGCTTTTGATAATATAAACAAACAAAAATAATGAAATAAATGGTATGATGCGAATAAACATTTATATTAAAACAGAGCAAAAGATTTCGAAAAGGGAGTAAAAAACCCTCAAAACATAAAATGGTAAGTGAAACGAAATGATTAATTAGGCCTGAACCATAAATGAATTAGTCGTTCTTTGATCATTTGTATCCGAATTCTCCGATTCAATAGAGTCAACAACTTTATTTGTGATATCAATTTGAATATGTAAAAGTTTAAGGTCGTGACAAGAGTGTTACAATCTTAATTATAAGCGCCGACAACTCAAAACGCGTTTTAAATTATATCTTGAACTGTATGAAGATAATACTTAGTGATATTAAATATAAAGAGAATCAACTCCTCAATCCACACACACATATATAGGATGTCATGTTTCAATTATACTGAATAAAAAATGAACTTGCTTTGCTCGACAAAACTAACATATATAGCTACATATGCAACCAAATGCATGTTTTTTCTTATTTAAATCATAGTTATTTTTTAAAATTTCAAATTCTACATGGTTGGGCTAATTATTGTCCCTGCAAGGTTGCGTTTATGACATGTCTTTCTCCACTAACTTGAACCAGAGAATTTGATGTCTTAATTATATGTGATTCTTGTTTGTTTATTGGTTCCAACTTGTTTCAATTACTATGTATGGACCATATAGGGGAACACGACGACCCGGAAAAATCAGTGTCCAAATAGAGATTAATTGTTGTGTATATCTGGTTTGTTATCAAAGTAAAATTTACCACCTGTTTTGAATATGGTGTTAAAATGCAACCAAGATTAATTATTTAGACAAGAGTTTAAGTGAGTAAAAGATGGTTGGTAAAAAATGAGAGCTACATATAAATTTGTGATGCATTTTGCATCACAAATTGCCATGCCTTCAAGAGTTACATCAACCCAATATATGGAAAAAAGAGAAGTAAGTGGTGACTATATGTGGCCATCTCTCCTTGCACCACACAATAAATGCATTGCATGCATGATTTGTTGACATGCATGCATGTGAGGTAAATTGGGGTTAGAGTGTGTCCAAATTTACAGTACTCGTTTCTTTAGACATCACTGCTTACAAATGATTATATAAGTTGTATTGCCCGTGCTTAATACTGCACTTTGTTATAAAGTTTTTAGGAAAATTCAGTGAAACAAAATCTGAATAAGGGAAAAAGAGTGCAGTGTACATATAAGTTAAGAGATGATCATCTTCAAATATTTTTTCCTCTTGATCGTTGCCCCCTAATGATTGACAATGTTATTTTGGTTACTAGCTAAGTCGCGGCATGTTGATTCGTCATACCAACTTCTCAAAGGTAGATGGTATGCTATTAGCAGACAAATCTGCAAGAATCTCTATGGAGAGAATTTGCTTGACATCAATCTCATTACTATTCAGGAGTTTATGAGTGTTTATGAACTTTGGCGATATGTGCTTGATTATGTCTTTTTTGATATATTCTCCTCTAATTTAAGTTAATACATTATGCATTGTCTTCATATATTATGGAAGTGTTAGATCCACATGTGAGTTCAAAATCTCACATCGAAAGATTACTGGGTTAAGGAAGAGTTTATATACACATTAGACCTAATAAGCTAATCTTTTGGGTCAAATGTGAGCTCTAATATGTATGTGGGCTTTCCTTGGGTGCTTTTCCCATGTATGTCATGGATCTCATCAATAGTGGTATCAGAGTCTGGTTCGGTAGACTCTCTTATGGTTAAGTGGGTCGAGTACTCTTGTGACTTGTAAGACCAGGACCATGATCGGCTCCTCTCATGATGAGGCCCAGATAGAATGAAAAAGTCTCTTGTGGGATTGAGTAGACCAAGTTAAAATTTGTGTGCTTAGGGGGAGTAAGTCCGATGTGATGGAGGGGGGGGGGGGGGGGGGGGGGAGAGATTGTTAGGTCCACATGTGAGTTCAAAGTCCCACATCGGAAGAGTAGTAAGTATACATAGAGTTTATATACACATTGGACTCTATATTCAATAGGCTAATCTCTTGAATCAAAGGTAGACTCCAATGTGTATGAGAGCTTTGCTTGTGTGTTTTTTCTAGTTAAGACCCGATTCTCATCAACAAGAAGAAGAATTTGTAATTGACTGGATTTCACATGCATCTCATATGTGTTGAATGACTGAGCGCAAGAACAAACATTCCTGACTAATTTCATGTCGAGGTAGAATTTCTAAATGATTGAAAGATATTGCAACGAAAATCTACTTCGTAGAGCAATATCATAGTGCACTATGATATTTTGTTGTTTCATTGCAAGTAACTAAATATCCTATTTGAAAGCGTGATTTATGAGAATTAGAAAAGGAACTAACATTTGAATATTTCATTAAGTCTTTACTACTTAAGGATTTTAAATACAATAATCTCAAAATTTTAGTTTCATTCAAATAACGGAATATATGTTTGATTATGTGTCAGTGTCATCTTGTCGGTTTCGAACTAATCTTGCAAGTAATTTACCGCAAATATCATATCCAGCCTAGTACGTTATGCCAAATATGATAAAACATGGATCACATTTAGATATATTTTAGGACCAAATATTTTCTCTCTTTTGTAGACGAAACTGATCTTATTTAAGATCAAGACACCGAACTACTATTGAATTACGTACTTAGTTGATTGCTTTTGGTAATAAAAACAAAATTTAATATGCGAAGTTATATTCAGTTATATTGAATAAAAATGACAAAATTAACATTCCGCTACATATATGCAAACAAATGCACGTTTTTTTTTCATTTAAAACATAGTTATTTTTTAAAATTTCAAAATCTCCATGGTTGAGCTAATTATTTTCCCTGCAAGGTTGCGTATATGACATGTCTTCGTCCCATAACTTGAACCAGAGAATTTGATGTCCCTGCAGGGTTTAGTATCTAATTATGTTTTATTCTTTAAATTTTGTTGACATGACAAATTTGTTTTTTCTTTGGCTTTATGTCATACTCTTAATCTACTTAAAGTCTCTCCCTAACCTCTGTTCGAACCCGCAAGCTGAGCATCAATAAAAATCTCAAATTTCCGTTTTCGATAAAAAAAACTTGTTTTCAAATAATTAATTTAAGTAAATAAAACTTCTGTGTTAATTAAAGAAATAAAATATTATATTATATTTAAAAATGAATTATTTCTACTTGAATTTACACTTTTAATAAGTTCCTCAAAAGAAGAAGCAGAATTGTGTGTTTTGACTTTTCGAAAACTATAAAGTATATTAGGTCAATGTCGATTCGAATGTGTTTTAGTGGCAGTGAACCTTATTTGTTTGACGAACTATATTGACACATGACTTGATGTCGTCGTGTTGAAACTTATCATATCTTCCAAGATATTGTAGGGTTTTTAGGGCTATCAATATCATAAATATTTGAAAGAAACTGATAAAAATGCAAGAGAATAAATATTTGAAAAGAAACATGAAAACAATCATAATTTATTTCGCTTTCCTCGTAAATAAACAAATATCTTATTTTGAGTTTGGGTTCGGTTTATTTGCACTTGTAGCCAGGTCTGCCAATATGGGCCTGTACATTTGGATCCAGAAGATGAAGTAACAAATGGGTTTTTATCGTTTTTTGAGTCTTTAGGCTCATACAACTTACAAGTATGAGCTTAATAATCGAAACCAGTTATTAAAAATTAGATTAAGCCATAAATCACATATTAACTCAAACATATACCTTAAATCAAATCATATAATTATTCCTTCAAAAAAAGATTCATATCATTATCGACCAAAAATAAATTCAGCCTTCCACCACGGGGAAATTTGAGCCTCATCTGAGAATAAAATTTATTTTGGGCCTCATTTATTAATGCATTGGGT
The DNA here is from genome assembly GCA_963920655.1 of Geranium rotundifolium. Classification (NCBI taxonomy): domain Eukaryota; kingdom Viridiplantae; phylum Streptophyta; class Magnoliopsida; order Geraniales; family Geraniaceae; genus Geranium; species Geranium rotundifolium. Next base: position 7,539,696 of record OY987319.1, on the reverse strand, counting down.
CTATTCAGTGCAGGCCCCATTTCCTCATTTTCTCGACCTCCACCTCCAATTTCCATAATATCTTCACCTAATAACCAATCTTATTCATCATCTCATCACCAAAGCAATGATTTCTGGAATTGGGACGCATCATAGATAAAGTTTTTGATTGATGGCAAGAAGAAAATCATAAATGAGAAGAGATGGAGAGAGAATGAATGGCACAATTTTGAAAATTGAATGGTCAGTTGAGGGTATTTTGAACTTTTATACCAAAAACTAACACCATTGGACCTAAGTGAAGTGAAAAGTTTGTCAAACACGGGGACTCCACAAAATGAGTTTTTTGCGGGGAGTTAAATGAAAATTTGGTAAACTACGAGAGAAGTAAGTGAACTTTTCCCATATTTTTATAATCCCAAAAATACTCTCACAACTTAATATATAAAATTGTAAACACTTTCTATATATTATTACACTTTTGAAGAGAATATCGGTATACAATACGTTTTTTTACACAATCATAATAGTAAAAGTAATATACACAAACAATCAAATTATGAATTATCTTATATAAAAATAAAATTTAAATATTTTAATAGTTATTACATTTAGTATTTAACACTATAAATATATCAATAAAAGTACATCTTAAATTCAAACGTTTTTGTCAATACCCGCTTATTTTGTTTTTATTATTCTAATCATACAAAAAATGCATTATATATCGAGCATGGTTGTGTTTTAAAACCGTAATAATCTAGTATGCTCGAGCATGTTGTGTTTTAATTTCGACGTAACCATTGTACCTTTTCATCTCTTTAGCCTTAATTTATGATTGAAAGACCCATTTGTTTGAAGAGAAATTTGAGAATTTACAGGGCTTAAATTGAGAGTAACTCTTTCAAGAAATATGCCAGAAATAATTGAATGAATACTGATCTTGGCCCATCTTGATATTCAAACTCGTGTCCGTAAACCTCCAGTGAATTAGTGAGAATTTGGTTAAAATTATTTGATTAGATGTGGACTTAATTTATGTGAGAGATGAACTGGTGAATTAGTGACAATCCCATAATTGACGAAGATTCAATTATTTAATCATTATATTAGAAAGAAATAGGCACCCATGGGCCATGGCCATGATCATCCCAATAAATTGAATCATTTCAATACTCGAAATTATTAATACATTAAATAACTCCAGTTCCATGCTGTTAATCTTTAACAAATCAACTCGATCTTATCTAATTTATAACTTAAACAATCACATATATTTGTGTATCAAATTTATTACTATGGTAAGATTGTGTGTACTTGAGCGCTTAGCCAAATAATTAACCAAGCACTTAGCATCAACATAAAGATTAAATTAAATTAAATTAAGAACAAGTTGGCATGGAAGCTGGCGGTGGGCGCATGCTGGTCGCTTGTGTACGGCCGTTCTTCACTATCAACACAGTGTCCATTCCCCAACTCGAATGTTTCTCCAAGTGACAATGCATAAACCACACTCCTGTAAAATAAAATACCAATCACTTATTAACGATGTCTGGTGAAATTCAAATCTTGATACACAGCTTGCTGATAAAAAGAAATGTATAGTTATAAGAAAATGTTCGTACCAGGATTGTCAGCGACAAATCTGACGGCGGCCCATCCGTTCTTGTTTATTCCGATGGTATTGACTTCGGGCGGGTCGACCAGATTGTAAGTGGATGGATCGGTAACGTTGTTGAAGTTCCCGAAACCTGTCCCGACCAAGTAGAAGCTGAAACCGTGGAGATGCATGGGATGGTTCATGGACGCCCCCACGTTTGTACCTTGCCACACGATCTCGACAACGTCGCCGTAGTTTATGATGTTGGCCTTTGTCCCGAGCGACGAGATCAAGGTATTTGTCCCGACGTCTCCGGTGAAGTTGTAATAATTCGGCGGTTCATCGGGAAAGTCTCTCGTGAATACTCCGCTCAAATTCCTAAAATCAAAAGAAGAAAAAAAGTCAACTATGAACTCATAGATATTATTAAAATTAAGGAGATTAACTTAAAATTAGAAATCAATGTCACCATTATATTAACAAAATACACGTCATGAATATAATTAGTTTAGGAATAACAGCTGATCGGATTTGGGTACACTGATTTTGAATGGGTGTAAGCAGTGAGTGCTGGCCCATTCAAAACCATCGAGTATGGGTTTTCACTTAAATCCGAAACCCGAAAAATAATATAGTATATAAATTATTATTTTTAATTATTTAATATAAGTTTTTGCATTATATTATTATAAATTTAATATAATGTACAATTTTAAAAAAAGAAGTTAAATGATACTGGTCCAGGTCAACTTGCATCTGTTCAAAAATTCAAATTCGAGTGTTTTTGGGTTTCGCTCATTCCTATCGGGCGGGTGTTTCAGGTATTGGTCGGGCTCATAATACTTTTTCATCCCTAGACTAGTTCATAATTTCCTTAATAAATATAACTTTCATCTGAATTATCTATCATTCAACTAAAATGTCAATCTTATTAGTCGAACTTAAATTTACCTGTAGTACGCCTGAAGGATATCAATCGACGGAACGACAAAAGTAACATTAGTCAAGCTCGCGGCTCGCCTAGTGTTACTCTCCCCCAAGCAAGTGGCGTTGTCGCACGGCAAGCTATTGATGGCAATGGTGATGTACAGCCTCTTGGTGAAGCTCTTGGGGACGTTGACGGGGTGGGCGCGGGTGGCGAGGGCCCGAACGCGGGTGGTGAAGTTGGTGGCGGCAGGGGTGTCGGTGTAGAGAGGGAGGGTCGGGAAGAAAGGGCTCATCGGGACGGTGTAGTTCCCGGTGTACTGAACAATGGCGGTCGTGATGGAGTTGTCGAAGGGGGCGAGGGAGTCGGCGTAGGGCGATGAGGCCATGTAGTAGTGGCTGGGGGGCTGATTGGCCGTGACCAAAATGTCCATGGTCTGTCCCGGAGTGATCATAACGTAACTCGTGGTTATGGGTTTAATGTACGCGGCGTCCTGGGCCACGACCGTCAGGGTGTGGTTCGCGATCCCGAAGAAGTGTTCCTCGTTCATCACGTTGTTGATTAGCCGGAGAAGATAGGTTCTGCCGGGATTCACCACCATTCGGAATGTTGTTTCTGTAATAGTAACAAAATATATCATATTATATACACACATTATTATAATTGGTCTATCAATAAGTTCACATCTTCATGAAAGCAAAATTATTGATGGAATAAACGTGTTATAATATAAAAATAGTCCTGTGAAAATTGTAAAAATACGTTTTGTTGTATCATTTGGTGTCGGTAAAGTGTGTACGTACTTTTATGAGAAATGACAAAATTACTTTTGAATTATATGACATATTTTTGTAATTTTTTCTGTAATTATTTACCTCTTGAACATTGATACAGGTCTCCTGGTTGACCGTTGATGGTGTAACCATTCGATATCGGTGGGTCGCCGCCGATAGGGATGTTTTCGATCATAGTTTTCACATCCTGGTTGAACCACGATCCTGTTCGATACAATTGAATCGGTCGATTATTATCAAATAATCCGAATAAAACAAGAACAAACATGAACACATACATGGTGTGAGATCAATTATCGTACCAAGAATTAGTATTTGTTCGGAGAAAGGTCTAGGGAACGGGAAGGATGTTCCTGTGGCGGGGAGGATGACGAAAGCACCATAGACGGTTGCTCTCGACCAGTCGCTGTGTGCGTGCCACCACAAAGTGCCCTCCTCATTCGAGAGGATGACCTCGTAAGTGAAGCTCGTTCCCGGCTTGATCGGGCATTGTGTAATGTTCTCTGGACCGTCCGACCATGGATTTCTCGGCTGCTTCACTCCGTGCCTACATGTCGGTCCAAAAATAACTTCATATATTCCCTATTTGAACATAACTTTATGACATAGTTGTTTTGTATTTTGGTTAATAATTGTTGAGCCATCCGTTCAAATTAAAGCAAGTCTAGCCTTTGACTTGTAATAAATTGACAAAAATTCAATTACAGCTCAAATGTTTGTTAAAATTCCATTAATATATTTTAAAGACAACAACTTTGACTTATGATCATAGCTATATATGAAAGTAAATAATTTTTTTATAGTTAGGTATATATTGGAGGAATATTTATTACCAATGGATAGTGACACCGTAGTTTCCGTCGTTGCGAACGGTAACGAAAACGGTGTCACCTTTCTGAGCGCGAATTGTTGGTCCCGGGAAGCTACCGTTCACGGTCAACATGCTCTTCGTAGTGCACATCCTCGTAAAGTTCGACTCATTCAACTACACATACGTACATTTACAAACCACATTAGCGGTTTCATTAAGCACATAAAAATGTACGTTTTCATGCGAAGCGAACGTGTAAAAATAAGTATACATATACTTACAACGAAGTTGTAGCGAAGGGTACGGCCATGAGCAACGCAAAAGAGCAAAGCATGCAAGAGAACGAAAACGAGAAGCTTTGAGTTAGTGCCCATATTTTTGGTTTGGTAGCTATGGGTTGAGGTATTGGTTTGTGACATTTTAGAGCCAATATTTATAGGAGAAGATTGGAAGATGCATTACGCTTATATGGGCCGATTTAATTGAACGTGTCAATAAGGAAAAATATATTGCTCGTCCATTAGTTAATTATTTCCACCGACGAACAGAGACTTCCCAATCAAAACATGAAGAAAATTGTGATTATTGTTATTAGTGTTGGAATTTATTTATTTAATTTAATTAACTCATTATATTTATACATATATAACAAGTTGATGGTTACATGTTTTTCTTTGGACACACGGTCTTGAATGTTTCAATGCTTATCGTGAACAAGAAAACGGTCCTTTCCTTGTATATGGAATATGTTTTTGTACCGTGTGTATTGAATTGTGAATTTCTTTTTCGACGGCGACGTTTGGTGTATTGGTGAGGAAAAATCCATTCAAGAAGGGACAATGTGTGTGTATATATATATATAGAAGAGAAAAATAAATATTGTATAATTTCATGTTTAAGAAGATGTTAATATTTTAACATTAAAGTTTGATTTGACATATATGATACGGTAATTAATTTATATATATATATATGTATTATCAGGGTCCAGTAAATTTGATTTTATGATTGACCTACTTACATGTTACGGATAGAGATTTAAACTAGTCGATATTCTAATGAGCTGCTTGAACTCGATTCGTTAAATATTTGGTTTGACCTCATTATAATATATAGAGCTCGAGCCGAGTTCGAGTTCAAAATTGAGATCGTTTAAAAAACGAGTCGGGCTTGAGCTTGGAATTGTAAGGCTCGATAGGCTCGCGAGTCAGCTCGTCTAACTAGTATTTAATCAACTATATATATTAAAAAATATTTATAATGAAACTAGACGAGCCGAATTGAGTCGAGCCGATCTCAAGCTAGCTCATTTAGTATGAATAATTATATTTATTTTATATATTTAAATAAAATATTTTTATTTAAAATTAAGCGAACCGAATCGATCCAATCTCGAGCTTAGTTGCACAAGCTTGTTAGAACCCGAGCTGAATAATTTTTTCACAAGTCCTGTCAAATTGAGATTCCATTTAAATTGTGTATACCCCTTGTTACAATCTACAAATTAAATTAATGTAATCAATTCAATTTTCTTCATTAACGTTTACCTGATTAATTATTGATGTGATCATATCAGGTAAAACTTAAGGGTTAATTACAATTTATCCACACTACAGTGACGGGTTTTATAATTTACAAAAACTCTTATAAAAAGTTTAATTTCAGGTCAATTGGTTTTTTTTCTTACACTTGCTCAAACATCATCAGAACTTGCTCATACCAATAATAAACCAGAATTGAGATTTTGTGTAAGGATTAGGTTGATTCAACCAGATTCTAATTTGAATTTGGGAAATAAGACTGGTTCGAACCATAACTAGTTCTGGCCGGTGATGGTGACTAGGTCATCCCGCAAAACGACCAAGACCAACCTGGCAGTGACGACGGCGAAGAAACTATCGTCGACGACAACAACCTTCCGATTCATATTTCTCGACCTCGACATGCCGATTCGTCTTCCTCGACCTCGACGGCCAAGCCCGATTTCAGGGAGCTCGATTCGGGTTCTCCCAAATTCGTCGCTGGTGAATCTAATTTTAGTCGATGGAGCTCTGATCGTAGGGAGCGGCGCGAGCAAGGCGATGAGCAATTCAAACTTGTCGTGCCCTTTGCTCCTCCCACCGAAATCGAGAATTTACCACCCACCGAAATCGCTCCGGCGAAGATCCCTATCCCGAGGCCCACCTCTACGATCCAGTTGAGAACGAGCTTGTTCCGGAATAAAACTAGATAGAGTCTCGGAGACACAATCCCAGACGACCTCAAAATTCGAGAAACATTGAAGAAACACAACATCGACGAAGAAGGAGATGGACCGATCGAATCGGTCCAATTGCCCATACCAAATTTTAATTCTGATTTATTATTGGTGTGAGCTAAATCAAGTTGAGTTGAGTTGAGTTGATTTGAATGCAATTTAGGAGTATTTTTCTTTTTGAAAAAAGACGTTTTCCGTCTAAATTATAACGATGTTAAAACATGTATAAGAAAGAAATTTACTAACATGAAATTAAAATTTTTATAACATTGTACTAAAGTGTAAAACGAACTGCTATAACACGTCTAAAAATGTAATTAACTCTAAATTCAATATTGCCGCATGATATGTGTACTAATTAATACATTGGTCTCGTGGGTGGGTTAAAGGTTTGGGGTAGATTTAGGTGAGTTGGTTAGTATAGGTTTAAAATAGGGATAATTTCAGGTGGCTACACCTAGATTTTGCTGTTTTTCACCTGGGTACACCTAGAATTTTTTTTCAGCTGACTACGCCTAGAATGTGCAAAATTTTCACTTTGCACTTTCCGTCCAATTCTGTTAGTTTTTAACGTTTTTTTCATGTGAAATGACTAAAATGCTCTTAAATATTCATTTAATTTTCAAACTATCCCACCCTCACCTCTTCTCTCTCACCCATGATAGAATAAAAAATTGATTTATTTTAAAATCAAAATCATCTTCACTTCTGCAAATTTCACTCATCACCTTCGTTTCCATGGGTGCGTGAGAAGAGCATCGTCGGTGGGCCGGAATCCACGATGGAGTTGGAGTGATTTCAACCTCCGCCGAGAAGCGCCGAGAGGCCAAGACGGTTGCCATGTCCAGTAGAGAGTTCGAGAAAGCGTGGCCGGCCGAAGAGTGAAGAAGCTCGGTCATGGATGGCTCACTTGCTACCCGGAGGTGCTGGATGGAGTTGGAGAACAACGACGGAGGTGGGCGCGTGAGGCAGTGCGTGGAGGAATGCAGCGGAGCGTAGAGACCACGGGCGGAGGCCACACGCAGAGGAGGAGGATGACCAGATTTACCGGGTCGATCCCGCCGGAGCTCTCGAAGCTCCCGAACCTCACCAATGTCATGTGCCTCGACCGGAACATGCTCACCGGCCCGATTCAGGATTCGTTCGGGACGTTCGCCGGAGCTCAGGCGCCATGGATCCACCTCTCCAACAACCGGCTCACCGGAAAAATTCCGACCTCGCTCGGGAACAACATGGACCTTTACTAAGAAGAGAGAGAGAGAGAGAGAGAGAGAGAGAGAGAGAGAGGGAAAAGAGGGTCTATAAGTTTAAACCTTAAGGGCATTTTAGTCATTTCATATGAAAAAAACGTTACAAACTAACAGAATTGGACGGAGAGTGCAAAATGAAAATTTTGCACATTCTAAACATAGTCAGCTGAAAAAAAATTTATAAGTGTACCCATGTGAAAAACAGCAAAATCTAGGCGTAACATCTGAAATTATCCCTTTAAAACACACACACACATATGTATATAAAATTAATGTCTTATCAAAACAAAACGGCACGCCCAATTATAACTAAGAAATTTAGTCTAATCTACCGTGCAATATTACAATAATATAATCACGCGTCTTTTGATAAAGAAAAAATCGAATCTTAATTACAAGAAGTCAATAAAATCAAAACCATAAAATCCACAAGTCAATAAACCAAATCAAAACAATAAAAAAAATGTTAAGCTGGTGTGGGTGTGGTGTGGCCACTAGAATAGAAGTCGCTTCAATCTTATACAGCTCAGACAGAGGTTTTCAAATAAAGTTTTATAAGAAATTGAATCTCCTATATTATATCTACCTTCAACAAGAAATTTGTCATTTATCCGTATTTCAGAAGTTAAATAATAATAATAATTCTTCCAGTCCGATCTAGAAACAATGTATTAAATTCTGAAATGATGTATCAAATTTTAAAATGATCGATGATGGTTACAGAATCTTTTTTATCAAAAGAAACTAAATTTTAAGAATGTGGTTATGAAATAAAAATTCAAGATGAATAATTGAAAAGTTTTCGGTATTGATCTTTTAAATATTTTAGAATCTGCCGAACAAATTTGTTTAATGTTTATGATGTTGTAAAAATCATAGGTCAAATTACTTGAAGCTAAATTACTTTAGCTAAGGACAAATTATCATAAGGTTTTTTCACGTGGAACTTGAGAAAGATTGTTGATATATAAAGACGGGAAAATTTCATAAAATTCTTTTTTAATGTGACCTAATTTTACTTAACACTTTTAACTTAAAAATTAATTTGCTGAATCCCTTAAGTTTGAAAAGGTTTCACCTCATCATTTTTCGTTAATTTTTTAAAAAATTTTGTTAACTTTTTCTTGTGAAATAACGAAACTATCCTTGTATTAAAATATTAAAATAAATAAAAAATGATTTAGAACTTTTTTCTATAATGTTTTTGTTATAGATAATAAAGAATAAAATTTTGTTAGTAGTAAAAATAAATTTTAAAAAGTTTTTAATAAAAAAATTTAAAAATGGTTTTTGAACATCGTTTTTTATTAAAAAATATTTTTTTTCAAAAAAATCGATACTAATTTTTTATTTTCTGTTTTTGTAAACCAAAAATAAATAAGAAAAAAATTCAAAATTATTTTAATTTTTTAAATGCAATGGTATTTTCGTCATTTCACAAAAAAAATTAAAAAAATCTGAAAAGTTAACTGAAAGGGTAAAATGATTTTTTTTCAAATTTAGTGGCTTCACAAGTTGATTTTGAAGTTAATGGGAGTTAAGTAAAACTCGGTCATAGTTAAGAAAAATTATGTGAAATTCTTTCAATAAAATTTCAGTCGGGATTTACACATGTCCTTCACTGAAATCTATCCGTGTGAATTTCAAGTTGTTGTGTATGCCAATATCTTCTTGTGAGATTTACCAGAAGCATGTTTATGATTTGGTGGATACAAAACTTATAGACGATGTCTGAAGATTTTACTGTTATTTAATTTACTATTGTACATTTATATTAATTAATTAAAATTTTTAATTATATACATTTACACTTTCTTAACCAACTAGGTAAACATTTGAATTTAGGAATTGGATCCAAGAGACTTGGTTTGAGTCTTCCTCCGTCGAGTCTCTTAAGGTGGTGAGCAATATAACCCCTTCTACGTAAGAGTTTATGTTTGTTATAACATAATCAAACCCAAATTAATAGAGAATAGAAATAAAAAAATGTCTAGACAATTAAAATTATGGTAAATTCCACGTGATCCCCCTTAACTATAAGCGTGTCTCACATGCCCCCCCTTAACTACAAAATCAATCTGTGATGTGCCTTAACTATTCAAAAATCCCACTTTACCTTTTTTTGTTGACTTTTTTCAAAATTCTGTTAAGTTTTTGTGAAATGACGAAAATACCCTTGTATCTGAAAAATTAAAATAAATAAATAAAAATGATTTTGAACTTTTTTTTAATTTTCTCGTTCTACAAAATAAAGAATAAAATTTTTTTAATAGTAAAAAAAATTTTAAAAATAAAAATTTACTTTTAAACATCGTTTTTTATTTTTATTAATTTTTATAAATAATTTTTTTAAATAAAAAATTAATACTAAAATATTATTTGTATTCTTTATTTTTTACAACGAGAAAATAGAAAAAAAAAGTTCAAAATCATTTTTATTTATTTATTTTCATTTTTTAGATACAAGGGTATTTTCGTCATTTCACAAAAAACTTAACAGAATTTTGAAAAAAGTCAAACGAAACAGGTAAAGTGGGATTTTTGGATAGTTAAGGCACCTCACAGATTGATTTTTTAGTTAAGGGGGGCATGTGAGACACGCTTATAGTTAAGGGGGGTCATGTGGAATTTACCCTTAAAATTATGATGTAATTATAACATTATTTCTTAGTATTGGCAATTTTAGACTGTTTTTAAAATATGGTATATCGTGAAATTAAACTACTATTGTTATTTTTTCATCGCTTAAATTTAGTACCGAAAAATAGTTATGTGAAATTATATATAAATTATTTTCTATTTAAAAATACTTTGTAATTTTTTTAGGGAAAATGTCATTTAGCTCCCTCGTGGTTTACGGGTTTTTCACTTAGCTCCCTCGCCCGACAAATGCATTATGAGAGACCCTTGAGGTTTCAAAAATTCTCACAGAAGCTTAACCCCGTTAATTTTTGGTCAAAAGTCAACTATTTTTTTTAAAATGGCAAAAATACCCCCGTGACCTTGTTCTGGGTCTGTCCCTCAAAAGACGCCGTCAGAGCGGCAGATCTGGACGGAGGAGCGCACCTAATTCTCCCACTGCATCGAGATCGGGAGAGGGGTCGTGATCGGGAGAGAGATCGGCTGAGCCGGAGCAAGAGGCGGAGAGGGGACGGATTGATGCACGGGAGCAATAGGGAGGACGGGGTGTTGGTGTTGGTGTTGGTGTTGGGGTGAGGATCCTCCCACCGAATCACCACCCGTCGTCGTTCTCGTCGTCTTCGATTCAGAATCAGAACCACCACCAGAAGAGCTACTCGCCGCCGCCGAAGGTTTTCAGGGCGGTGGCACCGACGTGGAAGCCCGCCGACGAGATGATCGGCGTGTCGGTCCCGAGGAAGGCGTTGACGAAGAGGTCGTATGAATGTTGGGTTTCTGGCGGTGGAGTGAGCGGAGAGCAAATTTACGGTCAAGCCTCGACGTCGCCGGCGAGGTCGAGCCTCGCCGCGGCGGCGGCTCCGGCGCTGCTCTCGCCCACTTCTTCGAATGCCTCAGTGAAAAAGAAAATCGTCAGTATTTCGATTTCAATTTCTGATTTTCTGGGTTTTTTTGGGGTGTTCAATTGAATAACCAGTGGGTGTGTGTCTTGTGCAGAAATCTAATGGAGCAAAGCATCGACCACCCAAATCTTCCTCCAAGTCGTCTTCTTCGGCTCAGGACGAGATCGAGATTGAAATCGCAGAGGTCCTCTACGGGGACAGAGGTCCTCGTAGAAGGTTTTTATCCAGAAAGTGGCGGTTTTTAGGTCGCCGGAGGTGAAGGTGTCGGAGACGAGGCGGCCAGAGTTGGTGGTCGGACGGAGGATCCGAGGCGAGGTCGGCCGGAGTGCGGAGGAGCAATGACATGAACAGTGAATCAATGACATTGGTTTGAAAATTTAATAGTGAGATGAGGGTATTTTGGACTTTTCACAACAAAACTAACACTGTTGGAGTTCTGTGAGAATTTTTGAAACTTCAAGGTCTCTCAGAATGTATTTGTTGAGCGAGGGAGCTAACTAGAAAACGCGTAAACCACGAGGGAGGTAAGTGAAAAGGTCATCCCGCATTTATATACTTTCTTTATCCACCGCAAGAAAATGACTGATATATAAATGGTTGTGAATTCAATGATATATAAACAAACAAATCTTCATTAGGTATGTCGGAATTTGATAATTATTTCGAAGGAAGTTCTTAAACGTGAACCAATTAAATAAGATGACACACTACTATATTGCGTGTTTTTATACAAACTAATAATTTCATATTTTAATTCAAATTAATAATAAAAGGAGTTGACGAATCAAAACGTTATCTTACGAAAATATATTTTAATTTAATTCTTCTTCATTTCTATCTAGAGAATACTTTGGAATTTCAGAAATCTCAGTCAAGCAAATTAATTTGGACAAACATGTGCACATATTACAACAAATAAATTTTACGAGCATATTGGAAATAATACTTTGATATTATTAACAATGATCATACAATACAAGCAACAATAAGTAAATATTACTAACTATGAAATCAGCACAAGAGGATTGAACGAGATGGGATTGATTTCTGTCGAAGCACAATAGTCTATCCGTTTTTTTTAATACGTTTTATTGCCATGTACGAACAACTAGTGTTTCAAAATATAACGACAGAAGTAGGTAAACTTTAATCGTATATAGAGAATATCATAGACGAAATTAACAGAGATTCGACGGACTAGAGTTTTTATGTATGTTCAGCTCTTTGAGGTAGGTTTAACTTAATAGCAAGAGAGAGTGGCAAACCCTAATGAAAAAATGAATAAAACAACTTACAAATTCATTCTTTTGGGAAAATATTCTTCCATAATTAATTTCTCAATCAAAATAAATTATTAATGACACGTGCACGTTCTCGCCTTTTGAATAAATAATTCAACATTAGTTGAGTCATAATTATGGGCTCACCCGAACGTGACGGATTTTGGGGTCTAATTTTTCATTCACCTCTTACTCGTCTTGAGCATCTGATATGTCGTTGAAAAATATCGTTTCACAGAATACATAAACGTATTTCATAGTCTTCTATGTCGAGTTTAGGCATTCCAAATTGAAACTCACGTATAAGTAATCACAAATTACTACACTTGTTAACTTAGCCATTTTATACCTAATTTTCCAAATCTCGAGTTCTAAGCCCTTAAAGAAGGGAGAATTTTATAGATAATTAACAAAAATAATATAATCTTAAAATATTGCATAATACATTAATCAACTATCTATTTTCTACACACTCATACACTATGTTAGAATTTTAGAATGATATGTTATTATCTTTTAGAAATAACAAAAATATACCTCTATCTGTTATTCTCTCAACTCCTTCATCACGAGTTCAGTTTTTCTCCCACATCATCGACATCGGTAAATTGTTTTTCAAAAGAAAATTCAATTTGAGAACAAAGTTATGGCACGAACAATTACCTAAATATGATTCTATGCAACTCCTCACCATTTCTTCATTTTCAAAACTCATGTGCAAATTCTACCATGTGTTGTTTAAAATCAATTCGTAATGTATTTTCTTGAAACTTCAAATTTCTTATTGAGTTGTAGACACTGAGTCTAAAGTTGTCATACTCGTCGATCAAATTTTACTAAGTTCTTAATGATACTCTTCTCTACTAAATCATTATGAATTAACTAATGCCTATATACGTCTTTTCTGGTCGTCTTTGTGCTCTCCCATATAAATGTAACCGCACGAGACTTTAACACAAACTTCTCAAGTCATCCATCGCTTAGGCACAGGTATGGATCCACACGACCATAATCCATAAGCCTTACGAATTTGGGAATGGATGCGAAAAAAAAAGAAGAGAATGTGAATTTGGGCTGTAAAGTAATCTTTGTTAGGGGTAAATAGTTATACCCAACTATAGGATGTAGAAGACGTAAAAATTTTCGTTTTATATAATTTGTTCAAAATGTCAAAATTTATATTCAAATATAAGCTGATTTTATTATTAAAGTACGGATAAAATTGTAATTTCTTATTTAACAAATGAACGAAACAATATGAAAATAGCAGAAAGGTATTTTGATTATTTAAAAATATTTCTATTAAATATTACTCATATTGCCTTAAGTGTAATAAAAAAAATAGGGGCATCCGTAAAAAAAAATTTAATTGAGGCGTGAACTTAAATACGTGCATATAATTGAATATATTCATTTGTGACTATCCGTAACTTCTGTTATAATAAGAAATAAATGATACAATCAGGAAAGAAAAGCTTTATATATTTATTTAAACAATTAGATATTAAAAATTTTAGTTTAATAATCAGACTTAAATACACCGTGACGTTAAAATCTTAAACAATGTTGTTTTAATTAGGTGTCGGGTTTGCTTTTGTCGGTTGGTTTGTATATAACAATTAGTAGTGTCACGTGAAAGATGACATGACATTTTTTAACAAATATCAAAGTATCTAATCCCTCCAAAACTATTTTTTTCTTAAATTAAGAAACCACATAATTATGGATGCTAAACCATAGATTTTGGGTCTTGATACGGATATTAGTCTCTGAGTATTGACCATTACAAAACGTGCGACAAAAGCCTTGTAATTCTTTACTTAGATTTGCCAACAACTCACCTATATACATATAAATATATATATATATATATATATATATATATATATATATATATATATATATATATATATATATATATCATTATCATATAGTCCATTGACTCCAACGAGATCATATATAAATGTGACTTTTTTTGGATATATCATGAGGTTCAATTAATGTGAATTTTTTAGGTCTATTGTGTGAATATATATTATAATGTCGGTATATTTTAAAAATTCAACACATTAATTAAGTAGATATGATGATAACAATTGTGTATAGTTTGAGATTTATACGTTATGGGTAACGCACCCAATTGTCGTATATTAGTGGACACGAGTCATTATTATTTTTATTAAATGTCAACGTGGATTAGAGTGGAATATAGAGCTCCTTCACTATCTCATTTAAGTCATATTAATTATCTTCAATAAGTTATGCAATCTCACATTTATTTTATGTTATCTATAATTTTGGTCTGATTGTATAGGTGTATATGTTTCATATAATTATTTAAAAATTCAAATTTTCATGACATTGGATACGTTAGGATTAGTCTATTGTTCGTTAGGTTAACCGCAATCGATGGGGCTTCTATATTAATTTTTGAGCTACTATATCAATAGAGTGTGTCTTGTTTATATTGTTTAATTCACATTTTGTGTATAATTAATCATCTAAACATATAATTATATACATCAACCTATCCTTTATTTAAGGGGTTAGTCTTAATTAATTAACTTTTTTTTTAAAAAAATAAATTTTATTAATTAAATAATAACTAACCCGACACTAAGTTAGACAACTGAAACTATGGAAGGTGTGACAGACTAGTTACCATAAAGTAATATTGGTCAATCAACCATTTAATTACGAGCAAATAATTTGATTCAAATAAGATTATTTTTAATAATTACATCAATTTTCTAATTCATACGCAAAATTCTTCTCTATTTTATACATTTATCAAGATTTGAACTCAGGGTCTCTCGTCATTAGGCTTGTGTCTCAAAGTGCTAAAGTATCTCTCCTTGAAGCAAGATAATTAAAAGTTAATTTGTGTTGTCGGCAACTAAACATTGTGGAAGTTTACTTTTTATCCGTTTACATCTTAATCCATCAATGAACATTTTTATATACAACTTTATTCTTTGATTACAAATATTGAACAATAATTCATTGTTTTGTTTTAAAAATTGTTTTGTGATAGCGCAATGACTATTATTTTATTTTTATTTTTTGAATTATAACGACTATTATTTAGCAGGATGGAAGTTATAACTTTAATTATTTTAATATTCACCTTTAATTTTTTGGTGAGAGTCGGTACATATATATATATATATATATATATATATATATATATAGCCATATAGGTTAGTCTATTGTTCCTTTATCTAATCAGCTGTTGGATTCACATTGGAAAATTAAAGTTTGTGCTGACCGCGATTTTTATACATGATAAAATTTACTATGTCAATTTCAATTCTCAATCAAATAGTGAAATTTCATTTACAAAGGCTACTTTTTTTCATTGATTGTAAATATAAAATAATAATTAGTAACTAGTCTTTTTAGGATAAACATTATTTTTAGGCGTCATAATATTTGTGATGAGATCAAAAATTCTAACAGGCTGGAAAGATGGGAAGGATTTTACGGGTGGTTAAAATTTAATATAAATTAAAAAAAATAATTTAAGGAACAGGTGATGAATCAAAAGTCAACGTTCATATTATAATCATGTCAATGTGGAGTTTTATTCCGGAGGAAGAAACAATTGGGATGCCAATTTTGACAGACAATCGCCAATTAATGTTGGTCGTAATTAATTTAAAATCAGCGGTCAGAGTAATTAATTAGCTCTACAAGTTATACTTTTGTCTACTGAAGTCATAACGGTAATTAAACAACTGCCGGTGACTAAGGATGTAAACGAGACGAGTTTTTAACGAGCCGCTCGATTTCAGCTTGTTAAATATTTGCTTCGAGCTCGTTATAATTAAGCTTGAGTTGATTCGAGTTTAAAATTGGGCTCGTTTAATAAACGAGCCGAACTCGAGCTTGACATCTTAATGCTCGTTTAATATTTATTGAATTATATATTTATATTAACACGTTTATAAAATATTTATAATATAATTAGACAAGCTGAATCAAGTCGAACCAATCTCAAGTTAACTCATTTATTATTTAATGAACTATTTATCATTTATTTAATTTTTAATAAATATTTGTATCTAAATTTAATCGAGCCGAATCGAGTTCGTCTCTTTTATTTCGAGCCGAGCTTAGTTGTATAAACTCGTTCGAGCCCAAGCCGAACTCGAATCAAACACCTTTATCACAAGTCGAGCCCTGCCAAAATGGGCTCGACTAGTTTACACCCTATATAGTATTAACTTGACAATTGAGAAAACCAACAAAGTCGTTACAGAGTTTTAACAGCTTGTACTTAAATATGAGTAGAATATTTCAGAACTGAAAAATAACACCGTTTTGAACAATGCTACTTCAATGTTGATCAAAATAAGTTGAATATTCTATGAAAACTGATCAATATATATATTTTTATATAACAAATTATAAGGTGAAGAGTCAAAAATCAAAAGTCAACCTCCATATAATTGTACCAATTTGGAGTTTTCTTTTAGAAGAAGAAATAATTGGATGCTAATTTTGACACACAATTGATGATGAATGGTAATTTCAAATCAGTGGTCAGCATACAATTAATTAACTCTAACAACTTATACTTTGTCTCTAGTTAAATCCTAAATATGATAAACAATTCAGTGACTGACAGTTCAGAAAATCGATAAAGTTGGTATAGAATTCCAACGTTTGTACTTGAATACAAGAGAAAAATACCTGAAAAATATTGGGGAAATTTCATTTGACTATAATTAAACATCACTGTTTTACAAATGATTAAATCTAAATACATTTTGTTTCCATGGTGAATGCCAAATTTTAGCAAAATTGTCGCTCTTACATTTTCCGTCAGGTTCTATTAATTTTTATTTTATGGAAAGACTAAAAACATCCTCAAAGAATATATGAGTTATTTATATATAATAGAGTAAAAAGATTTAACTATTCTTAAAAATATATCATTGACACTTTCTCTTCTTGGTTGTCTCTCACCCTCTCCTCTGTCCACACCCACATATGATAGCGCATCAAAATCATTAATTAATGATATTTTATACAATTTCTTCTTCTTTATTATACATCATTGTTAATTAAAGATTTATCGCTAACCCTCACTATTCATTCACGCACACATTCATACTCATCTAGGGGCGTAAGCGAGCTGTTTCGAACCTCATTTCGGCAGGGGTCAGCTGAAAAAAAGTATTCAACTCAAGATCAGCTCGAACTTGAACGAGGTTATACATCTAAATTCGAGTTCGGATTGAATAAATTAAACAAACTCGATCTTGACTTGATTCGATTCATTTAAATTTTAATATAAATATTCATTAAGAATTAAATAATTCATCAAATAATAATTGAGCCTCATGAGTAATTCTAATATAAATAATTGTGATTTTGTTAATGAGTTTGGGTTAGGGAAGACAAAAGTATCCATATCCAATGGATATCCATATACACGATCCGATAAGAAAGAATATATCTGAAAGCGAACAAATACGAATACTTTTGCGGATATTTTATCGGATACATATATTCCTATATCCTACCTAACCCTTACCAATGCATTTAAAAAATAATAATAATTTAATAAAAAGTAAAAACCCTAATTATTGAGATTTGATTTTGCAAATATGCTTGAAAACTTTGTTAGATTATGACTTTATAATGTAGGTAAACTTGCATTATAAACTTTATTATATTTTGATACTTGAATTGTGAACTTTATTATGATCATGAGAGTGAATTATGAACTTTATTTTATTTGGTAGCTTGAATGGAAAATTTTATTGTGTTTTATAGAATATTTTATTTTTTTGTATTTTTAGTTTCGGGTAAGGATACGGATATAAAAAATTATTCATATTTACCAGGTACTGAACAGATCTTGGAACCCAATAAATAAACGAATAATTAAGTAGATATGGATACTCGCTCAGGTGAGCAGATAAGGTACAAATATGATTTTACCCGCTTCATATCTGATTCATCGTCATCTTTAATTTTAATTTCTATTTCCGTTGCATGAAGTCATTTTAATGTACCTTGTCTTTCTGAGTCAACATGACTCATGCTGATTAAAATATGAAGATCTAACATTATTCTTGTTGTGGTACGCTCAGCTACGAGGTTTTGATAGGGTACGATGTTTTTTTTGTAGCCATGCCACACAAATGACACCACCACTTATAATTAAGTCATTATTGATTGTCTACTACATATATAGGCTAATGAGTTTCCCATATTATATAGTATGTACTGCACCTTTAGTACTAGCAATTTTGTACTACAAAAAAAAGTACATGTGAAATTATAAATAAATAGGCATGAACAAAGTCTCTATGCTTCAAATCCTAAATCATTTGCATACTTTGCTCTCTCGGGTTTTCTTTAAACTTCAAACCATCCATTCGACGAGAGCTATCAAAAAAGTTATTTGAATTTTAATACAAAGGTATTTAAAATTTTGCATAAGATAGTTTGAATTTATTGTTTAATTTGTTGTTCGTCACAAAGTTCTTCTTTCTTAGTCGGATCAAAAATAATTTATTTGGGCAAGGGTCACAACAAGGTTGAATCCTTGATATTCGCGACACAAATTGATTGCATCAAATTTTAGTCTTCGGTCATATGTAGTTGGTAAGATTATTATTATATGCTATATTACAAACTAATAATGATCTTGTTTGATGTAAAATAGTAATAGTTTTCAAAAGAGGTCTTGTTTCTTTGCTTTTATAGATGCGTGAATGTTGAGAAGTCTTGTTTTCATGTGTTAATTTCTAGAAGGTACTGCTATTTTCATGTCTGTATATATGTGGTTTTGGCTGAAAAACACTAGATGCCATATATGTCATGTCATTGTGTTTCACAGCTAGAAAATTTCAAATAATTTATCACATAGTAAACATTTGACCGACGATTTCGTGTATTTTAAGTAATATTGTTCATATACGCGTAAAATATTATTTAGGCCAAGACTCGGACCATTATATCAACTTGTTTAAATTGTCAAGTAATAAGATTTGATATAATTAGTATTTGTTGGGAGAACCGCACCAGGGATGATACTTTTTCCCGCTTCCGCCCCACCGAGACTCGGGGACGAGAATCCCCAAATTATAAGAATGGGATTGGGGTGGGCATTTTCGTTCCGCCCCGATATATTAAAAATATTGAATGAAAAATTATATTTTTAAATATATTTTATATTAAAATAATACTTTATAATACATACTTATTTGATGAAATAATAATATTTAAAGTATTTTTTGTTAAAGTAGTAATTTTTAATACAAAATTTTAGTAGAATATAAATATATTTTGAGTTTGTAAGAAGAAAACAGAGAATAAACAACTCATTCATATTTTTGTTTAAGCTAGTTCACACAATTTAACTTTCAGTGCCTTTTCAAGTTATAACTACTCGGTCATTGATTCATTTGCGAGCCTTTTTAATTTAACCGGTGCACTTGTCATGTTCATCGACTGAAAATCCTCACGTGAAGATTTCACTTTTTAAGCTTTCGCGTCGTTGTCGGATAGTTTTAGATATTTTAGTGCCTATAAGCAAGTCTAATTAGAATTAGGGATAATTGTTACACTTAATTATGCGAAATGACACTTTTATACCCTAACTATTTCTCAATTTTAGTACTTTGACAGTTTTTTGTGACAACCTAACTTTAAAATGCCTAAAATACCTACATTATCCTTAGTTTAAGAAACTATAAATTGAATTGGTTCAATTTTGTTTCTCTGGTTCAATTTGGTTTATTTAAGATGCAATCACAATTATGCCCCCAAATCTAAAATTAAATTTGAACTATTTCAAATTTGGTTTAATAAATCAAATTGGACCAGTTCTATTCTGATTTCTTAAACCATGGGTATTTTAGTCATTTCAGCATAGGTTGTCACATAAAAATTGTTATGATACTAAAAAAGAGAAGAAAGTAATTAGGGTATGAAAGTGTTATTTTGCTATATTTAGCTGTAACAAAGTGTCATTATCCCTTAAAATTACAACTTGAACATATTTACTTATTTGCAATCTCTTTCTCCGTCTGATCTTTAGTTGCTTATTTGTTAGTTTCTATTGTAGTTATTTAGGTAATTTTTTCATTCTAGAAAGCTCGAGTGCATTGGATGCAATTAAATCCTAAACATACGACATTAAGAATTCTATGATCAACATGATTGAGAATGATGCATTCCATTGGCTATCACTTAAAGACTTAAATGATAGCACATTAGTTGAAATGTGATTGATTTTTGACACGGGACAAAATCGAGACCATGGTTGGGGTGTGGCAAAGTTCAAATCGCTCTCAAGAAGTTTCCCACACCATGAGATTGAGAAATGTCAACTCCTTTAAAATTTGAAACTTCGGGTTGTGCCAAAGTGACAAGACAATGTTGGATGCATTTGTGATCGAATACTTCATGAAAACGTCGATTGAGAAAGGTTATGACATAACTTTTGAGATAGTGGCGAATAAAAACAATGTGTCATTCAGAGAGACTTATATGAACATGAAGCTGAAAACTTTCACCTAAATTTCAAGTGACGTATCCAAAGAAAAGGGATTATTGGACAAATGACTTATCGCGATGAAAGAGTTTCAGGAACTCTACCTAGCAATACGAAGAAAAATTCGAGAGAAGAGGTCATTCTTTGACTACCTTTCTTGTAAACGGCTAGGATATTAATTGATGTTGAGAAAGGTGACTTGACTGTTAATGTGTACGATTTGATGAAATTCCTAAACAATAATGCCTTTTGTTTTAGGGTTGATTTACTTGATGAGATTATCGATGAACACATTGTTTTGATTCATCTTGTAGACCCACTTGAAACATGTTTGTTGGATAGTGTTTGTAAACTTGCATTATAAATGATGGTTTGTAACTTAATAAATGTACAACTTATTCAGGTGCACACCACTTTTATGGGCTGAAAATTAAAATTAATCTTACCCAATGAATTAAGAGACACTTTTATGCATTTAAATATACACTTTTGATACTTTCATACCCTACTTTTTTTTTTCTCGAAACTTTGAATTTTATTTTGAAAAAATTGGTCACTTATTTACCAAAAATACCTAAACTACTCCTGAAATTTAAACAAAATTAAATATGGTCTAATCTGATCCAATTTCAATTGTTGAAAATACCAAAATGCCCTTAAATCAACTTCCAATTTTCAAAACATATCCCTCCTCCCATTTCCCTCCACCTCCCTCCTCCGCCGCCCCCTCCTCCTTCTTGAAGACTCTGTCGACGCTAACGGAAGTAGCCGAGCTGGAGGCAGGCGTAGTGGACCCCGCACCCGACGGAGAAGACGACGGAGGACTAGTAGAGGTGGCCGAAGTGGTGGAAGTCGTCGGAGCGGTGGCAGTGGTTGTGTTCGGTGCCAGAGCTGAGGCGTTGGTGGTGGGTGCTAAAAGTGTTCAAGAATTCAAATTTTCACTCGCTGGAAGGTGTACCGGAAAATATGTTCCGACCCACTTTTCGGCGAGTGAAAAATTTGAATTCTTGAACTCGTTTCTTATCCTCTCTCTTTTCATGATTATGCGAGACCGAGCCTTAACGAGATCGGACGGTCGGAAACCTCCGATCTAGAGGAAGCAACGCTCAACCGGAGAGCTCCAAGCGCCGGAGACGACATGTAACACGTCGGATTTGGAAGCCAAGCTCTTCCGTTAAAGAGACGGTCATAGTGAGCCATGCACTTGCCCACAATAGCCTCACCTTATCATCTCCCACGTGCTCTTCAATTGCTTGTCGGAGCTCGCACGTGACCCTTTGGTGCTCGACTAGAGAGGGACGGAGGACCACCACTTAGAGCACACACCTCGGAGGTGGAGATGATCGAGCTGTGACAACAAGTCTCGGGGCAAAGAGGTGGCCACCGGAGAAGGAGAGGACAAAGAAATGGAGAAAGAAGAGAGAAAATAAAAAAATTAGAAAAGGTGACATTCACTTGAAAATTTGATGAATAGTTGAGTGTAATTTCGTCTTGTTACACTCTTTAAAAATTGGGCCGGTACTCTCCATTAAATCATATATAATTTTTGTTCAATTCAAGAGTATTTTGAAATTATTGTCCCAAAATGAAATTTAGGGTACTAGAAAAAAAGAGTGTAAAATATGAAAGTGTCAAAAAAAATATATTTAAGTGCACAAAAGTGTCATTTTTCTCTTGAATTAACAAAATATAAGTTCAACATTAAGCCCCTACAGATGAAAAAAAGCAATTTTGATGAATTTGAATATATTTAAATTTATCTATAATTAACGATATGATATAATCACAATCATTTACCTTATAAAATCAACCGTTGTGGTCATTTCCTACTTTGCATCATGATGGTATTTCCACCTGAACAACCATATATAAACATGAATAGTTTAATTCTAATTATATTTAAAGATGTATATAAGTAGGAATGATAAAGAAATTTGAATTAGATGGGGTGATTATGTCCCCAATCTAAGAGAATACGAGACAAGATCACTAAATTTGTCCTAAACTACTGTATTATCATTCAATAAAGAGGTAAAAATTCACATACTTGATGAAGACTGGTTATATCTGAACCGACGTGATAGAGAACGTGATCACTAAACCACACTGTTACCTTCCCAATATATACATGCTCGAAACATATTTGGGTGTTTTTTTGGTTGGGCCTACAAGTATCGAAAAGGAGATGGTTTAACTTCCAAAAATATTTTGGGCCTCGTTTGGTTTGGGGCCTGAAGCCATTGCTAATTCAGTGGCTTTATAGCTGGGCCGGGCCTTATAGTTCATTTGGCACTTAGTAAAGTTCGGAGTGGCGTTTTGTGCGTGAAGACCGAATCTCGCGGTGAACTAATTGCCCACGCGTCATGATCCGATTGGATAAAACATAACGAACACAACAAATTAGCTATTGCATAAACGACGCCGTTCGCCTCCGCCGGACTGGTACTTGCCGAGCGATCAAGCTCTCTCTCTCTCGCGCGCTGCGTTTCAAATTCCGGCGACGGAGCTTGCGAAAATGATGGCTGAAGATCTCGGCGTGGAGGCCAAAGAAGCCGCGGTTCGCGAGGTCGCCAAGATTCTACCGGTTCCTGAGCTCCTGCAGTCGATTGCGACGATCAAGGCCGATTACATTACTCGCCATCAGGTTTCGCTCATCCTCCACTTTTGTGCTTCAATTGCACCCATGATTTGGATGTGCTTGTGATAGTGGTGATGCATTGTTGGGTACTTGAGTTTATTGGTAAATAAGAACTGAGAAAAATGTGATGCAAATGAATGTAAAACTGGGTAGTGCGTATTGGACCGGGCTCACATCCTCGTGACCAAAATCAACCAGGCTCCGATACCATGTAAAACAATGGTCATTGCTCATGTACGCGTGAGGCTTATTTCCCTTTCACTCTCGTGCGGGTCTTTTTACTTCAACAATAGATGAACACAAAAATAGTTATACGGGAATATTTATGCAGTGTTGGTTGTGCTTGAGTTTGAGGTTTAGATGCTTGCTTGTGTTGATTCAAAGCATGATAAGATTCAAGGCTTGCTAAAATGAGTGAATCATGAAAAGTAGTCGTAACTTAAATTGTGACGGTAACTAGTGATCTTGGATTGTGTAGTCGATTCAAGTCAAAGTTTCGTGAGGCGGGTGTGGATAAAACTCGTAATTATTCTTATGCCACCTTTTTCCTCTTGCCGTCTTGTTCAAGAAATCTAAGGTTAGGATGGTGAAAGTTTTTTTCCCGGAGGCGTAAAAGGTGGAGGACCTCTGTCCCCAACTCGGCCTTGTCTTATATTGCCCGCAGGCACACCTCTTCTCTGCAGCGAAATTGGATATTGCACTCTAAGCCCTCTCTTCGTTCAATGTCCCTTCCCGGACCTCCGGACCCTTCTTATTTCGTAGTAAATTTAAGTAGTTCAAGTCACTCTGACCTCGTTGCAAAGTGCCAGAAAATCCTGAGAACTATGTAAACTCATGGGTTTCACTTCTAAAGCTAGCGACGAGGACATGATCCAAACATTTCAACAGATTCAGACAGAAAATAAAGCGTCCTCTCTCCAAGCCGTTCTTTAGGCTTGTTATTTTGTTTCCTTCTTTCAACTTCAATGTACTGTTCTTAGAGATTTCTTTTTCCATCTCGGGAATTGTATCTCTTTTCTTTAATATAATCGTTTTAATTGTTGACAAAAAAAATTATCCTTATGCTTGCCGTGGGTAAAATCTGGTCTTGTTTCCTTTGATTTCAGGATAAAACTCATTATTATCATTGTTGGCTCACGTGGATCGCTGGAAAATGTTGTGTTGTTGGATTTTGGGCAAATTATATTGACTTTAATGAACTAGTTGAAGGATTGTTAGCCGTCTTCTTATCCATTTTTTTGTGCTTTGTTTTCAGGCGAATGATGCACAGCTTAGTACAATGGTTGCTGAGCAGGTCAGCCAACAGTCTCTGTCCTTTTTTTAAATGGAAAATCCATATGAGATCAAGATATCGTTTCTACATTCTGGAATCACGTGAATCACATTTTTTTTTCCTTTTAATTTATGTGAGTCATCTAGTGTATGCTTACAGTTTCATGTGATTCTATCAAACAATTTTACAGGTTGAGCAGTCACAAAGAGGGCTTGCCTCACTTTCTTCATCCGAAAAGATAGTAACACATCTCCGTGATAATTTCATTTCTATTGAAAAGTATGTTTTTGGCAGAACATTCGGTGTGCCATGTATGCATATTGTTGCTTTATTCAGCTCTTAGGCAAAGGGTCATTTCTTCTTATGCATCAGGTTATGCACTGAATGTCAAAATTTAATAGATAATCATGATCAGATAAAGATCCTTAGCTATGCAAGGAATAACTTAAAGACAACTATAAAGGTAACTCTGGAATTCATGGTATTTATTACTGAAGAGTACATATTTACGTGTTTGCATGTCGACCAACCTAGACTATTACACTTCAGAAAGAGGTGGGTTAATTTGTTTTTGCTTTTCCCCCTGTCCAAGACCAAACCACTACTACACTACACATACAAACTGTAGACTCAAGGTATGACCATCAATCCAGAAGGCCCGAGAGGACCTAAGCTTGTAATTTTTATAAATGGGGACAGCCTTTGAATCAGAAAGGTGTTGGTCACACGTGTTGTTTAATGAATTTAGTGAACCATGCTTCTTGTAGTTGTTATGAAACTTATGATATACGGCTAACATTTTGTTTTACTTTCCTTCCGTAGGATGCTGAGGGGATGATGTCCATTTCTGCAGAAGCAGCTGCGGCAAGGGACTCTTTAAGTAACGATAATGAACTCATTAACACGTACGAGGTAGATACTATACAGTTAACAAGCATCTCATGTTAGATGTAGAGCCTTTACGGCTGCTCTTTATTTTGTAATGTGTCGGTGGTATATGTTTATTGCTGTGTTTTTGCACCATCAATTGTCATAGAGGCTAACATCTCTAGATGGTAAGCGGAGGTTCGCATTAGCGGCTGCATCATCTCACAAAGAAGAGGTTGGAAAATTAAGGTTTGCATTTTCTTCTCAAGGTCTTTTAGCCAGCTCAATAATAGTGATGAAGAACATTATTCTGAGACCAATGCTAGCTCTGTGCTCATGTCAAATATGCAATATATCTCTTCATATGCTGTTTTTATTTGTGAGTTTCTCATTGTGTTATGATTCACGTCTGCAGAGCAAAATGTGGTTGTGACAATTATATATTCTAGGGTCACACTTCCTTAGTACCAGAATAGATATTTTATGAGATAGATAGGTCCATACTTGCTTTGTTCTGGTTTCATCCAATTCACTTAGCAGGAAAAAGAGAAATGCACCATTGGTTAGTCAAGTGACTTGCTGCTATTGACATTTTAATGTGGAATACTTCATAGTGAGTACTTTGAAGATGTTGATCGGACCTGGGAGACATTTGAGAGTACATTGTGGAGCACTATTGGAAATTTCTATCAACTCTCTAAAGAAAGGTATTATTTACTGCCTCTTTATTTATGGGTTAGCAAATTTCTTATTTCTTGCAGTGGCATGTATTTTTTATTGGCAATGTATCAAAACTTAGGCTCAAGACCTCCCTATGAAAAATGGAACTCTATTTTTGTCACATAACCCAACATTAGTTTGTAGAGAGATGCTCAACATAGTTGGAGATATTAAAGATGAGAGAAATACCACCCTTGGAACTCGAACCCTGGCCACTAGGACCCAAGTTGAAGTGCTTGACTGGCTGGCCAAGCAAGCTTTAGCCTTGCAATAATATGTATTGAAGTATGGTTGGTAGTATTCCTTTTGAATGATTTAGTTAGACTAGCTGAACATAATTCATGCATTGATGTTAGTTAGTCCTAAATGGCCAAATAGTTAGGCTTCATATCATCTATCGAGGTTTTAATCAGGCCTCTTCATATTCCATCATGTTATTGCTTTTGTCTGCTGAAGAGCAGAAACAGTTCGTTGTATGTTGAGGAAGCAGTAAGAAATATTGTCAGCTACCTTTTCTTTCTATCTTTTAGGTAAAATGTAATCAGCTCCCACACTTTCCTCAAAAGACTAGTTTTCCTCTCATTACCATACATGATACACACATGCTGCAATAGTCAGATACATTACTTCCTTTGCATCTTCTTGTGCCTCCATATTTACAAAATGAATCTGATCATTGTTTTGCATGGTCATGCTCAAATAAAAAAGGTTCCATATTTTCATTGTCTGCCTGGCATAATACAGACCCGTGTCCATGATCTAATATTGCATCTGCAATATCCTTAGTCGCATTTGCAGCCCCGTTAGCCAAAATGCATGATAGCTTCCCCATACCATGGCAGCAAGCAGATGCCCCCAACCACCACTGATATCCAGTACTGGTGTAGTACCCTCATATTTGCTCCCTGAAATCCATCCATGAATTCCAGTTCCTTCTAATGCCAAGACGCATTAATCCTTGTTCTCAGTCCACAAAAGTGTTTTTTGATGGTAACCATGGATCTTTCTCTATATATTGCTCTGTATCTGTATCTGTATCTATATCTAACTTCTATTATTTTACTCATCCAAAAAATACTCATTTCATTTCAAGTGCAAAGGAATATGATTCTAAAAAATAAAAGAATTTGATAGAGGATAAATATCACAATAAAGTGGTTTTCCAGTTGTCTGCATAGCAAAGCGTTAGTTCAGATGTGTCATATAACTGGATGGACGAAGGTACTATTAGCATACTAGTATTGTATTCTTATTACATACCATCAACTCTAACTGTGCAATTGAAGTTAAATCACAGTTGCGCTTAACTTTGTTAATTGATATGAATGGTAGAAGTAAGAGGTAGAAGTTTGCATGAAACTAGTGTAACCAGAATTGTTCACTCCTTGCATTTTATCATTCAAACTTTTGGGAGCATGTTTTCTTGTTATGAGTTTTATCATTATCTTTTAAGAATATTACTGGAAAATTTTCACTGTCACTATGAGATTGTTTTATTTGTGCTTTTATTTTTTTCAGCCCACAAACTCTGGTTGGTGCTTTGAGGTATGTTGCTCAGTAACCTCTCAAGTAGATTGTCAGTTGCTACATACCTTATGCTATTTTTAAGGTTCTTTTCGTTTTATATTTGAATTTCTCTTTTGTTCAGTGTGAATTTGTAGTTTAACATCCTGTTCAACCATTATGAGGTTGTTCATCATGGCTATAGAGCATATTATAAATTTCCTAGTCATTGAACTCAGGTCTTAGTAAACTCTTGCGCTTTTCTGTTAATTTGACTTCTTGTTCCTTTTCTTTTTATTTAACCTTCACAGGGTTGTGGAAATGCAAGAAATTCTTGATCAGCAACTCGCGGAGGAAGCTGCTGAGGCTGAGGGAGGTGATGCAATGGAAATGGTAGCGAACCAACGTAGAACTGGCAAGTGAGTTTCATTCAGTAATTATATTTTGGAATTTATTTGAAGTTGCCAATTAGGTTCCTAGTTTGGATTAGCAGTTAGTTTCATAATTAGTTTTTGTATTCCCATATCAAGGAGTGCTCTAATTGTATTATGGACAATAACAATCACCAATTAAGTTTGAGATTGACATGGTATCAACTGGTTCAAATTGATGTTGGTTGATCAACTCACATCAATTTGAGGGGTGTCGGTTAGGGTTTCCTATTATTAGTAATTAGGGTTTTCTAGCTTGGATTAGTAGTTGGTTTCATAATTAGTTTGGGTATTCACTATATAAAGGAGTGCTCTAATTGTATTATGGACAACAACATAGACGGAAATTTTTTTATCTATGGCCTTTTTGGGTTATTGACTTTTGCACTGTTGTTCCAACTTGGTCTGCCCTAGCCACATCTCCTAACTCCATCCCCATTTCAAATTTGTAGAAGAAATAATATTATTACATGTTCATGCCTATTGTTTTATGTCCGCTGCAGGAAACCTCCCGTTTCATCAGCTTCTTCCAAAAACCTTGTACAGCAGAAGATAAAGGTTCAGGGAAAAGGCTATAAGGATAAATGCTATGATCAAGTAACAAAGACAGTTGAAGAGCGATTTAACAATCTTCTGACAGAGGTGTTCTTATGACCATTTCTATCTCCAATAACCGTTGGAGTATATATATTAACTACTTGGTATAAAATTTCACCCAGTAATATTTTTTTCCACCAGCTTGCCTTCCAAGACCTAAAAGCTGCTTTGGAGGAAACTAAAACGGTATGTACAGTCAGTGTTAGGTGTGCACCTTCGAACAATTATTGCCTTTTAGTTTGTTATGCAGACAACATGTGTTTTAATTTAACATATGTATGGGTGCTTAGACGAA
Organism: Geranium rotundifolium; assembly: GCA_963920655.1. Lineage (NCBI taxonomy): Eukaryota > Viridiplantae > Streptophyta > Magnoliopsida > Geraniales > Geraniaceae > Geranium > Geranium rotundifolium. The sequence continues at coordinate 7,510,422 of OY987319.1, read as the reverse complement.
GTAAAACAAGATCGAACTCATGCAAGCATGAAGTGTAAATTTAGCAAGAATAAGAAGTGGTGAATAAAGGTCTGATCATGATTGAGGGTAAAGATTCAAACCTTCCATCAGATTCAGACGGAAAACAAAGCATCCTCTAGTTAAGCCGTTCATTAGGCTTGATGTCTTAGTTTTTATTTTCATCTCTTTCTTTCATATTCCGTTGTAATGTTCTTTGAGTTTTTCCCATCTTGGGAATTATCTTTCTTTTTCTTTAATATAATTGTTTTAATTGCTGATTAAAAAACATGATCGAGGGTAAAGAATTACTGAATATAATTTTTATAGGCATGCTGGATCTATAAGTGAAATTGATGTGGAGATTGAACAGGGCATAAGAAATAAGATTAATGTGGGATGGATGAAATGGGTTAGTCTTTGGGTTTCTTTATGTTGTGAATAGATTCTCAAGAGTTGAAGTGCATGTTCTGTAGATCTGATATATTGCAGTCTATGTTGTGTGGTACATGAACAAGTCTCATGCTCTTGCGTGTGTTTTAAATCTATCTCAGCTGGATTGAAATGTTTAGTCACAAATTTCTGGGCATGCAGCAAAATACAGTTCTTTGGTCAAATTATATATTTTTCTCCTATCTGGAAATAGTTTTTCCTCTAAAGTTTTGCTTAAAGCACAAACAACTAAAGAGATTGTACTCTTCTGCATGCATAAACATACAAGGGTAGAGTTATTCATATTAACCTTTAATTTTCTTCCCATCTTGGACCATATCTTCTTTCAAGTTGAAACTAGTATTATCTTCATTTTTCTTGAATAATAATGTTTGCAGCTTTAGTATGTAGTATTACTCACTCATAATGCCTCCTTTGTGAAATAGCTTGGAGAAGAGCTTGGAGATGTTTATGATCATGTAGCCCCTTGTTTTCCTCCAAGGTTTGCCCTCCCATATTTGGTTCTCAGTTTTACCTTGCTAGTTTTATAATCCATATTCTGCTAATAAATGTCATCCTTGTTTTAAGGTCAATAATTACAACAGCATTTTGGGACTGCCAGTTGAGTGTCGCTTCAGCGGCGCTTATCTGGTCTGTAGAGGATCATACATACAAAAACAAACAAACCGGTCCATATCTCGTTCATTATATGCTAGTATTTGCGAAGCAAACTAAAAAAACTATTGGATTGCCATTATGGGACATGCAAACCAGAAATCAGAATTACACATGTTATATGATCCATGGATCATTTTTACAAGCCGACAACATTCTACACATGATGTGTCACTCAAAGACTTCATCTTTAAGTAGTCTGTCAAGTAGAGAGCAAGTAATAGCAGCACATAGAAACAGAAAGAGTAGATGGTCCTGACCTTTGGCAAGGAATAAGAATTGGTGTTAAATCCATAACATGGTTTCAAATTTTGATTCTTGTGATGGGTGTATTGTTTTCCATGAAAGGAATGGTTCCCAGTGTATGAATCTGGCGTAACCAAGTAAGATTAAGGATTTAAGTTGATTATCTGAACAAGTCCATGCTGATGGGGAAGCAAAGTTCATTTCCTTGTTTTACAAACAAGTAAATTTGTTTTAGTTCTAGTGATGCCAACTTGAGCACGTGCACCAACTAACTTCGACAGTGGCTAAAGAGCTTACTTCTATATAAGTAAGGTTTTGAGTTCGAATCTTGATACATACATGAACTTTGGAAAAAAAATCCAACACTTATTGGCTCCAGTTTTAGAGCACTTGAGTGCTAATAAAATTCAACACCCATTTACTGCTATGTTTTCATATTCTTTTTATCAATGCTTGCAGATATGAGATATTCCAGCTCATGGTAAACCTATATACTGAGAGGTTCATTCAGTTTCTTAGATTGCTCAGTGACAGGGCGGATGATCTAACAAATATGGAGATTTTGAAGGTACTTCTGCATATGGATCACGAGCATGACATTTGTATTTGTCTGTGCTTTTCCCTCTGTATGAGACTTCTTGTTATGCAAATTATACCACATGGAAACCTAGGAGGTAGGGACATTTCAACATTTAGCATGTTCTCAAGGACATCATGTCAGGCATGTGACTTGCATATGGTGCTATGACTTTTTTGATAGGAATAATAAAAGAAATGAATGATAAACTTCAAGTCGAAGCAATGTGGCTCTTGGACAATCTTTGTGTGATTATATACTTAAACTCAGTCAGTGATCCACTTACTCAGAATATTTTCCTTGAGTCAAATTATAAGTTGAGCTTAATTTCAGAAGATATTGATGCAAATGCTTGTATCAGTTTTAGCTGTTCCTATTGAAGTAATGTTGTTGGTTATCTTTTTTTTCTTATTGTCATAATTTTGGTATTTTAATTCTTATTGCTTTCAATCAGGTAACTAGTTGGGTAGTTGAATACCAAGAAAATCTGATTGCTCTTGGTGTTGATGAGTCTTTGGCACAAGTTTGTTCTGAGAGTGGTGCCATGGATCCACTCATGGATTCGTATGTTGAGAGAATGCAAGCTACAACAAAGGTAATTCAATGCTACTATATCCATTGATGGTGCTTTAATAGGTAAATCCGTAAGTATGCTGAGGCAACTCTTATTCTAGAAATGGTACACAAATATCCTGGATGCCGATAAAGTACATGCCCCTAAGAAAACTGAAGATGGAAAGCTTTATACTCCAGCGGCTGTTGATTTATTCAGGATCCTGACAGAGCAGATGCAAATTGTTCGTGACAATAGCGCTGATGACATGCTATATAGAATTACGCTGTGTCTTATTCAGGCAAGTTTGTCTTAAATTTCACAGCAGTGATCGTTATACATGTTTGCTGATGTGTACAGTGATGCTACACAGGAGAGATTAAAATTGATCTCATTCATTTATTTTCCTAGTTACTATCTCCGATGAACATGTTGCGGAATTTCCTTCAACTTCTTTTTTTTCCCTCCAGGTTATATTTGATTTTCAAGCAGCTGAAAAGGAAATGCTTAAGGAACCCGCTTATGAGATTGGACTGGAACCTCTATGTGCAATGGTTTGTGAAATTTAATAACCTGCTGTTGTTACAGTCTTTTCACCTTACCTTGCAGTTATTCTACGATTTTGTGACGAATTTCTAATGTGTATACAGATTAACAACAACCTTCGCTGCTATGATCTTGCAATTGAGCTAAGTACTAGCTCTCTAGAAGCGCTTCCAGAAAACTACGCTGACCAGGTAATACAAGAACAATCTGGTCCCTTGTTCTTATGGTATAATGTGTGATGCCTGCCCTTAGTCGTTTTCTTCTCATACCACTTTCACTTTTCCTCCTCAGATAGATTTTGAAGACAGTTGCAGAGGTTTTCTGGATGTTGCCAAGGTATGCAGACAGTTCGTTGTTCAAGCTTTATCACTTCATTCCAGTTTGCTTGAATCGTGCAAGTTTCCCATGATACCCTGTGTATTGTTTTTTTATCAGCGATAATCGCAACTGTTGAGATTGACGTCATGCTTATTACATGATGCCTCTGCCACTGCTCACACAACCGTTGGTTTACCCTGTGTATTGTTAATCTTTTGGTTTGATCTACTACCTGTCTTGTCTGTTTTCCCTGAGCTTCCATGTTTACAATGCTAATTCGCCACCTAAATTTTGGGCTACTAGAGCATTTTTAAGGTATTTAAACTTATTTTTGTATTCTTCATGGATGCAACTGGCTTAGGCATTGATGACAAAATGGAATTTAATGTAGTTGTGAAGTTTATGAGGCTATGTTAGATAGGGATTAATGATCTATTTGAAATTGTTCCATGATATTATTATCAGTGTGGATGAATTGTTATGAATGTGTAAATATCTCATCTCCTTTTATTTATTTATATTTGTTACACTTGTATTTGAATTAATATTAGAGGTAAAGCATTACTTTGAACTTCTGAACTGCTTTGTTTGTTGAAGTAATCTCAAGTGTCCAAGACACATGAGGGGTGTTAAAGTAAGCCTACATGTAGAATATATATGAGTGTTGAGAAAGGCTAGGGTCACACCCAACTAATAAAGTTGTTGTAGGAAGCTCATATTGATCTGTGCATTGATGTAGGAAGCTGTGCGTCAAACTGTTAGTGTCATATTCGAAGATCCTGGAGTGGTGGACTTACTTCAAAACCTTTATCTCAAAGGTAGTTTATAACTATTCACCTGAAATTCTTTAATTATTTATGTCTTAATAGTGTGAATAAAATATATCTTCTTTTGGCTAGAAAGCTTAGCTAATATTTTGCTGTAGTTCTACATGTGTAATTACATTTTTTTTCTTTTCAAGTTTTGCATTCTTATGTTCACAAGGAGGTAAGCAGTACCTACAGACTAAAGTGGCTCAAGAAGGCATAGCCATCCCCTTTTTCACTATCCCTTTCCAATTCCACCCATATTATACTTTTGTCTATCTGAGAAAATGGGTCATTCAATCTTGTTTGGTTCTAAATATCTCCTTTTGCGTCTAATTGTTAATTTTTTCCTTTCATATGCTTCAGAATGGTCTGAAGGAGAAGTTACTGAGTACCTAGTTGCAACATTTGGTGATTATTTTACAGACATTCAGATGTAAGTTTCGTTGCGCTTTATAACCTTATCCACTGAATTTCAATATGAACATCATATTATAGAAACGATTTGATGAGCACTGAACATTTGATGAACAATTTTTCTGTTTATCATATTAGAATACTGTTTTTGTAGTGTGCAATAATTTGTTTTCCGTAAGGTCCAGAGCAAGCAAATGAATAACAAACAACAAAAACTATGCCATATTTTAAACAATGTTGGGCTGAGCTATGTGAATCCTTTAATGGAGCTCCTTGAGATCCTCTGTTCTTATTCTCCTCTACTCCATCGTATGTAATGATATCTCCCCTTTTAGTTTCTTCTAAATGAACTCCATTTGTCGCATGTCCAAAACACCTTAAGTATATTCCTCTCATATTGGCTTCATTTGAAGTTGCAAAATACTCTCAGTCATATAGTTTCATTCATAAACTTATTATTCTCAAGTATTACCAGAATTTCAACTATCCCGACCCGATGTAGGGATTAGTTGTAATAATATTTTCTTCGGTTCACTTGGGGGATAGTAGTGTAAGTTTTTTTTCTCCTTTTTTGCTGTTTATGTATACTAGAAGACTTACTTCCTAACTGTTTTGTATGTTCATCATTAAGGTACATTGAAGAAAGATCCTTTAAGAAATTTGTTGAAGCTTGCTTGGAGGAAACGATAGTTCAATATGTCGATTATCTTTTGCAACAGGTTCTTATGAATGGTTTAAAATTTTAATTGTATTTGACAAATATCTGAAAGCATCTACTGGCATAATATCTTTTATTTCTATGCCTTGATCTGAAGATATTTGTGCATGTAGAAAATCTCCATAAAAGAAGAAACCATTGAAAGGATGACGCTAGATGAAGAGGTTATCACAGACTTTTTTAGAGAGTACATAAGTGCTAATGTGAGTATTTTCCATATTCTCATCTTCTCTAATTACTTTTTCCCTCGTGTGACATCATCGTGTTGGAATATCTACATGTAACATACTCAAGCTTGAACGGTAAGAAGATAGACCGGTATTCGCTCTTAGATTTATTCACTTATTCTCTGATGCTTCGCCAATCATGATTTCCTTTGCAGAAAGTTCAAGCAAGAGTCAGCTTGCTGAGTGATTTAAGAGAACTTGCATCAGCAGAGAGTTTGGATACCTTCACCCTTGTATATACAAACATTCTTCAGCATCAGCCCGACTGTCCGGTAAATATTTTACACATCAGTGCCTACTGTTTAAAAACTAAGATTAACTTTTTGGTTAAATATTGACTATTGAGTGTTGCTCTTAGGTTGCGTCTCAATTGCAAATAAGTGCATTATCACTTGATAGTTAGATCAAAATATAAGAAATTTATGGGATCTTATATTTCCCGAAGGTCTTAATTAGTTGCATATTGATATTTTTAATTTTTAATGACAGCCTGCGGTCGTTGAGAAGCTAGTGGGATTTCGAGAAGGTATTCCCAAAAAGGATGCTAAGGAGGTATGTCCCCCAAACCTCTTTCCTCATAATCAAAACTTATATTGTTTTTTGTGGAATAATAATAATAATAATATAAAAGAAGAAATTCACTAGCGGTATATTAGATCATTTTACTGTATTCTATTCTCCATAGCTGTAAGATACCCGCTCCATCCCAAAATAAGTGTTTCATTTGAATATTTGAAAAAAAATATATTAAGCATTCTAGTTTTAGTGCTTGGGGCGAAGTAAAAATATTCAATTTAGCGTACAATACTGAGTGATTATGTACTGAAATAATTTTATGGTGTTGTTTCTGCAATATGGAAAAATCATGGAATGAGCTGTTTTACTACAAATTTCGAGCAAAACATGTTGATTTGTGATAAGTTGTGGGGCATGGTACATTCATCAAATGTGAGAAATTTGATGGATAAGGTCCATAAGATGTCGAAATAAACTGCTCTGTGTAAGTAACATGTGCCCCAAAATCTTGACAGGATCGGTAAGCACATAGGTTATCATTTTGATGTTTATTTTTTCCGGTAAAAGACACTTTATTATAAGTTTTATGTAGCGCTGTCGTGATATTGGATTTGTTTGTTTTATACGATGATGTTGGTTGGAGGGAAGAAGATTTGAAAGTACCGTGTGTGGAACAGGTTGTGCAAGAGTGCAAAGAGATCTATGAGAATTCACTTATTGATGGAAAACCCTCTAGGACAGGATTTGTTTTCCCGAGGGTGAAGGCCTTAAAGGCGACGAAAGGAGGATATAAATGTCGATGACTGATAAGCTCCATCGTCGAGAGGGAAACAGCCCGCTAAGTCCCCTAAATGACCGCTCGGTGCAGAATGCGAATGCTTCTTCTCTCCTTTCATTCTTTTTCAACTCTCTGTTTCACATTTTCATTTTCCTTCCCACTTCATTTGGTTGGTTTGACTTATTCTTTCCCGGGGCGTTATTCTTTGTTGCAATCACTTGTACATTGATCGATTTTTATTTTGATTTTTTTATCAGCAATAATTGGTAAGTTAATTAGATTGCATCGTTTCACTCGACTCAAGGTAATATCTATTTGGTTAAGCCATTTTTAAATTCTTGTTTTGGTGGTTCAAGTTCAAGTTTCAACTGTAAATTTTGTGAATAGTATCGATTTCCTTAAAACATAAATCTCAGTCCAATAAAAGTATAACAAGAAGTTGAGAATTACACTTTATTAGCAATGCTCATTCATTTGTGAACTTAGATTTAGTAGCATGATTTAATTTTACATGGTACCATAATAGTCAACAGGTTAATTAGGTTTGTGATTGTTAAGCTATCCACTTTGTTAAATTCCAACACACCTAAAAGTTTCTCAAAATGTTTGATTATGGAGTAGTTAATCAATTCACATTCTGTACATAACGAGACTTCAACACTTCTCCTAACGTGCGGGTCTCGCACGTAGATCGCATGTAGTAGCCAAACATGAAAGAGGACAGGACACTGTCATTTTCAAAGCTGAAGGTAGTAAAAGCAGTACGTGGTGGAACAGAATTTATTGAAAATAAATGAAAATCGTGAATAAAAAGGAGAGGAAAATGGGAAACATGAGATGATCATAAATGGGAAAGGAAAGAGAAGAGACTTAGATTCTCTCTCTTTCTCTGCACGTGATCTTCCTCACCTGCCCATTTAAAACCATATTTATTTCTCTGGCAACTCTTTTAAATACATATACGTGTTTTGTTTGAGTATTATATCAATATGTTTTGAAAGGATACAGGAAAAATGTCACTTCCCACCGTCATACTATACGCGATTTCACTCACTTGTCTCACCCGATTAATGGATCTTGATAGGTTCCTGTACTTTCAAAATTTCTCACGGAGGCCCAACAATGATAATTTTTGATCAAATTGACGAAAATGCCCCCGTATTAAAAAGTTAAAAAAATATTTTCAAAACATTTTCTTAAAATATATATTTTTTAAATAAATAATAAAAACTAATTTTAACATTATTTTATAAAAAAATATTTTTTAAAAGAAAAATATATTAAAAATGAAAAATGGTTTTTAAACATCGTTTTTATGTTTTATAATTTTTTGTCTCTTTAAAAATTAAAAAATTTAATACTGAAATCATTTTTTTTATTATTGATTTTATAGAATAATACATTTTTTATAAAAAAATTTAAAAAATAATTTTAAAGTAATTTTTAATTTTTTAAATACAATGGGTATTTTTGCCATTTTTACAAGAAATAGTTGATTTTAACCAAAAACTAACGGCGTTAGACTTTTGTGAGAAATTCTGAAAGTACAAGGACATGTCAAGATGCATTAGTCGGTCGAATGAGGTAAGTGAAAATTGTGTATACTACTAAGTGACATTTTCCCAAAGATATATAATGGTAAAATCATGCGTTATTCATCTTTTACAAATTATAACTTCTTATTTTGCTCCTTGTAATTAATAACATTCAACTTCGATTCCATTTGGGGAAAGATACTTGATTATATGCAAAAATTTATATTTTGAACATAGGTATATTTGAATTAGAATTAGAATTGTTATTTTTGGTACATTAAAGTTTTCTTTTTGGTTGATTTAAGTGTTTCAAATCGTGATTAAGTATATGAGAAAAACTGCAACTCGAATGCATTTGACTATTGTCCCATTAGACATAGTAAACTAGAATTTGAAAAGCAGTTGTTTCAAAAAGTGTTTTATATCCTTTTACACCTGCAAATTCTCAAAACATAATATTCTAAACCTGCACATGAACAACATTTCTAAACATGAAATATTTTAAAATTACACATCAACAACAATTCAGGATCCAATAAAACGATAATAAAAATAATATTGCATGACGATAGCACTGCTCAAAAAGTTATGATTAATGGGATACCTAGTTTAGATGTCTAGCATAGCATAGCATGTTTATTTTCTTGTCCATTAATGTCCGCTGCCCTTTTGGCTTGCCAATGTACCTCTTATATTACTTTTCTGGACAACCGCTATTCTCTACGTCAAACATTCTTTTAAATATGCATGTGCATGATTTTACAAAATCAAGTTAGAACAAAATTATGAATGCTGGTGGTTAATGCCCATAGCAGACGCAATATAGTCTACGTGTGTCGAGTATAAGTCTCGTATAAAAATAACCATTGTTCGTGGTTAACATTTTGAACGTTGTACAAAAATATACCCCACGATGAACATGTTGACCATTGATCAATTGTTATTGACCATTGACTCAATATCATACCCGACGTATTGTTCAATATGTTGTCAAGTAGGTGAAAATATACGCGACGTACATAATTTGTGTACATCGGGAGATTGTATTTTTGCAGTAGTGACAATCTGTCATATCCTTTTTATTTTGTAATGATTTCAAATTCATATTTTAAAATAATATTTTTATATATTATTAAATACTAAAATACAACAAATTTTCAAGAGAAACAAATTTCATTGATTTGTAAAATTCAATAAAAAATTTAAAATTTTTATTTATTATCATATCAAGTTTGTTTTAAAAAAAAATTGTTTATTGATATTCCATAATTTTAACAAATTATTATTATATTCTATTTAATTTCTTAGACTATCAAAGTTTGAAAGACAAAAGATGATCTATTATATTTATATTTTGGAATCTAAAAAGTAAATTCTTCATTTCAAACAAAATGATGAATATAGTGATAAAAGAGAGGATAATATTTGCAAAAAAATTGAACAATATATCGACACTTTTTTGCAATTTCAATTGTTCACTAGTTAATGATAAATTGTCTTCCATATTACACGCCTACATGCTCTCTTGTAGTCCTGTATTAAGTGGCGGGTCTAGAGGGGCACCCACCCCACTTGACCCGAGAATTCAGAAAAGAAAATTATACGAATTTTTTTTTGAAAATTGAACATGTCCCTCTCAAAAATTATGATGTATACACAAAAGTTGTATAACATGATGATGAAAGTTGTGTAGCTTAATAGTAATTCAGTGTGTTATATTTTATCCATAAAACATGAGTTAAAACCTAAGAGTTGGACATTTTTTTAAATGGTTGTGTGTTTCTTTTTAATGATGTTTGGGCTTAATTTTTTTCCAATAATTGTGGGCATTTAAAGTTTTAAACTCATATAGAATTATTTAATTCTCACTTTATTTATTAATTCATAACTATAATTATATTTTACTAATTATTGTATTAGTTAAATTACTTTTCCGTTTTTCATTAGAAAAAATTGTTTTGTTCATTATAATTTAGTTAAATTATTTATTAGTTATTGAAAATTTGTGAAATTTTTAAGCAAAGTTATGTTGCTATATTAAATCCAATTAATATGAGTCGTTTGATAAACGAATGAAGTTTGACCTCAACCTATTTGAATTTGTAAGTCGCGAACCGACTCGCTTCGTATTTATAAATACATGAAAGATAAATTCAAAATCAACTAAAAATTAGTTTAATTATACGCATTTAGTAATTATTTTATTATTAATTAAATTAGATTTTTAGTATAAAATTTTGCCCTCCGTTTACAAATTTTCTGGACCCGTCACTGCATGTAATGTTATTAATTGTTTTAACATCGTCTGTTCCTTTGAGGTTCGAATTTTACTTGTTTAACATCGTCTGTTCTTTTAATTACACCTACTGTTCGGGAAAACAAATCTAAATTAAACCAACGTCTACGTGAAGCCCATGCTATACATTAAACATATTTTTTTTCTATATCAACTATTCTTAAATTAATATTGAGGCATGCAAATATACATTGGCCAATGGCTCGGTTTCACTCTGCTATGAAAACGAAGTGGGTGCTAAAAACTTACATGTATTGGGCCATTTATATTATAGCATTTATTGAGTATATATATACAGAGAGAGAGTATAAATACATGATTCAGTTTTTGAATTCATTCATTGCTGGGAACAACAATACATGTGAAACCTTAAAAAGATTGGCATGGATCATGTGAAGTCCCGTGCCCATTTATTGTCCCTTACCTTTTTCTCCTCATACTCTGGACCAATAAATATCCTCTTCACCTGTTGCTTCACTTCCCTTGATATTTGTAATAACATCACAACCCTCTCTTGTTAATTTCTCTATAAGCTTAGCTCTGACTCTCAGATATCAAATCAGCACCCACATAATATGATGAAGTACACCTTGTGTTTTGGCTCTTATTCTTTGCTCTTTGCCTTTCTCTTCTTCTTCATTGTCAGTCACAGCCTCAGGCTTCCTCACCATCCTAGTAAGTTCATAAACACACACAAACATATTTATATATATCGATCTATATTTTCGATCATGACTAAACAATTGTGTTTCTTTTTTCTTCGTATAGCCGAAATTCATGGAGACGTTTCCGGCAGCAAGAATCAAGTTCCCATGCATTTTAAGGTTTATTTTATGTATATTAGTGTATAACTATGTTTTTTTCTTTATGTTAAGTGTTTATATACGTATATTTCGATCTATATTTCTTTCAGTTAAACATAAGTAGGCACGTTGTCATATAGTTCATTGCCATAAATTATATGACAACGTGCCTACTTAGTACGCTGTCACAAGCTATGACACAACACCTGTTGCCATAGCTTATGGCAGCGTACCACGATAAGCACGTTCTCATAAGCTCTTGTGGCAGCATGCATACGTTGTTATATAGCTTATGACAGCGATATTGTAGCCTTATGATAGCGCTTTAGGCACGCTGCAACTAGGGGAAATTAAAACCAGTAGTGATTTGATTCAGACATAAATTAAGAAATAGTATATTTGTGTATATGGATGTATGTATGTTGCAGGAATCAGGAGCGGAGGAGGGAGTGGGAATGGAGCTGTACCGGACGGGGTCGAGCTTGCCGGATTGTTCGCATGCATGTGGAGCGTGCACGCCATGCAAGAGGGTGATGGTGACCTTCAAGTGCTCGGTGGCGGAGTCGTGCCCGGTGGTGTATAGGTGCATGTGTAAAGGAAAATATTATCATGTACCTTCCCTTTAATTATTAGCTACTTCATCATCATCATCATTATTGCTTACTGCAGCTTTGATTTTATCTGCTTTTTGAATTATGCTCATTCTGTACATAGCCTATTGAGATTTTGTACTGCCTAGATTGTAGTTTCCTTTGAATTTTAATATTGATGTGCAAGTTTTATTAGTTAATTGCAAAACATTAATGTAGTCTACTGTTTCATTTTTGCAGTGAATGTGTTGTGTTTGTAGCAAAACTTACTCTTGTTGGAGAGAGTATTTGTAGGGGAAATGACAAAAACATTAATTATATTATCACGCTTTTTTCTGTGTGCAAAATGTGTGTGAAACAATCAAATTATCCATAGTATTAAAAATTATATTTTAAATAAAAATAAAACTAAATACTTCTAAAATTTTATTTGAAAATATATTTTAACTAAAATTTGTATAATTAAAATTTGTAATTTAATTTTTTAGTTAAAATTATTTATTTTTAAAAAACATATATAACTTTCAATATCAACTAGCAATTTCGTTATTTTTGTACATATACACACATTTTGCACAAAAAAAATTAAAATTCACAATACATTTTTGTCATTAACAAAACACACGGTATATTTTTACAAAAGTGTAATAATAACATAGAGCATATTTTTGTCATTTTTCCTATTTTATATCATGACTAGTTACGAGTTTCTCGATTATTAATTAAATTGATATCTTATACATGTTGTAAAGGATTGGTGAACACCGTCGTACTCTTACACTCTCTAACCACACCCACACCATTCATTTACTCTACTCTCTCACCATACACTCTCTAACCACACCCACACCATTCATTTACTCTACTCTCTCACCATTCCTCCACTCTACTCTCTCATCATACCTCTACTCTTCTTTCTTACCATGCCTCTACTCTCTTACCATCATGCCCTTGATTTGAGGATGATTGTGTTCATCTAATCATTACATTTTTGTGTATAAATATGTGGTATTGGCAATGAGAAATGGATCACCCGAGAGCACAATTCAATCTTCCATTCTTCTCTTGTAATGCTTTTTTTTATTCACATCATTCAATTGCTTTAATTATCTTGCAATGTTAATTAGTTTTGGTTACTTTTAACCTCACGTATAACACATTTTTTCACAACACGTTATCAGCACGAATAGCTCGGTTATCATAATTTTTATATTTCTAACTAAATTTAATTTAGTTCTTGAATTTATGTTTATTTCGTAAATTTACTTTGCTTATTATATATCTATAAGTATGCTTTGTGATCGCCAATTTTAAATTGGATCTTTCACATCAGAAATGTATCTGCTATTATTATACTTGTTATATATTTATATATAATGTTTTGTAACCCAGAGTTTACAAAACCAAAGGCATTTTGAACCTGAAGTTCTAAAATTGTCGGGAAAAAAAAGTTATTGAACATGATGTTCATGTAAACCAGAAGTTTACGAATTTCTAAAATTTACGGAACCCGAAGTTCCAAATCAATGTATAATCACGAACTACATCATGAGATACCGAGACTAAAACTTGAGGTCTTAAAAGTTAGAACCAGCAGTTCTAAATATCCGCAAAATATGTCATATTTTTGAATAAATATTTTGGACATATTTTAATTGTGTTATTGCGGTTAAATTTTTCAGGATGTCGAACCTGGTGAAATGCCAATATGTTGCCCTCGGTCTCAACGGGAAAAATTATTTTGAATGGGCTTTGGAAACTACTCTCCACCTAAGATCGATGAATCTTGGAGAAGTTATTGTTGACGATAATGAAGAGTCTGTGCAGAACAAAGCAAAGGCCATTATTTTTATACGTCATCATATTGATTCTGGTCTGCGAGCTGAATATTTAGATATTCAAGATCTACTTGGTCTGTGGAAGAGGCTGAAAGAAAGATTTGAGCACATGAAGTCTATTGCCTTACCTCAAGCATCACATGAGTGGGCTAATCTTAGACTACAAGATTTCAAGACCATAAATGAATACAATTCTGTTGTATTTAGAATTGTATCCATGCTCTGTATGTGTGGAGACAACATAATTGATGCTATGATGTTTGAGAAAACGTTCTCCACGTTTCACCCATCTAATATGCTCCCGCAGCAACAATATCGGGAGCGAAAATTTGAAAAGTTCACTGACTTAATTGCATGCTTATTGATTGTTGAACAAAATAATGCGTTATTGATGAAAAACCATCAAACTCGCCCCGTTGGCAGTTCACCATTCCCTGAAGTGAATGTGACAAATTATGATGGTTATCCTTCTTTTGGGAGAGGCCAAGGCCTTATTCGTGGTCGTGGGCGCGGTCGTGGCCGTGGGCGCAATAATTTTCACCCTCGTGGGAGAAATGACAAAATGCTCCACCAAAAGTAAAACAAATTTGAGAGGCGCGATAAAGGAAAAGACCCACAAATTCAGACTCCCAAAAGCAGTGAACATGAATGTTTTAGGTATGGTGTAAAAGGGCATTGGGCACGTACCTGTCGTACTCCCAAGCATTTGGTGGTCTTGTATCAAGCATCAATTAAGGGAAAAGAGAAAGTCGTAGAGACAAACTTTATGGATAACTCGGATCCTGTAGATCTGACTAATTTGAATGTCTCCAACTTCTTTGCAGATGACGGCATAAATATAGGAAATTTGATTTCCGATGACATATCATGAACCTTTGTTAACTAATCATGATGTTGTAATATATTATGCTTTTGTATTATGTAATCCTTTCAAATGTTTGTAATCTAATGCTATGTTTTTTCTTTTGTGAAAGGATATGGATTTCGGAAATGAATCCCCAGTTGACAAAAATAACAATGATATGTGTATTGTTGATTCTGCCACTACACATACAATCTTTAAAGAAAAGAAATATTTTTCATGTCTAACCTTGGTTGAGGAAAATGTTAATACTATTATGGGTTCTGCGAATATTATAGAAGGCTCCGGAAGAGCTTCTATATTGTTAAGCAATGACTCTCGCTTAGAAATTCATAATGTTTTGTATGCTAGTAGATCCAGAAGAAATCTACTTAGCTTTAAAGATATCTGCAGTAATGGATATCATATTGAGATCAGAAGTGAAAATGAAACGGAGTTTCTTTGTATCACATTAAATGATTGTGGTGAAAAGCGTGTATTAGAAAAATATATGTTCTATCATCTAGGTTGTATTATACAACTATAAGAACAGTTGAGGTCTACGTGGTATTGAACCAGAAGTTCTTTAATCCAAATGATTTTATGTTTTGACATAATCGTCTTGGTCATCCAGGATCAACGATGATGCGTAGGATCATTAAAAATTCATGTGGACATTCGTTGAAAAACCAGAAGATTTTTCCGTCCAATGAAATAATTTGTACCGCTTGTTCACAAGGAAAATTAGTGGTCCGGCCATCAAAAACGAAGATTAATGTTGAATCTCCATCATTTTTGCAAAGAATTCAGGGAGATATATATGACTCTATTCACCCATCTAGTGGACCATTTAATTATTTTATGGTCCTGATTGACGCATCCAGCAGATGGTCACATGTGTGCTTACTGTCAACTCGTAATGTTGCATTTGCAAAATTGTTAGCACAAATCATTAAGTTAATGACACATTTTTGTGATTATCCGATAAAGTCTATTAGTGTTGATAATGCTGGTGAATTCACATCTAAGACATTTGATGATTATTGCATGTCATTGGCTATTCATATTGAGCATCCCGTTCCGCATGTGCATACCCAAAATGGGTTAGCAGAATCTTTCATTAAACGTATACAGATAATTGCACGAACATTGTTAATGCAATCAAAATTATCAGTTTCTGCTTGGGGACATGCAGTATTACATGCTGCTTCTTTAATTTAGTTAAGTCCTAGTGCATATCATCAATATTCTCCTATGCAACTTCTGTGTGGACATCAATCTGATATATCTCATTTACGTAATTTTGGTTGTGATGTGCAAGTACCTATTGCACCCACTCAACGCACAAAAATGGGACCCCAACGTCGATTGGGGATTTATGTGGGTTTTGATTCACCATCTATTATCAGGTATCTTGAGCCCTTGACGGGTGACCTATTTACTGCACGACATGCAGATTGTCATTTTGATGAGACGACGTTCCCACATTTGGGTGGAAATAAAAAGCCTCCTGAAGTTAGGCGTGAAATTGAATGGAAAGTAAATTCTATGTCTCATCAAGATCCACGTACATCACAATGTGATAAAGGAGTACAAAGGATAATACATTTGCAAAATGTTGCAAACCAAATGTCTGATGCATTTGCAGATACATCAAAAGTGACGAGGTCATACATAGATACTATCAACACACCTGCGAAAATTAAAGTTAATGATGACAATTCGAAAGCAGCGGTCGATTCCTCTAGTACACGCCAGAAGCGTGGGATGCCATTAGGGGCAAAAGATATCAATCCCCGTAAACGAAAAAATCAAATGAATAGACAAATAGTTCCAGTAGAACTATCGAATTGCAAGAACAAAGAAGTGAGGAAATACACATGAATCATTCCTACATTAATGAATATTTGGATCGGAAATCGATTAATATAGATGAAGTCTTTGCATTCATAGTGGCATGTGAGATAATGAACGATTTTGATTTTGATCCACGTAGTATTGATGAATGTCGTGAAAGACATGATTGGCCAAAGTAGGAAGAAGCAATTCAAGCATGATTGACTTCATTAGCAAAATGGCAAGTTCTTGGACCCATACTTCGAACACCAGAAGATGTTCGACCAATTGGATACAAATGGGTGTTCACAAAGAAAAGAAATGAGAAAAATGAAATTGTTCGATATAAAGCTAGACTTGTAGCACAAGGTTTTTCTCAACGACCTGGCATCGATTTTGATGAAACATATTCACCTGTAATGGATATGATTACTTTCAGATACTTGATCAGTTTAACAGTCTCTGAAGGACTAGATATGTATCTGATGGACGTTGTCACTGCCTATTTATATGGTATGTTGGACACATATATTTATATGAGACTCCCTAAAGAAGTTAAATTGCCGGAAGCAATTAAAAATAGTCCAAGGAACCTATATTCTATAAAATTACAAAAGACATTGCATGGATTGAAACAATCTGGTAGGATGTGATACAATCGTCTTAATGAATACCTTACTAGAGAAGGGTATAAGAATAATGTGATATGCCCATGTGTATTCATTAAGAAAACAAATCTCAGATTTGTTATTGTGGCAGTGTATCTTGATGATATAAATTTAATTGAGACTCATGCAGAGATCATAATCACTGCAGAATATCTCAAAAAAGAATTTGAGATGAAAAATTTGGGGAAAACAAAATATTGTCTCAGCCTGCAAATCGAGCATGTTTCTGATGGAATTTTGATCCATCAATCAACATATATTGAAAAACTCCTGAAGCGTTTCAATATACAAAATTCCCATCCACTAAGTACTCCAATGGTCGTTCGGTCTCTTGATCCTTAGAAGGATCTTTTTCGCCCCAAAGAAATAGATGAAAAGATACTTGGTCCTGAAGTACCATATCTAAATGCGATCAAGGGTTTATAATATCTGGCGCAATGTACAAGGCCAGATATAGCTTTTGCGGTAAATGTACTTGCAAGATTCAGCTCAGAACCGACAAGACGACATTGGAACAGAATCAAACATATATTCCGCTATTTGAGTGGATCCAAAGATTTGGGATTATTGTATTCAAAATCCTCAAATAGCGCTGGCTTGGTCGGATATGCGGAAGCTGGATACCTTTCGGATCCTCATAAAGCACGCTCCCAAACAGGATATGTATTTACTTGCAATGAAACAACAATATCCTGGCGCTCTATGAAGCAGACTTGGTGGCAACATCTTCCAATCATTCAGAAATTCTAGCACTACATGAAGCTAGTCGAGAATGTGTGTTCTTGCGCTCATTCATTCAACACATACAAGATGCATGTGGAATTCACTCGATTACAAGCTCTCTTTCCACAATATATGAAGACAATGCAACGCGTATAACTCAAATCAGAGGAGGATACATAAAAGTAGATCGAATCAAGCACATATCGCCTAAATTCTTCTACACTCACGAACTGCAAAAGAGTAATGAGATTGATGTCAAGCAAATCCACTCTAACGAAAATCTTGCAGATTTGTTCACTAAGAGTTTACCGACATCCACCTTTGAGAAGTTAGTATGGAGAATCGGTATGCGTCGACTTAGTAAGCAATCGAAGTATCTTTGTCGATCATCAGGGGAGCATCGATCAGGGGGAGCAAGAATATGAAGATGATCACACTCTAGATTGTGCGCTGCACTCTTTTTTCCTTATTCAGGTTTTGTCCCACTGGGTTTTCCTGAAAAGGTTTTTAACGAGGCAGCTATTAAGCACGTCCAACACCACTTACTTATTTATGAACGATGGTGTCCAAGGGGGAGTGTTGTAAAGGATTGGTGAACACCACCGTACCCTTACACTCTCTAACCACACCCACACCATTCCTCTACTCTACTCTCTCACCATTCCTCTACTCTACTCTCTCATCGTACCTCTACTGTTCTCTCTTACCATGCCTCTACTCTCTTACCATCATGCCCTTGATTTGAGGATGATTGTGTTCATCTAATCATTACATTTTTGTGTATGAATATGTGGTATTGGCAATGAGAAATGGATCACCCGAGAGCACAATTCATTCTTCCATTCTTCTCTTGTAATGCTTTTTTTATTCACATCATTCAATTGCTTTAACTATCTTGCAATGTTAATTAGTTTTGGTTACTTTTAACCTCACGTATAACACGTTTTTTCACAACAATACATATATTGTGCGTTTCACATTTTGGTCTCTAGTGGTAGACATTTGGGCTATTGGCTTTTGAAGCCTTTTGACTTAGGAATCATTCCCGCTTCGGAAGGGAGGATTATAGGTTTACATCATTTTACCTCCCCTTTTGTTTGAATTGTTTTAATGGACGTTTAGGAAGGTTGACTGTGTAATGTCCAAAAGAGTTCAAATAATTTTTATATCCATGGGTGTCATTTTGGCACATTTTCCACCAGTACGAAATGACAATTTTTCTGAGCAGTTTGCTTTAATGCGATAAAAGAAGGTTAAGCACGATGCGCCAGCCTTTAAACAAGTGTTGCAATACAAACATGACATGGAGCACGAAATGGCCTGGACTGGAAGCACGACATGCAAGGACGGCATGCCCATAAGGCAAGAAAAACTTTTGTCTTGGACCCAGGCCTTGGAGAGGCCCCAAAATTGAGTCTAGTATCATTATATTATAGTAGGCCTGATTTTTTTGAACCCTAAAATCCCAACAACATTAATTATTGAATGAAGAGGAGAGTCCCCTAAAATTGAGTCCAATATCATTATATCAAAATATGCCCAATTGTTTTGAAATTTAGAATTTCAGTAACTCTAATTAATAATTAGGGTTCTTCATAATTATTATTAGTAAATAAAAAGTGGGAAGTGCGAAAGATAAGCACAGAGAGTCGAGGAGTCGTTGTTCTGAACGAGGCTGAAGCTGAATCGACGATTTCAAATCTTATATCTTTAACTTTTATATGTATTTTTGATTGACGGAGTCCGCTATTATGTCCCCTTTAATTTTTAATGAATATGATGTATTATTTTTATTTTTTTAAAAGACCTATTTTAAATTTTCACCTTAGACCTTTCCTACACTATCAGTTTTTTCAACTGTAACGGCGCACAAAAAGTATGTGCGCCGTTAGAACCGAAATTAATAACGGCGCACGTATAAAGTGCGCCGTTACAAACATTTGTAACGACGCACTGTACCTGTGCGCCGTTACAAACATTAGTAACGGCGGACGTTATCCGTGCGCCATTACTAGCGCACATTTGTAACGGCGCACATAACGATGTGCGCCGTTACAAAATGTGTTGACCGTTGACCACTTTTGTTGCCGTTATGGAAAACGGTCGGAAATGAAGCCGTTGTTGTTACCGTTAGTTTGTAACGGCGCATCTTGGTATGTGCGCCGTTACAATAAGTTCGTAACGGCGCACAATAGTATGTGCGCCGTTACAAATATGTATTATAAGTTTTGGCAGAACCTCCCCTACTTTTTCCTACAACATATCTCACAACTACTTTTCTCCCGACAAGGGTAATTTCGTAATTTCGAAATTTTATAAAATTTCCCGAGCACCCTCAGACAAATCTCCCGAGAAGGTATGTACAAATTTTTAAATAATGCACTACATATAACTGCAAATTTGTATATGATTTCATCGATCCAAGTTTAGATTTTGTATGGTTTTGCTTGTATGAATAATTTGCATGTTAAATTTATTAAATTAGTTTTGGAATTGATGAAATAAATTACTCGATTCCATGAATTGCATGATAACATTAGGGTTAATTCTCCCGATTCCATTAATTGCATGATAACATTAGGGTAAATTCTCCCGTAATTGTTATTTGCATGATAACATTACATTAGGTTATTTGATCATAAACCACCATAATAGGGTATGTTGGACATTTAGGACCTAAATAGGGGTATTTTGGTAATTTATGACCTAATTAGGGGTAATAAGGTCATAAATGACCAAACAAGGGTAATTAGGTAATTTATGTGAATTAGAAGGTACACACATATTTTGAAATAATGCAATATTATGTAAATCAATTGTTAACCGAATTTATATAAATTACATATATAGAATGGATCGGAATGGATGAAAGGATTAAGCAGTTTTGTAAAATTTGCGAGGAAAAACGATCCAAGAGATGGTGTGGGACGTTTCAAGTGTCCATGCACGAGGTGTTGTAATTCTGCTTGGCACGATATGGAGACCATTTGCGATCATATATTGAGGAAAGATTTCCTTAGATCGTATAATGTGTGGTTCCATCATGGCGAAGCCGAAGGAGCTAGCTCGAGCCGGAATTGGGATATCAGTTTGAGGGAAACATCGGCGAATCAGCCTTGTTCGACGTCGGATAACAATCCAGTATACGTTGATCCTGTGCATCAGCTCGTGGATGATGTAGACCCGACTAGAGATGTAAGGATTGACGAGGAAGAGGACGAGGACGAGGACGAGGACGAGGACGAGGATGAACAACAGAACATTGGAATAATAACCGAAGTCGAGGAGGGAGTCGCTAAGGCAACCATGATAGCATACAACCGGTTGGTGACAGAGTCGCAAAAGCCGTTGTACGAAAATAGTGAGGATACTTCATTAGCAGCAATGTAAAGGATGTTGTCTATCAAGCAGAGCACCGGGATGTCTGACGAAGCTTTTACCAAGGTTGTTAGAGATTGTTGTTCTACGTTACCCCAACCTAATACGTATCCATCTAGCTATGCAGCGGCGAAGCAGAAAATGAAGGCAATCCAACTGCCACACATGAAATATGATGCATGTCTGTACGGATGCACTTTGTACTACGGAACACAATTGCAACTCCAGACATGTGGCGTTTGTGGAGAAGCACGATACGCTAAAGTGGGAAAAAAATTAGTTCCGAAGAAGACGTTGTGGTACTTCCCATTGACTCCTCGACTTCAACGTTTATATCTTGCCCTAGAGACGGCTGAGTGGATGCGATAGCACGGGGAGCGGGAGAATGAGGACGATGAAATATTAATACATCCATCGGACGGTGCGGATTGGATTCATTTTGACGCTAAATACCCAATATTTTCTGGAGAAATACGGAACGTGCGGCTGGCGCTGTCATCCGACGGGTTCTCTCCATACGGGCCTAATGCTGGGAGTTACAGTTTGTGGCCTGTAGTCGCTCTCCCGTTGAATTTTCCGCCGTCGATGACTATGAGAAAGGAGTATAACATCCTCACCATGTTGATATCTGGTCCAAAATCACCGGGAAAATGCTTAAATAACTTCATGCGTCCGCTGATTGATGAGTTGAACCATCTGTGGGAGCACGAAACTGTCACGTGGGATGGTTCTAAGAAAGAGGCTTTCATCATGCGGGCTGCTGTGATGTGGACAATAAGTGACTTCCCGGGTTTGGGAATGTTGGGGGGCATCCAGACTAAAGGCTATAAGGCATGTCCTTTATGCTTGGACGAGATCGATTCTGAACACAGTAACTCAAGAATCTCTTACCAAGGTGCTCGTAGGTTCTTACCACCGAAACATCCGCTGCGATTTCAGCCGCAGGCCTTTAACGGGAAGACAGAGACACGGAGAAGGCCTACCCGGCATTCAGGGGCTGCTGTACTCAGTGCGATTCTACGTCATCAATACCCACCGCCTAGTCTGCATCCGAAGTTCAGTAAACGAAAAGGGGGTGGTTTTCCTATATGTTGGTCTCATAAAAGCATTTTCTGGGAGCTGCCTTATTGGAAAACTCATAAAGTCAGACATGCGTTGGATTTGATGCATATAGAGAAGAACGTATGCGACAACGTCATAGGTACAGTTCTTGGAATTGCAGGGAAGACTAAGGATGACGTGAAAGCTAGGAGAACTTACGAGGAACAGGGTGTCCGGCAAGACCAATGGGTGCAAGACGGGGAGCTCCCAGATGCACCTTATGGCGTGGCGGGTCGTGATCGGAAGGAAGTACTGGAGCATATAAAAACTGTTAAGTTTCCCTCTGGATATGCTGGAAGTCTAAAGAGCAAGGTGAATCCCGATGAGAAAAAGTTCCTCGGATTGAAGACCTACGATTGTCACGTGTTGATGCAACGTATCTTCCCCCTTGTCATTCGACAGTACGTTCCGCCTTATGTGGCAGAAGCATTAACAGAACTGGGCAAGGCCTTTCAATTGTTGTGCACGAGGGAACCGAGGAAAAAAGCCCTGAAAAGGTTGGGGGATGATATAGTGATTCTAGTCTGTAAGTTGGAAACTATTTTCCCTCCTTCATTCTGTACAATTATGGTTCACCTTCTACTGCACCTCTCGGATCAAGTTTTGCGAACCGGCCCTGTTCATTTCACATGGAGGTTTCCAATTGAACGGTATGATCCTTGAATATGAAATATCATTTCCAATTACCATTGAACTGTATAATCGAATATGACATTAACCTTCATATTCGATTGTAGGCAACTTGGCGTGCACAAGAAAAGTGTGCGAAACCCGCGATATCCAGAAGGTTGTATAGCCCAACAGTACTTGATGCACGAGTCTGTCACCTTCACTCAGATGTACCTTAACCGCGCCACTTCAGCCAGCGAAAGTTTTGTTAGTCCAGCTCTAGGTTTCAACTTATCAGTTGTTTCCCCACATGTACAAATTAAGAGCGTGGTGCGAAACGACAAATTGAGCACATTCGAGATGTTCTGGGCGAATTGGACAGTGATTGAGAATTGTGCCGAAGCAGATACATTCGTAGAATCACATCGTGCAGGGTTCCAACGAATACACCCTAGGAAATCTCTTCAGGATCGAGTCATGTCCTTTGTCTTCGAGTGGCGCAGAATTGTACGTATTAGAAATCAGTTAACTTGAATTACCATATACAAATTTTAGGGATAACTCATTTATATTCCGTGTGCAGATGAGTGCTCCAGGGCGGCAACGAGAGTTGGTACTACTATCCAGAGGTCCTCGTTCGTCTGCCATTTATTCGCAGTGTACTGTTAACGGCGTCAAATTTTTATGATTGAGAATAGACTAGGGCCAGAGAAATCAAAATTCAGGGGTCATGATTGAAGCAAACGACATATGTTACTACGGTGTTCTTATGGACGTATGTATCCTTACCTACTCGGAAGGCATGCCAGTCGTTCTATTCAAGTGTCGGTGGTACGACGAACGGACAGTTAGAAAGGACGCAAATGGATTCATTTCGGTCAACACGTCCACAGATCGTCACAAACAAAACCCATTTTGCCTTGCTTTAATGGAAAAACAGGTATACTATATCGACGACCCTAAATCTGGACCGTGGAAGGTTGTGAACGTCGTGTCGCATAGGGGTCACTACAAACCGAGCAGTTTAGCCCGTGCCGGTGACGACGACGACCTGGAGTTTGAAGTCGATGAACCTTACCAAGAAGATCGAATTGACATTGTCACACCGGGTGGTATCACTATCGACCTAACAAACTTAATCCGGTATCCACCGCCAGTACCTCCAGCGATGAAGAAGACGAAGAAACCGATGACAGCGATTTAGAAGGGCATGAAGATTATGATTCCGCCGACTCTGATACTTAATATGTATATGTATGTTTGATTGGTTATGAATAAATGGTTTTTTAATCTATCATCTATGAAGAGTAATTCGGCTAATTCGGTCAATTCCGACCGAAGTAGGGGTAATTAGGTCATTTCGACCTGAAAAGGTTAATTCGGTCTATTCCGGCCCAAATAGGGGTAATTCGGTCAATTTGACCTTAAAAAGGTAATTCGGTCAACTCCGGCCGAATTAGGGGTAATTAGGTCAATTTGACCTTAAAAAGGTAATTCGGTCAACTCCGGCCGAATTAGGGATAATTAGGTCAATTTGACCTTAAACAGGTAATTCGGTCAACTCCGGCCTAATTAGGGGTAATTCGGACAATTCCGACCGAATTAGGGGTAATTCGGTCAATTCCGGCCGAATTAGGGGTAATTCGGTCAATTTGACCTAAAACTGTTTTTTTTCCCAAGTGTGGATTTGTAACGGCACACACAGGTAAGTGCGCCGTTACAAATCCACACTTAGGAAAAATCAGATTCTTGACTTTTGTCCTTTGAAATCGGGTTTTCGATCCCGATCGAGATTCATACGTTCAACATAAAACCCTGAAATTATGAAACATGAACTAACAAGTCATTGCACTCAAATTGGTATGGTCGGATTAACTTTTGGATCGACATTAATAAAATAATATTATTTTTGGACGTTTGTAACGGCGCACTCTGTAGATGTGCGCCGTTACAAAAGTTTGTAACGGCGCACGTGGCTTATGTGCGCCGTTACACAAAGTCAAATAGGCCAGTCAACTATTTTGACTTCCCATTGACCGGTTAGATCTAGGTTCATACATTATCGGAATTGAATGAAATTTTGGCATATGAAGTACACATTCATTGCGCTCCTATCCGTACAGTTGGATTAAAACTTTATTTTCAACACATTCCACTTTCGTTGAAAGCGTGAGTTTAGGGTTAAGGAAGGTAAAACTCACAAAAACCCTAAACTCATTGATGATCAAACGTTCGGTAGATTAATATATTTTATGTTGAATCGAAACCGTTTGATTTGTTGGAAATTACATATACGTGGTATAGTACAAATTTGAAGAAAATCAAACCACGGGAAGACCGCTTATCAATCACGATCGAGTTTATGTTAATTTTAGGGTTTAGGGTTGTAACGGCGCACATGACTATGGCACGTTACAAATGTGGCGCCACGCGAAAAATCAAATTTCGCGGCGAAATTTCGCGGGTAAATTTCGCGAAAATTTAAACTTCCCGCGGATATTTTGGGTGTAACAGCGCACATTGCTGTGCGCCGTTACAAATTTCGCCTGTAACGGCGCACATGGGTAAGTGCGCCGTTACAAATATGTTGACCGTTGCAAAAGTTGACCGTTGGGTTCAGACAACGGTCAGAAACGGCTCGATTTCTGACCGTTACGGTTTGTAACGGCGCACTCTATAACGTGCGCCGTTACAAAATTTGGGTGTAACGGCGCACCCTATTAAGTGCGCCGTTACAAAATCGCAGATAAATTTTGGGCAGAACCCTTTTTCTTCCTCCTCTGTTTTCTTCTCGGATATTTTCCCCTTCGAAGCTCTCTATTTTTCGATCCCGTCGCCGTCGTCGTCGCCACGCCGTCGTCGTCGCCACCCCGTCGCCGTCGCCACCCCGTCGCCGTCGCCACCCCGTCGCCGTCCCTCCGTCAAAGAGGTTAGTGTTAGATAATTGTCAATTGAAATATATCCGGCCGAAATTGGAAAGTGTTAGTATATATGTTAGGGTTAGTTTATGTGAATTGTAATTGTTCCTATGTGTTAGGGTTAGTTTATGTGAATTGTAATTGTTCCTATATGTTAGGGTTAGTTTATGTGAATTGTAATTGTTCCTATATGTTAGGGTTAGTTTATGTGAATTGTAATTGTTCCTATATGTTAGGGTTAGTTTATGTGAATTGTAATTGTGAATATATGTTAGGGTTAGTTTATGTGAATTGTAATTGTGAATATTTGTTAGATAATTGTGAATAATTGTGAATATATGTTAGATAGTTGTGAATTTGTTACATAATTGTTATATGTTGTGAATATGTGGAATTATAAAAAAAATTGTCCGTAAGGGGCAATTTTGGAATTATGAAAAAATTGCCCCTTAGGGGCATTTTCGGAATTATGAAAAAAACTGCCCCTTAGGGGCAATTTCGGAATTATGAAAAAAATTGCCCCTTAGGGGCAATTTCGGAATTATAAAAAAAATTGCCCGTAAGGGGCAATTTTGGAATTATGAAAAAATTGCCCCTTAGGGGCAATTTTGGAATTATGAAAAATTTGCCCCTTAGGGGCAATTTCGGAATTATAAAAAATTTGTCCCTTAGGGGCATTTTCGAAATTATGAAAAAAATTGCCCCTAAGGGGCAATTTCGGAATTATGAAAAAAATTGCACCTTAGGGGCATTTCGGAATTATGAAAAAAATTAGCCCCTTAGGGACAATTTTGGAATTATGAAAAAAATTAGCCCCTTAGGGGCAATTTCGGAATTATGAAAAACATTGCCCCTTAGGGGCAATTTCGGAACTATAAAAAAAATTAGCCCCTTAGAGGCAATTTTGAAATTATAAAAAAATTGCCCTTTAGGGGCAATTTCGGAATTATGAAAAAAATTAGCCCCTAAGGGGCAATTTTAGAATTATAAAAAAATTGTCCCTTAGGGGCATTTTCAGAATTATGAAAAAAAATTAGCCCCTTAGGGGCAATTTTGGAATTTCCAAAAAATTGCCCTTTAGGGGCATTATTGGAATTTCCAAAAATAAATGCCCCTTAGGGGTATTATTGGAATTTTTTAAAAAATTGCTCCTTAGGGTAATTCGGGCATTTCCGGCCGAATTACCCTGTTCTTTCGGTCAAATTGACCTTAAAAGTGTTATTCATTCAATTACAGATAATGGAGCCTAGACGTAAGGCACCTAGGGCAAGGGCACCTAGGCGAGCCACCATGGACGTTCCATTTTTCGAGGCTTCGTAGGCGCCGGATGTACATGATGACATGTACACTCCGTCACCGCCGCAGCCGACTCAGCCCACTCAGCCGACTTATCCGGGAGATACGGAGGTTGGCTGGCAGTACCAGGTCCCGGATCATCGGACTTTCTAGGAGATGCTCGGAGACGTCGCAGGACCCTCTGAATCTGATTTTGTGCCGGATGAGTCAGAACTGCCGCTGAACGAGTGGAGGCTCCTTCCACTCGAGTACAGAGAGATTCCGAGGTACGAGCTGTACTTCGACTACAAGGTGGAAGTCGACTGCCTGAACACGAAGAGATGGGAAGCCAGGGCAAAGAAGGACCAAAAGATCGACATCAACATCGAGCAGGATGAGAGAGCAGTTCAGAGGAACGGAGGTCCGTTGCTCTTGACGTGGGAAAACGGCCGACCACGTGTCGTAGGAGGAATCCTTTCGGCCGATAGGGTGAAGACGATTATAGGAAAATTCGCTCGGGAACGCGACCTTCCTACCAGACGTTTGGGGATTTGCGGCCGTCTGAGTTCCAGGCGTTTTGGAAGAGTTTCATGGTAATTTCAACGTTTACTCTAATTTTTTTCCAAATGTTCGTATTATAAATATTGACGAGATATTTGTGAATTTCAGCGTTTGTTTGAAGTGACCGATTCGGTTGAGCTTAGGGGTTGGATTCGTGAGGCGGCCATAGGCGCTTACAAGGAGCGAAAATCCAACATGAAGCGGTTATACAAGCTTTACGTCGACCCTACTAGACTGTGCCGGAATGGGATTCCCAAGTGTCTGAAAGGGAAGAAGTCCCAGTAGCGGTGGCTCGTTGAACATTTCGATGCCAACGAGGTATATTACTAATTTTTACTTTAATGTTTTTACTTTAATTTTTTTTTAATTTACTATTTTTTATGTGAATTTACTTTTATTTTTTTTCCAGGAAAATGTTGGTACTCAAAGGAGTGCCATTAGAAGGAGCGAGAACAAATTAAACCACCACACTGGTAAAGTCCCATTTCGACAGCTTTGGGAGAGGATGTCGGAGGCCGGGGAAGTGGAGGTCTCCAAAAAGTTGGAGGCCTTACTGAAGGCTCACAAGGTGCCTACTGATAGTGCACAGGAGGGGGAGGAGGAACTCAACCCGAAACTTGTAGGTTTAATTAATTTTTTTTATAATTTTAATATTTCAATTTATTATATTAATTAATTTTTTTTGCAGATTTACATTAGGAATGTGCTTAGGGATTGGAAGAATGAGGAGGCGAACTACAACGAGGATGGAACGCTGAACAAGATGACCGACGCTGAAGAGGATGAGGTCATGCGACAAGCTGCCGAGCATGTTCGCGAGATCGAGCTTGCCAGAGGAGTTACCATAGAACCCTCTAGAGGACAACGCATCCGGGATTGCGGGAGTTCTTACGAGGCACCGCCAAGACAGAGAAGACGTTCGACCTCCTCCGATGGTAGTCAAGCGGAGATTGTGGACCTCCGGACTCGACTCAGCCAACAAGAGGAGGTTATTACGGAACTTCGCGCTGAACGTCAGGCTGAACGTGAGCAGAACGCCGCCGAAAAAAAGCAAGCCGTCGCCGAAAAACAGCATGCCGAGCAGATGTTCCAGTACTTCCAGCAACAGCTGATGTTACTCAACCCTAATCTTGCCTCCTCCACCTCCACCTCCATTTAACCCGAATAATTCTAGAGATCCTAGAGGCCCGTCCTCGTAGATTTTATGTAAATTAAATATTTTATTCAACAATTTCAATATTAATATAATTTTATTTTCAACAAATTCAATATTCATTTCTAAATAAAAAAATAAAATTTTAAAAAAATAATAAATATAAAATTTATTTTATATTTATTATTTTTTTAAAATTTTATTTTTTTATGATTCTGCATTATTTGTAACGTGCACAAAAGGCGTGCGCCGTTACAAATGTGACGGCATTTGTAACGGCGCACAAACGGTGTGCGCCGTCACAATTATTGACGGCGCACTCCGTTTGTGCGCCGTCACTACGTGTAACGGCGCACGCCGTGTGTGCGCCGTTACAAACGGTGACGGCACCGTCACCTTCAGCAACGGTGACGGTAGCCTTAGTAAGGGCGCACTGACGGCGTGCGCCGTCAAAGTTAGTAACGGCGCACGTCCGTTGTGCGCCGTTACAAGTTGTAACGGCGCACAGACGGCGCGTTTTGCGCCGTTACAGACTGTAACGGCGACACTGTAACGGCGCCGTTAGCGTGCGCCGTTACAGCTTAAAAAACTGACAGTGCTAGGGCCGGCCCTGACGACGACATGTCAAACAAGCTTGATAGTTATGAAAAGGAAGAAGCACAACAATACTTCCAAGTAAGTGAGATATGCTCAGGAGGTGGAGAATTATTAGAGTTTTCTTGGCATACTCTTTTACCTGAAGGAAATGAAGAAACTAGTATAAAGAGTTCGGTGTGGACTAGCGTGTTCATTCATCCGTCTTCTTGTAAATTCCCTATATTTGTAAATGTAAAAGTTATTTTGTGCAAACTTCTCGTTTTACCACTCGTATTAGATCCTTGAATTCCTTTAGATGTATCGACGGTCGGACATCGTGTGTGACTAGGTTCTGAGTTTAGGGTCATTTTAGTTGGTACAGAGCTGATTTTTTTGTATTTAGAAAATTAGAGCAACATGTCGTCGGCAAACGAGATGGGAGATTTCTATGGACGTGCCAACTCTATCCAACAAGTTGTTGCAACTGACATATACAACAAATCGAAATGTTGACTTTCCGTCCATGGAATGGAAGTAGAACGTTTTCGTTCGAAGGTGGAGGAATTGTGAGAGATGATGAATCCTACAATGCCAGCCTAGATGGCTCTTTCAATGCTAGCCTAGATGAATCCAAAGATTCCTTATATCAACTATTTTATGCAGATTGCTTGCACGTTGTCCCAACCCGTATGGATAACGTTTTGGCTAAGGAGATATTTACTCGTTCGGATTCTCTCATTCAATATCTTTCTCGTGGTCACATATTCCATGTATGCGACAGTCCACACCAAGCGATCGAAACTTAGGAGCAGTAGGTTAATTTTAATGTTGTTGTGTTGGGCTTGATTTAGGTGGGCTAAGTTGCACTAAGTTTAGTGGGTTTGATGAGTTACTTAATGTTAATATTGAACTAGAATACAAATTACTTCTATTATACAAATGTTAGAACATTTAGTAACTATTGGGGTGAGTTTTAATCAATAATTGTAATTAATTTACTCATTTACTAGATGAAACAAATAGGTTAATAAAAATAAGGTATTTTAGATCTTCTATATATACATATATATGGTATAAATCAGGTGAGAACCTCCATCCAATTTTATAACATGAGAATAAGTCGCAACCGTTCGATCTCGCTGATGAGATAATTGATATTTTTGGCCCAAATAATCTAATGGAGGGCACAATTGCCATTATACATAGTTGACGTATGTAATATTTTATGATTAATTACTTTCTTTTTTTATCTGCAGAATAATATACGTTAATTACTTTCTTTTTTCTTTTTTCCTTATTTTTTTATTTCTGCAGAATAATATACATTAATTACTTTACATTTTTACTTTTTCCCTTATCTCTTTTTATTTATGTTAAATAATATATGAACAAAAAATTTTCTGATATGTACATAGTTCACTCACAAACGGACAGTTATAATAATCGAACATGTATAACTATATTTTTTACATAATTTGCAGTAAGTCATACATGTTCTGGTGTTTTCCATTATATTCTAGTGGACAAACTTCGTTATGGTATGGATATAGTTCACTTACAAATTGACATTTATAGTAATATACATTAATTACTTTACATTTTTACTTTTTCCCTTATCTCTTTTTATTTATGTTAAATAATATATGAACAAAAAAATTTCTGATATGTACATAGTTCACTCACAAACGGACATTTATAATAATCGGACATGTATAACTATATTTTTTACATAATTTGCAGTAAGACATACATGTTCTGGTGTTTTCCATTATATTCTAGTGGACAAACTTCGTTATGGTATGGATATAGTTCGCTTACAAATTGACATTTATAGTAATCAGACATGCATATCATGTTTTCACATAACTTGTGGTAGGATATGCATGTTATTGTGTGGACATATATAGTTCACTTCTCGACGGACAATATTAACAACTTCAGTGGTAAGTATGAACCCTATTTTCCACAATCTTTGTTAGGACATACATACTCTATTATGAACATAGTTTGATTCGGGTCGCACAGTATTGGTACTCATAATTGTAACGACGAGATCATAATTTATTTGTTATTAATTTAGAGGACATTTTATACTTTGTGCTGGACATAGTTTACTAAGAGTCGGACAAATGTAATAACCATTGTATATATTCGTAGAGATTCAATTTAAGAATGTAATTTAAAAACAAATTACATCTTATACGTAGAAATCTAATTTTAGAAAAATTTTAAATGATTTAATTAACTCTATTAAGTATATTTCATCCTACATGTAATTAGATTGGGTGCGGCAACATGTACCCTTCTCTTAGGGTTTGTTTCGCCACAATTGGGCGAAGTCTCGTGGCGTCGATCTCCTATGGGTGTCGACGTCTACGTGGTACTGGCGGCGACGTCAGCGTGATGCGGCGGTTGGAGCAGAGATCATGTGTTAAATTCTGATCAACTAGTCGTGCAAGATGTCACACACAATGTTACGCAGGACGCTATAACGTTGTGTCTGACTTCTTGCGTAGATAATGCAGGACAGTAAATATAAAGCTATAAGTAATGACACAGCAGATTGTTTACCCAGTTCGGTGCAACGTCGCCTACGTCTGGGGGCTCTCAGCCTAGTGGAAAGATTTCACTTATCAGTAATCCGTCAGAACATACAAGTACATGTGATCACTCCTAGATCTATACTTTATGCTACGTCTTACAGTGTAATCTATCTCAGGGTCTCCCCATGAATCCAAGAACGTCTTGATTCCACTCTTCGAGCAATCGCCTTGCTCTGTCGTCGTCAAGTCTTCTTCAAGCTTGGTGGTTGCGTGCAGTCTTCACTCACGCGAATAGTAAACCCTCAATCACCTAACTCTCTATAGTTATGTGATGCACAATATCCTAAGCTCAATCTGCAATTTCTCAGCCCGCAAACCTTCACGTCTAAGAATCTTGCAAATTGTTGCTAGGAAACAAATAAAGAACCACACGATTGCTAAGGGGGTAGCCTAAGCTTTTATAGCAATCGTGGTTGAGTACTAACCCTAAAGGGTTTCCTCTTAATCGCCGTCTTTCTTCTTTCCAGATTAGGAGTCGTTCTGGAATATCCTAATCGTCTTCTTACTTTTCTGCCGAACCTGCACTTTCCTGATTTCTGTCGATCAGGATGTTTGCCGAGACGCTGTCAACAATGTCACACAAGATGTCGCAGAAGATGCTTCGACATTCTTTGTAACATGTTTCTTCAGTTCCTTTAAAAATTAGCCAATCTCTAAAACCGTCGTAACTACAATCTCCCCCTTTGGCTATTTTTAAGGACATCATTCTTCATCGTATTCTGCGTCGCATTCTGCATTGCATTTGTCGTCCCGTCGATCGGAAGTCTCGCGTATATCATCGCGTCTCGCGTCTTCGCGTCGTCTCTTTCTTCCTTGTATCATCGTGATCGCGCGTGTATATCTAACTTAAACTTACTCCCTCTTGCTGGCTCAAAAAGAGCCAAAATTTAAACAAATATTGTAATAAAGCAGGGTAATAAGAACCAAATCCAAACATAACTCACACTCACTCTCAATCAGCAGTCGAGAGTCAGTGTGATACATTGTTCAACAAAAATTACAAAATAAAGATTGTTCAGTTTGTTCGAGAATCAGAAAGTTCGTGAAATTTAAACAGAGCTGCTGCTGGAACTCGCAGTCTCTTCTTCAGTCGCTTTAGTGGAGGCATCTTGGGTAGATTCTTCTGGATCATTAGGCAGAGAGGTGGTGTCATCATCTTCGGAGCCAGGAGGAGATATGGATTTCAGCAGGTTGGCGCAATGGGATCGGCGCTGAGAGAGATGCTTCAGGGCTGTCTTCAAATTGACGATGTCCTTGTCAAGCACGGCTATCTCTCGTTCAAGCATAACTGCATCCCTGCTGGTGGTCTTGGTTAGAGGGGCGGCACTTGTGGCTCGACTGGTCGTTGCCTTTGCTTCTGGCCTGACAAGATCAGGAGCATGCTTTCCCTCAAACAACTTGTGGCTCACCACAATCAATCCTCTACTTTTGCCAACCTTATCCGATGTTTTCAACACTCCGGGGTGTTGATGTACAAGCAGCTCAGAGATAAGGGATGGAAAGACAATAGGAATTTTCACAGCAAGTGATCTAGCATGGCGAATAAGATGATCAATCACAAATTACCCAAAATCGAGTTTAGATCCAGTACCTATTTGGTAGATTAGAATCCCCAGCTCTGGTTTGATAGATGATGCGTGAGTTAAGGGAGCCCAATTTGCTACTCCAATTCGGAAGAGAATGGAGTACTTGGAAGTAAGATCTGATGCTGCCATAGTGCCTTTGGTCGGCCATGTTCTGCTTTTATCTCCGGTGATCTCACGGAGGACTTTGTTTAGGTCGGGTGGTGGCATAGATCGAAGCCGCTTTCTTCCCAGGAAGTCATTGACAATGTTAGAGGAGATGTTGAAGCGAATGCCTCTGACATACACCTTCTCAAACTCCGGATCATCCGGAGTCCCAAACCCAGTAGGCAGATTGGCAATAAATTCCTTAACCAGGAGGGGATAGTGGTTACCAATGTTTGTGACGGTTTTCATTAATTCTGCCTTCTCCAGGAGCTGGACAATGGCTTCTAGTCCTAGCAGCTCCGATGACAGGGTCTTTTCCGAGTACGCCGTTCTTTGAAACACGAACTCCCACCGTTTCGCACCGTCTGCCGAGTGAAACGACACATTGTCGTAGGGAACACTCGACGTTTTCTTGACCGTCTTCAAGATCTTTTTCTTCTTTTCTTCCTAAGCAGTAACCTCCTCTACTTCATCATCAGTTGCTTCATCTACCAATCTCCTTTTGGAGACCACTTTCTTTCCTTTTTCCTTGGCATACATCTTCTTCTTTTTGTTGCTGGGACCTCCAGCATCTTTGACCTCCTTCCTCTTCTTGGTTTCTTTGAGTTTTTCAACCATCACAGCTAAACTTTCATTCTCTTCTGGAACCTTCTTTTTCAGGGATGACAACACTGTGTGTGTCGTCTCAGCAGCTTCTTCTGTGGCATCTTCTCTGGCATCCAGAGGGTTTTCTTCTGTGTTATCGATGGCGACATTTTTGTCCTTCTCAGCTTCTTCCAGGTCGGTCTCTTCGTCTCTGGTTTCTTCTTTCTCAACTTCTTCCTCGGCTTCTTCCGAGTCAGCAACTTCTTCTTCTACTACAGCCTCTTTTGTGGCTTCAGGCATAACATCTGTTCCTCCTTCTTCTTCTCCTTCTCCTTCAGCAATGTGCTCCAACCCATGACTGACCGGGGTCAAGTCCTCCTTTTCTCCTTCAGGATTTATCAGTTCCTCTACCACACCTTCTTGAGGTGGGTCTTGGTTTTCCAGTAGTGATTCCAGCAAATCACTATTTCTAGAGGTATCGGTGGAGAAATCGTTACCTGGGACATTTGTTGGTGTTGGAACTGCGACGATCTGCATGGAAGCTTCTCGACTTTCCTGGCCAAGATTAGTCTCCCTTTCTGGCCTAGTTAGGTCTGACATGGAGAATGCAGAGCTTTCGGTTCGAGATCGTTTAGGAACTCGAGAAAAGATTGGCATTGGAACTTCCTCCGGTGAGGTTTCCTTGGGGATTTCTTCTGTTTTCTTCAGGGTCTTTGTCCCTTTAATCCAAACTCCATGCTTGTTGGTTTTTGCTTTGCTTCTCTTGGAGCTTTTTGCTTCTGCTCTCTTAGGTTCGGAGGCTTTCTTTGGGACTATTGTGCTCCGAGTTTTCACCATGTCTGTGTGGTGAGATTTTTGTTTGCAGAATGTGAAGGGTGAGGGAGATGAGAGCGAACACGAGAAGGGGCAGGCTAGGTTTAGATTTTGAAAAACAGATTGATTCAAATCTTTTAACGTCTGAGCGTATCTTTTCCTTTCTTTTATATGGGCTTTTGGTATGCTTGGCCCAATGGCATGTGTTGGGATTTTGGACCTGTTCATGAAGAGGCACCAACTAACTCCTCTCAACCGTTTCAGCAACTTCTATTGTTCGTTGATGGTGCACAGACCGAGTGATGATCTTAGGAACTCAAATCTGCTCGCGTCCAATGCTTTTGTGAAAATATCAGCAAGTTGCTTCTCTGTAGGGATGTGCTCCAGGATGATCTTCCTATCTTCGACCAGTTCTTGAATGAAGTGGTGTCTGATGTCAATGTGTTTGGTCTTACTGTGTTGGACAGGATTTTTGGAGATGTTGATAGCACTGACATTATCACAATATAAAGTCATGACATCCTGTCTGACATTGTATTCGACTAACATCTGCTTCATCCATAGTAGTTGTGTGCAGCTACTCCCAGCAGCAATGTACTCTGATTCGGCAGTGGAAAGGGCAACACAGTTTTGCTTTTTACTAAACCATGATATGAGGTTGTTGCCAAGGAAGAAGCATCCTCCGGATGTGCTTTTCCTATCCGATGTGTTTCCAGCCCAATCGACATCACAATACCCCACCAAGGTAGAGGATGTGTCGAATGAGTATAATAAGCCCAAGTCTGTAGTCCCAGAGACATATCTTATAATTCTTTTAGCTTGGGATAGGTGACTAACCTTAGGATTAGCTTGATATCGTGCACATACTCCGACAGAGTAGGCAATATCTGGTCGACTTGCAGTAAGATAGAGAAGACTACCGAGGATGCTTCTGTATAGATGTTGGTCAACGGCTTCTCCTGGATCATCTTTAGTTAGCTTGACATGTGTAGCTGCAGGTGTCCTTTTATGTGAGGCTTTCTCTAGTCCAAACTTCTTGACAATATTCTTTGCATATTTGCTCTGAGATATGAAGATGCTATCCTTTTGTTGTTTGATTTGGAAGCCTAGAAAATAAGTAAGCTCTCACACCATGCTCATCTCGAATTCTAATTGCATCTGTTGAATAAATATCTCTACCATCTTGCTTAACATCCCTCCAAAAACAATGTCATCGACATAGATTTGAGCTATCATTAAATTCCCGTCTTCATTTTTCACAAATAGGGTCTTGTCGACTCCCCCTCTAGTGTAGCCGCTTTGGATGAGGAATTTTGTGAGCCTTTCATACCAAGCCCTTGGTGCTTGTTTCAACCCATAAAGAGTTTTCTTGAGTTTATACACATGATCAGGATAGTGCGGGTCAACAAATCCTTTGGGTTGTGAAACATATACTTCTTCATTGAGGTCCTCATTCAGGAACGCACTTTTGACATCCATCTGGTAGAGCTTTATCTGTAGATGGCATGATATCCCTAGCAGGAGACGGATTGCTTCAAGTGTTACCACAGGAGCAAAGGTCTCATCGAAGTCGACACCCTCAATTTGAGTATACCCTTGAGCAACTAACCTGGCTTTGTTGCGAGTGATGTTGCCAAGCTCATCGGATTTGTTCTTGAAGATCCATTTAGTGCCTATGATGTTTCCTTCACTTGGTTTGGGCACCAGTTCCCATACCTGATTTTTCTCAAATTGAATCAGCTCTTCTTGCATAGCATTGACCCAATACTCATCATTGATGGCTTCATTGATGTTTTTGGGTTCTGTCTTTGAAACGAAGCAAATATTGCCTATCATCTCGTTGTAGTCTTCAGGAGCTTTTGACCGAGTCCGTATGCCTTCATTCAGGTCTCCAATTACTCCAGAGATAGGATGATTAGTCTGGACTCTTCGTGAGGGATTCTTGTTGCTGGTTTAAGGAACTACTTCATCACGATCGATATTTGGACCAGCATCATCATTTTCTGGTTTGCTGCTAGCATCTTCTCTGACATCGGTAATAACATTCTTCCTGACATTGTTGGGAGGATAGGCTCCGTCTTCGTCCGTTGCGTCTTCTGAGGCATCTTCGCAGTCATCATCAACAACAACATTGATTGATTCCATCATGGTTTTGGTTCGTTTGTTGAAGACTCGGTATGCGCGACTATTCCTTAAGTAGCCAAGGAAGATGCCTTCATCGCTTTTTGGGTCAAGCTTTCGACGAGGCTATTTATCAGCCAAAATATAACAAGCGGAGCCAAAGATATGGAAGTACTTAACATTGGGCTTTCTCCCCCTCCATATTTCATAATGAGTTACTGACATACCTGGTCGGAGAGTGACTCGATTGTGGATATGGCAAGTTGTGTTAAGTACTTCTGCCCAAAAGTGAGTTTGTATGTCCTTAGCTAGCATCATAACTCTAGCCATCTCCTGTAGAGTTCTGTTCTTGCGCTCAACAATGCCATTTTGTTGGGGAGTGATTGGTGATGAGAATTCATGAGCTATCCCTTCTGAATTGCAGAAATCTGCAAACTTGCTATTTTCGAACTCTCGACCATGATCACTTCGAAGGCGGATGATTTTGCCAATTGTCTCTCCTTTTTCTCGTTGGACCTGAATGCACATATTTTTGAAGATCGATAAGGTGTCTGATTTGTCACGAGGGAAGTCAACCCAAGTGTATCGTGAGTAATCATCTACACATACAAAGACATATCGTTTTCCTCCAAGGCTTTCAACTTGCATTGGTCCCATGAGGTCAACATGTATCAGCTCAAGTACCCGAGAGGTGGTGATATGCTGTAGCTTCTTGTGTGACATCTTGGTTTGCTTACCAATCTGACATTCTCCGCAGATCTTTCCTTCTACTATTTTCAGGTTTGGAATTCCTGTGATTGCCTGCTCTGAGATTGCCTTTTGCATACTTCTAAGATTTAGATGTCCAAGCTTTCGGTGCCATAGTTTG
Organism: Geranium rotundifolium; assembly: GCA_963920655.1. Classification (NCBI taxonomy): domain Eukaryota; kingdom Viridiplantae; phylum Streptophyta; class Magnoliopsida; order Geraniales; family Geraniaceae; genus Geranium; species Geranium rotundifolium. The sequence continues at coordinate 7,472,195 of OY987319.1, read as the reverse complement.
GTTTCTTCTGCTTTGGAGACAAGGCACTTGGTCGCTTCGATATGTGTCTCGGGAGACCAGATATAGCAATTATCCATTGAGCGAACTCCTTGTAGAATAGTGACCTGGTCGAAGTTTTTAAATCCTGATCACAGATCTGACTGATGCTAATCAGGTTTGCCTTAAGTCCTTCTACAAGTAATGCTTCAGTCAGGCAAGTGGCTCCTGGATGCTTGAGTACTCCTTTTCCAATGATTCGAGCTCGAATCCCATCTCCAAACGTAACAAAGCAGTTTGTATATAATTTGAGATTGGAGAGAAACTCTGGAGTACCTGTCATGTGTCGAGAACATCCACTGTCGAGATACCAGTCCTTGTTTATTGAAGCGCTTAAGGATGTATATGGAACATTAGCTCGATAGACCAGGTTCTTAGGTCTCCATTCAAGGTGGGATGTCTTCGGAGGAGATGAGAGATGCCTTTGATATTTCTTTTGTGGTAGCTGAGCTTGCTTCCTCTCAAGAAGTTGAAAACAAAAAGGTCTGATGTGACCTGGTTGACCACAGTAATGACATATCCATTGATATTGATAAGCTGGTCTTCTGTAGCTTTGTTGTCTGCGTGTATGATGTCTTCTGGCAGTTACTTGACAAGAACAGGTTGTAGACGATGTTATGGCTTTTGTTGTAGGTCGTCCTGCAGGATGTGTTGGGGCATCCAGTAGTTTCTTGTCAGCCATGGCTTGTTGTGGGATAAACTTTGTCACTGCTGTTGAGGGGACAGCGTGTGTGTACCCTAGTCCCGTCGTATCTTTGGACTGTTTTCCCACTGATAGAATCTTGTCAAGGCTGTCTGTGCTAGGATTCATCATCTTTACCGATTTAGTCATGAGACTAATTTCTCCATTGAGTCTAGTGATTTCACGTTTTAGCTCCACGATCGTCTCTAGAAATCTAGACTTGTCGCTGGTAAGACTAATAATCATTTCACCTTGTTGATCAAGTATCAGAGTTTCCTTGATCCATCTGGTATGCAAGCCTTTGTATGCCTCGACTAGTTGCTCTTTAGTCCAATTCTCATTTGGAGTTGGATCATCATTGATATTGGCAGCATTATCAACATTACATGCAGGAGTAGTAGTAGTGAATGCAACAAAGTTGCTTACCTCTTCAGATCCACTATCTTCACTGTCATCATCTGATAGGGTGGCATTGTATCCACGTTTTTGTTGTTTGAGGAAATTTGGACATTCTCTACGGAGGTGGCTGAATCCTTCACATTCATGACATTGAAGTCCTTTGTTTTTGTTTTCTTCCCCACTCCTGTTTGGTCTGTCAAGACTTCCTCCAGCTTGAGCTTTTTGTGGAGCTTTGTTTCTGGCATTTGCCGTGACATTCCGTCCACCCATTCGACTAAATCTTCTCATGGATTTGTTGTAATTTTTTGTGAGAAGGGTCATTGTAGCATCGATGTCTTCATCAGAATCGGAATCCTCAGGATCTGGTTGCTTGAGTGTTGAGCTTTTGAAAGCAACTCCTTTGTTCCTTTTGTCGATGTTGGGTAGAGACAACTCATAGGTCATTAGAGACCCCATCAGCTCATCAAATTTCAAGACCTTGAGGTCATGAACTTCCTCAATTGCTGTGATCTTCATCTTAAACCTAGGGCTAAGAGCACGCAGGGTTTTTCTTACCAATTTTTCATCAGACATTGGTTCTCCCAGAGAGTAGGATTCATTGGCTAGATCACGAATACGAACATTGAAATCTGCAATTGATTCGTCTTCTTTCATGATGAGGGCTTCGAAGTTGGTAGTCAGGTATTGCAGTTTTTGTTCTCGAACCTTAGTTGTTCCTTCATATGCAACAGCCAGGATGTCCCATGCTGATTTGGCAGTTGTGCATGTGTTGATCAGTCTGAACACGTTTTTGTCAACATCATTGAAGATAGCATTCAGAGCTCGAGAATTTCCCAGTGATTCTTCATCTTCATCATCAGTCCAGTCTTTTTCTGGTTTTGGGCCGATAGGATTGCCATCACTGTCACTGATTTGTGGTGCATTCCAACCATTGATTACAGCCTTCCATGTCTTGTTGTCTAGTGACTTCATGAAGGCACACATTCGATCCTTCCAATAGCCATAGTTGCTTCCATCTAGAACAGGTGGTCGATTTATGGATCCTCCTTCTCTGGTATTGTCCATCTTGATCAAAATATTTGTTTAGAACCTTCACCTAAAGCTATAGGTTCCCCCTCTGATACCAATTGAAATTCTGATCAGCTAGCCGTGCAAGATGCCACACACAATGTTACGCAAGACGCTATAACGTTGTGTTTGACTTCTTGCGTAGATAATGCAGGACAGTAAATATAAAGCTATAAGTAATGACACATCAGATTGTTTACCCAGTTCGGTGCAACGTCACCTACGTCTGGGGGCTCTCAGCCTAGTGGAAAGATTTCACTTATCAGTAATCCGTCAGAACATACAAGTACTTGTGATCACTCCTAGATCTATACTTTATGCTACGTCTTACAGTGTAATCTATCTCAGGGTCTCCCCTGAATCCAAGAACGTCTTGATTCCACTCTTCGAGCAATCGCCTTGCTCTGTCGTCGTCAAGTCTTCTTCAAGCTTGGTGGTTGTGTGCAGTCTTCACTCACGCGAATAGTAAACCCTCAATCACCTAACTCTCTAGTTATGTGATGCACAATATCCTAAACTCAATCTGCAATTTTTCAGCCCGCAAACCTTCACGTCTAAGAACCATGCAAATTGTTGCTAGGAAACAAATAAAGAACCACACGATTGCTATGGGGGTAGCCTAAACTTTTATAGCAATCGTGGATGAGTACTAACCCTAAAGGGTTTCCTCTTAATCGCCGTCTTTCTTCTTTCCAGATTAGGAGTCGTTCTGGAATTTCCTAATCGTCTTCCTGCTTTTCTGCCGAACCTGCACTTTCCTGATTTCTGTCGATCAGGATGTTTGCCGAGACGCCGTCAACTAGGGCTGTTCACGGTGTCAAAACCGAACCGAACTGGTAATAACCGAACCGACTGGTTCGGTTTTTGGAAGTTGATAACCGAAAACTGGACCAAAAGGTGATCGGTCGGTTCGGTTATAACCGATCAACGGAACGGTTCAGTTCGGTCGGTTTGTCGGTTTACCGAAACCTAATTGGGCCTGTAATTTTTTGGGCTTTTTCGGCCCATCACTATCAGCCCAAAAAATTTAATCTAAATAATGATATTAAAATCTAAGAAACATGTCGATGATAAAAAAAACAGTGTCCAATGACCAAAATTACAGTGTCTAATGTCCAAAATAGCATGGAAAATAACAGTGTCCAAAGTACAAAATTACAGTGTTCAAAGATCAAAATACAGTCACACAAGTTCATTTCTTCTAACAAAAAATATTTCAAAATAATCAATAGGCAGCATTTCTTTTAGACTTACATTATCATCCATTCCATTCAATTTGCAGTCACCAAGATCATCACATTTCCTGAATTTGAAACACAACCGTAGGTTAACTTAACATAAGCAAAACAATATCTTAACATATACATCATTTCAAATTTAAACACAGTAGCATGAACTTCAAGTACCTATACAAATTTAAAGAAAATAATAGCTTCAAAAACAGTAGGTTAACTTAACATAAGCAAAACAATATCTTCACATATACATCCATTCAAATTTAAAGACAGTAGCATGAACTTCAAGTAACTATACAAATTTAAAGAAAATAATAGCTTCAAAAACAGTAGCTTCAAACACTAGCATGAACTTCAAGAATATATATACAAAAACAATAGCGTTAACTTGAAGTAAACATATTGAGCAAAAAAATATATTTAACATCACACAAATCATTCCTAAATGAACCGCTTGCAAATACAAATCACACATATTAACGACATATACCTTCAAATTTCTTAACGTAGATCCAGAAAATAGAGCTAACATTTACATAAACATTCAATTGCATATAAGACTATACAATGCTCCGATCACAATTTGACAAGAAACTAATAAAACAAAATATTTAAAATTACTTTGTTGATAACGACCACCTTTAAATCACTGGCATGCCAAAGTACTTCTACAAAAACCACAGATACACAAAGATTTGTAGCCATAAAAAATAAAAATGTAAAGATACAAAAATTAAAGAAAACTGAAAAGGAGGTAGTGTTCTACTGTTTCAGTGTTTTGGACTAGTAATAGAGTTGAATCATAGCATAATTCCACTATCAAATTGAGTTCATCCATAAGATATTGCAAGTAAGTCCCTACAAGCCGCACATTGTATGATAATACGATATCATGGATTCATGAGAGGCCAATCATATATCGAACAAAAATCCAACTATTCTAAAAAAACAGAGTACCCAAAAAACACCAAAGAATTCCAATACCATTTTTATTAGATTCAATCAAAAAAAAACCCAACTGAAACATAACAGTATCAAAATTTGGGGAAATGTGCATACCCAAATCATCTTCTTCAGCCTGAGTGGTGAGTACAGGAGATGGGTCCATGAGACACTGACGATCATGGATTTGAAAGGGCAGAGGGCTCTAAATTCCAGAAACGATCCGACGGTGCCGATTCCACCACCACAAAACCCACCCGAAAAATTTCTAATCAAAACGAGCACGAATCAAAATGACGATGAAGCAGAGAAGCTTAAGCGACCTCAAAACAAATCAACAAGTGAACATGCAAAATTAAATCAGAAAAATGCAAAAATCAACTCAAAAAGATGCAAAATCAAATCATTAAGATGCAAATCGAAACCCTAATTCAATTTCATACCTCTTACTGGTACTCGAAATCAGCACAGGAACATCGGACGGTCAAACTCTGCGTCGTATTTGTCGTCAATCGGCGTCGGAGCGTCGATCTCGGTCGCCTCTGCCAAAGATGATGAGAGTTGAATAGGATTGATTCTTGACGATGATGAGGTATTTATAGGACTGGAATTAGGGTTTTGGGATGATGTATCGGTGGAAGGTGGAATGGAAACGACGTCACTTGCAATTTTATTTCAATTTGACTTTTAATTTTGATATGTATATATTTATATGTATAATAGAGCATAAGGGAGTGGGTGTCGCAGTGATAGCGAGCCTCCCTTAACTTGTTTCAGACCCAAGTTGATTCACTCCAGATGCACTTGTTTTTGAGAGAATGAATCGGTGTTTCGGTTCGGTTCGGGTAGCTCGGTTAGCTCTCTTCCAGAACCGAACACCGAACCGAATGTCTATCGGTTATGAGACAAAACCAAACCGTTCGGTTCGGTCTGGTCGGTTTCGGTGATTATGCACACCCCTACCGTCAACAATGTCGCAGAAGATGTTTCGACATTCTTTGTAACATGTTTCTTCAGTTCCTTTAAAAATCAGCCAATCTCTAAAACCGTCGTAACTACAATGTGGAAGTAGATTTGGGTCTGATGGAGGCCTGGTCGGGTGATAGATCGAGTTTTGATGGAGGTGAGGTCAGGTGGTTTGAGGATGCGTTGAGATGAGTGAGGCTGGAGTTGCAGATGGGTCGCGCCTGGGTTGCGACGACGGAGCATGGAGGGCTGGAGGATTTTTCTTTTGGTTTGTTGGTAGGCCGGTACTGGGAGGGAACCGGAGTTATCTGGCGTCTGTGGGCAGACTCATGCAAGCATACCGGACTAGAGGAGCTCGACTTACTCAAGATTCAATACATGCCTTATTGGGATCGGTACTGGAAGGAAACGGGGGGTCCCTAGTGTCGATAGGTTGATCCGGTTAAACCCAATGAGATGGGAGGATTTGAATTTCGTGATGGCCATATTGATCGCATGGTTGATCGAGGAAGCTGGTTTAAGTCGGTCTGTAGCAAGATCACGGGGTTTCTCCATCCATATGAGTTGGAGGTCATGGCTCTACATGATGCTAACCGGTTCGAGTCGATTGGTCTCTGGGGCTATCAGAGGTGCATGTGTAAAGCATTCTGCAGGAAGATCACGGGGTTTCTCCATCCGTATAGTTGGAGGGCGTGGCTCTGCATAATGCTAAAAGGGTCGAGCTGAACAACTTTGGAGGAATCATTAACGAACGGTGTTGCGTACTATCCATTATCGGAACTTCTGTTCTTTGTTTTGCCCGTAATCAAATGGCTCACGAATTGACCATATTTGTTTTAACTAACAGTAGTTGGGATTATGGTGAGGGGTCTGTCCCACCATCTGTAGGTTCAGTTGTCCGGCTTGATGCCGGGTTAGTTGCTATTTAATTAATAAAATTCGTTTTTCCTCCAAAAAAAGATTTGGTTACTACAAATAAATATTTTATATTCCCAAACTAACCCTCATTGAATATATATGCCATTTTTTTCTTATTTAAACGCATGAATCTCGGACGTTGGATGCACAAAAATCAGATAGTCATGGTCTATTCTCAGGTTCTAACATAATTATAGGTTCTATATATATATATATATATATATATAACGTGAGAACTGACTTTGTCCATTGAAAATAAGTAAATGTCTATTAAAAATAGGTGAATGTCCAATAAAAATGGTGATATACAATGAAAGTGAATGTCTAAAAGAAAATAGGTGAATGTCCAAAGAAAATGGTGATATACAGTGAAAGTGAATTTCTAAAAGAAAATAGGTGAATGTCCAATGAAAATACGTTATCCATTGAAAATAAATATCATGACACATTTAGTTCTCATTCGAGTCCTTTCACACACACACACACACACACAGACACAGACACACAGACACACACACACACGCACGCACGCACGCACGCACGCACGCACGCACGCACGCACACACACACAACATTATAACATAGCAACCTTTCATCTCTTCCTCAAATGGTTACGCGATGTCGTCGTCCCTCTATGTGACTCACCTCGATATTCTTCACTGGTTTTTCCCTGCCATCCCTCACCGCTCCCTCGCCGCCTCTGCCTCGTCGTCCCTTATTCAACATCGATTCTCGTCACTTGCATCCAGATCTCGATGACGACACTTCAACGGTGGCGATTCAACGGTTGTATGAGAATTATTCATTTTTCGGCGTACACACACAACAACTAATCGGCGATTCGTGCTTCCGGCATCCGATTCCGCTTCATAAAGTATGAGAAGCGATTGAATAATTGCTATCATCACATATTTTGCTGCCGACGTACCAGACCAGATCATGGTCGATAACCGCCCCGCATCTTTTTCGTCTCGCATCAATCTGGTTTGTTCTCGGTGTCGTCGCGCTAACAGGTAAAGACAAAATTTATTTTTTCAGAGAATTTTTCAATTTAAGGAGTTCTGCAACTCATTTTAGCTCATCGAAAACGTTGGAGACCTTGTTGAAATCAAACACCTCCGCTCCATGAGGTCTCATGGTATTTGTAGTTTGTTGGATGTTCTTCACCGTATTTGGTTGGGGATGTTGAGATGCTATATGTTAATTGATAAGGTTCTTTAACATAATGATGATGTTTTGCTGCTTGAATGAAATTACATTTTGATATTGTTTTTGTTTTGTTGATCTTCTATTGATTTAGGTATCTTGTGATGATCTTGTAGGGTATCTCTTATTTGCATCATTGTTTGTTAATTGTTGGCTCATCTTTTAGTGAATTGTATGAACTAATTTTATCCTGCCAGTCCCGTAATTGGATCATCAACACAATTTGCTATTAAAAATGACATTATAATTCATGGAATATTTTGTTTATGGTGGGCAACAATGAAACTTGACGAATTAATTCACGAGACATGAAACTTGACATATGAGATAGTGAAAACATGACACGTGAAACATGATGATTTAAATAACATGAAACTTGACACGTGAAACATGAAACATGATGATTTAAACAACATGAAATTTGACGAATGACAACATGAAACCATTTAAATGATGAAACTATCATGATAAAACCGAATTAATGGTTGACGAAATTATAGACTGATTCCATAATTTGAAACTACCATGATGAAACCGATTTAATGAACGACAAAATTATGGACTAATTCCATAATTAATTGTTAAACGATTCAATTTTTAAAAATATTGAAACTTGGAAATAATAATTAAAGTAGTTAATTGTATAAAAATACGTTTATGCCCTTATATTGGTGTCAAATGACCAAAATAAATTCTCAATTAATTCATAATTACATTAGTGTGTCATTGATGAGTCAACATAAATCTCACTCATTAATTACAACATCAGACGGTTAGGAATTGTTCTAACATTTGTATGCTACTACCTAGTTTGTATTCTAGTGCGACCCGGGTTGATAAGTGGTGGGTAAATGAATATGGAATATGTAAAATATATATGGGTTGCTTATAGTTCCGGTTTGGGCTGGGTAGGAGCGGGTTCAGCCCATCTAACCCCCAACCGGCCCAAATAAGTCCAGATTGGGGCGTTTTCGACCTTTCTAACCAGTCCAAATAAGTCTGGGTTGAGATTTTTCGATCTGTTACCATCCAGGTCGCACCAGGTTTGGGTTTAATTGGGGCGGGTTGAACAAAAACTTTGCTTACTAGTGTCGTTCACGGTTATGTTTCAAGTCAGTTTGGTTCAGTTCAAAATTGAACCGATCAATTCAATTTAAAAAAAATAAAAACTGAAAGCAAATCGATGAAATCAATTCGATTTGGAACATGTCAATTTTTTATTTGATTTGATTTGTTATATCCGAATTTCATGAAATTCTCACATTTCTTGTCGATTTTGACTTATTGTTTGACTTAATTCATGTTGACCTAGTATTTCCATAACTAATAAATAATGATTTATGATTTAAAATGAGTCACGTGTTCAAATTTATCGATGTTTTTATCGATCCTCATATTGTAAATCAAAATCGAAATGGAAAAATTTCAATTCAATTCGATTTAATTTTAAACTAAATTAATTCAATTGGTTTTTGTCGATTATTTTTCGGGTCGACTTGGTTAGTTAATTATTACCACCCTTGTTGTTGCTAACCCCTACGTTGTAGACATATATATAAGGACAACGAAGTCTCCGCGCCCGCACACATATTATTCTCTTTACAGCCTCTTCGGAATCATAATAATACCCAAACAAGAACAACAAAAACTCTATCGCACCCATTACATTCTCGATTCTAAATCATCACTGTTTTCTACAAGAAAATCCTCTCTGATTTAAGATTTCAGGTTTGTTTCTCAGATCTACCTCTCTTCGTTATGCTCATTCCTGGACACCATAATCGTAAATGACTTCCATTACTGTGTATTGTTTTTTCAGATCCCTTTTAGTCTCTACCACAATTATTGCTTGTCTCTCTGTAAATACTCATTTGGGTGATTGTGTTCTTTGATGGGTATTTATGTATATGAGTTCTCGTTTCTGAATTGTGCTTTTTTGCTGATTTCATGGCTACTGAATTGGCAAAAATGGTTGTTAATGGACAGTTTTGCCGATGGGTTTTCTGTTTTTATTTCAGTTATGGGATGCAAATGGGTTGTATTTGTTTTTGTGCGAGGGTTTTGATGTTGTGTGGCTCATGGCTTTGTCTAGAGTGAGAATCTTGGGTAATTTCATTGATGTGTCTGTTTCTGATTTCAATCTGATACCTCGAGTTAGTGAAATTGCATTGTTTAGATGGTTTCAGCATGGGTCGCTACTTGGAATATGTCCTCGACTTTCACAATATTTCATCTTTCGAATGTATATTTGAGAAAGCATTTTCTGGCTAAAAATTTACATGGACGTCAAAAAGGAAATATCTTTTAGCTTAATAATATGAAAAGACATAATGCTTATTGCCTTTGAAAATTGGAACCTTATAGAAGGAAACCCCTTAAAACAATCTACAGGCACAAAGTGCTTAAAAGGCTAGTTGTATCTGGTAAGCTAAGTCGTTTCTTGTCCCAAAACTTGGGTTTGTTTCATTTCATTAAGACTGATTCTATGACGTTTATATGGAGAGAATTGAACATCAACGTCAAAGAGCAACTTCCAAGAAGAATAGTTATCTTGCTAATGCTAACCTTTATTGACTTCTACAAGTTCTGATTTTGTGAAAGGAATGCATGCTTTGCTGAGTCTAGCAAAATATAAACTCTTTTATCTTCTAACATGTAGGCAGTAGTTTGTATATTGCTGTTGAGATGCAACCAGAACGGTCGTGTGTCTTCATATCTGGATGTTTGATTTTCTAGAGTTACATTATATGCCGAATATATGAAGTACTGTATAATCATCAGTTTTCTGAAAATTCAATGTAAGTTTGGAATTTATGGTGAAATTAAATTACCGTTTACATGGAGGGAGAAAATGTAGAACTTCAGTTTTTTCATGCATATTTCTATTTTCTTTTGTACCAAACATTTACCGAAGCTACCGTATTTGTTGTTCATTTTGCATGCAACTCCAACATATAGACTTGGAGGTACTTGTTAGTTCAACCGTTACTCGTGTTGTTGAATAAATGGAATCCTCTTTGTATGGTGTAAAGATACTTTTTGCAATATGGTATGCAAATTTCAGTACGTGCACATTAAGATGGGGTTTCTCTTCAAATATAAATTAGAAACTTTTTACTTTTTAAGGATAAAGGAAAGTTTGTTATCAAATAGCATAATTGATAAGATTACATTCCAAATTTGGTCATTAGTCAAAGATATGGGAGTGGGCGATATTACCCGAGCAATGACTTTGACCATGAAGGAATAATAAAAAAGAGAGCGAAAGTGATTATTTCTCTTTAATTGATAAGATTACATTCCAAATTTTCTGATTAGTCAAAGATATGGGAGTGGGCGATATTACCCGAGCAATGACCTTGACCATGAAGGAATAATAAAAAGAGAGCGAGAGTGACTGGTTTTACAAGCTCAATGCTCGAGGTAATCCTGGGAAATAACTAAACAAAAATGTTTTGTTGTTCTAATGGAAAATCTGAAGAGTAGAAGAAGCTAATAGTTTTTATTCTTAATTTTCTTTTGGGTTGCATAACAGGGGTAAGTCGCCCCTTCCCCGAACCCCACACCTGCCCCAAACAGGTGATCCGTTAGGGATCAACCGCTACACTCTTTGAGGATAATTTCCAAGTGTCTTCTAAAATCAAGTCCCACTAGAGGTTATCATTATAATGGGAGGAAAAGAGGTGCACACTAGTAGATTTCGCTTTGGCTATACTTGTTCTTGTGCACTATGGAAGTTATGTTAAGGTCCTGGATTAGGATCGAGTATGAGTCTCGAATGTGGATAGGTTAAGAGCTCGATTAACGAGAGAACTCTCATATCTCGTGAAAACTTTTACTCTTAGATATCTTGTACTAAACTAGTTGACTAATTAATTTACATCTTCCTCCCTCCTTTCTCATGTTATGTGCTCGGTGCAAGCGCTACATGGCAAGCACAAACTGAAGCTTAAGATGTGGCAGAAATTTTAGTGGCATTTACTGCATCATAGCATTAGCATAATTTGAGGAAATAGTTGATGCACTTATGAGCATTATCTTCATTAAGTTATTTAGGATTTAAGCATGTAGCCCACTCCCTTGCATTTGATCTCTTCTATCCTATGCTTGATTATCTCTAAAGACTGTAGCATTCGAATCCTGTTCAGCTTGAAGCATGTTTATTATTTATGCATTATTGGAAAATAATTAAACTTGTAATATATTGGTGATCTCTGAAATACTGGCACCTTCCATCTAAATTTGGATGCTTGAAGATGCCATTTCTGTAAAAAAAAAAAAACTTTGAATTTGTGCATTGCACTTGAAAATGTCAATTTGGTTGCATCATATCTTCTCAAACTTATGAATTCTCATTTCTGTTATAGTTGAATCCTGATTTTCGCCATCTGTTCTTGTTTCTTGGCATGTATGATGCAGTAAAATACCCGTTATTCCTGGTCTGGGATCTGCTTTGGTCAACATGAGTTTAGCGTGCCTTGTGTGCCACGTAGAAAGTCCATCGCATTCGTTCAGAAGTTACTCTGTGTCGAGTTCAGAGAATGAAGGGAGATGCTATGCTATTTCAAATTGCCTAACGAGAAAGACATCGCTTCCACCTGTGGCTGCAAACTTTACCATCAACTCCTCGTCCAAAGTCACTCCTCATCCAAACAACGACGGAATGATCACAGGTCCGCCACGTCTGGTCCGAAGTCACGCGGTGAGAAGGGACATTGTGAGGGACTGGAATTTCGTTGGGGCGGAAATGGAGCGCTAGTAGTAAATTTGGTAGCTGTTTGAAATGGAAGGGTACTATGGAGATAGTATTAGAGTGAAGTGAACTGATTAAGCTGTGTTAAATACTGTGGGTTATGGGTGCAATTGAACTTACTTTTCATATGCAGAAGGGTTTGAGCATTTGTAACCATCTACTAGAAGTTAATATGAATGTTTACTGCTCTTAAGTTGTTTTATTTTTCTCTCAATTATGATCTCATGTGGCCAAAAAAATTCTTTTCTTTTCCAGGTTGGTGTTTTCCTGTGGATAAAAATAGGACCATTTTCATTTTCTTTCAGCCTTTTGCCACACATTATTGATTTAAATATTATATATGTTCATATCTACATGAATTATATTTTGGTTCAATACAGCTTTACATTAAGAAAATAAGAGTAATGTTTCAATTAATTTTAGGGCAACATTCTTTTTTACAACAGTACTGTGTAAGGATATTTATTCAGTTCGGTAAAAAGGCATAATCAATTAATTTTAGGGCAGCATTCTTTTTTATAACAGTACTGTGTAAGGATATTTATTCAGTTCGATAAAAAGGCATAAACACAAATGAAAGTACAGTGTTTAAAGTGAACAATTGATATAAATAGTCAAAAATGAAAATTGTTTGTTCTAGGAAGCATGAAAAGTATAGTTTTGCCATTTGTATATAATTATGAGATATTGGAAAAACAAATTAGGGGTTGGAAAGTTTTCAATGGGAAGTTGTGTGACTAAACAAATTTCCCACAAGAATTTGTTGAAATTAAGCAAATAGAGACGCTGAACAGAGAATTTTGCAACAAAGACCACAAAAACAGTCATCACAATGGTTCATGCCATTTTCTAGAAAAGCTATATCATTATCACTGTATCAGGGTAGCTAAGCATAATATGTAGTCTGAAGATCTCGAAATTCAAGCAAAAACTACATTCAAGGCAGAAACTCAAATTATCCGCTAGTCTCCACCCTCGTTTGTCCAATTCATATGAACATGAAGAATGTAACAGTTATGACAGCGCTTGAACATGGTTAGTGATTACATCAGGACAAGCTTGGGCTTGTAGAAGCTCCAACCGATTGAAAGGTGGAGCAAACTGCAGAATGTAATCTTCATCTGAAGCCATGAATATAATTTTGTCATCAGCTATCACAAAACTAGAAAGCAATATGATTGACGAGGAAACAGAAATCAAAATTGGCTTAATCGTGCATAACTACATCTGTTAAGCGGGTACTACAAAGAATACAAAAGCGAAGAAGAGACTAACTTTCTTTGACTGTTCCGTAAAGCCAGCATAGTACCTCGTCAGCAAATGCCAGGCACACTCCTCCCTGCCAAATCATTTATAAATAATCAAGGGACATGTTTAGTGATCAGTAACAATCTTTATATCAATATCTTTTAGGGCCAGATATGTGAATATGGTTTGTGCGGTGGTTGATATTTAAACCTGTCAGAACTGGCATTCAAGGAGAATAAGTGATGACTGATGACGTATCAAAATATAATAATTTATTTACAAGTGTTTCATTTGTACTAATTTTCCTGTTATAAGTTCGGCAACCATGTCCCCATATCTCCTCCACTTGTTACTTACTACATATTTATAGGAACTAATTCATACAAAAATATTATCAGTAATTCATGCACAATTCACTTCCTCGAAAGGACACTGTAAGTGTTGAGAGAGATGGAGTATACGCTATATATGTCATAGAATGAGAGTTAAGGAACTGCAGAAAACTCACGGTGTCTCTCTATCTCAACTTGTCTCAAATTGAAGGTCAATGGCACACAACTATATAATTATAGGATTCAAATCATATACAAACTTCTGCTTATTTACAAACTAAAGGTAAGTGTCCAAACCAGTCACAAATGTTATTTTATGGAAATCCGCACGCACGCTTTTTCACCGTGCGACATGTGTCCATGCGCGTGCATGAAAGCTGGCACGCAATGACTTTTGGAGTCGCAAAAAGTTCCACACTCAGTGCAAAATCCACATGAGTTTTTGGTTGTGTGGAACTTTTTGCGCTGAGTGTGGAACTGTTTGCACTGGAGGTGGAATTTTTGGGTACTGTTTACACTAGAGATGAAACTTTTGGGTGCATGTGGAACTTTTGCGTTGAGCGTGGAACTTTTTGCGACTTCAAAAGTCACTGCGTGACAGCTGTTATGGATACGCTAGAAAAGCGTGCGCGCAGCTTCCATAAAGCAACAATTGTGATTGGTTAGGACACTTATCATTAGTTTGTAGTGGAATGCATCCCTATATATATATATATATATATATATATATATATATATTCATCAGAAGAAATTATATACCTGCCAATAGTTCTTCATTTTTACCCTATGAGTTATATCCTTTGTTCTGAGCCTCTCTGTGCGGACTAGCCGCCCCGCGTCATCCCTGCATCAAATATAAGAGATACTTTATTACATATAAACAAAGAAACACGAGAGTTTCAGATTTTGTGATGAATACCAAATTGTGCTTAAATCATGGTAAATAATTAGTGTACTTTTTGCTCCTGAACAATTTCTATCCCTATAGACCAACTGGCAAAGTGGATTTTTTTTTATCAGCGACGTATAAGAGTCGGGCTCAAGACCTCCCCTATGAAGGGGATCTATTTTTGCCACTTGACCCAACATGAGTTGGTAGAGATAGATTAAAGAGAGATACCGCTGTTGGGACTCGAACCTTGGCAACAAGTTCAAGTGCTTGTTTGGTTGGACGAGCAAGCTTTGGTATAGGCAAGTGGGCTTAATTTACATTTAATTACGAGCATTCTATATAAGTTGAAAGGTAAAAGGAATTACCTAAACCCAATTACAATATATGGAACACCGGCTAGGAATGATTGGATCTGCATTGGAGTAGGAGAAATTACACGTGGTCTTTAATAAATAAACAACCGAAGAATTTCGAAAAATACTTATATACAAAATAGAATTCCATGATAAAACAAATTGTTTACATGCCATATTGAAAGAGAAATATAAACAAAAAAGGAATGAAAGGAATAGATTTGATGGTAAAAAAGAAAAGGGAAACAGAAACACCAAAAAATTCAGTTCAATCAGCTAAATCATCTCAAACTTGCAAGAATATTGACAAAAAAGGAACATATTGCATTGTAATCATCATAATGTAAATTAATTACCAGCCTTGTCTTCAAAAAGCGGACAAATGGCACTATTAATGTATTCTCGTGCAAATATGTAATCTTAAGCATGCAAAATACAAGATGATAGTCAGTGTTTTATTATTAGACATTTTCATCAATAAACAAGAGATTATAAGGGGGAAAATAAGACTTCTCCATTCAAGCATACAATGACGATGTAACCAACTAAAAAAGGCATCCAACGGTTGCCTTTGAGTAAATACAAAAGTGATACAAATGCAAAGGCACTTACTACAACTTCTACAAACACTAGAGATTGGTATGGTATTTAGTAGCATTAACAGCAATTATTAAATATAGATCAGCAACATAACGAAAGTTATTATATATACCCAAAACTTGAGCAGTTTCTCTCTCTCAAATCTTTCCTCGGTATGATAATCCAACTGTTGTGAAGTAACAATGAAATTGGTCAGTCACCATTACTGTTTAGAAGTTCTTTAGCAAAGGTATATAGGCAAACAAAATAAAGCAAGCAGCATGATACTCTAAATACACAAGCTAACCTCACGGCTTGTTTTCAGCTCTATATAAAACCTCCTCCCATCATCAGTAGAATCACAACAGTCCATTTCAGCACCCATCAAAATACGATGAGCTCCTAATTTTGTTTTAATTACTGAACAATATTCGACATTAGCATCAACATGGTGTATCCCTTCTCCATCAGCCCTTAGATCTTCAGTAGCTAGGCTCTCAAAACAATATCCCCAATAGCATCTACAAAAATAAAAAATAAGCATATTCAGAAGGCAAGCAGCCAGCTATGATTATCCATACGTACAGAAATATAACCTTCAAAGTATTAGCAAGCAAAAACAAATACTCCTTGTGTTCCAAAATTAGTGTCAACTCCTTCACAAATTTAGTCATGGCTTTGAATAAGCCAGTAGTGTTGAACTATTCACATTGTGGGTCAAATCAGTCCCTTCCACTAGCCAACTATTTTTTGAACTAAAAAGTTATAAATACACCTCAATAAGCATGTAAGAAGATTACAGACTTTGGCATATCAACGTAGTTCAGGGACCAAAATCGACTTCTTTTTACCGTTGCCTTTTGGCAAAAACTAAGGTTTAGCGGAGCCAGTACTCTACCTTCCCACCATGTCCCCATATGCTCCACTTGCTAACACATTCATGCGTACTAGAGAACTCATACAGGAATAAAAGTGGAATCCCATGCATTATTTACTTCCTTGATGGCGAAGTGAACACTTATTACGGAACATCCAATTTACGAAAGTAAGACACTTAGTACAACACTTATTTTGGAATGGAAGGCATATGTGATTTATCACCCTAAAACATAAAAAGAATTCTATGACACATTTTCTGTTTACAAAATGGAATCATGAACCCTAATCCTACATTTGACAGAGTTGTGAATTATAATGAATGAGATAATTGTTTGAATGAGAATGGGAAACAAATAGAAGACAAAATGAATGGATAAACAAAATAAGCTTTTTTTACAATGGACAATAAACTTGGACAGGTAGTGAGATCTCACAAAATCACACCTTTCAAATAAAAGCAATGTGTGCTTTCCAGAAAATAGAACACTAATGACCAGTACCTTCGTTTATCCAACTCACTTTGTGGCCTTTCTGGAAGTTTGTGTACATCAAGATACACTACACCATTCCTTTTATGCACTCCCATTTCCCAAGGTTCATGCTTAACATATGCAGTAGCTAATATCTGATATAAAACAAGAAAATAAATTGAAGTACTAGAAAATACTGTCCAGTGAACTAAAATCACTTTTCTTAATTTTGACGTCCTAAAACCAACTGTTCAAAAAACATCAAATATTTACAGGTTCATTGTTTAAAAGGTGGCTTAATTACAAGAACTTACAAAAACTAATGATGAAAAATATTACAGACAATACAAATACTAGTGATGATTGATTGATGATGCAATGAAATGCTATGGTTAGAGCAATGAAGGGATAAGCAATTACCTTATTAAGGTTGTTACGGTAAGTCTGCAAAAAGAGTAGTTGAAAGTAAAAAAAAGGATTTAGTTAAAATTCTTGATGAGAACATTACTCTAGGAATGCAATACATTTCGTACCACAAAATGGATATTTTGAAGTGGAACATTCTTGTCTCTAATGCAAGCAAGAAGATCGCCAAAACCCTGAGAACCCAGATCTGGTCAAGGAAAACAACACAAACTTGTTACTTTACATCAGCCCTTATTCACATAGTCCCATACATATTTGTGAACTTCAATTTCGTATAATGTTCTAAGTCACAAAACATACCTTGTTTTGGAATAAAGGTATCGTAACCTTGATTTAAATCAGCTCCAATATCTTCAGTAATAAGACGTTTAAAAAGCCTCTGAATGTGTGCAGAAAAAGAGTGATCTCGCTGATATAAAAAGTGAAATAATATAAGAAAACAGGCTTCATAAAAGTATACCAAGCTGCGATCATCAAAGTAGACCTCTCCACCGTCCACACGACTATAACATCCAAGCTCACATGGCTGTTGAAGTATCAACAAAAATAATCAATGCCATATAGAAAGTTTTCAGCATTGTTAATGGAAGGAAATCAACATGCATGGATAACCAATGTCATAAAAGCATGATACAATGCAAATGCATGTAGCATGACAAGAGAATGAAGAGGAAACAAATACACTCATTCACCTCCTGAAAAGCAATACATTTTCTTGACAATGTTTCTTCACTCTTAGAAAGCCTCAGTTCAGAAACAAATCGTTCATCACGATGGCCATTCATGAACTTTGAACCAAAACCAAAATTTTGCCTTTGAGGATAAGGTCCAGGCCGAGGAAGAAGGCCTGGTCCTCCTCTATCATTTTGCCAATGACCACGCCCACGACCACGCCCAGAACCCCCTCTTCCCTGGTTGTTTGTATTCTGTATAACAGGCAATACTGAAAGAGATTTGGATGAGTTTGAAGTATATACATACATACACATATATATGAGAGACAACAGAGTCTTAGTACAGCAACAAAGATGCCTTGATATTTGTTAACTAATAATGATTATTGGAATAATGAGAATCAAAATGCCTTGTGCATACATTAAAATTTCAAGAGGATAGATAAAGAGCTTCATATGGTTAGCTTGTGAACCTATACAATCAGATGGTCATCTAGCACCATGATTATTAATCGACAGGAAATAATTTAATAGGGAAGTTTATTTCAGATGTGAAATAGATTCCTCTTCCATGATAGAGTATATTATCAATAAAAGGCAGACATTGGAAAAAAAATCTCTCTAGTATAAGCCATACTAGAATTTTATCATCACATCGTTACTTTTGCATAACTAATAAGACCACACACTCCACAACTAGTACCAATTTGCATAATAAATTAAGATGGGTCTATCATTTTTTTAATTGCTGAAACACATGAACTGAATCACATTTATTCACAATCATCAATGCTTTTCCCTTTCCGAAATCAAAATGTTGAAATATAAGATTGCTGAACAAATATTGTTCATTGTATCAATAAATGTGTGAATGAATAATGAATAATATTTATTCTTGTATATTTGTGCACATTTAGTCACATACATTCACCATGTATACTGCAATTCATGTCCTTTTTGTGTGATCAATACAAAAGCATGACCTAGCGCAGTCCAAATGCGTATTAAAAAAAACTGTGAAACCCCACCAACAACATTAGGTGGGCACACGGTAGTAATCTTACTCTATCAAGAGTCTAATCTTCTACTGAGCTTTTTGTGAACCAAAATAGACTTCATACATGAGCATTTCATTATTTCAGTCTCCCACTAAAAAGGGTTAGCTCCAAAGGAGCATACAGAACTCTAAAACTGAAGCAATTGCAAGTGATACAAAACCATGTAAGCTTAATCAACCAAACATCATAAAGCTACACAAAAACAAATTAAGCCAATTAAACCACCTAATTAATGCATAAATCCCAGATAGGCGATGGGATCAAATAAAACCAGAGAAATCTGAAGTACCCATGAGAACATATCTCTATAAAATGCAGGAACTAAAATACCTGGGATTGAAAAAGGACTGATTGCAGGGGTTTTGCAGTAATCTTCATTATCAGACCCAAACAGATCTTTGTCTTCGAAATCACCACGAACCCTATTGTTAACTTCTTCTCCGTCGTCGTCACCACTGCTCGCAGTGGCGCTCCCGCTGCGGGTGCGACTCCGGCTCTGGCCGCTGCTGCTACCGGCGCGGCCACTGCCGTTGGACGAGGACGCTGAAGAGGACGAGGAGGAAGAGGAATTGGAGGAGGAAGCCGATGAGGAAGATGATTCGTGGGCTCCATCTTTATCGTCGTCGAGCTCCCCGAACAACTCGGGGAATTCCATAGTCGCTGGTTTTGGGGGTTATTGATCAATCTGAGATGTGTCTCTCTCTGCTCAGAAGATGAATGTGAATGCCTAAAAATGGCTGCTTTGGTTCTCCTGGAAGAAGCTGAATGAATCGGGTTTGGAGGAAAGGTTAACCCGACTAAAGATCCGAATCTTAACTCTTAATGAAGTGCTTAAATTCACAGAATAGGGTTGAAAAATTACAATAAGAGATTCTCTCTAGGTACAATCAAGAAATACAATACTAATATTTAAAAGCAAATCATAAACCCCAATATTACAATATGAAATATTTCCAAGAGGTTTAATATAAGTAGTACAAAATAAAATAAAATAATAATAATAATAATATATTACGCCATTAGAAACCAGTCACATGTAATTTGGATGTCTGCAAAATTATGTTTTTAGTTGAGGATAGTTACGTGAGAATAATTGATGATTAGGTATACTAATGTGTAGAGTTATCTTTTATAATAATATATCTAATACATCCTCACAGTAAGAGTAATAAACTGGAGCGTAAGTTGTTAACAAGGTAGTCGGGTCAGAAAGCTTTTGGATTTGACATGTAACAACTTGAGTCGTAATATGGACGTAGATTGAGAAGAGAAATTGAAAGAGGTGAGAAATATAAAAAATGAGATGGAAACAAGAGAAATGATCAAGAATTAGAAAAGAAATTGAGTGTAAAGAAAAGAAATGAAATCAAGAAGAGTGAAAAAATTAGATAAGAAATTTGGGG